>JAPDPM010000002.1:7510000-10010000 GCA_032173925.1 Heritiera fomes | reverse complement strand
CTTCAAATTCATTGTTTCTCGCCGCAATGTGCAAAGCAGTCTGGTTTGTAGTTGTCACATCTCGGATGCGTTCGGAACAAGCTTCCAGAAATTTGGATAAGAGATCAAGGTTGTGTTCTCTGGTTATTGCATAATGCAAAAGAGTTTCACCTTTTTTCCCTTTGACACGGACAAGATCTTTATCAAGTTCCAAGAGAAGTCCCTTTTCCACGGCAAGGTGAATGGGATTAAAGCCTTGTTGGTTAAGCTTCCTAGCAAATGAAGGCTTTAAGATCATTATCTCCATTGCAAAATTAATGCAACCTTCAGCTGCAGCTACGTGTAATGGAGTGTCAACAAACTCCAACTCATCAATGTGCCTCAAAACCTGACAATCTCTTTGGATTGATGCATATAATTCATCAACGTTTCCGTTTTGAGCAGCCTTCCTCAAATTTTCATCCATATCAGGAATCCAAATGACAATGACAGGCAAAAAAGTGAAATTAGGCTGAGCTTACGTGATATAGCTAGCGATTAAAAGAGCTATGGAAGATGAAGGAAATTAATCGAGAGTATGGTTTCACTTAAAATAAAATTTTCACTGTTACCAACATCGATGATGCAATCATTCGGCTCAATTGGTTTGATCGATGGAGAAGGCGGCTTTGGCTATGGGAGACAGAAAAGTTAATTCTTTAAAAATAATAATAATAACAGTATGCAAAGAGACAATAAATCTACTAACCTCAATTGTTGCTCACAGGTTTTGTCGGGTGTCCATATGTAGCAGAGAGTGAAAGAGTAAGGGATTAAGGAAAGAAACAAAAAATTAAGCACAGAATAGGCCAATCATCAAAAGACGAAAAATGGGTTGTGATTGTGATTTGTAAGGGCTTTGCAATAAGATGTCATATCCTTGAGGAATTTAAATAATAAAAATTACCGGCCTTATATGAACAAACAAGCTCGCCTTATTCAGTCCTCAATTATAATAAAAAAAAATTAATAGTCAAATATACATTCAATTTTTTTTTCACAAAATATATAAATTTTCAATGTTATATCATATGAAAATTAGATAATAAATTTTTAACATTTTAAAATTATGTAATTAAGTCTCAGTTTGTTATAATGAACACATGATATACTACATCTCAGCTTGTTATAACGAACACATGATATACTACATGGCAACCTATAAAATTATACACATAAGCTATCATATAATATATCTACCAACAATTTTTTGATTGAGTAATTAAAGAAGAGTTGTGATATATTGTAAGAATTAGATTCAAATCCAAACAACCCGATTCCATCTACAATTATTAAATGTTTCTCTTATAAAAAAAATCACATAAGATATCTAAATCACAATCAAAGACAATGGAGAAAAGCATCTTTCGCAGACCAAAGACAAACTAATACTACAGCACATTTTAGCAGAAGCCAACCCAAAACTTGATCAACATAGGAATTATCATTCTTTATAAGAACACACCAAAGGCTCGTCCTAAAAAAGGATTTTTGGAGAAAATATGTAGCTGTTTTTTCTGATAATGGTAACCTTAATTTTCAGGCTGATCACTATTTGCAACATCTTTAATCATGTTTATAACAAATTTATAGCAATGAATTCTATGCTTTGTATGTTATTCTCTTAATATAAGTGTATTTTTTTATTCAATGGATGTTATTACAAAAACCATGATTAAAACTGACGATTAAATTTTTCAAATTTTCTTGGGTTTCTCAAGCAAACCAATTGATTGAATAATAGAATTGATGATATTAAAGAGACATTTTTTTCAGCCAACACTACACTTGGAATTAATTAATTTAATCAACAGCCTTATGATCTATTGTATTAATTAAATTAAAAATTTATTCTCATCCATCAACCCGTTATGCTTTTAATAAAAAGAAAATTCTTTTGAAAGAAAAAAGTTATAAAAATGTTTAAGGCAGACAATTAACACAAATTTTTATTTACTACTTATACATGCACATATAATGAAATAAACTCATCAAACTAAACAAAAAGAAATAAGAAAAAAAGAAAGTGATACATTGACATACTACAAATCGAACAACCTAGGAAATAAGAATAAGCCATTTCCATCTTCCACTTGGGCTGCTTAAGATTGGAGCCATAGTTGTGTAGCACCAAATGAAATTGCAGTGACCATCCTTCAACGCTCTACATGCAACCAACATCCATATGTAGGGGACATGGACATGGCACATCATTCGACTATTGAGGCGTTACAACCGTTCATTGCACTGCTTTATTCAGAATCAGCATAGACTCAGGAATAACCAGCATCCTAGAACTATATGGGGTTCTATGATCATGAATCCATTACCCAAACCAATGAGTAAACAATATCCTACAAATAAAGCGGTTCCTTTCCAGAATTCATCATACAGAAAAAGTGTAAGATCTGATTTTACCCTATTGTAGACCTTAATCTCATAAAATTGAAAATGGAAATTAAATAAATAATGAATGTTAATTTCCAAAAGGGTGAAAAGCTCCTTAACTTGAGATGAGAACGGAGCCAATTAGGTGAAACACTCGACGGGCGAGTACTATGAAGAAACATGCTCGCCAATGGGCGAGCAAGGTAATGTGTGATCGCCAATGGTGATGGCGAGTTGGACGAGGGCGTGGACGAATAGGCTTGTTCGCCAACGTGTGAGATGAATCAGGACAAGGTTGGCGAGTTGAGCCATGCCTGGTGATGGCCCCAAAAGGGCGAGAACTTGTGATTGCCACACAGAGGGGCAAGGAATAGCTGAATGACTAGGCGAGCTGAAATTAGCACGGACAGACTGAAATAATAGATTCAAAACACGCGTGCAGCCAAAATTGACTTTGGACACCCCACTGTTGAAGACAATTAATTGATAGAATGCTAAAGTCAATAAAGGCGCCAGCCTTATTGGTTGAGGAAGTAAACAAAGTCTGCAGCAGAAGAAAAAGAGTGTGAAAGGGAGACTTTCACGCCACTTGTGCTTCATTTTTCTTCATGCATTAAATGCATGATAGACGTGAGGAATGATGAAAGAAACAGGATAAGAGGCAGGCGGTGGCTATTGATTGGCTGAGCATGGCTATATAAGCAGAAACAATTGAGGAAAAACGAGTTAGCCAATTTCAGCTTCTTCACGAAAACCATTTCTCTGTTTCTTCCATTTCTCTGCCATGTTTGATCTATTAAGCTTTTTCCTTAAGTTAGCTAAACACATAAACCTGCTTATAAAACCTTCCCTCCATAGTTGATGAGCTGAAGGAATAAGCAAAAGGAGGCCAACATGAGACAGAAAATAATCTATTCTGGAAGTGCAAACGGTTAAGGTGAGCTTCCTTATTTCTATGATTATTCTGGTGTTTGATGATAGATTTCTATGTTTTACAAAGTAATAAACATAGAGGCAACCTTGTTTTGAGTTAGATCTTTAGAGAATATGAAAACAAGGAAAATAATGGAATGAGTAACGGGAATGGCGACTACTGTGATCGCCCACGTTGAAATTAGTGATCGCCAATGGGCGAGTAGGCAATATAAACTCACCATGGTTGTTGTTGAATGGGCGAGATTGCCCAATTCTAGTGAAATGAAATAATGGGCGAGCTCAAATGCGTAAGGCATTGGGCGAGTATAAACGTGGGCGAACTCCCATATTTAAGCCAATAAGAGCTTGGCGAAGTGAATGTTGGGCGAACTCCCAATAGATTAGTGTCAGGTAATGTCGGGCGAGCTAAAAATGTATGGTGAATAATGTTGGGTGAGATCCCACGTGTAAGCCATCTGGAGAATGGCGAGCTAGTCTGGGCGAGCTAGTTGGAGCTCTGTTGGGCGAGTAGTCATTTGATTTATCTCAATCTTGCCAAGTGTTATGAAATGAAAATATTAATGGCATTTATATATTATTTGCAGCCGATAATTGGGAATGGCTATTGGCGAGCAGGAAGCAGGGCGAAGCAAGGCTTCGTTAAACCAAGTAAGGGAGATGTGTGTGAAGCGATGCATGTCCTGTGGAGTAGATTTTATGAAAACATTAAGTTAAATGTTTTGTTTTCTGACATGCATTGTTTGAGAAATTTAATTGATATTGGGCGAGCTACTAAGCCGACCCTTATGTTATTTCGGGGCGAATTAGTAAAACGGCGGGCGAGCCAATAGGGCGAGCTCTCTTTTATGAGATTTTATATCTTGGGCGAGTAGCTTTGTTTTAAGTAGAAATCTGGGCGAGCCAATGTGGCAAACCCTTTTAATAGTGTTTTGGGGCGGGCGACCCCTTGTTTAAGAAAGTTAAGGGCGAGCCTTTGAGGGCGAGCCAGTTTTACTTGTTGTTGTTAAGAGCAAGGGTTGGCGGGCGAATACTTGTCACCCTATTTTTGAGTGACCATGGGCGAGCCATTCTGGGCGAGCTGACCATGGCGAACGGTTTTTAAAGTGTAATTTCTTAAACAAAAAATGAATTATTTTTAATAATTTCGAAAACAGAAAATATAAAGCCTTTTGGGCGAATAGATTACAGGGCGAGCCACTGAGGGCGAGCCAGTTTTGCTTTCTGTTTTTAAAAGCAAGTGTTGGCGGGCGAACACAAGTTCACCGCACTGGGCGAGCTGCCATGGGCGAACCAATTAGGTGAGCAGACCATGGGCGAGCAGTTTTAAAGGTTGATATTTTTGAAAGGTTGTCGAGGTGTTTTGTAAACAGAAGCCTAAACCTTTTTGGGAATTAAATCATTTGAGAAAATGATAATATGGGTGAGAGAATCCCTTAAAGGTTTTCATGAGTTATAAAAGTAATTTTGAGACTTTAGGCCCCTAGTTTCATGCAGAGTTATGAGTTATGAGGCTGATGGACCCGCCAAGTCATCAGCAGGTCTCGAGGTCACCTGGCAAGTGGACCCGAGGACCACCTATAGATTATGGCCATAGATCTGAGATAGCCGTGAGGGGTGATGGCCTACGGGTGCACCCCAAAAGCGGCAGATTCCGTTCTCGTAAGGGGGAGGGGGAACGATGATAGCATGATTTATTTATAGGGTGATGCCTAGTCTCAATTTATTAAATTCTGTTTATTGATAAGATTTATTGAATCTTATGTATTGTTTACTGCATTTTAAAGTAAACTGTTTAACCAGTGATTTAAGTGGTGTAATGAGAGTGTTGTTTTACTATAACCACTGTTTTCCTATCGATATGATTTTAGGAAAATCAAATAGTTGGTGGAATTTAGTTTTGCTTTATTTAAAGCAGCATATGTTTCCTTTACTGAGCGTATGAATCGCTCACCCCTTTGTTTTTAACTCCACAAATAAGAAGTACACGGAGTTGAGAGAATTAGCTCTCAGATGAGTATAGCTATGCATAAAGCACTGAGGCATGGCACGTTAAATGTGACAGGTACAGTCTCTTCTCTTTTACATTTCAGACATATGTATACAGTACTACCTTACTGAAATAAAGATTAATAGGGGATGTCAGATCAAAGGGATAATGAAAAGAAATTTCATATTCCATAATTAATTGATAAATGGTTATCATTTATCACTGTTACTGTTGAATGTTAATGGCATCGCAGACAGCCCAACCGGTAAAGTTGCATGGAAATACGTGAAAATGTGGTAACAGGATGTTACCAAAAGGGATAACAAACATCCTAATATTAAATTTGCTATAAAACCATTAAACAGATCACCTGTAGGGAATAACCAGCATCCTAAAATTAAAAACACTAACTTTTGACACCTTATAAGCAAAACACATGAACATCAACAAAACGATAACCAAAACTGAAAATAGGTTGATAACTAGACTTGTTAAATGGGTTGGAGATAGGAAAAAGATTGATTGATGGACGCATACAGCAAGAAATGCAAGGAGTATTTGAAGAGCAGTCCTGAAAACCACGAGGAAAAGGTTTAAGGAGTCCCAAGGTTAGGAAAATCATTACTATGAAAACAGCAGAGGTTGGAATGTAGAAATAAAGAAAACTAATTTCATCCATGACTGATTTCCTGGGTTCTTTGGCTGAGGAATTTGAGGAACCGTCTCCCTGCCAAACATTACCAGGCAGGCTAAGATTCGCTTGGTATGCTGCTGTTAAAAGCAGTCCCAAAATTACTAGTAAGGCATAGCGGTACTCGTGATAACCGAGATTTTCTCGCTTTGATTATTAAATTAATTATTTAATTCTTTAAAGTTTGAAGGATAATTTTAATACCTCTAGTACATCAGTAAAGAAAATTTAGAGATAACATTTTGAAGCGAAATACATAAATATATATACACACATAAATAAATGTGTATATGAGAATACATATAAGTGTGTGTGTATATATATATATATATATATATATATATATATATATATATATATATATTATATATATATATATATATGGATAATTATTACATATACTGATAGTGAAGTTTTTTTATTCCACAAGCAACGTTAAGATCGTAACACATGTCATGTTTTATTTATTTTAATATTTTTATAAGACACATGTCATGATCTTAATACTGCTTGTGAAATAAAAAACTCCACTGTCAGTGTATGTGATAATTATCCTATATATATATATATATATATATATATATATATATATATATATATATATCACAAACTGAAAACAACATAAAATAAATATATAAATATAAATAAACTAAACCACATGTGACCAAAATAAATAAATAAATTAATGAAAATATTGTTTTAAGGAGTGGCTCCCTGAAGAAGCCCTACAACCTCACCTACCTCCACTAAGGCTTCACCTTTCTCAGTCGATGCATGGAGAAAAGGAACTACTCTGCACCAGCTGAAGCAACCGAGAGCTATTTGGGTCTTAAGGAGGTCTTCATATCGAGCAGCAAGGGTAGTACAAGGAGGGAGTGTCCTAGTAGAACAAGGCAGCAAGGGATCGATGTTGTGCGTTGTGAGTGAAGGGCGAAATCGAGAGGAATATGGTAGAGTGATGGTCTTGCCCGTTGCTGCTGGAAACAGAGTAGCCTCAGAGGAGATAGGATCGATCAGAGCCAAGTGAATCGAAGGAGAAACTGACCTGCACTCTTAGCAAAGCAGAGAAATTTAGAGAAAAGCCATTGTTGGCAAGAAAATGGGTGAGGGAAAAGAAAGAGAATGTGTCTCGGTTGAAGCATTCTCATGCCAAAATAGAAAAGACAGTGAATGCAGCAGGCGAGAGGTTTGAAAGAGATCTTCTTGGGCAAGACTGATCAGAACCAAAGAAGGCTGTTGGTTTTCTGTTTCTCGATGCGCAACTAATAATCACAAGCGGATTAAGACAAGATTTTTGTGTTGTTGAAAATGACGTGGAAACAAGGCAGATTTAGAGCATTTTAAAGGCTGTTTTGAGGCTGATTTTAAGGCTGGAATTAAGACCGAAGAGGCTAGATTCTTAAGGCTATAAACAGACCAGAAACAGAAGACAAAACAGAAGCAAGGAACTACTGCATTTTCTTTGCATTTTAGCAGCAAGAAGCTGCCCCTCTCTCAGTTCTGGAACAAGGCAGTGACGAGGGGTTATATTAGGCTTGGAATTGAAGGGCACCGAGTATGAGAAACAAGGGACATGTACATTGGAAGAGAAATGCATGATCAGCTGAAAGTGTGGAGAAAACAGTAGCTGTTTATGAGGTAGAACACGGGAAGAAAGGGCTAATCTA
Source organism: Heritiera fomes (assembly GCA_032173925.1). Lineage (NCBI taxonomy): Eukaryota > Viridiplantae > Streptophyta > Magnoliopsida > Malvales > Malvaceae > Heritiera > Heritiera fomes. The sequence continues at coordinate 10,002,313 of JAPDPM010000002.1, read as the reverse complement.
AAGGTTGAAAAGTGCGCTGCCTTTTGGAGAAAGTAACAGCTCATGTCGTGAAGAGAGAAGTTGCAGGGATGCTTGGCAAGGCTGGTTCAAGTAGGGATTTGTGGTGGCTGTGTTGAGCTATTGTAGGCCAAAGAAGTCTGTTCACTTGGAGGTAAATGGTGGTCTGAACCGAGAGGTGAGGTTGGATTATGCATGATTTAAATTAAGTTTAAATTAGCAAATAAATTCAAGGAAAAAACAATGATGATTTGAGGCTGAGTATATATGTGTGTAGAGGCTTTTTGGAGAACACAAAATGCAAGGCTGTAACTAACCGGAGAATGCTACAACAATGGGGCTCAGCTGAGGCTTTCGAGAAGCCTGAACAGAGTGTCTTCTCCGTTTGAGGACAAAACACTCAACATGGGTTTTCCAAGGGGCTCGGTTAAGGAGTGTTGGCCTGTGTTTGAAGGTTGGTACAAGGTAAAAAAGGAGATGTAAGGAGTTGTTCAAAGGGTAAGGTTTCTTATGTTGGATTTCTAGATTTTAGATGCACATATAAGTTTATGTGTCGAATAATAAGCATGTGAAATGATGGTGAACCACAACTTCTCTGAACCTAAAACCTAGAGCCTTGCTAGAAAATTTAAGATGATTAAACAACAAAGGGTGGTCTTGGGTTTAAAGAATTTTAAAGGTAAGGAATTAGGATTTGTGATATTTTTGGGTAAAGCCTAAGAATATATATGTGAACATGAACGATATCGGGATAATGAGAATGAAAGTTATGTGTTCACACAAGTAGGTGTGACGATTACAAGGATGTTATTACAAATATATATAGGATTTATATATGATGCACTAACAATATATAGTTTCTATGCACTGTCAATGCACTAGAGGTTGACACCTCATCAGTAGGTCCTTATGAGTAAATTTAAAAAAATTATTTATATTTATTTTTAAGGGCTTGACATATTTTTTAATTTGCCAATTGATGAGGTGTCAACATCTGATGCATTGACAGTGTATAGAAACTATACACTGTCAGTGCATCATATACAAACTCATATATATATGGCATAAGTGAAAACATATAATGGCACTAGTAAGACACACACACATTTGTGTGGATATATAAATACATATATATATATATATATATATATATATATATGTGATTATATGCCATGTGCGTATAATAAATGATGAATTTTGATACTGGATTTAAATTGGATATAAATTGGATAAAAATATATAAGCATATGTATATGCGACAATGTATATAAGTGAATACGATCAGTAGTTAATTTACAAGAATTTATGGATATTGGGGATGAGATGATATCAAAATATTTATATAGGAATTATTTTGGGAAAATATTGAGGGGAATTTTGAAAGATCTTTAGGACTTATAATATTATGTAAGATAATTTTGAACATTAAACTGTTTTAAATGATTTGTTTTACAGTCTAGGCATGAGTTGGTAACCGAAAACATACACTCACAAGTACTGGATATTAACTGCTGATGGCTTGATTTTGGTTACGATTATAATTGATTGAGGTAAGAGATATATATCGAAACGTAAGGAATACTAAATAAATTGTTAAAATCAAAGTGGTTTGTGAAGTGTATTTTCCTTGCAAGGGTTTTTAATAAAATTAAGCCGTTATGTTGCCGGATTTTTGTAAAATATTGGTTAGCAAAATGAGCTAGAGTTAAGAAAATGATTTGAAAATAACAATTCTCTAGCAAGTTTTGTTTTGAAAACGGATACGAAATAGCATGATTTTTACTACTTATGGAAACTTTATTCGAAATATCCATTTTCATAAAAATCATCAAAGTTTCGTATTGTTAGAAAAAAAATATATATATATATATATATATGAAAATGTTTTGAGACATGACTAACAGTCACTGCAGTATTGTTTTGGACTACTGTGTGACCCTAATCCAGTTCATAGTAGGTATTGTTTTGGACTTCTGTATGACCTTAATCCAGTCTACAGTAGAGTTTCTATGCTGTGTGACCTTGATCCAGTCCACAGTGGGCTCAGTTGACACTTGATCAGTGCTCACTGTTGTGAGACCCGAATTTTTATATACTGTACACCATATTATAAATGATTAAAAAATAATAATAATAATAAATTATTGAGTGGAATTAAATAAATATAAATTATGAAATTCCACTTTAATTTATGGAAATTTCGGAATTTAACTTATAATATGGTGTATAGGAATTAGAATGAAAAACTAAAGAGATGAATAGACATGAGAAAGAAAATTTTATATATCATGTGATGTAAATTGGTTGATTGAAATAGTACATAAAAGGAGAGAATTTTAATACTTAGTATATGATTGTTTTCAAATACAACAAAAGAGACTAAGCAAGTCAAAAACTGAGCAGCTAAAGTGGACATTCATGCCACTTTTCTGCTACCGTCGGTTTCAGTCATTTAAAGACAATTGGAATTCAAGTTTTTATATAATATATATATATACACACACAAATAAATCATAATTAAAAGAGGGAAAAAAGATCAATTTAGCATGTGATTAAATTATTGCTTGAAGAATGAAACAAGGAAGCAAAACAAGTCAAAGACGTGTGGAGAAAATGAGCTCCACACCGTTGCTTTTGGCTGCAAATTTCTACAAGTTTTAATGCACAATGAGACAAGGAAAATGATGAGAAAAGGAGTAAGGGAACATGTAGCAAAGTTTTATTGGATAACATGAATATAAAGAGGATTAATGAGATCAAAAAAACTTCAGCAATTTTCTTCTTTCTCTCGACCTATTCTGCTGCACGTCGATCTTACTGTCCTGGCTGTAAGTCTATTATGTTTTACTCATGTTCTTCCATGGTTATTCATCAAAAACCTCATTCTCTTGATGCCTAACAGTCTAACCCTTCTACATAAACCTTTCCTCCATCAAAAAAAAATCCATATAAGAGCCAAGAAAGGGAGGACTGATGTGGAAGGAAACAACAGAAACTTTGAGCTGTGTTGGTTTGGCCAAACAAAGGTAAAGAAATTTTCAGCCAATGTTCCATGAATTTGATCCTTGATTCATGATGATATTGGTTAAATAGATCAATTATAGGATTGTTAATTTGAAGGAAAATTATTAGAGTGCTTTTAGATGTGTATTATAAAATAAATTCTTGAAGGAAATAAGCTTGAAAATACTCATATATGATGATTGTAAATGGCGAGAATAAAAGAGCAGAAAATTTCTGTTTTGTATGTAGCTGACGTGAAGAGCAGAAAACAAATAGATAAGTTAGTATTATATATATATATATATATATATATATATATATGAAGCTATAGTGTCAAGGTTAGCCATGAGGTTTCAAAGAAATATAAACGTAGTGCATGGATAGGGTGAAAATAGGACAGAAAAGGACTGCATCGAAAAGAACATGTAGGCTGAAAATTGAATGAAAAATGTGAAGATGAGTTATTGTTGCTGACCGAATATAGATAGGCTGAATGGTGATGAATGGCTAAGTGATAAAAGTCAAGAAAAATGGCTGAACAAGGGACGTGGAAATGAAGAAGAAAGAAAGAGGGAACATGTGATTAATGAGTAAGTAATGCAAGTCAACAAAAATGGCTTCATGACAGAAAATAATAAGAGTAGTCACGTAAGCAAAGAATGGAAAGAAGAAAATAATAAGGCATGGAAAAGATTAAAAAAAACATGAAAGTGTACTTCAAGGAGATTTCGGCCATGGGTTAATTGAGCATGAATTCATGCTGAATTTTATAGTTTGATTGTAGGAAATGAATATAGAAATTGAAAAAAAACGATTGGTGAGATCGAAACTAAAAAGGAGTTAAAATAGAAAAGTTCAGTTTTAGCACCAGTGTAATTTATACTGGTTATGCATAGGTTATGACATTAGTGGCTACATTTTATGAATTTTAGTGGTTTAAAAATAAGACGAAAATTATTAATAATTTTCGATAAAATTATTTTGCAGCCAAGAAGTACGATTTCGGTAGACGCAATCGGGAAGCTCGATTTCATAAGACCAGGTAAGGGAGATGTGTGTGAAGTGAATGCATGTCCTGTGGAGTTAAATTTTATGAAATTATTGAGAAATTATTTTGTTTTTGGCATGCATTATTATGAAAAATTGTGTGCTTGGGCGAACTGATTTATGAGTATTTTATGAACGTAAACTAAGTAAATAAATAAACAAATAAACTTTGAATTAGTATTTTTGAAAAATAGAAAATATGAAACTTTTTGGGCGCGTCGACCAATGGGCGAATTGACCATTGGGCAAGTTGACCAACGGGCGAGTCGACTATTGGCGAGCTAACTATAGGTGAACTAGCCATGAGCAAGCCAGCTTAACATGTGCCTTTCTCACACGAAAAAGATAGTGAGATTGCGGGCTGTTTTTACTACTTAATAAATCTTTTGGAAATCAAATCATTGGAGGAAATGATGTTATGAATGAAGTAATTCCGAAAAGGTTTTTCATGAGTTATAAAAGTGATTTTGAGACTTTAGGCTCTGAGTTCATGCATTGTTATTCCTGTATTTGCGTGACCCACCTGGGGCGGTGGCTCGGGTCAATAGACTCATGGGTGCACCCCAGGGCGTCACAGGGCTGATGGACCCGCTAAGTGATCAGCGGTCTCGAGGTCACTTGGCAAGTGGACTCGAGGACCACCTATAGATTATGGCCATAGATCTAGCCGAGATAGCCGTGAGGGGCGATGGCCTACGGGTGCACCCCAAAAGCGGACAACTTATGTTCCTGAAGGAACAATGAGAGCATGATTTAATTGTTGCCTAGTCTCAATTTATTGATTTATGTTCATTGAGAGGATCTATTGAATCCTGTTTAATGTTGATTACATTTGTTGTTTCCTTAATGGATTCGATTATAAGAATAACTAAATTGTTATGGAGATATAGTTTTGGTTTTATAAAGCAACATACACCTTCTTTACTGAGCACATTGTCGCTCACTCCTTATTTTTCCACTCCACAGATTATTGATTTTGGACTAAGAGAATTACCTTCCAGAGATTGATATCGAAGGTATGTTATATTCTTTTATATATTTAGTAAAAGGGTACAGTACTGCTTTATAAATAAGGGAATGTATATACATAAAAAGGAATTTAATTTAATAATTCATATTTTCATATTAGTACGAGAAATAAAAGTACTAATTCCTATTAAAGTATTAAGAGTTATTAAGCATCACAGACAGCTCAACCGGTAAGTAAGTGGAGTTTACAAGTGAATATTCTGTTATATAGTGGTTTTGGGATGTTACAACTGTGGACCCCCTTTGAACTATGACCATATGTCAACTGCACTTTCCCTCACGGGGAATATTTGAACTACTTGATTATTGTTTAGTTGTTATGTCTCCACCTTATGATATATATGTTCTTTTGCATACTTATGCCGTTTATGAATTCTGAATGTTTATATTGAGAATTATGTTTTGAATTATAATGTTTATCTATGGTTTGAAATGAATTATTTTTGATGCACTGCATAAGCATGTTTTGGTTTCCGAAATGTATAAATTTCGATTTTGAACCTTAATAAATGTTTTAGAAGCTTTCATATAGAAATTTGGTATTCGTCTCTTATATATATTTCTTACTGGGCTTTCCCCAAAGCTCACCCCTCCTCTCCACCTTTCAGATAACATGTAGTAGGTGCTTGGTATGCAGGATTTAACTATGTCCTTCGAGGCTTTCGCACCACCTTAAATGTATGTGATGTATAGTTATTTATTTTGTATTCAGATTTGCATTTAAGTACTTTTATAGTATGGGGATGTAATTAAAGGAAGTATAAGATATATTTATGGTTTATAACAACACATGCAACTTGGGTGGAGATATATTTAGTCAAGTAGAATGATTCGAAATTTTAAATGCATGCTTAGTGAGAGAATTTGAATGAGACCTAAGGTATTTAAATGATATTGATTTAGCTAATATAAAATTAGCTTAAGAATGGATTAGTGACACTACGTACAGTCCAACCAAGTAAGTAAAAAAGGAAAAATTTGATTCGTATTTTTGGTATAAAGGGGTCGTTACAACTCAATTGATATATTGTCCATATCTTGAAAATTTTCTGTTGATGCTTTTGTCAGATACTTTGAAATCTGTTTTTGCAACTTATGATAAAAAGTGGAAACACTTGGAATAAAATCACGCAGAATTCTTATGCTTTCACTATTATTAAGTTGTTGCACAACATCCAGTGCCGTTGAGCCAGTCTGATTTGTTGCATGTTTTTCAGCCTTGCATTTCAATAGCAGTTTGAACATCTGTATAATTAAGAGTTTGGTGAAAGTAGACAATTTGAAAATAATCTGTTTCTTTAGCTAAAAGTGAAATTAATTAAACCAGATGAGTAGATATCTATGTTTGTCCGAAACTGTAAGTGTATTTGGATGATATCGGGTTTTGTTTCAATCTTAGTTATTTGATATTGAAACTTACTTATTAATCAGTTCGATTTAATCCTACGCTTCAATTAATTTGTCAAAAATGAAATTTTGAGTAAACTGGCGTTTGAAGGGGAAATATTTCAATCAAGCAAATTTCAGTTATGTATTATATCAATCAATGAACTTGCTAAATTGATTCATGCACAAACCATCAGCCTGTAGGGTGAAAGCGTGGAGCTAATTTTTCCAGTAAACTACTGGACAGTTGGAAGAGTTATTGCTGTAAGTTTAGCGGTCAACCCTAACCAACCATGCTTTTCTTTTCCAAGTCTCAGGGTCTTAACAGATATTGTATTAATTTTGGAGACTGTAACATAGCTTGTTGCATTTGCAGTCTTATCCTATACTGTTGCTTGAATCTTAACAACAATTCTAAGATGGATTTATGTTAATTATGGATCAGAAAAAGGAAATCTTCAAAAAATATATATAAAAAAAATTGTGTGGTATTGGAGTTCCTCTAATGTAAAAAGGACTTTGTCAATCTTTACCAGGCAAAGTTAATTATGTTCTTATTTTTTATTTTCTTTGAAAAATCGATAATATTATATCAAAATAAGCCATCAAGAAGAAAGGCTTAAGACAGTACACAGGAGCAATATCGCAGAAAGTTAAAAAACAAATAAGAATCAAGAAAACGTAGAATTAAAGCTGAACAGATAAAACACTTATTCTGCTAACCCGCACCTTAGCTCAGCCATTTGCAATGAAGTTTGCTTCTCTAGGAATATAAGAATTAAAGCTGATTATGTGCTGTTTGTCAGGATAAGGAGATTAAGTTGGATTCTTGTCTTGGAATCTTGTTCTTCATCCTGCATCCTTGAAGAAATAATTGCTTAAAGATTTCTTTACTAGTGATTAAGAACTGAAAGCAATCTATGGAGAAAAACATGTATGTAAGACTAACACATTGCTTTTACAATATTCTTAATTGACTCGCACTTTTTGACCAATCATCAAAGTATTGACTACATAAATTGCGTACATCAGAAATTCACTGTAACTATATGGTTCTAAACTCGAAAATGAAATCAATATCTATGACTTTGACGAGAAAGAGAAATTGTCCAATGTGGAAATCAACTTTAGTAATAAATACAGTAAATGGAATTGCCACGGTTAATTTGCTGAGTGTTCCTAAGCTTTACATGAATTAATGACATTTCTTTGTAATCTGCCACATGGTATTATTCTTGTACTTAACTTTAAGCACCGGCAATCGGGATTATAGAAGACGGGATTTAAGGAAACCACAGCAAAACTATGTTAATTTTCTTTTGTTGAATAAATGTAAGAAGGATTGTTGGAGAAAATATGTTGCTGTTTTTTCTGATAATGGTAACCTTAAAATTGAGGCTGATCACTCTTTGCGGCATCTTTTAATCATGTTTATAGCAACGAATTCTTTGCTTGTACATACATATATTCTGCTAGCTCTTGGATGTTATTCTCTTAATTATATGTTTTTTTTATTCAATGGATATTATTATTACAAATACAAATACCTTGATTAAAACTAGTGATAAAAATTTTCAAAATTTTTGGGTCTCCCAAATAAACTGAAGTGATTGGATAATCTAATTGATCAAATCATTAAGTACATATATTCTGTTGATTTAATCAATCAACAAGGCATTTTTTTCACCCAACACTGTATTTGGAATAAATTAATTTAATCAACAGCCTTGTGATGTGTTGCATTAATTAAGTTGAAAATTTATTCTTATCCTTCAACCCTATTATGCTGATTTTAATTAAAAAAATTCTTTTAAAAGAAAAAAGTCATAAAAATGTGAGGCAGATAATTAACACAAATTTTATTACTATTTATACGTCTACGCAAATTACATACTGAAATAAACTCTTACAAATTAAAAAAAGAAAAAAGAGCGATGCATCGACATACTGCAAATCGAACAAGCTAGGAAATAAGAATAAGCAATTCATCTGCCATGTTGCTCAAATGGTCAAAGAAAAGGAGATCTTACATTCGAGTTGTACCACATGAAATTCCAGTGGCCACCCTTCAAGGCTGCTCATGGCACTTATTTCGATAGTGGAGGCATGACAACCATTTATTGCACAACTTTATGCAAAATCGGCATAGAGAAAGGAAGAACTAGCATCCTAGAACGATAAGGGATCTTTTCAAGCCCGAGTCCTCCCTATCACCCAGACAAGTAAGTAAACAAAATCCTACAACTAAAGCAGTTCCTTTCCAGAATTCATCATATAGAAAAATGAATAACAAACATCCAAATATGGAAATTACTATAATATTATCAAGCAGACCACCTGTGCTGAATAGCCAGCATCCTACAATTAAAGCGGTAATTTTTGACACCCGATCAGCAAAAGACATGAACATCATTGAAACGAAAGCCAAAGCTGAAAATACATTGACAACTCTTCTTGCTCTATAAGTTGGTGCTAGGAAAAAGATTGATTGATAGAAGCATATAGCAAGAAATGCAAGGAGTACCTGAAGAGCAGTCCTGAAACCATGAGGAAAAGGTTTAAGGAGTCCCAAGGTTAGGAAAAACGTTACTAGGAAAACAGCAGAGGTTGGAATGTAGAAATAAAGAAAATCAGCTTCATTCATGACTGATTTTCCCGCTGTTTTTTCATCATCTCTTTCAGTGGCAGTGGAGTTTGAATATGAGGAACTGTTTCCCCGCCAAACACTGGCAGTGAAGTTTGAATTTGAGGAAGAATTTGAGGAACTGTTTCCCTGCCAAACACTGGCAGTGAAGTTTGGATTTGAGGAACTGTCTCCTTGCCAAACACTACCAGGCGGGCTAAGACAGGCTTGGTAGGTTGCTGTTAAAAGCAGCCCCAGAATTACTAGTAAGGCATTTCGGTGCTCAATTGATATATTGTCCATATCTTGAAAAATTGCTGTTGATGCTTTTGTCACATACTCTGAAATCTGGTTCTGCAATTTATGATAAAAAGTGGGAACACATGGAATAAAATAACCACGCAGAATTCTAATGCTTTCTTTGTTTTGACATCGTTCAGCAACACCTAATGCAGTTGAACCACCCAGATCGGTCGCATGTTTGTCAGCTTTGCATTTTAATAGATGTTTGAGCATCTGTTCAATTAAGAGTTTGACGAAATTTTATAATATAAAAATAATGCATTTATTTAGCTAAAAGTAAAATTAAATTAGAGCAGAGGAGTAATACCTCAGGATTATTTTCACGCGCAGCTATGTGCAAGACGGTTTCGCCATTTCTGTCTTTCTGATTCACCACATCCTCTAGATAGTCAGTCCTCCTAAGCATCCTGTATAGAAGTTTAAGAGCGTCTAGGTCGTTGTTTCTCGTGGCAATGTGCAAAGCAGTCTGGTTTGTAGTTGTCACATCTCTGATGCATTCGGGACAAGCCTCCAGAAATCTGGCTAAGAGATCAAGCTTGTGTTCTCTGGTAATTGCGTAGTGCAAGGGAGTTTCACCATTCTTGCCTTTGACGCGGACGAGATCTTTATTATTTTCCAAAAGAAGTAGCACCAGCTCTTTATGCCCCTTTTCCACTGCAAGATGAATGGGGCTCAAGCCTTCTTGGTTTAGCACCCTAGCAAACGATGGCTTTAAGCTCATTATCTCCATTGCAAAATCGATGCGACCTGCAGCTGCAGCAATATGCAATGGAGTGTCGATAAACTCCACCTCACCAATGTGCTTCAAAACATTTCCATCCGTCTTAATTAATTCGTACAAATCACTAACATTTCCATCTTGAGCAGCTCTCTTCAAATTTTCATCCATAGCAGGAAAGCCAAATGAAAATAGGAGGAAAAATGAAAGGGTTTTGACTTTAAAGCCAATTATAGCAATTGAAAGAGTAAAGAGAGAGCGCAGGAAATCAAGAACACCCCGATGGATTTAAATAGAAACCTCGGTGTTGTTCAGTCAACTACATACCACGTCTATAGAGCAACTACAGAAAAGGCATATATAACACGACAATGACTTACGAATTACGAGGTCTATTTAATTATTAACCTAGCTAATAATATTGAAAGAAAATTAATGTGCCAGTGACTGAGTGACGTGCATTTATTGTCTGTTTTCCAAGATTAGTCTTCGAAGTTAGCCCAAGACTAAAGAGTTAAGGAGAGCAGAGGGGTGGGTGGTCGGGTAGGGCTAACATTGAAACAAAATTAGGGTTGGTTTGGTATGGTTTTTTTGTTTTTAAAAATTTTATTTTTGTTTTATTTTATTTTTAATTTTTGAAAACAAAAAATACGTTTGTTTAATATTGTTATGTTTTAAAAATAAATATTTAAATTGATTCAGTTATAATAATTTAATTCACAAAATAAAATTTTAAAAATTAAATAAAAAATAATATATTTATTAAATAATAATATGTAGATAATATTAAATAATATTATTTTATATTATTTAATACTAATATTAAATATTTTTATTTAATCATATAAAAATTTAATATAATTTAAATAATATTATAATTAAATATAATATTAAATAAAATAATATTATTTAATTTAATTGTAATAATCATAAATTATATTTAATAGTTATTTTTTATTTAATTGTAATAATAATATTACATTATTAAATAAAATATTTAACTAATTAATTTTAATAAATTATATAGTTATTAAAATATATGATATCTAATATAAATAATATTATTTAATGTTAAGTATTTACTTATTTAATAATATTAAATTATTTAATTGTATTACTGATATATTTTAAATTTAAGATAGAATATAATATTAAATAATAATATTGTTTTTTTTGGTCAACAAATAATAATATTGTTTAGTAAAATAAAAATTAAGTATATTAGATAATAATATTAATTATTAACATGTCAAAATTATAATAAATGATATTATTTAAAATATCATTTATATTCAATAAATTATTATAAAATTTAAATTAAATAATATTATAATATTATAGTTCAATTTAATTTATATTTAATTGTTTTTTACGTTTTTAACTTTTTTATTTTAAAATAAATATATTAATTTTAAAATATTAATTAATTAATATTTTATATTATAATTTAATATTATTTTATTTAAAAATTAATTAATTTTATTAATATTTTTATTATAAAAATATTAATATTATATTAATATATAAACTCTGTTTACTTACGTATAGACAGTAATAAAAATGAAATCATGTTTTCAAAAACAATGGAAACAATAAATTCTTATTTCCAACAATTTTGAAAATTTTTGTTTTTGTTTTCATTTTTTGAAAACGGAAACATATCGCCAAACATATTTTCTATTTCTGTTTTAAAAAAACAGAAAACAAAAAAAACAGAAAACAAAAACGATACCAAACGACTCCTTAATGTGTCAATGTCATGCATTTATTATGTCTATTTTCCTGATTGGTCAAAAGAAGAGCATGGTTTCGTGGAAAAAACTATAATTATTGGTATTCTAATTCTTTTTTGATGATGATGATGATGATGATGATGATGATTATTATTATTATTATTATTATTATGGTAAAATTTTAAAATTTTCAATGAAATTTATCTAAAAATTATCTTATTTTACTCTTAATCTTTATATACACCAAGCACAAAATAAAATAAATTTAATCTAATCTAATCTATTTAATTATAATCGTATGGTATCTATAATTTTGTACACCAAACACACTATTTACAATTATTTTTGTTAATAGAAAGATAAAAAAAATTTAAAACTTTAAATTTAATCTCTTTGAAACAATAACAACTTGCATGTCTATCCTTGACCGTTACCATTCACAGTTATTATTCGAACTTAAAACAAGCCTTTTCTGTAATAGTAATATGGAGCGCACGTACTTATTGCACGATTATTGATGATTGTCGGTCACTGTTGCAGCAGCCGAGGTTGTGCAGAATACTGAGAGGTTGATGCATATGCAGACATTGTAGCTAAGCTGGGAACGAAAACGAAGACAGATTTTGCTGTTCTTGAGACCCTTCCAAATGTTTTGATGACTAAGTTGTTTGCTGACTATATGGAAATTATCAATTATGATTCCCATATACATTTCTTATTAACCTGAGTTAGGTTAATGTTTATTAATGCACCTTTCATTAAAAAAAAAAAAGCAAAATCCTTAGGAGCCGTTTGGTTCTCAAAATCTAGGATTATCCTTAGAAATTTTATTTTCCGTAATTATTTAATCTCGTTTGGTTGGATAATTTTCTCCCTCATCAGGAATCTTAAATTCTCAATAGTGTAAAAAATGGGGAAAATAGAGAGGAAAACAATACCCTCCCTCTCTTGAGGTATTTTTATTTTCTCTTGGAAATTCTATTTTTGTTCTAATTTTATCTTTAACATTTTTTTTGTTAACCATGATATTGGTACGAAATATCTAACGTTGGCAACAGTGACTAATCTTCGTCGAGGATCCTGAGCGCACACAAGGTAGATAGTCCCCTCCCAACATAGTTTGCTCCATACCCAAGGCCAGGAATCGAACCCTAGACACTTGATTAAGGGGCGAGAGCCGCTACCACTCACGCCAACCAATGTTGGTAATTTTATCTTTAACATCTTTCATTTTGGTCAACTTTACCCTTTACTATCAAATGTACTACGTCCTAGATAATTGTTTATATATTAAAATAAATAAAGGATAATTATTACATACACTGATAGTGGAGTTTTTTTACTCCACAAGCAGCGTTAAGATCGTAACACATGTCCTATTTTATTTATTTTAATATTTTTATAAGACACATGTCATGATCTTAACGCTGCTTGTGGAGTAAAAAAACTCCACTGTCAGTGTATGTAATAATTATCCATAAATAAATAAATAAACACCTTAAATACTTAAATAAGTAATTTAAATGTAATTATATCATTGGATTTGTTAAAAATTACAACCTTAAATAAAACACTTATTAAAAACCCTTTTTTAGGCCATTAAAAAATCTTTCTTAATTACAACATAATCATTAATTTTATTAAATCTAAATATAATTTACAAGTTTGCATGTATCAAAATAACATTTCTTAACTAAATTGGTATCAATAAATGTAGTGTTCACTTAAATTTAAAGTGTCATTGTTTTTTTTGTCATTTTGATGAATTGACATTTAAGAGAAAAATGAATTTAAAATCAAATTGACCAATAATAAGATAGATCCTATGATTTTTGATTAATCAAAATCAATTTAATACAGTAATAGTTTGTTGAGTCAAAATAATTTACATAATAAAAACCTTATAAAAAAGGGACCAAATAAATAAATAAATATCTTAAATAAATAAATAAGTAATTAATTTAAATATAATCTATATCAAATATTATTCATTCTACATCAACTAATAATACGAAGGGTTTTATAGTAAAATAAATAATTAAGTAACCTTACTTTCTTTTAACCAAACACAGAAATCTTATATTCTCACCAATACAACCAAACACAAAAATTTAATATTCTGAAGAATTTACCAAATAAAATGATTTTGGTGTTAAATGATTCTAAAAAATAATCCATAATTCTAAAAAATAATTTTAGATTTCACGAACCAAGCAGCGTCTTACGATTAACAAAGGTGCAATTATTGGTGGGTCCAGATTCTTTATGATGTGGCTTCCAATTTCACACGATATTGCTGACTCCACGATTACATTGAAATGGAGAAGATCTACCAGGCTGTTTATAACTTTATATCAACCCCGTGAGCCTAAATTTTTGGTAGTTCGCCTGCTGCCAAACAAAGCCTTAGCGCTTTGTTTTTTGTAGTGAATTGCTTGTACATTCAAGGAACGAGGCGCAACTCATTATTACGTGCTACTTACCGTGCTACGCGTTGGTAGCTAATAATAAAATTTTTTTTTCTGCTATAATAACAAAATATTGCCCAGTGATTTTCTTTGGCAAAAGAAAGCAAAAGTTTTTGCTTTTATCGTATAGTCAGAAAGGTCTGTGACTTGGTTGTACATTACTTGTATACACAGTTAATACATGACAAAAAGAAGTTTACAGCGGCTTGAAGAAGACTATTAGTAATAGGGGTTGTAGGTATGCAAAAAATTCTTTGATCCTATAAGCTATAGTTTTTAAGCAACTATTAGTGTATAATATGAAAGGGATATAATATATTATAAGTTTATATATAATGCATTGACAGTGTATAAAAGCTATAAACTATCAGTTAATTAAATAATATCACCTCTTTAATGAACAAAATATAAAACTGCATAAGCCTTTAAATGTAAATATTAATAAAATTTTTAAATTTATTTTTAAAGACCTGTGCATTTTTAAGTTTTGCTCATTAACGAGATGACATTATGTAGTTCACTGAAAGTATATAGAAGCTATCAGTGCATCATATATAAACTCATATATTATAAAATTATTTATAATATTGGATTAGATAGCATCATCTTGTCATATATTTGGTATGTATAAAAATCAAGGGTAAATATATAAAATGATTTTTATACATTTTTCATCATATTTATTATGTGTAAAATCAAGAGTATGATCAAATAATTTTTTTTATTGATCAAATGTGTTTTTTAAAGTAAATATAATTTAAATTTATAATTTTTAATAAATATGATTCAAAGAATTTTAACTAAAAAAAATATAATTCCTATAGTTAATGGTTAAATTTATTTTTTAAAAAAGAAAGTTAATTTTTCAATAAAGTATAGATTTTAAAAAAATTTAAATGTATTCAAAAAATAGTTTTTTTATTATTTTAAGTTATATATACATATAAATATATTATAAAAATAGAATTTTCGAATAAGATGATGGTTTAAGAAAAATACCTTGATTTTTCAATAAAAAAATTATCTTTTTAATTTTTTCCCTGTTTCCTTTTTTTATTGCGGACAATAAAAAAGGAAAAAATAAAAAAAATTAAAAATATGAAAAAATACTACCTAAATTTAAAAGTTCAAATTTTATAAATCTAAAAAATATAATTCACAATAATTTTTATATTTAACATTTTAATTTAAAAAAATGGTTTTAAACATCGATTATTTAAAAAATTAAAAAACAGTAATTTTTAAAAATTATTACTTTGTCTAAACTAGAATTTTTCTTTCTTCAAAAAATAAAAAAGGAGAAAAAATAAATAAAGATAAATAGGTAAAAAAGAAAGAAGAAAAAATAATGAAAAAAAAAATTTAGAATAATTAATTAAGCAATGATTATTATCATCTTATTAAAAGTTTAAGTTAATTTTTAAATGTAAACTTTAGGGATAAAATATAAGTATGTATCACCTAAGCACACAAGATCATAAGTAATCTTTATAATTTGGAGAGGATCGAATTATCTTTACTAAGAGGATGATTAATTTTTTTTGTAATTCAATCATTCTTTTTATATGTATACCAAACATAATATAAAATGATAATTATCTCATCATATCCTTCATCCTTTATACCAAATATGACATTAGAACTTGAATTAGAATTGCAATTTTAGACACAATATAGTGACACGATATAAAAATGGCACGATTAAAATATATGAATGTGAAACGAATTAAAAGTTGGTAAAATTTATATATGAATATGGCAAAAAATAAAAAAAAATATATTTAACGTGTTGACACCAATTTTAACATAAAAATTATATATTACACGACACAAATATAAATTTTATACACGAATTATTATATCTAACTATAATGAATAGGAGAATTTTAGAGGGGTCACGACAGCTACAGGGAGGTAGAAATTCAAAACCAACGTGAAATGTTTACACATCAGCATAATATCATAAATCACAAGAATTGATCCCGCGCTTCACCGCAGGATATGCAAAAATAGCGGTAACGTTTTCAATCTGCAAAATTACTATAAATGTAATTATAGATTTAAATTGTTAATGTTGTAAAAAAAAACATTTCAAAGTATTCTAAAGAATAAAAGAAATGAATGAAATATTAACTATTGCGCTAAATAGTACTATAAGAGCAAAAAAGTAAGCTTAAATGAAGCAAAATAATTTATTACAACATAAAGTTTTTTCATTAATTCAAAAAAAAATAGATGTACCATTAGATAATAGATTAAACTTCTCATGATAAAAGAATTTTCAGATTAAACTTAGAGCATAAATTAAAAATACGAATAACATCTTAGAAATATGAAAAAAAAAACATAAAAAAAAACAAAACAAGACAGCAACAGAACAAATGATTCGTTATCAAAAATTGTAAAAAGTAAGAATGACGGCCAAAAAAAAAATCTTCACAAAATTTGACATAAAGAGAAAAATGAAATAAATAAATCAATCAAGTAAAAAACTCTACCTTCGCAAAAACAAAGGTATAGAAGTTGAGATCCAATCATATATGTTGCCAAATGTCAGACGAATAACGTACACTTTAAACTTCAAACTTTAAAGAGTCAAACAGTAAAAAAAACACTGTTTTGAAGTTAAGAATGAAAAAAATAAAAAGAAAAAGCCAAACACTGCAGAAAACGCAAATGACAACACTTTGTGTTTAGGATTTTTTAAAATTTTTTCAGTGTCAGGCAATCATGATGGAACACTTGGCATAAAAATAGCACTATTAAATTATTGTTTTTAATTGAAAGACTACTTTAAATTATAGTTATAGATTTATCTATCTATACTATACCATATATTTAAAGAAGTCTATAAATAGTACTGCACAATTTCATCTCTCAATTTTGTGCCATTTGTTGAACGTTGATTAATTTTTTTTTAAAACCTTTCAGTTTTTTTCTTCCTTTAACTTTTGTTTTTTTTTTTTTTGCTTAATAGCCAAATAAGCCCTCAACCTTTAACTCAAAATAGAATTCAACCCTCAACGTTTTATCGCGTGATATTCAGTCAATAAACTTTTATTTCGGAAGAAATAAACCCTCAACCTTTTAAAATTATGCAATTAAGTCTAAATCTGTTAAATAATACTAACTGCCGTTAGTATTGCACAAGTGGCATGTCACTTGTCAGCCAATAAGCTATTCACGTCAGCTTTCACGTTAGATATACTAATGAGAGTTAATGTCATTTAACAGATTTAGACTTAATTGCATAATTTTAAAAGGTTGAGGGTTTATTTCCACAGAAATAAAAAGTTTATAGACTGAATGTCACGCGATAAAACGTTGATAGCTGAATTCTATTTTGGGCTAAAGGTTGAGGACTTATTTGACTATTAAGCCTTTTTTTTTTACTAAGCCCTTTCATTTTCTTTTTAACCTTTTTTCTCAATTAAAGCTCTCAAATTTATTTTTAAGTTTTCACCTTTTTTTAATTAAGTCTTTTTATATTTGTTTTAGCAATGTTTTTAATTTATTTTTAACTTTTCTTCATTAAACCTTTTATTCTGTTTTTATTTATTTTTTTCAATTATACTCTCTAATTTATTTTTAACTCTTCAATTTTTTTAGTTAAATCCACTAATTTGATTTTATTTCTTAGTTTTTATCTATATCTGATCGGATGTTGTAATTATAGAAAAAATCTATCTAAACATGACATGTAATCAATTTTTTCTCTAATTGAGTTTTAACTCTTTAACTTTTTTCATTAGATCATTTAATCTGTTTTTATTTAATTTTTTTCACCTGTACTTTTTTATTTACTTTTTAACTTTTCAAAATTCTTTAGAGGTCGACCCTTTAATTAGTTTTTATTTTACATTTTTTATTTATATTTATTTAATATAATTTCATATATTGATTTATATAATCTATTTAGTATTGGAATAAAAATTCTGAATATAATGATGATCCATTGGGTATATTTATCTGAGAAAAGATTTGAATATGACATAAAATTATTTTCACAATATTAATCAAATAACATTTTTTTTAATAATGGTGACCCGCAGTCACGTATGGGTTAAAATCTTATATATATAAATATATATATATATATATATATATATATATATATATATATATATAAATTGCAGACAAAAAATCGGCTTTTCCTTCAGCGACATCCCTAGCCACTTTTTTTCCAGTATTTATCCCTCTCTTTTTTTCATCGCTTTCTATTGCTTTGTCCAAAATGGACAATTCAGTAGAAGAATACCCGGCTCCGCATGAAAAAGTAGGTTAATGCAGCAAGTTGCGAGAAGCTTTACTAAAGGTTCGACGTAAAAAGGCATGTAAGTTTGCTAACTTTATCTTGTGTTGAATTGTAATCTCCCTTAACTCAGCCAATCCCTTTTTCTCTCTCGCTATCATATTATCCATTTTTTTACTTAATAATCAAATATATTTTCAATCTTTTACATAAAATAGACTTAAACTCTCATCCTTTAATTTTATTGTAAAAGTCCATAAAATTTTATTTTAATATAAATGAACACTCAACTTTTTAAAATAATGCAGTTAAGTAAATTAAATAAGAAGTTAAGATTTTGTAAATTGTCAATTTTTTTTTTACTGCAAAAATTTATAATTGTTTTGGACTTATTATATTATTTTAAAAGCTTAGGGGTTTATACATAAAATTAAAAGTTTATGGTTTATTTTTATTTTGTGTAAAAGATTGAAGGTGTATATGACTGTTAAATTTTTTTTTTGGATAAATAAATAGAGTTTTACAATTTGAAGTGCCGGGAAATACAAAAATTCACAAATAGTATCACAGTCTATTTTCCATCTCAGCCATCTCAAATTGGTCGAGTTGAAGATGTTTACCTTATGCGTGATGAATTAAAGCCAGGAACGTGGTGTTTCCTTGAGTTCTCTTTATAGGAGCATCTCGGATTAAATGGCTGGTTCCCGTTTTTGTTTCTTTTGTCGCATTATATTATCAAAAATTGTATCTTTTAGTTAATTTCTGTTCATATCTCAGATGTTTATGTATAATAAATTTGCATTCTCTTTCATTTTTGAGGGATGCGGATTTGTTAAATACTGTGATAGAGAAATGGCATTAACATCTATAGATGCTCTCAATGGAATTTATACAATAGAGTTTCTACAATTTGGAGTGTGGGGAAACAAAAGTCTTAGCCTCCAACAATTAGTCTGAAACTCAGACCTTGATGTTTCATGGTTCAATCAATTGAAGGTAAAGTTTTAATACAATTTGGAGTGTGGGTAAATAAAAAAGCTATGAGACCTTGATAAACCCAAACATCCATGGCCATGGGTATACTTTAATTTGGTATCTCAATGTTTTTTTTCCCTTTTTTATCAATTTTTATACCCAATGATTTTTCAAAGAATTAACCGGTTTCCTCAAAAATTGATCAACACTCATTTTGTTTCAAGAAACATGATGTTGAAACTTCTCAATCCCCCCTCCCAAATTTCAGGTTTGGTGGCAGATTGGGTAACAAAAAAGAAAATAACAAATTTTAGAGAATAGCAAATGAAACTAAAAAGTAAGGTATACAATGATCTTATGAGCCGTATGGTTTTGAAGAATAGAATTTTAATTCCTTAAATTTTTTGTGAGTCTCTTGTGAGTCCCACCTATTCCGTGTTTTGGTTACTTGCTTGGACACAAGTTTTGCATTCCTTCGAAATATCTTTTTAGGGGAAGAGCCGGTTCCCTAAAATTACCAAATTGTCTTTTAAAAATTAAAAGGCATTGATGATATTTTTATCTTTTTAGTTTGTTAGATAAATGAAAAATTAATAATAACATCAGTTTTAATAGATACAAAATATAATAATAAATTTTGTTAAAAATATTATAAAACTAGTCAAGGGAATATATATGTGTATATATATATATATATATATATATATATATATATATATATTGTAAATCAATCTAATTTCATACAAATCTCAAAAACGAAGTAGATATATTCACTTAAAAACTGTTTTTCTTTTTAATTTCTAAAAATTGCAGGTAATTTACTACTTTATGAAACTTATCTCCTAAATAGGCAATTGGCTACCATGTGGCCACCAATTACCCTTTTAGAGGCAATATTTGGTTTTTTTGTTTTAATTTATTATTAGTTTTATTTTTAAAAAAATTAAAATATTAAAAAGAACTAGATTTAAACCACTGTAATGCACGATGACAAATTTAATTTATAGTAATTTTTTAAAAATAGAATAAAATTATAAAAATTTATTTTAAAATACATGTTGAATAATATATTAAAAAGCTTGATGTCTCTATAGAATACACAAACTGAAAAAATAATTTGAAATCAAATACCAAGTAGAGAAATTATAAAAAAATAAATAAATATTAAATAAATAAATTAAATAGTTATAACCTTATGAAAGCAATTCTTACTGCATTAGTTATTAATAAATTATTGGTTAATGTTTTATATTTGAAATTGATTTAGTTTTAAATTTGAATTTAAATGAATGGGGCTCAAGGCTTGGTTTCGCTTCCTAGCGATTGACGGCTTTAAATTCATTATCTCCATTGCAAAATCAATGCATCCTTTGGCTGCAGCTATGTGTAATGGAGTGTCGGTAAACTTCACCCTATCAAATCGCTTCAAAACGTTTCCATTTTGCTGAATTAATCAGTACAATTCACTAACATTTCCTTCCAGAGCAGCCCTTTTCAAACTTTAATCCATGCCAGGAGGACCAAATGACAATATAGAGGATGAGGAAAATTGAAAGGGTTTAAAGCCAATTATAGCAACTGAAAGAGTAAAGAGAGGGCACACCAGCAGGAAATCAAGAACACCCCGACGAACTTAAGTGAAAACCTTGGTGCTGTTTAGTCAGTCAACTACAAACTGCGTCAATGGAGAAAATACAGAGAAGGAAGACTTGAAAAGTATGTTTTCCGATGTTTCGTCGATACTAGATGATTATTATCATATTTTCACTCGTGAAATATATAATCCAACAACCTTGGACCACTGGATCCCACTGGATCTACGTCCCTGAGCAATTAGGTTCCTTTGATGCAATATATGGTGCATAAAAATTTTTTTTACTGCTGTATAAAACGTGACCGGAGGTAAAGAGGTGTGGTCTCTCTCTCACTCTCACAGTAGTTCACTTTGTCAATAAATTACTTTTTTTCTTTTGAGATATTTATTTACATTAATCCACGAAACCATACTTGTGGTTATGTTATTCTCTATAAGTAGCAGTGTGGCTTTTGTCTTGGTTTATGTTTCGATAACTTCTTTTGTGAAAATATCAGATTGAGCCTACTATTCAAATGCATGACATCTGTGGCTTCTCTTGCAACACGCAAGCCTGAGCGTAAGCCATCTTTAGATTCAGTTTAGAGTATGAGACTGACAGGTTCATGTCTAAGAGCGGTCACCATAACCTGGTTCATGCCCCCACTGAAGTTTTGAAAATTAATTATTATTAGTAATATATTTAACATTTTACTGACTCTTGTATTTTACTCTCACTGAAATCGTAAAAAAAAGTAAAACTATTAAAAATAAATCCAAAATTTTAAAATTTTATTAATATCTCATAAAATATTAAATTTTTTTATTAAAATTTATGTCAACCAGTTAAATACAACTTTTTTTTTTAACTTTTATCTATACATTTATAATTTTTATCAAAATTTAATTCATTTTACCTTCGTATTTTTTACTCTTATTACTTACGTGACATGTCTATAACTTTCAAGGCCACACCTACACTTACACCGCTTTTAAAGATCAAGCTCCTAAAGAGCCACATCGACTACCATTAAAAAATCGAGACCGACGACATTTAAGAGTGATCGTTGATTTTTGATTCTCTTTTTAAAGTTTGTGGGCATGTGGCAGTCACATTTACGGTCCGCATAGAAGGGACACGCCCTTTTGTTTCTTTCTCCACTTTCTGCGAACGGAGCCCACCAACTTTTTTTTCCCTTTTCCTCGTGCCATTTTAAAGGGGTCCAAAGTTTTTCTTCACTTATAATACAGTAATTAAATATTTATTATATACGCCAATAAGGCATTGGTTCAGTAATAAAAAAAAGATCTTAAAATTTTTAAGGTTTTAAATTTGAGTTTCAAAAAGTATAAATTTGATATTTAATTAGTTATTGTTATTTGTATTTTGTTATTATTTTTTGTATTTATCAGTTTATTAAATTATCAGTTCATTAAATGTACTATACTGATTATAATTATAGCTTTGAATGAAATTATACTATTCAAAAAAAATATTTATTATATACATAATTTATCTAGGTATTAAACATTTAACCTGATACAGAGTAAGAAGTATAAAACTAGTATTTGTTAATTGCTTAATAATTTTTCATTAGTGTAAATTAATGTAATCATTAAAATAATTGATGAGGAGCGGTGTTTCTTATTTTCTAGTAAAAATGAAAACAAAAATACTAAATAAAATGAGATTTCTGTCTTCTGACGACAAAAGCAAGTAAATAATGATAGTTTCCACTTCACTACGCGACACAAGTTGGTCGCTTCTCATTGTGAAAATGCTGTCAGATATGATAAATCTACCACCCACATTACAAACATAATTGATAAGATAACACCTCTTTATCTTGCAGTTTTAAATGGTCACAGATAAATCATGTACGAACTTATATTTCGTTGTTCAGGTTATTTCTCTGGAAGTTAATTAATCTTTGTCATATACCAATGTCATTTATCTATGATTTAAACCTTTAATTAGTTAAATTTAAAAAAATTTTAATTAAAAAATAGGTTAGAAATTAATACTGCAATTTAAAATCTCATATTTAAATCCTAAAAGATGGGAGACAGGGAGAGTGACGTTTATAAGATGTGATAGGTTTAGTGCCTATTGTCGTGTAGCTCAAAGTCACTTGAGATTTTGAGTATTGGTTATCTTATTTTTTAAGTATGAAAGTTTTGAATGTACGAGGTTAAAGACACTGAATGTACATTCTTTCCTTTGAATTCTTCCGATTATAGATTTTTTTTAAAAGAAAATTACATGTACAAATATTTCATTGTGTTTGAGCCAAATATCTTATAAATTATCCATCTGTAGATCAGGTTGCGGGAAACATGTGTGGGTAAGATACTCCACACGCATCAGCATCTATCAAACCATAAAAGCAAGGTGGCATATCATCTGGCTTCAAGAAATCAACATCTAAATCACAAGCTAGCTTAGTTAGTTTTTATACTCTTTTAAGGATTAAAAAAAAAACTTTTTTTTTATAGCTTGAACGTACTTTTTTTGTGGATCAGGCCTTTCTTTTTCTATCTTTCTTTTAAAGATCGATAATAATAATAATAATAATAATAATAATAATAATAACTTTTTTCATAGCTTGCACAAACTTTTTCTGTGGATCACTCCTTTCTTTTTCTATCCTTCTTTTAAAGATGATGATGATGATGCTGATGATGATGATGATGATGATGATGATGATAATAATAATAACTTTTTTTTGTAGCTTGAACAAGCTTTTTCTGTGGATCACTCCTTTCTTTTTTTATCCTTCTTTTAAAGATAATAATAATAATAATAATAACAACAACTTTTTTTTTACAGCTTGAACAAACTTCTTCTGTGGATCACTCCTTTCTTTTTTTATCCTTCTTTTAATAATAATAATAATAATAACAACTTTTTTTTTATAGCTTGAACAAACTTTCTGTGGATCACTCCTTTCTTTTTCTATCCTTCTTTTAATAATAATAATAATAACAACTTTTTTTTTATAGCTTGAACAAACTTTCTGTGGATCACTCCTTTCTTTTTCTATCCTTCTTTTAATAATAATAATAATAACAACTTTTTTTTATAGCTTTAACAAACTTTTTCTGTGGATCACTCCTTTCTTTTTCTATCCTTCCTTTAAAGATAATTTAAAAAAAAAAACAGAAATTAATTTCTTTGGATCTAATATCCAGGATCAAATCAGGGAAGATCTTGCTGGCCAACAAGACACCATGGGAATCATGGATAGTCCTCTATGTTACAAGGCAGCAAGAGGAGAGTTTGATCAATAAAGGACAAAAAGTGCTACTGTGTTTTGTTTATTTTAGTGTTAAAAGAGTTGCTATTCTGTAGATTTTTTATTCCGTTCCACAAGGTGAAGAATAATTTATTAAAGTCTTTGGACAAATTACAGATATCCTTAATTAGTAGCATATATATATCAAATAGATACAAAACTATCCGAGTATTTCATCTTCTTCATCAAATCAGCCACTGGGTTTCTTCAACACAGAAAAATATCTTTTACAGATTCATCTTCCTCGCACTATCAGCCAATGGTGTTCCTTCAGCAAAGGAAAAGGTCTTGTACAAATTCATCTTCCTCGCAACATCAACCACTGGGTTTCTTCAAAAAAGGAAAAGAAGGGTGTTTTTTTCTCACAAGAAGGTCCTCTTAAATCTTTTTTACCAAATGAATGTACTTTTAAACTTTTTTCCATGAAGCAGGTATTTAAAGCCACCTCAATGACATGTCACATTTTTTAAATAATTATTTAAATTTTAAAAAACTAAAATTTTCAGAACTTAAAACACTAACGTTTAGTAGGTTTACCAAATCATAATCTCTTATAAACCCTAAAGACAATTTTTTCTTTATAAACTTACGAAATTTTTATCTCCTTCCCACTCTTATCTCTATATCTACTATTGATCGGACTCATCTCTTTATCTCTATTATTTGATTGGAATAGACTCTCCTGTTGTTAGGGAAATCCCTCACTCCCTTTTCTAGTTTCTGTTTTATAATCGAAAGGGCATTGTCTGGAATGATTATTTGGTAACATCTTCAATGACACTACAAGAAAATTGATTTTTAGCGATGGAAATTTAGCTACGAAATTTTTCTGTCGCTGAAAAGTAGTATTAGCGACGGATTAGTGACGGAATTTATACCAAATTTAGCGACGGAATTAGCAACAGAAATTCGTAGGTAATTAGCGACAGAATATTTTCCGTCGCTAATTCCGTCGCTAATTATGGCGGGAGATACTGTTCAATTGCGCCAAAATATTACCGACGGAATTAGCGACAGAAATTTCTGTCGCTAAACCCAAAACATGTATAGAAATTAGCGACGAAATTTTTCCGTCGCTAATTCTGTAGCTAATGACCTTAGCGACGGAATTAACAACGACAAAATTTCGTCGCTAATTTCCCTTCATAATGCCTGGGAAAATAAGTGAATAAAGTTAGCGACGGAATTTTTCCGTCGCTAATTCCGTAGTAAAGGTCATTAGCTACGGAATTAACGACGGAAAAATTCCGTCGCTAATTTCCCTTCATATCTCTGAGAAAATAAGTGAATAAAATTAGCGACGGAATTTTTCCGTCGCTAATTCCGTAGCTAATGACCTTTAGCTACGGAATTGGCAACGGAAAAATTCCGTCGCTAACTTTATTCACTTATTTTCTCAGGCATTATGAAGGGAAATTAGCGACGGATTATTCACTTATTTTTTTTCTCTGCACGTGAAAAATAGAAAGAAAAATTAGCGACGAAATTTTTCCGTCGCTAATTTTGTAGCTAATGACTTTTAGCGACGGAAAAATTCTGTCACTAATTTCCCTCCATATTATCTGAGAAAAAAGTAAAGAAATTAGCGACGGAATTTTTTCCGTCGCTAATTCCGTAGCTAATGACCTTTAGCGACGGAATTCCGTCGCTAATTTCCCTCCATATTATCTGAGAAAAAAGTAAAGAAATTAGCGACGGAATTTTTTCCGTCGCCAATTTCGTAGCTAATGACCTTTAGCTAGGAATTAGCGACGGAAAAAATTCCGTCGCTAATTTTCCTCCATATTATCTGAGAAAAAAGTAAAGAAATTAGTGACGAAATTTTTTCCGTAGCTAATGACCTTTAGGTACGGAATTAGCGACGGAAAAAATTCCGTCGCTAATATCTCGTATAACGTGTTAGATCTAGTTAGCGACGAAATTTTTCCGTCGCTAATCCGACGGAAATTCCGTCACTAATGCCTCGAAATTCGTGATTCCCCCTTTTTTCCTCTCCTTCCCGCCCGTGACTATCATTTTTTTCTCCTCTCTTTTTTTTCTCTTCCCTCTCCCCTGTGCGCCGCCGGTCCCTTGCCCCACCGTAGCTTCGTTGCCGGTCCCTTGCCCCACCGTAGCTTCGTTGCCGGTCCCTTACCCCTCCACCTGCCGCCGGTCACCCTCCCTCCTCTCCTCACCGCCGACGCCTCCTAGTGTATAAAGAAAAAGCTAAACAGCCCCCTCCCCCACTGCCACTGCGCCCATCGGCGCCGCTGCTGCCGCCTGCCCCCCACCAACCGACATTTGCTGCCGCCGCTGCCTGCCGCCGCTGACCCGCCGCCGGTCATCCCCACCGCCGGTCATACAGTGGTATAGGAGTTGTATTATTTTTACATTTAAAAGATATATTTATTTGTTTGTTAGTTTGTTTATTTAAAATATATATGTTTATTTTTGTGTATTTGTTTAATTTGTTTATTTAAAATATATATTTATTTAAAATGTATATGTGTTTATTGTTGTTTATTTGTTTAATTAGTTTATTTAGTTTATTTGTATTTATAATAATATTAATAGAAAATTTGTAATTAAATGTTTAAAGTTATTTTTGTTAGATTTTAAATATATAAATTTATTTATGTAAATTTAATTTGGTCATAATATTATTAATTATGAAAATTTATTGTTGTTTTAGTATATCTAATTATATGATATTAATAGATTGATTGAATTAGTATTATTAATTTTTGTTTATTTGTTTAATTTGTTTATTCAAAATATATATTTATTTAAAATATATATGTGTTTATTGTTGTTTATTTGTTTAATTAGTTTATTTAGGTTATTTTTGTTTATTTGTATTTATAATAATATTAGTAGAAAATTTGTATTTAAATGTTTAAAGTTATTTTTGTTAGATTTTAAATATATAAATTTATTTATGTAAATTTAATTTGGTCATAATATTATTAATTATGAAAATTTATTGTTGTTTTAGTGTATCTAATTATATGATATTAATAGATTGATTGAATTAGTATTATTAATTTTGGGATTAATGTGAGATATACACATTGTTATATATATTAGTTTTTTTCATTGCATAAATGTATATATTGTTGTATTAATAGTTTTAATATGTATTGTAACGAAAGTTGTATGTATTGTAATCGTTATTTTTTTATTTTAAAATAGAAAGAAAATAATATTTAATTTTTAATATGTAGTTTTTATGCTTTTGTAGGTTATTTAATATTAATAAAGAGTGCTTTGGTGGATTGTGATCGTGAGGTAATATTTTAACTATTTTATTATGCATTTTATAATAAACAATTGTTAATTTTTATTTAAAATTTTTATTTTGTTTTTGAATTGGTTGAGATATTTGTTTTGATTGCTATATTTTATTTATTTTGTGTGGTTTTGTTTATTAAATTACAGATCTTTTATTCAGATCGTATCATGAATAAGGATAGGAGTTGGATGTACAACCGGTTAGATAGTAATAGTTATATTACAAATGAGTTTTTAAATGGAGTTGAAGAGTTTATCGATTTTGCATGTTCAAATAGGCAGTTTGTCAGTGGAGATAGAATAAAATGTCCTTGCATCAAATGTCAAAATAGAATCTTTTTAGAATGTGATAAGGTACAAGAACATTTATTTTACAAAGGTTTTATGGGTGGTTATACTATTTGGGATAAACATGGTGAAGTTGTTGAAGAAGAATCCTCAAGAAATAGAGACGAGATTGGTGATCTGATGTATGAAATGTATTCAGAACAAAACTCGTATAATAGAATGGTGAGGGATGCTTGTCATATTAATTTTGACAGGAATGCTAATCAGTCAAGATTTGGTGAGCATGAACAAAATTCATCAAGACAAAACTTTGCTTCTCTGTTAAATGATGCAAATGAACCATTGTGGATAGAATGTTCTAAGCACACGACATTATCTGCTATGTCACAATTGTGTAATTGGAAGTCGGAGCACAATGTTAGTGAAGCATGTTTTAATCGAATGTTGGAGATTGTGAGAGGTATGCTTCCGGAGAATAATCATTTACCGGAAAACTTTTATGAAATGAATAAAAAAATGGAGAAATTCGGTCTTGGTTATATTAAGATAGATGCTTGCAAGAATAATTGTATTTTATTTTGGAAAGAATATGCCGAGTTAATGCATTGTGTGATATGTGGGCATCCTAGATATAGACAATGTGGGGTAAGAGGAAAGAAGACACCGTACAAGATTTTGCGCTACTTGCCATTAATCCCTAGGCTTCAAAGGCTTTATATGTCAGCTGCAATTGCTGAGTTTATGACATGGCATGCGCACAATCGAAGTTCTTCCGGAGTGCTTAGACATCCAGTTGATGGTGAAGCTTGGCAACATTTCAATTGTACTCATCCATCATTTGCTATGGAACCTCGTAATGTTAGAATTGGTTTATGTGCAGATGGGTTTTGTCCGTTTGGGCCAGCTACGAGGTCATATTCTTGTTGGCCAGTTATGCTTGCTGTTTACAATTTACCTCCCTGGATGTGTATGAAACAACCATATTTGTTATTGAATATGGTAATTCCGGGAAGGAGCAATCCATCACAAAACATAGATGTTTTTTTAAGGCCTTTGATAGATGAGTTGAAAATCTTATGGGATGAGGGTGTTCAAACTTATGATGCTTATAGAAATCAACTTTTTTTGTTAAGGGCTGCATTAATGTGGACAATTAATGACTTTCCTGCATATGGAATGTTGTCTGGGTGGAGTACACATGGAAGATTATCTTGTCCTTATTGTACGGAACATACAAAAGCTTTTAGATTGCAACATGGACGAAAGCCTTGTTTTTTTATTATCATCGTCAATTTTTACCTCCTAATCATTCTTTAGGAAGCAAAGGGATAAATTTAGTAAAAGGGTTGATTATGATCCTCCGGTTATGAGATTGTCAGGTGAAGAAGTTTTGTCTCGGATAGATAGTTTGGAAGACTTAACATTTGGGACAAAATGTCCTCAACAAAAACCTCAAGGTTTTGGGGTAACTCATAATTGGGTGAAGAAAAGCATTTTTTGGGAGCTGTCTTATTGGCATACCAACCTTATTCGTCACAACTTAGATGTCATGCATATTGAAAAAAATGTGTTTGACAATTTATTCAATACATTAATGGATGTTAAAAGCAAAACAAAGGACAACACAAATGCAAGGTTAGATTTGGCGCTGATTTGTAAACGAAAGGAATTGGAATTGGTGACAAGTAATGGAAAAACTTTCGTACCTAAAGCATCGTTTACCTTAAGCAAAGATGATCAGAGAAGAGTGTGTAAATGGGTGAAAGAGCTAAGGCTTCCTGATGGGTTTGCATCAAACATATCTCGGTGCGTAAATATTGAGGAAGGCAAGTTTTATGGAATGAAAAGTCATGACTGTCATGTTTTTATGCAAAGATTAATTCCGATTGCCTTTCGTGATTTCATACCTAATTCAATATGGGATGCTATTACTGAGCTATCTCATTTTTTTCGAGATATATGTTCAACTGAATTACATGTGAATTACATGGAACAATTGCAGAGCAACATTGTAGAAACAATTTGCAAATTAGAGAAAATTTTTCCACCAAGTTTTTTTGACTGCATGGAACATCTCCCCATTCACTTACCTTACGAGGCCAAGGTTGGCGGACCCGTTCAATACCGATGGATGTATCCATTTGAGAGGTAATAATTTGTTTGATATGAGCATTTTTCAATGTGCTATAAGAAATAGAGTGCTTATTGTATGCCATTAAATGTGTATTGTATACTTTAATTAGGTTTTTGCATCGCCTAAAAAAGAAGGTGAAAAATCGTGCACATGTGGAGGGATCTATATGTGAGGCATACATGAGGGAGGAAATTGCAACATTTTGTGCATTATACTTTGATCCCAATATTCAAACAAGGCTAACTCGTCCACCACGGAATGATGATGGAGGAGACGTAGATCCCATGAGACGTTTGTCAATTTTCAAATATCCTGGACGACCACTTGGGCGGGCAAAGAACAATCGTCGATATCTGGAAGAAGATGAGTTTGATGCAGTGGTGATATATGTGCTAATGAATTGTGAAGAAGTTCTCCCGTATATTGAGTAAGTATATAGCATTACATATCATACTATAAATACAACGAAGGCTTTTTGATCCTAAGCATTTTCATATATACTTGCTATATATTGATTTTATAGGATATTTGATGAAATGGTCCAAAGAAATGAACCAGACATGAACGATGGACAATTGGAGAAAACACGTCAAGCGCATTTTACAAAATGGTTTAGACAATATGTAAGTAATTTAAATGTAATTCGTTTTATTTTAATAGATGATATTGCATTTCACTCATCACAAGAATCACTATTATGTAGGTTCGTGAACAAGGAAATGCAATTGATAAACGTATCATTGACCTCTCTCATGGTCCAGCACGTTTGGCAAGTTGTTATCAAGGGTATTTTGTAAATGGATTTAAGTTTCATACCTTAGAATATGGAAAAACTCGAAAAACAATGAACAGCGGTGTTTGTGTGAAAGGTGATTGTTACAATGATTTTGACCGTGACTTTTATGGTATATTGATAGATATAGTGGAGTTGGAATATTTTGGGATTGGAAATAAAGTTATACTCTTTAAGTGCCATTTGTTTGACATTGAGAGAGGTTATCGTGTTCATCCTAGACATGCTCTTGTTGAAATCAAACATAGGTCGATACTTGCTAACAATGAACCTTTTATATTAGCTCAACAGAGTCAACAAGTGTATTTTAGTCCTTATCCATCTAGAAAAAAAGATCGTCATGATTGGTGGGTTGTTTTCAAGACAAAAGCAAGAGCAAAATTTAATATTCAGAATTGTGATGTGAATATAGTGGATTTAAATGATGGGTTTTATCAAGAAATTGAAAATCCACATCCTATAAATATCACATATTCAAAAGACCTTGACAATCCCACTATTCTCGTTCGCGGAGATTATGAAGAGGTAAATATTGCAGAAGAAGAAGAAGAAGAAGAAGAAGAAGAAGATGATGATGATGATGATGATGACGACGACGACACCAACAACGACGACGACACCAACAACGACGACGACAATGATGATGATGATGAGGACGAGGTCTTTTTTAGCTAATTGCTCTTATTTCTTTTAAGAAAATGTTTATGTGAATTTAATAACTTAATTACTTTTTTGTTTGCTTTTATTTACGATATTTTGTAAGATGTTTTGTAAAAAGTTAATTTATTTTGTATGTTAAGTTCATTAGTATTCTAATACATATATTATTTTTTTCATGTATTGCAGGTATAAGGAAATCATCAAAAAAATCATCTGGTAAGAAGGCTCGATCCGGTGGATCTTCTACAACGAGTTGGAAGTCTTTTTTCATGCCTACTCCACGATCTCAGACTCCACCAATTAACCTTGAAGCACAATTATTTCCATCACCAGAAGTGGATACTGATGAGGTGGACCCACCCACTGACCAACCGATTGACCAGAGAGATAGTCCAATTGCCCAAGGCCCATCCACACATGGTCTATCTGGCCAAGCCTCATCATCTGCCGAGGGTATATCCCCTGACGGAATACCGATTGAGCAGCTTAACATCAATCATACTTGGACAAATACAGGCAGTGGTGCGAGTTCCGATGGTAGTGGCAGTGGAGGTAGAAAACGAACAAGAGGGCCCAATCAAGGATATTCGACTCCAAGTAATCCGGATCAAAGGGCACGACTTACTTGTCTGAATAACGAGTAATAAAAATAATAATACTATTTTGCTATATGAAGTTACTTAATTAATATTATATAAAAAATTTGAATTTATTTATGTCGCAGCGCTTTTTTGGAGCCTCAAGCTGTTCAGACAATTACAACATTAATTAAAGAGTATTTTACTGATCCTTGGCCAACATGGAAAAGTGTTCCAATTGCTGTGAAAACCCAAATATGGGAAAAATTTTCGGTATGTCAATCGCAGATAATTAATACATTACTTTATTTTATTATTTTATTTAATATGATTTTTTACTAATGATTTTAATTGATTTAGGAAATTTTTATGTGGCCTCCTGAAGAAACGATTATTGTGAAAAATATTTGGGAGAACATTTGCAAAACACGATTCCGTGACTTGTTGCAAGCTGAAAGAAAAAAAGCAATGCAATATTTTGGCACAGATCGAATTGTTGACTGTAAAGGGTATATGTCCAGCTGGATCAAAGTTGAGATACGGGACTCCTTGATTGATGACTTATGGGGCAAATCGGAATGGGAGGCGAAGTCACAGAAAGGAAGGCAAAATCGATTGACCATAAAAGAAGGAACTGTTACCAAGCATACAGGTGGATCGATTTCTTTTCCTGTGCATGCACATAGACTGGTATGTAACTTTTTAAATCATATGTATGATATTCTAGTTAAAATATATATTGTTTACAGCTAACTTCAATTTTTTTTTGTTTTACTTGTGAAGAGGAATCAATATAATCGAACACCTACATATAAGGAGGTTTTTGATCGAACTCACAAAAAAAATGCTGGCCAAGGTGAATATGTGAACAATAAGTCGAAAGTTGTCAGTGTACGTATATTTAAAATTATTTCTTTTTATGTATGTTAATTATTATTTAATTACTTTTTAAGTATAGATATATTTATAATAATAAATTTTTTTTATTATAGGAAAAATATAATGCTTCATTAGTTGAGAAGTATGGTACGGATATTAGCAGTCAACCACACTTTGATCCTGTTGCTTGGTGTGACTGTATTGGAGGAATGGAAACAACCCGCACACATGTGTACGGCCTTGGAAACAGTTCACAAAATAGAGATATACTTGAGTCATCCGCCTCCTCAGCAAGTCCAATATTCTCGGTTTCTCAATCAACAGTAAGCCAGGATGAGTGAATCGATGTTATAGAAGAGAAACTTGATGAAGTTCTCAAATATTTACCGCAAATGCACCAATGGATGGTTGAGATGACTAATGCATGGAAGAGTAGCAAAAGAGGCCTTTCAAATCCCGATGATAGACAGACACCGAACCTCGGAGATGGGCCTTCTTCATAGATTTCTATTTTAATGTAAGAAATTTAAGTACTTTGTTCTTTTTATGTTTTAAGAATTTCATGGTTGTTGAGAGATGTTATGGATTTGATGAATTTTAACCATGTTTTATGATTATGTATGAATTTTATTCGGAATTTATGTTTATGTATTAAGGTCTTTTAAATGTTGCTATAGTCATGAATTTAGGGTTTTAACATGAATTTAAGCTTAAGCTTAAATTTAAATATATTTCGGAAAACTTTTGGAAACAATTTTGGAATTTAACATTTTGGTAGCGAAATGCATAAATAATAGATGATGATGAAAAAATATATTATTAGCGGCGGAATTCAAAGAAATTAGTGACAGAAATAATAGCATTAGTGACGGAAAATTTTTATTATTAGCGATGAAATATTCCGTTGCTGATAACATTCAACGACGGAAAAAATTTATTATTAGCGACGGAAAATTCCGTAGGTAAAAGTATTTAGCGACGGAAAATTTTATTATTAGCGACGGAATATTCCGTTGGTAAAATTTTTAGTGACGGAATATTTTCATAAAATTTAAAAATAAAAATAAAAATAAAATTAGCGACGGAAAATTCCTTCGCTGATATTTTTACCTACGAATTATAAGTGACCGATTTTCATTTCAGCGACATTAAATGTCCGTCGCTGATAACAAAAAATCCGTCGTTGATAAGAACAAATTCCGTCGCTATAGCGACGTAATGTTCTTTCAGCAACGGAATGAGCATCAACGACATTGATTTTTCCAACGGAATTATTCCGTCGCTAATCCGCCGCTAAAACCCTTCAGCGACGGAATCAGACTTTTAGCGACGGAAAATTCCGTCGCTAATTCCGTCGCTGAAAATCTCTTTTTTTGTAGTGTGAATATATAAAATTGGAGCAAAGAAGTTCACAAAGGCGTTATACCAGCATATTGAAGCACATATTCTTTTTTATCTTCAAGAAATTCTCATCGGTAAGCATCTTAAGCCTTGTAATTATCATTTGAAGTGTAATATAAATTTCAGTTATCTTTGCGTACAATTATGTAGTGATTTAACATATGCTTTTTTTAGCAAGTATTTATTTGACAGTTTAGCCTTTTTATGACCTACTTGGCATTTTTACATGTCTAAGATTTTTTTTTCAATTTTATATGCATTCATAGTTGATAATGGAATATGGTTTTTACACTAATCCTTGATTACTTGAATAAGCTCGAATAGTTCATGCCACAAACATCTTTCCAGTGCAACTTCAAACACAATAAAATCATGCTAGGTTTTGTGCAAATTCACTGTAAAAAATGAAGAGTATTCCTCAAAGTAGCCATTGAAACAATAGGAAGCCATTTTTTTTATAAGCCAAGACAGTTTTATTAGAAGAGTCACTGGACTTAAAAAAGCATCAGAAGATGATACAAAAACAATCCAGTAAGAACACCTCAACAAAACACAGACAGAGCCTAAGAAACATACAAAAACACCAGAGCAAGAAGAACAATCAAAACTACTGGAAACATCATGCATGAACAAAATAAAAAAAGGCAACCACAGATCCCCCTTACACTGCACTTCAATTCTTAATGTTCTATATTCAGCCTTGCATCAAACATACTTCAACCACTCTCAGCCGCCCCAATAATCTGCCATATCCAGCTTTAGCATTATGATTCCCCTGTTTTGATAGCAGACTAAAGAAAACGACAATCGCACATAAACTAAACAGCCCTTGAATTTTCCATAAAAGCCAAAATCTTAACTCCACCAAAAATATCTAGCCAAAGAAGACTAGATAAGGGAGAAATTTAAGAAAGTGCATAAGCTTTTTAGAATTCTTAGATTAACCAAGCATCCAAGGTCTTTGATGATTCGACTTAGGTAGCCACCTACTCGAGCTCTTTTCAAAACTTTTGATTTTATTCTTAAACTTGGACTCATTAGTTGTAACAGTCCAAATGTACAATAATTACAATATTTCCACACATATTTGATGGTTGGGCTGTCTATGATCCCCCATAACTCTTGAACAGTAACAATAATAAATAGTAAACATTCATTTAATTAATAGATATGGAATATGAAAATCTTACAATATTCGTTACACTTTACATCCCCTGATTTTACTTTACAATTTAAGTAATACTGTACAATTTATCTGAAGTATAAAAGAAAGTACAAATACCTCCCAGTCCGACACAAGTACTCTTGGTAATCAATTTCAGTCGATCCTCTAATGCATACTCCCTTTTAATCTCTTTTAATTTTCTGTGGAGTGGAAATAAAGGGGTGAGCGACAACGTACTCAGTAAAGGAATTGTATGCAAGACTGATATAACGAAAACTATATGCTGAAAAATATTTATTTTCCTAATGGTTCACTAGGCATAGTAACAGACGGATACTATAGTTGGCTAGGAAATCTACATGGAGCATGGAAAGTATTTTGAAATACCTATCTTGTCCTGAAAACCCAGAGCAACTATAGGGAATATTCCATAAATTGTTGATATAAACAATTTATTAATGATTTTTCCACGTATAATAAATGGCAAATAAACCATTTAATTTAATAACTTCAGTAAAACTTTCAAAACACGTGACAGTAACAGTAGTAAAATAGTACAGTAAATCGTTGAATTTAATCAATGAAATCAATGTACCAGTCGGTTCAGTAATAGTATGATAAAACACTTCATAAATAATAAATAATCAGTTCAGTGCAGTAAACACCTAAGTTTCACTTTTCAGTAACAGTTCAGAAAATTATTTCAAATTTAGAAATAATATTATAAATACTTCCAATTCAAAAATCCATAGATTTCATTACGGTTTAGTAACCAGTATTCAGTAAATCTCAGTTCAGTAAAACAGTAAACAGAATGGTTCAGTAAAATAGTGATGATTCAGTACCATTCGGTAAACAGTAAATAGTAATCCATAGTTCAGTAAAACCGTAAACAGTAGTTCAGTAATTCTCAGTTTAGTAATAGTAAACAGTAAGTGGATACTAGGCATCACCCTTGGTATATCATGTTATAATCCTCGTAGGGAACAGTAACAGTAAACAGTAAACAGTAAGATCTATGGCCATAGTCTATAGGTGTCCTCAGAGTACACTTGCTAGGTGTCCTTACAGCTGTCAATGACTTGACGGGTCTATCAGCCACAGTAATAGTAACAGTAAACACATGAGCATGATATAGGGCCTAACAATCTCAAAACATTTTCATTTATAGTGAAAATACCTTTGTGGAATTTAAATCAAATATCATTTAATATTTTTAGTAAAATTCCAAAAGGTATATTAATTTCACATCAAACAGTACAATAAAAACAATTGATAAAATATTCATGTCTTAGTGAGAGAATTTATAAGTGTTCTAAATCATTGTGAAATAATTTAAAGAACGTATTTGACTAGGAATGTAAACGGGTTGGATATCCACTAAATTTGGGATATCCGAACCCGAACTTGATTAATATGTGTAATACCCGAACTCGATTAACTACCCGATTATTTTGATTTATGTTACCCAAATCCTAACTCTATAAAATAGAAAATATCCATTTAACTACCCGAACCCGTTAACTATCCGTTTATTAAGTCAAAGTTTGACTTTCAAATTTAAATTTAAAATCAATTTTGGAATAACTTAATTTAAAAAATTAAATTAATAAATTTAATTTAACTCATAAAAATAAATTAAAGTTAAAAATCATAATTAATATTTAATGACTTAATTTAATTAAATACAACATTAATAATAAATAATTTTTATACATATATAAAATATAAATATTGTATTAATTAATTATTACTTATAATCGGGTTTGGGTAGCGAGTACCCTAAGATAACTACTCGAACCCTACCCGAACCTGATTATATACCATCCTAACCCTACTTAAATGGGTCGGGTAGTGCTGGGTACCCGTTTATAAGGTACCCATTGCCATCCCTATATTTGACATCCCTATATTTGACATCTCACTTTAATAAAATTTAATTACATGAATATTTAAATATTATTTTTCGGTAAAATTTCAATTTATGAAAAATATTGGAAATAAGCTCCAAAATACACAATCTCATTCATTTCATGCTCTTAAAATATTTCATGATATTTTAAAAATGTTGGATGAATTATCGGTAGCATAACAACTACGATTACACTAACCCCTTGCATTTAACCACAATATTTTTGCCAGCCGAAACCATAGATTTGCATGATTTTCAAAGGCAATTCAATATCAAATAATTTCATAAAATTATATTCATCAAAATTATGCATTCGATATATCCCTACGGCGTACACACTCATCCTTTACTTGTCCCGTATTACCGATTCTTTCGGGGAGCACCACTCGATATCCGTGTATCCCAGCGGCAAAATAATTCCACCAACAATTATCATTAATTTTCCTCTTATTTTTAAGCTATCAACTTTCATAAATTGCATCCATTAATTATACTACCTATGACTAATCAGTATAAATTATACTGGTAGTAAACTTTAACTTTCCCGTTTTAGCTCCGTTTTCGAATCCGATTTCACCAGTCTTCTTCTCTTAATTTCTACAATCATTTTCCATATTCAAACCATAAATTGCAGCATGATGACAACCCCAAAAACTCCATGGCCGAATGCCTTCGTGAACCCATTTTCTTGATTTTAATTCCTTTTTGGAATTTAATGTTTCTAACCTTCTTATTCCATCTCATTCAATCATTTCTTACCATTTTTATGCAAGAAAATGCATGGCTCCACTAAGTTCCCATGCCAACCGAAACCCACAAAAGGGCAAAATTTTATTAAGCCAAGATTATGCAAATCCAATGCCATAGATGTAATCTACACCTTTGAACTATTAGAAATGTAACTTTGAATCAAAATGAAACATGAAATTTTTGGCATATTCTTACCTTGGTTGAACACTTCCTCGCCCTCTTTCTCCTTGTTTTCTTCCTCTTGTGATGAGATATGGACGCCAATGACGAGAGGAAGTGATGGGGAATAGTTTTTTATAAAGGATTGTAGTGAAAAAATGGAGATTTCCTTATGTTTTTCTTGTTTTTCTTTTCTTTTCTTTCTTTTTTTTTTCTCTCTTCTCCTTTCTTTCTTTTTTGGTGTCGTGAAACCAATTGGAGAAGACAACAATTCGTGACTATGGGGAAGGGAAGAGTGTATATATAATGAAAGTTAGCATGAGTTGTTGGACTATGACTTTAAGCATAAGTCGTTGGATTATGACTTTAAGCATAAGTCGTTGCATTTTGACTTCTTGTGGCTGGCCATCCCTTGTTGACTCTTAAAAATTGCTTCTAAAAGGATGGCAATTTACCATTTTGCCACTGATTTATAAATTTGGGACAATTTTCGCCCTTAAGCTTCTGTAGTCGTAAAAACCATGTAATTGGACTCCAAAAATTCTGATTCCAATACCAATCAATCACATTTAATATATTTTGATGATTGGAAGTGGTTTCGTTGACGCACAGTGCACGGATAGTGAGAAATTACGATCTTAGCCCCGCTAACCGCTAGCGAAATTTCTCACTTTACCACTTTTTCGATGAATCTCTTGACACTATCCTATTCTCCTTTTTATGTGGAATATCATGGTATTTTTATTTCATCCCAACTCATTTTAGTTTGGGCGTAATTTATGAAAATGCCCTCGGGACATATTCGTAATTTCCCAATTTGTTTCCCAAAATTCACAAAAATTTTAGAAAAAATTCATAATAATATAATTCGATGATTTTAAACCTCAAAATCATCATATTATATTTTATTACACCATCGAACCTAGCATTTTTAGTCTCGAGCCCATCATAACACATTAAAAATAAGTAGGGCCCACGTCACACTTTCACCTATAATCACTTAACATGTAAATTTTCACTCCACAATTCATGACATATTACATGTACAGTACAGTAGTATCAGGTCTCAAATCAGTAAAATTCTTCAATTTTTAAAAGATGACATTATGTTGTGAACACAAAGACAAGGAGATAAATAAGTTAACAATAAATAAGTTGTTAAAGTCAAAGATAAAAGACTCTGAAATATATATTCCCCTTGGTGTTCATATACTCCTTTATGTAGGCAAATATTGGATAATGTTTGTTCATCCCTCTGATCCATTATCTACCAGGATAAGTAGTTAAGGTAATTTTATAACTTGTAGTTGTAGTGGCATATTGTAGCTTTTGATAGATATGTGTTCTTTTTTAAATGATTAATTACATTTTTTTATATTCTTATTAATTTTAGATGATATATTCATTTATATAGCTATGACACTAAACTAATAATTATTTTTTAATGTTTCAATGCTAGTTTGTCTTGCCAGGAAGAAAAGTTCCCATTTTTTGTTATTGGAATGGTAGCATTATGGAAGGATCAAATGGGTTATGTTACGATGGCCCCCCTTTGAGAGCAATTAAATTAAAGCGTAAAATGAAATTTAGCAAGCTATTGGATGAGATGTACTTCATTACTAGATTTGATAGAGAGCAAGCACAATTAAACATGGTTTGCCAGTATCCAACAGTAGTGCAATCATCGATGATTAAGTATATCCGATTACCTATTGTGGATGATGGTAGTGTAGATAACATAATGGAAATTCCATCTATTCATCCCTCAATTAGCAATGTTGAATTGTATTTAGAAATGGAATCAATCTTTATTGAACGTGTTGAGCATGGAAGTCAATCCACGAGTTTCATTTCACTTGCTCAACTACCAACACAAAATAATGACACTTTGCTGAATCATGCTAATGTCAGCCATGGTAATCATCTATTTTCGTCATGTAGTAGTGAACCTACCATAGAAAGGCAAGTATCGGTCATTGGTAATATTTTGGGATTCTCAAACAATGAAATTATTAGCCAATATGACAGAGATCCGAGTGTAAATATAACTCCGGTGGAACAATTGGTTTATTCTGAACCCAATGCTATATTCAGGGATATGAATGTGAATAATGAGGTGCTTGAAGAAGAAAATGAGGAACATGAAGAGCAAGAGGATTTTGAAAAAATCAACTTAGAAATAGATAGTGCCACTTTTGAGGTGCCACTTCAAGAACTGGATATGCCATTCTTCACTAATATTGATCAAGTTGGTGATGCTATTACTAGTAATTGGACACCACAAACCCCAGGTATTGCTTGGAATCCTGAGCTTGAGTTGAGGAAAAGTTTAATTTTCCAAGATAAGGCTAAATTGAAAAGAGTTGTGCAATTATACTCTATTAAGAGACACCAAAAGTATGAAGTGGTGGAAACAAAAAAAAAGATATGGTCATTAAGGTGTAAAAGATATCGAGAAAGTGGATGCAAATGGAGGCTTCGTGCATATCAACATAAAAGTCATGAACTTTTTGAGATTACTCAATATGTTAGTCCCTATACATGTGTCTACCTAAGGTTAAGTCGTGATCACCCACAACTAAGCTCAAATTTGTTAACACAAGAGATTGAAAGTCAAGTGAAAGCTGAACCATCCATTACAGTTACTGCTTTAAATGCCAAGGTAAGAGAGACATTTTCTTATGATGTCTCATATAAGAAGATGTGGCATGCCAAACAAAAGGCCATCACAAATGTTTTTGGTGATTGGGACACATCTTATAAAGTATTACCTAAATTGTTTTTCTACACTTGAGAAGTATAATGGGATGATTGTTATATGGCAATTTGAGCAGTTGCAAGATTCTACTCTTGAAGTATTTGGAGTATTTCATCGTGTCTTTTAGGTTTTTCCACCTTCCATTGAAGGGTTCAAGTATTGTAGACCAATTATAAGTATTGATGCTACTCATTTGTATGGAAGATATAAAGGTAAAATGCTTATTGCAATAGGAGTTGATGCCAACAACCAACTTTTCGCAGTTGCATTTGCTATTGCTGAAGAAGAATCTTTTGATAGTTAGAGATGGTTTCTTACTTGCATTAGAGAGAAGGTCACTCAAAGAAAAGAGATTTGTTTAATATTTTATCGTCATTGTGGTATTCGTACAACAGTGAATGAACCTAGCTCTAGATGGATAGAACCATGGGCTTATCATCGATTTTGCTTGCAACATATATGCAGCAATTTTAATGATAAGTTTCATAATAAAAACTTGAAAATACTTACCTACAGAGTTGGAATTGCACACCAGTTACGGAAGTTTGAAGCCATAATAAAGGAGATAAAAAAGATTAATCTTAAAGCTAAAAAATGGTTAGATGAGAGCAATGGTAATTAACACATGATGGTGGTCGATGGTACGGAATAATGACAACTAATTTGTTTGAGGTGTTCAACAGTGTGCTAAAAGGAGCTAGAAATTTACCTATCATTGCATGTGTGCAATTAACGTTCTATCGATTGGTTAACTTTTTTAACACTAGACGAGGCTTTGCATCAGAGGCATTGGCAAAAGGAAACTTGTACACTTCGTATGTTACAGCTAAACTTCAAGGTTATTTGGCAAAGGCCAACACACATGATCTTGTCCCATTTGATAGACAAAAAGGAGTGTTTGAAGTAATAACTGCATCTTATGGTGATAGAATGCAACAAGGTCACAACAAACAAGTTCAACTTGATAAAGGAACATGTACATGTGGTAAATGGCAGATTTATAAGTTTCCTTGTTTACATGTGATGTTTGTATGTGGAAGGTTGTCACTAGATAGTTGGCAATATATAGAAGATTATTATTCCATTGAAAACTATTCTCAAACCTGGGCACCTCAGTTCAATCCAATCCCTCATGAAGCTTATTGGCTAGAGCCTAATATCCCTCAATTATTACCAGATCCTGATTGTAGACACTCAAATAAAGGTCGACTGTAGTCTACATGAATTAGAACTGAGATGGATATCAATGAAGGTCGAACAACAATTCGTTGTGGACTTTGTAAATAACCAAACCATGATTGTAGGACATGTCAAATGAAAAGGGCTTAAAGATTCAAATGCAACAGCAAATTAATTTTGTATATAAGGTATTTCCTATTCTTTTTCATTTTACTTTATTAAAGTAAAACATGATTTTATTGTTGGGTGTCAATATGCTTAATTATTATTTAACAATGAATAGATCACCTTTGTGTATCATATTCTTTTTTTTTCTCAACTTAAAAATTATTTAATTCACATTTTGTCAAATGTATGCAGGATTACCAAGGATTCCAAGAAGATTTCTGTCCAAAATTAGTGAAGAGAATGACTAGTGATGGCATATTTAAGTGATTTTGTTGAGAGAGGATACTATTGTTCTCTTTAAGACATGAACTAGTTCATTTCATAGTTTCATAAAGTTTTATCTTTTAATTATTTTAGGAAAAAATTGGTTCATTTGTGATTTCATTGGTTTCAACATAATACAAAGAGATTGATGGCTTCAACATACTCCATTCACACTCTATGTGTTAGCATAAAGAAGTTTGCCTGTAGATCAGCACTAATTGTATTAATTTTAGGGTATTGGAAAGTTTTTCTATATATTTTAGGGTGTTGGAAGCTGTGGTAATGAGTGCAGGAAGTTGGTTGTTCTCCCTTTTACATGATTATTGGTATTCATACGTGAACTTGGGATTATGGCGTAACCATTATGGTGAAGGTTATAAAAAGCAGATATGCTTTAGGTAGCAAAAAAGAGAAAAGCTAGTCTAAAAGAAAACTTTCCTCTACTGTGAACAGTTACTCAAGAATACTACAGCAGAGGAGAGAGTAGTAGCAAATGTTGCTAGACCATCTAGTTCAATAAATTAAATAATTTATAATTTATTAATCACAAGCTTGGACACTAAAATCACAAGCTTGGATTCTTTTCTGGAGATTCACTAGTAAATAAGTAAATAACAAACTTGGACTCTAAAAAACCTCTCTTAGAATCTCCTAGTATAATCTAAATTCAAGAAAAGGTTCCCTGAGTGCATAATTCGAAGAAATTATGATTCTTCCCCTCTGCATGAAAATAGTCAGAATTACAAAGTAAAATCCTAAATTTTAACAATGATATTTTAAAGCAAAGTTCCTTCTGTGGCAGCATCATACCTGTGTACTAAAGTATTTGGTATGTTGGCTGGTCTATCTTACCTTATTTATTGTTGGATGGTATATCTTTTTATTTATGAATAAAGTTCAACAATGGTTTGTCCTAAAACTCATGTGATTAACAAATACTCTATATCTCTAAGTATTTGTTTTACTTTGGCATCAAAATAACTAACGTGGTAGCATCAAGCTTTCAAGAGAACAATCCTCCAAAGAAAAAAAAACTTTCAAGAGATGAACTTGTACGTATCAAGCTGAGAATTTTTTAAAACAAGTAACTTGACCAATATATTTGGATTAACATTACAAAAAACAAAATGCTTGATACAAACTAAAGAGATATGTCACTCATTTCAAGCTTCAACATAAAACAAAAAGAAAGAATATGTTACATACCGGGAACAAATTAATAATCTCCAATTGCTAGCATACTATTCCAAGCCACCAAACCAGTAGAGATTCAAGTCCAAGAATCCAACAAACCACCATGGTACAAAACTTTTCCTAATTAATTTTCATAGAAAACTGAGTGAATGTTAGATGTGGTTGAATCAAGAGGAACCCTCCTCTGATTATTAATTAAATATGGAATATTGATCAAAAACAATAGAGCCACTTGGATGAGTGAAAAATATAAACTGACATATAAAGAATTACATGAAAACAAAGGTGAACCAACAACTAGAAAAAATTGATGTCAGCCATAAAATTTAAAAAGCTAAAACTAGAAAAAAAAGATATGAAAATTATTTTCCTTTTAAGATTCCTAGAAATTTCATTGCAAATACATACATATGTGTGTGTATATATATATATATATATATATATATATTATTAACAAAAAAAATATCAATACATATATAGCATGCCTCTAATATTATCCACTCACACATCAATGAACTGAAGAAGTAAAATAAAACCCAAAACTCGTAGATTTTTATTGTTTTGGCGCCTTCCATGGTTTGCTAAAGGACAAGAAGCTTGTGAGCTGAAGTTGCAAACAAACATATGGGTTGTTCAAAAATTTGATTCAGCACTTAATCTTGAACACATATCGCTTAGATGGTTCTTGGGAGCTCAAGCTTTAGTCTTTTTTTTTTAATCTTTTAGACACAGAAACACTATATAAAATGACCTCTTTGAGCTAAACTAAAGATAAAATAGA
Source organism: Heritiera fomes (assembly GCA_032173925.1). Taxonomy (NCBI): domain Eukaryota; kingdom Viridiplantae; phylum Streptophyta; class Magnoliopsida; order Malvales; family Malvaceae; genus Heritiera; species Heritiera fomes. The sequence goes on along the minus strand of JAPDPM010000002.1, from coordinate 9,957,577 downwards.
ACTAAAAGCATAACTTCTTGCTATATTCTCAATATTTTCTAGCATTTTTGAGCAACCAAATAAAAGTCAGCGTTTGTTATGAATTGGGTATTCAATAACAACAAGAAAATTAACAAATTCAGTGGAAAAAAAAACTATGCACACAACATTTTTAAAGCTAGAAAAATAAAAAATCTAGAAAGATATATTATAAACTAAAAAGGAATTCTAAATAAAAGACAAATAAAAATAAATAGATTAAAATTTAGACGGAAAAGAAAAGTGAACAAATTGTGACTTACATAACAGTTGAGCAAAAACATGAGCAAAATTCCAGGAACAAAAAGATGTGAGAGATTCAAAAAATAAAATGTTTTTTTTTAATTTTTTGCTTAATATTTATTTTGGGGATTGAGGTTAAGGGCAAGGGTTTGGATATGGAAGGGTCAAGCTTTTGTTTTTTTTTAATGACGTTTGCAATGAGCTCGGGAAGAAAAACACTACAAGAAAATACACTTTCAGCAACGAAAATTTATCTACGGAAGTTTTTCGTCTCTGAAAAATAGTATTACTGACGGATTAGTGATGGAATTTATGCTGAAATTAGCAACGGAATTCTGTCAGTAATGGCGGGAGGCACTGTACAATAGCGCCAAAGATTACTGACGGAATTAGTGACAGAAATTTCTGTCGCTAAATCCGAAATTAGTCATAGTAGTTAGCGACGGAAAAATTCCGTCGCTAACTATCCATAATTATTTTTAATTTTTGTATCGGAAAATTAGCGACGGAATTTTTTCCGTCGCTAATTCTGTCGCTAATGAGCTTTACCGACTAATTTCGTCGCAAAATATCCACAATTATTTTTTTTATTTTATATAAAATCTGTTAGGATATTTAGCAACGAAAAAAATTCAGTCGCTAAAGCTCATTAGCAACGGAATTAGCGACAGAATTTTTCCATCGCAAAATATCCATAATTATTTTTTTTATTTTATATAAAATCTATAATGAAATTTGCGACGGATTTTTTTTCCGTCGCTAATTCCGTCGGTAAAGCTCATTAGCGACGGAATTACCGACAGAAAAATTCCGTTGCAAAATATTCATAATTATTTTTTATTTTTGTATTAAATCTATTAGGAAATTAGCGACGGAAAAAATTCCGTCGCTAAAGCTCATTAGTGACGGAATTAGCGACGGAAAAATTCCATCGCAAAATATTCATAATTATTTTTTTATTTTTATATTAAATCTATTAGGAAATTAGTGACGGAATTTTTTCCGTTGCTAATGCTAATTAGCGACGTAAAAATTCCGTCGCAAAATATTCATAATTATTTTTTTATTTTTATATTAAATCTATTCGGAAATTAGCGACGAAATTTTTTTTCCGTCGCTAATTCCGTTGCTAATTAGCATTAGCGACGGAATTTTTTGTGATTAGTGACGGAAAAAATTTGGTCGCTAAAACCTCGTAAAGTGTGTTAGATCTATTTAGTGACGAAATTTTTTCGTCGCTAATCCAACGGAAATTCCTTCGCTAATTCCTCGAAATTGGCCAATTCCCTCCCTTTTTCTCTCCTTCCCGCTCGTGACTCTCATTTTTTCTCCTCCTTCTTCTTTTTTTCCAGTCATCGTCCTCTCCCCTGTCCATCGCAGGTCAGTTGCCTCTCCACCCGCCGTCGGTCACCCCCCTCCTCTCTTTGCCACCGGTCCCTCCTCTTACTGTGTAAAAAAAAAAAAGAAGCAAAACAGTTTTTTTTACCTTTGAGAGAGGCCACCGCCGCTTCCCCAAACAGACTCCATCGCTACCACCCCAGCCACCGTCGCCTGCCCGCCGATCAGCTTATACAGTGATATTATTTTTTTTTCTTATTTTTACATTTAAAAATATATATTTATTTGTTTATATTGTTAGTTTGTTTTATTTTTGTGTTTATTCTCTTTTTATATATTGTTAGTTTGTTATTTATTTGTTTATATATTATTATTTCTTTGTATATATTATTTAGTTATATATATTTTTAATTTGTTGTGTGTATATATTTATTTATTTATATATATATTATTTTTTATTTATTTGTGTATATATACTTTGTGTTGTTTATTTGTTTAATTAGTTACTAATGATTTTAATTAGTTACCAATTTAATAAATATGATGCTGTTTATGCATATTCATTTACCAATGCCAACAATACTTAAAGAAAACATAATGCCGTATGCTACATCAAATTATATCTTGGCAAGGTTTGCTTCAAAAACATATATAATAATTTGAAGAGATAATTAGATTCAATTTGGAACTTTTATTTTATTTTTTTCTTGGAAATATGATCAACATTAAATGCAACTATGTTATGTCTTTGGCTTACTAAGTAATTTTCCATTAACATAAACTAAATGATAAATGCCAAACCGGAAAACAAAATCGTTTAGAACATTAACTTGAAAAAAATGAAAAAAAAAATCAAATCAAGATTATATTGTATTTGAAAAATTATCCTATACATGGTGATGAATTTTTAATCTGTATAAATTAAATTAAAAAGTTAACAATTGACTCATAATTAGATTATCTATGATCAAATAAATTGTGAAATATATATATTTTCTTTGAATAAATGTATATATTGTTGTATTAATAGTTTTAATATATTTAGTTATTTGTATATATTTTTAATTTGTTGTGTGTCTATATTTATTTATTTGTATATATTTATATGTGTCTGTCAAAGTTAGTTATCTATATATATTTATTTTTTTGCATATATTTGTATTTATTTATTTGTGTGTATATATACTTTGTTGTTATTTATTTGTTTAATTAGTTACTATTGCTTTTAATGTTGCTGATATATATATATATATATATATATATGTACACATTTAATAGTATATATTTATTTGTATTTATAATAATATTAGTAGGAAATTTGTATTTAAATGTTTAAAGTTAATATTGTTAGATTTTAAATATATAAATTTATTTATGCAAATTTAATTTGGTCATAATATTATTAATTATGAAAATTTATTGTTGTTTTAGTGTATCTAATTATATGATATTAATAGATTGATTGAATTAGTATTATTAATTTTGGGATTAATGTGAGATATACACATTGTTTATATATATATATATATATATATATATATATATATATATATATATATATATTATTTTTTTTCTTTGCATAAATGTATATATTATTGTATTAATAGTTTTAATATGTATTGTAATGAAAGTTGTATGTATTGTAATCGTTATTTTTTTATTTTCTATTAAAAGGAAATAATATTTAATTTTTAATATGTAGTTTTTATGCTTTTGTAGGTTATTTAATATTAATAAGGAGTGCTTTGGTGGATTGTGATCGTGAGGTAATATTTTAACTATTTTATTATGCATTTTAAATAAAAAAATAAATAATTGTTTATTTTTTATTTAAAATTTTTATTTTGTTTTTGAATTGGTTGAGATATTTGCTTTGATTGCTATATTTTATTTATTTTGTGTGGTTTTGTTTATTAAATTACAGATCTTTTATTTAGATTGTATAATGAATAAGGATAGGAGTTGGATGTACTGCCGGTTAGATAGTATAATGCACTAATGGATGGCTGAGATGACTCATGCATGGAAGAGTAGCAAAGAAGGCCCTTCAAATCCCGATGATAGACACTCACCGAACCTCGGAGATGGGCCTTCTTCATAAATCTCTATTTTAATGTAAGAAATATTAAGTACTTTGTTCTTTTTATGTTTTAAGAATTTCATGGTTGTTGAGAGATATTATGGATTTTATGAATTTTAACCATGTTTTATGATTATGTATAAATTTTATCGATATTTTATGTTTATGTATTAAGGTCTTTTAAATGTTGCCATAGTCATGAATTTAGGGTTTTAAGCTTAAATTTAAATATATTTCGGAAAACTTTTGGAAAGAATTTTGGAATTTAACATTTTGGTAGCTAAATGCACAAATAATAGATGATGATGAAAAAATATATTATTAGCGACGAAATTTAAGGAAATTAGTGACGGAAATAATAGCATTAGTGACGGAATTTTCTGTTGCTAATACCATTAACGACGGAAAATTTCTATTATTAGCAACGGAATATTCCGTCGTTGATAACATTTAGCGACGGAAAAAATTTATTATTAGTGATGGAATATTCCATCGCTAAAAGTTTTTAGCGACGGAATATTTTAATAAAATTTAAAAATCAAAATAAAATTAGTGACGGAATTAGCGACGAAAAATTTCGTCGCTGATAATTTATCTACGGATTACTAATGACAGATTTTCATTTTAGCGACAAAAAATTTCCGTCGCTGATAAGGAAAAATTTCGTCGGTAAATAGCGACGGAATTAGCGATGGAGTGTACTTTCAGCTACGGAATGAGCATCAGCGACATTGATTTTTTCCAATGGAAATTTTTCGTCGCTAAAACGCCTTAGTGGCGAAATCAGACTTTTAGCGACGGAAAATGCCGTCGCTAATTCCGTTGCTGAAGATCTCTTTTTTTGTAGTGAAAAGGGTGTTGGGAGAAGTTTTGGTATTTTTTTTCACATGTTATTGACGTGGCTTTACGTACCTAGTTCAGGGAAAAATGTTTAAAAGTATCTTCTTTTGGTAAAAAAGTTTTAAGAGTGCTTTACAGAGGAAAAAAAACTCGAAAAGAAGGTCTTATATAGAGGATTTTTGGTGAGTACTTATAATATTTCTTTTTTTATGTAATTTTTGGTTTTTTTTTTAAAATAAAATTCAAGAAATTTGATTTGAAAGAAATACGTTTTCCAAATTTCAAGAAATTGGATAAGAGAATAAAATGGGAATTTTCAAATTGGAAGCAATAAAAAATTTTAAAAATTTTTCATTTTTGAGTAAATAATAAAAACTAAAAAAAATTGACATGAGCTTCAAAACAAATAGATTTTTTTCAAATTAAGTTTAAAATCTGTAAAGAATCGTGGGCTTCCAAATTAAAGCATCCGAATACTTCGAATACCAAGTTGTTTAATACCTTGAGTACATTACTCAGAATACATCTTGAAGGCAGTCGAATGCCTTGAATGCATTACTGTGGCCGGTCTTTGTTTTTAATGCTTTTTAATTCATAATTAATATTTAAAATTTATTTTTATTAATAATTAATATTTAAATAACTAATCATTATTTATTTTAATTGAAATTAATTAATAATAAAAAATATTCAATTATTTTTTAAAAAGTTATATATTTTTTAATTAATATTATTAGTATTGTTTTTTATAATAAATTATAATTAATTTAATAAAATGATAAAATAATTTCTACTCTATTTCATTTCAATAAACCAAACATAAAAATAATAATGATTTTATTCTATTTATTTTATTTTCTAATCTCACAAATTATCTATTCCATTTCTCTTCTGTTTCATTAATAATTATCATTTCTTTTTAACAAATTTGTAAATTAACCATTTTTTTAAAAATTAAATTTTAGAATTATCAAAAAATAAAAATTAGTTATAATCCGCTTGTTATAACCAGAATCTTTTGGAGTGTAAATTCTTTAAATGAATTCTACGGTAGTTGCCATCTAATCTTCATTGTTGAACTCACAACTTCACATCTTTAAAAGGAGAGATGGATGATTGATTCATCCATTGGTGGATAAATTTAAACCTTAGTTGTAGAAAGCGATTATATGTATCTTTTGCTCTTGTCATGTGCATTCAGAGTATAATATCGCCAGTCAAGATTTTTTAAAATTGAAACATATTTAATAACAAAATCAACAAAAAAATTTAAGTTACACAAAAAAAATATTTAATATAATTTGATCAAATTACCTGCATTCACAATCTAAGATATTTTCTTTCGATTTTTATTTAATAATTTAAAAAGTTTTGTTTCTTTTACTATATATAGAGAGAGAGAGAGAGAGAGAGAGGCAGAGCATGTCTCGCTCCTCTAAAAGTGGCTGTCAATGATATTAACAGAAAAATTAAGAATGAAAAATACAGAAGACGAGTATTTATTTATTTATTTTTACGAAAAAAGATCCTAGCTTATATTTTTGGTCGGGCATTGGGACAGAGATTCTAAAATTTTTTAAAACATTTTAAAATGAAGATATTTAAAAGATATATCAACTTAAAATATTAATATTTATAATTATTTTATTTGGATAAAAATTTTTTTAGAAAAATTTTTTGAATATTAAAATTTGATGAAATACAAATAATTATAAAATATAATGATATTATATATAAAAATAAAAAATATAATATGAGTATCATTATATTTATAAAATATATATAATATTAATAATATAAAAAATAATGTTCGAATCTTTTTTTGTACTTTTATAAATAAAAAAATATAAAAATTAAAATATTTATTATATTAAGTAAATAATATATATTTTTAAAATTTAAATTTCCTTTTAAATTTTAAAATTTTTAGATTTTTTTAACAAACAAAAATTTAATTTTAAACTTTTAAATATATCGATTAACATATAATTTTTTTCGAAAATACTTCGTCGAATCATACTTGGACAATTATTAAAGGTATTTTCTAAGTTGCTAATCACCTGACACTTACAGAATAACTATTAAAGGTATTTTGTCCTTTGTTTATGACATGACATTTAAAGAATAATGATTAAAAGATATTTTGATTATGACATGACATTTAATGAATAATTTATATATGATAAATTAATAGTATATATTTTTTATATATTGTCAGTACACAAGAGATTGTTCATCAATAGATTTTTATGAACAAATTAAAAAAATAATTTATATTTGCATTTAAAAGCTTGACATATTTTTTATTTTATAAATTGATGAGGTGTCAACCTCTGATACATTGACAGTGTATAAAAATTATATACTATCAATACATCATATACAAATTTTTAATAAATAGTATTTTTTAAAAAAAAATTTGGTGATATTGAAAACGGTATAATCATGACATTAAAAAAATAAATGATTATAGATGTTCTACAACACATTAAGTGACGTGACACTTTAACTATTAAATTAATTGTGAATTGATATGATATGACACTGACAAAAAATAGTGGGATAAAAGGTGTTTATGACAAGATACCTTTATTTATTGTGTTTTTTTTTGGTACAGTCCTAACTAGTGTTTTCGGTGACGTGTCATGTTTTTTAAAAAAAGACATATCATGACACGTCAAAAAAAGACATCATCATACACGTCACGGAAAGAACAATAGTTAAAGGCTCTACCAAACGGAAAAAAATCTCAATAAGTGAAGATATCTTGTGATATCGATGATGACATTTACAATAACGATTGATGTGATGAAAATATTTTGTTTAAGGAACAATGATTAAATGTATTTTAATTTAAAAATAGATTCTAATTATCCACTTTACCATAAAAAAACATGAACATAATTTTCAATATCATACAATACGTGATACGTATCATACGATACGTATCATAAGATACATTTCGATACGTATCGTAAGATACATTTCGATATGCATATAAAGCAACACGAATTTATATATTATATTGTTTTTGTCTTAGAATCGTAAGTGAATTATACGATAAGCGATATGTATCGTATCATACTCGATACTCTTCGATACAGTTTATTTTATTTAACTCAAGTATAATCATATCTTTTTCTTACAAAATTACTAATAGCCCAATTTTCTTTTTGATTCAAATGAAAAATTTCTTTTATAATCCTAATTCTTAATTTTTAAACTTAAAGATAATAAAATATAAAAAATAAGATTATTATTCTATCCATCACTAATGGAGTTTTTTATTTCATAAATGGAGTTAAGATGATGACATATGTCTCGTTTTATTTATTTTTTATTTTCTTAATATTTTTAAAAGACACATGTCATAATCCTAACCCCGTTTGTGGAGTTAAAAAGCTCCACTGGCAGTGGATAAGATAATAATCTAAAAAAAATCTATTTTTTATATCCTAAATCATATTTCGTATATTGACAAGAATCAATTTATATGGGATCTTGTGAAAATAATTGCCCAATTAAATTTTTAAAAATTTATAAAAATATATAGATAAATTAAAAATTTTAATAAAAATATTAATTTTACCTCCAAAAAATTAAAAATTTTAATGAAAATAATACTTTTGTCCCATTTATATTTAATAAAAATTAAAATATAAGCATATAAATTTTTTTGAGTAACTTGTCAAATTATTTTAGTATTTTATTATTGTATAAGAAAACGTGAAATATTATATTAAAAAATAAAAAACCATTTATTTAAATAATTTTGCATGCATCGACATATATATTTTTTATTTGTTCATATATTGATGCATATGAAAATTTGAAAATACCAAATATTCATATAGTATATATTACATGTATATGTATTATTTATAATTAAAATTTTTGTCCGTATCCTATGATACGATACAATATCCGATTCTCAAAAATAAAATTTCGATACATGATATGTATCTCGATTTAATAACTATGGTTGTGAGAGTTAAGATATATATTTTTTTTTCTAAATGTCTGATTTTACTTAAAAAAAACTTAGGTCCATAAGTTATTTAATTTGTGAAGGTTAAGTTTAATAAGATATCATGAATTTGTAATAAGAGTATATCGCTTTTTGTTACTTGAAATTTTCATTTTATAAGTGCTGGAATTTTATATAATTTTTATATCATGTATATTTCAAAAGTTGAATGAGAGCTAAACCTAATCATAAGCCGAGACAGGTCGGGTTTAGGCTGGGCTCATGATAGGTAATAATGATTTATGGGTATGTTCAAATTCGACTTAGCCTTAAAATTCAGTCTTGACTTTTAGTTCAGGCTCGATTTCATTTTTATACTATTAGCCTAAATCCGGTTTGACTTGTCCGAATATAATTTTATTTATTTATATTTTAATTAATTATTTTTTATTATTTTATTCCCTTTAAATTTTAATTTAATTTGTTAAAATTTGTATGTCAATTTTCATATTAAATATTTATAATCATGTTTATTAATCAATAATGTTTTATATATAATTATATTATATTTAATAAATATATAAAAAAACATAATTAATATTCATATTCGGACTGGGTCAGGCCGGGCCCAGGCTTGATGTTCTGGGCTTTGGAACGTCAAGCCTGGGCCTGGCCCGATTTTTAAACAAGCCTAAAAAATTTTATCTAGGCTCCGTAATTTCATCAGATATTTTTGTCCAAGCTCGATCAAATAAGGTCGGTCTTTGGGCTTTGGTGGGTAACCCGACCCTTGAATAGTTCTAATAAGAGCATTTTACCTCCTTCAACATTCCGCTGCTAGCCCACTGATAGCAAAAGTTGAATTTAAGCTCATTTTTCTAATAAACAAAATTATTATCATTTCAAATGTTTTGAAAATTTTTTTTCTTAATCGAGCAATGAGAAATGAGGAAGGATGTGGAGGCAAGATAAATCTATGAGAAAGTCTTCCTCAAGGAAAATGGATTCAAATTTACATTACTATCTTCATATTGTGGAATGTACGAGAAGATGAAATTGATCAATGAATTTTATTTTCTTAATTTTTTTTATTATCATAGGTATCCTTATTTGTTTTACTATCTACGAATAATTCTGTTTGGATTGAGAGTGATAAACAATAAAGTTTTTTCAACAATGATAACTCTAAAATTCGAATCATTTTCAAATACTTCAAAAAAAAAAGCACACCCAACACTAAAATTGAGAATAAATTTAATCTTTAAGAAAATATTTAAAAAACTGGATCGAATCGGTTTAACTTGGTTCGGTCTAGTTTTGAGGCGAACCGATCCTGCGAACCAAGGTGGTTTGCAGCTAAGTATAATGCGAACCAGCCCGGCTTGGACCGATTCGCATACTGGTTTCATTATTAGTGGGTCGGAACTGGTCGGAATCGGTAAAAACCGGCCCGGAACCGGTCCGACCCATAACCGGCTTTATATTACATGTATATATTTTATTTGTAATTAAAATTTTTGTCCATATCTTATGCTACGATACGATACTCGATTCTTAAAAAGAAAATTTTGATACACGATACGTATCTCAATTTAATACAATAGTTGTGAGAGTCAAGATATATTTTTTTTCTAAATGTCTGATTTTACTTAAAAAAACTTAGGTCCATAAGTTATTTAATCTGTGAAGGTTAAGTTTAATAAGATATCATGCATTTGTAATAAGAGTATATTGCTTTTTATTACTTGAAATTTACATTTTATAAGTGCTGGAATTTTATATAATTTTTATATCATGTATATTTCAAAAGTTGAATGAGAGCTAGACCTGATCATAGGCCAAGTCGGGTCGGGTTTAGGCTGAGCTCATGACAAGTAATAATGATTTATGTGTATGTTCAAACTCGACTCAGCTCGAAAACTCGGTCCTGACTTTTAGTTCAGGCTTGATTTCATTTTTATACTATAAGCCCAAGTCCAGTTCGGCTCCTTCGAATATAATATTATTTATTTATTTATATTTTAATTAATTAATTAACTTTTATTATTTTATTCCTTTTAAAATTTAATTTAATTTGTCGAAATTTATATGTCAATTTTCATATTAAATATTTATAATCATGTTTATTAATCAATAATGTTTTATATATATAATTATATTATATTTAATAAATATATAAAAAAACATAATTAATATTAATATTCGGACTGGGTCAGGTCGGGTCCGAGCTTGACGTTTCGGGCTTTGGAAAGTCAAGCCCGGGCCCGGCTCGATTTTTAAATGAGCCTAAAAAATTTTACCTAGATTCGATAGTTACATTAGATATTTTTATCTAAACTCGATCAAATATAAGGTTGGTCTTTGGGCTTCGGCAAATAACCTGACCTTGAATAGTTCTAATCATTTTACCTCCTTCAATGTTACGCAGCTAGCCCACTGATAGCAAAAGTTGAATTTAAGCTCATTTTTCTAATAAACAAAATTAATGCATTTCAAATGTTTTGAAAAAACTTTTTTTTCTTAATCAAGCGATGAGAAAGGAGGAAGGATGTGGAGGCAGGATAAATCTATGAGAAAGTCTTCCTCAAGGAAAATGGATTCGAATTTACATTACTATCTTCATATTGTGGAATGTTCGAGAAGATGAAATTGATCAATGAATTTTATTTTCTTAATTTTTTTTCATTATCATAGATATCCTTATTTGTTTTACTATCTATGAATAATTCTGTTTGAATTGAAAGTGATAAATAATAAAGTTTTTTCAACAATGATGATTCTAAAATTCGAATCATTTTCAAATACTTAGAAAAAAAAAACACACCCAACACTAAAAATGAGAATAAATTTAATCTTTAAGAAAATATTTAATGTATCGAAAGTAAAGAGGTTTTTACAAATCTTATCAGAATATATTGAAGAAATTAATAAATCAAAAAACAAATAATGAAACAAACGATTAAATTTTAAAAATTAATAAAAAACTTTAATTTTTTCTTTTTTGGTCATATGCTAACTTTAAGTTTGCAAATTACCAAAACTAAAAATTGAGGTTCCAATAAACCTAATTTTTAATTATTACTTTTGCTCAACGATAAATATATATTTTTTACGAAATTTCGAAATAAGATTTTTTTTATCAAAATATTAAAAACCATTTATCACATCCAAGAAAACAAATCCAATAGTCGAGTTTATAGCCTATTTTTGAATCCTTGGCTGCCCCAAATCTTTAATGGGTTCCCAACAATTCCATCCATCATTTTCGTGGCCCAACAAAAAAAAAACCCGAAATTTCCCGCCGACCCAAAACTAACTTCATCACTACACTCCATAGAAGAAACCGAAGCTGCAGAATTCTCGGAACCTTCCTTCCCCATCAACGAATCTCAAAACCACCAAAAGAAAACCCTTTGCGGATCTCAGCAATACAATACTATCATCCCTGCCTTCTTCATAATCCTATTATTCTTCTTTAATTGAACCCCAAAACAAATCTTCACTTTGTCTCTTAAATCCTTACTCAACAACCCCAACACTAATCTTGATTCTATTCAGTTGATTCAGATCATTTTCTACAAGGAAGGCATGAGAAAAAAGTTTATATTTAAACTAATCGCGTAGAGATATTGATAAAGCACATAAAGTTAATTTAATGGTATTTCATAACTAATCCATTGAAAAGCAGCTCACAGACCACCTAAAAAGGAATATTTAATCAATAGATTGTTTTTAGTCTGTGTTACCTAAAGAGAACTTCTTTATTGTAACTAAATTAACTAGTTGTAACAGCAATTCATAAATAAAATTCAACAAAAAAAATGTTTTTATCATTTTCATTTTTAAGGATTCATTTCTCATTATTTTATATGATTTTTATGAATCTATAATAAAATGCTTGTCAATTGAACGCATAAATGAAATAAAAAATAAGAAATTTTCTTATATATATAACCTAGAATCCGATCTTTATTATCTAGGGGATTTCGGTGTAGAAGTGATTTCCTAATTAAACTTCCATGATTTATTTTTGTTCTTTTATTCCTTCACGTATCAAACTATACTTTCTTCTTTTTGCCTTTTTTTATTTCACAAACGGAAAGTTTAGGATACATTTAGGATATGAGACAAATCTCACACACACACATATATGTTATATTTCAGAAAATATACACACACACGTAAAGTGAGCTTACATGGATGTTGATATCTACATTCTTCTTGAATGACACGTAAGTGAATTAAAATTTTTTTGTGTAAACCATAAGTATCTTTATCCATTTTAACAATCTAAGACTAAATCTGCTTGGAGTTTCGTCACAGTTAAGGTTCTTTATTCCTTTACAAAAGTATGTTTAGTGAGATTGAACTCGAGTTTTTTTCACAAATTCAGTCTGCGTTGTCAACTAAACCACGACTCATAAGTATAAATGAATTGAATTTTAATAAGATATATGTATCTCTTATCACATTAATTAACAACTTTCACTTTTTTTCTCCTACAACTGCTCACGTTTTTTTTGAACTATACTTACGTATTTTTTTAACTGACCATATCCTTTAATCTCCTTAAAGGTTCATTCAACGTATCTTTTAAATATATTCTCATCTCTGATCTCAATCCCTTCTTCTTCTTTCAACTGTATAGTAAGACTTTTTCTGGAGTTGGGAAGACATTATATTAAATATAATCTCTTTTATAAATACATGAATGTAACCAACGAAAGTCCCATCTACCTTAAAATTCAAAAGGAAAAATATCATATTCTTCTTTTTCATCAAGACAATAGACCATTCAAAGGATAGTATATCAAGTATCACACACGGTAAAGTTGACAGCAATCAAAAAATTGGAAAGGTCTTTGCTGCCGACAGCTTAGTACCTCCATCTTCCACACCGACGAATATTTGCCTGGTACCACTCTTTGTATACCACAGTTATGCTTAACATACGAGACCCCACCACAACCTCCTGATTCCAAACTAAATACAGATGGATTCAGCTTAGGTAATCAGGACAAGCAGGTCGCGGGCGTTATTCTACGTAATGATGTTGGCAACTTGGTCTCTGCGTACTCATGCTATCTAGGAATTATTACAAACGTCATTGCCGAACTCCAAGACATTCGTAATGGCCTGATTATTGCATGAACGCTGGGGATTGGTTATATGCATGTGGAAACGGACTTGCTTACGTGTTTACATTTGTTACATATGAGACATATTCTCTGTTCACACCAAGAGACTATAATTACTGATATCTTGGAGATAGAGGTAGGATTTAATTGATTGCACTGCACTTGTGTCTATCTAGAAGCAAACCATGCAACATATAGTTTAGCGGTTCGAGTGGCATGCCAACATATAATGGAATTATAAAATGCTATCCCTGCATTTCTACAATCGCTCTTACGTTTTAGTATGTGTACTAGTTTTTAAATTAGACTTATAACATTTGCTGTATCATTTGCTTTGCATATTAAAAATAAATAATAAATCCTGTCTTCCATTTAAAAAAAAAGTCCACCTAGTCTATTAAAGATTTCAATTGGGGAATAGATTGCTTGACGATATTGAAAATATAAAAAATAAGGAGTTGTTACCAATCTTTTTTTATTAGGTGTGATTAGGCTTAATTATGGGTGGACTTGGGCTGAGTTCAAGATAGCTTAAGGCATAAAATAATGGTTTATATGAAAGTCTAAGCCTGATCAGTCCGAAAATTCGAACTTGACTTTTAGTATAGGCTCTTTTTTATTTTATATTTCAAGCCCAACTCGGCTCGACTTGGCCCGCACAAATGTTATTTTATTTATTTTTTAATATTTTATTTTTTGTTTATTTATTTTTTATTCTTTTAGTCCATTTGAAGTTTAATTTGATTTGTTATAATTTGCATGTCAATTTTCATATTAAATATATTAAATCATGTTTATTAATGGCTATAGGGTCAAAAAGACTCTTTAAAAATAATAGTTTTTGCAATTGAGCTCCTAACTTTTTTTTCGCAATCAATCACTTAATTGAGTCCTTTTGTTGACAGAAATCATTAAATCCGTACAGTATACGTGACAAAAAATAATAATGACCTAATGATTATCATTCAAGTAAGGGTTCAATAAAGTGAAATTGAAAAAAAAAGTTTAATTGATTACGAAGAAAAGATAGGGGCTCAATTGCAAAATTCTTTATTACTCGAAGGCTTTTTACCCTTTAGCTTTTATTAATCAATAACATTTTATACACATATAATTACAATATACTCAGTAAATATATTTTAAAAAACTTTAATTTTATTTATGTTTGAGTAGGACCAGGCAAGGTTTGAGCTTCAAAGGGTCAAGCCCAAGCCTACCCCTTTTTTTTGATCTGACCTAAAAATTTTGTCCACCTTGTTAAATACATCTCATATTTTTGTTCAAGTTCAACCAAATATCGAATGAACCTTTAATCTTGGGTGGTAGTTCGACTTTTGAGCAAGTTTAAATGTGATTGATCACCTAAAAACATTTATCTCTTTAACAAAATCTTAAAATTAAATAAGTTTTATAAAAAAAATAATTTTGGGGTTTGCAAAAACTAGGTTAGATTCAAGAGTACGGTTACACGTGAGAAAAGATTAGTACTCACATTGTCCATTTAAAAACAGTACCATTTTAATAATGTGTTATCCTTTTAGTTTTAATAAAAAAATTTTAATTTAATATTTAAAAATAATTCCTATTTTATTATACCAATTTTATTTTTATATTTAAAAATAATTCCTATTTTATTATAACCAATTTTATTTTTTCTTTTTCAAATTCATTTTTTATATAATACATTTTTTATATAATACAAAAAATTATTTTTTTGAAAATAAATGTGAATCTTTTTTGTATTAAAAAAATTAAATCAAATACTCTAATACTTTTGGTAATATTTTAAATAATATTTTCACTTAGAAATTTTTTAAAGATTGCTACTTGTAATTTTTATATAGTCTCATCTTTGGAAGATTCACACTTTGAAAGTTACATGAATGCATATGATGCAAACATATAATAAATGATGCTTATGTAATTTTTTTATTGTTATTTTTCTCTTTTTTTTAAAAAACTTTATTCATTTTTTTAAAAACTAGAATCTATGTTATTGAAAAATTGAACTAGATATTCTAATATTTTGGTAATATTTAATGAACTCTTCTCACCTAGAGTGCAATTAAAAATCATTACTTGTGAATTTTGTAACATCTTATCATCAGTATTAAAATCAATGTAGATGATACAAATATACATACATCACATAATCAACATTATCTTGAGGTCCTTAACAATTTTTTGGCATGGATGACTGCAATTGAGGGGATAAGATAGGGGTTGTGGCAGGTGGGTGACATGGGATGGCTGTGAGGTGGTAGAGGTTTAGCTTGCACAAGGTGGCTAGAGATAGGGGTGTAAACGAATAGAACGTTCGATGAACCATTCATGAATCCATTTGGTTTCTATTCGTTTATTAAGCTCAACATGTTAGTGTTCGGTTATTAAACGAATCGAATAAGAACAGAGATATGGTTCGTTCGTTTTTGTTCACAAATAGGCTTGTTTATGTTTGTTTATTGTTTATTTATTTAAAGTGTTATTTGTTCATTTATGTTTGTTTATAACTTATTCAATTAAAGTGATATTCGTTTACTGTTCGTTTGTTATTTACTAAAATACTAAAGTTACTTATGTTATATAAGATATATAATAGATACCCTATTTTTAAGACATTAACCTAAAAATATAGTACCTAATTCTTAAATATATTTATACAATACAACTTTGTTGGCTTAAAAATTAATAAAATGTAATAATAAAATAATTATAAAATTAAATTAGTTAATTATGCTTAAAATAATTATTTTTTTTTAAAATTTTAAATATAATGTACTGAAATTAAATTAATAATAGTTTCATAATAAGTTAAGATCTCATTCTTATTCATTGACTATTTATATATAAATTACACATATAAGTATACACATACATATATATATATATGATACTTTAATATATGTATATGTATATGTATATGTATATGTATATGTATATGTATATGTATATGTATATGTATATGTATATGTATATGACACAAATTTTACTTAAAATTGTAATTATCAATTTTAATAAAACATTGCTGACTTAGGTTATATTGTATTTAACATTTTGTATTGGATGATTTCAGTTTGCATGTGAGATTTAATTTTTATGTAAGATTTTTAATATTTAATATTTAGTTTGTTCTCATTAATATTTTTTCATGAACATGTGTTTGTAAATATGTTTGTTTAATGGTTTATGAATAATTATTTGCGAATGCATTCGTTTAAATGTTTGCAGACGCGTTCACTTACATGTTCGAGAATGCATTATTTACATGTTTGCGAACGCGTTTATTTACATGTTTTTTTTATTAACTCATTTACATGTTTTTGAATATATACGTTTAGGATGAACAAGCTTGTTCATAAACATTTAACAAACAATCTTTATCAAACAAACGAATGAATAGAAACATTAGTTTGATCGTTTGTGTTTGGTTTATTTATAGCTCTAAATGAAGAGATTGATGGTTGTCAGATACTGTGGCCCAATTAATGCTAGCTGATTGCATTAAAAATAAAATAAAATAGCTTATAAAATAAAACATATATATAATCAAAATTGTAAAAGCTAATTCATTTGGAGCGTGGCCTTGAAACCCACACCTTCATTTGGACTCTTAACTTGGACTTTGAAATTTAATTATTTAATTGCTCTTCTCAAACTCAAATAGTCAAACACATCAAAGTTAGACCGCAATGATTTTCTATCATGATCTTACAATAATTTCATTCCAATTAAATCACCAAATGCATTCAAAGGTTATTTTGAAGCGAAAATTTCAAGTTTAGTTAACGAGCTTATTCAAATCAAATTTATTATCAAACACTTCTCAAATGACATTTTATTTAAATCTACTCAAGAAGGCAATTTATAGATCCGGATAAAATTGGAAGTATACAGACATGACCACCAATAATTTCTCCAAAGAATGAAAACGAGAAACATGTCTAAAAAAATGTAAGCAAGCAATGTCATTTTCTATTTTAGTTTTCCCTTTTCATCTTTATATTCTAAGAGGAACGTGCAACAACCAACCAACAATTTTTAAGTAAAAAAATGTACATATAACAACCAATCTCTTTATATCTGCATAAATCAATCAATAGTTGACAAGTCAAAATTATGTTTAAATCAATTTGAATATAACTGAACCATAATAAACTTGCTAATATTCAATAACAAATATCACCTATGAGATAGAATATATAGAAGTAGCTTCAGTATTACTTATCAACCCCAACGTTGCCATATTTTCCTTCAATATATTGGTTTGTTGTTTGCTTACTCATTTTAGAGGGCCTCACATGTTGTAGATATTAACAAAGGATTTTTATTTCAAGTGGAAACATGTTTTGAGATCATTCTTTACAAGAATCCTAATCCTACATCATCTGGAGAAAGGCATCTTTCACAGACCGTAGATAAACCAATACTACACAGCCTGAACAAAACCATATCCTCCATGGGAATTACCATTCTTTACAAGACCACAGCAATGGCTTGATCAACAAAGGTTCTATGTTAGAAGAAACTAAATCAAAGCTTGATCAACAAAGGAATTACCATTCTTTACAAGACCACAGCAATGGCTCTGAACAAAAACCAAATCCTTAATGGGAGCCTCTTCCAGTTCCGGAAGGGTACACACCATCTCGGCCCCCAACTTCACCATTAATCTGGAGCCTTGTCCTAAGAAAGGATTGTTGGGGAAAATATGTTGCTGTTTTTTATGATAATGGTAACCTTAAAATTGAGGCTGATCACTCTTTGCAGTATCTTTTAATCATGTTTATAGCATATTTATAGCAACGAATTCTTTGTTTTGTACATACGTTTTTAGCTAGCTCTTGTATATAATTCTCTTAATTATACATATTTTTTATTCAATGGTTATTATTACGGAATCCTTGATTAAACTAATGATCAAAATTTTCAAATTTTTTTTGGGTCTCCCAAGCAAACTGATTTGATTGGATAATCAAATTGATCAAATTAAAAAGTGTAACAACCTTTTATACCGAAAATACGAATCAAATTTTTTTTTCACTTACTTGGTTAGGCTGTACGTAGTGTCACTAATCAATTTCTAAGCTAATATTATATTAACTAAGTCAATGTCCTTTAGTTATCTTAAGTCCCAATCAAATTCTCTCACTAAGCATGCATTTATAATTTCGAATCATTCTACTTGACTAAATATATTTCTATCCAAGTTGCATGCATTGTTATAAACCATAACTATATTCTACACTTCTTTTAGTTACATCCTCATACAATAAAAGTACTGAATATAGAAGTCTGAATATAAAAGAGAATACTGTACATCACATACCTTCAAGGTTGATACAAAAACCTCGAAGGACTTGCTTAAACCCCGCGTACAAAGTGTTGGGAAAAATATCCCTCAAACCAAACACCCACAAAAACAGAGGAAAGCAAAAACAAACACAATAATTTTTAATGTGGTTTAGCCCAACCAATTTGACCTATAACCACCCAACCAATCTAATAATCAATCAAACAATTCAATCGTGCAATTTTTAGAAGAGAAAAATTGCAAACTCCTTACAAGCCCAACCATGCAATTTTTCTAACAAAGCCCAACCATGCAATTTTTAGATAGAAAAATTGCAAACTCCTAACAAAGATCCCAAATCTCAACTACACCTTTTAATAGCCTAAACCCTAGTTATTCTATCGGTGTCTACAACTCTTTGGGACACTTTACAAACCAAGCCTGACACATTATTTATAAGAGGAGAGCTCTTATAACTTCTCTTATACTTTCGATGTGGGATTCAAGGCATATCCCAACAAATCCTCCCTTGACTTGAATCCCCAAACTCCACAAACTGTTCGGCAACATACAAACCATTCTTAAATTGAAGAATAACTCCATCATCATCATCACCATCATCCTCATCATCTTCTTCCAAATCATCATCATCATCATCATCATCTTTAAACATAACTTTCATCTTCATATTCATAACTTTCATCTTTATCTTCATAGCTTTCCTCCTCTCACAAGATCACGAACCTTCAGCTCTGATACCACTTGTTGGGAAAAATATCTCTCAAACCAAACACCCACAAAAACAGAGGAAAACAAAAACAAACACAATAATTTTTAATATGGTTTGGCCTAACCAATTTGGCCTATAACCACCCAACCAATCTAATAATCAATCAAACAATTCAATTATGCAATTTTTAGAAGAGAAAAATTGCAAACTCCTTACAAGCCCAACTATGTAATTTTTAGAGAGAAAAATTGCAAACTCCTAACAAAGCCCAACCATGAAATTTTTAGAGAGAAAAATTGCAAACTCCTAATAAAGATCCCAAAGCCCAACTACACCTTTTAATAGCCCAAACCCTAGCTATTCTATTGGTGTCTACAACTCTTTGGGACACTTTACAAACCAAGCCTGACACATTATTTATAAGGGGAGAGCCCTTATAACTTCTCCTATACTTTCGATATGGGATTCAAGGCATAACCCAACACAAAGCACCTACTGCAGATAATCTGGAAGGTGGAGAGGGGGGGTGAGCTTTTTGGAAAGCCCAATAAGAAATATATATAAGAAACAGATATCGAAATTCTATATGCAAGCTTACAAAACATTTACAAAATTCAGAGCGAAGGTTCATACAATTCATAAATCAAATCATACTTATGCAATGCATCAGAAAACAATTCCTTCAAACTGAAATAATCACATAAGTTCATAACATAAATCCGAACATATAAGCATTTATAGTGCTTAAATTCATATACGAATAACCGAATAAAATCATATCTGTTTTGAAGTCCAAATATCCAAACGTTAAGAATTTCATATATGAAAATAAGATCGAAAAGCATACACATACTAAGCTGGAGATATATAAACGACTAATTACTCATCATGCAGTCCAAATATTCCCGTAAGGGAAAGTGCTAGTTAGTTAGACATATGGCCATAGTCTAGAAAGGGTCCCAGTGAGTACTGATCAAGTGTCAACTGAGCCCGCTGTTGTAAAATCTGATTTTACACTACTGTAAACCCAAATTTCATAAAATTTGATAATGTAAATTAAGTAAATATTGCATATTGATTTTCACTTGGATGAAAAGCTCCTTAACTTGAAATGTGCATGGAAGAATGTGGTGTGATAATGTACGGGCGAGGACCTCGAACAGCTCAACAATGGGCGAGCAAGGAAGGCTGTTCGCCAATAGGCAAGCATAATTGGCGAACAGAACGCCAATGTTGCTGGCGAGGGCGAGTAGTCTAGTTCGCCCAGGTTGGCGAGGGCGAGTGATCGCCCAGACGGATTGAGAAAAATTAAAAGTTAAATAAAAGTGAAATTTTGTGGGAAAGCAGGCAAACAAAGTCAATAACATGTGGGAAGAAAAGAGTTCTAATTGATTTCTTTTACTACAATAGTCTCCTTGAAATTAATGCAAAGTATGAAAGCATTAAATGAAGTTTGAGTCAAAGTGAAGAATTGAAAGCGAAATGGAAAATAGAAGAAGAGAATTAATGGCTAGAGGACAAAACAAAGAAAAGGATGGGTTGATAGCCAATAAACGTTGGCTGGAAGAGAAATGGATGACGAGAAGAGTAAACTAAGTCAAAAACGTGTATGAAAAAAATGAGCTATTGTCGCCTTTTTGCTGCACTTTTCTACCCGTTTTAATACCGTTCAGATGTTCTTTTGGTGCAATTTTCTTCATGAATTAATGCACTACAAGACGAGGTAATGATGAAGGAAGGGATAAGGAGCAGATGGTGAGTCCTGGTGGGACTAACATGCCTATATAAGGAGGCTTCAAGAGGAAAAACGATGGAAGCAAACTTCTCCTCCTTAAACAACCTTCTCGCCCAATCCTTTGTTTTTTGCAAGTTTAACTTTTCTTCCATTTCCTCACGTACAGGAGCCATGAAAACTCCATTCTTAATGAGCCAAACCTTTTTCTATTGTTGAAGAGTTGAGGAATAAGCAAAGTAAAGCTAAGTAAGGCAAGGAAAACACTCTGTTGTTGGAAGAGCAACTTAGTTAAGGTGAGTTTCATAGTTTTATGGTTCTCTTGATTTTTAATGTTAGATTTCTATGTTTTACAACGTAATAAACATAGATATAGCCTGATTGTAATTAAATATTGTTGAATATATAAGAAACTAGATGGAAAAATAAGCAAGAATGAGTAAGGAAAAACGTTGGGCAAGTAGAAAGCTGCTAGTCAAAATGGGTGAGTACTCGCCCTAAGGATAGGGCGAGTTTGAGAAATTGTTATGTGAGTTCGCCAATATTGTGAGATAGTCAGAATGACTATCCGTGTGGGCAAGGACCAATGAACGCCAAAAGGCGAGAATGGCAACAATAGTGATCGCCCTGGAGGAATGCTGATGATCGCCAATAAGGCGAGTAGTAAATAATGAGGTCGCCCAACACTAGCTTAATACATGGGCGAGCTCATCTCTGAGTAGAAAGCCGTATGACGAACTCACATGTATATGTCATTGGGCGAGTAAAATGGGGCGAACTCTTAGATCTAAGAAAATGTAAGTCAGGCGAAATGAATGTTGGGCAAGCTCCCAAATAGATGAATAGAGTAATTCCGGGCGAGCTCAGTTGGGCGAGCTATTATCTCGCCACGGTAATTGGAAATAGTTTTAGGAAAATTGTTAGAAAAGAAATATTAATAATTTCATAAATTATTTGCAGCCGGGAGTTGGGAATTGCTATTGGTGAGCAGGACGCAAGGCGAAGCAAGACTTCGTAAGATCAGGTAAGGAAGTAGTATGTGAAGTGAATGCATGTCCTGTGGAGTACAAGTGTTAAGAAAATATTAGAAATGGTTTTGTTTTCTGACATGCATTGGTTTAAATAAAGGGTTGTGATTTGGGCGAGCTATAAAGCCGCCATATGTTGTCTTGTTGGGCGAACTAGTTAGGGCGGACGAGCCCAACCTTTTATAAAGTATTAAGCTAAGAATTTTTATGAGAATCTGGACGAGTGCCCTTGTTTTAAAGAGAAACCCAGGCAAGCCAAAGTTGGGCGAACCTTTTTAATATTGTTTGGGCGGGCGACCCTTGCATTTAAATAATAGGCGGGCAATTTATTATTGATGAGCCAAACTTTTTGTTTTTTTAAAAAAAATATAGATGGCGGGCGAATATCACTTTGCCGCTTTGTTGAGTTAGTCATGGGCGAGCCGTGATGGGCGAGCTGACCATGGCGAAAACGTTTAAAGTTTATTTTCTTATACGAAAAATAAGATAGTTTAATATTTTCGAAAAAAAGAAATATAAAACCTTTTTGGGCGAGTTGACTATTGGCGAGCTGGTTATAGGCGAACTAGCCATGGGCGAGCCAGTATAACCCGTGCCTTTCTCATACGGAAAATGTTGAGATTGCGGGCTGTTTTATTATTGTATAAAACCTTTTGGAAATAAAATCATTTTGTCGAAATAATAGATCTTATGAAATAATTCCATAAAGGTTTTTTCATGTGTTATAACTTGATTTTGAGACATTAGGCCATGAGTTCATGCATTATTATTCATGTAGTTGCGTGTAACATCCCGTTACCACATTTTTCACGTATTCCCATACAACTTTACCGGTTGGGCTGTCTGCGATGCCATTAACATTCAACAGTAACAGTGATGAATGATAAACATTTATCTATTAATTATGGAATATGAAATTTCTTTTCATTATTCCTTTCATCTGACATCCCCTATTAACCTTTATTTCATTAAGGTAGTACTGTATACATATGTTTGAAATGTAAAAGAGAAGAGACTGTATCTGTCACATTTAACGTGCCATGTCTCAGTGCTTTAAACATAGCTATACCCATCTGAGAGCTAATTCTCTCAACTCCGTGTACTTCTTATCTGTGGAGTTAAAAACAAAGGGGTGAGCGATTCGTACGCTCAGTAAAAGAAATATATGCTGCTTTAAAATAAGCAAAATCTATATATCGCAACACATTTATTCTTTTCTTAACAATAGCCCAGTAGAAAAGAACAGTGGATACATAGTAAACACTATATATAGGATTTCAACAAATCCTTACAGTATATAGAAATTGGTAAGTTGAGACTAGGCAACAAATAAATCATGCTATCATCTTTCCCCCTCCCCCTTGCGAGAACGGAATCTGCCGCTATTGGGGTGCACTCGTAAGCCATCGCCCCTCACGGCTATCTCAGATATATGGCCATAATCTATAGTGGTCCTCGGGTCCACTTGCCAAGTGACCTCGAGACCGCTGATGACTTGGCAGGTCCATCAGCCCTGTGACACCCTAGGGTGCACTCGTTGGTCTATTTGACCCGAGCCATCGCCCTAGATGGGTCACGCAAAGTATATGAATGATATGCATGAACTCATGGCCTAATGTCTCAAAATCAAGTTATCATATGTATCATTTCCATAAAATGATTTGGTTTTCCAAAAGGTTTTATAACTAGTAAAACAACCCTCAAATTCAACAGTTTCTGTGAGAGAAAGGCACGTTTGGAGCTGGTTCGCCCATGGCTAGTTCGCCCAGGGTCAGCTCGCCCATTGGCCAACTCGCCCAATGCTCAACTCCCCTAATGGTCAACTCGCCCGAGAGTCAACTCGCCCAAGGGTCTATTTTCCCAAAAAGTTTCACATTTTCTATTTTTCAAAAATATTAATTGAAAGTTTATTTATTTATTTATTTAATTTGCGTTCAGAAAATACTCATAAATCAGTTCGCCCATTGGTCAATTCGCCAAGGCGGCGAATTAGTAATCGCCCGCCACTTAGCTTTTCTAGACAACAAGGGTCGCCCGCCGAACAAATCTTTAAAAGGGGTTCGCCCGACTTTGGCTTACCCGGTTTTCTCTTTAAAAACAAGGGCACTCGCCCAGTTCTCATAAAAGAGAGCTCGCCACGTAGCTTTCCTATAAAATCGGTTCGCCCGCCCTTAAAACTAGAAACGGGTGTATAGAAATTATAAAAGGGATTGGCTCGCCCGCCAATACCAATTCGCCCAACATAAAAATACAAGGGCTCGCCCAGCATAAAAACATATGGCGGCTTGTAGCTCGCCCGAGATCAAAATAATTTATCAAATAAATGCATGTCAGAAATTAAAACAATTTCTAATATTTTCTTAACACTTTTACTCCACAGGACATGCATTTGCATCACATACTACTTCCCTTACCTGTTAGAAACGAAGCCTTGCTTCGCCCCGCTCTCTGTTCGCCCATAGCCATTCCCAATTATCGGCTGCAAATTATATAAATTCCGTTAATATTTTCTTTATATAATATATATAATTTTCCATTACTTGGGCGAAATTAAAATAACTCAATCACTAGTTCGCCCAGACGAGCTCCACTAGTTCGCCTAGACGAGCTCGCCATTCACCATATGGCTACCACGTGTCATCTCGCCCGCCAGGCAACTCACGAGACCTTCATTGGCCTAATTGTGGGAGTTCGCCCACAATCCTATTCGCCCAACGCTTCTGCATTTGAGCTCGCCCATGAATTCATTTCACTAGAATTGGGCGTTCTCGCCCCTTGAACACATGTTTTACCTTGGCGAGTTCCTCATTATCTACTCGCCTCATTGGCGATTACTAGATTTCAACATGGGCGATCACTGTAGTCGCCATTGTCGTTACTTATTTCATTATTTTCCTTGTTTTCATGTTCTCTAAGGATCTAACTAAAACAAGGTTGTGTTCTATGTTGTAAACATATAAGTCTACCCTTGAATATCAAGAACACCTAAGAAATATGAAACTCACCTCAATCAACTGCACTTCCAGAACAGACTGCTGTCTGTCTCATGTTGGCCTCCTTTGCTTATTCTTTTAGCTTAACCAACTAAGAAGGAAAGATTTGTAAACTGTTTTGCTTGTTTAGCCAGCTTAAGGGTGAAGCCTATTAGATCAACCATAGCACAGAAATGGAAGAAGCAGAGAAATGGTTTTCGTGAAGAAGCTGAAATTGGCTAACTCGTTTTTCCTCAATTGTCTCTGCTTATATAGCCATGCTCAGCCAATCAATAGCTACCGCCTGCCTCTTATCCTGTTTCTTTCATCATTCTTCACGTCTATCATGCATTTAATGCATGAAGAAAATTTGCACTTACAAAGGGCGAGAAAGTCTTCCTTCCACACTCTTTTTCTTCTGCTGCAGACTTTGTTTACTTCCTCAACCAATAAGGCTAATTCCCTTATTGACTTTAACTTTCCTTCATTTATTGTCCTCGACCGTATATCTCACAAAGTCAATCTTGGCTGCTAATGGTTCTGAAGCCATTTTCCTTGTCCACACAAGCTGATTCCCGGTCTCCACCTCGTCTGTTCGCCACACTACACCAGTTCGCCAGCCATTCAGTTGCCAGCTTTATCTTGGCAATTAAAAGAAATTCTCTTTTTTTTCTTTACAATTACATTGAGACTTAGCGAATGGCAGTTGCCTTCTCGCCAACTAAGCTATTCTTTGCCCCTCTGTATGGCGATCACAAGTTCTCGCCCAATTAGGCGATCACCATATATGCTCAACTCGCCAATTGCTATGATTCCCCACATTTGGCAATTTTATTTAGCATTTTAATTTCCTCAATTTGTATGAGCGGTCAGGAGCACTCGCATCATTCGGGCGAACTAGTATACTCGCCCTCGCCACTATCCATTGTCGATCTGCTCAGCCATTGGCGAACATACTACCTTCTCGCCCTTTGGCGAGCTGAACAACATTCTTGCCCATACATTATTTCACCGAAATTGCTCATTCTCATCTCATGATAACGAGCTTTTCAACCAAGTGGAAATCAATGTTCTTTATTTATTTAATTTCCAATATCCATTTTATGAGATTAAGATCTACAGTAGGGTAAAATCAGATCTTACATTGCGTGACTTGCCTGGGGCGGTGGCTCGGTCAATGGACCAACAAGTGCACCTCAGGGCGTCACAGGGCTGATGGACCCGCCAAGTCATCAGCGGTCTCGAGGTCACTTGGCAAGTGGACTCGAGGACCATCTATAGATTATGGCCATACATCTGGTGGAGATAGCCGTGAGGGGCGATGGCCTACGGGTGCACCCCAAAAGCGGATGATTTGTGTTCCTTGCATGATTTACATTGTTGCCTTGTCTCAATTAAATGATTTCTGAAAGGATCTGCTGAATCCTAATTAAAGAAAATTATAATCATTGTTTCCTAATGAGATAGATCGTTAGGATAATTAAGTGGTTTTGAGAATATAGTTTTTTATATTTGTAAAGCAGCATACACCTTCTTTAATGAGTACGTTGTCGCACACTCCTTATTTTTCCACTCCACAGATAACTGATTTGGACTAAGAGACTTACCTTCCTGAGATTTGATATCGAAGGTATGTTGCATTCTTTTATATATTCAGTAAAGTTGTATAGTACTACTTTAAATAGAAGGGAATGTATATACATCTTAAGGAAAAGACTTTAATAATTCATATTTACATATTAGTTCGTGAAGTAAAAGTAAAAATTTTAATAAAATAGTAGAAGTTGTTAAGCATCACAGACAGCCTAACCGGTAATTAACTGTAAGTTATGAGTAAGTATCATGATATACAGTAGCTTAGGATGTTACAGCTGCGGACTGGATCAAAATCGCACAGCTCAGAAGTCGAAATACTACTTCGGACTGGATCAAGGTCACACAATAGTCTAGAAGTTCTAATACTGCAGTGACTTTAGTTAGTCATGTCTCAAATATATATATATATATATATATATATATATATGTTTCGGAATTCAGAGTAGTGCTTTCGAAACTTTATCAAAGAATATACATATAATTTCTTGTAAATGTATATAACTCATAATTATTCATAAACGTTTTCTAAAATACAGTATTTCAATAATGTTTGAGCAAAACAGAATTTCGGATAAAATTTCATAAACATTTCAAAATCATGAAATGTAATATTTTCCAAAATGAAGCTTGCTAGAAAATTTGCTATTTTCTAATGGTTGCTTAAGTTAAGCTTAAATCACCAAAACCGTTATTTTCATAAAAATCTGGCAGCATAACAACTTAATTTTCTTAAAACCTCCTGCAAGAAAATGTAGTTTATAAACACAAGGCAGTTGATTTTAAATTGATTTCAGTATCCCCTACATTCCTATATATATATATATATATATATATATATATATATATATATATATATATATATATCTATCTTACCTCGATCGAGCACAGTTGTAGCTAAGCCAAGCAATCCAACAATCAATATTTAAAATCAGGCTCGTAAAATCCAGTCACCAACTCACTCTCGAACTGCAGAAAAGTCATTTAAATATTTTTAATATCCAATATTAAATTTACAAAATATTATACATCTTGTTGATCTCTCAAAATTCCTAATACAACAGTAATTCGATCTATTCCCTAACTAGTGCTAAAATTGCATCCATTACCAAATCATTTCCGTTTTCAAATTCGACTTCACCACTAGTCTTCTATTATTCCATACATTCTATATTTATCTCATTATCTACCAAAATATTAAATCTATATCCGATAATTTTCTCATCACCTAATAACTATAATTTCGTATTATCTCAACAATTTAGACATTTCCAACGATATATCATAATAATGCAAACCAATTCGTTAATGTACAACATAAGTCTAATTTCGACTTATAGAAATGTCTTACTTAATAAAATTAAAATTAAAAAGATTTCTTACTTCTAGTCTCCAAATTTCACATAGCTATTTATTTCTTTCAAAATTCGCGAAATCAATAAATTTTATGTCTACTACTCCAATGTTATAAATCACATTCCCTTTATATTCCATCAACATTATGCCATATTCTAATAGCACTCAATCAATACTCTAACAATATGTATTGAATCATCATTCCAAAAATATCAATTATTTAACTATAGCCAAATCATTTCTTTTCAACAATCTCGCATAATCGCCAAATCATTTTTCAGGAATTTCGCATATCCAACAAATCAAAATTTTAGCATAGACTATTTTATACAAGTAACTTATCTAACATCAAAGCTTGCAATTTAATGTCTCTCAAACTTGGTCAAGTTAAAATCACCACTTGCATAGCCTCTACAATTTTAAATCCATAACCACACTTAGAAAATTTTTACAAGCTATTTAACAATTTATTAAATAAACCAAATTAACAATCCAACTTCCTTTACCCTTCTTCACGCCTAAATGTTACCATCCCGGCCTTCAAATGGCCTTTATGCACTGCTCGAACCTGTGCCTAAACTTCCCTTGTTTCCTATCCAAAACCCAAGAGAGAAACTCCTTGGGTTGTTGGCTGTTAGTGGCTCTCACTCACTCTCTCGATTGCTGCTTACATTTGTTGTTTTGATTTTTTTTTTCTTCAGCCTTAGTCACTAGCCATGAACCCGTACCGAATGGCCATTGAGTCTCTATTTTCATGCCATTTTTTCTTTTTGCCATTCAGCTTCAATCCATTCCTTCTCTCTCCATTTCTCGATCTTCACCTTCTTGTAGGTTATCCTTGGCTGCATCTAATTCTTTTCAGCAGAATAAATCCCCAAAAGACCCTATTTTCTCCTCTGTTCAGTACCCTGATCAGCCACTCATTTGGCCCTAAAATGACACTGTTCGACGCTCAACAACCAGCCCTAAAAGTGCCGCTCAATTCCACTCACGCTAGCTCTCAAGCCATGCCTTTCCAGCACAATCGTTCCTCTCGTTCAACCCTCCATTGCAGCCCAAAAATTTACTTTTCTTTGCTGCTCCTTTTTCTCGAATCTATCACCGCCCTCGTTTCTTCTTTCCCTCATTTCATTTTCTTTTTTTTTTTTGTTGCCTTTTGTCTGCTTCAAAGCAGACGTGACCCACTTAATCTCAACAAGCTTGTTGATTTTTTTATTACTTTTTTTGTACCATATAATATTATTTATTTATTAATATTATTATTTTTATTATTTATTATTAATTTAATCCCTTATATATATATATAAAATTAAATTCCTATAATTCAAATCTCCAAATTGACTTTATAACTAATTTTGCAATTAGTTCATAACATTACTTCACATGTTAGATTTCTATTAATCAACCATATAATTTGTTAGATTAAATTCCTTGATAATACAAATGGAAGTAATAGGAAATACTTAAAGGGTTGTGAGTTGTTAAGCATCACAAACAGCTCAATCGGTAAGTAAGTGGAATTTATAAGTAAATATTATGTTATACTGTGGATTTGAAATGTTAGATATAGTGCTCCCGAAGAAGAATGCATTTTATGCTCTTTGGAAGACTCAACATGGTAGGGTGCTTCCAGATTGCAAGGTGGTTTTCATGTTCCACTTGGACAAGGAAAATGTTGAATTGATGTGCTTCTTATATTGCAATGCATTGTGAATTGTATGAGAAGGAAGGTTGTAGGAATTATTTGCCTCTTGTTGCTACAAAATTAATGGCTATGATTTAATGACTATGTTATCTTTACGATGCCTTTTTAACTATGTAGTTAGTTTCCCTTTGTTGGTAATTGCATTTAACTTCTTTTTAAGCTATTTGAATTTCAATGTTTTACTTAGAAATTTTTCATCTTTTTGTGCACATTTTGGTCAGCCTGGTACAACAATTGCTGGTGCTTATGATAGTTACTGGAAACATGGGGCTCCAAGTTTTCAAAATCAGCATCCTAATCTTGTACAGCCACATTTTCAGAAGCCTTTGGATTCAAAATCTTCATATGATAACTCTCAGAAGCAACAAAAAACTGCTTGCCGACAAGGTCTCAGTTTACAGAATCCTGTGGTTCAGCAGGCACCTCAAAATTACCAACCGCCTTTGCAAACTGTTCAACCATTAGATACACGAAGGGTAAGCAAACTTCAGATTCAAACAAACCCCAGAATTGCTTCTAATTTGCCATTGGGTTTACAAAATTGGACAAGGATGGCTCTAACAAGAGTGCAGTAGCAAAACCTGCTTATATCAGTATTTCTTTGCCAAAATCCAGTGAGAAATTGTTGCCCAATGATGCAGCTGATTCTGTACTCAAGGTGAGCCTTCTGAAATGTTTGCTTGTGTTTCTTATAAAAAAGCACCATGGGGTTGTCCTATAAGACTTTCGGTTAGAGAATGAGTGGGTAAGCAAGCTGCATCCAGCCACCTTAGGCTGAGCACCTGCATAGTAACACCGGAAACATGTATACCTTGTCTAATCTGAATTGCTTTGTTTTCCTGAAGCACTGCAACTCAATCACCTATTTTTGGCAGAGTCTGTTATAAGAATTAATAAGTTCTTGGGCTCTTAATAAGTGTTTGAGTGCTGTAAGGTTACAAGATTTGCATCATGGAAGTATCTTACTGTACATGGAAAAAGCTTGAGTGCCAGTGGTCTGCAAGTGGATGATGTTCTGTCTTAGTTTATCATTGTGTATAAAATGGTGATAGATGCCTAGGATTGACTAATGAACTTGTGTGCTCATGATTAACATGTTTGCCTGAATAATGCTTAGGATTATTTAGCTTTGCTGTGTCTGGAGATAAATCCACGATGTTATAATTGGATGTGCAAGGTTGTTGCTTTGTAAAAAAGAATTATTACATTTAAACTGGAACTTGTAGTTTGCAAGACATTAGAAAGTTTGATGACTAATGGTTTTTTTTTTAAAATTTTTTATTTTTAAATATTGTATATGCATGCATTAGGGGAACCTTGGTGCGAAGGTAGAGGTTGCTCTTTTGTAACTTAGAGATCACGGGTTTAAATGAAAACAGTCTCTCCAATAATGCAGAGGAAAGGTTGTGTACACATGACCCTTTCTAGACCTCAAAATGTGAGAGCCTAGTGCACTGGGTTGCACCCCCCCCCCCCCCCCCCCCCCCTCCCTCCCCTCTTTTTTTTTTTTTTCCTTTTTTAATGTATGTGCATGCATACTTGTACCCTACCCCAATCTATTGGGATAAAAGCTCTAGTGATGATGATATCCATGCATACTTGTCAGTGTTGGGTACACTTGATGTGATTTTTGCTTGTCTCTTATATTTGAGGAAGCCCTGTTATTCACTTGAGCTGCAATCTTTAGTTCCATTTTGGCTTTTAATACTAGATTATGAAGGGTTGGATTAAAATGCATCTCCACATAAATGCAGTAGATAATGATGATTTAGACATAAATCATTATAAATGGGTTTGAAGTACTATAATCTCATAGATTTAAAGAGAAAGACTTGTATGGTTTAAACATGTCAGGTTATGCAACAAGAAGTAATGGCTACTTTATTGCTTGCAGGCTGGTGTGTTTCCAAAATCACTAAAGAGTTATGTTGAAAGGGCATTGGGTCAATGTAAAGATGAAAAGCAAGTGGCAGCTTGTCAGGAAGTTATGAAGGAGGTGAGGGTTTTTTTAAGTAAATCATGGCTAGCTGTTGTTCAAAGTTATGTGCAGCATGAATTGTTTTCTTTTTATTTAATTTTTCTCATGCCATTGTAATCAAGTACTCTTTAAAGAGTTTGGATCCAGCAATGATAAGCTGTTTAACTGAAAAATCAATGCACATCTTTAAACAAATTGTACCTTTACAATTTTACAGAGCCATAGGGATAACTTGAACCCTGGACAGCTAACAGCCACTAGGCTGACCTTCCATTGTTGACCTCTCATTCTATTTAACAGTACTTCTGATACAAATTTAAAAGAGGGTACTGTGTTCACTAGAAAGGAAGATTGAATGATTCATATGCCTAGCTTTATGGTCTGATATCCAACAACTTTATAGTTTCCTACATGTATGTTATTATGTTTCCTTATGAGGGATGCTATTGTAAAAGTTACTTTTTTGTGGTTTAAACTTTAAAGTTACTGAGTTAATTGGTTTCTACTTGTTAAATATGCTGTAATTTCTGGGTATTTTGATGTATGAGTTGATTTTTTGTATTTATATAGTTCTACTTGCGATTGCTGTATGTTTCACTATTTTATGCTGGATGCACTGATTGTTCTTCTTCACCATCTACTATCTTCTTTTAGATGATTACCAAGGCAACTAGTGATGGTACACTTCATACACAAGACTGGGATGCTGAGCCTCTCTTTCCGATACCAAGTACACATATGGCTGATAAGAAGTATGTTTTCTGGTTCCATATCTATGCTTGACTGGTGGCTTGCTTTTATCTGGAAATATAAGGTTTTTTTTGCCTCTAATAATAATTTGTTCTGCTTCCAGCCTTAATCTCTCTTCCTTTCTTTTTTATCTCCTAGCAGCAATTTACAAAATCCAACCCCTGTTTCTCTATTCCCAAAGTACAAGAAGAGTCCAACTCGACGATCCAAGAGCAGGTGGGAGCCTTTACCAGAGGAGAAACCTGTTGATAAATTGGGTTCTGTCAACAATTATGCAGCAAAATATAGTAGCTGGGTTCATGTCAACGAAAAGACAAAAAGGTAGTGTCTAATTCCATTGGCATTTTTTCTTCCGTAGCAATACTATGCTAGGGTTATGCATTCTTTTTGTAGTATGGGTTTAGTTATATCATTGGTTCTTAAGGTGTCACACTTCTGCTACAAATATTTGAATTAACTTTCTTTCTTGAATGAATTATTCTGCAGCCCACAGGTGCAAATTCTGAGGGGAAGACTGATGTGAATGACATTAGGCTTCAGCTGATGGAGCAGAAATCTGCAAATAAAACTGTACAGCGGCCAGTTAAGAGGCAGCGTCTTGCTGATGCAAATGCTGCTGATGATGGTCATGCATCTAGTGATAGTGATACGGAACAAAATTTAACATCATATTATTCTGGTGCAATTGCACTTGCTAATACACCAGAAGAAAGAAAGAGGCGTGAAAATTGTTCTAAGCGTTTTGAGAAAGTGCAAGGAAATCGAGCAGAAATTAATCACTTGAAGGCCAGAAATGCTGGCACCGGAAACCTATATACTAGGAGGGCTAGTGCTTTGGTGCTTAGCAAAAGCTTTGAAGATGGTGGCAGCAGGGCTGTTGAAGACATTGACTGGGATGCATTAACTGTGAAAGGAACTTGTCAGGAAATAGAGAAACGATATTTGCGTCTTACTTCTGCACCAGATCCCTCCACTGTAATTGTCACTATTTCATTTCATTGCAGTAATATATGCATTGTGTCTTTTGAATTATTTAGGAAGAACGATGTTCCACTTATTATAAGCGTCCTCAATGATTTACAGGTAAGACCAGAAGAAGTTCTGGAAAAAGCTCTGTCTATGGTTCAAAATTCCCAAAAGAATTACCTTTATAAGTGTGATCAGTTGAAGTCTATTCGCCAAGATTTAACTGTCCAAAGAATCCGTAACCAGCTAACAGTTAAGGTATATCAGATGCTTATCCCTGTCTCCCTCGGAAAACAATATGTTTATAAGGATGAGGGTTTTCTTTTTGAAAACAAATAATTCCTGGATAGTGTACTGGTTTTCAAGCTTAATTTCACTCATAATCAGGTTTATGAAACTCATGCTCGATTGGCATTGGAAGTTGGGGATCTGCCTGAGTACAATCAGGTTTGCACTTTAATAACATTTGTTTTAATTTCTCATATGAGACTATATTCTGTTTCTTCATATGGTGCATGTCTTTTTCTTTTGACTGGTCGTGTATCTGATGTGGCCAATTAGTTTGCCATCAAACTAGCACTTAGCCTTGTTTGCTAAGCTAAATTAACATATTTTGCTTTTAAGAAAATGCAGACAAAACACACTCGTGGACACTAGTGATTAGTGTGTATAGCTATTCTATAAAACATTGGCATGTCTTGCTAGTTTTGTTTCAGTTCTATTTCTTTTGGTGAAACTGTTTTATGTTGTAGATATCTTATTTTGTCCGGAATCTTAATTTGTAAAAA
The DNA here is from genome assembly GCA_032173925.1 of Heritiera fomes. Taxonomy (NCBI): domain Eukaryota; kingdom Viridiplantae; phylum Streptophyta; class Magnoliopsida; order Malvales; family Malvaceae; genus Heritiera; species Heritiera fomes. Next base: position 9,923,065 of record JAPDPM010000002.1, on the reverse strand, counting down.
TAATTAATTGGATTGGATGACATTGTATTTTAATTTAGAATTAGGTTAGAATTAAATTAGAATTTTTTAGATTTAGAATTAACATTAATTATGAAATTAAAATTAAAATAGGATTTAGGAATAATAAAAAAAAAGAAGAAGAGATAAGAAGAGAAAATAAAATTAATTTTAGGATAGGATAATTAGATTTTTTTAGATAATTATTTATATTAATATTAAAGTTGATAGAGTTAGATTAGGATTAGCATAAGAATTAAATAGATAAAATATTAAAAAATAAGAGATAACTAATAGGATAGGTTTAGTTGTATTAAGACTCTAATGAGTTTATGACTATAAAAAGGGGGCAAACCCCATAACTTGAGACAACAATTCTCAGAGAAAAAAAGCAGTCTGCATATAAAGAAAAAGAGAGAATTATGCAGAGTAGAGAAAAGCAATAGCATCATAAGAGCTCTTTTTGAGTCTCTTCACGAAGTACGATTTTTCGTCGGCAAAGCAGTATCCACGACGAAGTCTAGGAAGCAGTTAAAACAAGCGACGGAGGCGACAGCGTTCACAATTAACTGCAGCCCATTTATTGGATCCAGGTCTTTTGCAAAACCGTGTACTAATTACCAAGGTAAGAAATTATTGCTTTACTTTTACATTCTGTTTCTATTTGGTTATTTTATGATTGACTTTTCAGTTTTTTTTTTTTTTTACTTTAGAACAAAAGTAATAATTAGAGGGGAGTAGCATATTAACGTAGGAAACAAAATAAACATTAAGTAACTAATAATAATAGATGATATAATGAGTAAAAAAATAAAAATAAAAATGATTAAAAAGATAAATAAAATAAATCTACATTACAATAGATATTTAATTGATAAATCATGCTTTAATAAATTTTGAGAATGAGCTAGACCATTCCGATGACGGAATTTTCGAGACGATTGCGAATGAGTAACACTTGAAGAATTCTTAGGTGAGAAGTTCTTTCTAAGTTTATCCAGAACGATGGAAGATTTAGAAAGCATTTTCAAAATAAATAAATAAATAAATAATAAAGATAATAACATAATAGTAAAATTTATATTCTAATTAAATAATAAAGATAAAATAAAAATAATAATAAATAATAAAATAATAATTTCGATGATGGAATCTTCGAGGCGATTACGAATGAGTAACACTTGAGGAATTCCTAGGTGAGAGGATCCTTTTAAGTTTATCCGGAATGATGGAAGATTTAAAAGGTATTTTCAAAAAATAAAAGTTGACACTGTATTCTCTAAATAATAAAATAGAATAAAAATAAAAAATAGAATAAAAATAATTATGTAATAATAATGGTAAAAGGCTAAGATAATATAAAAAATATAAATTATTAATTAATTCCGACGATGGAATCTTCAAGGCGATTGCGAATGAGTAACACTTGAGGAATTCCTAGGTGAGAGGATTCTCCTAAGTTTATCCAGAATGATGGAGATATTTTTAATATTAAATACCAATAAACCTAAAAATATTAATAAATGATATATAAAAAAATATTTAAAATAAATAAATAAAAATAATAAAAATAATTAAATAAAAAATAAATTAAGGAATAATAAAATTTTAAAATACTTCCGACGACGGAGCCTCTTCGAGGGAGTCGAATGGTACCTTTTGAATACTCTTGAGGTGAGAAGAGTCATTTAAGAGTTCATCCAGAATGATGGAAGATTCTTAAAAGAATTTTCAATATTTAAACAATAATATGAAATATTAAAAGACCACATAATTAAGACTAAGTCAAAATAACACAAGATTAAAATGGTACCAATATTGGGCGTTGTAGGGGTGCTATAACCTTCCCTACACGTAAATGAACTCCCGAACCCAAAACTTAAAATGTAGACCAGTTTTTAGAGTCATTAGGTGGCCAATCACACCTAGGTTAAAAAAAGATTGGTGACGACTCCATTTGTTTAATGTCTAGCGACCTAGTCCTAGGAAACGTTATGACAGCTTGGCGACTCCACTGGGGACGTAAAGTGAGTCGAGCCATAATTTGATCTTGTGTTATACTAAGTCTAAATTTTGATGGCCTAAAGTTTGTTGAAATTTATTGCACTAATCTTATTTGATGCTCTCTTTGATTTGTTTAGTGTTTTGAAGAGTTGGTTAAAATAAAGTTCCCTCTCACACACCACACCTTGCATTTGCATGCATAAAGCTCTCGACCCGAGCTCATCTTTTCTAGGAGGGAGTAGAGTAGCTACTGCTCTCGTGAGGTGGTAACCTCCGCATGGGCTAGCCAAATACTCCACTCAAATTGAACCTTTTTCGTTTGTAGCCTATCATGGGTGAGGATTGGGGTGCCTTACTAGTCCAGAGTGGACGACAGTGAGGAACAATTTGGGAACTTTTAGTAACTATTATATCCAAACCTAGCATATAAAAAGCCTAAGAGCCAACCCTTAAGTTAGAACTTTGACTATCCATGAAGTAGTAAGCCAAAGTTAGGACACATGAGGGAACAAAATCCCAATATCTTTCCCATAGTTGCATTCTCATGCATTGTCATATCATATAAAAGAAGGCTTGTTACATAACAATTTGTTAATTGATTGAACCTCAGTTACATCCATGGAGGATTTATCAAGCGTTAAAGCCACACCTTTCCCCACTGAGAATTCTAACAGTGTCAGAATCAGATCTGAAGAAGCTCAACGAAGAGAAGGAGATTGTTTGTCTCAAGAATTTATATCATCACTCCCTGAAAGAGTTCACGTGGATCTCAAACAAAATGATTTTACTAAGTTCATTGATCTTTGGAAGCTTTGAAGTCTTTCAAAAAAAAGAAGATTTTGAAAAGAAGTACGGTGACATAGCATTATTAATTGCAGTTCCTATAGACAAAGACTTGATTAGAGTTATAACACAATTTTGGGACCCTTCTTATAGATGCTTTGTTTTTAATGAAGTTGACATGGTTCCAACAATTGAAGAGTACTCACTCTTACTTTGCATCTAGTGTTCCAATGCAGATAAAATATATTGGAAGAACAAGAAGATCGGTTATCGTAGGAAGCTCGCTGGAATGATGAATGTTAGTCTGCCAGAAATTGATAAATGGGTGAGGCAGAAAGGAGGGCAAGATTTTGTGCCTTGGGATTTCTTACGAGATCACATTAGGAAGAATATGGAGAATGATCAGAGTATGAGCATGATGGCATTGGTGATATATGGCTTGGTGGTCTTTCCCAAAGTCTTGGGATATATAGATGTCACAGTGATAGATTTCCTTGATCAGGTTGAGCATGGAGTTAATCCCATTCCAACTATTCTAGCTGAAACTCTCAAATCTTTGAGCTTTTGTCGACGAAATGGGGAAGGACGCTTCATCGGCTGTGCCCAATTATTATACCTTTGGATGAGAAGTCATCTTGTATGCGAGAAAAGTGAATTTCGTAGAGCTTTCTTTAATACCAGCTTCCCTGTCAAGGAATTTTGCAAGAGTCAGTGGCCAAAACCCAAATCCAAGAATGAGTGGGTCTCAATTTTTCGCAAGCTTTCTAGTGCCAGTCAAGAGATAGTATGGATGGCACCTTGGATGCGACATGATGCCGTATTGTTTAGTTGTGGGGGTCAACCATGGGTTTCACTTTTGGGGCTATGGGGTGCTATCAGTTATGCACCAATAATGGTAAGGAGACAGGCAGGCTATGAACAATTCATTCCTATGACCAAAGGACTGGATAAATTGGAATTTGCATACACTGAAGCAGGAGCTTTGAAGAAGATTGAAGAAGTTATAAAGGCTTGGAAACAAACTTTAAGGATCAATCAAGGAAGACTTACTAATGATGTAACTCCAGAGTATGCGGTGCGGCACATGAGGAGAGCCAAGGATGTGGTAATTCCTAAAGAAGTAAAGTTAGATCAATCGACTGAACCTACTCCACGAGACCCCATGATAGATTTGGAAATTTCTAAGAGAAAGCTTCAAGAAGAGAAAGAGCAACTTGAACAAGAAAATAAGAAGCTCAAAGTAGATATGAAGGAAGAATTGAGACAATGTAACCAGACAATCAAGAAAGTTGACCAAGAAAAGAAGGAATTAACAGAACTAGTCACCAGACTGAGAAGGGAATTGTCCAAATCCGAAAATAGTTAATTGAAGCAAGAAAAAGAGCAGTTGAAAACAGAAGTGCAGACGAAAAAGCAAGAAAATGAACAATTGAAAGATGAAATACAAAGAATGAAGCTTAAGCAAGAAGAACTTCAAACAGAGAAAGATTTGGTCCAAGCACAGATGCAAGGCACACTTTCTAAAACCCAAGATTATAGACAGGCACTTCAACAAATGATTCAGGAAGTGACTACTCTAAGAGAAGAATGTAATGGTTGGAGGAAAGTTGAGGGATCTCAATTGTTATTGAAGATGTTCCAGCAGTTCAACCTAGCCGCGCACAAAGCCAGAGAAATGGAAGAAAGGATAACAGAGATAAAACCAGGGATAAGCCCTATTTCAGATCATGGGAGGCAATTAGAGCAGTTACTTGATGAGGTGCAACATCACTATAGCCTAATCAAGAGGCTATTATAGAGACCATAGGTCCTCTTTATGTAGTAGATTTCATTTTATGCTTATGTTATGCTACAAGTTCTTTAGATTTTCTCTTGGATGTAATTTCAGATTTTTTTTAATAAAGGATCTTTCATTTAACAAATAATTATGTTCCAAGTCTTCTTTGCATACATGCATAAATTCATTCATTTTTTTAAAAAAATAATAACAAAATGGGAATAAAAGAACTAATATTGAGATGTATATCAATCACCAAGGTCTCGAAGTGACAAGATCCAAAGTGGCAAGTCGATCTATTCAACATCCATATAGTACCTGTCTTCGAAGTAAACAAATGGAGAATGAACAGTCTGCAAGAGTTGAGAAGATGGAGAGAATGCAAGAAGAAATGAGAGAACAAATGGCAGGAGAATTGGAAGAAATGAAGAAGCAAATGTTCGAGATGATGCAAATGATGAAAGCTATGACAAAAGGGAAAGCTGTTGTCGAAAAATCCCCCTCAAAAGATGAAGGCAGGTCTCATGAATTCAGTGCTGAACCAGTTTATCCACCGGGGTTTATCCTGCCACAGAATTCTCATGGCGTAACTATTCAAGGTCATCCGCCAGCTGTAAAGCAACCATTCGTTCCTATGGGGCAACAAAGAGATCAAGCTCAAGTGGAATCAAACCTTGGAGGAGGCTTTGTGAACCCTTTATATGTTCCAAATCTAGATGACCCTTTGGAACAGGAAAAGTTGAGAAGAAAAACTTTTTGAACCTGTAGAAGATAAAGAAATTCAGCTTAAATATGATTTGTTAAAAGAAAGGTTGAAGGCCATAGAAGGGAAAGATAATTTTGATTGCATTAACGCAAGTGAACTGAGTCTAGTTCCTGATTTGGTGATTCCGCCAAAATTTAAAGTTCCTGAATTTTCAAAATATGATGGAACGACATGCCCTGTGACTCACATCACAATGTTCTGTCGGAAAATGGCTAGGTATATGAACAATGAAAAGTTACTAATCCATTGCTTCCAAGATAGTTTGACAGGATCCGTAGCTAGGTGGTATGTTCAACTCGATAAAGAGTGAATTCGCTCTTGGAAAGATTTGGCTAGAGCTTTTAAAGCTCAGTATAAACATTTAGTGGATATAGCCCTTGATAGGTTATCTTTTCAGAATATGGAAAAGAAGTCGAGCGAAGGCTTTAAGGAATATGCACAGAGATGGAAAGACATGGCTACCCAAGTCTACCCACCGCTCACAGAAAAAGAGACAACCATGTTGTTCATTAATTCGCTTCGAACACCTTATTATGAGAGGTTGTTAGCAATGCAACAAAAGACTTTGCAGATTTAGTAGTAACAGGAGAAATGATTGAAAATGCAATAAGGAATGGGAGGATTGAAGCAAGCGATGCTCCAAGTTTCAGGAAAGGGGCAAACGCCAAGAAGAAAGAAGGGGAGGCCAACAACATCAGCTTTGGAAGTAGGCAACCAAGCAATATTCCTTACCATGCTCAATCCAACTACAATTCTTACCCTACCAGTAATAATGTATCACAAAGCCCCTACTCTTACCAACCAATGTCCCAAAATCCTTACCCTCACCAATCGGTGTCCCAACCTCCAACCTATCGTCCAATAACCCCATTCACTCCACAAGCACAATGCCAAGCCAACAATTCAGGCCATAATCAAGGAAGGTCTTGGAATAATCAAAACAAATACCAATTCGATCCCATCCCAATGACCTACACTGAATTGCTACCCCAACTCGTTGAAAAACACCTAATAGCACCAGTCCACATTGAGCCATTTAAACCTCCTTTTCCTAAATGGTATGATCCTAATGCTCATTGTGATTATCATTATGGGATCGTTGGTCATTCGACAGAAAATTGCACAGGGCTAAAGTCCAAAGTTCGTGATCTCATAAAAACAGGAATTTTGAACTTCGATGTTGAAAAAGAACCAAGTGTAGTTGCGAATCCTTTATCAGATCATGGAGGAAAAGTTAATGCTATTATTGAAGGAAAAATGTGCTGGGTTAAAGGTAGCATCAATGAAGTTAAAACGCCAATGGAAAGGGTATTTGATGCAATGACAAAAGCAAAGATGATTCAACCTACTAATATGGGATTGGGAGTTGAAGGAGAGAAGGGTGAGGAAACCTTTTGCAAATATCATGGACAATCAGTTGGACATACCATTCAATTTTGTGAACAATTTCAAGAGAAAGAACAGATGATGATGAATGAGGGTACAATTGAATTTTATGAGGAAATGGAGGAAGATACCGTTGTTGCTATGGCAGAAGATTCAAAAAAGGATCACCCTTTTGAAGGAATAGAGCTAGTGACCATATTTTATAAGAAGAAACCAACACTTAACATTACTCCAATGGTTCTCAAAGTCACCATCAAAGTTCCAAAACCATTTTCATATAAGGATGATAAAGCAGTTCCATGGAACTATAATTGCAGTATTGTAACTCAAAACGCATCAGACATTAATAGTGCTATGATGTTTGGGAATCTAACAAGTGAAAGTGGGATAACCCGCAGTGGGATAACTCGCAGTGGGCGTTGTTATACACCCCAAATGCTGATATCACAGAAAGGGAAAGAGGTTGAAGAGGTTCCGTTGAAGGATGACAAAAGAAAGACAGTAATACCTGCAGAACTTAAGCAACCTGTGATAGAAAAGGAGGCTTGTGAATTCCTAAAATTCATCAAGCATAGTGAGTATAGTGTTATAGAGCAACTGAATAAGCTGTCGGCTCGCATAACAATGCTCTCTTTATTGCTAAATTCAGAGCCACATAGGAATGCCTTGCTAAAGGTACTCAATGAAGCACACGTGGCACATAATATTTCGGTAGAAAAATTAGATAGATTGGTGGGAAATATCACGACTGATAACTTTATCTCATTTAGTGATGATGAGATTCCTCCTGATGGAAGAGGTAGCACCAAGGCTTTGCATATAACTACCAGATGTAAAGATCATATCCTACTACGGGTCCTTATTGACAATGGCTCTGCTCTGAATGTAATGCCAATGGCCACTTTGTCTAAGTTACCAGTTGATAAGTCTCACATGAGAAGAAGCCATACGATAGTCAAAGCTTTTGATGGTACTCATCGAGAGATAATAGGAGAGATTGAATTGCCTATCGAGATTGGACCACATGTATTTAACATTGAGTTCATAGTGATGGATATCACTCCCTCATACAATTGTCTTTTAGGAAGACCATGGATTCATCAAGCTAGTGCAGTCCCTTCAACTTTGCATCAAAAGATTAAATTTGTCATGGATGAACACTTAGTGATTGTGAATGCTAAAGAGGATATGATTGCCACAACCTTTTTGTCAACACCATATGTGGAAATCACAGAAGATGCCGTTGAATGTTCTTTCAGATCTTTGGAGTTGGTCAATGCCACTTTTGTAGGAGAAGGATCTATTGTGTCTGTGCCACGATTGTCTAGGGTTACTAAAGCAGGTGTTTGTCAGATTGTAGGAAAAGGATGCCGTGCTGGGTCAGGCTTAGGAAGGAGGCTGCAAGGGATCAAGATGTCGGTGAAGGTCATCATGAAAAAAGATAGGTTGGGCTTAGGCTACAAGCCAAAAGGGTTTGAGATGAAGAGGTTTGTTGAAGAAAAGAGGAAGAAAAGGAGGCCTGCTTTCAACGAGGAAGATCTGGAAACTGAACCAATGGTATTCCCTCCATTGTATGATACCTTCCATTCAGCAGGATATGTCTATCCTGGAGTGAATAATTCCACATTGGAAAAGGTTTTTGAAGAACTTTCTATCCAGATGGTACATAAAGAAGAGATTGGAGAGAACATCGAGATGTTAGAAGTACTTCCTTGCCCACCAGGTTTTGAGTTGAAGAATTGGAGTGCTGTTGAAATTCCTACTGTCTATAAGACTTCTTCAAAGTAATGCAATAAATCCTTTCTCAATGCTTATGCCCAAAAGCAGTAGGGACCTTATGTAAGGCATTTATTCAATTTCAATAAAATAAAAGCATGGTGCATTTGCTCATATCTTTTTCCATTTTTTTCCTTTTCTTTTTTCTTTTGCATTCGTTTCTTTTTGCCTATACACTTCTCTATATTTTCCTATTTTTTTTGCCCAATGCCAGGTGCCAAGATGATGAATACGTAGACAATTGTAATGATGATTCAGGATTTGATCTTGAGAGGTCTAGTTGTGTGGGTGAACTTAATGAAGATGAGAATTCTGATGATTATGCTTTGCCTCTCGATCTATTGAGATTAGTAGAGCAAGAAGAAAACAAATCGTGCCTCATAAGGAATCTACCGAGGTCATCAATTTAGGGGATGAAGAAGTCAAGAAAGAAGTCAAGATCGGAACTTCCATCTCATCTTCTACAAGAAAGAATCTGGCGAATTTGCTCCATGAGTTCCAGGATGTATTTGCATGGTCATATCAAGATATGCCCGGCTTAGATACAGACATTGTAGTGCATAAATTACCCTTGAAACCAGAATGTAAACCAGTTCAACAAAAGTTAAGAAGAATGAAGCCAGACATGCTTTTGAAGATAAAAGAAGAAGTTAAAAAGCAATTTGATGCTGGTTTTCTAGAAGTGGCAAGATACCCTCAATGGGTAGCAAACATTGTCCCTGTTCCGAAAAAAGATGGGAAAGTACGAATGTGCGTTGATTACAGGGATCTGAATCGGGCTAGCCCAAAAAACAACTTTCCATTGCCACATATCGATACTTTGGTTGATAATACTGCTAGGTACTCCTTATTCTCTTTCATGGATAGTTTTTCAGGTTACAACCAGATCAAGATGGATAAAGATGATATGGAGAAAACTACATTCATTACAATGCGGGGAACTTTCTGTTACAAAGTCATGCCATTTGGATTGAAGAATGCGGGGGCAACCTATCAAAGAGCTATGGTGACTTTATTCCACGATATGATGCACAAGGAGATAGAAGTATATGTGGATGATATGATTGCCAAATCCCATAAAGAAGAAGATCATGTGGTCAATCTCAAGAAGTTATTTGATAGATTGAGAAAGTTTCAACTCAAGTTGAACCCTGCTAAGTGCACATTTGGAGCAACTTCTGGAAAATTGTTGGGATTTATTGTCAGTGAAAAAGGCATTGAGGTGGACCCAGACAAAATACGTGCTATTCAAAACTTGCCTCTACCACGTACTCAAAAAGAAATAAGGGGTTTTCTTGGAAGATTGAATTACATTGCCCGTTTCATTTCTCAATTAACGGCCAAGTGTGATCCAATTTTCAAACTCCTACGAAAGAATGATAAGGGGGATTGGGATAAAGACTGTCAGGCAGCTTTTGATAAAATTAAGGAGTATCTCTCAAGTCCACCAGTATTGGTCCCACCTGTTCTAGGGAGGTCTCTCGTCATTTACTTAACAGTGCATGAAAAGTCAATGGGATGTGTACTGGCGCAACATGATGCTACAAGTAGAAAAGAAAGGGCTATTTATTACTTGAGCAAAAAGTTTACTGACTATGAATCCAAGTATTCATCCTTGGAAAAGATGTGCTGTGCTTTGGCTTGGGCAGCTCACAGACTCAGACAGTACATGTTGTATCATACCACTTGGTTGATCTCAAAATTAGATCCTGTCATGGACATATTTGAGAAGCCTTCTCTATCTGGAAGAATAGCAAGATGGCAAGTATTGCTTTCTGAATATGATATTGTGTACGTGTCACAGAAAGCCATCAAAAGGAGTGCCATTACAGAATTCCTTGCAAAACGAGCTTTAGAAGATTATGAGCCCATAAATTTTGACTTCCCAGATGAAGACTTAATGGCTGTCATGCAAGTTAATGAGGATCAAGTAGAAAAGGATACATGGAAGATGTACTTTGATGGTGCATCAAATGCCTTGGGGCATGGCATTGGAGCTGTCTTGATATCTCCAAAAGGAGATCAACGCCCATTCACTGCAAGATTGAATTTCAATTGCACCAATAACGTGGCAGAATACGAAGCTTGTGTCATGGGGCTTCAGGCTGCTATTGAAAAGAAAATCAAAAAGATAAAAGTTTATGGTGATTCAGCTTTAGTAATCTACCAGTTGCGAAGAGAATGGGAAACAAGAGACTCAAAGTTACTTCTCTACTGTGACTTCATAGTTAAGTTGGTTGAACAATTTGAGGAAATTCAGTTTAATCATTTACCTTGGGAAGAGAACCAAATGGCTGATGCTTTAGCCACCTTAGCTGCAATGTTCAAAATAAACTCCAATGCAGAAATTTATCCCATTAAGCTAAGGATACAAGAGTCTCCTGCACATTGTTGCAATGTTGAGGAGGAAGTTGATGGAAAACCATGGTATTATGATATTTTGAGATATTTGAAATATCAACAATACCCAAATTTGATCTCTGAAAATGATAGGAGAACATTGAGAAGACTGGCGATGAATTTCTTTTTAGATGGTGAAATCTTATACAAGAAAGGAAAGGATCAAGTGCTCTTGAGGTGTGTAGACACTGTTGAAGCTAGAAGAATTCTTGAAGAAATTCATGAAAGAGTTTGTGGGACCCACGCTAACGGTCAGAGAATGGCTAAACAAATTATGAAGGCAGGTTATTATTGGATGACTATGGAAGGTGATTGTATAAAGTATGCCAGAAAGTGCCATAAATGCCAAATATATGCAGACAAGATGCATGCTCCTCCATTGCCTTTACATGTAATGACAACTCCTTGGCCTTTCTCTATGTGGGGTATGGATGTCATTGGGCCTATTACTCCAAAAGCTTCGAATGGACACTGTTTCATCTTTGTGGTCATTGATTATTTCACAAAATGGGTAGAGGCAGCTTCGTATGCTAGTCGTGGTATGCAGGTTTATCAAGAAAGAGATAATATGTCGATATGGTCTTCCAGAAAGAATCATCTCAGACAATGCACTTAATTTGAATAACACAATGATGGAAGAAGTGTGTAGTCAGTTCAAGATCAAACACCACAATTCAACACCATATCGTCCGAAGATGAATGGAGCAGTAGAGGCAGCTAACAAGAATATAAAGAAGATCGTTAGCAAGATGACAGAAACATATAGGGATTGGCATGAAAAATTACCATTTGCCTTGCATGCTTATCGCACTTCAGTTCGTACATCTACTGGAGCCACCCCATTTTCATTGGTATATGGAATGGAAGCAGTATTACCTATCGAGGAAGAAATCTCGTCATTACGAGTATTTATGGAAGTTGAATTAGAAGAAGCTGAATGGGTCCGTTGTCGTTATGAACAACTAAACTTGATCGAAGAAAAAAGGTTTAAGGCTCTTTGTCACGGGCAATTGTATCAAAAGAGGATGATGCGAGCTCATGATAAGAAAGTTCGTCCTAGACATCTTCAAGAAGGAGAATTGGTATTAAAGAAAATTCTACCAAATCAACCAGATCCTCGTGGAAAATGGGCGCCAAATTAGGAAGGCCCTTATGTGGTGAAGAAAGCTTTTTCAAGAGGGGCATTGTTACTTAGTGAAATGGACGGAGATGATTTACCAAATCCAATAAATTCAGATGCAGTGAAGAAATACTATGCCTGAAGAGAAAAAAAAGAATTCAAGTTGAAAACCTTAAAAGGCAGCTTGATTTCAAAAAAAAAAGAATTCAAGTTGAAAACCTGAAAAGGCGGCTTGAATTCAAAAAAAAGAAAAAAAGAAATTTCAAGTTGAAAACCTGAAAAGGCGGCTTGAATTCAAAAAAAAAGGAAAAAAGAAAAAGAAAAAAAAACAAAAAAAATTTTAAGTTGAAAACCTGAAAAGGCGGCTTGAACAAAAAAGAATAATTGGGCCAAAGTTTGAAAAGAGGAATGTCTCATAGTGAAGGGGGCAAAGTTCTGATCTAAAGGTTCTTGGAAGAGTATGGATATATACTAACGAGGCTTCCAAAGCAAAATTCTATGATGATGGGTTTGTAGTTGTCTGGATATTCATTATTTGTGACTCACTAGTCATTGCTTTTGTACTTATCCCTATCAATTCTTGAAAATGTTCACTTGTTATTCAAATAAATATACCTTGTTCGAATAAATATACCATCGTGTTCTTATCTTATTCATCTTGCTTTTGTTCTAATTGGAATTGAATAACGTACTATAGGGTCTTTAAAGAAAAAAAGAGGGTTTTTCCATTACATTGAAGGAAATACAAAGGGATGATGATTGCCAACATTACTTGGGGCAAAAACATGAAAGATAAAGATTGATTTAATAGCAGTATGATATTGATCTCGAGTGGGGCAAGAATAGTGGAAGAATGGAAATTGGAATGTGGGGGTTAATCTTGGAGGACATTAAAATGAAGATTCTAACTAAAAACTGATTTTTTTACATTTTGCATCATACATTTAGGTTATAGGCATTCACTTCATGATAGGAATGTTGTCAATTTCATTACTTTCACATTAACATTTAAAAAAAAAGAGTCAGTGTTGCATGGGCATTTGCATTATTTGACATACATTTACATTCACATTATTTAAAGTGCATACATTGAAGGAAATAGATTAAAACTTGAGATGTCGAAATTCTTGGAAATGAAATTTTGAATCTTATGTCGTGTTGTGGTATTAAGACTATTGGAATTGGTATATTAGTGAGTGAAAAGAACAAGGTTATTTTTCCAAAGTTCCAATGCCTCTTGTGAGAGGAGCACAAGGTTATGTTTCGAAGTTCCAATGCCTCTGGTGAGAGGAGCACAAGGTTATTTTTTTCAAAGTTCCAATGCCTCTGGTGAGAGGAGCACAAGGTTATTTTTCCAAAGTATCAATGCCTCTGGTGAGAGGAGCACAAGGTTATTTTTCCAAAGTATCAATGCCTCTGGTGAGAGGAGCACAAGGTTATTTTTCAAAGTCTCAATATCTCTGGTGAGAGGAGCACAAGGTTATTTTTCCAAGTCTCAATGCCTCTGGTGAGAGGAGCACAAGGTTATTTTTCTGAAATTTCAATGCCCCTGGTGAGAGGAACTAAATGTTTCTTAAAATTGTAAATACTTCGTAAAAAATATATATAAAATTAAAAAAAGAACGGACAAAATAGTTGTCTAATTGTCTTTGCACAATTCCTGATTTTCAGAAAATGTGCAAAGAGGGGCAGCTGTAGACACCTTATTTTGTCCAAAGTCTTAATTTGTAAAAATAATTAATTAGATTGGATGACATTGTATTTTAATTTAGAAGTAGGCTAGAATTAAATTAGAATTTTTTAGATTTAGAATTAACATTAATTATGAAATTAAAATTAAAATAGGATTTATGAATAATAAAAAAAAGAAGAAGAGATAAGAAGAGAAAATAAAATTAATTTTAGGATAGGATAATTAGATTTTTTTAGATAATTATTTAGATTAATATTAAAGTTGATAGAGTTAGATTAAGATTAGCATAAGAATTAAATAGATAAAATATTAAAAAATAAGAGATAACTAATAGGATATGTTTAGTTGTATTAGGACTCTAATAAGTTTATGACTATAAAAAGGGGGCAAACCCCATAACTTGAGACAACAATTCTCAAAGAAAAAAAGCAATCTGCATATAAAAAAAAGAGAGAATTATGCAGAGTAGAGAAAAGCAATAGCACTACAAGAGCTCTTTTTGAGTCTCTTCACGAAGTACGATTTTTCGCCGACAAAGCAGTATCCACGACGAAGTCTAGGAAGCAGTTAAAACAAGCGACGGAGGCAACAGCGTTCACAATTAACTGCAGCCCATTTATTGGATCCACGTCCATTGCTTTGAAAACCCCAAGGTCTTTTGCAAAACCGTATACTAATTACCAAGGTAAGAAATTATTGCTTTACTTTTACATTTTGTTTCCATTTGGTTATTTTATGATTGACTTTTCAGTTTGGTTTTTTTTTTTTACTTAAGAACAAAATTAATAATTAGAGGGGAGTAGCATATTAACGTAGGAAACAAAATAAACATTAAGTAACTAATAATAATAGATGATAGAATATGGGTAAAAAAATAAAAATAAAAATGATTAAAAAGATAAATAAAATAAATCTACATTACAATAGATATTTAATTAATAAATCATGCTTTAATAAATTTTGAGAATGAGCTAGACCATTCCTATGACGGAATCCTCGAGACGATTGCGAATGAGTAACACTTGAAGAATTCCTAAGTGAAAAGATCCTTCTAAGTTTATCCAGAACGATGGAAGATTTAGAAGGCATTTTCAAAATAAATAAATAAATAAATAATAAAGATAATAACATAATAGTAAAATTTATATTCTAATTAAATAATAAAGATAAAATAAAAATAATAATAAATAATAAAATAATAATTCCGATGATGGAATCTTCGAGGCGATTACGAATGAGTAACACTTGAGGAATTCCTAGGTGAGAGGATCCTTTTAAGTTTATCCAGAATGATGGAAGATTTAAAAGGTATTTTCAAAAAATAAAAGTTGACACTGTATTCTCTAAATAATAAAATAGAATAAAAATAAAAAGTAATTATAAAATAATTATGTAACAATAATAATGGTAAAAGGCTAAGATAATATGAAAAATATAAATTATTAATTAATTCCGACGATAGAATCTTCAAGGCGATTGCGAATGAGTAACACTTGAGGAATTCCTAGGTGAGAGGGTTCTCCTAAGTTTATCCAGAATGATGGAGATATTTTTAATATTAAATACCAATAATCCTAAAAATATTAATAAATGATATATAAAAAAATATTTAAAATAAATAAATAAAAATAATAAAAATAATTAAATAAAAAATAAATTAAGGAATAATAAAATTCTAAAATACTTCCGACAACGGAGCCTTTTCGAGGGAGTCGAATGGTACCTCTTGAATACTCTTGAGGTGAGAAGAGTCATTTAAGAGTTCATCCAGAATGATGGAGGATTCTTAAAAGAATTTTTAATATTTAAACAATAATATGAAATATTAAAAGACCACATAATTAAGACTAAGTCAAAATAACACAAGATTAAAATGGTACCAATATTGGGTGTTGTAGGGGTGCTATAACCTTCCCTACACGTAAATGAACTCCCGAACCCAAAACTTAAAATGTAGACCAGTTTTTAGAGTCATTAGGTGGCCAATCACACTTAGGTTAAAAAAAGATTGGTGGCGACTCCATTTGTTTAATGTCTAGTGTCCTAGCCCTAGGAAACGTTATGACATATGTCACTCAAGTAATGTTTAATAAAATTGTGGAAATTTGTGAAGTTGTCCCACTAAAAAAATTAAGGTTAATGGTGTCTGTCATATATATACTAGAAATAAACTCGCGCGATGCTGTAGGTCTATTTTTATTTTGCAATTTTTAAAGTTAATAAAATTGATTATTAGATAAAAGTTATTGGTCATAAAAATATTTATTTCCTTCATATTGTTTAGTATAAAAGAAAAAGGTGTTTACTAAGGATAGAGTTTATATATCAAACAAAATGTCAAAAAATAATTTTTTGAGAAAATTGGATTAGCTTGAATTAAAAAAAATGCACAATACTTAAGTTAAATAGTATGATAAACAGATAATCTGTTCTAGAAACAAACAAATTAAGATAATTATGCTATAATAATAAAAAGTAAAAGTACCAAAATATATATACAGCATAATAGTTCAGACAATTTAACGAATAAGTAAAAAAAATTAGCTAAGAATGCTTTGTTCATATTATTAATCGAGTGTAAAGTTTTAAACCCATCTGTAAGCATTTTTATTTTAAGAATAGTTAATTGAATTATTTATATTTATTACAAAGTACAATATGCAAAGTAAAAGTATTTTTTTTTAAAAAAAAGTTAGAAGTAAAAACCTTTTCATATAATAATTTTCATTTGAAAGCAAAATATATACAAGCAGAAGAAGCAAATAGATAAAAATATAAAATAATATCAAAAACAATAATAGATGATTGAATTAAAAAGAGTTAAAAAGCCATACAAAAAACATGTTAAGGATTTAACTAAAAAAATTGTTGAGAAAACAAAATAAAAGGACCTAAGTAAAAAAAAAATTGTTGAGGGCAAAAAAAGAAATTGGACAAGTGTCACACTATGAGAGAGGAGGAGACAAATATATATATATATATATATATATATATATATATATATATATATATATATATATATATATATTGTGGACTACCACCAAAATAAAACCTCCTGCCTGGAGATGTGCAAGGGGAATCAAAAGAAACTATTAATGGCATTTGATGCTTGGCAAGTATTTTTTTTCATTCTCAGTGACAGAGTTTGATAGACTGGTATTTGCACTATTTTGTCTTTTACTTATCTCAAGAATTTATGCTTCTCTCGAGATTAGCAAATGTTAATCAAAAGGCAATTGGTAATTAGCTCTTAGTGATTGTAGGTTGTTTGAGCCTTTGGCTTTGCATCTAAATTGTAGGATTTGCATATTTTCTTTCTTTTTCGCCTCATTTTTGGGTGTTTATTTTGGATCCAATGCCATGTGAAGTCAACTTGTGCAGCATTCACCATCTTGAAAAAGATGTGGCAAACAATATTTGATGAGAAGTATAGTAAAATAAATGTAAATAGATCAAGTGTTTACCATTTTACTTTTAATCTTATTCTCTTTTCTTTCTTTTTCGTCCCATTGGGTTCAGTGCCAATCACAGCTGAAAATACTTTATGCTGAAGGAATAGAGGGTTGCCATATGGAGTTTGTTTGCTGCCTACAATTTACTCTGTGTTATCATGCACTCAAATAACAACAGAGATCTCTTATCATCAATGTCAAGGTTAGTAGTGTTTCTTATATTGATATGTATACCAGATTTTTTCCTTGAATTCTTGAGTTATGTCAATTATCATCGTGCTATGAATATTGACACAGAATATCCTATTATTTCTGCTTTCCAGATTATCTGATGAAGCAAAGAAAGATAAAGCTGTTCAACATGCACTTGCAGTTCGTGCAGCAGTGACTTCAGGAAATTATGTTATGTTCTTCAGATTATACAAAGCAGCACCCAACTTGAACACCTGCCTTATGGGTAAGTATATACTACAGGGTTATCTCAATGCTTATAACCAATTACATATATCAAAGAAGTGCTAAGGTTTTTCACTCTCATTGTTCTTTGTGCAGATCTTTATGTCGAGAAAATGCGATATAGGGCTGTAAGCTGTATGTCTCGGTCTTATCGTCCTCAGGTACCTGTTTCATACATTGCTCAGGTGCTGGGCTTTAGCAGTGGTATGCCTACAAATGAAGGTAGTGATGAGAAAGACTCAGATGGATTGGAGGACTGTGTTGACTGGTTGAAGGCACACGGTGCATGCCTTGTTGCGGATAGCAACGGAGAGATGCAGCTTGATACGAAGGTATTGTTAATCTCATCTTGATAATAGACATTTGTGATCTTATAACTGTTGAATAACTGGCAATGTTCCACCTATCTACGCCCATTACTGTTGGATAGCAAGGTGAACTTGTCGAAGTTCAATCTTGGTGCAATCATTATATCCTTCACTCGGCTCTGATTTTTAAATAGAATTTAATGGATGAGCAAATTTATTCGTGGGTAGTTCAACTAAACTTCAGTTGGACTGTTTTGGATTCATCCTTCTGTCTGTTTTCTGTCCATCTAGAAATACTACACATTCAACTTTTTGGGAGTTTGCCTTTTTGGCGTCCTCTTACTAGATCTGAAGATACAGAAGAAAGGTTTGGCTTTTACTTGCTGACTTAATGGAGTGTTCTTGATGTGCAGGCTTCATCTTCAAGTCTCTACATGCCAGATCCTGAAGATGCCGTTGCGCATGGAGATGCTGGTCTAGCTATTAATGATTTTCTTGTACCCAAGTGTATTTGAAAGCTTTAGTGATAAGATTGTGGAAAATTTTTGCCATCCTCAGTCCACTGTACAACGCAGTGGAATATTTTGAAGAATGGCTGGCAAGGCGGCGAAGCTAGCCTCTGGGCCCAGGGTGTTTCTTGTAACCTATGAGAGAGTAGATCACATTTGTATACCATGAAATACTAATTCAAAAGAATTCAAATCTCTCAGAAATGCCTGTCAGGACAGCAGAGAACGCGCGAGGTATAATATTGTAGTTTCTGTTGTTTCTCTTTTGAAACATTGATCGATTCATTCTTTCTCGGTGAAGACAGAAGATAGACATATTTCAGGAAGAAGAAAAGAAGGAAAATTAACCAGTATGTTTGATACATGAATGCCTTAGAATTTTGAGTTCCAATGTGAAATTAGTTCTGTCTTGGAAATGAAAATATGGCAATTGATTGAATAAATCAACTTATATCTTATGGCCTTAAGGTTTCTTTGTTATATTATATTATGATTACATGATATGGTTTGATTGAAAAAAAAAAGATTTAAAATAATTACTTTATACTTTTTTCCTATAAAGATGAGATTAGTTACTATTGTAACTCTTGACTTTGAATCTAAGTATTTAATGTTTTTCTTGTAACAAAAAAAAGTTAATTATCAATCTAGCATGCACGATCTAAACTAATAAACAAAAAAAATGCACAATCTAAACTTAATTTATTCATAAATTTTAAAATAAATAATTTTTAAAAATAAATATTATTAAATTTATTAATTAATAATATATCATTATAAGATTTGTGTATGAAATACGCTGATAATGCATGAACTATAAATTCGTTAACTTATATGATCAAGTTTTCTGATCATTTGAGAAATCTTACACTATATATATGAGGAGGGATACATTTACACAAGTGTAAAATTAATTAGTTTTACATTTTTTTTAACCATTAGATTGATATAAACTTATGGTTGAGATTAACAAATTTATTTTAGACAGTTTTATATCTTCATATATGATTAATATTTTTGCAAATCAACCGTTGGATTTAACAACCTACTCATATTTATTATGTACGTAAATTTTTGAATCAATCTGTTTTTTCTATCATTTTAATCGAGAATAGTATTTTTTTTTCAACATATGTCAACGGTTGAAATTTTATTTTACAAAATATATAGTTAGACGTATTCGATTAATTTGAAATTTGGCATGCATGATTTATGTGAATAGAACATAAAACTCAACGGTCAGATTAAAAAATTATAAATCATATAAAAAGATATGATAGTGTGTAAAACTAAATTTGTTTTACACATGTGTAACTGGATCCCTCCTATATATATTATAATATATTTTTGTCTCCTCTTCAGTGATACTTGTCCATTTTTTTTTGCCCTCAACAACTTTTTTTTTACTTAGGTCCTTTTATTTTTTTTCTCAACAAATTTTTTTCTCAATAATTTTTTTAGTTAAATCCTTAACATGTTTTTTGTATGGCTCTTTAACTCTTTTTAATCAAGTCCTCTATTATTGTTTTATGGTATTACTTTATATTTTTATCTATTTGTTTTTTCTATTGGCATATATTTTGCTTTCGAATGAAAATTATTATATGAAAGAGTTTTTACCTCTAACTTTTTCAGAAAAAAATACTTTTACTTTACATATTGTACTTTATAGTAAATATAAATAATTCAATTAGTTATTCTTAAAATAAAAATGCTTATAGATGAGTTTAAAACCTTACACTTAATTAATAATATAAACAAAACATTCTTAGCTAATTTTTCTTACTTCTTCGTTAAATTGTCTGAACCACTATGCCGTATATATATTTTGGTGCTTTTGCTTTTTATTATTATTGCATCATTATCTTAATTTGTTTGTTTCTAGAACAGATTATCTATTTGTCATACTATTTAACTTAAGTATTGTGTATTTTTTTAATTCAAGCTAATTCAATTTTCTCAAAAAATTATTTTTGGACATTTTGTTTGATATATAAACTGTATCCTTAGTAAACATGTTTTTCTTTTTTACTAAACAATATGAAGGAGATAAATATTTTTATGACCAATAACTTTTATCTAATAATCAATTTTATAAATTTTAAAAATTGTAAAATAAAAATAGACCCGCAATATTACACGAGTCTGTATCTAGTATATATATAATCATCATTATATTGGAATAATTCCTTCTTTACTAATTTAAACTTCACTGCCAACTAAGGTATACTGACATAATCATCATGAGTAAGGACCCTCTTAGGGAATCTTGAAAACTACAAGCAAAGTTAGCTTTCATTTTTCAACTTTAGTTTAAAGATATGCCTTCACCTTATATTCAATGTTATCCTTATGTCTAATTTCCTAATAAATTAAACATCATGTTTGATGCATATATATTTATTTGATTTTTCTCTTCTTTCTTTTGCATTTGATCTTTGAGTTTGAATCTCACTGAATCACTCTACTTTTCTTTCCAATAGTGCCCCAGCAGAAATTAAAGCTTTAAGTAGGAAAAAAAACATTTTTCGCTAATAATAATAACTTAAATAGAGCCACAGTCTGAGTGTGGAGAAAGAGGATACATGTATTGAAATTAAGACTCAAAATTTATTGAAGTCATCTCTTAAAATGTAACGACTCGTTACCACATTTTTCACCTTATTTTACACAATTTATCCGGTTGGGCTGTCTGTGATACTTCACTTGATTTCTTATGTTAAACAATTTCATAAAATATTGTTTGTATTACATACATCCCCTATCTTCATTAATAAGCAAGTAGTACTGTATACATGTTTAAATACAGAAAATAAATGATCATACCTCATATAAATCAGTCGGTCTGTCACATTGTCCTTTATGTGCAGCCGTAAACCACAACCATTGGATCTCACAATCATTAAAAACCTGAAATGTTTAAAATTGGGGAGTGAGCAAACCACGGCTCAGTAAGAGAGTTATATGTCACACTTGATATTCAGCTATCTATATGCTGAAAATATTTTTCATTCTCTTTAAAATCTTCTTAGCTGGCTCTAGGCTCACATGTAGGAAGGATACTACAGTCGGCTAGGGATCCAGATAGAGTAAGGTAGGTATTTTAGAATACCATGCTTGTTCCGGAACGTAGAAGCAACTGTAGAGAGTACTAAATCCATTTTTCTCAAAACAATATGATTCTTATTTTTCACAGAGTAAACCACTTATTTCTTTTCACTTCATTGTCCTTTAAAACACGTGACAGTTCAATAGTAAAACAGTGGTTTACTTCTCTTCTCTTCAGTACAGTGATTTGTGAATATCCAATCATTGGATAAACACTTCTTCGATTATTTCTATCTTAGAAATAATTCTTATGTTATTCTTTTAGAATAAACATTTATTTCTCTTTTCAAATCAGTAACCGTACCGTACAGTTCAGTAAAACAGTATATTCGGTATTCAATAAAACAGTATCTCGATACGGTTCAGTCAGTAACAGTAAACAATAGCTACCAATTCAGTAAATAGTATACGGTAGCTTTCAGTTCAGTAAATAGTAAATGGTAGCCTTAAGTTCAGTAAAACAGTAATCAGTGGCTACCATTTCAGTGTACAATACAGTTCTGTAAACACAGTATTTTGGTACGGTTTTTCATCAGTAAACAATAACCAGTGATCAGTACAGTAAACAATACAGTACAGTAAATAGGATTCCGTAAATTCTTTCAATAAACAGTAATCAGTGTGTGAGACTAGGCATCACCCTACACGTAAATCATGCTCTCAGCGTTCCCCCAGGAACACAAGTCGTCCGCTTTTGGGATGCACCCGTAGGCCATCGCCCCTCACGGCTATCTCGGCTAGATCTATGGCCATAATTTATAGGTGGTCCACTGGGTCCACTTGCCAAGTGACCTCGAGACCGCTGATGACTTGGCGGGTCCATTAGCCTTGTGACGTCCTGAGGTGCACCCGTTGGTCCATTGACCTGAGCCACCACCCCAGGAGGGTCACGCAATTATATAAATAATACTGCATGAACTCAGGGCTTAAAGTCTCAAAACAGTGTAAACTGTACCATAACCTTTATGGATTTTAAACACAGTAGTGTAAAAACATTTCACAATTATCCATAAGGCTCACATGGATAAATCATATTTTTCATACGATGAAAACAGTTATAAAATAGTCACACTGTAAAACAAATCTCATGACAATGTCTTTTTCATCGTAACCCATGTATGCACGCCTTTCTGTGCTATCCATCGAAAACATGGTTTTTAAAATCATCGGAATTCAATTCAAATATTTTTGTAATTCATGGAAAAGTAAAATATTTATTTTCCAATTTCAATAATTCCGTCACCATGTTTTCTTCTAAAACACGTGTAGAGACCTCTAGTCTCGAAATCAGAATTTTTCATCATTTCTTAACCTTTATAGAATTTTCATAATTAATTATTTCCATAATTAAAACTAGAAAGATTTTATGTAAAGTCAAGTGAATATTTAAGAATATTTATAAAAATATTCACTTCAGTCTCTTTTTCATTTTCATCTCGTTTTACGTGAAATATCACCTATCGGGTGAATTTTCAGTGATTTCCTTTTCACCATTCTCGAAAACATGAATATTTTAAAATTAAATGTCACTATATTCATGTTTTATGAAATTTACTTAATTTCTCGATTTTCGTACCCGAAAATCGATTCACGTGAAATCAAATCTTTTATTTTGGTTTTCGATGATTTTCGGTAAATTTTAATAATTTTTCGATAATTTTTCGGCAGTATAACAGCTGCCGGTTTGGCTAGCCTCCTGCACGAAAAATACAGTTTATATTTTTCAACTGGTATTTCACCACAATTTGCAATCGATAAATCACCACAATTTTCAAAACTAATCATTATAAATTGCATTTATAAATTAAATGCATAATTTAAAACATGTGGTCGAATATCCTTACAGGCGGCACATGTCTCCCTTACTTGTTTCGGGTCGACGACTGCCTCTCGAAGGTCGCGCCCATGTTCGCCTCGCCCGATCACATTGGCTCAGTCATCGAGGAAATTTTTCGATTCCCGTAATTCCCGAGATTTTCCATAATTTTCGAATTCTCGAGAATTTTTCGAATTCCCGGAATTCCTTTTCCCTTTTCTTTTTCTTCCTTCTTTCTTTTTCGCTTTTTTTTTCTTTTCTTTTTTTTCCTTTTTCTTTTCTTTTTCTTTTTCTTTTCTGGCCGGTTCAAGCCCTTCAGACCGGCTCCACCCTCCTCATCGTCGATTCTCCTCCGTTGGCCAGTTCTCCGGTGGTTCGGGGGCTCAGCAGCTGGCCAGCGTCGAGACAAAGCTGCCGGTGGCCTCAGCTCAGCCTGGATCGGCGGCACAGCGGCGGATCTACTCGGTTTTGCCTCGGTCACTTCTCCTCCTCCGTCGGCCTTCCTCCGCCGTTCCCAGCCTCTTCGGTGGCCTCCATCCCTTTCCTCTTCTTCCAGCGGTGCTTCGGCTGTGGTGGCGGTGGTCGGTTTGGCCGGCACCGCCAAATCCCTTTTCTTTTTCTTCCCGGCCTCCGCCGGTCTTTTCCTTCGATTTTCCTTCCATTTCTTTCCTTTCTCCGTCGCCGGTCACCTCCTTTTCCAGCCTTTGGCTCGCCGGTGACGTCGCTCTTCTCCTCTCTTGGTCGGCCGACGGTGGCCGGCCTCACCTAGGAAGGCAGAATCGGGAGTCTTCCCGATTCTGTTTTTTGTTTCCCTTTTTTTATCTCATATTATATTTATAAACTATATTATAAATATAATATTCATATTATATTATATAGTATTCTACTATATAATATTATATAGATATGTATATATATATTTATATTTTAAATCATGTATATATATATACATATCTATACACAAAATATAAAATACTAATTTGTATTTCCTTTGTATACATCTTCATATATTATATTCTTTTCTCATTTTCTTATTTAATTTGGATTTCCATTTATCCAAATTAAATTCCATCCATTCTTCAGTTTTCCATAATTTCTCATCTTATACTTATTTCCGATTTAATTTATTTATTTCCACTGATTTATTTTCTCCAATATTTATTTCCAATAAATGGAAAATTTATGGTTATCACATAAAATAACACAAAGAACTAATTGAATTAAACGTTTCAAATAAATAGAAGCAATTTATGAAAAAAATAAAAGAAATTTCCCTCTTGTTAATTTTTTACAAAAAATTTATTTTATTTCAATTAATATTTTTTAATACTATTAATAATATATATATATATATACACGCACATTTTTACAAATCTAATATACTCCTATTGTGTTTTTTTTTTCGATTTTTTTCTTATATTTAATATCATTATTATTTTTCATTAAATTTTAACAATCAGAATTTCTTTTACAAAAATATTTATTCAAATGATACCAAGTACTTATATTTCGCATTGTTGCATATAAAAATTTTTCAAAATCTGAGAATTTTTCGTTAATGATGTGGACTAGGTCAATTATTACTAGGCTTTTCTATAAATCAAGTTGAAGACCATTGAACAAAATGATAATTTAAGCCCAAGAGGAAAGAGGACTCAGAAGGCCCATAAATGATCCACTGGGTTATTATTTAAGCTGTGGGGCTTAAAGGTAATTACGTGCAAAATAACTCCTATAAATAGGTCACAAGTATCATTCTTAAACCCTAAGCTCTATTTGCCTACTGAAACCCTGTCAAAACCCTGTCTGACTTAAGCATCGGAGTGCGCGCGCCTGATGGTTTTCTCTTGCAGAATTCTTGAAGACAAACTAACACGAAGATCGAGGATTCGACGTCAGTAAATATTTATTGTTGTTTTTGGCAACAACAATTGGCACCGTCTGTGGGAACAAACAACAAAGCCATAACAATAGATGGTGAAAAGACAATCTGCGGAAGACAAGTATGTAGGCTGCGGCAGGGTGCACAAGTTACGCGACAAAATAGTCTGTCGCACGCAAAGTTTCACGCGACAGAATAGTCTGTCGCGCGAAAGGTGCATGCAACAGTCATTCGTGCGCCACAAACATGCGACAAATCTTGGCATGGCGAGAGAATAGCTCTCGCATTCGATGACATTGGGCGAGAGGCAATACTGGGCGAGACGATAGCTCTCGCGCAAAAAAGGCTCTGGCGACAGGCGGACGATATGTGCGACAGACCCTTGGCGAGAGACCTCTTTTCTGCTAGCACGAGCGATAGCCATCTCTCGCGCAAAATAGACCTTGGCGACAGGATTGGACGATATGTGCGACAGACCCTAGGCGAGAGACCTCCTCCTGTTTAGCACAGGCGCCGGACAGACCCCCTGGCGACAGGCCTTGGACAATATATGCTAAGAGCCTACCGGCGAAAGGGTGTCTTCCGCATGAGATAGCTTTAGCGAGAGGGTGATTATCCTGTCGCACAAAGCCTGTCGGCGAGATAGACCTCTTTCTGCTAGCACGGGCGATAGCCATCCCACGCGCAAACAGGCTTTGGCGAGCAGGCTTGGGTGAGAGGTTGGATCTCGCGTGCAACGTGTGTTAGCGAGAGAGTGGCTCTCGCATGTTACGTCTCCCTTGGCGAGCAGGCTTGGGCGAGAGGGTGAATCTCGCATGCAACGTGTGTTAGCGAGAGAGTGGCTCTCGCATGTTACGTCTCCCTTGGCGAGCAGGCTTGGGCGAGAGGTTGGATCTCGCGTGCAACGTGTGTTAACGAGAGAGTGGCTCTAACAGTTGTGACTGAATTAGGCAGGTGATTTCAATTTTCTTGTCCACTTTAACAGTTGTGACTGAATTAGGCAGGTGTCCGAGACAGGCACTAGCCACTGTAGTGTAAGGTAACAAGCCAAGGAGAGCTTGGTTCGATATAGTTGGATCGAAAACAACTTGTGGCAAGCTCGTGAAGGTACATTGCTGGTACCAAGGCACGACTTAGTGCACAATCCATGGTTGACAGCAAAACATCCCAGCAGTCGTACTTTACATATTTTCAAAGACAAAGACTTAGAATGGTACTGGTGGTAAACATTTGCTATTATTATTATTATTTTAACATTTGCTGCAATTATATTGAAAATACTACATTATGAAACGAAAGGCCAGTTATTTTTATCAGTAGTATGATAATCCTCCATGTTTGATAGACATGTTGCAGGAATAGAAGAAAAAAACAGAAGCTGGCCAAAGACGCTAGAAGGGCAAACTAAGACCCCAAGCGGGCAAAATAAGACCCTAAGCATGACGAAGACGCTAGAAGGGCAAAATAAGACCCCAAGCACGACGAAGAGGCTAGAAGGGCAAAATAAGACCCCAAGCGGGCAAAATAAGACCCTAAGCATGACAAAGACGCTAGAAGGGCAAAATAAGACCCCAAGCGGGCAAAATAAGACCCCAAGCGGGCAAAATAAGACGCTAGAAGGGCAAAATAAGACCCCAGACGGGCAAAATAAGACCCTAAGCATGACGAAGACGCTAGAAGGGCAAAATAAGACCCCAAGCGGGCAAAATAAGACCCTAAGCATGACGAAGACGCTAGAAGGGCAAAATAAGACCCCAGAAGGGCAAACAATAAGTCCCTAAGCGAAAAATACGCGAGACGGGCAAAAATAAGTCCCTAAGCGAACAAAACAAAAAGTCCCTAAGCACAAAAGGGTGTGAAGACAGGCAAAAATAAGTCTCTAAACGAGGTACGTTACAATCTTATCAGATTACTTTTAACGTATTATGTTGGCATAAACGATATTATATTCTAACAAGTCCTTAAGCGGATAGTACGCAAGACATGACCAATACTCCAGTAAAAGTTCTTCTTTGGACACAAAAAGTCACAAAGAAAAGCTTGGGGAGCACACAGTATGCAGGTTGTAAGGTATGGCACGAGGCACTTTACAATTTTATCATTGAATATGTGCTACAATTGATAAACAAAATGCATTTAACGTATTATGCTATAGTCTTATCAATTCTATAAAGGCCCTATGTGAAAAATGCGCAAGATGGGCAATTCTCTAAAAGTCCCTAAACGAAAATGCGTAAGA
Source organism: Heritiera fomes (assembly GCA_032173925.1). Taxonomy (NCBI): domain Eukaryota; kingdom Viridiplantae; phylum Streptophyta; class Magnoliopsida; order Malvales; family Malvaceae; genus Heritiera; species Heritiera fomes. Next base: position 9,895,593 of record JAPDPM010000002.1, on the reverse strand, counting down.
TGGGCAATTCTCTAAAATTCCCTAAACGAAAATGCGCGAGATGGGCAATTCTCTAAAAAGTCCCTCAGCGAAAATGCGCGAGACGGGCAATTTTATAAAGTCCCTAAGCGAAAAATGCGCGATATGGGCAAATTGTGAAATCCTCAAGCAATAAAGTGTACGGATAAATGCGATACCCAAGTACGAATTCTTCTTTAGATGTAAGTGCTTCATAAAAAGAGCTGGGGAGCACTATGGATTAACTTCTGCATTAAAAGGAGTATCGAAGCACCCATGCATGTGCATCCTGAGGTGCCATAATGTCAAGAGCTTGATCCTTAGGAAAATTAGTCTCTATATTATCTAAACATTTTCGTCCAAGCTTGTGAGAACCTCGACCATCTCGAGTCGACAAAAAGGCTTCTAAGAGCTGGTAAGATCAGATTTAAAAGTGTCTATCCTTAGAAAAGGTTCTGAATTCTCAGCATCTGGATCGAGCTTTAACCAATCAAGAGCATGCCAAGTACAAATCACATATGATGAAACCAGATAAGAACATATACATCCGCTTATGGCACTTCTGGACGATGTGCTCTCATGGCCTTAACCCAGATTCAGTTTTCTTCCTCTTGGCTAATGGAAGGCACTTGACAAAAGATAATGATGACACGAAGTCGTTTCTGCTATAAATAATAATGAAGTTCACTAGTTAAAGCCCTCAAGTGAAGATGAAAAGATTCTTGTGATAATCTCAGGAAGAGGGCAGCAAAGGAATTTGAAAAGCCCATTCTTTATATACTCTTTCACAAGGTGAACCTTGTAAAAGAGTGGGGAGCAATTGATGTGGACTAGGTCAATTATTACTGGACTTTTCTATAAATCAAGTTGAAGACCATTGAGCAAAATGATAATCTAAGCCCAAGAGGAAAGAGGACTCAGAAGGCCCATAAATGATCCACTGGGTTATTATTTAAACTGTGGGGCTTAAAAGTAATTATGTGCAAAATAACTCCTATAAATAGGTCACATGTATCATTCTTAAACCCTCAGCTCTATTTGCCTACTGAAACCCTGTCAAAACCCTGTCTGACTTAAGCATCGGAGTGCGCGCGTAGGGAAAAACCCTTGCGCCCCCTGATGGTTTTCTCTCTTGCAGAATTCTTGAAGACAAACTAACACGAAGATCGAGGATTTGACGTCAGCAAATATTTATTATTGTTTTTGGCAACAATAGTTAAAGAAAGCCTTGCATGTATTTTTGCACTAAACATTTCTTAAGGTTTCTTCTGAAATTGCGTTTGCACCAAGCAAGCTCTACTTTTATACCGACCTTATTATATTACTTAACTGCCTTTCATGCATCTAGCTTTTTCAAATGTATTAGGCTTGAAAGTGGAAACAATTTTAAAACCCGTCATTTCTGTCTTCATTTCACTTTAAGTACCCAATAAACGAAGAAAAAACCAAACCAACAAGCTATAGAGTGAATGAAACAGTAGACAATATTCTAGGGAAATATGAGTGTTTCTCTTGAAAAGTCTCCTCTGAATAATATATCAACGACAGAAGAGTATCCCTCTCCGGTTGGAGCTCATGTTCCGGCCAAAGCTGAGCCTGTGGTGGCATTCTCGGATCTGAACCATGCACATGAAGCAAGTTCCTTTGGCAACAAGGTTTTGTCTGAAGAATCATCAGTTCCAGCTTCTGTTTCTTCCATAGCAGGGGGCCCTCTTCCATCTGCATCAAATCTTCCAGAAGGGTATCTAGGGCCTCCAGCTTCACCAAATGTAAAGCCGCCTTCTGGTTGTTGTAGCCGTTGTAGCATCTTATGAAACCATTGTTGATCTCTCAACAAGTTTGATGCAAAAACTTTTAGCCATGCTTCGTTATTGTAGCTCTGTTCCTAATGAACTAGATGCATTAAATCTATGGAAAGTTGGCTTGTATGGCATAGGAATCATTAAGATTTGATCAATGATGAAACCCGATTTCGAATTTGTAATTTGTGGAAATCTGGACTGGTCTGTGGATGATTGGGCTTCTTGTTCCACGTTTTATGATGAATTGAAGACGAAATATTGCAATACAATTCTAAATTAGCTTGGTGAAATTTTCAAAAGAAATTATTGCTTAAAGATTTCTTCACTGATGATAAGAACTTGAAACAAAAGCAATCTATGGAGAAAAATAATTGTTTAAGACTATGTATTTAACAGACACTGCTTTTGCAATTTTCTTAATTGACTAGCACTTTGTGATCCATCATCGAAGTATTGACTAGATAAATTGCCTGCGTCTGAAACTCACTGTAACTATGGTTCTAAACTCGAAAGTGAAATCATTAGGTATAACTTTGACCAGTAAGAGACATTATCCAAAGTGGAAATCAACTTTACGGATCATCATCATCATCATCAGAGCCTTTATCTCAAGAGATTGAGGTAGGTTATATAAACCAATATCTGAATTCATATTAGATTGTTCATATGAATTTTCCTCTTCCATAGATTCCAATCCAAGGCCATTTGCTCATTCAACTCTAAAACTTCTATATCTTTCCAAACTACTTCTTTCTAAGTCTTTTTCAGTTTTCTTCTAGTCTTAACCCTTCTTTCAACATCTATAGCCTCTATTCTCTTAACTGGAGCATCTACAGATCTACGTCTTACGTGTCCAAACCAACGTAAACGATTTTCACACATCTTATCTGTCATAACGTATCAAGTTTCGGGAAACCTAATAGCTAGACACAAAACTATGGAGTCGCCACCAACCATTCTAACCTAGGTGTGATTGGTCACCTATTCAAACTAAGGATAAGGCTTGGTCTACGTTAAGAGTTCTAAGTTCGGGAATACGGTTACATGTGAGGAAGGATTAGCACCCTCACAACGCCCATCCTAAAATGGTACCAAATAATCTAAGGCTATCCTAATTTTGCCTTTTTACTTTAATCTCGATATAATTAAATATTGAAAAATCTTTTAAGTCTCCTCCATCGAGCTGGTTGGATAACCTAAAAGTTTTTCTCACCTCAAGAGTATTCAAGTAGGACCAATCGCCTTTCTTGAAGAGGCTCCGTCGTCGGATGATTTAAATACATTATGTAAACCCTATCTTGACACCTACTCGAACTTCTATTTGTTATTTTATCTTATTTTATTCTAATATTATTTTTTAATATAAATTATTATTTCACATATTTTATATATTTTATATAAACATGAATTATTTGATATTGAAGATTTTCTTAAAGATCTTCCATCAAGCAGGTAAGACCTTAAAGAAACTCTCTCACCTTAGGAATTTTTAAAGAAACTACTCAAGCGCAATTTCCTTTAAATTCCATCCTCGGAGTAATTCACATTTATTAAAATATTTAATTTAATTTAATTTCTATTTATTTTAATTCTTTTCTAATTTTAGTTCTAATTTATTAATTCTATTCCTTATTATAATAAACTTAATTTTAATTTACTATTTTTTTAATCTAATTTAATTTTTATTTTTAGAAGTTAATTTATTAAATCTCGGAAATGTCCTTTAAGTCTTCCATCAAGCTGGCAAGACTTAAAAGAATCCTCCTCACCTCAAGACATCTAAAAGTACTACTCAAGCGCAGTCCCTTTAGAATTCCGTTATCGGAATAATTATAATTATATTATTTTTACTTCATTTCATTTCTAAATATATTAGTTTTTTATGACTTTTAATTCTTAATTTGATTACTAATTCTTTTATTTGTAATTAACTTTAATTAATTCTTATTTCAATTTTTTAATAAATTTGAGTTTTAAATATTGGAAATGACTTTTTAAATCTTCCATCAAGCTAGTAAGACTTAAAAAAGACCTCCTCCCCTCAAGATTTCCGAGAATATTACTCGATCGCAATCCCCTCGGAGTTCCATCGTCGGAATCATTTTTATTCAAATTTAACATAATTTTATTTCGATTTATTCTTATTTGCATTTTTTCTAATTTAATTTATTTTTCTATTATTTTATTTACCTAATATCTATCATATTAACATATAAAATACAAATTAAACTAACCAAATGTGTCAATACACAAATTATTTATTCAATATATACACATTCATCAAATTAATTGAATCATGCGAAATCAATCCTACCATACAAGTCATGCAAATAAATCTTTATAAATTAATTCATGTTAAATCAAGCCAAATCATGTTATATTAATTAAATCATGTTAATTAAATTAATTAATCCTAAAAATATATTTAAACAAAATAAACTCACTTGGTAAATGGGAGATCACGTGGCCTTCTTTCTTCAATGTCTTACACCGTCATCAGTCCAAGTCATGGCAGACTTCCTCTATTGGAATTTGGTTACACCTTTAGCACCCAAGACCAAGTATGAATCTGGAACAGCAACGTTGCATGAATCTTGTTCCACGTGCCTTTCCAGCCTTTTTTAATCCTTCTTTCTTTACTTTATGCTTCAACATTTCCTCCCTTGTCTTCTTTTCTTTTGCTCCACTTTCTGATCTCCTCCTTCACGCGTCGGCTAACACCAAAAGCAGCAGGAACGATGATGGCAATGGTCCCTTCTTTTCGGTCATCTCTTTTCAGCAGCAAACGATGCTGGGGATGATAGAAGTGCAGGCAGCAACTCTCTTGTCTTCCTTGGTTGGTTCAACGTGACTCTTTTTATCCTTTAATAAGTGTTTTAACACCAAGGATGCGTGGCCAAGTAGTAGCAGGGATGGGATCACATGACCAGCGAGAAAGAAGATGATGATGAATCTTGTGATGAAGACCCGAGGCTCGGACTTTCTTGGTGAAGCAGGATATGATTTGCAAGTCAGATCTAAGGTGCAGTTTTGTTCATGATGGTGGCCGGTTGTTATTTTTCAAAGAAGCTTGTTCCTTCTTTTTTCGTCCCCTCCTCCTTCCAACCCTAGTTCTGGTCTTCCTTTTCTTAAATATTGCAACGACAGTGACCAATCCAAAACGGCAGAAAGTAGAGTCTCCAATCCAACCAAGGACTGGCTTCACCTTTTTCTGGTGCAATAGATTTTTTCTTTCTTTTTTTCTTGCCGGTGTATTGTCTCTTTTTTACCCGTGTCTCCTCCTTTCTTAAAACCTAGCCGGCCTCTTCTTTTGTAATCTTCTCAAGAAAAGAAACTTGCAGTAATGGTGATGAAGAAAGCTTCTGTCGCCCGCCTCCTCCACCTCCAAAACCTATGAAAACTATCAAAAAAATGCAGTCCACCTCCTCAGATGAGCCCCTCTCCCCCGTGGAAAAGAAGACAGTAGCCAAATCCCTTTTTTTTTCTAGCTTTTCTTTCTAGGGTTCCCTTTGGTTTTTCTTTTCTCCTCCCCCTTATTATTGTACCTCTATCCTTTTTATCATGATTGTTCCTCCTCATATTAGTTTTAATTTTTCTTGATTTTTTCTTGGTCATTAATCCCATAATCTCAACATTGACATCTTTTCTTTTAAACCTTTCCATAAACAAATTCTAATTTGATTCTTTTAATTAATTCTAGATTTGTCCAAAGTTTCCAAAACCAAAAGATTTGATTTTTATTCCACAATTTGTGATACAAGTTTGACTTTCCCTTTTTTATTTTTTTATTTTTTTTCTATTTTTATTTTCTTTTCATTTTTATTTTTTTTAATAATAATAAACAAGATAGTAACACAAAAATTAGATTCATCTTCTAATTATCAAACCCAATAGGCCCAATAACATTAAAAGATCCCGGACAAAATGGGGTGTCTACAGTTGCCCCTCTTTGTACATTTGATATGAAATATTAATTGTGCAAAGACATAGACATTCATTTTATCCGCATCCATTTTATTATTTTTTTCCTTTCTTTTCATTTTTTTTTGTTCCTCCTTTTTTTTTATGTGGATATTTACTCATTCTAAAAGAAATTGGTTTTCATCATGAAAATGCTCCTTCGACCAAGAAGGCCCTGAAACTTTAAATTCTCTCATCTCTTAAATGCTCCTTCGACTAGGAAGGCCCTGAAACTTCAAAATTTTCCCATCTCTAAAATGCTCCTTCGACTAGGAAGGCCCTGAAACTTTAAATTTCTCATCTCAAAAATGCTCCTTCGACTAGGAAGGCCCTGAAACTTTAAAAATTTTCTCCTCTTAAAAAAGCACCTTCGACTAGGAAGGCCCTGAAACTTTAAATTTCTCATCTCTAAAATGCTCCTTCGACTAGAAAGGCCCTGAAACTTTAAAATTCTCTCATCTCTTAAATGTTCCTTCGACTAGGAAGGCCCTGAAACTTTAAAATTTCTCATCTTCAAAATGCTCCTTCGACTAGGAAGGCCCTGAAACTTTAAATTTCTCATCTCCAAAATGCTCCTTCGACTAAGAAGGCCCTGAAACTTTAAATTCTCTCATCTCTTAAATGCTCCTTCGACTAGGAAGGCCCTGAAACTTTAAATTCTCTCATCTCTTAAATGCTCATTCGACTAGGAAGGCCCTGAAACTTTAAAATTTCTTATCTCTAAAATGCTCCTTCGACTAGGAAGGCCCTGAAACTTTAAAATTCTCTCATCTCTTAAATGCTCCTTCGACTAGGAAGGCCCTGAAACTTTAAAAATTTCTCATCTCTAAAATGCTCCTTCGACTAGGAAGGCTCTGAAACTTTAAAATTTTCTCATCTAAATGTGTTCAATTATGCCCGGAGGTTTTATGGATTGTACCCAGAGGATTTGATGAATCATGCCCGGGGGTCTTACAGATTGTACCAGGAGGTTTTAATGAATCAAGCCCGGAGGTTTTACAGCTTGTACCTGGAGGTTTTAATGAATCATGCCCGGAGGTCTTACAGATTGTACCCAGAGGTTTTAATGAATCAAGCCCGGAGGTCTTACAGATTGTACCCGAAGGCTTTAATCTTATCTCATCATTTCAATTCTATCTTCTAGATCATCTTGTCATTCCAGTTTCTTCTTCTTGTTATTTTCTATCTAAATATCACATTCTTTCATCTCATCACATCTTTCAATCTCTTTTTCATTGTCCCACATATCCATACCTTTTTAATTTCCTCTTTCTTTCCAAAATTTTAACTTTTTTATTTTAAAACTTCATACCTTTTTTGTCACATCTTTTTCCTAATCCTTCTCACATTTTCTTATTTTTTTTCTTTTTCTCTTTCTTTTTTTTCTTTTTTTTTTTTAAATTTTCCAAATTTTTAGTCATCTAGTCTGTCAGAACCTTTTTTTTTATCCTATTGTCTTAACAAACAAACTCTTTTTTTTCATGTAATGGAATGCAATGCCATGCATGTCATGAATGTAATGCAAATGATAAACAATGCCTTACCAAATCACATCATAAATCTACCATGTTCCTTTCTTCAACAGTTTGTCATCCTTCAATCTTATCTTTGCCTTATCATTCTGTCTTTCAATGCCTCATCATTATTCTTTCTTCAAATTTAGCGATCCTAAAATCATTTGCCCCATCATCGTCATTCATTCAATCTTCTTCTTGCCCCACGATTCTTCTTTCTTTAAATTTAGCAATCATCAATCATTCAATCTACCCGTTGCCCCATCATCATCATTCATCTAGTTTTCTTCTTGCCTCACAATTCTTATCAAATTAAAATTCATCTATCCAAATCATAACAAAAAATCATCCCAAACTATTCACAAAAACACTTCACCACTTCTCATATCTTCACGAAAATTCATGCTCTCATAACAACCAAAGATTGCCCCAAGAATAGTCTTAAAAACACCATTACCACACTTGATTTCTTTTAAAAAAGAACTTGCCCCCATAAAATCACAAAACTCATTTTTTTCACGTCTTCAAGTTTTTTTTTGAAAATAGAAAATTACCCCACATAAAAACCTTCCAAGATAAAAACATTTGACATTTAAATCTCTTAAAAATTAGTGATTACTATTGAGAACAAATAGAATGAGTCACAACTTGGTTTAGCTAAATAAATGTGCTGATTTGGTGCATCAAAGATGTTTGGTTATCAAGAAAGGTTCTATTGATCAATGTCTCTTCATCTTGACTCACAAATAAATTCCTTGAAAATCAAAATTCCTTTTGTAAAAATAACTTTCACATAACACAATCCATTTTAGCACTCTCTTAATTTGTTGATATGTGGACTTTAACAAATGTTAAGACTAGCTGTGATGGCTCAAATTTCTGGGTAAGGAAACCAAAGATACAAATCTCAATTCAAAATTTCAAGGTGAAGGTTTTTGAATTTCTCAAAAGGTCTTGACTGAAAACATCACTCCTCTGGATTTTCTTCTTTCTTGGTATTGCCTTAGCATAGTCACAAACAATGGCCTTGAGTTGTTTCAAATTTGCTCTAGACTGCCCTTTCATGGGTTTTCACCCTAGAGCTTCATTCTCTTTTTCTTCTTCTTCTCTCTTTTTTTCATTGATTATTCTACCATGCATTTGAGAATTCAAATTTCATTCCAAACTAAATAATGATGATGGTTTCTCAAAGAAAAGTTTTTCAATACAAGCATCTTTATTTGATCAAAATGGACTTTTAAGCACGTACCGTAGGCCAAGGTTTAGGGTTTTCAAAGAATGGATAAATAGGCCCAAAATAAGTGTTTTCAAGGTTTATCGAACCAAGGATCATTTCTTCGATTGTGAACATCAGTCCTTCCCACTCTTCGAAGCATTTTTCTTTTCTCTTCTAACCTTTTATTCTCGTTCATTTCTTCTTCTTTTTTCTTCTTTTTTCGCATCTACCTTTTTCATTTTTTTCAATTTCTTGTTTTTTCATATTGATTTCCATCTTCACATATCCTTCTTCTCACATTTGCCCCTTTAACAAGAGAATCATTTTCTTGCATTTGACATAAGATCAATCACTAATGCTTCTAGAACTCCTTTGATGTATTTGCCTCTCCAATGTGGAGGGTGATCCTTGATCAAGGTTCATTTAGAAAGAAATCAATAGGCTCAAAAGGGGTAACAAAGGGATAATTTCTTTTCAGTAATAGGAATATGAAAGATGGCCATTTGTCATATCAAATATTGAGACTTCTATTGAAAACCAATCCTCAAGATGAAAATTTGGCTTTGCTTGTGAAATCATTTGAATATCCCTCGTGCATGGTTTCACAATCAATTTTTTCTTCTTTTCTTTTCTCTTTTTTTTTATTTTATTTTCTTCGCTTTTTTTTTTTCACAACTCATGCCCAAAATTTATCAACTCAACTTTATGAAGGCCTTATGCAACAATTTTCATTATCATGGTTTAAAATAGGAAAAAGGATATCAATCAAATTAAGGATGGCCATTAAAAGATGTTGAGGTTATCAAAAGCTTGGCTCTTTTAATCATTTTGCCTCAAGATATAGCAACAGATGGTTTGAGTCAGAAAGTTCAAGTTATGAGAAAGAAATTTGGGTTGACGTGTTTGGGACTCTTAGCTTGGCCTTAACATCTATCAAATTTTCAAATACAAAGTCCTTAAGAGAATGCTTCATGAATTGGTCTTTCAAAACAATTCAAAAGTTTTGTAAATTCATCAATCATTTCATTGCTCATTGCCTTAACGAAGATCATTGACTTCAAAAGTTCACCATGGTAAGCAAAAATGAATGAATTTCAAGCTTGTGTGTCTTTATGGATTCCAAGTTTTCACTCAATTGGAAAGTATACTGGAAATGTAATTTCTCAATAACAATCACCAATGTTTTCAAAATTATTTTATTTCATCTACTTGGAAAGGAAAAATATGGAAAGCTTTCAAAACAACTTGATGCAAATTTCAAGAATCTTGAGAACATCTCACATCCACAAATCACACATAGGAAACTTGGCTTATAGAGAAGCAAACTTCCATTGTTCAATAAGCTCTTGAGTCAAGGCACCACTGCTGATGAGTTCTTTAGCCTTTTCCTTTAATTGCCTGCACTTTTCTGTTGAATGCCCAATTGCCCCCATGTGATATTCACATTTGCCATTTGGTTCATAACTCCTTGCTGCTGGGTTGGGAGCTGTTTTCAAAGGCGTAGGCACCAGATACTGGTTATTTATTAGCAAAGGCAATAGGTTAAAAATTGGAATTGGCAACCTCTCCACACCGTTTCTTGGCCTTCTTGGATTGTTTGGTGGGGCGGAGAGTGATTGAGGACAAAAGTTAGGCTGAAAACCATTTTGAGGAATTGACTGGTAAGGATGTGGACAAAAAGTGATGGGTTTCTTGCATGGGGTATGGGTGATATGGGGTATAACTTTCATACTGCTTTTCATTAGTCACAGCTTGAACATCTTGACTTTCGTTATTGAATGTTGCACCTCTCATTGTATTTGCCCATTCGATCTTCCCGCTTTTTATAGCATATTCAATCATCTCACCCGAGAGTACCATATCTGCAAAGTTTTTGGTGACATTTCCAATCATTCTCTCGTAGTATGGAGCCTTAAGTGTATTGACAAACAGAATTGTTGTCTCTTTCTCCGTAAGGGGAGGCTGAACCTGAGCAGCAATGTCTCGCCATCTCTGAGCATATTCTCTAAAGCTTTCGGTAGCCCTCTTTTCCATATTCTGTAAGAACAATCGATCTGGCGCCATATCCTTTGCATGTTGATATTGAACTATGAAGGCCCTCGCAAGATCCTTCCATGAATGGATGTGTCCTCTATCTAATTGGACATACCACCTTGCTGCGGACCCAATAAGGCTATCTTGAAAACAGTGGATTAGCAACTTTTCATTGTGAGTATGCCCTGGCATTTTTCGACAAAACATTGTAATATGGGCTAATGGGCATTTAGTTCCATCATATTTTTCAAAGTTGGGGATTTTGAATTTCGCTGGTAACACCAAATCAGGAACCAAACTCAATTTCTCCACATCAATGTTTCCATAAATAGTGCTCCCTTCAATGGCCCTCAGTCTCTCCTCTAACGTATCACACATACAATGCATCCCCTCATGAGAACCTAGTTCAATCGCTTCCCTTCTAAGCTCTTCTTGCTTGATGGGGTCCCTCATTTGTGGCTCTACTCTAATGTTAGTGTCTTCATCAACTCCCTTCCCTTTTGCCAAGCTCATCATCATCTCCTTCATCTTGGCCATTTGTTCTCTAGACTCTTTTTGGGCCCTGACAATCTCTTGTTGCACCTTTTCTATTCCATCAATTCGTGTCAATTGCTCATTCTCTATTACTTTTGTTTGCAAACAAGTATCGTATGGGTGACTGACAATTTTGATGACCAAGCTATCTTCTCACCTTTATTACCATAGTCTAAGTCAAGATGCCATGATATGCACATACAAACCTATGCATGAGATGCATGCTCAATTTATGTATGGCCAAAAATGTCTAAATGTATAGGTGCAATATTCAAATGGACATGTTATGCATCGCAAATTCAAAGGAAAGCCTCAGGTGATGAACAGACACATTTCATCTCTTTATTTTCTTTATTTTGATTTTTTAATATTATATTTTTTTGAAAAGAAAAAAATTTTCCTTCATGTGTCCTAATCCTTGGTTATCTTTACATGAGGGGTTGGCATGGCTCTAACTTAAGTTGGTCTCTTAGGTTTCTTTATATGCTTGGTTTGGATAGGTAGGATACTAATGGTTCCCAGACTATTCCCCACTATCGTCCACATGGACTAGTAAGGCGCCCCAATCCTCACCCATTATAGGCTTCAAACGGAAAGGGTTCAACCTGAGTGGGAGTATTTCACTGGCCTATGTGGAGGTTACCACCTCACGAAGGCAAAGCTACTTTACTTCCTCCTAAAAAAGGTAAGCCCAGGTCGAAGGATAATGTATGCACATGCAAGTGAAGTGTGTGTATTTAAATGTCTTATGATATTTAAAGCTTTTAGACAAGATTTTGATAACCTTAGACTTCCAATGGCCTGACTCTCTAATGTCCCCAGTGGAGTCGCCAAACTGTCATAACCTATCAAGTTTTGGAGAAAACCTAATAGCTAGACACAAAACTATGGAGTCGCCACCAACCATTCTAACCTAGGTGTGATTGGTCACCTTTTCAAACTAAGGATAAGGCTTGGTCTACGTTAAGAGTTCTAAGTTCGGGAATACGGTTACGTGTGAGGAAGGATTAGCACCCTCACAACGCCCATCCTAAAATGGTACCAAATAATCTAAGGCTATCCTAATTTTGCCTTTTTACTTTAATCTCGATATAATTAAATATTGAAAAATCTTTTAAGTCTCCTCCATCAAGCTGGTTGGATAACCTAAAAGTTTTTCTCACCTCAAGAGTTTTCAAGTAGGACCAATCGCCTTTCTTGAAGAGGCTCCGTCGTCGGATGATTTAAATACATTATGTAAACCCTATCTTGACACCTACTCGAACTTCTATTTGTTATTTTATCTTATTTTATTCTAATATTATTTTTTTATATAAATTATTATTTCACATATTTTATATATTTTATATAAACATGAATTATTTGATATTGAAGATTTTCTTAAAGACCTTCCATCAGGCTGGTAAGACCTTAAAGAAACTCTCTCACCTTAGGAATTTTTAAAGAAACTACTCAAGCGCAATTTCCTTTAAATTCCATCCTCGGAGTAATTCACATTTATTAAAATATTTAATTTAATTTAATTTCTATTTATTTTAATTCTTTTCTAATTTTAGTTCTAATTTATTAATTCTATTCCTTATTATAATAAACTTAATTTTAATTTACTATTTTTTTAATCTAATTTAATTTTTATTTTTATAAGTTAATTTATTAAATCTCGGAAATGTCCTTTAAGTCTTCCATCAAGCTGGCAAGACTTAAAAGAATCCTCCTCACCTCAAGACATCTAAAAGTACTACTCAAGCGCAGTCCCTTTAGAATTCCGTCATCGGAATAATTATAATTATATTATTTTTACTTCATTTCATTTCTAAATATATTAGTTTTTTATGACTTTTAATTCTTAATTTGATTACTAATTCTTTTATTTGTAATTAACTTTAATTAATTCTTATTTCAATTTTTTAATAAATTTGAGTTTTAAATATTGGAAATGACTTTTTAAATCTTCCATCAAGCTGGTAAGACTTAAAAAAGACCTCCTCACCTCAAGATTTCCGAGAATATTACTCGATCGCAATCCCCTCGGAGTTCCATCGTCGGAATCATTTTTATTCAAATTTAACATAATTTTATTTCGATTTATTCTTATTTGCATTTTTTCTAATTTAATTTATTTTTCTATTATTTTATTTACCTAATATCTATCATATTAACATATAAAATACAAATTAAACTAACCAAATGTGTCAATACACAAATTATTTATTCAATATATACACATTCATCAAATTAATTGAATCATGCGAAATCAATCCTACCATACAAGTCATGCAAATAAATCTTTATAAATTAGTTCATGTTAAATCAAGCCAAATCATGTTATATTAATTAAATCATGTTAATTAAATTAATTAATCCTAAAAATATATTTAAACAAAATAAACTCACTTGGTAAATGGGAGATCACGTGGCCTTCTCTCTTCAATGTCTTACACCTTCATCAGTCCAAGTCATGGCAGACTTCCTCTATTGGAATTTGGTTACACCTTTAGCACCCAAGACCAAGTATGAATCTGGAACAGCAACGTTGCATGAATCTTGTTCCACGTGCCTTTCCATCCTTTTTTAATCCTTCTTTCTTTACTTTATGCTTCAACATTTCTTCCTTTGTCTTCTTTTCTTTTGCTCCACTTTCTGATCTCCTTCTTCACGCGTCGGCTAACACCAAAAGCAGCAGGAACGATGATGGCAATGGTCCCTTCTTTTCGGTCATCTCTTTTCAGCAGCAAACGATGCTGGGGATGATAGAAGTGCAGGCAGCAACTCTCTTGTCTTCCTTGGTTGGTTCAACGTGACTCTTTTTATCCTTTAATAAGTGTTTTAACACCAAGGATGCGTGGCCAAGTAGTAGCAGGGATGGGATCACATGACCAGCGAGAAAGAAGATGATGATGAATCTTGTGATGAAGACCCGAGGCTCGGACTTTCTTGGTGAAGCAGGATATGATTTGCAAGTCAGATCTAAGGTGCAGTTTTGTTCATGATGGTGGCCGGTTGTTATTTTTCAAAGAAGCTTGTTCCTTCTTTTTTCGTCCCCTCCTCCTTCCAACCCTAGTTCTGGTCTTCCTTTTCTTAAATATTGCAACGACAGTGACCAATCCAAAACGGCAGAAAGTAGAGTCTCCAATCCAACCAAGGACTGGCTTCACCTTTTTCTGGTGCAATAGATTTTTTCTTTCTTTTTTTCTTGCCGGTGTATTGTCTCTTTTTTACCCGTGTCTCCTCCTTTCTTAAAACCTAGCCGGCCTCTTCTTTTGTAATCTTCTCAAGAAAAGAAACTTGCAGTAATGGTGATGAAGAAAGCTTCTGTCGCCCGCCTCCTCCACCTCCAAAACCTATGAAAACTATCAAAAAAATGCAGTCCACCTCCTCAGATGAGCCCCTCTCCCCCGTGGAAAAGAAGACAGTAGCCAAATCCCTTTTTTTTTCTAGCTTTTCTTTCTAGGGTTCCCTTTGGTTTTTCTTTTCTCCTCCCCCTTATTATTGTACCTCTATCCTTTTTATCATGATTGTTCCTCCTCATATTAGTTTTAATTTTTCTTGATTTTTTCTTGGTCATTAATCCCATAATCTCAACATTGACGTCTTTTCTTTTAAACCTTTCCATAAACAAATTCTAATTTGATTCTTTTAATTAATTCTAGATTTGTCCAAAGTTTCCAAAACCAAAAGATTTGATTTTTATTCCACAATTTGTGATACAAGTTTGACTTTCCCTTTTTTATTTTTTTATTTTTTTTCTATTTTTATTTTCTTTTCATTTTTATTTTTTTTAATAATAATAAACAAGATAGTAACACAAAAATTAGATTCATCTTCTAATTATCAAACCCAATAGGCCCAATAACATTAAAAGATCCCGGACAAAATGGGGTGTCTACAGTTGCCCCTCTTTGTACATTTGATATGAAATAGTAATTGTGCAAAGACATAGACATCCATTTTATCCGCATCCATTTTATTATTTTTTTCCTTTCTTTTCATTTTTTTTTGTTCCTCCATTTTTTTTATGTGGATATTTACTCATTCTAAAAGAAATTGGTTTTCATCATGAAAATGCTCCTTCGACCAAGAAGGCCCTGAAACTTTAAATTCTCTCATCTCTTAAATGCTCCTTCGACTAGGAAGGCCCTGAAACTTCAAAATTTTCCCATCTCTAAAATGCTCCTTCGACTAGGAAGGCCCTGAAACTTTAAATTTCTCATCTCAAAAATGCTCCTTCGACTAGGAAGGCCCTGAAACTTTAAAAATTTTCTCCTCTTAAAAAAGCTCCTTCGACTAGGAAGGCCCTGAAACTTTAAATTTCTCATCTCTAAAATGCTCCTTCAACTAGAAAGGCCCTGAAACTTTAAAATTCTCTCATCTCTTAAATGTTCCTTCGACTAGGAAGGCCCTGAAACTTTAAAATTTCTCATCTTCAAAATGCTCCTTCGACTAGGAAGGCCCTGAAACTTTAAATTTCTCATCTCCAAAATGCTCCTTCGACTAAGAAGGCCCTGAAACTTTAAATTCTCTCATCTCTTAAATGCTCCTTCGACTAGGAAGGCCCTGAAACTTTAAATTCTCTCATCTCTTAAATGCTCATTCGACTAGGAAGGCCCTGAAACTTTAAAATTTCTTATCTTTAAAATGCTCCTTCGACTAGGAAGGCCCTGAAACTTTAAAATTCTCTCATCTCTTAAATGCTCCTTCGACTAGGAAGGCCCTGAAACTTTAAAAATTTCTCATCTCTAAAATGCTCCTTCGACTAGGAAGGCTCTGAAACTTTAAAATTTTCTCATCTAAATGTGTTCAATTATGCCCGGAGGTTTTATGGATTGTACCCAGAGGATTTGATGAATCATGCTCGGGGGTCTTACAGATTGTACCAGGAGGTTTTAATGAATCAAGCCCGGAGGTCTTACAGCTTGTACCTGGAGGTTTTAATGAATCATGCCCGGAGGTCTTACAGATTGTACCCAGAGGTTTTAATGAATCAAGCCCGGAGGTCTTACAGATTGTACCCGAAGGCTTTAATCTTATCTCATCATTTCAATTCTATCTTCTAGATCATCTTGTCATTCCAGTTTCTTCTTCTTGTTATTTTCTATCTAAATATCACATTCTTTCATCTCATCACATCTTTCAATCTCTTTTTCATTGTCCCACATATCCATACCTTTTTAATTTCCTCTTTCTTTCCAAAATTTTAACTTTTTTATTTTAAAACTTCATACCTTTTTTGTCACATCTTTTTCCTAATCCTTCTCACATTTTCTTATTTTTTTTCTTTTTCTCTTTCTTTTTTTTCTTTTTTTTTTTTAAATTTTCCAAATTTTTAGTCATCTAGTCTGTCAGAACCTTTTTTTTTATCCTATTGTCTTAACAAACAAACTCTTTTTTTTCATGTAATGGAATGCAATGCCATGCATGTCATGAATGTAATGCAAATGATAAACAATGCCTTACCAAATCACATCATAAATCTACCATGTTCCTTTCTTCAACAGTTTGTCATCCTTCAATCTTATCTTTGCCTTATCATTCTGTCTTTCAATGCCTCATCATTATTCTTTCTTCAAATTTAGCGATCCTAAAATCATTTGCCCCATCATCGTCATTCATTCAATCTTCTTCTTGCCCCACGATTCTTCTTTCTTTAAATTTAGCAATCATCAATCATTCAATCTACCCGTTGCCCCATCATCATCATTCATCTAGTTTTCTTCTTGCCTCACAATTCTTATCAAATTAAAATTCATCTATCCAAATCATAACAAAAAATCATCCCAAACTATTCACAAAAACACTTCACCACTTCTCATATCTTCACGAAAATTCATGCTCTCATAACAACCAAGGATTGCCCCAAGAATAGTCTTAAAAACACCATTACCACACTTGATTTCTTTTAAAAAAGAACTTGCCCCCATAAAATCACAAAACTCATTTTTTTCACGTCTTCAAGTTTTTTTTTGAAAATAGAAAATTACCCCACATAAAAACCTTCCAAGATAAAAACATTTGACATTTAAATCTCTTAAAAATTAGTGATTACTATTGAGAACAAATAGAATGAGTCACAACTTGGTTTAGCTAAATAAATGTGCTGATTTGGTGCATCAAAGATGTTTGGTTATCAAGAAAGGTTCTATTGATCAATGTCTCTTCATCTTGACTCACAAATAAATTCCTTGAAAATCAAAATTCCTTTTGTAAAAATAACTTTCACATAACACAATCCATTTTAGCACTCTCTTAATTTGTTGATATGTGGACTTTAACAAATGTTAAGACTAGCTGTGATGGCTCAAATTTCTGGGTAAGGAAACCAAAGATACAAATCTCAATTCAAAATTTCAAGGTGAAGGTTTTTGAATTTCTCAAAAGGTCTTGACTGAAAACATCACTCCTCTGGATTTTCTTCTTTCTTGGTATTGCCTTAGCATAGTCACAAACAATGGCCTTGAGTTGTTTCAAATTTGCTCTAGACTGCCCTTTCATGGGTTTTCACCCTAGAGCTTCATTCTCTTTTTCTTCTTCTTCTCTCTTTTTTTCATTGATTATTCTACCATGCATTTGAGAATTCAAATTTCATTCCAAACTAAATAATGATGATGGTTTCTCAAAGAAAAGTTTTTCAATACAAGCATCTTTATTTGATCAAAATGGACTTTTAAGCACGTACCGTAGGCCAAGGTTTAGGGTTTTCAAAGAATGGATAAATAGGCCCAAAATAAGTGTTTTCAAGGTTTATCGAACCAAGGATCATTTCTTCGATTGTGAACATCAGTCCTTCCCACTCTTCGAAGCATTTTTCTTTTCTCTTCTAACCTTTTATTCTCGTTCATTTCTTCTTCTTTTTTCTTCTTTTTTCGCATCTACCTTTTTCATTTTTTTCAATTTCTTGTTTTTTCATATTGATTTCCATCTTCACATATCCTTCTTCTCACATTTGCCCCTTTAACAAGAGAATCATTTTCTTGCATTTGACATAAGATCAATCACTAATGCTTCTAGAACTCCTTTGATGTATTTGCCTCTCCAATGTGGAGGGTGATCCTTGATCAAGGTTCATTTAGAAAGAAATCAATAGGCTCAAAAGGGGTAACAAAGGGATAATTTCTTTTCAGTAATAGGAATATGAAAGATGGCCATTTGTCATATCAAATATTGAGACTTCTATTGAAAACCAATCCTCAAGATGAAAATTTGGCTTTGCTTGTGAAATCATTTGAATATCCCTCGTGCATGGTTTCACAATCAATTTTTTCTTCTTTTCTTTTCTCTTTTTTTTTTATTTTATTTTTTTCGCTTTTTTTTTTCACAACTCATGCCCAAAATTTATCAACTCAACTTTATGAAGGCCTTATGCAACAATTTTCATTATCATGGTTTAAAATAGGAAAAAGGATATCAATCAAATTAAGGATGGCCATTAAAAGATGTTGAGGTTATCAAAAGCTTGGCTCTTTTAATCATTTTGCCTCAAGATATAGCAACAGATGGTTTGAGTCAGAAAGTTCAAGTTATGAGAAAGAAATTTGGGTTGACGTGTTTGGGACTCTTAGCTTGGCCTTAACATCTATCAAATTTTCAAATACAAAGTCCTTAAGAGAATGCTTCATGAATTGGTCTTTCAAAACAATTCAAAAGTTTTGTAAATTCATCAATCATTTCATTGCTCATTGCCTTAACGAAGATCATTGACTTCAAAAGTTCACCATGGTAAGCAAAAATGAATGAATTTCAAGCTTGTGTGTCTTTATGGATTCCAAGTTTTCACTCAATTGGAAAGTATACTGGAAATGTAATTTCTCAATAACAATCACCAATGTTTTCAAAATTATTTTATTTCATCTACTTGGAAAGGAAAAATATGGAAAGCTTTCAAAACAACTTGATGCAAATTTCAAGAATCTTGAGAACATCTCACATCCACAAATCACACATAGGAAACTTGGCTTATAGAGAAGCAAACTTCCATTGTTCAATAAGCTCTTGAGTCAAGGCACCACTGCTGATGAGTTCTTTAGCCTTTTCCTTTAATTGCCTGCACTTTTCTGTTGAATGCCCAATTGCCCCCATGTGATATTCACATTTGTCATTTGGTTCATAACTCCTTGCTGCTGGGTTGGGAGCTGTTTTCAAAGGCGTAGGCACCAGATACTGGTTATTTATTAGCAAAGGCAATAGGTTAAAAATTGGAATTGGCAACCTCTCCACACCGTTTCTTGGCCTTCTTGGATTGTTTGGTGGGGCGGAGAGTGATTGAGGACAAAAGTTAGGCTGAAAACCATTTTGAGGAATTGATTGGTAAGGATGTGGACAAAAAGTGATGGGTTTCTTGCATGGGGTATGGGTGATATGGGGTATAACTTTCATACTGCTTTTCATTAGTCACAGCTTGAACATCTTGACTTTCGTTATTGAATGTTGCACCTCTCATTGTATTTGCCCATTCGATCTTCCCGCTTTTTATAGCATATTCAATCATCTCACCCGAGAGTACCATATCTGCAAAGTTTTTGGTGACATTTCCAATCATTCTCTCGTAGTATGGAGCCTTAAGTGTATTGACAAACAGAATTGTTGTCTCTTTCTCCGTAAGGGGAGGCTGAACCTGAGCAGCAATGTCTCGCCATCTCTGAGCATATTCTCTAAAGCTTTCGGTAGCCCTCTTTTCCATATTCTGTAAGAACAATCGATCTGGCGCCATATCCTTTGCATGTTGATATTGAACTATGAAGGCCCTCGCAAGATCCTTCCATGAATGGATGTGTCCTCTATCTAATTGGACATACCACCTTGCTGCGGACCCAATAAGGCTATCTTGAAAACAGTGGATTAGCAACTTTTCATTGTGAGTATGCCCTGGCATTTTTCGACAAAACATTGTAATATGGGCTAATGGGCATTTAGTTCCATCATATTTTTCAAAGTTGGGGATTTTGAATTTCGCTGGTAACACCAAATCAGGAACCAAACTCAATTTCTCCACATCAATGTTTCCATAAATAGTGCTCCCTTCAATGGCCCTCAGTCTCTCCTCTAACGTATCACACATACAATGCATCCCCTCATGAGAACCTAGTTCAATCGCTTCCCTTCTAAGCTCTTCTTGCTTGATGGGGTCCCTCATTTGTGGCTCTACTCTAATGTTAGTGTCTTCATCAACTCCCTTCCCTTTTGCCAAGCTCATCATCATCTCCTTCATCTTGGCCATTTGTTCTCTAGACTCTTTTTGGGCCCTGACAATCTCTTGTTGCACCTTTTCTATTCCATCAATTCGTGTCAATTGCTCATTCTCTATTACTTTTGTTTGCAAACAAGTATCGTATGGGTGACTGACAATTTTGATGACCAAGCTATCTTCTCACCTTTATTACCATAGTCTAAGTCAAGATGCCATGATATGCACATACAAACCTATGCATGAGATGCATGCTCAATTTATGTATGGCCAAAAATGTCTAAATGTATAGGTGCAATATTCAAATGGACATGTTATGCATCGCAAATTCAAAGGAAAGCCTCAGGTGATGAACAGACACATTTCATCTCTTTATTTTCTTTATTTTGATTTTTTAATATTATATTTTTTTGAAAAGAAAAAAATTTTCCTTCATGTGTCCTAATCCTTGGTTATCTTTACATGAGGGGTTGGCATGGCTCTAACTTAAGTTGGTCTCTTAGGTTTCTTTATATGCTTGGTTTGGATAGGTAGGATACTAATGGTTCCCAGACTATTCCCCACTATCGTCCACATGGACTAGTAAGGCGCCCCAATCCTCACCCATTATAGGCTTCAAACGGAAAGGGTTCAACCTGAGTGGGAGTATTTCACTGGCCTATGTGGAGGTTACCACCTCACGAAGGCAAAGCTACTTTACTTCCTCCTAAAAAAGGTAAGCCCAGGTCGAAGGATAATGTATGCACATGCAAGTGAAGTGTGTGTATTTAAATGTCTTATGATATTTAAAGCTTTTAGACAAGATTTTGATAACCTTAGACTTCCAATGGCCTGACTCTCTAATGTCCCCAGTGGAGTCGCCAAACTGTCATAACCTATCAAGTTTTGGAGAAAACCTAATAGCTAGACACAAAACTATGGAGTCGCCACCAACCATTCTAACCTAGGTGTGATTGGTCACCTTTTCAAACTA
Organism: Heritiera fomes; assembly: GCA_032173925.1. Lineage (NCBI taxonomy): Eukaryota > Viridiplantae > Streptophyta > Magnoliopsida > Malvales > Malvaceae > Heritiera > Heritiera fomes. The sequence goes on along the minus strand of JAPDPM010000002.1, from coordinate 9,874,385 downwards.
AGGATAAGGCTTGGTCTACGTTAAGAGTTCTAAGTTCGGGAATACGGTTACGTGTGAGGAAGGATTAGCACCCTCACAACGCCCATCCTAAAATGGTACCAAATAATCTAAGGCTATCCTAATTTTGCCTTTTTACTTTAATCTCGATATAATTAAATATTGAAAAATCTTTTAAGTCTCCTCCATCAAGCTGGTTGGATAACCTAAAAGTTTTTCTCACCTCAAGAGTTTTCAAGTAGGACCAATCGCCTTTCTTGAAGAGGCTCCGTCGTCGGATGATTTAAATACATTATGTAAACCCTATCTTGACACCTACTCGAACTTCTATTTGTTATTTTATCTTATTTTATTCTAATATTATTTTTTTATATAAATTATTATTTCACATATTTTATATATTTTATATAAACATGAATTATTTGATATTGAAGATTTTCTTAAAGACCTTCCATCAGGCTGGTAAGACCTTAAAGAAACTCTCTCACCTTAGGAATTTTTAAAGAAACTACTCAAGCGCAATTTCCTTTAAATTCCATCCTCGGAGTAATTCACATTTATTAAAATATTTAATTTAATTTAATTTCTATTTATTTTAATTCTTTTCTAATTTTAGTTCTAATTTATTAATTCTATTCCTTATTATAATAAACTTAATTTTAATTTACTATTTTTTTAATCTAATTTAATTTTTATTTTTATAAGTTAATTTATTAAATCTCGGAAATGTCCTTTAAGTCTTCCATCAAGCTGGCAAGACTTAAAAGAATCCTCCTCACCTCAAGACATCTAAAAGTACTACTCAAGCGCAGTCCCTTTAGAATTCCGTCATCGGAATAATTATAATTATATTATTTTTACTTCATTTCATTTCTAAATATATTAGTTTTTTATGACTTTTAATTCTTAATTTGATTACTAATTCTTTTATTTGTAATTAACTTTAATTAATTCTTATTTCAATTTTTTAATAAATTTGAGTTTTAAATATTGGAAATGACTTTTTAAATCTTCCATCAAGCTGGTAAGACTTAAAAAAGACCTCCTCACCTCAAGATTTCCGAGAATATTACTCGATCGCAATCCCCTCGGAGTTCCATCGTCGGAATCATTTTTATTCAAATTTAACATAATTTTATTTCGATTTATTCTTATTTGCATTTTTTCTAATTTAATTTATTTTTCTATTATTTTATTTACCTAATATCTATCATATTAACATATAAAATACAAATTAAACTAACCAAATGTGTCAATACACAAATTATTTATTCAATATATACACATTCATCAAATTAATTGAATCATGCGAAATCAATCCTACCATACAAGTCATGCAAATAAATCTTTATAAATTAGTTCATGTTAAATCAAGCCAAATCATGTTATATTAATTAAATCATGTTAATTAAATTAATTAATCCTAAAAATATATTTAAACAAAATAAACTCACTTGGTAAATGGGAGATCACGTGGCCTTCTCTCTTCAATGTCTTACACCTTCATCAGTCTAAGTCATGGCAGACTTCCTCTATTGGAATTTGGTTACACCTTTAGCACCCAAGACCAAGTATGAATCTGGAACAGCAACGTTGCATGAATCTTGTTCCACGTGCCTTTCCATCCTTTTTTAATCCTTCTTTCTTTACTTTATGCTTCAACATTTCTTCCTTTGTCTTCTTTTCTTTTGCTCCACTTTCTGATCTCCTTCTTCACGCGTCGGCTAACACCAAAAGCAGCAGGAACGATGATGGCAATGGTCCCTTCTTTTCGGTCATCTCTTTTCAGCAGCAAACGATGCTGGGGATGATAGAAGTGCAGGCAGCAACTCTCTTGTCTTCCTTGGTTGGTTCAACGTGACTCTTTTTATCCTTTAATAAGTGTTTTAACACCAAGGATGCGTGGCCAAGTAGTAGCAGGGATGGGATCACATGACCAGCGAGAAAGAAGATGATGATGAATCTTGTGATGAAGACCCGAGGCTCGGACTTTCTTGGTGAAGCAGGATATGATTTGCAAGTCAGATCTAAGGTGCAGTTTTGTTCATGATGGTGGCCGGTTGTTATTTTTCAAAGAAGCTTGTTCCTTCTTTTTTCGTCCCCTCCTCCTTCCAACCCTAGTTCTGGTCTTCCTTTTCTTAAATATTGCAACGACAGTGACCAATCCAAAACGGCAGAAAGTAGAGTCTCCAATCCAACCAAGGACTGGCTTCACCTTTTTCTGGTGCAATAGATTTTTTCTTTCTTTTTTTCTTGCCGGTGTATTGTCTCTTTTTTACCCGTGTCTCCTCCTTTCTTAAAACCTAGCCGGCCTCTTCTTTTGTAATCTTCTCAAGAAATCATTTTGTTTACATTAATATTACAAAATATAATATCTATGTTTACAGTTTAACCAATTAAAAATTTTGATCATCTAAATGGTAACATTTATATCTATATAAATTGTTATTATATAAAAATCTCTCCCTATATATATATTAAAAATACAAAGCAAATTATTTTCAAAAAGTAAATAAGTATAGACAATGTAATAAAACATATATCAATATAAAAACATTTTGAGTATTATTAGATTGTTAATTTTTACTTAATATTACAAAAGCTAACATCATTTTTTTAATATTTGAACCTTTTTTTAATAAATACATAACCTGTAATCATTTTTTTTACATTAATATCACAAAATATAACATTTATATATACATCTTTTACCAATTAATTTTTTTCACCATTGTCTTTTGTAATCTTATTTAATTATATAAGAGCCAAAGCATTTTATTATAAGTAAAACATTTTATGTGGATAATTAAAGAATTTGACACGTATAATATCTTAAAACAAAAAATATATTTCAAAAAAAATCAAATATTGCCTCTAAAAAGGTAATTGGTGGCCACATGGTAGCCAATCGCCTATTTAGGAGATAAGTTTCATAAAGTAGTAAAATTCCTGCAATTTTTAGAAATTAAAAAGAAAACAGTTTTTAAGTGAATATATCTACTTCATTTTTGAGATTTGTATGAAATTAGATTGATTTACAATATAAAATATATATATATATATATATGTATATATTCTCTTGACTAGTTTTATAACATTTTTAACAAAATTTATTATTATATTTTGTATCTATTAAAACTGATATTATTATTATCATCATCATCATCATCTAACAAACTAAAAAGATAAAAATATCCTCAAAACCTTTTAATATTTTTAAGACAATTTGGTAATTTTAGAGATAAATGTGTAATTTTGTTAAATATCTTTTGTAATTTTTGTGGTATATTTATAAATGTGGTATAAAAAATAAAAATTAAATTGCAAGTAGAAATTCACATTTAAAAATCTAACCTCTTCCAAAAGAATTGGGAACTAGCTTATCCCTAAAAAGATACTTCGAAGGAAAGCAAAAAAAGAAATGGTAGCAACTCTCTTTTGTGTTTTTCAAAATCTTCTAGCGATTAAGTCTCCGAACGAATCGTTATCACAACGACGTAGATCTATGGATGCTTCTATTAGAATAATGGAAGCTATGAATGATGTAAAAATGATCAAGGTTAGGAGTAGATCGAAGGAGACTTGGAAAAAAATAATCCCAAAAAATATTGCAAAACGGGAGTCGGAAGAACACATTACTTTAGATAAGAATGAGCGGTAGAAGAAAATTCATGCTAACGACTTAAAGTGATGTCATATATTAATTCATATGGCTTATTCTAAGATTGCGATAAAAATTCTGATGATGATGACGATGACGATGATCCATATACCATTTAATATTATTAAAGGCCTATATTTAAATATTTCTTTTACAATTTAGTAAGAGAAAAAAATAAAATTTAAAATTTTGAAGTTATTTCTAATAATTTCACTTTTTTTTTTTAGATTTCAGTGAAAGTAAAATACAAGAGTCATTAAAATGTTAAATATATTACTAATAATAATTAATTTTCAGAACTTCAGAGTGGAGGCATGAACCAGGTCAAGATGACTGCTCACCGGTCAGTCTCACTGAATCTAAAGATGGCTTACGCAAAGGCTTGCGTGTTGCAACAGAAGTCGCAGATGTCATGCATTTGAATGGTAGGCTCAATCTGATATTTTCACAAAGAAGTTATCAAAACATAAATCAAGACAAAAGCCACATTGTTACCTAGAGAGAATAACATAACCCTAAGTATGGTTTCGTGGATTAATGTAAATAAAGTTTCTCATAAGAAAAAAGGTAATTTATTGATAAAGTGAACTAACGTGAGAGAGAGAGAGAGAGAGAGAGAGGCCACACCTCTTTACCTCCAGTCACGTTTTATACAGCAGTAAAAAATTTTTTATGCACCATATATTGCATCAAAGGAACCTACTCGCACCGGGGCTTAGATCCAGTGCGATCCAGTGGTCCAAGGTTATTGGATTATATATTTCGATAATAATAATAATAATAATAATAATAATAATCGTCGTCGTCCACCATCCAGGAAAGGAGTACCAATTAACACATAAGCAATTGTATTTATTGCTTTGCCTAAGTCAGTAAGCAACGCAAAGACGAAACCAAACAAACTTTTCAAATCTGCCTTCTCCGTAATTTCTCTATCGACGCGGTATGCAGTTGACTGACAGCGCCGAGGTTCTTACATAAGTTCAGCGGGGTGTTCGTGATTTCCTGCGCTCTCTCTTTACTCTTTCAATTGCTATACCTGGCTTTAAAGTTGAAACCCTTTCATTTTTCCTCCTATTTTCATTTGGCTTTCCTGATATGGATGAAAATTTGAGAAAAGCTGCTCTGGAAGGAAATGTTAGTGATTTGTATAGATTAATAAAGAGGGATGGAAATGTTTTGAAGCGCATCGGTGAGGTGGAGTTTATCGACACTCCATTGCATATAGCTGCAGCTGCAGGGTGCATCGATTTTGCAATGGAGATAATGAGCTTAAAGCCATCATTTGCTAGGGTGCTAAACCAAGAAGGCTTGAGCCCCATTCATCTTGCAGTGGAAAAGGGGCATAAAGAGCTGGTGCTACTTCTTTTGGAAAATAACAAAGATCTCGTCCGCGTCAAAGGCAAGAATGGTGAAACTCCCTTGCACTATGCAATTACCAGAGAACACAACCTTGATCTCCTAGCCAAATTTCTAGAGGCTTGTCCCGAATGCATTCGAGATGTGACAACTACGAACCAGACTGCTCTGCACATTGCCACGAGAAACAATGAATTAGAAGCTCTTAAACTTCTATGCAGGATGATAAGGAGGACTGACTATAGCGAGGATGTGGTGAATCAGAAAGACAGGAATGGCGACACCGTCTTGCACATAACTGCGCGTGATAATAGCCATGAGGTTCTACTCCTCTGCTCTAATTAATTTTCTTTTAGCTAAATAAATGGATTATTTTTAGATTGTATAATTTCGTCAAACTCTTAATTTAACAGATGCTCAAACTGCTATTGAAATGCAAAGCTGACAAACATGCGATCAATCTGGATGGTTCAACCGCATTGGATGTTGCTCGGCGATTTAAAAACAAAGAAAGCATTAGAATTCTGCGTAGTTGCTTTATTCCAAGGGTTTCGACCTTCATAGAGAAATTGCAGAAACAATTTTCCATGTATGAGAGAAATGCATCAGCAATAATTTTTCATGATATGGACAATATATCAATTGAGGGCCGCAATGCCTTACTAGTAATTCTAGGACTGCTTTTAACAGCAACGTACCAAACCAGTCTTAGCCCGCCTGGTAGTGTTTGGCAGGGAGACAATTCCTCAAACTCCACTGCCCCTGGTAGTGTTTGGCAGGGAGACAATTCCTCAAACTCCACTGCCAGTCATAGCCCGCCTGGTATAGTATGGAACGAAAACAATTCTGCCAGTCTTAGGCCGCCTGGTAGTGTTTGGCAGGGTCACAATTCCTCAAACTCCACTCCACAACCTGGAAAATCAGTCATGAATCAGACTAATTTTCTTCTTTTCTACATTCCAACTTGTGCTGTCTTCATAGTAACGTTTTTCCTAACATTGGGACTCCTTAAACCTTTTCCTCATGGTTTTAGGACTGCTCTTCAAATACTCCTTGCATTTCTTGCTGTATGCTTCTATCAATCAATCTTTTTCCTAGCTCCAACTGATCTAGCAGTTCTAGTTGTCAATTTATTTTCAGTTTTGGTTGTCGTTTTAATGATGTTCATGTGTTGTGCTTATCGGGTGTCAAAACTTAGCGTTTTAATTATAGGATGGTGGTTATGCCCCACATCTCAGTTGCTTCAAGGTTATGTTGCAGTGAGCTTATTTGTAGGATGTTTGTTATTCCTTTTTCTGCGTGATAAATTCTGGAAAGGAACCGCTTTAGCTATAGGATATTGTTTTCTCGTTGCTTATAATTATCAAATGATGATCGGCGCAATAGCCGTTTACGTCCTAGGATTCTGGTTTTTCCTTAGTCTTTGTCGATTTTGCATAAAGTGGTGCAATCAACATTTGTAATGCCTCAACCGTCCAACGATGTGCCATGTCCATGTCCCCTACTTATGGATATTGGATGCATAAATAGTGTTGAAGGATGGTCACTGATATTTCATTTAGCTCGAATCTAAGGTCTCTTCTGCTTTTACCACTGGAGCCGCCCATGTGGCGGATGGGAGTTGTTTCTTCTTATTTCCAATAGGTTGTTCACTTGTTCTATTTGTATTTTGTAGTACATATGTCAATGTATCACTTTTTTTCCTTTTTATATGTTTAGTTTGTATGAGTTATTTCACTGTATAATTTGCATACATGTATAAATGGTAAATAAAATTTGTGTTAATTATCTGCCTTACACGTTTTTATTACTTTTTTTCTCTCAAAAGAATTTTTTTTAAAAATCAGCTTAACAAAGCTGAGGGATGAGAATAAATTTTCTACTTAATTAATAAAACAGATTATTGGTTAAGTTAATTCCTTCCAAATATGTTGTTGGGTGAAAAAAATGTCTTTTTAATTTCATCAATTTGATTATCCAATCAATTCAGTTTGCTTGGCCCTAGGGGACCAAAAAGAATTTGAAAATTTTTATAGTTAGTTTTAGTGAAGGTTTCTGTAATAATAATAATCATTGAATAAAAAAATACATATAAATAAGAGAATATACAAGAGCTAGCTGAATATGTTTGTACAAAGCAAAGAATTTGTAACATCCCGTTACCACATTTTTCACATATTTTCATACAACTTAACCGGTTGGGCTGTCTGTGATGTCATTAACATTCAACAGTAACAGTGATAAATGATAAACATTTATCTATTAATTATGGAATATGAAATTTCTTTTCATTATCCCTTTAATCTGACATCCCCTATTAACTTTTATTTCACTAAGGTAGTACTGTATACATATGTCTAAAATGTAAAAGAGAAGAGACTGTACCTGTCACATTTAACGTGCCATGCCTCAGTGCTTTAAGCATAGCTATACTCATCTGAGAGCTAATTCTCTCAACTCCGTGTACTTCTTATCTGTGGAGTTAAAACAAAGGGGTGAGCGATTCATACGCTCAATAAAGAAAACATATGCTGCTTTAAATAAAGCAAAACTATATATCACAACTCATTTATTCTTTTCTTAACAATAACCCAGTAGAAAAGACAGTGGATACATAGTAAACACTATATATAGGATTTCAACACATCCTCACAGTAAATGGAAATTGGTAAGTTGAGACTAGGCAACGAATAAATCATGCTATTATCGTTCCCCCTCCCCCTTGCGAGAACGAAATCTGCCGCTTTTGGGGTGCACTCGTAAGCCATCGCCCCTCACGGCTATCTCAGATCTATGGCCATAATCTATAGTGGTCCTCGGGTCCACTTGCCAAGTGACCTCGAGACCGCTGATGACTTGGCGGGTCCATCAGCCCTGTGACGCCCTGAGGTGCACTCATTGGTCCATCGACCGAGCCATCGCCCCAGGCGGGTCACGCAATAGTAATGCATGAACTAGAGGCCTAACGTCTCAAAATCAAATTATATCTCATGAAAAACCTTTAAGGAATCATTTCATAATGTCATCGTTTTCTTTCCAAAAAGGTTTTAAAAACAGCCCGCAATCTCACTGAATTCCGTGTGAGAAAGGCACGGGTTAAACTGACTCGCCATGGCTAGTTCGCCCATGGTCAACTCATCCATTGGTCAACTCGCCCAAAAAGGTTTTATATGAAAACAATTCATTTTTCGTTGAGAAAATTTGAAAAAGCGAAACCTGTTTGCCATGGTCGGCTCGCCCATGTCAGCTTGCCCAACGCGGAGAACCTGTGTTCGCCCGCCATCTTGCTTTTAAAACCTGAAAGCAAAACTGGCTCGCCCTCAGTGGCTCGCCCAGTAATCAACTCGCCAAAGGTTTCATATTTCTATTTTTGAATTATTAAAATAATTCATTTTCGTTTAGGAAATTACACTTTAAAACCGTTCGCCAGAGTCAGCTCGCCCTTCACGGCTCGCCCCTGACTAACTCGACAAGGCGGTGAATTAGTATTCGCCCGCCACTTAGCTTTTCAAAACAGAAGTATCTCGTTGATTGCGGTTCGCCCGCCTTATATTTAAAACAAAGGGCCGCTCGCCCAAACGCATTAAAACGAGTTCACCCGCCCTTAAAACTAGAAACGGGTGTATAAAAATTATAAAAGGGCTTGGCTTGCCTGCCAATACCAATTTGCCCCAACATAAAATTACAAGGGCTCGCCCACCCTGTATCAGTTCACCCAAAACAGCATAGGGGACGGCTTTTAGCTCGCCCGTATCAAAAATAATTATCAAATAACTTTCCTCAAACAATGCATGTCAGAAAACAAAACATTTAACTTAATGTTTTCATAAAATTTACTCCACAGGACATGCATCACTTCACACACATCTCCCTTACCTGGGTTAACGAAGCTTTGCTTCGCCCTGCTTCTGTTCGCCCATAGCCATTCCCAATTATCGGCTGCAAATTATATAAATTCCATTAATATTTTCTTTATATATATTTTTCCAATACTTGGGCGAAATTGAAATAAATCGAATGACTACTCGCCCAAATAGAGCTTCACTAGTTCGCCCAGACGAGCTCGCCATTCACCATATGGCTACCACGTGGCATATCGCCCGCCATTACTCACCGTAGGTTTGTGAGCTCGCCCAACATTCAACTAACGAGGCCTACATTGGCTTAATTGTGGGAGTTCGCCCACAATACCAATTCGCCCAACGCCTCTGCATTTGAGCTCGCCCATTAATTCACTTCACTAGAATTGGGCGTTCTCGCCCTTTGAACACAGACTTTACATTGGCGAGCTCCTTATCTTCTACTCGCCTCATTGGCGATTACTTACTTTTCAACATGGGCGATCACTGTAATCGCCATTGTCGTCACTTATTCCATTATTTTCCTTGTTTTCATATTCTCCAAAGATCTAACTAAAAACAAGACTGTATCTATGTTTATTACTGCATAAAACATAGAAATCTATCATTGAGCATCAAGAAAACCTCAGAAATATGAAACTTACCTCAACCAACTTCACTTCCAGAACAGACTATTTTCTGTCTCTTGTTGGCCTTCCTTTGCCTATTCTTTTAGCTTATCAAGTTAAGAAGAAAAGGTTTTGCAAGCTGGTTTATGTATTTAACCAACTTAAGGTTGGAGTTTAGTAGATCGAACATGGTAGAGAAATGGAAGAAACAGAGAAATGGCTTTCGTGAAGAAGCTGGAATTGGCTAACTCGTTTTTCCTCAATTGTTTCTACTTATATAACCATGCTCAACCAATCAATAGCTACCGCCTGTCCCTTATCCTGTTTCTTTCATCATTGTTCACGTCCTTCATGCATTTAAGGCATGAAGAAAACTGCAGCTCAAAGTGGCGTGGAAGTCTCCCTTTCACACGCCTTTTTCTTCTGCTGCAGCCTTTGCTTAATTCCTCAACCAATAAGGCTAATTCCCTTATTGACTTTAACTTTTCTTCATTTATTATCCTCAACCGTATATTTCACAAAGTCAATCTTGGCTGCTAGGTTGAATTCTGTTTTCATTTGCCCCTCTATCTGGGCGACCACCTTACTCGCCAAATACATTGGCGTTCCTAGTCCTCGCCACAAGCGGGCCATCACCTATCCACGGAGTTGGCGAACTCAACTATTTGCCAAACAAATGAGGAAAACAATCAACTCGCCACCATCAACTCGCCACACTTATTCCTTGGGCTATTAGATGGCACTCCACATTGGCCGATCACTAGGTATGGCTCAACTCGCCCGCTTTGGTAATATCACGCCACATGTTGGCGAACTCATCTGTTCACCGGTACAACTAATCACCCTCCATTGGCGATCAACCTTGCTCGCCCATTGGCGAGCTCATCCATTTAGTACTCGCCCGTCAAGTATTTCACATAATTTATTCCGTTCATATCTCAAATAAAAGAGCTTTTCCACCCAAATGGAAATCAATGTTCATTATTTATTTGATTTCCATTATCAATTTTATGAATTTAGGGTCTACGATAGTGTAAAATCAGATCTTACATTTTCTCCCCACCTTAAGAAATTTGGTCCTCCAAATTTCAACCGAACCTATCAGTGAAAAAATTCTGAATACTTCTTATGCATAAGGCTTTTAAATTTTCAAGTAGCCTTATCCTTAATATTATGCTATCATAGCACCATAGCCATAACATGATCTTAGATCACAGCACTTTATCACTGCAATTTATCTTTCCTATCCAGAATCCGTACTAATTTCTTAACGTAATTCATGTCCTCTCTAATCTCTAGGATTCATCTCGAATCACGTGAGAAGGATATGGATAGTACTTTCTCATTATTGAAACATGGAACACATTGTGCACTCCTGACAACACGGGAGGTAGTGCACATCTTTCACATGATCTAAGATCTCCAACGATCCAATGCATCAGGAACTCAATTTCCCTCTCACTATGCATCCCAATGGTGAGACCTTAATATACATAACCTCTTGTATATCTCAAGAAGTCTGTTCGACCAAGTCGAAAATAATTTTCGGTCTCCCATTTTCTCATGCTATCGTAGATTATATCGTCTGCTAAATAATTTCTTCCAAATGTTATGCCTATACTCTCTTGTGGCCCTTATTATCAACAAACTCTGCCAGGGTAGAGGATTATCCCAGGAGCCTATAAAATCAATCGCACACGCTCACACCATATCCTCAAGCGTCCATCTCATACACTCGGACTGTCTCTCAGTCTGCGGATAAACTGCGGTGCGAAACTCAATCGGGATCCCATAGCTTCCCGTAATCTCTCTCAACACTGAGATATGAAGTGGGACTCCCTATCAACAATAATGCTCACTGGAATACTGTAAACCTCATCATTTCCCTGAAATATTATCCGGCCAAGGCATTAATTAGCTCAACAAATTCCACAGTCAAGGAATGAGCAGACTTACTCAATATATCCACAACTATCCAGATAGCATTTTACTCTTTTCAATTTTCACTTAGTATAGGAAGTATCTCTAATATAGGTATTTTTCTTCCTTATCACCTTCTCAACTTTTATTTATTCTCGTCTCCAATATGAGACCACAAATATCTTTTTATATTCCTCATTGTCTCTAAGAATACTGCCCGTCTCTTCAAGCTATCAATAATCATCCCTTTGGCGCTCTCCCGCGCTCTAGAATTATTCACTCAAGTGTGTTGGCGACCACTTAGTTCGCCCACATCTCACAACATGTTATCCGGTGTTGAGCGATCACCCCACTCGTGGGTCGCCCATCCCAAATTTTCTCAAAGTCCTGAAGAATCTCGACTTCTTCTCTCACACGCATTTTATACTCCCTGAAATCTTTTATCATCCTTGGGAGTTAGCAACTCATCTATACTATTTATCACTTATCATCTCATTCAGTGCTAGTCGATTATAATTTGGTGACTATCATGTAGATAATTTTAATCATTCGTATGTAAGTGTCCCAGTAGTCTCTAAAATACCACGCACTCGCTCTCAATATATCCCGGAGCATCCACACAATGCGCTCGGATATCTATATCAATCTGAGGTGGTGCTAACAGTAGAAATTTGGAATCCCAAAGCCTCTTGCTATTCTCTCAAAGCATACGACGAATCAGGGATCCCTATCACAAGTACCCACTCACTGGAACTTCACATACGTCCTCTCTATTTCACCAATGTATATCGACTAAGGCACTTATTACATCCTGAAACCTGATGATGAAGAAGTGAAATAATTTAATTACTCAATCCATAATTACTTCTATAACTTCATGACTCTTTCGGGTTCTCTACCATTCCACAACGATCATCTCATGGTTAGACTATGACTGCCATTCTTTTACAGATATTAATACTATCCATCGATTACGTCTTAGGTAATCATTTACCTCGATAACTTCTTTTCATATCGAGTTATCATTTTATCTCTTATTCTCCTAGTACATGAAATGTCACTACTTGGAGAATATACTTTTCCTTACATCAATTTCTGAAATTTAAATTTATTATCATTTATCACCTCTGTCAATTTCCCACTTAATATAGTACTTTACTGTTACTATTTCGTAACCATTTCTAATATTGTATTCATACATACACTTTCACTTTCACTTTCACTTTTTCCACAATAGGTATTAAATCAATAAGGTAGCAAATTCCACAAACTCTTCAACAATTCATTCGTGCTATACGGGTAAAACTCATAAATTTTATACCCCAATAAGCACACTTTAACCTCACTTAAGTAGTAAAATCTTTTATTCAGACAATTTTAATGTCTACTTAATCAGTTGAGACCTCACGTCTCTAATATATATATATATATATATATATATCAATTAGAAACCAATGGTCACTGACTTAACAATAAGGTTTTCTATACCTTATTCAATAATATTGCTTATATCAATATACATGTTTATTCTTTTTAAAATCATCCTAGTTGGCTCTATGCACACAAATAGGAAGGATACTACAGTCGGCTAGGGATCCAGATAGAATATGATAGGTATTTTAGAATACCATACTTGTTCCGGAACCTAGAAGCAACTGTAGAGAGTACTAATCCCGTTATTTTCAAAGTGATAAAATTTTCGTTTTCACCAGTTATAACAAACTAGTTTTATTCTTTACTCATCAATCTCTTGAGTAATTTCTCAAGCTCTACTGATTCACTGGTAAGAGCTTACAAACAGATTCCTATTTCAATTCACCAACCTCTAAGCTTGTCAACTAAATCTCGATGCCAACTTTATCATTTGGCAAATACGAGACATTTCATTTCCTTGGCGATTACAGCTTTTGTTCTATTCGCCATATTGCTTTGATTCATATCATATCATTGGCGATCGCTCTTCTCGCCACATTATTATGATTTACACCACAATTTGTTGATCAGATTACTCCATACTTTTTGGGCGATCAGGATTCTCGCCCACTTTAATAATTCATGTTATATTGGCGGACTCATTTAAGTCCTCGCCATCATCTAACTCGCCCACATCATTGGCGATCATGCATTTGCACGTCCATTGGCGAGCTATCCCAATGTAGTTCTCGCCCATCGAGTATTTCTCATAAATCTCATAATATCACGGTTCTATGTATATCGTAACGGACCAGCCCAATCGGCCATGGCAATCCCCTTTTTGGGCCTATCGACAACGATTGCTGTGACATCGCTACTCATCCATACTGTCCTCTTTGGCGATCACCTCGATGCCCGGTCCTTCCAACCGTGCTCGAGTTCGCCCATTTCAAAGTTTTCTCTCTCATCCACAGACTCAAACACTTGACTTCCTCAAATGTCAAGTTACATCCATTCTCCTAAAACATAAGGAGTATATATAACCAGTTTACATCATTTCTCACACAATTCACTTTAAATTCAGACCCAAATCCACAACAGAGATGACTATCTCGCGACCTCTCATAACTTGTACTTTGGGTCGTCTTACTTATCAATATATCAGTGGGGTCCACAGTAAAGATCATCCTTTACACCACCACATATTATTTCACCATTAATTTGTATTTTAAATCCATTCAATTACTTATGACTTCGAAAGAAAACATGTCAATATAGGGGTATATTTATAAATTCCCCTTTAATTCTCTCTCATCAGTATAACTCCAAACACGCGATCTTAGAGCTTATATGTTAATATTATCCCTTTTTGTCTCAATATCATCATTTCAGGATCTTAGTTCGATATGGACAGAGAAGTCCTGGTGGGGCCCTCACCGAGTTCCTCCCTGCACCTCATCAAATAGACCCGACATTATAATGATAAGATCGCCTATCTTATGCAAAATTTTCGGATTACTATCTCTATTTGTAACCCATAATTAGTCAACTTTCACCATATTTCACCACTTAACTCATTTCACAGTCATTCGACTCCTCTATACATTCAGACTATACAGTACTACAGGGGATGTTAACCTTTCTCAATACTTCCCATGCTAAAGGCATCAACAGACATCAGACCAACCCAAGCTCTGATACCATTAAATTTGTAACATCCCGTTGCCACATTTTTCACGTATTTTCATACAACTTAATCGGTTGGGCTGTCTGTGATGCCATTAACATTCAACAGTAACAGTGATAAATGATAAACATTTATCTATTAATTATGGAATATGAAATTTCTTTTTATTATCCCTTTAATCTGACATCCCCTATTAACTTTTATTTCACTAAGGTAGTACTGTATACATATATCTGAAATGTAAAAGAGAAGAGACTGTACCTGTCACATTTAACGTGCCATGCCTCAGTGCTTTAAGCATAGCTATACTCATCTGAGAGCTAATTCTCTCAACTCCGTGGACTTCTTATCTGTGGAGTTAAAACAAAGGGGTGAGCGATTCATACGCTCAATAAAGGAAACATATGCTGCTTTAAATAAAGCAAAACTATATATCACAACTCATTTATTCTTTTCTTAACAATAACCCAGTAGAAAAGACAGTGGATACATAGTAAACATTATATATAGGATTTCAACAAATCCTCACAGTAAATGGAAATTGGTAAGTTGAGACTAGGCAACAAATAAATCATGCTATTATCGTTCCCCCTCCCCCTTGCGAGAACGAAATCTGCCACTTTTGGGGTGCACTCGTAAGTCATCGCCCCTCACGGCTATCTCAGATCTATGGCCATAATATATAGTGGTCCTCGGGTCCACTTGCCAAGTGACCTCGAGACCGCTGATGACTTGGCGGGTCCATCAGCCCTGTGACGCCCTGAGGTGCACTCATTGGTCCATCGATCGAGCCATCGTCCCAGACGGGTCATGCAATAATAATGCATGAACTAGAGGCCTAACGTCTCAAAATCAAATTATATCTCATGAAAAACCTTTAAGGAATCATTTCATAATGTCATCGTTTTCTTTCCAAAAAGGTTTTAAAAACAGCCCGCAATCTCACTGAATTCCGTGTGAGAAAGGCACGGGTTAAACTGACTCGCCATGGCTAGTTCGCCCATGGTCAACTCATCCATTGGTCAACTCGCCCAAAAAGGTTTTATATGAAAACAATTCATTTTTCGTTGAGAAAATTTGAAAAAGCGAAACCTGTTCGCCATGGTCGGCTCACCCGATATGGCTCGCCCATGCCAGCTCGCCCAACGCGGAGAACCTGTGTTTGCCCGCCATCTTGCTTTTAAAACCTAAAAGTAAAACTGGCTCGACCTCAGTGGCTCGCCCAGTAATCAACTCGCCAAAGGTTTCACATTTCTATTTTTGAATTATTAAAATAATTCATTTTCGTTTAGGAAATTACACTTTAAAACCGTTCGCCAGAGTCAGCTCGCCCTTCACGGCTCGCCCCTGACTAACTCGACAAGGCGGTGAATTAGTTTTCGCCCGCCACTTAGCTTTTCAAAACAGAAGTATCTCGTTGATTGCGGTTCGCCCGCCTTATATTTAAAACAAAGGGCCGCTCGTCCAAACGCATTAAAACGAGTTCACCCGCCCTTAAAACTAGAAACGGGTGTATAAAAATTATAAAAGGGCTTGGCTCGCCCGCCAATACCAATTTGCCCCAACATAAAATTACAAGGGCTCGCCCACCCTGTATCAGTTCACCCAAAACAGCATAGGGGTCGGCTTTTAGCTCGCCTGTATCAAAAATAATTATCAAATAACTTTCCTCAAACAATGCATGTCAGAAAACAAAACATTTAACTTAATGTTTTCATAAAATTTACTCCACAAGACATGCATCACTTCACACACATCTCCCTTACCTGGGTTAACGAAGCTTTGCTTCGCCCTGCTTCTGTTCGCCCATAACCATTCGCAATTATCGGCTGCAAATTATATAAATTCCATTAATATTTTCTTTATATATATTTTTCCATTACTTGGGTGAAATTGAAATAAATCGAATGACTACTCGCCCAAATAGAGCTTCACTAGTTCGCCCAGACGAGCTCGCCATTCACCATATGGCTACCACGTGGCATATCGCCCGTCATTACTCACCGTAGGTTTGTGAGCTCGCCCAACATTCAACTCACGAGGCCTACATTGGCTTAATTGTGGGAGTTCGCCCACAATACCAATTCGCCCAACGCCTCTGCATTTGAGCTCGCCCATTAATTCACTTCACTAGAATTGGGCATTCTCGCCCTTTGAACACAGACTTTACATTGGCGAGCTCCTTATCTTCTACTCGCCTCATTGGCGATTACTTACTTTTCAACATGGGCGATCACTGTAATCGCCATTGTCGTCACTTATTCCATTATTTTCCTTGTTTTCATATTCTCCAAAGATCTAACTAAAAACAAGACTGTATCTATGTTTATTACTACATAAAACATAGAAATCTATCATTGAGCATCAAGAAAACCTCATAAATATGAAACTTACCTCAACCAACTTCACTTCCAGAACAGGCTGTTTTCTGTCTCTTGTTGGCCTTCCTTTGCCTATTCTTTTAGCTCATCAAGTTAAGAAGAAAAGGTTTTGCAAGCTGGTTTATGTATTTAACCAACTTAAGGTTGGAGTTTAGTAGATCGAACATGGCAGAGAAATGGAAGAAACAGAGAAATGGCTTTCGTGAAGAAGCTGGAATTGGCTAACTCATTTTTCCTCAATTGTTTCTGCTTATATAACCATGCTCAACCAATCAATAGCTACCGCCTGTCCCTTATCCTGTTTCTTTCATCATTGTTCACGTCCTTCATGCATTTAAGGCACGAAGAAAACTGCAGCTCAAAGTGGCATGGAAGTCTCCCTTTCACACGCCTTTTTCTTCTGCTGCAGCCTTTGCTTAATTCCTCAACCAATAAGGCTAATTCCCTTATTGACTTTAACTTTTCTTCATTTATTGTCCTCAACCGTATATTTCACAAAGTCAATCTTGGTTGTTAGGTTGAATTCTGTTTTCATTTGCCCCTCTATCTGGGCGACCACCTTACTCGCCAAATACATTGGCGTTCCTAGTCCTCGCCACAAGCGGGCCATCACCTATCCACGGAGTTGGCGAACTCAACTATTTGCCAAACAAATGAGGAAAACAATCAACTTGCCACCATCAACTCGCCACACTTATTCCTTGGGCTATCAGATGGCACTCCACATTGGCCGATCACTAGGTATGGCTCAACTCGCCCGCTTTGGTAATATCACACCACATGTTGGCGAACTCATCTGTTCACCGGTACAACTAATCACCCTCCATTGGCGATCAACCTTGCTCGCCCATTGGCGAGCTCATCCATTTAGTACTTGCCCGTCAAGTATTTCACATAATTTATTCCGTTCATATCTCAAATAAAAGAGCTTTTCCACCCAAATGGAAATCAGTGTTCATTATTTATTTGATTTCCATTATCAATTTTATGAATTTAGGGTCTACGATAGTGTAAAATCAGATCTTACAGAATTCGTTGCTATTAATCCGCTATAAACATGATTAAAAGATGCTTCAAAGACTGATCAGCCTCAATTTTAATGTCACCATTATCAGAAAAAACAGCAACATATTTTCTCCAACAATCCTTTCTTAGGACGAGGTTCCAATTTTGACGATGAAGTTGGGGGCCGAGATGGTGGGTACCCGTCTGGAATTGGAAGAGGTACCCACGGAGGATTTTGTTTTTGTTCAGAGCCATTGGTATGGTCTTTGGTCTGTGAAAGATGCCTTTCTCCAGATGATGTAGGATTAGGATTCTTTGGAGGATCCATGTGGCCTTCACCTGAGCTTTCTGAGGGATACCTTTGCTTGACAGGAACTTCTTCTGTGGTCAGCTCTTGCTGGGTTTTGCTGGAACTTTCACTTGGCAGTCGATGAGTATTACTAGAATCTTTAGGAAGACTTTGTTGTGGTGAAGGATCCTGGATTGAAGCAATCGCCTGTTTATGGGATTGGACGGGACTTTGATGATTAGAGAGATCATTATGTTTGGGATTATATCCTTGTGAAAGGGCTCTTACAGGCTGCTGCTGGTGAGTATGATTATGGGAACTTTGATAATCTAGAAGACTAGAATAGCTTTCAGGATAATGATCTTTTTGAGCGTATCCTGATGAAGAAGGAACCCTCCGTGGAATGCTTTACTTTTGCTGGTAATGGTGGGAGTTTTGATGACTACTCTGCTCGTCAGGATTATTGCTTTCTAGAAGATGCCCTTGCGGAAGAACTCTCACTGGAGAAGCTTGCTGCTGCTGCTTCTGGTGGCTGCTCTTATCCCTTTGCAAAGGATCCTCACCTCCATAGCCTCCAAGTGGTTTCCCCGACAGTGCATAACTATCCTGTGAAGGAAACCTTTGAGGAGAATAGCTCATCTCTTTCTTCAGGAAATGTCCTGTTTCTTACTTTTCTTGTTGATTTGATTTTGCTATGGTTTCCCTAAATCCCGTCTTTAACAATCCCAATTGCCAGTGCTTCAAGTAAAGAACAAGAATAAGGACAGGTGGCAGACTACAAGTGGTAAGAGTTATTAGTAGTAAGACCAACTTCTGTTTGCAGGAATGTTGAATTCCCTCCGAATACTACTTTCCTAATGCAGTGTCATTGATTCATGTAGAGCTCAAGCAGGAATCAACATATTAACTGTCGCAATTTCATTTTCTGGATTTATCCCTAAAGTTGATTTCCAAAGATCAGCGTTGAGTCCAGTCTTGCTTGCGGTAGTTATGGACGAACTGACAAAATCCATCCAAAATAAGGTGCATTGGTGTATGATGTTTGCAGATAATATTTTCCTATGTGCGAAACTAGAGCGGAGATCAATGCAAAGTTGGAATTATGAAGACAAACGTTGGAATCAAAAGGATTTAAACTAAGCAGAGTGAAGACTGAATACATGGAGTATAAATTCAGTTCTAACCGAGTGGAAGAACATAATGTAATGACGTTAAATGGGGTAGCGATTCCTAAGTGGTACCATTTTCGATATTTGGGATCGATAATACAGATGGATAGAGAGATTGATGGTGATGTGACCTATAGGATCCAGGTTGAATGGAGTAAGTGGAGAAGTGCTACAGATGTGTTGTGCGATAAAAGAATTCCCATATGATTGAAAGGCAAGTTTTATAAGACAGTTGTTAGACCAACATTGTTTTCTGGTAGTGAATGTTGGGCGACTAAGAAACTACATACACAAAAGATAAGTGTAACATAAATGCGAATGTTACGGTGGATATGTGGATATATAAGAAAGGATAGAATGAGCAATAAAGATATTTGTAAGATGGTTAGAGTAGTACCTATTGAAGATAATGTAGACACCCCATTTTGTCCGGGATCTTTTAATGTTATTGGGCCTATTGGGTTTGATAATTAGAAGATGAATCTAATTTTTGTGTTACTATCTTGTTTATTATTATTAAAAAAAATAAAAATGAAAAGAAAATAAAAAATAGAAAAAAAATAAAAAAAGGAAAGTCAAACTTGTATCACAAATTGTGGAATAAAAATCAAATCTTTTGGTTTTGGAAACTTTGGATAAATCTAGAATTAATTAAAAGAATCAAATTAGAATTTGTTTATGGAAAGCTTTAAAAGAAAAGATGTCAATGTTGAGATTATGGGATTAATGACCAAGAAAAAATCAAGGAAAATTAAAACTAATATGAGGAGGAACAATCATGATAAAAAGGATAGAGGTATAATAATAAGGGAGAGGAGAAAAGAAAAACCAAAGGGAACCCTAGAAAGAAAAGCTAGAAAAAAAAAGGGATTTGGCTACTGTCTTCTTTTCCACGGGGGAGAGGGGCTCATCTGAGGAGGTGGACTGCATTTTTTTGATAGTTTTCATAGGTTTTGGAGGTGGAGGAGGCGGGCGACAGAAGCTTTCTTCATCACCATTTTATTAAAAAAGATTTAAATTATAAAAAAGTTGATGTTAGCTTGTAGAAAATTAAATAAAAATTAATTGGTAATCTAATACTGTGTAAGATGTTTTTATATTAATATATATATATTTTTTATCTATATTGATGTTAATATATATATTGATGTTTTCTTTTTGAAAATATTTTATTTTGCTTTATATATATGGAGAGAATTTTATTTTTTTTGAAATTTTTTAAAAAAATAATTATTATTTTAATGTAATAAATACCATGTGTCAAACATACGAACAATTTATATAAGATATTTTACTTTGAGTCAATTACTTTGACACGAATGCATATGTGTGTGTGTGTATATATATATATATATATATAAAAGATTAATGAGCCTGGCCTGATAAAGCCCCTCAACTGGACCGTTTAATTTCCTTTGCTATATTATTATTATATGGTAACCAACAGTTTCACACTACTTGTCTACCTGGGCCCAGCACGGTGCATTGCTATATGCTGTTCGACTAACCTGGGGTACCCTTTTGCATCCCATCCCACACCTTTTTCTTTTATTTTGGTTTTTTTATATAATCATTTTTAATTTTGAAATTTATAATTTATTAATATTTGAATTATAAATAATTATTATTTTATATTTATGATATATAATCATTAATATTTATTTCTTAGTAGCTCACTAAGGGATAGTATCGACAGGATACTAGAGTCGACTAGATAATCAAGTAGAGTATGAAAGGTATTTTATAGTATCTGTAATGTTTCGGTTCCTAGATGCGAATATAGGGTGTAAATTCAGTTGTCAATAAAACTATCAATCAGTATAAAACGTTTAACATTTTATGCAATGCAATTTCAATTCATTAATCAATATAAAATATTTAATAATTCATGTGATGCTATTTCAAATCAATAATCCATATAAAATATTTGATAATTTATGCAATGTAATTTCAAATCATTAATCAGTATATAAGTCATTTATGTAGGCAATGCTATTAAACAAATTTCAGTAGAAATTTCACTAAATAAGACAGTAACATTCCAAAACATTATACAAGCAATACTTTTCATATTCTCATCTAATACAATAAAACAATTCATTAAAAATCACATTGTAAATCATTGGAAATCATACATTACTTCTTTCTATCACATCAATAAATCAATATTCCAATCGTTTTGTATTCAAATAATTCAATAATCATATCATTTAGAAATCGAATCATTCACATATAGTTCAGTGGAGACAATCACATCAAATAGAATCATGCACAATCACTATCAGTATCCCCGAATTGACGATCAATATCAGTATCCCCGAATGGACGATCAATATCAGTATCCCCGAAGGGACGATCACTATAACGAATGACTATCGTCAACACTCACAGTTTGCATTGGTCAGGTGCTCACTGCGTGAACATGTGGGTTTGACCATAATCCCCACAGTCATATACAATATAATAAACCTGCAGATTGATCAGGTCTCGTAGTCATATAACAGTATGCATGATCATTACAATACGATTGTCTCAAAACATCTTTATAAATCATTTCATTTAACAACAGAAATCATTTCAAATAGCAATTTTCTTCAATCAGTTGAAACTCATATAAAAGAATATTTATTTGTAACGCCCTCGGAAGCCGGGATTTTTGGGCTAACTTTTTCTTTTACTTCTTATGTTTGTCACTCGTTCAGTGTAGCTAAAAACCTAATGAGTAATCTCATTCTTATATTTGTTTAAGACTAGTTGTCTAAGGTCCCATTATAGTCTTCTCGTAAGACGTGTCGAAAACGACACTGAAAAACTCCGTCCCTATTTTAGTCTAGTATCCATCCCCATATTAATGTACATCATCGTCTCAACCTGTAGAAATTTCAAATCTCCATGTGTTAGCTTTAAATTGCCATACATATTTTGAAATGACAAAAACTTAAGTAAGCTTTAATGTTTTAATTCATATTGTAAATTTGCCTTATCACACATGATTTTCTCAATCCATTTTCAAGTGATCATATCAAACATTAAGACCATGATTTAATGATGCATATTCTTATTGGTCTTAATACTTTATAAATGTTTTGAATATTTTAGAAAATCACTTGATGAATTCTTGGATCATGCTTTTATCAAAGAGAGTCAAGAAAAACTCCCACAAAAGTACCAAAATGTTTTGGGTTGAATTAGGATCAAAGACCACATCATTTCTAACCCAAAAGTGCAGGAAAAATGCCTTTTAGAAGAAAAGGATCGATCCCCTAGGGAAAGGGATCGATCCCTTTTTGGCAGAATGCTTTCTCAAGGTCCCTGAAGCCAAGAATCAGATTTTGGACAAAAGGGATCGATCCCTTTGGGAATGGAATCGATCCCTCTGGACGAAAATAGCCTATAACGGCTAGTTTTGTGAGATACAACAGTCATATTCGATTTTGGCTCCACCCAACGTTCACAAACCATCCAAGGGACTATAAATAGAGGCTTAGAAGCTGAAGCAACCAAGAGGAACTACTCAGCAACTCTATAACACATATTCCTCAAATCCTCAAGCCTCAAACAACAAATCAAGAGCTCCAAAGTCTTCATCTTCTATCATTCACTTATCTCTTGTATTGTTTAGTACAAATATTGTATAGGTTGTTCTTTGTGCCCAATTTCTGTAATCATTTGCCTACTTAGAGGTCTTCCTTGATTACACAACTTGTTAACCAATTCAATCCTTGTAAAAAGGGGAGGTTTCTCTTTAGCCTAAGAAAAAGAGGGAGGTTTCTCTTTAGCCTAGAAAAAGAGGGAGAAGAGGTTTCTCTTGAGTCTAGAAAAAGAGAGAGGTTTCTCTTGAGCCTTGAAAAGAGGGATTGTAAAGACAAATTCAAAGATAGTGAATTTGGAGAAAATCCTTGGGAGCATCTCAAGGTAGAGGACGTAGGCAAGGTAGCCGAACCTCTATAAATTGCTTGTGTAAATCTCTCTTTCCCTACTCTCTTTACTTGCAATTATATTGTGTTTATTGAATTGAATTTATATTGCATGCTTGAGTAGCTTAGAGAACTTAGAAAATATCAATCTAAGCTAGAGAATTTAGAGGAACCGAAAAACGAACCTAAGGTTAGTGAAAAACCGATTCACCCCCCTCTCGGTATTGCCTATAAGAGCCAACAATTGGTGTCAGAGCTTGGGCTCAAGATTGAATTAGACTAACATCTATCGAGCAAAACGGTCTTAACTGGCTCACTTGAATGTAGGCACACCCCTAGGAGAAAAGGGACAATCATTAGTTAGACCTCCACTTTTCAATGGTGAAAATTATTCATATTGAAAAACTAGAATGATGTTATTTGTAGAATCAAACGATTATGAAGTGTGGAGAATTATAGTAAATGGTCTTAGAATTCCTATGAAGAAAATAGATGGAAAAGATGTCCCTAAGAGTGAGGATGAGTGGGACACAAATTACATGAGAGTGGCACAATTGAATGCCAAGAATATGCACACTCTCTTTTGTGCTTTAGGTCCCAATGAATATAATAGAGTCTCCTTATGTGAGAATGCTAAACAAATATGGGACAAACTAGCCATCACCCATGAAGGGACCAATCAAGTTAGGGAAACCAAAGTAGGAATGCTCACACATGATTATGAGCTATTTAGGATGAAAGAAAATGAGTCCATTAATGAAATGTTCACTAGATTTAATGATATAATTAATGGACTTAAGGCATTAGGCAAAAGCTATTCCAATGTAGAAATGGTTAAGAAAATTTTGAATAGCTTGCCAAAATCTTGAGAGGCAAAGGTAACCGCAATAGAAGAGTCTAAAGATCCAAGTACCTTGTCTCTAGATGAACTTATTGGCTCCCTACTTACATATGAGATGAAATTGAAAAAAAATGAAGAGCCTTCAAAGAAAGTAGGAGTAGCACTTAAATCTTCCACTCAAGAGATCCTTGAAGATGATAGTGGTGAGAGTGGAGATAAGGAAGAAAAGGAAATGGCAATGTTTGCCAAAAGATTCAATAGGTTCATGAGAATGAATGAGAGAGAGCAAAATAGGAGACATCATAGGGGAGAATCAAGTAGAAGAGAAAAAGACCCCTTAGTGTGTTATGAATGCAATGAACCGGGTCATACCAAGTTAGATTGCCCCTTACTTAGGAAAGAAAAGGATAGGAAACCTAGGAAGGAAGCATTTGTGGCTGCATGGAGCGATAGTGATAGCTCCGATGAGGAAAACGTAGATGATGAGGTAGCCTACTCATGCTTTATGGCTATTAGTGATGATGAGGCTAGTTGTAGTTCTAGTGAAGATAATGACTATACATTTGATGAACTACAAAATGCTTTTAATGAATTAGCAAATGATTTTCAATGCATGAACTCCAAATATAAGAAAATCATTGCTAAATTGAAAATAGAAAATGAAATGCTATTAAATGCCAAACTTGAATTTGAGAAGAGGTTAGAAGAAGCAAATCTAGAAATAAATGAGTTGAATAAAAAGAACTTATATTTGCATAACTCATTTTCTAGGTTTTATATGGGTCAACAAAAATTAGATCACATGTTAGAGACCCAAAGAGCTTTCTTTGACAAAGATGGGTTAGGTTACAATGCAATACAAAAAGAAACTTATCTAAAGAATTTCCTTGTGAGCAAAAATACTATGAATGATTTATCTCTTACATGCTCACTTTGCAATAGAATAGGCCATTCTTCACAAGCATGCACAAATAAAAAAACCACATTTAGAGGAAGAGTTGTTAGAAAAATGTGGGTGCCAAAGCATGCTATAAATGATGATGAAATGAGCTTAAAATGGATCCCAAAAGGATCAAAAATTGTGAACACTAACTCTCATGGACCCAAGAAAATTTGGGCACCAAAGCATGCATAAATTTGTTTGTTGTAGGAGTGTTAGAGCATGGAATACAATGGAACAATGCAGTTTAAATGCTCAACACATCCTCATGGAGTTTGCTTGTGCCTATGAGAGAGAGGAAGAGCTTGAGGATCCACCCTTGGCAAGGTCACAAAAATTCTTCAAAGGATAGCTCAAGGTGGACTCAACAATTCAAGGCAAAGCATACTCAAGAAAAAGACTTTTGTAAGCTTATAATCTATCTTTTCAAAACTCATATTTATTAAAATTATTTGTTTGATTTAATGAGGCACTTTGTTGATGATCTTGGATGCATTATAAGTAGTATGACTGTTGAGTGTCTGATGAACAAATCTTGATGATTGAATGAAAGGCATGATTTATGATTTTGAAATGTTTATTGGATTTCTGCAGTTTGAGCAAGTTTGATATGTTTAGATAATATATTTAGTTGGTCAAAAATTGTCAAATATGTCATATATGCAAAATGTCATGTCATGAGCAATAATGAAGAACTTGTATGTTGACAATCATGGCATATTGTTCACAAGATGTATGCTTTAATGATATTTGTGCTTAAAACCTATGTAAACAAGTTTTTTTTGACATATTTATGTAATTCAATGCATTGGTTTGGCCAAAATATGCATAACTCTCAAAATGACCCCCTTTGAGGCCAAAAATGCTTTTATTGGTGAAAATCCTTCCAAAATTGCAAAATCTATTGTTGAATGGTTTTTCATTCATGTTTTTCATTCATACAAGTCCAAAATCATGTTTTACAAATGTTTAAACCTTTACTTGGACTTAAAATACTCAAAAACGAAGTTTTGGCTCCTCAAAGGTTGGATTTTCTGTCATAAAACTGCAGAAACAGGATGAGGGATCGATCCCCCTTGAGCAGAATGCAGGAAATCTGCATTCTGGACTTAAGGGATCGATCCCCCTCCCAAAGGGATCGATCCCCCCAAGCTAAAAAGGGCTTTTCTGCACTTTTTCAACCGAATTTGAGAAAGATTTTTCACTTTCTTAATATCTTCTCTCTTCTCAACTTAAAATTCATTGTTTTAACTTCTTTTTGATGATTTTTAAACTATGAAAATCCATCTTTCATTAATATCATGTATGAAAATCCATCTTTCATTAATATCATGCCTCAACTTCATCAATTAATATCATTTCCAACAAATGGTATCACTTTCAACAATCAATACCATTTTTCTTGAGCTCACGAGTGCAAAATCATTCTCCTTGTTGAAAACATTCATGAATCTTGAAATAATCTTGAAATATATTTTCAATGAATGCTTAAACATAATTTTTGAGATTTATTTCAATGATTTGTGTATATATATTTGAGAATTTGATGAACTTGTGCATCACGAATATTGATCATACCTTTTATTCATTTTAGTCAAGCATGCTTATAGGATTATGTTTCTTTGTTTGACTCAACTACTCCACACTAGGTTTCATGATAATTATACATCTAGTAGAAGAATAATTAAAACTTGACCTTAAGAATTGATTTCAAATGTAAATTCAACAATTGGTATAAGATCATAATTTTCCTTGGTCTATAATTTGTGATGATAAATGGATCCTAAATGTTCAAATGCATGAAACTTTATCATCCATGAAATTAATTCTTTATGGCCAAATTATTATGGAACTTGAGCATTAATGACAACACAAACATTTGATACACATGCATAGACTCTTGATTGTTTTGATGATGAACATGCATATTTGCTTAAGTTGAATCAATAATCATGCCTATGAGATGAGAATAGTTATTTCATGATATTATGTACTTAATCTCACTCATAGCTTATGGATTTTGATGATAAAATACATTTTAGCTTGATAATATTGATTCACTTAGGTGAAGCCATTTTAGTTAAAATAGCATATACCCTCTTAGACATTAAATGATGATAACAACTAGGGATATGGCTTTTAATTGATTAAAATGGTAATTTTGAATCTTTCCTTGCTCATAATTGCTTAAGGACTTGAATTGGAAAATGAGCATAGGATTTTTGTGCTTGAAACCATGGAAGAAAATGTGTTTGCTTGAATTCCTTGATTTTTTTGAATCTTCCATATGGTATAAATTTGTGAATATGAATATGGATTAATACTTTATGATAGTGGACTAATGATTAATTGATCCATATGCATATTTGATGATATGTGTTGTGTTCTTGCATATTTAGAATGAGTATTTTCTTGACATGAACACACTACACATAAATATTGGATTCATGCAAAATGCCTAAGTCAACCATTAGTAACAATTAGCATTTAGATTGAAATAACAATTAGTATCATTGGCAATCATATTTTCAACAATTGGTATGCCAAAACTAAATTGCCAATTGGTATGAGCTTTAAATTGACAATTCTTCTCATACTCTTTAGTTTGAAATGACGAATAGAGAAGAATTCTCTTAGGATATTTTTGCATGAAACTCCTATGTGCTAGAACTTGTAATTAATTGCTATATGTCTTAATTTTATGCACACTCTTGATTGAAAATGATTTATGAGCTCATGCATATGATATGTCATCTAATTTTAGCTCATAATCATGATTTGTTGCCATGCACCTTAGTTAGACTTTAGAGAACAATTGTTATACTTAGGTGCTTGCTTAATTTCTTACGAATTGAGACCTTATTGCAAAATTATTTATAAACAATTGGTTTAGGATCATCAGTCATGTTCTTTGCATGAATATTTCATACTCTTTGTGAATATTGACTTATTTATTTGTGCTATGAGTCCATGTACTAACATGTTTATTGTTGGATGGAGCATATTTTTATTATCTCTTCTCACATGGCCATAATTTTAGGGGGAGCATATTTTTTTTTCCTTCTTTTTGCTATGACAAAAAGGGAGAGAGATAGATATTAAAAGGGAGAGATATTAAGGGGGAGAGATAATGGGGGAAAATAGTTTGAAAATTGAGAGATAATGGGGAAAATAGTTTGAAAATAGTTTGAAAATTCTTTTTGAAAACCCATGCTTATATTAAGGGGGAGCTTTATAAAATCCTGCTTTATTTGAGGGGGAGTATTTTATCAAAGAATTTTCAAAGCAAATTTACATTAAGTTTTGTCATATCAAAAAGGGGGAGATTGTTAGCTTTAAATTGCCATACATATTTTGAAATGACAAAAACTTAAGTCAGCTTTAATGTTTTAATTCATATTGTAAATTTGCCTTATCACACATGATTTTCTCAATTCATTTTCAAGTGATCATATCAAACATTAAGACCATGATTTAATGATGCATATTCTTATTGGTCTTAATACTTTATAAATGTTTTGAATATTTTAGAAAATCACTTGATGAATTCTTGGATCAGGCTTTTATCAAAGAGAGTCAAGAAAAACTCCCACAAAAGTACCAAAATGTTTTGGGTTGAATTAGGATCAAAGACCACATCATTTCTAACCTAAAAGTGCAGGAAAAATGCCCTCTGGAAGAAAAGGATCGATCCCCTAGGGAAAGGGATCAATCCCTTTTTGGCAGAATGCTTTCCCAAGGTCCCTGAAACCAAGAATCAGATTCTGGACAAATGGGATCGATCCCTTTGGGAATGGGATCGATCCCTTTGGACGAAAATAGCCTATAAGGGCTAGTTTTGTGAGATACAACGGTCATATTCGATTTTGGCGCCACCCAACGTTCACAAACCATCCAAAGGACTATAAATAGAGGCTTAGAAGCTGAAGCAACCAAGAGGAACTACTCAGCAACTCTATAACACATATTCCTCAAATTCTCAAGCCTCAAACAACAAATCAAGAGCTCCAAAGTCTTCGTCTTCTATCATTCACTTATCTCTTGTATTGTTTAGTACAAATATTGTATAGGTTGTTCTTTGTGCCCAATTTCTGTAATCATTTACCTACTTAGAGGTCTTCCTTGATTGCACAACTTGTTAACCAATTCAATCCTTGTAAAAAGGGGAGGTTTCTCTTTAGCCTAAGAAAAAGAGGGAGGTTTCTCTTTAGCCTAGAAAAAGAGGGAGAAGAGGTTTCTCTTAAGCCTAGAAAAAGAGAGAGGTTTCTCTTGAGCCTTGAAAAGAGGGATTGTAAAGACAAATTCAAAGATAGTGAATTTGGAGAAAATCCTTGGGAGCGTCTCAAGGTAGAGGACGTAAGCAAGGTAGCCGAACCTCTATAAATTGCTTGTGTAAATCTCTCTTTCCCT
The DNA here is from genome assembly GCA_032173925.1 of Heritiera fomes. NCBI lineage: Eukaryota > Viridiplantae > Streptophyta > Magnoliopsida > Malvales > Malvaceae > Heritiera > Heritiera fomes. The sequence continues at coordinate 9,844,928 of JAPDPM010000002.1, read as the reverse complement.
ACTCTCTTTACTTGCAATTATATTATGTTTATTGAATTGAATTTATATTGCATGCTTGAGTAGCTTAGAGAACTTAGAAAATATCAATCAAAGCTAGAGAATTTAGAGGAATCTAAAAACGAACCTAAGGTTAGTGAAAAACCGATTCACCCCCCCTCTCGGTATTGCCTATAAGAGCCAACACCATGTAACTTCTAAAATACTAGACATCCATGTGATTCAATATATAAACATATCAAGATTACAACTTAACTACGAATCATAGTGTGTTTACAGACTCGATATCACCTAGTACTTACATCCCGAATCCTATACATTGTGTGCACAAAAGAATTTAGTCTGGGATATAAACAAAAGAACAAAAGATTATACCTCGGCTCAAAATATAGCTTTTTGCGGCTCAACAAAAAGACTCTCGATGCACCACGCTCGTGCCGAGTCTACCTGAAATAATCTGAGATGGAAGAGGGTGAGCTTTGGGGAAAGCCCAGTTTGAAAACATATGCTAAATGATGTTAAGTTTCTACTATGTTTAATGCATGTGTATGCGTGAATGAACGTGCCAAAACTCATGCTCAAAGATGTTTTATCGGAAATAATACCAAATTGATAAACCATAGTTTATAAGCTATAAAATGTTATGCCGAGTATTTTCAAAACAGTTTAGTACTCAAGCATTCACCAAATCAAGATATAGTAGTAGTAGAAATGATACATTCGCTTGTCTTTGTAACAGTATTGTAATATACATTTAAAAAAACATTTCCATGAGACGAGCATTATGAGATTCGGTAACGTAACAGGGATCTTTGGAAATATAACCAAAAAGCTTTCTATGAAAGCATCCACTGTAGCTAGCAGTGGTCGATGTCCCATACCAGGGCTCTATCCATGATCATGAATCATCTCAGCACCAGTGATCATCTAGTAGCTGAGGTACAAGTCACGACTAGCTGTCGGACAATCATACGTAATTACCACTACCCATTTGCCACACAGGCGGGATCCATGACGCAATTACGTATACGGCACCTCAATGCCACACAGGCTTACTAAATGCCACACAGGCATAATTAAACGCCACACAGGCAACTTAAGTGCCACACAAGCATTATACATCATCACGTGTCTCATGAGTCAAAACTCGTTTAGATTTAAATCTTACAATATAAGTTGAGTAACAAAAGCATAATTCGTTTCACATACTTATAGTTTTGAAAATCTAATCATACGAAGTTAGGCTTAAAAACCATTATCTCGACAACAAGTAGTAGTGATTAATATGCATGAGGTTTTAAAGGCTTTTAATAAATCTAATTTAATATCAAGAAACTTATTTAGACAATTTCTAACAAGATTTCGGCATCATAACGGCATAGGTAGAACACTACCCAGCGTTATAACCGTAATCAAATACCTGTAGAAAACTCAATCAAACAATATATCTTCAATACACGAATTCCCAATACAAATCCAAATCCAAATCCAAACATCATGCATTTTAAACTAAATCCCACATATTTGGATATTTAACCAAAAATGCATTTAAAACCATAAATATTAAATAACATTAATTTAAAAATGCATAAGCATAGTAGACTGACAAGCATTTACCGTATATTCCATTACCTAATGTGTACCACACAAATGTTGGTGTCGCACCCTTGTACAACTTGAACTTTCTAATACTTCTTTGATTTTTCTTTACTTTAGCCTTTAGTTTAAGGTATTGAACATCATTTATCTCATAAAATTTCCTCCTACATTAAAGCACACAAAATATAAAAATTTATATTATTTATTCACTTAGGAAAATTTATAATCTAACTTCTTTCATAAGATCATTACCTTAAAACTTCTTCTTTGGCTGTCAAAATATTTTCTTTAACCTCCTTGAATTTTATCTCCACTCAACCTAATCAACAACAATTTTTTTTTTGCCTTCTACTATCCCTTATAACCAATAATTTAAAGACTAATAAGGTAGCCATGCCTTTACCCTTTCAAGCTTTAGACTGGCCGAATGCCCCTGTTTTGCTTCAGCTCTTCCCGAATGATAGACCCACATTTTTGTACCTTTTCTCTAGCAAAATGAGTACACAACCAACACCCTTTTTAAGACTAAGAAAAACCTACACTAGCCGTTGATGCTACTGCCAAGATCTGCTTCAGCTCTTTTGATCTTCGCTTGTCCTGCTTGTTGCCGTGAATTGTGTCCCCTTTTCTTCCCTATTTTCGGTACCAATCTGCTCTTCCAGGCCTCCTGAACAGCCTTCCCTTTTTCCTTTGTTTCCGTTTCGTCAATAGCCCTAGCTTCAATCCCTATCTCGTCGCATCTCTCACCCTCGTCGCTCCTCTCCTTTCCTTTCTAGATCTGTTTTCTCCCCTTTCCTTTGTTTACTCTTGTTTTGTTTTAATTTTTGTTCCCACGTGAATTGGGTAAAGCAAGGAAGCCGATTGGCTTCTTTAAAGAGCCAATCAGTTTCATCCATTTACTATTTGTAGACACCTAATTTTGTCCGAACAATTTTTAAATTAAAAAAAATCAAAAAAATCAAAAAAAATAAATAATGATAAAAAGAAACAAGTCAATTTTGGTCAAATCTCATGTAAAGCACATGTAAAATTCACACCTTCAAGAGTTGACTAAAGTTGATATTGTTGCCAAAAATAAAAGAAATTTGTTGCTTAAAAAGGAAAAAATAATCAGCCATTAAATCAATGAATAAATTGGCAAAAGGAAGAAAATATGAAAATTCATTGCTCAAAAATAATAATAAAAAAATAAGTTAAAAAGGATCAAACAAGAAATAAATGACAAAATAAGGATCCCATAATTTTGGGGTCAATACATTAAAATTAGGATTTTCTTTCTAAAAAAAATGAACAAAAAAAGACAAAAAAAACATAAATAGAGGAGGCTTACACGGTTTGAGGGGGAGGGATTTTTGGGTTTTAAAAGGAGATAGCCGGCTAGGTTTAGGGGAGAGAAAAAAAGAGAAAACCCTGGGAGGAAAAACCCAAGAAGAAAAAACCTAGAGAAAACCTAGAGAAAAGACCCGAAAAAAAAAAAGAAAAGCTAGAAAAAGGAGAAAACCCTACTGCCTCAGGGGGATCGTGGTTGTCTTCCCCTCTCTTAGCTGAACCCATTGCTGACCACCATCATCACGGTCATCATCCTCACCCGAGCCACCAACATTATCATCTCTTCTCTACCTGCTGCCACCATCCACGCCACCATCATCTACAGCACATTGCTCCAGCACAGTCCCACCTGCACATTTCATCCTTGTTCGTGAAGCCCATGCTTGTAGCTCCACCACTGCCATCTCTCACTACTCCACGATACCGCTGCCATGGCGTGTTTCTGTCCATTGTGAAGCAAGCCACAACATCTTCACTTCACCTCTGTACATCGTCATCCTCTGTTTCTTTGCTGCACCATCTTCCTGATCTGGCCCCTCGCCTGCTACTAGTTTTGTACCGTGCTGCTACACTTCCGCGACTTGCTGTTGTCATCATCGCAGAGCTGCTGGTCCACTGCTTCACCGTTGACCCCTGCGGTGTGTCCAAGCTACTGCTCCCTGAGTTGGTGCACCTTTTATAGCATCGCGCCACACGCTGATGTCCTTCCCTGTTGCTTTTCCGCACCCTACCTTACCTTGGTCATCGTCGTTGCATCTGTTACTTGTGATCATCGCTGCTGCATCTGTTGTTTGATCGAGACAAGGCCAAAACGACAAGAAAAGGAGGGAGATACACGGATAAAAAAAAAAGAAACCGGAAGTGATTGGAAGCCTACGATCAACTAGTTTTGCACCGTGCTGCCTACTGTCCTCCTCTGTTCTTCACTACAACAAGACTAATGTTGCTTCTTGTGCCCAGCCCGCATCATCATCACCTTTATACCACTGCAGTTTTTTTGAGAGCTACGTGGGAAGGAATGGAATAATTAGAAGGAAAGAACAGATAGTGGACAAAGCCCGCATCATCATCACCTTTATACCGCTGCAGTTTTTTTTTTGAGAGCTACGTGGGAAGGAAAGGAATAATTAGAAGGAAAGAACAGATAGTGAACAAAGGTATTGTTGTCATTATTTTATCATATTATTATTTGCTTACATGCATATAGTAGTAAATATTCTGTGCATTTTTTTATAATGGTTTATTTCCTCACTTATTTTATGTTATTTAGTCATCCTATGCACATTTAATAAAAAAATAAAGATGGTAATAAAAATAATAATATAAAAAATAGGTAAATATGAGAAAATAGTAAGTGAATAGAAATAAAAAAAAAGGCTTTTAAATAGGTAAAAATTTAGGAATTAAAATAAATAAATAAATACACATTTTAAATATAAAAGGATCTCCGATGATAGGATTTCTTAGAAATCACAAGTAGTGATTCTTTGATAATCCTTAGGGTCAAAATGAAATATTTGAATATTACCAGCGTATTGGGGTATTCAAATAATTTTAGTTCGATGAAATAAATTAATATTAATAAACAAATAATAAATAAATAAAATTTTTAAACAAATAAATAAGAGTACAAAATTGTTACAATTAACCTTTGGAAATAAATGTTAATAAAACAATTAAAAATTAAATAAAAAGTATAAGTTTAAAAAATTTTCCGATGATGAGATGTTGCAGAATTCACAAGTAGTGATTCCTAACTGATCTCTAAGTGAGAGAGATATGCTAAATGTTACCAGCGTATTGGAATATTTAATATGATTTTTCAATAAAAACAAGATTTTATAAATATAAATAAATTACAAAATAATAATATAAGTATAAATGAATAATGGATTTCTCATGTGCATCATTTGTATCTTGATTGCATCATTTGCATCCATGAAATTTCAAAATAAGGGTGAATCTCCCGAGGATGGGATTTTATAGAAATCGCAAGTAGCGATTCTTAAGAAATCTCTAGGTGAGGAAATTATCCGAAATACTACCAAAAGTATTGGGGTACTTCGGAATAATTTTCAATACAAAAGACTTTCACTTATTTTAAATAAAAAAATAAAACTTAAATATTTCAAAATAAAACAAATAATAAAAATGGTTTCGAATAAATGGAGTTCTTTTTAAATGTTTAATTAAGATCATTTTATTAAGATCAAAAGATAAGACATGATTAAGTGGTACCATTTTTTTAACGGGCGTTGTGGGGGTGCTAATCCTTCTCCACGCGTAACCGAACTCCCGAACCTAAACTTTGTTTTCGCAGACCAAAAATTATTTTTTTGATAAAACTTAATTAATTTTAAGATTTTATTAAAAAGATAAATAATTTTAGGTGACCAATCACACCTAGTAAAAAAAGATTGGTGGCGACTCCATTTTGTGTTTTTTTTTCAAAATCATCTAGCGATCGAGTCCCCGGACGAAAATCGTTACGACAGCTTTGGTGACTTCACTGGGGATTTGAGAGTCGAACCATAAATACTCATGTCTTATTCAAAATCTTAATTAATGGTCTTAATAAATATTTAATAAAACTCTTCATAAAAAATAATTAAAAAAAAGCAAAAAATAATACAAACAAAAAAAATGTGTGTGAATCATTTTCATCATTTGTGTTTTGTTAGGATGCACCTTAAATTTTGTTCCTTTGCATACATGACATATTCATTGCATACATCAACCCTACACCCGGGTTTGTCCCTTTTAGGAGAGAGTATAGTACCTTTGCTCTCGTGAGGTAATAACCTCCGCAATGGCAAGTGAAATACTCTCACTCAAGTTGAACCCTTTCCGTTTGTAGCCTGTCATGGGTGAGGATTGGGGTGCCTTACTAGTCTAGTGTGGACGTCAGTAAGGAACAATTTGAGAATCTCCTGTCCTCTAGAACTCCAAACCAAACATACAGTAAACTTAAGAGAGCCAACTTGGGATAGAGTCATGTTAACCCTATTACTTAGGACATATCTTTGATCATGTATGTTTGCTTTTGTTTGACATGTGAGACACTAATAGGGAATCATAGGTTCTTTAGCAAAACATTTCCATGCATGATTTTTCCAAACACATGTAGCATTTTGTTCATTCATTCATCTTCATTCATTTTTTTTCAAGCATCACCACATGTGAAATGATAAATTCTTAATTGTGGTAATAAAAGATTCGAAGATAGCTCGACCAAAGGTTCATTCACACAACACTCGTCATCAAGCTAAGATCATGGAAGAAGAGCAAAGCATTTGCATGGAGAAGATGAAAAAGCTCAAGATGATATAAAGGGGCAATTGGCCCAAATTATTGAGTTGTTGAGAAACTTGGGTAAGGGAAAGGGAGTAATATAATAAGTTGTAGTTCAAAAAGAGATTTGTCTTATGGGGGCATGAAGGGTTCTAGCCATGCGATATTGAAGATTTATAAATTCTAGTTTTTTTTTTTTGCTTTCTTTTATTTCTTTAAGTAATGCAAGAGAGTTTTTGAAAGTGCTTAAGCCCATAAGTACGAGATAAAGTTTTATATATGAGCTAACTCTTGTTTATTTCCCTTTCAATAAAGCGACTAGTGTGATGCACTGTCAATTTCTCATTCATTCTATTCATTTGTCATTTCTCACATACTCACCATATCTTTCATTCAAAAGTATCCAAATAATGAACATGATGATAATGATGTCAATAAATCTGGGATTCAAATTTGAAAGAACCACTTTTGCTGATGGATTATCAATCTGCTAAGGTGTCCAAGTAAGAAAGAAGAAAATTTGTTCACAATTTTCACCCAATTTGATGGTATAAGAAAAGGTCAACCTCTTACAGAAGTTTTCTAACAAGTTTGTATTTGTTCAGTAAATGATCTTTAAAGAGAGTATTTGCATTTGAAATGATAAATGGCCTTCTTTCACTATCCTTCAAGCGTGAGTAAAATTATCCTTTGATTACCCCTTTGAGCCTATAATGTTTTTTTTTTTTGTGATGTAACCCACCAAGGATCACCCTCCACAATGGGGGGCAAAAAAAGATGAAAAATTATTCATGAGGGGCAAAAGAAAGAAAAAGAAAGTGCCTATTTATGTGTAAAAAAAAGGAGAAAGAAAATAAGAAGAAAAGGGTTTGAATACAAAGAACCCTAAAAGAAGAAAAAAAAAGAAAAAACCCTAAAGAGTTTTGCTACTTTTTTCCACTAGAACGACTGCTGCATCGTGGCTCACCATCTTTTGCTCTGTACGGGTGCCATTACCTCTGCTAATCCAACACCGTTTCCCCTTGTATCCATCGTTCACGTCTTTGCTGTGCGTCCTTGTTGCTGTCACTTGCTACCTGTATTTGCTTACCCTTGTTGCCCAAATCACCACACCTCCTTGCACACTCCAGTGTTTCAGTCACACCCCGTTCCACCCTGCTCTGCGCCTTGCTTATCCATCCGGCCGGTCTACTAACAACTACGTTAGTTGTTGTTCGACGTGCATCATCTGCCATTTGCTTCTGTTTGAGGAAGTGGGTAAGTTGACTTCAGTTTTGAGAGGCCACCACGTAGCCAGCAAAAGAAGGCATTCTGTCTTGCTACATCGGCTGGCCACCTTCATCATCTTTGCTATCACCTGCATCGTTCTTACTCAAACTTCAACATCCATCAGCTTCTCACCTGACCGTGCCATCTTCCCTGCTACCTGGCCTGCGTATCACCGCATCAAACTCCTGCTAGTGACACTTTCCACTGCCACTCTCAAGCACCAAACCACTGCATTAGCCTCGTACCGAAACCACCTTGCTCTTGCCGATTGAAACAACCTACTGTTGCTGCTCTTTCGTTGTCCTTGCTTTGCCTTCTGCTGTTTTTCATCGCACCTCTATTGCCTGAGCTTGCTATCGGTTCGTCATTTGCTCCCACTGCTGCGCTGTCCTGCGTTCTTGCTACCAGATCCTTTGGCGCCTCATTTCTATAGTGCAGGGTTTTTGGCAAAGAAGGGGCCCGTGATTCGTTTACAGGTCTACTATATTCTCACCCACTTGTTTATTGGTTCATGTGATTATTATTTCTTTGATTCACAGATCTTATTGCCTCACTTAGTGGATTTATTAATTTATATTATTTCCTTGATTTAAAAGTCATTGTCGTAGCCTGTATGCCATTTATTTCTTTGTAAGAATCACAAAATCTTTTATGCCTTGCCTGATAGTAGAGGAATGTTTTTTTTTTCAGTTATCTATTATATATTGAAAAGCAAGATTAAATAAATGTAATTTATGATTATTCAACTCATAAAATAGATTTACAAAATTAAATTCATAAATAAATTTGTAAATTTTCACTGTCTTAAGAAAAATATAAAAAAGTTTGGTTCGATGATGGGATTTCTTAGAAATCACAAGTAGTGATTCTTTGGTAATCCCTAGGGTTGAAATAAATACTTAAATATTACCAGCGTATTGGAATATTTAAGTAATTTATTTCAATATTAAAACTTCTTATATAATTAAAATAAAAACAAATGGATAAATAAATAAAAATAAATAATAAAACATAAATTTGATCCCCGATGATAGGATTCCTTAGAAATCACAAGTAGTGATTCTTTGATTATCCTTAGGGTCGAAATAAAATATTTGAATATTACCAGCGTATTGGGGTATTCAAATAATTTTAGTTCGATATTAAGATTCCTAATATAATCAATTTGTACGAAATAAACTAACACTAAAAATAATAAATAAATAAATATTTTAAATAAACTTCAAAATAAAGAGTAAAACAAATTAAGAATAAATAAGATATAAATAATGTCCGATGATGAGATGTTACGGAATTCACAAGTGGTGATTCCTAACTGATCTCTAGGTGAGAGAAATATGCTAAATGTTACCAGCGTATTGGAATATTTAGTATGATTTTTCAATAAAAACAAGATTTTATAAATATAAATAAATTATAAAATAATAATATAAGTATAAATGAATTAAAAAAATAATAAAATGAAACAATGGATTTCTCATGTGCATCATCTGTATTTTGATTGCATCATTTGCATCCATGAAATTTTAAAATAAGTGTGAATCTCCCGAGGATGGGATTCTGTAGAAATTGCAAGTAGCGATTCTTGAGAAATCCCTAGGTGAGGAAATTATCCGAATTGCTACCAAAAGTATTGGGGTATTTCGGAATAATTTTCAATATAAAAGATTCTCATTTATTTCAAATAAAAAGTAAAATTTAACACAAATAAAAATAAAATTTAATATGTCAAAAAAATAATAAAAATGATTTTAAAATAAATGGAATACTATTTAAATTTTTAATTAAGACCATTTTATTAAGATCAAAAGATAATACATGATTAGGTGGTACCGTTTTCTAACGGGCGCTGTGGGGGTGCTAATCCTTCCCCACGCATAACTGAACTCCCGAACCCAAACTTTGTTTTCGCAGACCAAGAATTTTCTTTTTAATAAAGTTTAATTAATTTGAAGATTTTATTAAAAAGATATATGATTTTAGGTGGCCAATCACACCTAGCCAAAAAAGATTGGTGGCGACTCCATTTTGTGTTTTTTTTCAAAATCGTCTAGCGATCGAGTCCCCGGACGAAAATCGTTACAACACTATTATTATATTATTCTTATATTATATATAAGTATATTTTATATTATGTAGGTACTTTGTTGTAGTATTTTATTTTATTTTATTTGTTTTGTTTTATTATATATGTGTATACAATACTTATTATTATTATTATTATTATTATTATTATTATTATTATTATATATGATGTATAATATGTAACTACACCCAAGACTCACACTTATATTAAATAATTCTATTATTTTCGCATTTAACTAATTAAAATACATTAAAATCAACTTTATGAATTCAGTTGATTTACAAAAGGTTTAACCAAAATTCATAGGTTTACTGTAGCTTGTCACACCGAGCTCGAAGTAGACAAGATCTCTCATCTCCGGGACTACTTAAGCCGTGCCGAGAGGTCTACACGTCTACAAGTCCCTATGTAATTATTTTAAATTTATTTTTATTAGTTATAAAATTGTGCTAAATAATAGACAATTAATTTAATATAGTAAGAATTTTCCGGTTATTACATTCTACCCATCTTAAGAAATTTGGTCCTCCAAATTTTTCATGTCGGGTTGGAATAGGTGGGGGTACTTCTCCTTCATTAAGCTCTCAAGTTCCCAAGTAGCTTCTTCAGATGAATGATGCTGCCATAGAACTTTTACCAGAAGAATAGTCTTTGATCTCAACACTTTCTCCTTTTTATCTACAACTCTAATTGGCCTCTCTACATAACTTAAGTCCTCTCTAATCTCAAGTGGTTCATGTGCTATCACATGAGAGGGATCCGGATAGTATTTCCTTAATATGGATATGTGGAAGACATTATGCACACTCGATACTGTGGCGGTAAGGCTAATCGGTATGCAACGTCTCCAATCCTCTCTAAAATCTCAAATGGGCCAATAAATCGAGGACTTAACTTTTCTTTCGCACGAAACCTCATGATACCCTTTGATGGAGAGACCTTCAAGAAGACACTATCCCCCACTTCAAATTCCAATTCTCTTCTCTGAGTGTCTGCATAACTCTTTTGTCGGCTTTGAGCTGCTCGGAGTCTCTCACATATTAATCTAACATCTTCTGAAGCTCGCTCAACAAGCTCAGGAGTAAACAACTTTCTATCACCCACTTCTTCCCAATCAATTGGAGATCGACATCTTCGTCCATACAATGCTTCATATGACGCCATGCCAATACTAGCATGATAGCTATTGTTGTAGGCAAATTCGGCTAAGGGTAAATGGTCATCCCATGATCCTTTAAAATCAATAGTACATGCCCTCAACATATCTTCCAAGGTCTGTATAGTCCTCTCAGATTGTCCATCAGTCTAAGGATGAAAGGCGGTACTGAAATTGAGTTGTGACCCCAAGGCTTCTTGAAAGTGTTCCCAAAACCGAGACGTAAATCTTAAGTCTCTATTTGAAGTAATACTCGCCGGGAAGCCATGTAGTCGAACTATTTCTCTCACATAAGGGTCTGCCAATGCACTTAAGGGATCAATAGATTTCATGGCAAGAAAATGAGCCGACTTAGTTAATCGATCTACTATTACCCAAATCGCATCATGATTCCTTCTGGTTCTCGGCAATCCCATGATGAAGTCCATGGTGACATGTTCCCACTTTCATGTTGGAATTTCCAAAGGCTTAAGTAATCCTGCTGGCCTTTGGTTTTCAACCTTCACTTGTTGACAAATTAAGCACCTGGATACAAACTCAGCTATATCTTTCTTCATCCCTGACCACCAATACACTCAGCATAAATTCTGATACATTTTTGTACTCCCCGGATGCATGGTGTACTTAGAACTGTGAGCTTCATCCAAAATCTGCTTCTTCAAGTTATCATCACTAGGGACACATATTCGGCCTCTAAACCTTAGTAGTCCATCTTCTCCTACTTTATACTCCGAATTTTCGTCTTGTTCCGCTTGATTAACCATCTCCACTAATCTAGAATCTTCTCTCTGTGCTCGTCTGAGCTCTTCCACGATACTCGGTTCGATTCTTAGACTAGCAATTAGAAAACCTTCAGAAGGCTTTACATTCACACTCAACTCGAAAAACTGTTTCATCAAATCCCATTCCTTGACCATTATAAATGAAACCAAACCCATGCTCTTCCGACTCAAAGCATCAGCCACCTTGTTCGCCTTATCGGGATGGTACAAGATTTCACAATCATAGTCTTTCAACAATTCCATCCATCTCTGTTGTCTCATGTTTAACTCCTTTTGAGATAATAAGTATTTGAGACTTTTATGATCTGTGAATATTTGAAACTTTTCTCCATAAAGATAGTGGCGCCAAATCTTCAATGCAAACACTATGGCCGCCAACTCAAGATCGTGAGTAGGGTAATTCTTTTCATGGTCCTTAAGCTGTCTAGAACCATAAGCTACTACTCTGCCATTTTGCATTAGCACACAACCTAGACCCTGAATGGATGCATCACTATACATTGTAAAACCTCCCGATCCATTTGGGATAACTGGGACTGGTGCTGTGGTCAACTTCTGCTTCAACTCCTGAAAACTACGCTCACACGCATCAATCTATTGGAACTTGACCTCCTTGCGTGTAAGGCGTGTTAATATAGCTGCTATCTTAGAGAATCCTTCAACAAATCTCCTGTAGTACCCCACTAAGCCCAAGAAACTTCGGATCTCTGTGACGGTCTTTAGCATTTCCCAATTAACCACGGCCTCAACCTTGGACGAATCCACGGATACTCCATCCCTTGTCACAATATAACCCAAGAAAGAAATTTGCTCCAACCAAAACTCACACTTACTAAACTTGGCATACAACTTCTTTTCTCTAAGTGTCTGCAAAACGATCTGTAAGTGTTAAGCATGCTTATCATGAGACTTGGAATACACTAGGATGTCGTCGATGAACACTATCACAAACTTGTCCAAAAATGGCTTAAAGACTTTATTCATCAAACTCATAAATGTTGTGGGTGCGTTTGTTAGACGAAACGGCATCACTAAGAATTCATAATGGCTGTAACGTGTTCTAAAGGCTGTTTTCGGGATATCTTGACTTCTGATCCTCAACTGATGGTATCCCGATCTCAAGTCAATCTTGGAAAATACCTCTACACCTCGCAACTGATCAAATAAGTCATCTATTCTAGGTAGCGGGTACTTGTTCTTTATAGTGACCTTGTTTAATAGCCGGTAATCCACACATAACCTCATACTCCCATCCTTCTTCACAAATAGTACCGGAGCGCCCCACGGAGACACATTGGGGCGTATAAACCCCTTGTCTAAAAGTTCCTGAAGCTAAGTCTTCAACTCCTCTAACTCTACCAACGCCATTCTATACGGAGGCTTGGAGATTGACTGAGTGCCGGGAAAAAGGTCAATGGCGAACTCAGTTTCTCTTTCTGGGGGTAACCCTGGTAGGTCATTCGGAAAGACATCGGGAAAGTCTCTCACAATGGGAATTTTAGACAATGTCGGATGGTCCTTATTCGCATCTTCAACGAATGCTAAATAGCCTTCATAAGAATAACATTTCCACAAGTAAGATTCACAAAAGATATTAATTATATTTCATTTCTTACCTTCAAAATGCACTACAAGTGGTTCATGTAGGGAGAAGGTTACAATCTTTTTATAACAGTCTACATTGGCATGGTTAGCTGTTAACCAATCCATGCCTAAAATAACATCAAAGTCTAACATGTTCAACATAATTAAGTCTGCTATTAAATTCCTACCTCCCACCTTAACCTTACAATTCTTATATACTAGGTCGGTTGTTTGTGACTCTTTCATAGGAGTACTAACACACAATACGTAGTCTAAGTGTTCAGGCTCTATATGTAGTCTCTTAGCAAATGCAGGTGATATGAATGAATGCGTGGAACCTGAATCAATTAAAACGAATGCTTCTAAGTCATGGATTAGAAGTTTACCCTTGATCACATTGGTGGAAGCGTCAGTTGCTTCCCGATCTAAGGCAAAGACTCGCCCCTGTGTCACTGGTTTCTTCCCCTTATCCGTGGCCTTCTTTTGTTGACTACTTTGCCCTTCAACTTGTTTTGGAGGAGTCGGAGATGAAATAGTGAGTGTTGGGCAATCCTTCTTCCAGTGCTCATACTTTCCACAATGAAAACAAGCCTAAGTTGACGAGTGACAAGGCTTATTCCCATGAAATTTACCACATATCCCACAAGTATGAGATTTTGGTGTAGCATGGAATGGTGTGGATTTCGTAGGCTGATGTCGAGTGTCATAAAAGCTCTGTCTCTTGAAAGGAGTTTGGTTCTGCTTATATGTTCCCATCTCAGGTCTCTTTCCTTGACTTCTTCCATGGCTCTTTCCCTTGGAACCATACTCATTTTGTGTGAGTTCTATATCATGCTCCGCTAGTTGGGCCTTTCTAAGGGCTTCAGGGTAAGTGGTAATGTCCAATACTGCAAGTCAGCTTCGAATGGATGGTCTGAATCCCGTAATAAACTTTAGAGTCTTTTTAGTCTCATTACGGGAGATATCAGCATCATACAGAGAGAGAGCCGTGAACTTAGCCTCATATTGGTCCACCGTCATACTCCCTTTAGTCAAGCTCAAAAATTCTGTTTGTCTCTTCCTTTGGGCTGTCTCAGGAATATACTGATTTTGGAAGTACAATAGGAAGACTTCCCATGTAATCTCCGAGTGTTGCGCACTCAATATTTTCTCAGTGGACATCCACCAATGTTCAGCATCCGATTGCAACATAAAAGTGGCTAAAGACACCCTTTCTGTACTACTACAGCCCATAAACTTAAATGACTTCTCCATTTGTAGGACCCACTCCTCTGCTTACACTGGATCCTTTACTCCTTTGAATACCGGGGGACTCATTTTCTGAAATTGTTTGAGGAGCTCCATATTCTTCTTAACTGTGTCCCCAGTAGAAGAAGATGATGCTGGTGGTTGTAGAGGCTCAAATTGTGGTTGTGGGGTATCCACTTGTGGTGGCGGAGTCACTTGAGTGCTCGGTGGTGGTGGTGGCGGAGGTACTTGAGGAGGTACAGCTGACAGAGGAGGCGGCGATACTGTTGGGGCCAAGGGTGGCACCACTTGATCGTGATTAAACCTCGCCATGAACTGAGTGAACATGGTAGACATGGCATCCATGTTTCGGGACATGGTGTCTAAATTCCTCTCAACTAGAGTAATACAGTCTCCGTCAGTTTCTGGCTGAGGAGGAGGAGGTGGCAGTGGCTCGAGAATCTATGTTTCGGGAGCCTGCTCCTCTCGTCTCCTCCCAACTTTCCTCACGCTTCTATACCCTCCTTTCATTTCAGGTATACCTAAATATAATAAATATGTTTAGTACTCTATTCGAAAAACACACAGTAACATCGTGTCAAAGCATCATTCACAGTTTATATGCAGACGTACACATTTATTTGGGATGTAAGACTAGTTTTAGCCTATCTACACTGACACGAGACTAGACAAACTATGCTCTGATACCATTCTGTAATGCCCTCGAAAGCCAAAATTTTTGGGCTAACTTTTTCTTTTACTTCCTATGTTTGTCACTCGCTCAGTGTAGCTAAAAACCTAATGAGTAATCTCATTCTTATATTTGTTTAAGACTAGTTGTCTAAGTCCCATTATAGTATTCTCGTAAGACGTGTCAAAAACGACACTGAAAAACTCCGCCCCTATTTTAGTCTAGTATCCATCTCCATACTAATGTACATCATCGTCTCAACCTATAGAAATTTCAAATCTCCATGTAACTTCTAAAATACTAGACATCCATGTGATTCAATATATAAACATATCGAGATTACAACTTAACTACGAATCACAGTGTGTTTACAGACTCGATATCACCTAGTACTTACATCCCGAATCCTATACATTGTGTGCACAAAAGAATTTAGTCTGGGATATAAACAAAAGAACAAAAGATTATACCTAAGCTCAAAATATAGCTTTTTGCGGCTCAACAAAAAGACTCTCGATGCACCACGCTCGTGCCGAGTCTACCTGAAATAATCTGAGATGGAAGAGGGTGAGCTTTGGGGAAAGCCCAATAAGAAAACATACGCTAAATGATGTTAGGTTTCTACTATGTTTAATGCATGTGTATGCGTGAATGAACGTGCCAAAACTCAGCTCAAAGATGTTTTATCGGAAATAATACCAAATTGATAAACCATAGTTTATAAGCTATAAAATGTTATGCCGAGTAATTTCAAAACAGTTTAGTACTCAAGCATTCACCAAATCAAGATATAGTAGTAGTAGAAATGATACATTCGCTTGTCTTTGTAACAGTATCGTAATATACATTTAAAAAAACATTTCCATGAGACGAGCATTATGAGATTCGGTAACGTAACAGGGATCTTTGGAAATATAACCAAGAAGCTTTCTATGAAAGCATCCACTGTAGCTAGCAGTGGTCGATGTCCCATACCAGGGCTCTATCCATGATCATGAATCATCTCAGCACCAGTGATCATCTAGTAGCTGAGGTACAAGTCGCGACTAGCTGTCGGACAATCATACGTAATTACCGCTACCCATTTGCCACACAGGCATGATCCATGACGCAATTACGTATACGGCGCCTCAATGCCACATAGGCATAATTAAACGCCACACAAGCGAGTGCCACACAGGCAACTTAAGTGCCACACAGGCATTTCCAAGTGCCACACAAGCATTATACATCATCACGTGTCTCATGAGTCAAAACTCATTTAGAATTAAATCTTACAATATAAGTTGAGTAACAAAAGCATAATTGTTTCACATGCTTATAGTTTTGAAAATCTAATCATACGAAGTTAGGCTTAAAAACCATTATCTCGATAACAAGTAGTACTGATTAATATGCATGAGGTTTTAAAGGCATTTAATAAATCTAATTTAATATCAAGAAACTTATTTAGACAATTTCTAACGAAATTTCGGCATTATAACGGCATAGGTAGAACACTACCCAGCGTTATAACCGCAATCAAATACCTGTAGAAAACTCAATCAAACAATATATCTTCAATACACCAAATCCAAATCCAAATCCAAATCCAAATCCAAATCCAAATCCAAACATCATGCATTTTAAACTAAATCCCACGTATTTGGATATTTAACCAAAAATGCATTTAAAACCATAAATATTAAATAACATTAATTTAAAAATGCATAAGCATAGTAGACTGACAAGCATTTACCGTATATTCCCTTACCTAATGTGTACCACACAAATGTTGGTGTCGCACCCTTGTACACCTTGAACTTTCTAATACTTCTTTGATTTTTCTTTACTTTAGCCTTTAGTTTAGGGTATTGAACATCATCTATCCCATAAAATTTCCTCCTACATTAAAGCACACAAAATATAAAAATTTATATTATTTATTCACTTAGGAAAATTTATAGTCTAACTTCTTTCATAAGATCATTACCTTAAAACTTCTTCTTTGGCTGTCAAAATATTTTCTTTAACCTCCTTGAATTTTATCTCCACTCAACCTACATCAACAACATTTTTTTTGCCTTCTACTATCCCTTATAACCAACAATTTAAAGACTAATACGGTAGCCATGCCTTTACCCTTTCAAGCTTTGGACTGGCCGAATGCCCCTGTTTTGCTTAAGCTCTTCCCGAATGACAGACCCATATTTTTGTACCTTTTCTCTAGCAAAATGAGTACACAACCAACACCCTTTTTACGACTAAGAAAAACCTACACTAGCCGTTGATGCTACTGCCAAGATCTGCTTCAGCTCTTTTGATCTTTGCTTGTCCTGCTTGTTGCCGTGACTTGTGTCCACTTTTCTTCCTTATTTTCGGTACCAATCTGCTCTTCCAGGCCTCCTAAACAGCCTTCCCTTTTTCCTTTGTTTCCGTTTCGTCGATAGCCCTAGCTTCAATCCCTATCTCGTTGCATCTCTCACCCTCGTCGCTCCTCTCCTTTCCTTTCTAGATCTGTTTTCTCCCCTTTCCTTTGTTTACTCTTTTGTTTTGTTTTAATTTTTGTTCCCACGAGAATGGGGTAAAGCAAGGAAGCCGATTGGCTTCTTTAAAGAGCCAATCAGTTTCATCCATTTACTATTATTATATTATTCTTATATTATATATAAGTATATTTTATATTATGTAGGTACTTTGTTGTAGTATTTTATTTTATTTGTTTTGTTTTATTATATATGTGTATACAATACTTATTATATATATATATATATGTATAATATGTAACTACACCCAAGACTCACACTTATATTAAATAATTCTATTATTTTCGCATTTAACTAATTAAAATACATTAAAATCAACTTTATAAATTTAGTTGATTTACACAAGGTTTAACCAAAATTCGTAGGCTTACTGTAGCTTGTCGCACCGAGCTCGAAGTAGACAAGATCTCTCATCTCCGGGACTACTTAAGTCGTGCCGAAAGGTCCACATGTCTACAAGTCCTTATGTAATTATTTTAAATTTATTTTTATTAGTTATAAAATTGTGCTAAATAATAGACAATTAATTTAATATAGTAAGAATTTTCCGGTTATTACATTATTATATTTGAAAATAATAAAATAAGTTAAATACTTATTGAAAACTTTAAATATCCAAATAATTCATTTTCACATAAATAATAAATCATTTATGTAAAATCAATAAAATATACTATGAAGCCTTGTATGTAATTTAAAACAAATTAAAACATTCTATGCACTTAAAATAAATTTATGTTTAATGCAAGGTAATTCACTTCATGTAATTCATTTCATATAACTCATGTCATGTAAATCAATGTATAAAAGTTATTTCATATAAATCAAATCACGTAAGTCATTTCTTGAAAATCAATTCATATAAAATAACTACAGTAAATAGCATATAATTTTATGCAATTTAAAACATAGAAAACTCATATGAATTTGAAATAATATATATTTTCCTGCTTAGGAAAAATTGGGTGGGGAACAATTATGATCTGTTTTTCAAAAATTACGAAAACAAGTAAAAATATTTCCCAAGAAACTCCTATATATGTTCCTACCTCTACTTCATTGCAGTATAAAAATTCGATAACTGCAATCACGCCTCTTTATTCTTTTCGATTTCTTAACACTGCATAATAATTTCAAATTATGTTCAAAATTCTATATTATAATTTTAATAAACATTTCATAATTCTCTCCTAATTACCAAAATATAATTTCGATTAAATTTCTTTCTTTCCTTTAAATCTCATGTCACTAATAATTCCACCTTATATTCAAAATCCCATATTTTAATTCCAATAATTATTCTAGTAATCATTGTGTAGATCATTATTAGCAAAATACTACTGTTTGTACAGTAAAATTTATAATTTTATAAAATGTCAGTGGCAGTCACATCTACGGTCTACATAGAAGGGACGCGCTTTTCTGTTTACTTCTCCACTTTCTGTGAACGGAGCCCACCAACTTTCTTTTCTTCGCTTATAATACAATAATTAAATATTTATTATATACATAATTTTATAAAAAAAATGTTTATTTTATGTTTATTATATTTACATTTGTTATAAAACGTATGAATTTTTTTTTTATGGGTAAATTGGTTGAAGTTAATGAGTCCATTCTCATGTCTCGCTTAGTATTTCCTCCATTCGCAAGTCGCATACTAATGATATAATTAAGTCGAGTTTGAATGATTAAATATTTTATTTAAATTTGACTTAATTTGAAATTTTTAAATATATAATTCAATTCAAGTTTTATCAAAATTAATTTTTAAAATTTAAGGTCAATTTAATAAAATATTCGGACTAGTCAAACTCAATTCAATAAATGTGATTTAACCATTTTTAATTATATATCATAAGGTTAAATACTAAATTAGTAATAAAATATTAAAATATATATTAAAAACTCGATTAAGTTCGTAAATCATTCTATCTAAATGTTACAATACTCGAATTTAATTCAATTTATTATTTGAATAACTTGAATTTAAATTTAACTTATAAATAAATAAAATTTGAATAATTATTAAATCAAATTCAAATAATTTATCAAAAATTTGATTTTTTTGCATCCTATTAAAAAAAAAGGCACACGTAAGTCTAAGTCTAGGCCATGTCTGGACACTGGTTGGTCTGAAATTTCTCCGATTAGATGGGAAAGTTTGAAAAAAGTTCGGATACTTTCCATAAATGAAATAGGCAGGTCTTCTTGATCGTGCCATTAATAAAAATCTGGATCGCATTACCAAAATAAATTCTAGATATCATTGAATTCCAAGCTTGACCGATACATTTCAGCCATTTTTTCAAATTGCTGAACCAAATTTCCCTCCATTCAAAAGATTTTTCTGGAATATACATAAATGCGCCTTGATAATGAAGAAGAGGGAAAAGAGAGAGTTTGTATTTTTTTTTATTTGTGAATACAAAAAACATATAAAGAAAATAAAAAATATTTTATTTTTTAATTCTTTTTTTGATGCTATTTTATTTTTTTTAATTCATTAACGTCACGTTTGTTTCGATAAAGGTCAAAAAGTGATACTGTATTACTAATATTTGTTGGATTAAATAGAAGAAGTTTGATATCTTTTAAGTAAAGTCTCAAATTCGAACTTTATGGATTGAGAAAACAATATTGAGAGAGCTCCTATCGAATGAGATCCAACTCAGCTCAACTCCGAATTAATTAAGGCTTAGAGTAACATTGGGATACTGAAAGATATTTACAAAAAAAAAAAGTGATACTGTGTTTTGTTTATTTTAGTGTTAAAAGAGTAGCTATTCTGTAGATTTTTTATTCCGTTCCACAAGGTAAAGAATAAATTATTAAAGTTTTTGGACAAATTACAAATATCCTTAAACAAATTGCACATTTAGTAGCATATATATCAAATTGATACAAAACTATCCGAGTATTTCATCTTCCTCACCAAATCAGCCACTGGATTTCTTCAACACAGAAAAATATCTTTTACAAATTCATCTTCCTAGCACTATCAGCCAATGGGGTTCCTCCAGCAAAGGAAAAGGTCTTTTACAAATTCATCTTCCTCGCAACATCAACCACTGGGTTTCTTCAAAAAAGGAAAAGAGGGTCTTATACAGAGGATTTTTAGTGAATTCTTATGGTATTTCTTTTTTTATGTAATTTTTGGTTTTTTTTTTAAATAAAATTCAAGAAATTTGATGAAAAAGAAATGCGTTTTCCAAATTTCAAGAAATTGGATAAGAGAATAAAATGGGAATTTTCAAATTGGAAGCAATAAAAAAAATTTAAAAATTTTTCATTTTTGAGTAAATAATAGAAATTAAAAAAAAAATTGACATGAGCTCTAAAACAAATATATTTTTTCAAATTAAGTTTATAATCTCAAAAGTTTAAAATCTGTAAAGAATCGTGGGCTTCCAAATTAAAGCATCCGAATACTTCGAATACCAAGTTGTTTAATACCTTGAACACATTACTCCGAATGCATCTTGAAGGCAGTCGAAAACCTTGCATGCATTACTGTGGCCGGTTTTTTAATGCTTTTTAATTCATAATTAATATTTAACATTTATATTTATCTAATAATTAATTAATATTTAAATAACTAATCATTATTATTTTAATTGAATTAATTAATAACTAAAAATAGTCAATTGTTTTTCAAAAAGTCATATTTTTATTAATTAATATTATTAGAATTGTTTTTTATAATAAATTATAATTAATTTAATAAAATGATAAAATAATTTCTACTCTATTTCATTTCAATAAACCAAATATAATAATAATAATTTTATTCTATTTATTTTGTTTTCTAATCTCACAAATTATCTATTTCATTTCTTTTTTATTTCATTAATAATTATCATTTCTTTTTAATAAATTTGTAAATTAACCCTTTTTTAATAATTTAATTTTACGATTATCAAAAATAAAAATTAGTTTTTTGATGTAAACCACATATATCCTTATTCATTTTGACGGTATGAAATTAATTCTGCTCGAGTTTTGTCATAGTTAAGGCTCCTCACCCTTTTCTCGAAAGCGTATTTATTGAGGGTCGAATTCGAAATCTCTTCGTTCAAACTAAACTTATATTGTCAATTGAGTCACAACTCATAGGTAAAAATAAAAATTAGTTATAATCCCCTTATTGTAACCAAAAACTTTTAGAGTGTGAATTCTTCAATGAATTCTACGGTAATCACCATCTAATCTGTATTATTGAACTCACAAGTTCACGTTTATAAAAGGAGAGATGGATGATTAATTACATCCATTGGTGGATAAATTTGAACCTTAGTTGTAAAGAGCAACTATATGAGTCTTTTGCTCTCGTCATGTGCATTCAAAGTATAATATCGTTTGTCAGGATTTTTTTTAAATTAAAACATATTTTATAGCAAAATCAAAAAAAAAATTTTAAATTACACAAAAAATATTTTAATATAATTCGATCAAACTACCTACATTCACAATCTAAGAGATCACTCTAAAAGAAATTAAAAGATTTTCTTTCGATTCTTATTTAACAATTTAAAAAGTTTTGTTTCTTTTACAATATATATATGTATATACACACATACATTTATATATATTGAGCATGTCTTGCTCCCCTGAAAGTGGCTGTCAATGATATTTACTGAAAAACTAAGGATGAAAAATACATAAGATGAATATTTATTTATTTATTTTTACAAAAGATGATCCTATCTTATATATTTTACCGTGCTTTTGGACGAAGATTCCTAAATTTTTTAAAACATTTTAAAATGAAGACATTTAAAAGATGTATCAATTTAAAATATTAATATTTATAATTATTTTGTTTAGGTAAATTTTTTTAGAAAAAATTTTTTAATATTAAAATTTGATGAATTAAAAAAATAATTATAAAATATAATGATATTATATATAAAAAAATAAAAAATGCAATATGAGTATCATTATACTTATAAAATGTATATATAATATTAATAATATAAAAAAATCAAGTTTGATTCTCCTTCCCACCTTTGTATTTCTTATAAATAAAAAATAATAATATTTATTATATTAAATAAATACTATATATATTTTTAATCTTGTATCTAATAATAAGTTCTATGTTAAAAAAATTTGGCAATAGTCATTTTAGATGGATTTAAAAAAAAAATGAGCATTTCAAATTTTTTTCTTAAATTTCTTCTTAAATTTTCAAAATTTTTTTGACAAACAAAAAATTTAATTTTAAGCTTTTAAATATATCAATTAACATATAATTTTTTCAAAAATACTTCGTCCAAACATACTTGAAGGTATTTGTAATATTGCTAATCACGTGACACTAACAAAATAATTATTAAAAGTTTTTTTGGTTTAAGATTTTTCGATATTTGAAAGTCACTTTGGTCTCAATTAATTCGGAATCGAGCTACAGTCAGACTCGATACAGGGAGAGCTCTCCCAACGTTATTTTTTTCATTTACAAGACTCGAATATGAGACTTTGCTTAAGGGACATTAAGTTTTTTCTACTCAGCCCAATAGACATTGGTGTAATTAAAGGTATTTTGTTCTTTTGTTATGACATGACATTTAATGAATAATAATTAAAGATATTTTGTGATATTGAACACGATATAGTCATAGAGGTGTAAAATGGGCAGGGCGAGATGGAGGACGTGCGAGCTGCGCCCGCCCATTTAGGTTTGTTTTTAAACGGGTCAAATTCTATATGCCTGGTTTGTTTTTAATGCGGATCGAGCTGACTCAAGGGCTAGGTATTTTTAAATAAAAATAAAATAAAATAAAATATTAAAAAATCATTAAAATTTGTATATAAATACAATTTAAAAATAATTACAATTCACTTACAATATTTTAAAATAAACAATTACAATTTTGAAAAAACATGAATTTCTATGAAACATTAAATTCTTCCAACATTTTTTTTCACTATTATACATATAATGTCATAGTTTGAATTCAAAGTAAAATTATATGAATTCATTTTTTTGCTAAAATATAATAAAATCATATCATGTATTATTTTTTAAGAAATAAAAATACATTAATAATATAATTAAAAAATTAAAAAGACCTAAATAGACCGGCCCGCTAGTTGACCTGTGGGTTGTGTAAACAGGCCCATACCGCTTGTCGGCCCACATGGCTAATCCGTTTAGGCTAATTTTTAAACGAACCTAAAAAATTATAATCAGCTCTTAAAAAACCCACGAGTTTAATAAATTGACTTGCGATTTTCGACCTATTTTACATCCTTATACAGTAATAACATTAAAAAAATAAATGATTATAGATATTTTACAATATATTGGGATGACGCGACACTTTAAGTATTAAAGTCAAAGTGAATTGATATGACATGACACTGAAAAAAATAGTTGATTAAAGGTATATAGGCTTAATAGCCAAATAAGCTCTCAACCTTTAGCCCAAAATGGAATTCAGCCCTCAACGTTTTATCGCATGAAATTCAGTCCATAAACTTTTATTTTAGTGGAAATAGACCAAATCTGTTAAATAAACTAACTGCCGTTAATTTTGCATACGTGGCATGCCACGTGGCAGCTAACTAAGCTATCCACGTCAGCTGCCACGTATGCAAAACTAACGGTAGTTAGTGTCATTTAACAGATTTTGACTTAATTGCATAATTGCAAAAGATTGAGGGTTTGTTTTCACTGAAATAAAAGTTTATGGACTGAATTTCATGCGATAAAACGTTGAGGGCTGAATTCCATTTTGGGCTAAAGGTTGAGGGCTTATTTGACTATTAAGCCAAAGTATATATGACATTATCATGACATTTACACTGACTGTTGATGTGATGAAAATATCTTGTTTAAAGAACAATGATTAAATGTATTTTATATGTAAAAAATGTATCTTAATTTAAAAATAGATTCTAATTTTTCACTTTACAATAAAAAAACATGTCGTGAGATTTAAGATATATATTTTTTTCTAAATGTTTGATTTTACTTAAAAAAAACTTATGTCCATAAGTTTTTTAATCTGTGAGGGTTAAGTTTAAGGATAATTATTACATACACTGACAGTGGAGTTTTTTTATTTCACAAGCAACGTTAAGATCATTACATGTGTCTTATAAAAATATTAAAATAAATAAAACAGAACATGTGTTACGATCTTAACGCTGCTCGTAAAATAAAAAAACTTCACTGTCAGTGCATGTAATAATTATCTTAAGTTTAATAGGATATCATGCATTTGTAAAAGAGTATATCGCTTTTTATTACTTGAAATTTACATTTTATAAGTGCCGGAATTTTATATAATTTTTATATCATGTATATTTCAAAAGTTGAATGAGAGCATTTGACATCCTTCAACGTTACGCGGCTGGCCCACTGACAGCAAAAGTTGAATTTAAGCTCATTTTTCTAATAAACAAAATTAATATCATGTCAAATGTTTTGAAAAAAAAAATTTCTTCTTAGTCGAGCAAGGAGAAGTGAGGCAGGATGTGGAGGCAGGATATGTCTATGAGAAAGTCTTCCTCAAGGAAAATGGATTCGAGTTTACATTATTATCTTCATATTGCGGAATGTACGAAAAGATGAAATGATCAATGAATTTTATTTTCTTTAAATCATTTTTTAATTATCATAAGTATTTTTATTTATTTTACTATCTAATAATAATTTTGTTTAGCTTGAAAATGATGAGTAATAAAACTTTCTCAATAATAACGATTTTGAAATTAAAATTATTTTCAAATACTTTGAAAAAAAATCCACACTCAACACTAAAAATGAGAAGAAGTTTAATCTTTAGAAAATATTTAATATATCAAAATTAAAGAGGTTTTACATATCTTATCAGAATATATTTAATAAATTAATAAATTCAAAAGTTAATAATGAAACAAACGATTAAATTTTAAAAATTAATAAAAAAACTTTAATTTTTTCTTTTCTGATCATATCCTAACTTTAAGTTTGCATATTACCGAAACTATAAATTGAGGTTCCAATAAACCTAATCTTATATATATACATATATATATATATATATATATATATATATATATATATATATAAAATCTTATATATATAAGTCAAAGCATTTGAATACAAGTAGAACTTCTCATGTGGATAGCCTAAATATTTGACACGTGTAATATATTAAAATAATTATCTCTTTTCAAATTTCAAAAAATAAAAATCTCTCTATATAAATATATTAAAAATACAAAATATATAAATTATCTTTTAAATTAATAATCTATTTCAATTTTTAAGAGATAAACTTCTATATCTATATATAGATTAAAATTAAATAAAAATCACATATCATTTATCTCTACCTACAATAAATTAAAAAATATAACTTCTACATGCATAGCTTTTATCAATTAATAAGATAATATCTATATTTATATATATTAAAATCAGTATTGATAAACATAATATATAACATTACGTTTAATGATTACCAATTAAATTTTTTTTAATTTTCTAAGTTATTACATCATTTTTACTTTGTTGTTAAAAAAGAAATTAAAAAATAAAGAGTGTCAATTGAGCATATTAGCACCAATTTTATGATTATGGATCCATTATAATGAAAGGGTTGTCACCAAAGACATTTAAGGAACATGTCAAAAGAATGGGCATTATTAAAAACCCATTGTTGACATTATGATGATGATTTATGCACTTTATGTACCAGACACTCTGAGCCCTCTTATGTATTGTTTTTGAAATATTAATACACGTTGTTACATGATGTTAATTGTATATACATGTCTGAATTATGTGAACTGTAACAGGGTTTGTCTTTGATAAAGACATTATTGTTGGATAATTATGGTATCTCTTATTACAAATAATGATAAGTAAAATCTATGATATATAGAAGGGACTATGTCGAATTAATGACATATAACCACTATGATCTGTATTAGTTTTTACTCAACAATGTTGTATGATTTGACCAATTACAGAAACATTCATTATTTTTTGCACATTATGTTATATTATTAAATCCTAAAGTTGCATCATCTAACATGGGCCAAGTGAGAGAATGTTAGATACGCTAAATGACTCATATAATTAATGTGACTCTTTGATCAAATGAAAAGAGATGATCGATTAATGTAACTCTTTGGGACCAATAATTATCATCGTAAATAGAATGATAAGAGATAAATTTGTGTAATAAAATTTAAAGGGTTAGCCTTGTGACTCTTTGGTCAAATGAAAAGAGATAATCGATTAATGTAACTTCTTGATACCAATAATTATCATCATAAATATAATGATAATAGATACATTGTATTTATAGAATTTAAAGGGTTACCCTTGATAGATGTGTATACCATTAATTGGTATTAATGTTTACGGAAATGTAAAAAGCTATGTTGATTTTCACGAAAATACTCGTCCTCTCACTACTTTTATAAAAATATCTTTCTCTTTTTTTGGTGTAAATCACAGGTATTCTCATCCGTTTTAACGGTTTGAGATTAATCATGTTCGGGATTTAGTCATAGTTAAGGCTCTTCACTCCTTCCTAAAGATGTGTTTAGTGGGAGTCGAACCCGAGAGCTCTTCCCACAAACTCAGCCTGCGTTACCAACTGAGCCACAACCCTTGGGTTATAAAAATATCTTTCTCTCTATTAGAAAAATATGATTAAGAACATAAAAGGACAAGTGAGAGAAAAAAGTTCTTTACAAAATTATCTTTGAGGATATGTCAAGAACTTGTCATAGAACAAGGTATGTTTATTCTTTAATTAAGTAATTGTGAAAATCATTTTTTTTAAGAACTTGGAAATTATGATAGCAAAATTGTTGTTTATTTGCAAACTATGGTTTAATTAACATTAGTAAGCTCTTATATATTTTGTACATTTTTAGTTTTGGAAATAAAAAATTTCAAATATAGTGACCTACAAGCTATCATTTTGAAGTTTTTTTTTTAATATTATGTAATATGTTTTGTATTTTTATTAGATTAATCAGAACCAAAATTTTTACTAAATTTTAAAATAAAATAATTAATTATTATGATAGTGGTTTTATTAATTTTTTATAATGATTTAAGTTAAAATTATGATTTTTTATTAGTTTAGAAAGATTCTTAATTTAAACAATTTTATTAGATAGTTTCTGATGTATAATTTTGCATAACCATTAATATAAATTGAAAAAAATGTTATTCTTGATTAAAAAGATTTATATTGGATTGACTTGAAACTTTATTTGCATGATAAATATGAGTACATTGTTAAATCTAATGATTGATTTGTAAAAATATTAATTTTATATAAAGTTATAAAAAATATATAAAACAAATAATTATATATATATATATATATATATATATATATATATATATATATATATATATATATATATAAAATCGCAAGTCACGTGAATCCAAAAAATAAAAAGTCACGTGAATCCAATGGCCAGTGGATCCCAAAAATGCAACTAGTCCAGGGTTGTTGCTTGGGTTACGTATTTCATAAACGAATTATAATAATAAATTATCCACTATCCACGAGGCATCGAAACTGAAGGCCAGTTGTAACCCAAATAAAAAAAATAAAAAAAATAAAAGAAAATGAAGTATATAAAATCGCAAGTCACGTGAATCCAATGGCCAGTGGATCCCAAAAATGCAACCAGTAGTCCAGGGTTGTCGGTTTGGTTACGTATTTCAGAAACGAATTATAATAATAAATTATCCACTATCAACGACGCATCGAAAGCGAAGAACAGTTTTTCTGAACAAAAAAAATAAAATAGTCAAATAAGCCCTTTATTTTGACTTCAAAATAAAATTAAGTCCTCAATCTTTTATTTCGTGACAATCAATTCGTAAACTTTTATTTCACTGAAAATAAATCCTCAACTTTTTAAAATTATGCAATTAAGTTCAAATCTATTAAATTACACTAATTGCAGTTAGTGAAAGCTGACGTGGATAGCTTACTTGATTACCACGTGGCATGCCACGTGTACAATACTAACGGCAGTTAGTGTCATTTAACAAATTTAGACTTAATTGCATAATTTTAGAAGGTTAAGAGTTTATTTCCACTGAAATAAAAATTTATGGACTGATTTCTACGAAATAAAAAGTTGAGAGTTTAATTCTATTTTGGAGTTAAGATGAAAGGCCTATTTGACTATTTTGCCAACAAAAAATGAAGACAAGTTGTAACCCAAACAAAAAAATAAAAAAAAAGAAAAGGCTTAATAGCCAAATAAGCCCTCAACCTTTAGCCTAAAATGGAATTCAGCCCTCAACGTTCTATTGCATGAAATTCAGTTCATAAACTTTTATTTTAGTGGAAATAAACATTAAACCTTTTACAATTATGCAATTAAGTTAAAATCTGTTAAATGCCACTAACTGCCGTTAGTTTTGCATACGTGGCAGCTGACGTGGATAGCTTAGTTAGCTGCCACGTGGCATGCCATGTATGCAAAACTAACGGCAGTTAGGTCATTTAACAGATTTGGTCTATTTCCACTAAAATAAAAGTTTATGGACTGAATTTCATGCGATAAAACGTTGAGAGCTGAATTCCATTTTGGGCTATAGATTGAAGACTTATTTGACTATTAAGCCAAAAGAAAATGAAGTATATAAATTCGCAAGTCACGTGAATCCAATAGCCAGTGGATCCAAAAAATGCAACTAGTGGTCCAGGGTTGCTGCTTGGGTTTCGTATTTCATAAACGAATTATAATAATAAATTATCCACTACGAACGACGCATCGAAAATGAAGACCAGTTGTAACCCAAAAAAAAAATAAAAAAATAAAAAAAAGAAAAGAAAATGAAGACCGACAAATTATAGTTGGTTCCACATCGAGGATTTAAGTTCGTCCGGGTGTTTCTAATTTCCTGCGCCCTCTCTTTACTCTGTTAAATGCTATAGATGGCCTTAAACACTTTCAATTTTCCTCCTCCTACAGCCTCTGGTCCTCAGGACATAGATGATAATTTGAGAAGTGCTTCTGTTAATGGAGATGTTAGTGCACTGTACAGATTAATTCAGGAAGACAGAAACGTTTTGAAGCGATTTGATGAGGAGTTCATCGACACACCATTACACATAGCTGCTGCAGCAGGGCGAATTGATTTTGCAATGGAGATAATGATCTTAAAGCCATCGTTTGCTAGGAAGCTAAACCAACAAGGGTTGACCCCCATTCACCTTGCAGTTGAAAAGGGGCATAAAACCCTAGTGCTACGTCTCATGGAAAATACTAAAGATCTTATCCGTGTCAAAGGAAAGGAGGGTGAGACTCCTTTGCACTATGTGATAACAAGAGAAAAAAATCCTCTAATACTTCTGCCCAGATTTCTAGAGGACTCTCCTGAATGCATCCGAGATTTGACAACTAAAAATCGGACTGTTTTGCACATTGCAGTGAGAAACAATAAAGAAGAAGTTCTTAAAATCCTATGCAAGATGCTTAGGAAGACTGAATATTGTCAAGATGTGGTGAATCAGAAAGACCAAAATGGCAACACTGCTTTGCACATAGCTGCGCGTCAAAACAATCACAAGGTTCGACACTTCGACTTATCCTTTTTATTTAACTTTACTTTTTGTAAAAGATTAAATTTTTTTTCATAATTTATTTCATAGTCAACCGATTGTAGCTTTTTTATCTCAAAATTTTAATTTATTAAACAGATGATCAAAATGCTACTGAAATGCAAAGCAGACAAGTATGCAACCAATCGTGGTCGTTTAACAGCACTGGATGTTGCGAAGGGGCATAATAACAGAGAAAGCATTAGTATTTTGCATGGTTCCTTTATTTCAGGAGTTTCAGCTTTTAAAAATAAGTTAGAGGAACAAATTTTCAAGTGTGTGACAAATGCATCAACAATAATTTTTCGTGACATGGATAATATATCAATGGATGATCGCAATGCCTTACTAGTAATTCTAGGATTGCTTCTAACAGCAACCTACCAAACCAGTCTTAGCCCGCCTGGCAGTGTTTGGCAGGACGACAGTTCCTCAAACTCCACCGTCACCGAAGGGGATGATATAAAAATACCTGGGACATCAGTCTTGACTCAAAAGGATTTCCTTGTTTTCTATATACTAACCTATGCTGTCTTTATAGTAACTTTTTTCCTAACATTGGGCCTTCTTAAACCTTTTCCCCGTGGTTTTAGGACTTCTCTTCAGCTACTACTCACATTTCTTGCAATCTGCTTCGACGAATCAATATATCTCATAGCTCCAACTCAGTTAGCACCTGTAATTCTCAATATGTTTTCATTGTTCGTTTTTATTTTAATGGTTTTCATGTGTATTGCTTACCGGGTTTCAAAAATTAGCGTTTTAATTCTAGGGTGCTGGTTTTTCCCTACGAATTTGATTGAGCGTTTCTTGGGTTATACAGGAATTGTTGTAGGAAATGCAATTCTAGGATGCTTGTTATTTCTTTTTCTATATGATGAATTCTGGAAAGGAACCATTTTAGTTGTCGGATATTGTATAGTGCTTGGTATCGATAGTGGACTCCTGAAAGAGACCTTTCTGGCCTTAGGATGCTGGTTGTTCCTCAATCTGTGTCGCTTCTGCATAAAACAGTGCCATAAACGCCGGTGTCCCCTCCAAAAGGACGATATAGCGTTGACTGATGAGTGATGACCACGACAATGTATTTTGGTGCATGGAGTTCTGCTGCTCCTATCTAAGATCTTTATCCATTAGTCACTCCACCCTTACCTTTTACCACTGGAGTACAGTAGCCCAAGTGACGGATGGAAATTGTTTCTTATTTCTATGATGTTCTCCGGTAGTAGTATTTTAATGTATCACCTTTTCTATGTTTATTTTTCTTCTGGGTTGTTTTCCTTACAAATGAGTTAATTTTACTTATTAATTGTGTAGATTTATAAAAAGTACTGTTATAAAATCAATCGTTAGCCTGTGTTGGTATAAAGAATTTAGGACAAGTAGAGAGAACATCTTAATGATTGAAATTTACGATTTGTGAATTTATTTTTAAAATCTCAGTTTAAATTATACGATGAATTAATGAGACCAAATTTTATTGTTAAACATTTTGTTTAAGAGATTGAATTTTAAGTCTTTTCTTTTTTTATTTTAGTATTAAAGAGCGTATGCTCAGGTTACACTACATAAGTATGTGATATAGACATTCTTCTAAAATCATCTTATAAAAACTTAAATAAATTAATGAGGATATTGTACTCCAAACTTGTTATCTTGAGCCACATTAGTTAAAAAAAAAGGGAAAAAATAAACATCTAATCACTGCCAACAATCATTTGACTTAATGATTAAAAATGAATTATAATATTTATAAGTCTTAATTCAAATCCAAACACTCTATTTCTAATTATCTAATCACTTTTCATTAAATTTGTGTACTCATTGATCACTTGATAAAATGAATTTTTATCACGTGGCGGTTGCAAAAGTTTTATTACGGCTAACAACGAAATTGATTTCACATTTACTTTTTTTACAACTAAAGCTAACAACGGTATAAATGGCGAATATACTATCTCAACCAATCCCGCGTGAACCGAAACGACCAACTCCTTCCTCCATTATCCTTTTTTTTTTATAGGTAGATTACAAGTATTTTTATTTTTTTTAACGGTTTAAAATTAATCTTGTTCGGAGTTTAGTCATAATTAAGACTTTTCACTCCTTTTCAAAAATGTGTTTAGTGGGAGTTGAATCCCAAAACTCTTCTTACAAACTCAGTCTGCATTGCCAAGCCACAATCCTTGGATACTTCCTCCATTATCCTTCTATTCCCAAGTTCTTTTTGGGTATACATTGATGGAGAAAAACAATCCTTCTTTAGCTCGAATGGTTATCTTCTCAGTGATCTTTTCGTTCTTATTTGACTCGCGTTTTTGGCATAGAATTGGTTTTGTTATTTAATGATGAGGCTGTTCTGGTCCTGCTATTCATCTAAGAGGCTGTTTTGGTCCTGTTGTATTCTGGGTTGCCTCAATCCCAAACTCAAATCGGTTGGGCAAAGAGCTCTTTTCACTCTCCAGATGTTCGACATATTGCCCCTTAGATGAATCACTTCTGTTCCTTTATATCTTCGGGAGGCTACTGTCCAGTTTATTCTAGGTTACTGTGGTAGTTTTTGATGTAATGCTGTTGGGGTTGTTGTAGTCCAAACTGAGATTCAATTTTGGTTTTAGTGTGTAGTCCAAATCTGGACTCAGACGACTTCTGTATGCAGCCCTCAGGTTGTAAAGTTCACTTAGCTGTGTTTTTGTGTAGCATGTAATCCAAACTTGGATTCTGTTATCTAACCACTAAATAAAACTTTACTTTTCAAAAAAAAAATAAACGCCCTGAATTTTTAAATCTTTAATTGATTCAAATACAATATCTCAAAAAAAAAAAAATACAATATCTCAAATCGAAAGGATGGTTATCATCGCCGGGCGAGAACTACAAGTCCCCCTTAATTATTTTTCTCTCCGTGGCCTGTTATGATTTGGCATCTTAGTACAAGATTAATACTTTGATATAATGGCCACGTTTTAATTCTCAACTCCTTAATTTCTT
Source organism: Heritiera fomes (assembly GCA_032173925.1). Taxonomy (NCBI): domain Eukaryota; kingdom Viridiplantae; phylum Streptophyta; class Magnoliopsida; order Malvales; family Malvaceae; genus Heritiera; species Heritiera fomes. The sequence continues at coordinate 9,811,814 of JAPDPM010000002.1, read as the reverse complement.
GAATTTTAATTCCTCTTGGTTTCCTTATTTCTTATTTGATAATTATCCAATAATATGGATCCAAGGCTGAGGGAGGCTTCTCAAGCAGGAAATATTGACGCCTGGAACGCATTAATTCAGGAAGATCCGTATCTTTAACAGCCTATTGATCAGGTGCCTTTTGTTGATACCCCATTTGTAGAAAAATTGAATACTCGATTTCATTGATTGAAAGATTTACAAAGCAAGAATTTGTTTATATATAGATTGTATCAGCGTAGCCATGCTTAATGGCTAAAGTTAGTTAAAGGGGAAAGGAAACTACCTAACTGCAGTGGCGCTAACAACTCAAAACAAATCTAGAAAAACTAAAAAATAACAAAGTCTAGCTCAACAGGTAAACTAATCAGTAGCACCAATAACTAGGCAATCGCAGCAACCAAGTAGCAGCTGCTTTAAGTAGCTTCCAGTAGCATCTAGTAGCAATAAATATACTCTGTATCTGCATTTCCTGTTAGCCACCTCAAGCTGGAGGATAGAGATTGTGGAAAGGAAAATGAGATACTAAATAGTGAAAAACAGAAGGTAGATGACATTTGGTGAAGAGATTTGCTAGCTGACAGGAAGAAGTAACATTGAATAATCGAAGAACTCTAGCTTGCACTTTTTCTCGAACAAAATGGTAATCAAGCACAGTATGTTTGGTGCACTCATGGAAGATCGGATTCTCTGCAATAGGAATTGCAGATTGATTGTCACGATATACCAACGTTGGTTCAGTATGAAGGATCTGCAAATCATGTAACAAGTAGAAAAGCCACTGAATTTCACAAGATAAGGAAGCTAATGCACGATACTCAGCTTTAGAGGAAGAACATTAAATTGTGCTTTGCTTTTTAGATTTTCAAGAGACCAAAGCATCCCCTAGAAACACACAATAACCTGTTATGGAACACCTTGTGTCAGGGTAGCAAGCCCGATTAGAATCACTGAACCCTTTGAGAATTAGATCAAAGTGTGAAGAAAAGAAAAGCACTTGGCTAGGAGTGCCTTTTAGATATCTTAAAATCCTGTGCAAAGCTTTCAAATGCAAATTAGTAGGATGCTCCATGAACTAGGAAAGGTGTTGAACAGCAAACGAAACGTTAGGTCTGGTGATAGTAAGATAAAGGAGTTTTCCAATAAGTTGTCTATAAGGCAAAGGATCAGATAAGGCAACTGCTTTAGCAGTATCAACCTTAGAAGAGACAATCTATAAGAGTCTGAGTGTACATTATTACACTATATTTACTCATATTCTACACATTTTTATCGGTTAGGCTGTTTGTGATGTTTACAGTAAAATAACTGTCACAGTGGTAAACAATACTTTCAGTCATAGTACAATTTTCGAAATATGAATATTACATTATTTCGTATCATATTTACATTCCCTGTATTATACTCATATTTAAAGTAGTATTGTACAAATTTTCTGAATATATAAAAGAAACTAATATACCATCGATATCGAAAGTCTGCTGACCCGGGTTACCAATCTAGCAGCCGATAACTCCGGATGGTACTTTTCTTAATCCAAATCGAAAACCTGTGGAGTGGAAATGAAGAGGTAAGCGAACCACGTGCTCAGTAAAGGAGTTGTATGCTGCTTGATATAATGAATCTATATGCCATAAAACGATACATTTCCTAACAGTGTACTTAGTACAAAAAGGAAGGATACTATAGTCGGCCGGGAAATCCAGATGGAGTATGAAAGGTATTTTGAAATACCTGTCTTGTCCCGAAAACCCAGAGCGACTATAGGGAGTGCTTTATAAATTGTTTTGATAAAACAATTTAATACTCATTTCTCCATAAACATATTTGGAATAAGCTATTTATTTCTCTAAATTTCAATACTGTATAAAATACATGACAGTACAGTGGTAAAACAGTAATTCCAGTAAGTAGTCCTTTCAGTACAGTGGTTTATAAATATCCAAATCACTGGATAACCAGTTTAGTAGCTATTTCTCTTTTAGAAATAATTTTCATAATATTCTTTTTGAATATTAAAATGGTAATTTCTTTTCAGTTCAATAAACAGTAATTTACAGTACAGTATAGTAAACAATATTCAGTAAACATTATTCAATAGGTTGAGACTAAGCATCACCCTAAATCATGTCATGCTATAATCGAAATCGAAGGAACACAGTAACAGTAAACAGTCCAGATCTATGGCCACAGTCTATGGGCGCCCTCGGTGTACACTTGCCAAGTGACACCGGGACTGCTGATGACTTGACAGGCCTATCAGCTACGTGAACAGTAACAGTAAAACAGTAAAGCATGAATCTCGAGACGTAAAGTCTCAAAAGCACTTTAATATGTTTCAAAAATACCTTTAAGGAACACTTGTAAATTTAATCATTTATTTAAATAATCATTTTCCAAAAAGGTATTTTATTCTCCAGTTTCTCATACAGTAAATCCATCAATAAATATTCATGTATCAAGTGAGAAAATAAATAAATATTCATTTTGAATATTCAAATTATCATATGATAAATCAAATTCTCACTTTAATAAAATATAAAACATGAACATTTAATTTTTCCTAACTTTCTCATAATTTTAAAATTTTGGAAAATTGATGGAAATTATATTAAAATCTCCCATTTAAATTATTTCATGCTTCTAAAATATTTTATAATATTGTAGAATATTTTTGGAAAATTTTCAACAGCATAACAGCTGTGGATTCCTAACCTCTTGCACAAAATCACAGTATATAAACCAGCTGTTCAACCACAGATTTTGCATGTTTTAAACCAATTCATGCTTCCAACAATTTCATAAAATTTGGCTTAATAAAACATGCATTTCACTATATTACTACAACTCACACACTGCTCCTTTAACAGTCTTATGAAGACGATCGTCCCGGTTACGCTAACCGAAATCCATCAACTCAGGCTGTAAAATAATTTTATAAAAAATTATTAATATTTTTCCTTTTAATTTTAAGCCACTAATATGAGTAAAATGCAGCCACTAATGTCATAATATAAGCACAACTAGTATAATTTATACTGGTGCCAAATTTCAACTTCTTCAATTTAGTTCCTTTTTCGGTTTTAATTTCACCAATCCTTCTCTTTTAATTTCTATAATTATTTTCTACCAAAATCCCTAATTTTCAGCATATTTTTCCCTTTCCAACTGTCATGGTCGAACCCCTTTTTATGGCCCTTTCTTTGTCTTTCAACATTTTCCTTAATTTGTTGTTTCCAATTGGTGAGTCTAGTCCATGTGAGTCCTCCTTACTATATTCTTACATGAACATAACAATTTTCTTTTCTTCCATGTCCAAACCAAACTCCCCTGTCATTATCTAAATTTTGATTCCTCATCATTCCAAGTTTCTAAGCGTTCTCTTCATTTTATTTATAATCTATAATTCATTTCTCATCATCTTCATAAAATTTCTAGCCCATTTCCTTGCTTGTTCTCATCTAAGCCAACATCTCATGTTGTTCCAATTTCGTATTCTAATAGAATTTAACTAAAAACAATAATATAATCATGCTTTTCATATGAAGAAACATAGGAATCCATCATTTATTATCAAGGAAACCATGAAAATCTAATTTGCTTACCTTGACCGAATGACACTCCTCCAAGACAGAATTGTTCTACCTCACTTCAGCCCCTTTTTGCTTGTTTCTTGGCTAGTTTAAAGATAGAGGAAGGTTGATGGTGGAGGTTTAAGTAGTTAACTATCAAGAGAATAAAATTTGCTGAATTCCTTTAGAAGTATTGAAGCCAAAACCGAATACAAAAATAACTCAAGTGGCTCTCGTAGAACAGCAGGAATTTCGGTGATGAAGATAAAGTTTTTTGCTGAAGTTTGTTTCTCTTTAGTCTTTTTTTTATTCAAGGTAACCAATAACACTTTGCCACTTAGCTTCCTATCCATTTTCTTCATCATTTCAAGTTTTAAAATGCATTAAATGGTAAAGAAACTTGCAGCAAAAAGAATGGTGTGGAGTACATGAAGTTGATCGGTTTTGACTTGTCTTCAAGTCCTTTTTGCTTTATTTCAGCCAACAAAATTTTCATACATATTAAATTTTGAATGCTCTATCTTTTAAGCATTATTTCTATTATATTTTATACTATAAAAATTTATATTTCAACATCCTTTAAATGGCTGAATAGAAACGGCATCATAGCAGTAGAAAGTAGCCTGAAAGTCTACTTCTGCTTATCGTTTCTTGACTTCCTTCTCTTTTTATTGTTCCCTTCAACCACTAAAATTTTACTATATTTTATTTGTTAGCTTCTATTCCTTGTATATTATTTTATCCATAAAATTTGCTTCTCCCTTCCTTTGAAATTTTTCCAGTCGTGCAACACAAAATGCAGCAGAGAATTTTGCCGTACTGTCCCATTTTTGGCTGCACATTTCTTGATTTTTCTTTGCCTCTTTTGATAGCTATTTAAGCCAATAAAATTTCACTATATATCCAATTAATAATTCCCTCTTTATCTATTCTTATTACCTCATCTTTCCACCAAGATTGGTCTCAAAATTTTGCTTCCAGCCGTGTATACTAGAAACCATAAGTGGCGTGGAAGCCAACTCTTCTTTGCTACACAATTTAAGTGTTGTTTCTCCTTTCTTTGTATATTCCATCCAACCAAAATACATCACATGATCAATAAATAATTCCTTTCTCTTATAAATATATTTATTGATATTTAATACCATGAAAATAATGCTTCCATTCTAAATTTTCTGATTTCACTTCCTTCCTTTTTTCCATACTTGTATTCATCATTCAATATTTTTTTCAACTTTTACACACCAAATTATAAATTATAAATTCCAAAAATTTCATAATTTAAAGTGAAAATTCATATTCAATATTTATTTAATTCCACTAAATAATTTATTTCAGTTATCAATCATTTACAATATGGTATACAATGTAATAAAATCGAGTCTCACACAATCATAGGTGTAAGAGCTGGTTTACAATGGAAAAAACCAGCTTCCTACAACTCTAAGGCATACTTCCTTTGTGACAAATTTATACCAGCAGAAGAATAAGCCACTTCAAGCCCCAAAAAAATATTTCAAAACTCTAAGATCTTTGATCTTAAAGGTAGTGTCTAAGTAAGCTTTCACATCTTGAATGAGAGAAGCATCATTACTGGTGAGAATCACATCGTTAACATATATTAATAGAGCAATGAAGGAAGAAGCCAAGCCTTTAATGAACAAACTTGGATTAGAAGAAGCTTAATAAAAACCCATATCAAGTAAGGCTGTGGTAAGCTTGGAATACCACTGTCTACTATCTTGTTTAAGCCCATACAAAGACTTAGGAAGTATGCGAACTTAGCCAGGTTTAGCACTGGTATAGCCAGGGGCAATTACTTATAAGCTTCCTTATTCAAATCACCATGGAGAAAGGCATTATTGATGTCAAGCTAATGAAGGATCCATCCTTTTGCAGCAATAATAGCAAGCAAGGTACGAATGGTAGTCATTTTGGCCACTAGGGAAAAAGTCTCAATGTAATCAAGACCATGCTGCTGAGTATATAAATTTTAGCAACAAGTCTTACTTTAAACCTTTCAATACTACCATCCGCCTTATGCTTGATCTTATAAGTGCATTTGCAACCAATAGGGTCTTTACCAAGAGGAAGATCAACTACATCCCAAGTATGGGTAGCCTTTAATACTTCCAATTCTACCTGTATAGCCTGCCACCAACATTCATGCTTAACAGCCTGACTATAAGTCTTAGGCTTAACCACACTAGCAATACTTAAAGCAATTTTTTTATGAGGAGCATTTGTGATAGAAAAGAACTTTGGAAAGAGGATGACATACCTTTAAATTTATGTAATCTGGATGAACAAAAGAAGAATAAAAGGAATCAGTTACTGCACAATGATAATCTTGTAGGTAACTAGGAGAAAATCCAACTTTATGCGACCTTCTAAGAATAGGAGAAAAGGAAGGTAAAGACTTATTACTAGGAAAAGAAGACTGTGAAGAAGAACCAGAAGTATGATCAGAAAGATTAGAATGAGGCAGAATACAAGGGGAGGAAGAATGAGAAGGTGAACCAAAAATAAAAGGATCAGAATCAGAAGTATTTGCATTTGGTATATGTGAGACACAATCTGGAAAATGTAAAAATGGAGTGACAATAGGAAGAATGATTTTTGAATTGTTCGAATCAACATCTGAAATAGTTATGTTAGAGAAAGGAAAAAATGTGCTTATAAAAAACATCCATTGAAACAAAAATAGTAGTAGTAGTCAAGTGGTACAACTTATAACCTTTCTGATCTTGAGGATAACCTATAAAAATAGATTTATGAGCTCGGGATTCAAATTTTGTTCTACCATGAGCTAAGGTAGAAGCATAACAAACGTTACCAAAACTTTCAAATGAGAGTAACTAGGTGATTTCTGAAATAGTATAGTAAAAGGAGTTTGTTCTTTAAGAGCTAGTGTTGGAAATCTATTCATAAGATATGTAGCATGTGTAACACAATCACCCCAAAATTTTTCAGGTAAGTGTGCTTCAAATTTCAATGCTCATGCTACATTAAGAATATGTTGGTGTTTTCTTTCTACCACACCATTTTGTTGTGGTGTTTGGACACAAGATGTTTGATGAATTAAACTTTTGGATGAATAAAATTCATTCATGTTAAATTCTTACCCATTATTTGTCTTTATGATCTTTACTTTAACACCAAATTGTGTCTCTACCAAATTGCAAAAATTTTGCATCAGAAAATGAGTGTAAGATTTTTGTTTCATCAAATATAACCAGGTGTATCTATTGCGATCATCAATTATAGTAAGAAAATAGTGAGCACCATACAAAGAGGGAGTGGGATATGGTCTCCATATATCAATGTGTACAAGACCAAAGCAATGAACAGAGCTTGAGGTACTAAGGGGAAAAGGAATATGTTTTTATTTGGAAAAGTGACGTACATCACAAGGAGCATGATCATGTATAGTGATTGAAGAATCAACAGAGTGTAAAACCTGAAGCCTATTGGAAGAAAGATGTCCTAAACGATAGTACCAAATTTTACTAGAAACATGTTAAGGAACAGAACAAGAAATGGTGACTTGTTGTTGGATGAACTTGCAGATAAAATTTGTTCTAAGATGAAAAGGCCAGAGGACTGCTTAGCTAATCCAATCATCTTCATATTTTGTGCATCTTGAATAACACAATTATTGGGATGAAAGGTAAGCAAACAATTGTTACTCTTAGTAAGTGTGACATCCCAGTCACTACACATTTACTTATAACTTTTTCTTTTTTCACATAAACTTGATTAGACTCACTCGTCAATGTCATTCCTTCTTCTTCTTGAACTTAGCATTTAATAGTTCATCATAAATAATTTTGACATCAATTAAAACATAAAAATGATATATATATATACATATCATTCCATATCAAAGGATCTTACACATCATTCCTAACTTAAATCTCCAACATCTTATGTACATAAATGTTAACTTGTACTGTACTATAGCTGAATTATAATTTACTTTACGAAAGTACATAAGTATACCTTCAATGCTAACTGGGAAGCGTATCTCGAAGGTAACTTTCAAGATCCACTAGTAGGCTCTTCTATCGAGAGCGAGGGATTACTTTAGGTAGTCTGTAGGAAAAATGTTCATAAAAGGGTGAGTTTACGCTCAGTAAAAAAATGTGTAAAAGAGCGTATTATGCCTCTATATGCAGTTTTCCTGCTTGGCTCTATAATGTCATGTAAAATCATTATAAAGCATACTCGTATACTTTCATCAATTATATAAAAGTTCTTCATAATAGCATATGCTTATCAATCGAGTAAATCAAGTACTTCTTTAAAATAGCATCTGCAAACATACTTCATATACTTGCTTGAAAACATATTTCATACCTCTTTAAAATCGTTGTATGAAAACGTACATCATATACTTCTTTCAAATATCATTTGCATGCATACATACTTCTTTCAAATCTTCGTATACAAGTAAATCAAATACTTTCGATTTCTTTATTCTTTGAAATTACATATATATCTCTTTCGAATAACATAAAAACTGTTTGCATCAAAACATGCATCATCCTCTTTCCTTAAAACATACATTATATAGCTTGTAAATAACAGGGAGACTATCTGCATTTTAACGGAATCATGCACTAGACAGGTGGCGTACCCTTATAGGGGCCAGGAATCCTCCCTTAGCCAAATACATAACAGAGACAATTGGCCAAATGTCGATTGGCCACAGTGAACACTAGTCAGGTGTGACGTCCCAGTCACCATACATTTCTTATTCATCTTTTATCCTTTTTCCCTTAACTTGGTTAGATTTGCTTGTCAATGTCAATCATACTTTTCTTGAAATAGGCTTACTATCTAACAGCTCAATATAATTAATTCAATTTCAATAAAACAGACTAATGATACATGTATATATGTATCATCCATTTCCACAGGATCTCATACATCGTCTTAACTTAAATCCCCGACATCTTGCATACATTAATGTTAGTTGTACTGTACCATAACTGAATTACAATTTACTTTACATAATTACATAAGTATACTTTCTATATTACTTGGGAAGCGTCTTTCGAAGGTAAACTTTCAAGATCCACTCGTAAACTCTTCTATCGAGAGCGAGGGATTACTTCAGATAGTCTGTATGAAAAATGTTCGTAAAAGGGTGAGTTTACGCTCAGTAAGAAAAATATGTAAAAGAGCGTGCTATGCCTCTATATGTAGTTTTTCCTACTTGGCTCTATAATGTCATGTAAAGCATTATAAAGCATGCATCATAAACCTCTTTCATGCATTGTTTGCAACCATGCATATTTCTTTCAGATGGTGTAGGCAAACATACTTACTTGAAAACATCATGCTTCAAATCATACTTTGTATGCTTCTTTTTAAATATAGCATACATATAAACATGCACCATACTTCTTCTTCTTATACTTTCTTTAAAACATCATGCTTTATAACATACTTCAAAACATCATACTTCATAAACTTGCTTCTTTACTTTAAAACATACTTTACATGCTTTTATAACATAGCATGTTTCGTATACTTCTTCAAAACATGTTTCAAATACTTCTTTGAAATATCATTTACATACATACATGCTTTTCTTAAAACATCTTATACTTTCTTGAAAACATACTTCATATACTTCTTTTAAAACTTCTTGTACAAGTAAACCAAGTACTTTCGATTTCTTTATTCTTAGAAATCGCATATACATATAGTTTTCGATAACATAAAAACTATTCATACTTTTGTGGAGTTATGCACTGCATCATCATCATCATCATAATCATGTGGCGTACCCCGTAGGGCCAGGAATTCTCCCTTAGCCAAACATGAAACATAAGCAGATTGGCCAACTGCGGGTGGCTACAGTTAACACTAGTCAGGTGTCCCCTGTAGCAACTGAGGCCTGACTTATGGTCCTCAGCCCTTAACATACATCATTTCAGGACTTGATCAGAGCCCCTACTAGAAACATGAAAGTGCATAATCTCAAAACATATGCCATGTAGCTTCTAGCCATGACATTTCATACTTTCTGAAAATAGGTTAGAAAGCCTCTTTTCAAAACAGGGCAGTCGACTGGCTTAATAGGGCAGTCAGCTGCTGCTTCATACTTTCATTTATCGAAATTATTTTTATTTAAAATTTCGATATTTTCATCTTCGAAAACATATAAGGGCAGTCGACTGGGCCATATAGCAGTCGACTGGGCCATATAGCAGTCGACTGGTTTTCAAACAGAATGCTTCTTAAGAAATAGCAGTCGACTGGTCCATATAGCAGTCAACTGTTTTTAAAACAGAATGCTTCTGGGTAAATAGCAGTCGACTGGCTTACATAGCAGTCGACTGGTTTGCATCGATTTTCGAAAAACGGCGTTTTGGTTGTCTCTAGGCAGTCGACTTCCCTTTATGGCAGTCGGCTGCCCCTAGCCTAATTGGTACTAGGAGACAAGTCCGAAAATGCATCTTTTCCTGTACAAATCAGCTGATGTTTCATTCCAAATCACATAATAACATCATAAAACATGCGGACATAGCCGCCTTACGTCCGTTACATAATTTCCTTACCTTGAATCCTTCGGGAACGCGAAATCACTTGGCGCGTCAACCCTAGCTTTTCACTCCTTCAAAGCTGTAATCATAAATCATATCAAACCTTAAATTAAACCACATACATATGCTATACTAACTCAAAACAACTTCATATCATGAACCAAATTGTAAAAATCATCTTCTTCTCTTACCTTCACTAGAGACCAAAACTTCAAATCTTGAGATCTCCTCCAATACTTGGAATTAATTCACCAAACTCCGGATATTATCTAGTCTAGTGATAAGGATCGTTTTTCGTCTAATAAGCTCAACGATTTGGTTACTAAACAAGAGTGTTTGTCAAGGTAGCTATGGAAGAAAACTTATGGAAACTTGGAGAACACGAGGGAGAGGGCTAGAAATGGGGCTGACGTTGGGTGATGGCTGATGGGCTGGTGAGTCATGCAATCTTCATTAATTGCTTCTTATCCCATCATTAATCTCAGCCATGCTTTTCCTTGACCCCTTTGACCCATTAATTCTCTTCTTCCATTCTTCCATTCATGCATAAGCCACATATGTTTAATTAACCAATCAAAAATCTGATTTTGTTTCTTGTCTCATACTCTTAATATTTTTCTGATATCAACATTAAATCATTTGACTAATTGACATTCACTTCCTTATTTCTTCCATACATCATGCATACATCACTCATACATTAAACTTCATATTCGTTAAACTATGAAAATCTGATATTAATTCTTTGCTCATACCTCCATTATTCTTATAACATCAATTTAATTTCCTTGACTATTTAATCTTTCATCTCATTACTTCCTCCATGTTTCATACATCCTTCATACTTCATAATTCTCATATCTACTTATTTTCATTTAAGCTAACATACTTTATAATTATGGAGGAATTACATGAAATTGGGGGATTTCACATCAGGTGACATCTGTGGCAACTGAGGACCGGACTTAGGCTCCTCAGCCAATTTCATGTCATACTGGGAACTTGATCAGAGTCCTTGAACAAACACAGATAGTGCATGGTCATCGAGTACCTCATAGTCTTAAAACATTTGTCATATAGCTTTTGCAATGACAATTCATACCTTCTTGAAATAGGTTTTGAAACCTCTTTTCAAACAAGGCAGTCGACTGGCCTTATAGGGCAGTCGGCTACTGCCTCATATTTTCATTTATCGAAATTATTTTAATTTAAAATTTTGATATTTTTCATTTCTAAAAACACATGAGGGCAGTCGACTGGTCCATATAGTGATGGGCACGGACAAGAGAAAACGCAGCTTGGAATTTGAAGGAGCTGAAACACAACAGGACAGAAGCAAAGTTGATGACTGACAACTTCTGAAAACCTAGACCCGAAGCCTAAAGAGACTCGAACCCAAAGGTATTGGACCTTGACCCTACGAATAAGAATTCGAAAACCTAAGGTATTGTAAAATCTGATTTTATACTACTGTAAACCCAAATTTCATAAAATTTGGTAATGTAAATAAAGTAAACATTACATATTGATTTTCACTTAGATGAAAAACTCTTTAACTTGAGATGTGCATGGAAGAATGTTGGTGTGATAATGTATGGGCGAGGACCTCGAACAGCTCTACAATGGGCGAGCAAGGAAGGCTGTTCGCCTATGGGCGAGCATAATTAGTGAACAGAACGCCAATGTTACTGGCGAGGGCGAGTAGTCCAGTCCGCCCAAGTTGGCGAGGGCTCTTGATCGCCCAGACGGATTGAGAAAAATATTAAAAGTTAAATAAAAGTGAAATTTTGTGGGAAAGCATGACAAACAAAGTCAATAACGTGTGGGAAGAAAAGAGTTCTAATTGATTTCTTTTACTATAATATTCTCCATGAAATTAATGCAAAATATGAAAACATTAAATGAAGGATTAATGACTAGAGGACAAAACAAGGAAAAGAATGGGTTGATAGCCAATAACCGTTGGCTGGAAGAGACATGGCGTGGAAAAGAGAGGAAAAGGAAATAGAAAAGTCAAGAATGATGGCAGGAAGTGGCGTGGGCTAGAAAGAAAATTTAGTCAATAACATGCAGGAAAGAAATGAGCTATTGACGTCTTTTGCTGCACTTTTTCTACCCGTTTTAATGCCGTTCAGACGTTCTTATGGTGCAATTTTCTTCATGAATTAATGCACTACCAGACGAGGTAATGATGAAGGAAGGGATAAGGAGCAGATGGTTAGTCCTGGTTGGACTAACATGCCTATATAAAGAGGCTTCAAGAGAAGAAATGGATTGAAATGAACTCCATCCTCTCCAGAATCCTTCTCGCCCATTCCGTTCCACTATAAGTTCATCTTTAGTTCTTCAGTTTTTCTTAGATGTAAGCCATGAAAACTTCCTTATTAGTTAGCCAAACCTTTCCTCCAATGTTGAAGAGCTAAGGAACAAGCAAACTAAAGCTAAGAGAGATAAGAAAGCATTCTGTGGTTGGAGGAGTAACTTGATAAAGGTGAGTTTCATAGTTTTGCAGTTCTCTTGATATTTAATCATAGATATAGTCTGGTTGTAATTGAATATTGTTGAATATGTAAGAAAACTAGATGGAAAAATAACTAAGAATGAGTAAGGAAACACGATGGGCGAGTAGGAAGTTGCTAGTCAAAATGGGTGACTACTCGCCCAAAGGATAGGGCAAGTTTGAGATATTGTTATGTGAGTTCGCCAGTTTTGTGGGATAGTCAGAATGACTGTTCGGGCGGGCGAGAACCCATGATCGCCAAAAGGCGAGAATGTCGATAACAGTGATCGCTAATGTGAAATGATGATGAGTGCCAATGATGCAAGAAGGAAATAGAGAACTCGCCAAAGTGTTGTTCAAGAGGACGAGATAGCCAAGGGCTATCCAATTCATGGGCGGGCCCAATTATGAATGAAAAGCCACGAGTGGCGAACTGAATTGATAAGCATGGCGAGTTGAGCTCCTATGTTGGGCGAACTCCCATGAATAAGCCGCTAATGGACAGCGAGCTATGTTGGGCGAATGGCGAGCTATTACCTCGCCAAAGTGCCACTATTATTAGGAAAATATAATTGTTTTGGAAAATATTCATAGTTTGAATAAATGTTTTTGCAGACGAGAATTGAGGAAGGCGGGCGAGAAGCAAGGCTGCATTAGACGAGGTAAGGGAGATGTGTGTGAAGTGAATGCATGTCCTGTGGAGTTAAATTTTATGAAATTATTGAGAAATTGTTTTGCTTTTGACATGCATTATTATGAAAAATCGTGCTTGGGCGAACTGGTAAAACGGCGGGCGAGCCAATGTGGCGAACCCTTTTAATGTTTCTTTGGGGCGGGCGACCCTTGTTTTCATGGATGGGCGAGTCGATCAGGGCAATGCCAGAATGGGCGAGCCTTGAGGGCGAGCCAGGTTAATTTGTTTTAAAAGCTAAGGATTGGCGGGCGAATACTAGTTCACCGTACTTGGCGAACTGATCATGGGCAAACTGATTTATGACTATTTTCTCAACGTAAAATAAATAAATAAATAAAATTTAAATTAATTTTATTATTTTTGAAAATAGAAAATATCAAACTTTTTGGGCGAGTTGACCATGATCAATGCCAGTTGGGCGAACTGACATAGGTGAGCTATTGATGGCGAGCCAGTTTTAAAAAGTGAATGTTTGGCGGGTGAACAAATGTTCTCCGCACTTGACTAGTTGACCATGGGCGAGCCAGGCTGGGCGAGCTGACCATGGGCGACCGGCGACCAGTTTTCAATTTACATTTTCTATGAAAATGAGAATAATACTTTTTTTGAAATTATTAATTATTTAAATGAATAAAATGTAAATGTGTTTCTGTAAAGGTACTTTGAGCTATAAATATGATTTTGAGACTTTAGGCCCCTAGTTTCATGCAGTGTTACGAGTTAGAAGGTTGATGGACTCGCCAAGTCATCAGCGGTCTCGAGGTCACTTGGCAAGTGAACCCCGAGGACCACCCATAGATTGTGGCCATAGATCTACTGCATCCCTATTGGGATTATTATGCCGTTCTCGCAAGGGGGAGGGGGAACGATGATAGCATGATTTATTTATAGGGTGATGCCTAGTCTCAACTTGTTAATTTCTGTTTACAGAGAGGATTTTGTTATATCCTATTCGATGTTTATTACATGATATTGTAAACTGTTTTCCATATGCACTGGGTTTACTGTTGAGAAAGATAAAAGTTTTGGGAAATAGGGTTGATTTGTATTAAAGCAGCGTACATCTTCCTTACTGAGCATGTTATCGCTCACCCCTTATTTTCCACTCCACAGATTGTCGATTTTGGGTTAAGCGAATTACTTTCCAGATATTATCGACTGTTAGCAGATATTCGATATCGAAGGTATATTATCTCTTTTATATATTCAGAAAAATTTTACAGTACTACTTTAAATAGAAGGGAATGTATATGCATCTTAGTACAAGTAATAAGAGTTTTAATTTAAATTGTTAATAGTGTTAAGCATCACAGACAACCCAACCGGTAAGTAAGGGGAGTTTATAAGTAAATATTATGTCATATAGTGGACTTTGGGATGTTACAGGTATAGCAATGGTGGATGGTGAAGAAGGAGGCGCCACAAGGAAGAAAACCTTGATAAGCCTAGTAGAGAGGGAACCCAAGAGAAAGGCACACTCAAATTCTGAAAATTCAATTCATTGATCTGTTCATCAATAGCGTTTATAAGGTATTTATAATAATACCTAGCACTTAAGCACATAAACAAGTGGACTGGAATTAACACCAACAGAAAATAAGACTAAACCCAAATTCATGCCTAAACCTAGTTACATAAAATAAATAATCCAAGACACAACAAGACTCAAACGTGGGCTATCCAAACACTTAGCCCATTTTATTGTTAAGCTAAAATAAGACAGTAAACCATGCTCATGTCGCTTGGGCTTCCAAGCAAGTATAGATGTTTTGGGAATCTTCATGGAAGCTTCCTTGACACTTCAATGATGCTAGAGCTTGTTGCATTAATGAGGTCAGGACTTGTTGCGTCTTCTTAGCTCGAGCTCGGGATTGGACCTCCTTAGATGACCAATGGATCCTTAGCATCATGAACATCACGAGCAAGTGGATCTCCATCATATAGCAATCGACTGGTTTTCAAAAAGAATGCTTTTCGAGAAATAGAAGTCGACTGGTCATACAGCAGTCAACTGTTTTTGAAACAGAATGCTTTTTAGCAAATAGCAGTCGACTGTCCCATATAGCAGTCGACTGGTTTGAAACATAATGCATACTGGAAAAATAGCAGTCGACTGGCTTACATAACAGTAGACTAGTTTATCTCGGTTTTCAAAAAACTACGCTTTGGTTGTCTCTAGACAGTCGGCTGCTCCTAGCCTAATTGGCACTAGGAGTAAAACCCGAAATTGACATTTCCTGCATAAAAATCCAGCTTGCACTTCTCTCCAAAACAATTAAAATCACATTAAAACATGTGGACATAGCCACCATACGTTCGTTACATAAATTCTTTACCTCAATTTACTTCCAAATTGCAAATCACTTGGTTGCACCAATGGTCTTCTTCACTTCTTCAAAGTTGTAACATCATCATTCAAACCTTTAGCTTTCTTTCACTTTAGCACCATAAATAGACTATATCAACATCATACAACTCTATACCATAAACATAATTGAAAAAATCATCTTCTTCTCTTACCTTTGTCAATGCCAAATTTTCAGACTTTGAGATCTCCCCTAATACTTGGATTCAATCTACCAAACTTCGGGTATAGTTTAGTCTAGTGACTATAATCATTTTTCGTTCAACTAGCTAAATGAATCGATGGAGGAACAAGGTGGTTTGTCAAGGTGATTGGGGATGGAAACTTAGGAGGAAAATGGGGTGAATGAGAGGGATGGGAGGTTGCTGCCGTGTGGGTGATGGAGATGATGACTAAGCCATTGCATTAAATACATCTTAATCCACTAATCATCTCATCTCAACCATTGACCATGCTTTTGACCCTTCTTTGACCATTTAAGTCTCTTCTTCTCTTCTATTATTTTAGCCACATGTCCTTCCAATTACCAAAAATCTGACGTTAAATTCTTTTCTCATACTCTAACACTCCCAAAATATCAAAATTTATTTCTTTGACTATTTGACTATCCATCTCATTATTTCTTCATATGTTTCATACATAATTGGTACATCAAATTCTCATAGTTATTTACTTCATTTAAGCTGAAATACTTTACAATCATAAGGAAGTTACATGAATTTAGGGATTTCACAAAAAATGCTTTAAGAAGCATAGTTATCCTCCTAGATTCAAGCCAAGGACTAAGAATGGTGTAGCTGTAAATTGTGTTGAAGCAAACAAATGCCCTGCTGTTGATGGTCATGCAAGTCAGACAATTGATAATGGTGCACCAAGAGTTTTTACTGATAACCAGTACAGGAAATTGCTTTCTTTGGTCCAATCTATTGATATATCCTCTTCTTCAACAGCACATGCCAATGCAATAGCTAATCTAAGTCTAAACTCAAGTACACTAGCAATAGCTTATCATTGTTCTTTTAACACATCTAAATATATTATAGACACAGGTGCTTCAGATCATATCATTTGTTCTATTACTCTTTTTGACACCTATAAACCTACTCTTAAAGCCTTTGTCGAACTGCCTAATAGCATATATGCAACTGTGTCACATATAGGTATTGTGAAACTATCTTCCTTTCATTCTTCAAGATGTATTGCTGGTTCTTAGTTTTACCTTTAATATGATATCAATTGGTAAACTTACTGTGAAATCCCCAAATTCATGTAACTTCCTTATGATTGTAAAGTATTTCAGCTTAAATGAAGTAAATAACTATAAGAATTTGATTTATCAATGATGTATGAAACATATGAAGAAATAATGAGATGGATAGTCAAATAGTCAAAGAAATAAATTTTGATATTTTGGGAGTGTTAGAGTATGAGAAAAGAATTTAACGTCAGATTTTTGGTAATTAGAAGGACATGTGGCTAAAATAATAGAAGAGAAGAAGAGACTTAAATGGTCAAAGAAGGGTCAAAAGCATGGTCAATGGTTGAGATGAGATGATTAGTGGATTAAGATGCATTTAATGCAATGGCTTAGTCATCATCTCCATCACCCACACGACAGCAACCTCCCATCCCTCTCATTCACCCCATTTTCCTCCTAAGTTTCCATCCCCAATCACCTTGACAAACCACCTTGTTCCTCTATCGATTCATTTAGCTAGTTGAACGAAAAACGATTATAGTCACTAGACTAAACTATACCCGAAGTCTCGTAGATTGAATCCAAGTATTAGGGGAGATCTCAAAGTCTGAAAATTTGGCATTGACAAAGGTAAGAGAAGAAGATGATTTTTTCAATTATGTTTATGGTATAGAGTTGTATGATGTTGATATAGTCTATTTATGGTGCTAAAGTGAAAGAAAGCTAAAGGTTTGAATGATGATGTTACAACTTTGAAGAAGTGAAGAAGACCATTGGTGCAACCAAGTGATTTGCAATTTGGAAGTAAATTGAGGTAAGGAATTTATGTAACGAACGTATGGTGGCTACGTCCACATGTTTTAATGTGATTTTAATTGTTTTGGAGAGAAGTGCAAGCTGGATTTTTATGCAGGAAATGTCAATTTCGGGTTTTACTCCTAGTGCCAATTAGGCTAGGAGCAACCGACTGCGTTAAGTAACAACTGACTGCCTAGAGACAACCAAAGCGTAATTTTTTGAAGACCGAGACAAACCAGTCGACTTCTATGTAAGCTAGTCGATTGCTATTTTCCCAGAATGCATTCTGTTTCAAACCAGTCGACTGCTATTTGCTAAAAAGCATTTTGTTTCAAAAACAGTCAATTTCTATATGACCAGTTGACTACTATTTCTCGAAAAACATTATGTTTGAAAACCAGTCGACCGCTATATGGACCAGTCGACTGCCCCCATGTGTTTTCAGAAATGAAAAATATCGAAATTTTAAATAAAAATAATTTCAATAAATGAAAATATGAGGCAACAGCCGACTACCCTATAAGGCCAGTCGACTGCCCTGTTTGAAAAGAGGTTTCAAAGCCTATTTCAAGAAGGTATGAATTGTCATTGCAAAAGCTATATGACAAATGTTTTGAGACTATGAGGTACTCGATGACCATGTGCTATTTGTATTTGTTCAAGGACTCTGATCAAGTTCCCGGTATGACATGAAATTGGCTGAGGAGCCTAAGTTCGGTCCTCAGTTGCCACAGATGTCACCTGACTAGTGTTCACTGTGGCCAATCGACATTTGGCTAATTGTCTCTGTTATGCATTTGGCTAAGGGAGGATTCCTGGCCCCTATGAGGGTACGCCACCTATCTAGTGCATGATTTCGTTAAAATGCAAATAGTCTCTCTGCTATTTACAAGCTATATAATGTATGTTTTAAGGAAAGAGTATGATGCATGTTTTGATACAAGCAGTTTTTATGTTATTCAAAAGAGATATGTATATGCGATTTCAAAGAAAAAAGAAATCTGAAGTATTTGATTTACTTGTATACGATGATTTGACAGAAGTATGTATGTATGCAAATGATATTTGAAAGAAGCATATGATGTACATTTTCATACAACGATTTGAAAGAGGTATGAAATATGTTTTCAAGCAAGTATATGAAGTATGTTTGCATATGCTATTTTAAAGAAGTACTTAATTTACTTGATTTATAAGCATATACTATTATGAATAACTTTTATATAATTGATGAAAGTATACGATTATGCTTTATAATGATTTTACATGACATTATAGATCCAAGCAGGAAAACTGTATATAGAGGCATAGTACGCTCTTTTACATATTTTTTTTACTGAGCGTAAACTCACCCTTTTACGAACATTTTTCCTATAGACTACCTGAAATAATCCCTCGCTCTCGATAGAAGAGCCTACTAGTGGATCTTGAAAGTTACCTTCGAGATACGCTTCCCAATTAGCATGGAAGGTATACTTATGTACTTACGTAAAGTAAATTGTAATTCAGCTATAGTACAATACAAGTTAACATTTATGTACATAAGAGATTGAGGATTTAAGTTAGGAATGATGTGTAAGATCCTGTGATATGGAATGATATGTATATATATCATTTTTATGTTTTAATTGATGTCAAAATTATTTATGATGAACTATTAAATACTAAGTTCAAGAAGAAGAAGGAATGACATTGACGAACGAGTTTAATCAAGTTTATGTGAAAAAGAAAAAAGTTATAGGTAAATGTATAGTGACTAGGATGTCACAGATTGATATCAGAGCAGGTTAAACTAATATTTGTTAGTGTCAATAAGTTGGAGTTAGCGTATATCCCCAATGTACTGTACATGTCTGAATACATATGCATAATATAACTGGTTGAAGTTATACTAAATAGCTCAATTTTGTGATTTTATTGACAGAATGAGCTCAGGTAGAGGGGGTATTAGTAAAGAAAGAGGAAGGGGTCATGTAGAAGAGCCCCAGTACAGTCTTCTCCTCCATCTCCACCGCATAGCCCGAATACTAGGTTAGCGAATATGGAGAAGCATATGGAAAATATGGCCACTATGTTCACACAATTTATGGCTAATTTTCCGAACGTGGCCACAAGTACACCAGTAGCTACTACTACTGTACAGCTCATACCAGTACAGACAGAATTACCCCCACCGGTTCTAACTATTGAAAAGCGGGATCTCGCGGCTTATTGCAGTATGACCTTGATTAATGAATTCAAGAAAATGGATCCACCTAAGTTTAAGGGGGATAAGGACACGTTGGCCATAGTGAACTGGTTGAAAGCGGTCACTAGATCCTTTAAGTATATGCCATGCTCTGAAAAGGAAAAAGTGGGTTTGGCTGCTTATTTGTCAGTGGACGATGTAGAGTATTGGTAGCAATCCACTCGGGCCATTTTGGAGGCTCAATATGTTGAGCTTACGTGGGACAGATTTTTAGAGGCCTTTAATGAGTAGTACATCCCACGCAATGATCAGACTAGGTTAAAGATCAAGTTTCTGAACTTGACTCGAGGGACAATGTCAGTTAATCAATATGAGTCAAAGTTCATTTCTTTAAGTGGATTTGATCTAGAGACCCTTAGGAGTGAAGGACATAAGATTTACAGATTTATAGAAGGACTAAAGTCTCCTATCAGATCCAAGTTATATATAATGGATATCACCTCTTATGGAGAGGTGGTCCGTAAGGCTCAGTATGAGCTTCATCAAACTGATTTTCGAGCCAAAGATAAAGGCAAAGAACAGATGAAGTAGAAGTCAGAGGAGAAAGCCTCTAGGGATAGATATCCATATAGGAGAAGCAGGCCATATGAAAGAGCTTCGATAGGTAAGCAAGTAAATTATAAGAAAATGATTATTAATTAATTAAATGGATATGGAAACATACTAAGTTAAGAGTTATGATGATTATGATACAGGGACTCATAGACCCACCAGGATCAAGATAAATGATGAGAGATCCCGACATTCAACTGGTAGTATCGCTAGCTCACCTAAGAGTACTAGACAAAGGTGTGAACATTACGGGAAATTTCATGGATCCCAAGCATGCCGCAAGGTTACTGGGGCTTGTTATTGGTGTGGTAAATAGGGACATATGATTAAGGATTGTCCTAAAATGAATCAAAGGGTGCTTGAGGAATCGGAAGAGGCCACCCAGCCTCAGCGTAAGGCCACAGCTGAAGAGAAAGGAAAGACACTCGTTAACTATGATGTAAATGTGGAGAATGTATAATACAAAAGTATGTTGTATTATCTGACTTATTTGTAAGTGAAGTTAATAGAAAGTATGTATGGTTATGTGAAAGATTTAGCTTATATTGTGAACGTAGAAAAGAAAAGTCTTGAACTTAATGAAATTTAGGTAATTATGGAAAATTTTGATGTATTTCCAAATGATCTTCCAGGACTAGATTGGGAAATAGAGGTTATTATCGACTTGGTGCCAAGGACTGAGCCCATTTCGAGATCACCCTATCGAATGACGTTAGTAAAATTAGAAGAACTTGAGAAGCAACTTTAAGAGTTAGTAGATAAAGGGTTCATACAATTAAGTGTATACCCTTGGGGCACTCCGGCACTAATTGTCAAGAAGAAAGATGGTAGCATGAGGCTGTACATCGACTATTGATTTCATATTGATATATTCGAGGTCCCAGGAAGAACATAAGCAGCAATTAAGGATAGTTCTGCAAACCCCCAAAGATCGAAGATTTTATGCCAAGCTAAATAAGTGTAAATTGGTTGAATCAAATCTCCTCTTTAAGTCAAATAATTAGTAAAGATGGAGTTTCGGTCGATCCATCGAAGATAGAAGGGGTGATTCAATGGAAAAGACCAAAAACAATAACGAAGATTTGTAGAAGGTTTCTCGAAGTTAGCTACTCCATTGACGCGCTTAACCCACAAAGAGGTAAAATATGAATAGAATGATGCTTACGAACGAAGTTTCAAGAATTAAAGCATAGGCTGACGACTGCACCTATTCTTACCATTCCTAGTGGTTTTGGTGGATGTTCGATGTATAGTGATGCCTCATGACAAGGTTTGAGAGATATGTTAATGCAGCATAGTAAGGTAATTGTATATGATTCTCGATAATTAAAGAACCATGAGAAGAACTACCCAATTCATGAGTTGGAGTTAGCTACAGTAGTATTTGCTTTAAGAATTTGGAGGCATTACTTATATGGTGAGAAATCACAGATTGTTACAGAATATAAGAGTCTGAAGTACTGAATCTCTCAAAGAGAATTGAATATGAGACAGAAGAGATGGCTCGAGTTTTTAAAGGATTATGAGTATGAGATTTTATACCACATAGGGAAAGCCATTGTAATAGCAAATGCTCTAAGCCGAAAGCATGAAGTAATAATAGTTTATATGATGATAAAAAGTGTGAATTGCTTGAGCAAATTACAGGCCTTAATCTAAATGTTATACCTTTAAGGTAAAATTGGGAATGATGGCTAGTAAAATGATTGAGCCAGAATTGATGGACAGTTTAACTAAAACAGCTCACATCCTACTTATGAAGTCTATAGATATACTTAGTGCTTTGGTAGAAATGTATGTGAAGGAAGTCGTTAGATTACATGGAGTTCAAATGAGCATTATATTTGATGGAGATTCCAAGTTCACTTCTCACTTTGGGAAGATTTTCAAGAAGCCATGGGATCTCAGTTGAATTTTGCACAACTTTTCATCCGCAGACTGATGGGCAATCTGAGCGCATTATTCAGATGCTCAAGGATATGTTGAGAGCTAGTGCTATAGATTTTAAAGGCTCATGGGATTACCATCTGTCATTGGCTGAGTTTGCATACAACAATAGTTACTATACAAGTATCAGGATGGCACCATATAAGGCTTTATATGGTAGAAGGTGTCGATCTCCAATTGGGTGGGAAGAAGTGGGTGAGCATAAGTTATTGACTCCAGATTTAGTCGAGCAAGCATATGAGGATGTTGAGTTGATTTGTTAAAGGCATAAGACAGCTTAGAGTCAACAAAAGAGTTATGCGAACGCTCGACGGAGACCACTTGAGTTTTTGGTTGGAGACTATGTGTTCTTGAAAGTTTCTCCATCCAAAGGGATCATGAGATTTGGCAGATGAGCTAAGCTTAGTCCTCGCTACATCATTCCATTTGAGGTCTTAAATCGAGTGGTGATGTTGCCTATAGATTGGCATTGCCTCCGGAGTTATCGGGAGTACATAATTTATTTCATGTGTCGATGCTTTGGAAGTATAATCCGGACCCATCTCATGTTATAGAGTATGAGCTCTTGGAGATACAAGAAGACATGAGTTATGTGGAAAAAGCCAGTTTGGATTTTGGATAGAAAAGATAAGGTGCTAAGATCTAAGACGATCCCACTAGTTAAAGTTCTTTGGCAATACCACTCTATGGAAGAAGTTACATAAGAGCTAGATAGCTTAATGAAGGAAAAGTATCCGTAATTATTTGAGACATGACCTGATTTGAATTTGGAGGACCAAATTCTTTAAGGTGGGGAGAATGTGAAATCCCCAAATTCATGTAACTTCCTTATGATTGTAAAGTATTTCAGCTTAAATGAAGTAAATAACTATGAGAATTTGATGTATCAATGATGTATGAAACATATGAAGAAATAATAAGATGGATAGTCAAATAGTCCAAGAAATAAATTCTGATATTGTGGGAGTGTTAGAGTATGAGAAAAGAATTTAATGTCAGATTTTTGGTAATTAGAAGGACATGTGGCTAAAATAATAGAAGAGAAGAAGAGAATTAAATGGTCAAAGAAGGGTCAAAAGCATGGTCAATTGCTGAGATGAGATGATTAATGGATTAAGATGTATTTAATGCAATGGCTTAGTCATCATCTCTATTACCCACACAGCAGCAACCTCTCATCCCTCTCGTTCACCCCATTTTCCTTTTAAGTTTCCATCCCCAATCACCTTGACAAACCAGCTCGTTCCTCCATCGATTCGTTTAGCTAGTTGAATGAAAAATGATTATAGTCACTAGACTAAGCTATACCCAAAGTTTGGTGGATTGAATCCAAGTATTGGAAGAGATCTCAAAGTCTGAAAATTTAGCTATTGACAAAGGTAAGAGAATAAGATGATTCTTTCAATTATGTTTATGGTATAGAGTTGTATGATGTTGATATAGTCTATTTATGGTGCTAAAGTGAAAGAAAGCTAAAGGTTTGAATGATGATGTTATAGCTTTGAAGAAGTGAAGAAGACCATTGGTGCAACCAAGTGATTTGCAATTCGGAAGTGAATTGAGGTAAGGAATTTATGTAACGGACGTAGGCTGGCTATGTCCACATGTTTTAATGTGATTTTAATTGTTTTGGAGAGAAGTA
Source organism: Heritiera fomes (assembly GCA_032173925.1). Classification (NCBI taxonomy): domain Eukaryota; kingdom Viridiplantae; phylum Streptophyta; class Magnoliopsida; order Malvales; family Malvaceae; genus Heritiera; species Heritiera fomes. Next base: position 9,787,723 of record JAPDPM010000002.1, on the reverse strand, counting down.
CAAGCTGGATTTTTATGCAGGAAATGTCAATTTCAGGTTTTACTCCTAGGGCCAATTAGGCTAGGAGCAGCCGACTGCCTAGAGACAACCAAAGCGTAGTTTTTCGAAAACCGAGACAAACCAGTCAACTGCTATGTAAGCCAGTCGACTGCTATTTTCCCAGTATGCATTCTGTTTCAAACCAGTCGACTGTTATATGGGATAGTCGAGTGTTATTTGCTAAAACGCATTCTATTTCAAAAAAAATCAACTGTTATTTCTTGAAAAGCATTCTGTTTGAAAACCAGTTGACTGCTATATAGACCAGTCGACTGCCCTCATGTGTTTTCAGAAATGAAAAATATCAGAATTTTAAATGAAAATAATTTCGATAAATGAAAATATGAGGCAGCAGCCGACTGCCCTATAAGGCCAGTCGACTGCCCTGTTTGAAAAGAGATTTCAAAGCCTATTTCAAGAAGGTATGAATTGTCATTGCAAAAGCTATATGACAACTGTTTTGAGACTATGAGGTACTCGATGACCATGCACTATCCATAATTGTTCAAGGACTCTGATCAAGTTCCCGGTATGACATGAAATTGGCTGAGGAGCCTAAGTCCGATCCTCAGTTGCCACAGATGTCACCTGACTAGTGTTCACTGTGGCCAATCGACATTTGGCCAATTGTCTCTGTTATGCATTTGGCTAAGAGAGGATTCCTGGCCCCTATGAGGGTACGCCACCTATCTAGTGCATGATTCCGTTAAAATGCAAATAGTCTCTCTATTATTTACAAGCTATATAATGTATGTTTTAAGGAAAGAGTATGATGCATGTTTTGATGCAAGCAGTTTTTATGTTATTCGAAAGAGATATGTATATGCGATTTCAAAGAATAAAGAAATCGAAAGTATTTGATTTACTTGTATACGATGATTGAAAGAAGTATGTATGTATGCAAATGATATTTAAAGAAGCATATGATGTATGTTTTCATATAATGATTTGAAAGAGGTATGAAATATGTTTTCAAGCAAGTATATGAAGTATGTTTGCATATGTTATTTTAAAGAAGTACTTGATTTACTCGATTTATAAGCATATGCTATTATGAAGAACTTTTATATAATTGATAAAAGTATACGAGTATGCTTTATAATGATTTTACATGACATTATAGAGCCAAGCAGGAAAACTGCATATAGAGGCATAGTACGCTCTTTTACATATTTTTCTTACTGAGCGTAAACTCCCCCTTTTACGAACTTTCTTCCTACAAACTACCTGAAGTAATCCCTCACTCTCGATAGAAGAGCCTACTAGTGGATCTTGAAAGTTACCTTCGAGATGCGCGTCCCAGTTAGCATTGAAGGTATACTTATGTACTTACGCAAAGTAAATTGTTATTCAGCTATAGTATAGTACAAGTTAACATTTATGTACATAAGATGTCGGGCATTTAAGTTAGGAATGATGTGTAAGATCCTGTGGTATGGACTGATATGTATATATATATCATTTTTATGTTTTAATTGATGTCAAAATTATTTATGATGAACTATTAAATACTAAGTTCAAGAAGAAGAAGGAATGACATTGACTAGCGAGTCTAATCAAGTTTATGAGAAAAAGGAAAAAGTTATAGGTAAATGTGTAGTGACTGGGATGTCACATTTTTTAACAATATGCCCTCTATAACCACAATAAGAATAGATTGGCTTATTGTTGTTAGAGAAAGACCTTCTAAAACCTCCTGTATTTGATCCACTTCTAGTAGTTTTAATAGCTAAAACATTAGATTTAGAATGCTGTGAAGAGGTCAAAGCAACTAATTGTCATTTTTATTGAATAACCAACGAAAATGCTTTGTTGATAAAGGTAGAGGGTCCATGAGTAAAATTTGAGTTCAAACTATGGCATACTTATCATTCAAACCTTTAAGAAATTTGATAACATAGTCATTTGATTGAAAGGTACAAGCAACATTCTTAGCACCACACTTGCAAGTAAGAGGTAGAGGTCGATGAGTCACCAACTCATCGTAAAGAACCTTCAATTTGGTGAAATAATCTGTGACTGATAGAGTATTCTGTTTAAAAGTATAGATTTCCTCTTAAAGTTAAGAGATCTATAAAGCATTACTTTGAGCAAAATGATCTTGCAAGTCAATTTGAACATCTCTAGCATTATCGATCCACAAAATACTCTGAGCTATTGATGGAGAGATTGAATGATAGATCCATGAGAGCACCATTGTGTTGCATCTCTCCCAAAGCAGCAAATACGGCATCATCCTTATTAGGAATTGAGATAGTGCCATCAACAAACTGCAACTTATTTTTTGATAACAATGCCATCTTCATAGCTCTGGACCAAGAATGATAATTGGATCTAGTAAATATGGTTGACATTAACACAAGTGCAAGACTCTCATTCAAATGGATAAAGAAAGGAGTAGATTCATCTATCTTTTCTGTTTTCATGGTATAAAGGAAAAATAATACTATTTGGTTGACAAAAAAATTTATTGGGAAAGAAAGGAAGAAATCGAGTAAGAAAGAAAAAAAAATTGCTCCAATACCATGTAGAAAAATTGAATACTTGATTTCATTTATTGAAAAATTTACAAAGCAAGAAGTTGTTTATATACATATTGTATCAGCTTAGCCATGCTTAATGGCTAAAGATAGTTAAATGGGAAAAGAAACTATCTAATTACATTGGAGCTAACAACTATAACAAATCTAGAAAAACTATAAAATAACAAACTAGTCTAGCTTAGTAGGTAAACTAATTAGAACTAGTAGCTAGGCAATCTTAGCACCAAGTAGCAGCTGCTTCAAGTAGCTTCCAGTAGCATCTAGCAACAATAAATATACTCTGCATCTGCATTTCCTGTTACCATTGCAGATTGCTGCATCTACAGGGAAACTTGATTTTGCTGTAGAGATTATGAACTTAAAGCCATCCTATTCAAGGAAGTTAAACCCATTTGGGTTTAGTCCTTTGCATCTAGCTTTGCAAAACAAACAAATCCAGCTTGTGCAAATTGAACAAATCCAGCTTGTGCTTTGACTCGTAAGTATTGATGAAGACCTTGTTCGTGTCAAAGGGAAAGAACGTATTACACCTTTGCATTTTGTAACTAGTGAAGGGAACCTTGATCTTCTGGTCAATTTCCTTAAAGCTTGTCTTGAATGCATCGAATATGTGAATGTTCGAGGTGAGAATGCTCTACATATACCAGTGCAAAATAACATGTTTGAGGTTCTTGAGGTCCTATTGGGGTGGCTTTAAAAGAACCATCATGCAAAGGCCAAATATTGGGAAAATGAAGTCTTGAATTGGGAGAACAATGAAGGCAATAGAATCTTGCACATTGCAGTAGCTAGAAACTTACCAAGGGTATGTCACACCAACAATTCTTTATAGTTCACTTGTGTATCTATGCTTTTTGTTTGATACTTGAGACTTCCAAGATTGAACTATAATCATCGAATTAAAAGTCCAACACTCTACCAATAGACCACACAACTTTGGCCATGTTTCACTCATAAAAAGAAGTGTTGCATTTGAATAAGAGTTCAAATTAGTAATTGGTGTTTCTATCAATTATGAAGGTGGTAGAACTGCTGCTAAAATGTCGAGTAGACAAGAATGCCAAGAATTCGGAAGGTTGGATAGCTCTAGATATCTTACAACTTGGAAATCAAGGACTAGTCGACAACAGAGAGATTACGAGAATGCTAGCCAAAGCAGGAGGTTCGACAGGTTCTTTACATTCTTCGCTTCACAAATTTCGAAGCAATGCTCATTACTTCCAATCAACAATCACATATGGTGAAAAATTAGCCACAAATCTAGCTCGTGAAAGTAAGAAAATGTCAATGACACGCGCAACACATTGCTTGTAGTTGCTGTGCTTATTATAACAGCTACTTACCAAGCATCTTTGAGTCTACCTGCTAGGATTTGGCAAGGTGATAGTAATAACAACACGAATTCAAGAAGTCCTGTTCCAGGGACAACAGTGATGAAGTCAAACACTTTTCTTTTGTTCATGACATACAACACAGTTACCTTTTGGTCTACACTTTTGCTGATAACATATCTCCTCCCGACTGATTTTCCTAGCTATCTGCTTCTCGTACCACTTTCTATCTTAGGATTCTGCTACACCTTTTCCATGAATGTCTTATTTGTTGGGGTTTGCCTTGAATCCCATATCGAAAGTATAAGAGAAGTTATAAGGGGTCTTACCTTATAAATGACATGTCAGGCTTGGTTTGTAAAGTGTTCTAAAGAGTTGTAGACACCGATAGAATAACTAGGGTTTGACTATTAAAAGGGTGTAGTTGGGCTTTGGGATCTTTGTTAGGAGTTTGCAATTTTTGACTCTAAAAATTGCATGGGTGGGCTTTGTTAGGAGTTTGCAATTTTTATCTTCTAAAAATTGCACGATTGTAATTATTTGATTGATTATTAATTTGGTTGAGCCAAACCATGTTAAAAATTATTGTGTTTGTTTTTACTTTCTTCCATTTTTGTGAGTGTTTGGTTTGAGAGATATTTTTCCCAACACTATCACTATACGCTGGTTTTACTTGTATCATCATGGATTGCTATATCTGTCTTTGTGGTGTTTAAGCTTTTAGTTAAACCTCAGAAATATAGATCCCTGTCGGGGAGAATTTAATTTATTGTTTGTTGTTCATCTTAAAAGCATGCCAATAAGCGCTGCTTTTTAATATGTTTGGCATGAAGGACGAGAAAGTTAATCACAATTTTTTTAATATCTTAATATTCGTCATATTATGTGTTATTTTGTAGCTTAATTATTAGATTAATTTTTTATCTTTTCATCATTCTTACCAAAGAAAATGTAAAGAAGTATTGGTTAATCCCATGGCACCTTTGCTCCACAAAATAAGGCCCCCAAAAGTTGATTAACCCTTCGTTCATGCCAAGGAAAATCATGGTTTAACTCCTTTCCATTACATAATTGAGCTAGGAAATCCTGGACGTTGGCTAAACTAGCTAGTATTATATTTATTTATTGTGAATGATGCGAATGTTCAGGGAGGGACAGTTTTGCTCCCAAGGACCTGAAATGGAGCAAAAAATGCCAAATGGAATAAAGACAAATTGAGGGTCTATCTTGCTTTGAAGAAAACAATTATGAAAGGAATGGATAAGTAAATTAATTAAGATAAAGAACTTGCAGGCGACATGCTCTCATGTCGGAACCAGCTTGTCACCAGGTAGAAGCAACATCAAAGCTTAGTTAGATATTGGAATTAGAAGGGAAAAAACTTAGACTGCTGTTACTTGCAATAAAACAATAATGCAGTTCCTTTATAATAACTGATAATATGTTCTCAATGAGATCCATTAGACTTTATATATTATATCATAAGGATCTATCGTGTGACACCACGTAAAAACATAACAAATTTATCAAGAAAAAGATAATTTTTTAATAGTATATTCTAATTCAAAATTACAATTATAATTAACATATTACATTCTATATATGAACCAGTAACTTAATAAATTGATAAATATAAATAACAATAACAAACTAAATAAATAACATTAACAAACTAAACTCAATCTTATATTTGATGAGATTCAAACTTGAGACATCAATATCCTAGGGTCTAAGAAAAAGACAATTATTTAAGCAATATCAATATAACAAAGTTATACAATGTGGGGGGAATTCTACAATAAGGTCATAAATTTTGATCTTATTGTAAGATCAACATAAAAAACACATGATTAAGTATAAATTTAGAGTTTTTAAGCGTAAAATATGAGTTTCTTTTTCAATTTAAGAAAAAAATACTTTTCTATTTTAAAAATAATTTTTAAAATTTATATAATTTCTTCCCTACATATCATTTGACGTCACCTGTGAGAAATTGGTTTCAACTCACATTTAATATTTAAGTTGATTCAATTGATAGAAAGATTAAAACGACTTCAAAAATATAGGGATTAGCAACTGATTTTTAATTAGAAATGTAAAAATAAAATTGCTATTTAAATCAAACTTTAAGCATACTCTTATTTATTAAGTTTTTAAGTAATTTCATTAATTGAATTAAAATACTTTTTTAAAATTCGTGACATCAACTCAATCAATCCTTTTGCATTCTGTTATAAATTTGAGTTCGATAATCTTATTACGTGAGTGGAAGAGAAAATATACATTGAAAGAAAACTGAAATTACATAAATAGAAGAGACGTATATTATAGTTTTTAAATGTCATGAGAAAAAGAATAATATTTAAGACGTATATTAATCAGTTAAAAATCAGATGCAGCTCCTCGTTCATATAGGAAAGATAAAAAGACATTTATATCATTAATTTTGCGTAGTTGTTGTTATTTTATTTGATTTTTTAATAATTTAACTAATTGAGTTGATGTCCTTTTAATTGGTGACAACTTAAGAAAATTACTATAAATAGAATATGAGTTTGTATATGATGCACTGACAGTATATAGTTTCTATACAATGTAAATATATCAGAGGTTAACAACTCATCAATTTGTAAAATAAAAAATATGCAAAGCCCTTAAAAGTAAATATAAATTAATTTTTTTAATTTGCTCATAAGAGCTTATTGATGAGGTGTTAACCTCTTATATATTGATAGTGTATAAAAACTATACACTGTCAATGTATTATGTATAAATCCATAGAATATTATATATGGCAAAACTAAATTGGTAATCTGGAACGCGTGTTATGTTTTTTTAATGACTTTAATTAGGTGTCGTAAGGCTTTGCTGGCTTTAGATTAAAAACTTTGTCAAATACGTGTTAATTTAATAAATAAATTAAAGATTTATTTATGCAATTAAAAAATTTTAAGATTTTATTTTTGGTACATAAATTAAAGATTGTAACATCCTAAGTCCACAAACTACATAATATTCACTCATGAATTACACTTACTTACCGGTTGGGCTGTCTGTGATGCTTAACAACTCCTAACACTTTTACAAGAATTATTATATTATTTCCTTAAGATGTATATACATTCCCTCTATTTAAAGTAGTACTGTATAATTTCATTGAATATATAAAATAATATGATGTACCTTCAATATCGAATAATTGCTGACTTTAGCAGTCGATAATCTTTGGAGACTAATTCTCTTAATCCAAGATCGATAATCTATGGAGTGGAAAATAAGGGGGTGAGCGATAATATGCTCAGCAAGGAAGATGTATGCTGCTTTATACAAATCAAACCATATCTCCCAAAACACTTGCTTTCCTTAACAGTAAACCCATCCTTAACAGTAAACCCATTTAAGAAAATAATGGATATCGTAAACACTTTTTCAAATTTAATTCACAGGCTAACATTTTACAATATCAAGAAATAAACAGTAAATAGGATTCAACGAATCCTCTTAGTAAACAAAAATCAAAAGGTTGAGACTAGGCATCACCCTATGAATAAATCATGCTCTCATCGTTCCCCCTCCCCCTTGCGAGAACGGAATAATCATCCTAACAGGGATACAGTAGATCTATGGCCACAATCTATGGGTGGTCCTCGGGGTTCACTTGCCAAGTAACCTCGAGACCACTGATGACTTGGCGGGTCCATCAGCCTTATAACTCATAATAATGCATGAAACTAGGGGCCTAAAGTCTCAAAATCAATTCAACATCTCATAAAACACCTTTTAAGTAATTATTTTCCAAAAGGTTTTATAAAATCGTAACAATAGCCCGCAATCTCACCTACTTCCGTGTGAGGAAGGCACAGGTTTAAACTAGCTCGCCCATGGTCAACTCGCCTAAAGTTAACTTGCTAGTCAACTCGCCCAAGTCAACTCAACCAGGTCAACTCGCCCAGGTCAACCGTTTTCAAATAAAAAGGAAAATCTTTATTATTTTAAAAACAAGTATTCGCCCACCAATACACATCTTTTAAAACAAGTTGACTTGGCTCGCCCTCAAGGCTCGCCCCTTCTGGCATTGCCCTGATCGACTCGCCCAACCATGCAAACAGGGGTCGCCTGCCCCAAAACACCATAATAGGGGTTCGCCAAATTGGTTCGCCCGACATTCTTTTTAAAACAAGACTACTCGCCCAAGATACCAAATATAATAAAAGTGAGATCGCCCACAGTTTTATCAGTTCGCCCAAGCACACGATTTTTCATAATAATGCATGTCAAAAACAAAACTATTTCTCAATAATTTCATAAAATTAAACTCCACAGGACATGCATTTACTTCACACACACATCTCCCTTACCTGATCTACCGAAGCCTTGCTTCCTACTCGCCGTCCACAATTCTCGTCTGCAGAATAATTCATTTAAAACTATTAATATTTCTTTTTCGAATATTTTCTAAAATTATTTATATTTCTTCCCTCTACTTATACACTTTGGCGAGACTGAGCTCGTCATTCGCCCAATAGAGCTCGCCATTCATTTGTTGGTTACTCATGGGAGTCCGCCCAACAAAGGAGCTCGCCCTCTTCACTCAACTCGCCATGCTTCTTAATTTTAGTACGCCTCGGGGACTGTCTTATTATCCAAGGAGTTGGCGAACATGCTTGTCGCCAGCTTAAACATCTCTTAAGCTCGCCTAAATCTTTGGGCGGGTACTCACCTATTTGGCAAACAGATTCTGTTCACCCATCGTGTTTCTTTACTCATTCTTGGTTATTTTTCCCTCTAATTTCTTATATCTTCCACAATATTTAACTCAACCCGGCTATATCTATGTTTATCACATTATAAAACATAGAAATCTAACATCCAATATCAAGAGAACCATAGAAATATGGAACTCACCTTAACTTAGTTGCACTTCCCGAATAGAGTGCTTTTCTGCCTCACTTAACTTTACTTCTTTTGTTCCTTAGCTCTTCAACACTGCAGGACAAGTTTGGCTAACTAAAGGATGAATTTCCATGGCTCTTATATGAGAAAACGAAGGAAAGAAGGATAAAATTGCAGAGCAACAGAATAGGCGAGAAGAATACTGCAGGAAATGAATTTGGCTAAGTGGGTTTTTCTCATGTCTTCCTCCTTATATAGCCCTTCAATTCCACTAAAAACACCCCCTGTCCTTATCCCATTTTCTTTCATTTCTTCATGTCGTCCATGCATTAAAAGCTTGTGGAAAAAAAAAAACTGCAGCAATTGGTACGGCCATGGAAAGAATTCTCTGCACATTTTTAACTAATTTTTTTTCCTCTTTTCTCTTCTCCTTCTCCTCCACGCCACTTCCAACAGCCACTATTATTGACTTGCTCCCCTTGGCCATTAAATGTCTCACCCAATTTATTCAACAAGCAAGGTGGCGTGTAGTCCACTTATCTTGACTTTTCTCTCTCTTCCTCTCACGCCATGCATCTTCCTTTCCACGCCAAGCATCTTCTAGCCAATATCATTGACTTTCATCTTATTCTTTTCTTTTGTCTTGCAGTATATTACTTCTTGAAGAATTTCTCAACACCAGAATTCAGCTGGCCTTTGTTTGTCCTATTGCCATTAATCCCTTTCACACTTTCATTTAATGCTTTCATATGTTGCATTAATTTATGAAGACTATTGTAGTAAAAGAAGTCAACAGGAACTCTTTTCTTCTCACACGTTATTGACTTTGTTTGTCATCTCAATATTTGGAATTTACAAGATGATTTCCTTCCTTGGCTATCACGTAAAGGTTTGGGTGATCCCAGAAATTATCATATTGTTGGCGATCACCTTGTATTGTTCTACTCACCACATTGCCATGATTTCCCACAAAATTTCACTTTTATTTGGCTTTTGATTTTTTTTTCAACACGTCTGGGTGATCAGAAGCCCTCGCCCACTTGGGCGAACTCATCTACATGCCCTCACCAGATATGGGCGAACCAACCTATTCGCCCCCGCTCCATTTGGGTGAACTCTCTATTCACCCCCGCCATCATCGTTGGTAATCTGCTCGCCCATTGGCGATCAGCGAATGGGCGAGCTGATCGACATCCTCGCCCACACATTATTTCACCGACATTCTTCCATGCACATCTCAAGTTAAGGAGTTTTTCATCCAAGTGACAATGAATATTAAATATTTACTTCATTTACATTATCAATTTTATGAAATTTGGGTCTACAGTAGTGTAGAATCAGATCTTACATTTTCTCCCCACCTTAAGAAATTTGGTCCTCCAAATTTAACTCGGACCTATCAATTGAAAAGCTCTGGATACCTCTCACGCATAAGGCTCTCTAACTCCCAAGTAGCCTCCTCCTCGTTATGATACTGCCAGAGCACTTTAACCAAAGGAATCGTCTTAGACCGCAATACTTTATCCTTCCTATCCAAAATCCGTACCGGTTTCTCAATGTAACTCATGTCCTCTCTGATCTCTAGTGGCTCATGTCGAATCACGTGAGAAGGATCTGGATGGTACTTTCTCAACATCGAGACGTGGAATACGTTATGCACTCTTGACAACTCTGGTGGTAGTGCTAACCGATATGCCACATCTCCTACTCGATCTAAGATCTCATAAGGCCCAATGTATCGAGGACTCAACTTTCCTCTTTTCCCAAATCTCATTATACCTTTGGACGGTGAGATCTTTAAAAACACATAATCACCCGCTACAAACTCCAATGGTCGGCGTCTAGTATCTGCATAACTCTTCTGCGGACTCTGAGCCGTTCTGAGCCTCTCACAAATCATCCGTACATCACGAGAAGCCTCCTTGACCAATTCGGGAGCTAATAATTTACGGTCTCCCACGTCTTCCCATGCTATTGGGGATTTACATCGTCTGCCATACAAGGCCTCATACGGTGCCATGCCGATATTCGTATGAAAGCTATTGTTATAAGCAAACTCTGCCAGGGGTAAGTGATCATCTCATGAGCCTCTAAAATCCAGTGCACACGCTCTCAACATATCCTCGAGCGTTTGTATAGTACGCTCGGACTGCCCATTAGTCTGTGGATGAAAAGCGGTGCTAAAACTCAACTGGGATCCCATAGCCTCCTGAAATCTCTCCCAGAAATGAGAGGTGAAGCGGGAGTCCCTATCAGAGGTAATACTCACTGGAACACCATGTAACCTCACTATTTCCCTGACATACAATTCGGCCAAGGCACTAACTGAATCTGTAGATTTCATGGCCAAGAAATGAGCAGACTTCGTCAATCTATCCACTATCACCCAAATAGCATCATACCCCTTCCGGGTCCGTGGTAATCCCATAATAAAATCCATAGTAACATGCTCCCATTTCCACGTAGGAATTGATAATGGTCGAAGCATACCCGCCGGCTTCTGATGCTCAATCTTAATCTGTTGGCATGTTAGACATCTAGCAATAAATTCAACGATGTCTTTCTTCATCTTAGGCCACCAATACACTCTCCGGAGATTCTGGTACATCTTAGTACTACCCGGATGTAACGTGTATCTAGAGGTATGAGCCTCTGATAATATCAAATCTCGAATCTGTCGATCACCAGGAACACATATCCGAACTCTAAACCTCAGTATCCCATGGGTGCCAATCTCAAAATCTGACATAACTCCCATCTGAATTTGACTGACAATCCCAATGCAATAATCATCCCTCCTCTGATCTTCCCTAATTCGGTCTATCAAATCCGGCTCTATACGAAAACTAGCTGTAAATCCATTCTGGTAAGAGGAAACAACTGTCAGACCGAGGTTGGAGAATTGCTCTATCAAATCATGCTCCCTGATCATCATGTAAGACACCATGCCAACATGCTTACGGCTCAGTGCATCTGCTACTACATTAGCTTTGCCTGGGTGATACAAAATCTCACAATCATAATCTTTTAACAGTTCCATCCACCGTCGCTGTCTCAAGTTCAACTCTCGTTGTGAGAATATATATTTCAGACTCTTATGGTCTGTATATATCTGAAATTTCTCCTCGTACAAGTAATGTCGCCATATCTTCAGTGCAAACACTACTGCGGCTAGCTCCAAGTCATGTGTTGGGTAATTCCTCTCATGATCCTTCAACTGTCAAGATCCATAGGCTATAACCCGACCATGCTGCATGAGCACACACCCTAATCCTTGTGCGGATGCATCAGTATACACCATAAATCCTCCCGATCCGCTAGGAAGGGCTAATACGGGGGTAGTAGTCAATCTCCTCTTAAGCTCACCAAAACTACGCTCACACGCATCATTCCACTCAAACTTTACATCCTTACGTGTGAGTCGTGTCAATGGAGCAGCAAGTCTAGAAAATCCCTTCACAAACCTGCGATAATATCCGGCAAGACCCAAGAAACTCTGTATCTCGGTAACTGTGTTAGGCCTCTCCCATTGAACAATGGCCTCTATCTTGGACGGATCAACTGATACCCCGTCCCTCGACACTACATGTCCGAGAAATATAATATGGTCAAGCCAGAACTCGCACTTACTAAGCTTAGCATACAACTTTCGCTCTCTGAGGGTCTGTAGAACAATCTGCAAATGCTGCTCATGCTCCTCCGGAGTCTTAGAATAAATCAAGATGTCATCAATAAAAACTATGACAAACTTATCCAAAAAAGGATGAAACACCTCATTCATCAAACTCGTAAAAGCTGCAGGGGCATTTGTTAATCCAAAAGGCATCACCAAGAACTCATAATGACTATAACAAGTCCGAAAGGCTGTCTTATGCACATCCGACTCCTTGATTTTCAACTGGTGATAACCTGATCGGAGGTCTATCTTGGAAAATACCTGTGCATCCCTGAGCTGATTTAATAGATCATCAATTCGAGGTAGTGGATACTTATTCTTAACGGTAGCCCGATTCAACATCCGATAATCTATACACAACCAGAGGCTACCATCCTTCTTCCGAACAAACAATACCGGAACTCCCCACGGTGACACATTGGGACGTATAAATCCCTTATCTAATAACTCCTGGAGCTGCTTCTTGAGCTCATCCAACTCCGCCAGTGCCATCCGATATGGGGGTCTAGAAATCGGCTCCGTACCAGGTACCAACTCGATCGTAAACTCCGTCTCTCTATCCGGTGGTAACCCTGGTAAATCCTCTGGAAATACATCCGAGAAGTCCTTGACCACAGGGATCTCTTGTATCTCTGGATGTTTCTTCTCTACATCTTCCACACTAGCAATATATCCTTCATAAACATTCATACACGATCACCATTTTAGTAGACATGTCATTTCACCAACATATATTCACATACATTTCATTAATTTACAATAACTTTACAATATACTTTTCAGGATGAGAGAAGGTAATAAACTTAGTATTACAATCCAAACTAACATGGTTCGCAACTAACCAATCCATACCCAAAATGATATCAAAATCATATATGTTCAACAAAATGAGGTTAGCTGTAAAAACCTTCTCTCCTATAGTCAATTTACAATTCCTATATACAATATCCGTCCTCTCGAAATCTTTAAAAGGGGTATTCACTTGTAAAGTATACGCTAACAACTCCGGCTCTACTGGGGTCCTGTTAGCACATGTAGGTGATAAGAATGAATGGGTAGAACCTGGATCAAATAAGGCAATTACAGGAATATCAAAGAGATAAACTTTACCTTTAATCACATCAATAGAGGCGTCGACAGTCTCCTGACCCATCGCGTACACCCGACCCTGAGTCACAACTTTCTTGCCCTTCTCTGCGGCTGTCGCCTGCCTAGGCTGTGAGGGTGTCGCTTTTTCTGGCTCACTCTGAGCTGCCGGGGTCGCTATCTGAGGTAATGCAGGAGGAATAGTAGAAGCAGCTGATTCTCTAAGCATCGGGCAGTTCCTGATAATGTGCCCCTTCTGTCCACAATTAAAACATGCCCTAGACATTAAAGGACAAGGGCGTGACCCATGTGACCTTCCACATTGTCTACATAAAGGCATAACACTTCCTAGAGTAGGGGTGGGGCCTCTAGCAGGAGTAGAAACTGCTGGTCTATTAAATCTGCCCTCTGAAATCTGTATGCTCATAGGTCTACTTCTCTTCGGCTACTCTCTACCTGATCTGTCTTCCATAAACCTCTTAGCCTTTCCCTTTGCTTTGCCTTTATTCTTACTACTGAAATCAAGCTGAAACTGCTCGTAATCCCTCTCACATAGCTGAGCCTGTTGAACTATCTCATCATAAGTCTGTATAACAAATGGGACTAGCTTCATTCTGATGGATGGCCTCAAACCAGCTCTAAACCTTGAAATCTTATACCGGGTATTCGCATTAATTTGTGGATCAAAATGGCTCAATGTAGTAAATTTGGCCTCATACTCGTCCACTGACATGCTGCCCTGAACTAAACTCATGAATTCCTGCTGTAATTTTTCCTGAGCAATGTCAGGAATATACTGCCTCCTAAAAGCTTCCACAAAAATATCCCATGACAGATCCTGATGATGAGCAAATAATACTGTCTGAGTGGCCTTCCACCAATGTCTCGCATCATCTGCCAAATGGAACACTGCTAAGCCTACCTTCTCTGTTTCTGAACATCTCATAATCTGAAGTAATCTATCAATCTCAATAATCCATTGCTCCGCCGCTAATGGATCCCTAGTACCTTTAAACTTGGGTGGATCCAACTTTTTAAATGATTTCACCAATGCTACATTACAATAAGACTCCGCATTTCGAGGCGGCTGAGGTGCCGGTGGTGGAATAGGTTGAGGCTCAGGCACAACTAGTGCTGGCTGTGGCGGTACTGGTGCCTCTACTGGGGCTGCAAGAGCTGTGGCTCTCTCCATCTCCGCCCTATCCGCGGCTCTATCCGCCTGATACATAGCCATAAAATCGGCTACTAACCTCTCTACTTGGTTCACTCGAGTATCAATGTTCTCTAACTATATATGACGTGGAGATCTAGGGGCAGGTTCCGGTGTCTGTGGCTCCGGAATCTGTGCCCCCTACCTCGGCCGATATCTCTAACTGAGCGTATCACCCTCATTCTTCCACTCATTTCTGTACCACAAAGATCATTTATTACTCCTCATTAGTATATCAATCATATATTCAGAATATACAGTACTACAGGGAATGTTTACTATTCACTTTTTGTTATAAACATCACTAGACATCTGACAATCCTGCTCTGATACCATTAAATCTGTAACATCCTAAGTCCACAAACTACATAATATTCACTCATGAATTACACTTACTTACTGGTTGGGCTGTCTGTGATGCTTAACAACTCCTAACACTTTTACAAGAATTATTATATTATTTCCTTAAGATGTATATACATTCCCTCTATTTAAAGTAGTACTGTATAATTTCACTAAATATATAAAAGAATATGATGTACCTTCAATATCGAATAACTGCTGACTTTAGCAGTCGATAATCCCTGGAGACTAATTCTCCTAATCCAAGATCGATAATCTGTGGAGTGGAAAATAAGGAGGTGAGCGATAATATGCTCAGCAAGGAAGATGTATGCTGCTTTATACAAATCAAACCATATCTCGCAAAACACTTGCTTTCCTTAACAGTAAACCCATTTAAAAAAATAATAGATATCGTAAACACTTTTTCAAATTTAATTCACAGGCTAACATTTTACAATATCAAGTAATAAACAGTAAATAGGATTCAACGAATCCTCTTAGTAAACAAAAATCAATAGGTTGAGACTAGGCATCACCCTATGAATAAATCATGCTCTCATCGTTCCCACTCCCCCTTGCGAGAACGTAATAATTATCCCAACAGGGATACAGTAGATCTATTGCCACAATCTATGGGTGGTCCTCGGGGTTCACTTGCCAAGTGACCTCGAGACCGCTGATGACTTGGCGGGTCCATCAGCCTTATAACTCATAATAATGCATGAAACTAGGGGCCTAAAGTCTCAAAATCAATTCAACATCTCATAAAACACCTTTTAAGTAATTATTTTCCAAAAGGTTTTATAAAATCGTAACAACAGCCCGCAATCTCACCTACTTCCGTGTGAGGAAGGCACAGGTTTAAACTGGCTCGCCCATGGTCAACTCGCCTAAAGTCAACTTGCTATGCAACTCGCCCAGGTCAACTCGCCCAGGTCAACCTTTTTCAAATAAAAAGGAAAATCTTTATTATTTTAAAAACAAGTATTCGCCCTTCAATACACATCTTTTAAAACAAGTTGACTTGGCTCGCCCTCAAGGCTTGCCCCTACTGGTATTGCCCTGATCGACTCGCCCAACCATGCAAACAGGGGTCGCCCGCCCCTAAACACCATAATAGGGGTTCGCCAAATTGGTTCGCCCGACATTCTTTTTAAAACAAGGCTACTCGCCCAAGATACCAAATATAATAAAAGTGAGATCGCCCGCAGTTTTATCAGTTCGCCCAAGCACACGATTTTTCATAATAATGCATGTCAAAAACAAAACCATTTCTCAATAATTTCATAAAATTTAACTCCACAGGACATGCATTTACTTCACACACACATCTCCCTTACCTGATGTACCGAAGCCTTGCTTCCTACTCACCGTCCACAATTCTCGTCTGCAGAATAATTCATTTAAAACTATTAATATTTCTTTTTCGAATATTTTCTAAAATTATTTATATTTCTTCCCTATACTTATACACTTTGGCGAGACTGAGCTCGCCATTCGCCCAATAGAGCTCGCCATTCATTTGTTGGTTACTCATGGGAGTCCGCCCAACAAAGGAGCTCGCCCTCTTCACTCAACTCGCCATGCTTCTTAATTTTAGTACGCCACTCGCCCTCGCCCATTCGGGGACTGTCTTATTATCCAAGGAGTTGGCGAACATGCTTGTCGGCAGCTTATGCATCTCTTGAGCTCGCCTAAATCTTTGGGCGGGTACTCACCTATTCGGCAAACAGATTCTGTTCGCCCATCGTGTTTCTTTACTCATTCTTGGTTATTTTTCCCTCTAATTTCTTATATCTTCCACAATATTTAACTCAACCCGGCTATATCTATGTTTATCACGTTATAAAACATAGAAATCTAACATCCAATATCAAGAGAACCATAGAAATATGGAACTCACCTTAACTTAGTTGCACTTCTCGAACAGAGTGCTTTTCTACCTCACTTAACTTTACTTCTTTTGTTCCTTAGCTCTTCAGCACTGCAGGACAAGTTTGGCTAACTAAAGGATGAATTTCCATGGCTCTTATATGAGAAAACGAAGGAAAGAAGGATAAAATTGCAAAGCAACAGAATAGGCGAGAAGAATACTGAAGGAAATGAATTTGGCTAAGTGGGTTTTTCTCAGGTCTTCCTCCTTATATAGCCATTCAATTCAACTAAAAAAACCCCTTGTCCTTATCCCATTTTCTTTCATTTCTTCACGTCGTCCATGCATTAAAAGCTTGTGGAAAAAAACTACAGTAATTGGTACGGCCATGGAAAGAATTCTCTGCACATTTTTGACTAATTTTTTTTCCTCTTTTCTCTTCTCCTTCTCCTCCACGCCACTTCCAGCAGCCGCTATAATTGACTTGCTCCCCTTGGCCATTAAATGTCTCACCCAATTTATTCAACAAGCAAGGTGGCATGTAGTCCACTTATCTTGACTTTTCTCTCTCTTCCTCTCACGCCATGCATCTTCCTTTCCACGCCAAGCATCTTCTAGCCACTATCATTGACTTTCATCTTATTCTTTTCTTTTGTCTTGTAGTATATTACTTCTTGAAGAATTTCTCAACACCAGAATTCAGCTGGCCTTTGTTTGTCCTATTGCCATTAATCCCTTTCACACTTTCATTTAATGCTTTCATATGTTGCATTAATTTATGAAGACTATTGTAGTAAAAGAAGTCAACAGAAACTCTTTTGTTCCAACACGTTATTGACTTTGTTTGTCATCTCAATATTTGGAATTTACGAGATGATTTCCTTCCTTGGCTATCACGTAAAGGTTTGGGTGATCCCAGAAATTATCATATTGTTGGCGATCACCTTGTATTGTTCTACTCGCCACATTGCCATGATTTCCCACAAAATTTCACTTTTATTTGGCTTTTTATTTTTTTTTCAACACGTATGGGTGATCAGAAGCCCTCGCCCACTTGGGCGAACTCATCTACACGCCCTCTCCAGATATGGGTGAACCAACCTATTCGCCCTCGCTCCATTTGGGTGAACTCTCTATTCACCCCCGCCATCATCGTTGGCAATCTGCTCGCCCATTTGCGATCAGCCGTCTTTGCTCGCCCATTGGCGAGCTGATCGACATCCTCGCCCACACATTATTTCACCGACATTCTTCCATGCACATCTCAAGTTAAGGAGTTTTTCATCCAAGTGAAAATGAATATTAAATATTTACTTCATTTACATTATCAATTTTATGAAATTTGGGTCTACAGTAGTGTAAAATCAAATCTTACAAAGATTTTATTTATCCAATGAATAGAGGGATATTGTTGACACAAAGAGAGATTTACAGAATTACAAGGGTAAAAATTATGTATAATTATTATTTTTATTGTTGGTGAAGTTTTTTTACTTTATACGTAGTATTAAAATTGTAACATATGTCTTATAAAACTATTAAAAAATAAATAATAAATAAAATATCTATAAAAAAATAATAAATAAAATAATATATATTTAACGATTTTAATTTGTTTGTAAAATGAAAAATTCTAGCGATGATCTATGTAATGATTATTCAAAAATTATTATCTTTTTAATATTTACTTACTAAACATGAATACAGAAGGTAGAAACTTGACACGTGTAACTCTATACAATGGGTTTGAAGAAATGACTGTCATATCTTTTATAGGATGTGATATCTCACGATTGGCGAAAGACGAGGGGTGTTCTGGTTTAAGGTTTCCTCTTGGGAGGGTGTTGGTTTTTGGCGTGGGTTTTTATATAGTAGATTTTTTTTCTGATTGTGGATTTTGTAAACTGTGATGTGTTTTGATGTCCGCGGAATGAGATGTTTTGTATTGATGCTCGGTGTGCTTGGGATTATGACTCTCTCTAAGACAGTTTTTGCCGATGTGTTAGCACTGTTGGTGTAAGGATGCACAGAGGGTGTTTGATGAAATTGCTGATATAATTTATAATTTCTTCGAGGTTGTCATTTTTCAAAGGATTGATTTTTGTATAATTTTTTTTCTGATGAGTCGTGTTTTATGAGGTTGAGTGGGATGTAGAATTGTGATTTTATGGATTTTATTTGTTGGGTTTGATTATGTAAAGGGGCTCTGAGGATGTCAGTGGTTTGCTGAGATTTTATTAAGGATGATTGTGGTTTGCTAAAGGAAGAGTGAGGAGAGCAAAGTACAAGAAAATGCTAAAGTATAAAGCATATGGGTGGTGTCCTTAATCATGGTATTGTGCAACATTAAGTAAGGGAATAGACATTAAACACTTGTTAGTCTTCTATGTTTATGTATGTATAAGTTAATGTTATTTAATATTTATGGATTTAAATGCATTTTTGGTTAAATTTCAAAATATTTTGGGTTGAGCTTAAAGTACATAATGTTTGAGATTTGGATTTGTGTTTGAATTGGTGTATTAAATATATGTTGCTTGACTGAGTTTTCTACAGGTATTTGATTGTGGTTATGACGCTGGGTAGTGCTTTACCTATGTCGTCATAATGCTGAAATTTTATTAGAAATAGTTTAAGTAAATTTCTTGGAAGTAATTTAGAATTATAAAATGCCTTTAAAACCTTATGCATATTAAGCATCATTACTTGTTATCGAGGTAATGGTTTTTAAGCACGATTTCGTACGATGAGATTTTTAAAATTGTAAGCATTTAAAATGATTCATGCTTTCAATACCCAACTTATATTGTAAATGGTATTTTTACACGAGTTTTGACTCATGAGACATGTGATGTTGTGTAATGCCTGTGTGGCACTTGGAAATGCTTGTGTGGCACCTAACTTACCTGTGTGGCACTTTATGCTTGTGTGGCATTTATCGTGCCTGTGTGGCAGTCGCCTGTGTGGTGTTTATTATGCATGTGTGGCACTTGCCTGTGTGGCACTCGCCTGTGTGGTGTTTATTATGCATGTGTGGCATTTGCCTATGTGGCATTTAGTAAGCCTATGTGGCAGTTATTGAGCCTGTGTGGCATTGAGGCGCCGTATACGTAATTGCATCATGGATTCCGCTTGTGTGGCAAATGGGTAGCGGTAATTACGTATATTGTCCAACAACTAGTCGTGACTTGTACCTCAGCGTGTTTAATTATGCATGTGTGGCAATTATTGAGCCTATGTGGCATTGAGTGTCGTATACGTAATTGCATCATGGATCCTGCCTATGTGGCAAATAGGTAGCGGTAATTACGTATATTGTTCGACAACTAGTCGTGACTTGTATCTTAGCTACTAGATGATCACTGGTGATGTGATGATTCATGATCATGGATAGAGCCCTGATATGGGACTGTGACCACTGCTAGATACAATGGATGCTTTCGTAGAAAGCTTATTAGTTGTATTTCCAAAGTACTCGGTTATGTTACCAAATCTCACAAATGGATGCCTGTCTCATGAAAATGCTTTCAAATGTTTATCTTGATACAGTTACTAAAATGGATGAATGTATCATTTCTATTTCTATTATATCTTGATTCTATAAATGTGTGAGCACTAATGTGTTTGGAAACTATTCAATATAAGTGTCTTATATCTTATAAACAAAAGTATACTGACTTTGCACTACTTTTGATAAACTAGATAGAAACATGAGTTTTGTGCATCCTTTCATGCATAAACATACATTAAATATATTAGGAGCCTAGCATCACTTAGCGTATATTTTCTTACTGGGCTTTAGCCCTCTCCTCTCTTCCACCTCACAAATTACTTCCAAGAGGCTTGAGTGCAAGAGTGCTGCACTAAGAGCTCGACTTATGTGCTGCTAAGATTCTTTTTGGTATACACAACGTACATAGATTGTGATGTAAGTAGTAGAATTGTATCGAGAATTATACATAATTGCGCCTTATAATGAATAATATCTCGATAGTATATCTTGATGAAAATGTGATACTTTAGATGGTTTCTTGGGATAATTATTGTGTCACAGGTTGGGTTATTGTTGTGTTACAGAGTGTGGTTAGACAATAAGTATATATAAAGGGACAGAGCTTTTTTTTTCAATTTCGATTTTGACACGTATTACTAGACAATTGAATGGGACCTTAGACAATTAGTCTTAAACAATAAACAATTAGTAATCTACTTGTTAGGTTTTAACTACACTAAGCAAGTGACAAACATAGTAAGTAAAGAAAAAAGTTAACATGAAAATTTCAGCTTCCGAAGGCGTTACAACTTCAAGATTAAAAATTTTCGTCCTTCAATATATTGGTTTGTTGTTTGGTTACTCATTTTAGAGGGTCTCACATATTGTAGATATTAGGAAAGGCTTTTTATTTCAAGTGGAAACATGTTTTGAGATCATTCTTTATAAGAATCCTAATCCTACATCATCTAGAGAAAGGCATCTTTCACAGACTGAAGATAAACCAATACTACACAGCCTATTTTAGCAGAAACTAACTCAATAGTACACAGGAGCAATATCGCAGAAAGTTAAAAAACAAATAAGAATCAAGAAAACGTAGAATTAAAGCTGAACAGATAAAACACTTATTCTGCTAACCTGCACCTTAGCTCAGCCATCTGCAATGAAGTTTGCTTCTCTAGGAATATAAGAATTAAAGCTGATTATGTGCTATTTGTCAGGATAAGGAGATTAAGTTGGATTCTTGTCTTGGAATCTTGTTCTTCATCCTGCATCCTTGAAGAAATAATTGCTTAAAGATTTCTGTTAGCTTTAAATTGACATATATATTTTGAAATGACAAAAACTTAAGTAAGCCTTAATGCTTTAATCCATATTGTAAATTTGCCTTATCACACATGATTTTCTCAATACATTTCAAGTGATCATATCAAACATTAAGACCATGATTTAATGATGCATACTCTTATTGGTCTTAATACTTTGTAAATGTTTTGAATATTTTAAGAAAATCACTTGATGAATTTTTAGACCATGTTTTCATTTGAGAAAGTCGAGAAAAACTCCCACAAAAATGCCAAAATGTTTTGGGTTGGATTAGGATCAAAGACCACATTATTTCTAACCCAAAAGTGCAGGAAAATCACATTCTAGAAGCATGGGATCGGTCCCCTAAGGGAAGGGATCAATCCCTTTATGGCAGAATGCCTAGGAAGCCCATAATGAAGAAAAGGATCGATCCTTTTGGTAAAAGGATCGATCTCGTTGTGCCAGAAAGCCCCCAACGGCTAGTTTCTGTGAGACATAACGGCTAGTTTCTGTTTTGGCTCCAACCAACGTCCACAAACCATCCAATGGACTATAAATAGAGGCCTAGAAGCTAAAGGAAGTAAGAGGAACTACTCAATCAACTCCAATACTCATTTTCCTCAAATCCTCAAGCCTCAACAACAAATCAAGAGATAAAAAGTCTTCATCTTCCATCATTCATCTATTTCTTGTATTGCTTAGCACAAATCTTGTATAGGCTTTATCCTTGTGCTTAAACATTGTAATCCCCTGCCTATCTAGAGGCCTTTCTTTAATTACACATTTGTAAACACATTCATTCCTTGTAAAAAGGGGAGGTTTCTCTTTAGCCTTAGAAAAAGAGGGAGGTTACTCTTTAGCTTAAGAAAAAAGAAAAAGAGGGAGGTTTCTCTTGAGCCTAGAAAAAGAGTAAGGTTACTCTTGAGCCTTGAAAAGAGGGATTGTAATCACAAATTCAAGATAGTGGATTTGGAGAAAATCCTTGGGAGCGTCTCAAGGTAGAGGACGTAGGCAAGGTTGCCGAACCTCTATAAATCGATTGTGTAAATCTCTCTTTCCCTACTCTCTTTAATTAATTGTAATTATATTGTGTTTATTGCATTGAACTTGGATTGCATGCTTGCCTAGCCTAGAGAACTTAGAAATTATTAATATAGGCTAGAGAATTTAGAGAAACCGAAAAACGAGCTTATAGTTAGTTAAAAACTGATTCACCCCCCTCTCGGTATGGCCTATAAGAGCCAACAATTGGTATCAGAGCTTGGGCTCGAGATTGAATTAGATTAACCTCTATCGAGCAAAACGATCTTAAATGGCTCACTTGAATGTAGGCACACCCCTAGGAGAAGAGGGACACTCATTAGTTAGACCTCCACTATTCAATGGTGAGAATTACTCTTATTGGAAAACTAGGATGATGTTATTTGTGCAATCTAATGACTATGAAGTGTGGAGAGTAATAGTTAATGGTCCTAGAATCCCAATCAAGAAAGTAGATGGAAAAGATGTCCCTAAAAGTGAGGATGAGTGGGACACCAATGATATGAGATTGGCACAATTGAATGCCAAGGCTATGCACACCCTCTTTTATGCATTAGGTCCAAATGAATATAATAGAGTGTCCCTATGTGAAAATGCTAAGCAAATATGGGACAAACTAGCCATCACACATGAAGGGACAAATCAAGTTAGAGAGACCAAAGTAGGAATGCTCACACATGATTATGAGCTTTTTAGAATGAAAGAAAATGAGTCCATGAGTGATATGTATACTAGATTTAACGACATAATCAATGGACTTAAGGCATTAGGCAAGACCTATTCCAATGTAGAAATGGTGAAGAAAGTCTTGAATAGCTTGCCACAATCATGGGAGGCAAAGGTAACCGCAATAGAAGAGTCTAAAGATCCAAATACCTTGTCTCTAGATGAACTTATGGGCTCCCTACTTACATATGAGATGAAATTGAAAAGAAATGAAGAGCCTTCAAAGAAAGTAGGGGTAGCACTTAAGTCTTCCACTCATGAGGATGATAGTGATGAAAGTGGAAATGAGGAAGAAAAGGAAATGACAATGTTTGCCAAAAGATTCAATAGATTTATGAGAATGAAAGAGAGAGAGAGTAATAGGAGACACCATAGGGGAGAAACAAGTAGAAGAGAAAAGGACCACTTAGTGTGTTATGAGTGTAATGAACTAGGTCACACTAAGCTAGATTGCCCCTTACTTAGGAAAGAAAAGGATAGAAAATCTAAGAAGAAAGCATTTGTGGCTGCATGGAGCGATAGTGATAGCTCCGATGAGGAAAACATAGATGATGAGGTAGCCTACTCATGCTTTATGGCTATTAGTGACGATGAGGCTAGCTCTAGTTCTATTGAAAATAATGATTTTACATTTGATGAGTTACAAGATGCTTTTAATGATTTAGCAAATGAATTTCAATGCATGAATTCTAAATATAAGAAAATCATTGCTAAATTGAAAATAGAAAATGAAGCCTTGACAAATGCTAAGCTAGAATTTGAAAAGAAATTAGAAGAGGCTAACTTGGAGATAAATAAGTTGAATAAAAAGAACTTAAACTTACATAACTCATTTACTAGGTTTTATATGGGTCAACAAAAGCTAGATCATATGTTAGAGACCCAAAGAGCTTTCTTTGACAAAGATGGGCTAGGATACAATGAAATACATAAAGAAACTCATCTTAGGAATTTCTTAGTGAGCAAAAATACTATGCATGATACATCTCTCACATGCTCACTATGTAATAGGATAGTCCACTCCTCACAAGCATGCACATATAGAAAAACTACCTTTAGAGGAAAAGTGGTTAGGAAGATGTGGATGCCAAAGCATGTAATAAATAATGATTTGAGCTTGAAATGGATCCCAAAAGGATCAAAAATTGTGAGCACTAACTCTCAAGGACCCAAGAAAATTTGGGTACCAAAGCATGCTTGAATTTATTTGTTGTAGGAGTGGTAGAGCATGGAATTACAAAGAAACAATGGGGATTGAATGCTCTACACACCTCATGGAGATTGCTTGTGCCAATGAGAAAAAGGAAGAGTTTGGAAATCCATCCTTAGCAAGGTGACAACAATTTCTCAAAGAATGGCTAATGGTGGATCCAACACCTCAAGGCAAAGCACTCTCAAGCAAAGGAGTTTTGTAAGTTTAATTCTTAAAACCTTATTTGATTATTTGTGCTTTGATGAGAAAGTTGGTTGATGATTCTTGATGCATTGTGAGTTGAATGATTGAACAAAAGGCATGATAAATGATTTTTGAGTGTTTGATGAATAGTACTTGATGCATTGAATGAAAAGCATGATTTGTGATTTTGAAATGATTATTGGTTTTCTGCATCTTGAGCAAGTTTGATATGTGTAGATAATATATTTAGTTGCTCAAAAGTTGTCAAATATGTCAAATATGCAAAATGCCTTGTTATGAGCCTTAATGAAGAATATGCATGTTAGAAATCATGGCATGTTGTTCACAAGATGTATGTTTTGATGTTATATGTGCTTAAAATCTATGCGAACAAGTTTGTTTTGGCATATTTGTGGTTTCCGAAGCTTTGGTTTTGACAAAATATGCATAATGCTTAAAATGACCCCCTTTGAGGTAAAAAATGCATTTTATTGTGTAAATTCTTCCAAAATTGCAAAATCTTTTGTAAAATGGTTTTTCATTCAGATTTTTCATTCATACAAGTCCAAAATCATGTTTTACAAATGTTTAAACCTTTACTTGGACTTAAATTACTCAAAAACGAAGTTTGGGCACCTCAAAGGTTGGATTTTCTGTCAAAAACTGCAGAAACAGGATGAGGGATCGATCCCTTAGCAAGCAGGATCGATCCCCCTTACGCAGAATGCAGGAAATCTGCATTCTGGACTGAAGGGATCGATCCCTCTCCCAAAGGGATCGATCCCCCCAGGCCAAAATGGCTTTTCTGCACTTTTTCAACCGAATTTGAGAAGGATTTTTCACTTTCTTGATATCTTCTTTCTTCTCAAGTTAAAATCCAGTATTTTAACTTCTTTTTGATGATCTTTAAACTATGAAAATTCATTTTTCGTTGATATCATGCCTCAACTCAATTAATTTGTATCATTCCCAACAAATGGTGTCACTTTCAACAATCAATATCATTTTTCTTGAACTCACAAGTGCACAATTATTTTTCTTGATTGAAAACATTCATGAATCTTGAGATAATCTTGAAATATACTTTCAATGAATGCTTAAACATAATTTTGAGATTTATTTCAATGATTTGTGTATAGATTTGAGAATTTGATAAACTTGTGATCATACCTTTTGTTCATCTTAGTCAAGCATGCTTAGAGGATTTTATCTTATAGCTTGACTCACATATTCCCATTGAGCATCATGATATAATTCTTAGTGGAAGTTGATTAGTTAAGGTCATATACCTTACCTTAATGATAAAATGATTGAAACTTGACCTTATGGATTGATTTTAAATATAAATTCAACAATTGGTAATGGTCATTGGCCTATAATTTGTGATGGTAAATGGATCCTCAATGTTCAAATGCATGAAACTTTATCATCCTTGTACTTAAAGAACTAAGGTCTTAATGACAACACCAACATTCAAAGATAAATGCAAACTTGAACAAATTTAATATCCATGCATTTATTATTTGAATATTTCCTTGTTCATAATTAGTTAAGGACTTGAATTAGAAAATGAGCATAGGATTTGTGTGCTTGAAACCATGGAAGAAAATGTGTTTGCTTGAATTCCTTGATGTTTTGAATCTTCCATATGGTATCAATTTGTGAATATGAATATGGATTAATATTTTATGATTGTGTACTAATATTTAATTGATCCATATGCATATTTGATGATATGTGTTGTGTTCTTGCATATTTAGAATGAGTATTTTCTTGACATGAACACACTACACATAAATATTGGATTCATGCAAAATGCCTAAGTCAACCATTAGTAACAATTGGTATTTAGATTGAAATAACAATTAGTATCATTGGAAACCATATTTTCAATAATTGGTAAGCCAAAACTAAATTGCCAATTGGTTTGAGCTTTAAATTGACAACACTTCTCATGCTCCTTAGATTGAAATGACAAATAGAGAAGAATTCTCTTAGGATACTTTTGCATGAAACTCTTGTGTGCTAGAATTTGTAGTTAATTGCTATATGTTTTGAATCTATGCACACTCTTGCTTGAACATGATTTATGAGCACATGCATATGATATGTTATCTAATTTTAGCTCATAATCATGATGTATTGACATGCACCTTAGTTGGACCTTAGAGAATAATTGATATACTTAGGTGCTTGCTTAACTTCTTACCAATTGGAACCTTCGTGCAAAATTACTTATCAACAATTGGTATCAAAATTATTTATAAACAATTGGTATAGGATCATAAGTCATATTCATTGCATAAATATTTCATACTCTTTGAGAATATTGACTTATTTATTTGTGCTATAAGTCCCATGTACTAACATGTTTCTTGTTGGATGGAGCATTTTTATTTATTCTCACATAGCCATGATTTTAGGGGGAGCATATTTTTTAGTATTTGTCCTTCTTTTTGCTATGACAAAAAGGGGGAGAGATAGATAAAAGGAGAGATAGATATAGGGAGAGATATTAAGGGGGAGAAATAGTTTGAAAATTCATTTTCAAAACCCATGCTTATATTAAGGGGGAGCTTAAAATCCTGCTTTATTTGAGGGAGAGTATTTCAAAACCCATGCTTATATTAAGGGGGAGCTTAAAATCCTGCTTTATTTGAGGGGGAGTATTTTATCAAAGAATTTTCAAAGCAAATTTACATTAAGTTTTGTCATATCAAAAAGGGGGAGATTGTTAGCTTTAAATTGACATATATATTTTGAAATGACAAAAACTTAAGTAAGCCTTAATGCTTTAATCCATATTGTAAATTTGCCTTATCACACATGATTTTCTCAATACATTTCAAGTGATCATATCAAACATTAAGACCATGATTTAATGATGCATACTCTTATTGGTCTTAATACTTTGTAAATGTTTTGAATATTTTAAGAAAATCACTTGATGAATTTTTAGACCATGTTTTCATTTGAGAAAGTCAAGAAAAACTCCCACAAAAATGCCAAAATGTTTTGGGTTGGATTAGGATCAAAGACCACATTATTTCTAACCCAAAAGTGCAGGAAAATCACATTCTGGAAGCATGGGATCGATCCCCTAAGGGAAGGGATCGATCCTTTTATGGCAGAATGCCCAGGAAGCCCAGAATGAAGAAAAGGATCGATCCCTTTGGTAAAAGGATCGATCCCTTTGTGCCAGAAAGCCCCCAACGGCTAGTTTTTGTGAGACATAACGGCTAGTTTCTGTTTTGGCTCCAATCAACGTCCACAAACCATCCAAGGGACTATAAATAGAGGCCTAGAAGCTAAAGGAAGTAAGAGGAACTACTCAATCAACTCCAATACTCATTTTCCTCAAATCCTCAAGCCTCAACAACAAATCAAGAGATAAAAAGTCTTCATCTTCCATCATTCATCTATTTCTTGTATTGCTTAGCACAAATCTTGTATAGGCTTTATCCTTGTGCTTAAACATTGTAATCCCGTGCCTATCTAGAGGCCTTTCTTTGATTACACATTTGTAAACACATTCATTCCTTGTAAAAAGGGGAGGTTTCTCTTTAGCCTTAGAAAAAGAGGGAGGTTACTCTTTAGCCTAAGAAAAAGAGGGAGGTTTCTCTTGAGCCTAGAAAAAGAGAGAGGTTACTCTTGAGCCTTGAAAAGAGGGATTGTAATCACAAATTCAAGATAGTGGATTTGGAGAAAATCCTTGGGAGCGTCTCAAGGTAGAGGACGTAGGCAAGGTTGCCGAACCTCTATAAATCGATTGTGTAAATCTCTCTTTCCCTACTCTCTTTAATTAATTGCAATTATATTGTGTTTATTGCATTGAACTTGGATTGCATGCTTGCCTAGCCTAGAGAACTTAAAAATTATTAATATAGGCTAGAGAATTTAGAGAAATCGAAAAACGAGCTTATAGTTAGTTAAAAACCGATTCACCCCCCCTCTCGGTATCGCCTATAAGAGCCAACAATTTCTTTACTAGTGATTAAGAACCGAAAGCAATCACTATACAAAATTAACCTTTTGTGACATTTATTTGGCGGCGTTTCAATAAAAATGCCACTAAAATTTATGTTAGCGGCGTTTATTAAGTAAAACACCGCTAAATTGAACACATAGCGGCGTTTTTATGGAAAAACGCTGCTATTCTAAAAATTAAATAATAAATAAAAAAATAAAATAAGCATTTTAGTTGTTTTTTAAAAAATATAAATAATATAGCGGCGTTTCTAGTTAAAACACCGTTAAAATTTTAAGTTTAACATATAGCGGCGTTTTTCCTAAAAAATGCCGTTATTTCAAAAATTAAATATATAAATAAAAAATAAAATAAATATTTTAATTTTTTTAGAATATTTATAAATAACTTAACAGATAGTGGCGTTTTTTTAGAAACGCAGCTGTCCTATAAAATTTAATATATAAAGTAAGATCCCATGCCCGTGTCTTCCCTAAATCCCTCTCCTTTTTATCAAACTCCTTTTTTCTCTGTCGATTCTTTTCTTCCAACCCTAAACCCTTAATTTAAATCTGGATAATCAAGGATTTACAACCCTCGTGCCAAATTCCCGAAATCGGGTACTCCAAAATTTTCATCCAAAGAAGAAGTACATTTTATTTCATTTCATTTCCTCAAAAAAAAAACACTTGCCCCTCTCTTTCTCACTATGCTTTCAATTTTCGTGGTTTCTGCTTTTATAATTCTTTTTCTTTCTCAGATCTGATCGCAGATCTTCAATTGCTGACATTCTTCTTCGTTTTCCCCTTCATTCTCTGGTAATTTTGTTTTATTTTTGTTTTTTTCTTGTAATTCAAATGCGTGAATTTTCGATAATGTTTTTTTTGGATAGGGTTAATAAAATTGCAGAGATATTGGATATTCGAAGATATCCACTTTCATGCTCTTCTTCGAATTCGGATTTTCTCCACCTTGTAAGTAAAATTCAGTTATATTTTAATTTATTTTTATTGTTATTCTATTATTATTGAATTTTGATTTTGGAGATTTTTTTATGCTAGCGTTGATAAACAGATCTTAAAAATTGGCTCCGCAAAGGCGATTGCAGCGCCACATGGGTGGCCAGATGCAGCAAAGTAATGCTGCAGCGACGGCGCTTTACGATCACGCCGGTAGCGGCGGGCCCTTGCACAATGTGGGTCCCGCTGGCGATGTCGGTGATGCTGTTATGGCGTGGTGGTTGCAGTTTGCTGGATTGCAGCATCTGGCCTCACCCTTGGCTTCTAATGGGATTGACCAACGCCTCCTTCCCAATCTCCTCATGCCGGTATCCAACGCTCCGCTTTGAATTTTCGCGTGTATTCATTTCTGTTTTCTGTTTTTTTTTTATTTCCTTTTGGTTGCTCAATTCAGATGCATGCAATTCAAATTGGGTTAATCATATTTTTAATTGCTTTAAATTTACTTTAGATTGTCATTTTTGTCGAATTTATTGGTGAACACACTTGTCGCTTTTGCATTTTCATTAAAGGAAACGTTTTTGAAGTTTGCACATTGTTCTTCATCTAATCACCTGTCGTTTTTGCAATTTACATTCCATGCTGAGTTGATGGAATGCGTGTTTTGAAAACTTCACTTTTATAATTGACAACTGACAAGTAGGGTGGTGAGCCTTTATCTGGATTTCATGATTAGTTGATCATTCCAATACTCTTTTCCTTATTTTTCCATGAGTTTATCAGTTTTATTTCCTTTAGAATGAAGTATATGTATTTTAAATACTGTTAATATATCCTTTCCCAAGTAAGAGAACTGTGATTCATATATTTAAACCATTGCACAACTGTAGCGATTCAATAACAAACACCAAAAAGAATATTTGAATATAGAGACAGTAGCTTTAAGATTGTTTAACATATTAATTTTATAATTAAAAGTGTCCCATGAATTCCAAAACATTTTTGCATTATTAATTATAATTTATTTGAAGACTTACTAAAGCAAGAGCAATATATATGTGTGTGTGTGTGTGTAACATTTTTTTTTGGGTGTGTGAGGAAATAAAAGTTGTCATCCATTCCATTGACAAGGAGAGAGATTACTGGCTACTATATAGCTTTCTGGAATTATGCCATGGCTGATCTTAAAGGAAGTTTCTAAGTAGGGTTTTGAAAGCTTTAGGACAACGTTCATTTCTGTTCTAAAATTATTAGAAATAACAGGCACAGAACTGCATTAATGTTGCAAGCTGAATGTGTATATATATATATATATATATATATATATATATGGATATAAATTCAATCACCCAACCTAGAAATTCATTTAAGCTAACAAGACTCCATCAGAAAATGCTTCTATTGATTACCATCTTGTTCATAGGAGATTGGAGAGCTTATTTCAAGAATGAATGAAGCTCTGATTTCAGAAATAAATGATTGTTAGATTTTGATTATGTTTTGGTTTAGTTCAAAAGATTTAGAAGAGAGGAATGTTAGGTAATAGAAAAATAAAAGGAGCTTATTCCTGAAAGAGCTGGATTTCAAGGAAAGTCAGGTTGAATTGAACATCAATACAAAGCTCATGTTGGGTCAGGCACCATTCGAGCAAGAAGAATCCTCTAGTGGTGAAACCCTTGGCTCTTAATTATATTTTATACTGTTTTATTTATTCTCTCCTGAAAACAATGCAAAGGAAACACAATCCCATGTTACCAAATCCAATGCAAGATTTGCTTTTGGAAAGCCTTTCTAAGTAATTTGCTATGTTGTGAACAACAATGGACAAGAGTTATATCTGTTTGTCTAATAGGAGAATGAAAGATTGATGATGCAAATTTTAAATATGAAAATTAAAGAAAAGAAAATAAACCCTAGTTGCTCTGTTAGTAACACTGAAAGTCAGTGATTGATATTATCCAACAAAGGTAATTAATACATAAGCAAACCATTTCTTATAGAGAAGTAGAAAGTCTATCCACCATGAACAAGGACCATTTCCAGAAATCATAGATGCCAAAAAACCGAAAAGAAAGAAGAAACGATGAGAAAGAAAGCCTAAAATTAACATCAACATTAGAGGAAGTGGAAGAAGAGAATAGGAAGAAAGAGCATGATCATGATGATGATGGCGATAACTAGTCCATGAATTTCCTGACCTTTATGATCCAAGAATCCAGTGTCTAAGATTGCTTTAATTTTAAGTTCATGTTTTTGCAATTTGCCAAAGTAGTCTGAACTATCAGTAAGGTGCATAATTTGGAACCTTGTATGCATAAATAAGTTCTGAATGCCATGATTTCCTAATGTTTACTAGCTGAGCAGCTAAAATTCTTAAAACTAATATAGTAGTTTTTGACATGGCTGTTTAAATATCATGCATTTTGTTCTTAGTGCCAATCAAGATACTACAATTTTTTACATTCTTTCTTGATCACTCTAAAACTAAAAGCAATTACTGTCTTGCAATGGCTTTTTCTTTGTTTCTGCTAATATACACATTACGGATAATGGTATTCTTAAGCAGGTGGCTAGAGTTAGAGGCAGAAATAGCAAATTACCCTTTTACAGCTTTACTTCCCATTCTGGGTGTAGTTTCATTTGATTATGATTCTACCATGGTAGTTGCTAATCTTCCTGGTTGCAGAATTGAACCATTTTGCTGAGTACAGTCAAAAGAGGGGTTGCTTATGAAGTTATCCTAGCTGCCTACAAACTTCTTCAATGAACTAAAGAATTCAACGGGGAATTTGAAGGTTAATATTATTTTTAGTTAAATTTTCAATTAATTACAGTTCACATTACTACATTTCAATAGCAAATTCTGATTGTACTCTATGAATCTTAATCCATCCTTGAATCCATTCCTATTTGTATCTAATTGATGTTTGATGAATACAGTCATGCATCTAATAATGTGTTAGATGGATAGAACATGTTTGATATAACATGTGTTATCAAACATGTGTTTTTTACCATGCTGCAACCTCATTTCTCTATGTTTGTTTGCTTAAATTCTCTTGAGGACTAAAAGGTGTCATTGTCACTACATTTTTACAATGCATTACCCTTGCTTAACATTTGTTTCCCTGAACTTGCTGTAGGTAGCATTTACTGGAAATTACAGTGAGTACTTTGGATATGCAACCGATGCAGAAGTTGTTGTTTATCTAATGCTGGTTAATGATATGATTCATGGGCTCTATCCTCCGGTTAATGATATGAGTCTGGTTAAGGATATGCTACGCTAGTGGTGCTACTGGAACACCAAAGGTAAGATTCTTATGATGTTTGAACTTTGATACTAGGCTTCTCTAGCTACTTTCATCCTTTTCATGCCTTTATTTCCTTTTTTGCTGCCTAACATACATAGGAGAAGTTCAAAATCAGCATATGTTTTAGGATTCTGAAACATTACAGCAGGGCAAATCAAAGAATCCACTTATCTATGTCAAACTTTACACGTACTAGGTGTGCATACTGGCCTTTTCCATGCTTGATTTCTTGCGTAATGTTCTTCTTTATGCTAATTAGAGGAGGTTTTATAGATATTCAGGGGGCTTGCATACCTCCATAGAGTTGTTGGAGTTTGCCATAAGGATTTGAAGCCTCAAAATCTTTTGGTATGCTTTGCTTACTGATAATTTTCGTAGAATGTTTTTAACAATGTTATTGAGGTAATTGTTGGTTTTCTACAGGTTGATCCCCTTACTCACCAGGTTAAGATTTGTGATTTTGGAAGCACAAAAGTGCTTGTAAGTTGGCCCCCTGTATACTAATTTTCGAACTGCTCTTCCTTTTGAATTTGTGACTGACATTTTAGTTAACCAATTAGTTTCTCTCCAAGTTAATCATTTTTGTTGGGTCCATAAGTTTCTAAAACTACAATGAGGGTGGTAAATGAATAGTTGATGTTTTATCTAGAGTATGATGCATGGAGACCAAAGCAAAGGAGGGGAAAGCATGAAGAGACGTAATAGCTTTCTATGTTTGTATTGATACAATACTATTTATATGATTTCCTTGTAAATATAAGAAAGTATATTTCCTTAGATATCTTGTGTAGGATTCTTATGATAAGTCATACCATGCTGTATTCTCTTGTACTCTAATTTTAAATTGTTGAACTATTGAATTACTGTATATATACAACTCTTCTACTCTACTACAGGATGATTGTGCTTGAGATTGTATGTGCTCTTCTAAGTGTTTTATATATATATATATATATACACACACACACACACACACACACTTAGATTGAGCATCCTTTAGCCGTTAAACAGCTCCTCCTCCAATTGGCAATGTATCGCTATCAATAATGGCTCTTACATCATAACGACTCATGTTAGTAAAGAAGTCATGCCCAGAATATTTTAGCCATGTAACATCCCGTTACCACATTTTTCACGTATTTCCATGCAACTTTACCGGTTAGGCTGTCTGCGATGCCATTAACATTCAACAGTAACAGTGATAAATGATAACCATTTATCAATTAATTATGGAATATGAAATTTCTTTTCATTATCCTTTTGATCTGACATCCCCTATTAATCTTTATTTCACTAAGGTAGTACTGTATACATATGTCTGAAATGTAAAAGAGAAGAGACTGTACCTATCACATTTAACGTGCCATGCCTCAGTGCTTTATGCATAGCTATACTCATCTGAGAGCTAATTCTCTCAACTCCGTGTACCTCTTATCTGTGGAGTTAAAAACAAAGGGATGAGCGATTCATACGCTCAGTAAAGGAAACATATGCTGCTTTAAATAAAGCAAAACTAAATTCCACCAACTATTTGATTTTTCTAAAATCATATCGATAAAAAAACAGTGGTTATAGTAAAACAACACTCTCATTACACCACTTAAATCACTGGTTAAACAGTTTACTTTAAAATGCAGTAAACAATACATAAGATTCAATAAATCTTATCAATAAACAGAATTTAATAAATTGAGACTAGGCATCACCCTATAAATAAATCATGCTATCATCGTTCCCCCTCCCCCTTGCGAGAACGAAATCTGCCGCTTTTGGGGTGCACCTGTAGGCCATCGCCCCTCACGGCTATCTCAGATCTATGGCCATAATTTATAGGTGGTCCTCGGGTCCACTTGCCAGGTGACCTCGAGACCTGCTGATGACTTGGCGGGTCCATCAGCCTCATAACTCATAACTCTGCATGAAACTAGGGGCCTAAAGTCTCAAAATCACTTTTATAACTCATGAAAACCTTTAAGGGATTCTCTCACCCATATTATCATTTACTCAAATGATTTAATTCCCAAAAAGGTTTAGGCTTCTGTTTACAAAACACCTCGACAACCTTTAAAACTGCTCGCCCATGGTCTGCTCACCTAATTGGTTCGCCCATGGCAGCTCGCCCAGTGCGGTGAACTTGTGTTCGCCCGCCAACACTTGCTTTTGAAAACAGAAAGCAAAATTGGCTCGCCCTCAGTGGCTCGCCCTGTAATCTATTCGCCCAAAAGGCTTTATATTTTATGTTTTTGAAATTATTAAAAATAATTCATTTTTCGTTTAAGAAATTACACTTTAAAAACCGTTCGCCCAGAATGGGTCGCCCATGGTCACTAAAAAATAGGGTGACAAGTATTCACCCGCCAACCCTTGCTCTTAACAACAACAAGTAAAACTGGCTCGCCCTCAGTGGCTCGCCCTTAACTTTCTTAAACAAGGGGTCGCCCGCCCCAAAACACTATTAAAAGGGTTTGCCACATTGGCTCGCCCGGATTTCTACTTAAAACAAGGCTACTCACCCAACATATAAAATCTCATAAAAGAGAGCTCGCCCTATTGGCTCGCCCGCCGTTTTACTAATTCGCCCTGAAATAACATAAGGGTCGGCTTAGTAGCTCGCCCAATATCAATTAAATTTCTCAAACAATGCATGTCAGAAAACAAAACATTTAACTTAATGTTTTCATAAAATCTACTCCACAGGACATGCATCACTTCACACACATCTCCCTTACCTGGTTTAACGAAGCCTTGCTTCGCCCTGCTTCCTGCTCGCCAATAGCCATTCCCAATTATCGGCTGCAAATAATATATAAATGCCATTAATATTTTCATTTCATAACACTTGGCGAGATTGAGATAAATCAAATGACTACTCGCCCAACAGAGCTCCAACTAGCTCGCCCAACATTCAACTCGCCAAGACTACATTGGCTTGAAGTTGTGGGAGTTCGCCCACATTTCTTCTCGCCCAATGCCTTATGCGAGTGAGCTCGCCCATTAATTCACTTCACTAGAATTGAGCATTCTCGTCCCTTGAACACATGCTTTACCTTGGCGAGTTCCTCATTATTTATTCGCCTCATTGGCGATTACTAGTTTACAACATGGGCGATCACTGTAGTCGCCATTGTCGTCACTTATTCCATTATTTTCCTTGTTTCCATATTCTCTAAAGATCTAACTAAAACAAGGTTGTGTTCTATGTTGTAAACATATAAGTCTACCATTGAATATCAAGAACACCTCTGAAATATGAAACTCACCTCAATCAACTGCACTTCCAGAACAGATTGCTTTCCATCTCATGTTGGCCTTCCTTTGCTTATTCTTTTAGCTCATCCAACTAAGGAGGAAAGGTTTGCAAGGTGGTTTACATGTTTAGCTAACTGATGGATGAAATATAGTAAATCAGACATGGTAGAAATGAGAGAAATCAGAACATAAACTGGCAGTTGTATAGCTCTCGTGAAGAAGATGAATATGGCTAAATCGGTTTCCTCAAACGTTTCTTCTTATATAGTCATGCTATCCAATCAAAACTCATCACTTGGCCTTATCCCATTTCCTTCATTTATTTTACGTCTTTCATTTATTTAATGCATGAAGAAAAACTGCACCAAAAGCAACGGCTATGAGAAGCCTTCCTCTGCACATTTTGACTTACTTCACTTGCCATTAATTGTCCAAACCGAGAGGCCAATGGCGTGAAGTCCACAGCCACTTTTCTTGACTTATTACACCATTTGTCTTATTCCCCCACCAATGAGGTTATTTCCTTTATTGACTTTATTCTTTCTCAATTTATTGTCTTCAACCATATGACTTAAGAGTCCATGCTGACACCAGTTCGCTTGGTCAACTTGAGGCCTCCGCTCGCCACACTACATCAGTTCGCCAACCTTCATCTTCACCAATATCCTCACACGTTGGCGAACACACCTATTCGCCCTTGTTACCGTCCAACTCGCCATCACTAATGGCGATCTGCTCGCCCATTGGCGAACATCCTTTCTTGCTCACTCGTTGGCGAGTTATTCTGTATTCTCGTCCATACATTCTTTCACCGAAATTGCTCCATTCTCATCTCATGATAAGGAGCTTTTCAACTAAGTGGAAATCAATGCTCTTTATTTATTTCATTTCCATTATTAATTTATGAAATTAAACTCTACAGTAGTGTAGAATCAGGTCTTACAAGCCATGTCCAGAATAATTGTAATTCATGTTAAGATATTTTCTAAAAATATAATTAAAAAATCATTAAATATAATCAAGTTAAAAAATATAAATTAAATTTATAATTAAAAATATATAATCAAATAAAAAATAAATGAAATTGTATAATTAAAAAAATCGAATTATATAAATAAAATATAAAGAAAACGAAAAGTTCAAAAAGAATAGCCCACATAGCGGCGTTTTTACTATAAATGCCGCAAAATTAGTGGCGTTTGTAGCAAAAATGCCGCTAAACGGAGTAATTAGTGGCGTTTCTAACTGCCGTAAAACTGTGTAGAAACGCCACGAAAAATAGCGGCCTTTTACGCAAAAAAACGTCTCTATTTTACGTTTGTGTCTAATGTCGCAAGTATTTAGCGGCGTTTAAAAATGCCGCTAAATAACCAAAAAAAACGCCGCTAAAAGTACATTTTGTTGTAGTGAATCTATGGAGAAAAACATGTATGTAAGACTAACACATTGCTTTTACAATATTCTTAATTGATTCACACTTTTTGACCAATCATCAAAGTATTGACTACATAAATTGTGTAGAGGTGGCAAACGGGCGGGTTCGGGCGGGTTTCGGTCCGGGTTTTTTCGGTTACGGGTTTTTTCGGTTACGAGCTTTTTTGGTTGCGGGTTTTTTCGGTCTCGAGTTTTCTCGGTTGCGGGTTTTTTCGGTCTCGAGTTTTCTTGGTTGCGGGTTTTCTCGGTTTCGAGTTTTTTCGGTTACGGGTTTTCTCGGTTTCGAGTTTTTTCGGTTACGGGTTCGGTCCGGTTTTAATCGGGCGGGCTTAGCGGGCTTAGTCAAATTATTTTAAAATTTTATAAATTATAAATATTTTATAATTTTGAATGTAATAATTAATTAATTTTATATAGTTAAATAAAAATATAATAGAAATGCTAAATTAAAGTCAAAATTTAATAAATGAAATTGTATAATATATATATATATATATATATATATATATATATATATATATATATATAGAAATTTGGTTCGGATGATTTTGAAAACATTGGGAGTGGACCAATGAAAAATATAGTTATCTACAATAATAAAAGAGAACATATCATCTATAACTATTACATTACAATTAATTAATCAAAATTTAAAGTCACGTGAGATCTATCGGGTCAATATTGGGTCATGGGAATTTAGATACTCTTAGTTCAATAAATTTTTTTTTTACTTTGTTTAATTAGCTTTTTTAATAATTATATTATATTTTTAATAAAATTTTAAATTTTTAAGAATCTTTTTTACATTTATTTTGTCTTTTAAATACCAACATAATTAGTAATTAAATTAAATTTAATCGCATAACTAGTTAACTAATTCTTCAATTATAATGTTGAATAAAATTATAGTATACATTAAAAAAAATAATTAATATTTTGAATAATTGGTCAATTAATTATGTCAATTTTATATTTATTTTGTTTTTAGTTTGTACATAAATCATAATATAACATTATTTTTATTAAATATAATCATACTCAAACACATTAATTAATCAAATATCTCATTAAAAATTTAGAACGTTAAATTAAACAAGTTATATACACCAATTGACATTATATTATAAATAATAACATTTGATATAATGATGTAAATGGGTAATATATAATTAGGTATCCGACACTAACCTACTCTATAATCAAATAATTATAGGGTTCGAATAGTGTTCTTATTACCCGTATCGGATTCAGGTAGTACCCTTAGGGTACACTATACCCGATTAACTTTTGATCAAGTAGTATCTGGTACCTGAACTTGTTTATCAATTATATGAAAGTAATCAAAATTATATGCTTGTACAAAGATTTGAACCATGGCTTCTTATATTTATTGTTATATGTTTAACCACATGAGCTAGATTGGGAATTTGTTATATTTGTTGTAAATTTTATTTTTATTTTAACACAACTTGCAATTTAAAATTTATTGAAACATTGTTGGCCAAAAAAATAGTTTACTGAATAATAATAATAATAATAATAATAATAATAATAATAATAATAACAACAACAACAACAACAACAATTTATTCTTAAGATAATAAGATTTTAAAATTTTAGACATAAAGTACTAAAATTAAATTAATAGAAATTTCATAATATGTTAAGATACAATTCTTAAGATATTGATAATTTAACATATATGACATTTTATTATAATGTAAATCTTAATATATATATATATGTATATATATATATAGTATATTATGTTTATTATTTTATTTGTAACTCATTATAATAAATTAAAAAAACACTTTTTTGACTAAAAAAGTAGTTGAGAAGGTCAATATCTATTTAATCATCCAATATTATGGTTATTAATTGATCAAGTTAAACAAAATTACATGAATACATTATAAGAGATTAAATGTTTAAAATTAAAAACAAGAGTATATTCTAAAAGCATGATAAGAAATTAGAATGAAAAATGTCTGAAATTAAAACTATAATATGCTATGAGAGTTTAATTTATTCTATATCACATGGTAAGAGATTATTATAATTTAACATACAAATCATTATGATAAGATAAACATATTAATAATCTATTTTATATAATTAAGAGTTTGTATAGTTGATTATATATCACATGATAAGATATTATTTTTAAAGTTATAATAACATACAAATCATTATGATAAAGTGTTATTTATTAACTATATTATGTATTTTATTTGCTATCAAAAAAACTATTCCAAATTGAGTACTAATTTTTTTTCATATTCACATTAACATAATAATATTAGATTAACATAATAATATTAGATATACACCAATTGATTGAATATCTAATTAAAATGTTAAATAATAGATATTACTAAATTAATTAATATAATGCTAGTTATTTAAATATAATTAATAATAATATTAACAAAGTATAAAAAATAAATTTTATTAAAATTACCACTTACATAGTAATACAATTCTAATATATTATTAAATTACACTTTAATTTACTATTAGAATTATTATTTTTATCCACACTTTAATTTTACATTTAATAGATAATAAATAAATTATTTTTAATAAATACTTAATTCTATTAAAATAATACTTACACACTAAGAGATTATATAATTTTTTCTTAAAAGATTATTATAATATAATATACAAATCATTATTATAAGATACCAAATAAGTTTATTCATGTATAAGATTATTATAATATAATAAATAATTAATTATCACTAACTTGATTTTTTAATGTCTTTTGTTTTAAGGCTAAAAATAAAATTACCACTATAATTTTCTCTTTTAATGATACCCAAGTATAAAAAAAATTGTGCTTGTATTGTTTAATTTAATTACTTAACTTTTTCTAATCTTAAAAACTTGAATTTTAATTTTAAGATTAGGTTTTTTTTAATCTAAATTTAATATCTTTCTATACTTGAAACTTTAAGAAAATATAGTTTAAATTTAATTTTATTAAAAATATTTTTAATGTGTTGCACAAAATATCAAGTTCAAAGTTTCAAACAAATATTGAAATTATATAATTTTTATATATTTGATTTATTATTGTATTAAAATTAAAATTTTATTATAAATAAAAATAATAAAATGTTAAAATGATTTTTATAATAAAATCAAATGTCAAATTAATAATATATTTATTATTATAAATGCAATAAGGATAATATTAAAGATTATTTAATGATATCATATATTATATTATATATTATGATGTTTTAAATTAATTTAATTAAAAAGATTCAATATTTATTATTGTCATAACTGCAAATTTCATACAAGAGAAGTGAAATAAAGGATTCAATTAATGAATTATTGGGAGAAACTAATTTAATTTATTTGATATGGAGTTGTAGAAATTTAATTATACTAGAAATTTAGTAAGTTATGAGAAATAAAGGATTTAAACATATATATGATAAATAAATTAATAATTAAAAAAAAAATTTAAATCACCTAAGTACCTTATTTAACTAAGTGAGAAATAATATAAATAGACTAAACCTATGACATATATAAGCACATGTCTACTGCATTTATTATATATTGGATATTTCAAATTTTATATATATATATATATATATATTATATAATAGAAAGAAGATAAGACAATAATATTTTTATTATTATTGGCTTCTTGAAGAAGCCAACCTAGGCTACCAACTACTCCCACTAACGTGGGAGTCCTCTGCCAAAACCAGAAAAGGAAGTCCTGGTTTTGTTGGTAACACCAAACGGAGAGAATTGAAAGGAAGAAAGAGCGAGAGTGAGGGCTGAAGTAGTCGGTAGCAGCAGGAAGAAAGAGAAGGATCGAGAGGCATTATGAGAGAAGGTAGAAACGGTGTTGACCAAGAGTTTCCGTCTCGGAGCAGAGTTGAAGCAACTACATAGCTGCAGTTTGAAACCCCATTTTGGCCCAAGGTAAAACAGTAAACAGGGCTACAAACCTTGTTCCTCTTCGCCAGAAAATGTGAGTTGTAGTAAGGGATATCTCGGCTGGAGGCAAGGGGAATGTGAAGGCAAGCAAACAAGGAAAGAAGTAAGGGCTGTTAACTCGGGTTTGCTGGACAGAAATAGAAGAGGCTTAACGTAGAGAAGGAAGCTTTATTTTGGCACAAAATGGAACATCGATGAGGTGATTTTGATGGACTGATTAGGGGTTCATTTAAGGTATATCAAGGCAGTTTGTATGGTGAAGATGGAGCAAAAAAAATAGGGGAGAAGAAAGGATGAAGAACTGAAGCTGGAATATGGAGCAACAACCCCTTTTTGGCGGAAGAAGACAGAAACGATGAATACTTCATTCCCGTGAGCTGATTCAAAATAAG
This sequence comes from Heritiera fomes, assembly GCA_032173925.1. Classification (NCBI taxonomy): domain Eukaryota; kingdom Viridiplantae; phylum Streptophyta; class Magnoliopsida; order Malvales; family Malvaceae; genus Heritiera; species Heritiera fomes. The sequence continues at coordinate 9,745,476 of JAPDPM010000002.1, read as the reverse complement.
GAGGCGTGATCCAGTGGTGCGACCAGCAATTGTAACTGGTAATGGGACTTTAAGGAACTGAAGAGAAAGTAACGGAGAGGAGCTGAAGCCGAGCGTTTAGATACTACCTGGAGCAATGGTTTCGGGTGTAAACAGGGCAGATTGAGGCAGCGGTACAAGGCTGTTCGGGTGCTGGTTTGAGCGCCAAAATGGAGGCTGATTTGTTGGCCTGAACAGGACAGAAAATAGGGCTGTGTTTTGGGCAGAGAAGTGGGCAAAATAATGCTGAAAATGCAGAGGCGAAATATGGGTGTCTAAGGGCTATTTCGGGTGGCTATTGTAAAGGCTAATTGGACATTGTTTAGAGATGGCAACAAAAGATGGTGGTTGAGTTTTGAATTGGTAAGATTTTTATATAATGTTGAATTAGAACTATATTGTTTTGGGCTTGATAAATATATATATATATATATATATATGGAAGTATATGAGAGAATTATGATATGATATGGAAAGGGGATTATGGCATTATTCGGGTTTTGTTGAAGGTTATTATAATATGTTTAGAAAATACATAGGAGAGTGTTTGGAATATATTTGAATTGAATTGGAAAGATTGATATAATGTTTGGGATATAAAATTGGAGTATTGATTGGGGGTATTGAGAAATTATTGGAATGATGTGATTATGTATAATGTTATTTGATCATTGTTGAAAGGTGATATATGTTGGTAAAATGTTATGATTATTATTATTATTATTGCTAGAACATTAAAAGAGTATTGATGGTATATATTGGGATGTATTGGAAGTTGTTTGAATATATTGAACAATTATATGAGTTGTTTGAGAAGGAAATAAGAGTAAGATTTATCTTATTGGTGAGATCAATATACATGTAATGGAAATAATATATTTTATGAGTGGTTGGAAATATGCTAGAAAATTTGTGTCTTGGTTATGACTAAAGTGGAAGTAAGGGTAAGAATCTATGTTTTGGTTTAAAATTAATGTATATGATATAAAGGTTATGTACCTATGTTTGTTAAAGTATGATAAATGCTATCTTGATGTGGTGATTTTAGTGAGAAAAGACATCAAGAAAAATGGAATTTCAGAAGAAAAAGGAGAGGATTCCTAAGGTTCGATTTGAGCCTTGAGTAACATTGGCAAAGAGTTTGAGTTGAAGACTTTTGAAGGGGGGAAAACTTTCAAGGAGCTAAAATTTAACAATTGGCTGAAAATGCGCAAGAACGGTATTGCTAAACGTTAAGCCTGGCATAACGAGGTAAGGGAATATACGGTAAATGTTTATTAGTTTGCTATGTTGTGTATGTCCAAATTTCTGTTATTTAATACTTATTGATTCGAAATGCATTCTTGGTTGAATTTCATATGTATTGAACTGAATTGAAGTACAAATGGTCTTGAATTTGAACTGTGTTGGATTTGTGGATAAAAATGCTGTTGGTTGGCGTTTTATGCAGGTTATTTGGTTGTGGATTATGATGCTGGGTAGTGTCCTACCTATGCCGTCATAATGCCGAAATTTCGTTAGAAATTATTCAATGGATTTTGGTGTTAAATTTAAATCCTACAATGTATTTAAAAACCTCATATATCTTAAGCACTATTTCTTGTCACCGATATATTGTCTTTCTAAAATGTGTTTTGTACTACGAGGTTATCAAAACTAGAGTGTTTACTACAATTCATGCCTCCTATACTCTAGATACGTATAAAAGTATTTTTGCATGAATTTTGGCATAAGAGACGAGGGATACTTGGAAGTTGCCTGTGTGGCACTTAACTCGCCTGTGTGGCGTAGATGAGCCTGTGTGGCACCCGCCTGTGTGGCGTTTAAATTATGCCTATGTGGCATTTAGTAAGCCTGTGTGGCAATTAACGTAAAATATCCTGGATTGCTTTGTGATCTTCCAGGTCCTGGATTGCTTTGTGATCTTCCAGGTGTCCGACAAATAGTCGTGACTTGTACCTCAGCTACTAGATGATCACTGGTGCTGGGATGATTCATGATCATGGATAGAATCTTGGTTCGGAACGGTAACCACTGCTAGCTACAGTGGACGCTTTCATAGAAAGCTTTTGGTTATTTCCAAAGATCCCGATTATATTGCGATACCTTATCAAAGAAATCCTGTCTCTCGGAAATGTTTTCATTGTGTACTTCGATTTTTTTAAATGCGTGAGTGCAAGTGTTTTTATAGCTTATAGAACAATGAATTGTCAACTTGCATTTTTCGTAAGACACACTTAAGCATGAGTTTTGACGTACTTATTCACGCATACACATGCACGCACATAGCAGAACATCTAATATCACTTAGCGTATGTTTTCTTACTGGGCTTTCCCCAAAGCTCACCCCCTTCCACCTCAGATTATTTCAGGTAGACTTGGCACGAGCGTGGTGCATCGGGAGTCTTTTTGTCGAGCTACAGAAAGTTATATTTCGAGCCAAGGTATAATCTTTTGTTCTTTTGTTTATATCCCAGACTAAATTCTTTTGTGTACACAGTGTATAGGATTTCGGGATGTAAGTACTAGGGGATATCGAGTCTGTAAACACAGTGTGATCGTAATTAAGTTGTAATCTCGATATGTTTATATATTGAATCACATGGATGTCTAGTATTTTAGAAGTTACATGGAGATTTGAAATTTCTACAGGTTGAGACAATGATGTACATTAGTATGGGGATGGATACTAGACTAAAATAGGGGTGGAGTTTTTCAGTTTCGTTTTCGACATGTCTTACGAGAAGACTATAATGGGACCTTAGACAACCAGTCTTAAACAAATATAAGAGTAGGACTACTCATTAGGTATTTAGCTACATTGAGTGAGAGACAAACATAGGAAGTGAAAGAAAAAGTTAGCCCGAAAAATCCGGCTTCCGAGGGCGTTACAATTATGCTAGTAATATATAATTGATAAAATTGTATAATAAATAATAATTATTTTCAAAATTTTAAACTTTTTAATTAAAAAAGTGTTTCAATTATTTATTTATTTTTAAATAATAATTATGTAATTATAATTCGGGTTTTCTCGGGTTATAAATTCAGTTTTTTCGGTTTTCGGTTCGGGTCGGTCTCGGTTTCGGATCGTATCGGGCTCGGGTTATGTCGGGTTCGGGTTGTGTCGGGTTCGAGCTTTTTCGGTTTCGAGTTTTTTCAGTTCCGGGCTTTTTCGGTTATCGGCTTTTTCGATTACGGGCCTTTGACTTTTTTGGTCAATTCGGGCTGGTCTCGATTTGGTCTCGGGCGGATTCGGGCGGGTTTTCGGGCTCGGGCCAATTTTTGTCACCTCTAAAATTGCATGCATCAGAAATTGACTGTAACTATATGTGTGAGACCCGATTTTATTATACTGTACACTATACTTGTGAATTATTGATAATGAAATTTAGTTATTTAGTGGAATTTAAATAAAGATGGAATGAATTTCCATTCTCAATTGGGAATTTAAGGATTCATGAATGTCAGTATAATGTGTAAAGTTGAAACAAATATGAGAAGATGAATTAAAGAGCCTAGAATATAAGAGAAAAGAGAATTTATATCACAGGGATGTATTTTGGTTGTATGGAATATACAAAGAAGAGATGAATCAAACTTGAATCATGTAGCAAAGAGGGGGAAAATTCCATGCCAACTACATGGTTGCATGTAGTATACGGTTACTCCTCCAAGAGGTGTGAAAGCAAACTTTCCAAGATAAAACCCTATTTAATGTGTGAAAGCAAACCTTCCAAGATAAAACCCTATTAAATGATTTCACATGGGATAAATTGTGATTGGTTGAAATGATATTAAAGAAGGGTGAAGAGAAGTCAATAAAGATGGCTACAAAGTGGATTTCACGCCACTTTGCTGCTGATACATGTCCCTCTTCAGCCTTTTTAAAGGTTGTTGGACTATGAAAAATGGTATTTAAAGATATAACATTCAATGGTATTATATATTGAAATAAGTAGGCTGAAGATTATGCAAAGAAAGAACAAGAAAAGTCAAAAAAAGAGGCAGCCATTCACGCCAATATTTTTGTTTCACTTGGTGTTCAGTTTAGTCACCAAAGATGTGTGAAAAAAAAACAGACTTTTCGCAATGTAAAATTCAATAGAATAATATTTAAAAGAAGAGGGATTAAATGTGTACACATGCAAGTTATTCTATCGGATGGAACACATAAGAAAAGAGGAAAGAAAGACTAGACCATGCAGCCAATAAGGTGGACTTTCACGCCACTTGCTTCTTGTGTTGCACGGTTAAGTCATTTAAAGAGCTGAAATAGTAAACTTTGATAGAATAAAATAACATACAATAAAGAAAGTTTAACACATGAAATAATAGCTAAAAGGTCATTGGTAGAGGCTTTGAAAAAAAAAGGAGTGAAATAAGTCTACAATTGTGCAGCCAAAGTGGACATCAACGCCACTTTTTCTGCTGTTGATGGTATCACACGACTTCACTCAATAAAGGTAAGTGAAATGCAGATTTTTGTCTCATAAAATATAATATATGTTACTTAAGAGAAGAGAAGAAATTAATGCTTAGCAGATGATCAAATTCTTGGATGGAGAAAAAAAAAAGACATCAAAATAAGTCAAGTCGGGTGGAGAAAATGAACTCCACGCCGTCTGTGTTGGATGTAGTTTTTCTACAAGACTTTAATTCACGAAAAGACAAAGGAATGATGAAATAAAATAGATAAGATGCTAGGTGATTAAGTGTTATTGATTGTCTTGAATATATGGAGACATAAAGAACAAAGACCTCAGCCAATTGGCTCCCTCACCATCGAACTTGCTGTTCTACGAGAGGCAGAAGTGATTCCATTTTTGGTTCTGTTTCAGCCTATATTCAACCAAGAAAAATTCAGCAAAAACATTAGACCTTGATACTTATCCTTGCTTACTAAATCCTTACCTATTTGAAGAACCCCCAAAGGATCAAGAAGATAGAAGGCTAACAGGAAGAAGGAACAAGTAAAAACAACTTGTTCTGTTGGGCAGTCCACCAACTAGTTAAGGTGAGCTTCCATGATTTTATGCTTCTTGATATTAAGGATAAAATTCCATGTTTTATGACTTAGTTAATATGATTATAGGATTAGCCTTAGTTAAATCTTATCAAAGTATGACATTGGAAGAAGTTAAAGTCTTGAGTTAGACGAAGAACTAAAGGAAATAGGTTAGAAATTTTGATAGGATGATAAGAAATAAAGTATGGAGTATAAATAAAATGAAGAGTAAGCTTGGAAATTTGAAAAGATGAAGGATCCAAAATTTGACAAATTTTGGAAGGTTCGGTTGGCATGAAAAGATGAAAGAAAATTGTGGTTTCATGCAAGTAGAAGAAAAATATTGAAAAGTCAATGACCATGGCCATTGAGAGGTTCGGTCATGACAATTGGACAAGGAAATTTTGCTGAAAATTATAGATTTTGGTGAGAAATAATTATAAGAATTAAAAGAAGAGAATTGGTGAACTTAAAACCCAAAAAGCAGCTTAAGTGAACGAGTTGAATTTTAGCACCAGTATAATTTATACTGGTTGTGCTCATAACATGAAGTTAGCGGCTGCATTTTGTGAATAATAGTGGCTTAAAAATAAGAAGAAAGTTATTAATAATTTTCAACAAAATTATTTTGCAGCCCGAGTTGACGAAATACGGTAAACGTAACCAGGAAGCTCAACTTCAAAAGACTGTCGGGAATTGAGAACTCAGTAAAGGCGATTGGGAAGCTAGGCTTCGTAAGACCAGGTAAGGGAGATGTGTGTGAAGTAAAATGCATGTCCTGTGGAGTAAAAATATTATGAAAATATTGAGAAACTATTTTGGTTTATGACATGCATTTATTTGATAAATTATTTTGACTTGGGCGAGCTACAGATAGCCGACCCCTATGTTGGTTGTTGGGCGAACTGATAATGGCAGGCGAGCCAAACTTTTTCTGATGTTTTGGTTGAAGAACACTTTTTATGATATCTTAGGCGAGTGACTGTTTTAAATAGAAATCCGGGCAAGCCAAAGTAGGCGAACCCTTTTAATGGTGTTTTGGGGCGGGTGACCCCTTGTTTAAGAAAGTTATGGGCGAGCTACTGAGGGCGAGCCAGTTTTATTTGTTGTTTTTCAAAGCAAAAGTGGCAGGCGAATGCTAGTTCACCGCACTGATGACTTGACCATAGGCGAGCCGAATGGCGAGCTGACCATGGTGAACAGGTTTCACTTTTCCAAATTTTCTCCACGAAAAATGAATTGTTTTGTAAATAGAAAATATAAAACCTTTTTGGGCGAGTTGACCAATGGGTGAGTTGACCATGGGCGAACTAGCCATGGTGAGTCAGTTTAACCCGTGCCTTTCTCACACAGAATTCAGTGAGATTGCGGGCTGTTTTTAAAACCTTTTTGGAAAGAAAATCAATTGAGAAAATGATGAAATTATGAAATAATTCCTTAAAGGTTTTTCATGAGATATAATTTGATTTTGAGACTTTAGGCCCTGAATTCATGCATTTCTATTGCGTGACCCGCCTGGGGCGGTGGCTCGGGTCGATGGACCAACGGGTGCACTCCAGGGCGTCACAAGGCTGATGGACCCGCCAAGTCATCAGCGGTCTCGAGATCACTTGGCAAGTGGACCCGAGGACCACCTAGAGATTGTGGCCATAGATCTATTATATCCCTTTTTGGGATGATTATTCCGTTCTCGCAAGGGGGAGGGGGAACGATGATAGCATGACTTATTTATAGGGTGATGCCTAGTCTCAACTTGTTGATTTCTGTTTACTGAAATGATTTTTGCTAAATCCTATTCACTGTTTAATTCATAAGAAATGTGGTAACGGGCTGTTACAATATAGTTCTAAACTCGAAAATGAAATCAATATCTATGACTTTGACGAGAAAGAGAAATTGTCCAATGTGGAAATCAACTTTAATAATAAATACAGTAAATGGAATTGTCACGGTTAATATGCTGTGCTCCTAAGCTTTACATGAATTAATGACATTTCTTTGTAATCTGCCACATGGGCTTATTCTTGTTCTTAACTTTAAGCACTGGCAGTCGGGATTATAGAAGACGGGATTTAAGGAAACCATAGCAAAACCTTGTTAATTTTTTTGTTGAATAAACGTAAGAAGGATTGTTGGAGAAAATATGTTGCTATTTTTTCTGTTAATGGTAACCTTAAAATTGAGGCTGATCACTCTTTGCAGCATCTTTTAATCATGTTTATAGCAACGAATTCTTTGCTTGTACATACGTATATTCTGCTAGCTCTTGGATGTTATTCTCTTAACTATATGTATTTTTTATTTTCAATGGATATTATTATTACAAATACCTTGATTAAAACTAGTGATAAAAATTTTCAAAATTTTTTGGGTCTCCCAAATAAACTGAAGTGATTGGATAATCTAATTGATCAAATTATTAAGTACATATATTCTGTTGATTTAATCAATCAACAAGACACTTTTTTTCACCCAATACTGTACTTGGAATAAATTAATTGAACCAACAGCCTTGTGATGTGTTGTATTAATTAAGTTGAAAATTTATCCTCATCCTTCAGCCCTTTTATGCTGATTTTAATTAAAAAAAATTTCTTTTGAAAGAAAAAAGTCATAAAAATGTGAGGCAGATAATTAACACAAATTTTATTACTGTTTATACATTTGCGCAAATTACATACTGAAATAAACTCTTACAAATTAAAAAACGAAAAGAGAGTGATACATTGACATACTGCAAATCGAACAACCTAGGAAATAAGAATAAGCAATTTCCATCTGCCACGCTGCTCAAATGGTCAAAGAAAAAGAGATCTTACATTCGAGTTGTACCACATGAAATTCCAGTGACCACCCTTCAAGGCTGCTCATGGCACTTATTTCGATAGTGGAGGCATGACAACCATTTATTGCACCGCTTTATGCAGAATCGGCATAGAGAAAGGAATAACCAGCATCCTAGAACGATAAGGGATCTTTTCAAGCCCAACTCGTCCCTATTACTCAGACCAACAAGTAAACAAAATCCTACAACTAAAGGAGTTCCTTTCCAGAATTCTTCATATAGAAAAATGAATAACAAACATCCAAATATGGAAATTACTATAGTATTATCAAACAGACCACCTGTAGTGAATAACCAGCATCCTAAAATTAAAGCGCTAATTTTTGACACCCGATCAGCAAAAGACATGAACATCATTGAAACGAAAGCCAAAGCCGAAAATACATTGACAGCTACTCTTGCTTCATCAGTTGGTGCTAGGAAAAAGATTGATTGATAGAAGCATATAGCAAGAAATGCAAGGAGTACCTGAAGAGCAGTCCTGAAACCATGAGGAAATGGTTTAAGGAGTCCCAAGGTTAGGAAAAACGTTACTAGGAAAACAGCAGAGGTTGGAATGAAGAAATAAAGAAAATCAGTTTGATCCATGACTGATTTTCCCTCTTTTTTTTCATCATTGCTTTCAGTGGCAGTGGACTTTGAGGAACTGTCTCCCTGCCAAACACTGGCAGTGAGGTTTGAATTTGAGGAACTGTTTCCCTGCCAAACACTGACAGTGAAGTTTGACTTTGAGGAACTGTCTCCCTGCCTAACACTGGCAGTGAGGTTTGAATTTGAGGAACTGTTTCCCTGCCAAACACTGTCAGTGAAGTTTAGATTTGAGGAACTGTTTCCCTGCCAAACACTGTCAGTGAAGTTTAGATTTGAGGAACTGTTTCCCTGCCAAACACTGACAGTGAAGTTTGACTCTGAGGAACTGTCTCCCTGCCTAACACTACCAGGTGGGCTAAGGCTGGCTTGGTAGGTTGCTGTTAAAAGCAGCCCTAGAATTACTAGTAAGGCATTTCGGTGCTCAATTGATATATTGTCCATATCTTGAAAAATTGCTGTTGGTGCTTTTGTCACATACTTTGAAATCTGGTTCTGCAATTTATGATAAAAAGTGGAAACACATGGAATAAAATAACCACGCAGAATTCTAATGCTTTCTTTGCTTTGACATCGTTCAGCAACACCCAATGCAGTTGAACCACGCAGATCGGTCGCATGTTTGTCAGCTTTGCATTTTAATAGATGTTTGAGCATCTGTTCAATTAAGAGTTTGACGAAATTATATAATCTAAAAATAATGCATTTATTTAGCTAAAAGTAAAATTAAATTAGAGCAGAGGAGTAGAACCTTATGTCGATTATCTTGCGCAGCAATGTGCAAGACGGTATTGCCATCTCTGTCTTTCTGATTCGCCACATCTGCGCCATACTCAGTCCTCCTAAGCATCCTGCACAGAAGTTTAAGAGCTTCTAATTCATCGTTTCTCGTGGCAATGTGCAAAGCAGTCTGGTTTGTAGTTGTCACATCTCGGATGCATTCAGGACAAGCCTCCAGAAATTTGGCTAAGAGATCCAGATTGTGTTTTCTGGTAATTGCATAGTGCAAGGGTGTTTCACCATTCTTGCCTTTGACGCGGACAAGATCTTTACTATTTTCCAAAAGAAGTAGCACCAGCTCTTTATGCCCGCCTTTCACTGCAAGATGAATGGGGCTCAAGCCTTCTTGGTTTAGCATCCTAGCAAATGATGGCTTTAAGCTCATTATCTCCATTGCAAAATCGATGCGACCTGCAGCTGCAGCAATATGCAATGGAGTGTCGATAAACTCCACCTCACCAATGCGGTTCAAAACATTTCCATCCGTCTTAATTAATTCATACAAATCACTAACATTTCCATCTTGAGCAGCTCTCTTCAAATTTTCATCCATAGCAGGAAAGCCAAATGAAAATAGGAGGAAGAATGAAAGGGTTTTAACTTTAAAGCCAATTATAGCAATTGAAAGAGTAAAGAGAGAGCGCGGGAAATCAAGAACACCACGATGGATTTAAATAGAAACCTCGGTGTTGTTCAGTCAACTACATACCACGTCTATAGAGAAACTACAGAGAAGGCACATATAACACGACAATGACTTATGAATTTGGAGGTCTATTAAAAATTTTATATTTGGGCAAGTGGGAGCTTGAGCCCCCAGTAGACCTCAAGGGGCTTCGCCCCTGGAGTAGGGCGGCTAACATTCAAAGACAATGTGCCAGTGTCATGCATTGTTTTCCTGATTGGTCAAAAGAAGAGCATGGTTTTGTGGAAAAGACTATAATTATTGGTATTCTGATTCTTTTTCGATGTTTCCTGGATAGTGGACGATTATTATTATTATTATTATTATTATTATTATTATTATTATTATTATTATTATTATTAAGAGCATGGTTTTGTGGAAAAAACTATAATTATTGGTATTCTAATTCTTTTTCGATGTTTCCTGGATAGTGGACTATTATCATTATTATTATTAATATTAATATTATTATTATTATTATTATTATTATTATTATTATTATTATTATTATTATGATGGTAAAATTTTAAAAATTTCAATGAAACTTATCAAAAAATGATCTTATTTTACTCTTAATCTTTGTATACACTAAGCATAAAATAAATAATATAATTTAATCTAATCCTATTTAATTATAATCGTATGGTATCTCTAATTTTGTACACCAAACATACTATTTACAATTATTTTTGTTAATAGAAAGATACAAAAAAAAAATTCAAACTTTAGATTTAATCTCTTTGAAACAATAACAACTTGCACAGTTGCATGCCTATCCTTGACAGTTACCATTCACAGTCATTATTTGAACTTAAAACCAGAGTTTTCTGTAATATCCTTGACAGTTACCATTCACAGTTACCAAAAGGGTACCCACCGCCTCAGCCCCCAACTTCACCATCTAAACCGGCGCCTCGTCCTAAGAAAGGATTGTTGGAGAAAATATGTTGCTGTTTTTTCTGATAATGGTAACCTTAAAATTAAGGCTGATCACTCTTTGCAGCATCTTTTAATCATGTTTATACCAGATTTATAGCAACGAAGTTTTTGCTTTGTACATACATATATTCTGCTAGCTCTTTTACGTTATTCTTTTAATTATATGAATTTTTTAAACAATGAATATTATTACGAAAATTTTATCTTGATCGAAGACCAATGATCAAAATTTTCAAACTTTTTTTGGTCTTCCAAGCAAACTGAATTGATTGGATAGTCGATCGAATTGGTCAAATTAAAAAAACATTTTTTTCACCGAACATTATAGTTGAAATAAATTAATTTATCCAACAACCCTATTATGCTGATTTTAGTTAAAAAGTTCTTCTGAAAGAAAAAAAGTCATAAAATTATGTGTAAGACAGGTAATTAAGACAAACTTTATGTACTATTTATATATCTACGCAAATTATATAGTGAAATAAACTCATACAAATTATACAAAAAAATAAAAAGAAAAAAGTGATACTTAACATAAGTTCTACAAATAGAAATCGCAATGACCATCCTTCAACGCTGTGCAGGCATTACGAGTGCTCATTGCTCAGCTTTATACAGAATCGACATAGACTTAAGAATAACCAGTATCTTTGGACACAAATGGCGTTTTGCATGAAAAATTCTCTATCATAAAAAACAGTGAGTAAATTGTAAGATTTTGTTATCTTGATTTATCATGTTATATATGAAAACAAGCGACGAATTAAAACAACAAAAGCAAAATGTCTAGGATCATACAATAAGATTGCTTTCGGAATAAAATCTAATCTTTTTAATATTGCTCGTGTGGGAAAGTTGAACTTTTAAATTTGGTATCCCACGAAAAGCACTCGAAGAAAAGTCTTCTACCAGTATCCATATGAATATGACGTAAAATAGAATCTTTGCCTAAGAAAAAGGTGTGATCAGAGGCAAAAGGAGGAGGAAGAGAATTGTTTTCTAAGTGCTAGTTTCATGAGGTAGAACAGCTATCAAGAATGTACTATCTAATTTTTAGATTTAATGTTATGTCACATCCTGTGATATATAGTAATTATCACATTTTACACACACAATAGGATGGTTGGACTGTCTACGATGCCTTTTCTCCCACTCAGTTTCAATAGTAAACCACTTTGAAATAAATTTATATCGATAGCTGTTATAGATATTTACAACAAAATATAATTTACAATATTTTTCACATGTGCTACATCCCCTGTACATAGCTATACAATGGTAGTACTGTACATAATAATGTCTGAACATATAAAAGATGAAAATACCTCTAGGATATGATCAAAGTTGCCTCAGGGGATTATAATATAGTTGAAATCAATGGAACAGTATATAGACAATTACTGCAAGTAATTTGAGGAGTGAAAAAATAAGGGGTGAGCTAAAGTGTTTAGTAAAAGAATGTGAGATCCCCAATTTCCATGTATTCCTCCATGCATGTAAAGTATTTCAATTAATATGATTAAATAAATATGAAGTTTAATGTATGAATGATGTATGCATGAGGTATAGAGTATGTAAGAAATAAGTAGGATGAGAAGAAATAATGAAGTTGAATGTTAATAAGTCAAATGAAGTAATGTTAATATCAGGAAAATAATTGAAGTAGGAAAGAAAATAAAATCAGGATTTTGATTGGATTTAAGTGGATGAGTCATAGGAGAAAAAGAGGAATTAAATGGTCAAATGGATGAGTCAAAGAGGAAAGAAAGGGCTGAGATGATTAATGAGATGAGCATGCATTAAATGCATCTTGCATGACTCACCATCTTCATCAACTATCACCAACGTCAGCCACTCTTCTTCCAGCTCTCCCTCTCGTTCCATCCAATCTTCCAAGCTTCCATATCTAGCTACCTTGCTAAACCACCTTACTCTCCCATCGATCCAACAAGTTTATTAGACAAAAAAATAATCCTTGTCGTTAGACTAAGTGATATCTAAAGTTTGGAGGACTGAATCCAAGTATTTTAGGAGATCTCAACAATTGAAATTTTGGTCTCTAGTGAAGGTAAGAGAAGAAGATGATTCTTGCAATTTCGTTCTTGGTTTGGAGTTGTTTTAAGTTAGTATAACATGTGTATGTGGTTTAATTTAAGGTTTGATATGATATGATGATTTCAGCTTTGAAGGAGTGAAAGCTAGGGTTAACGCGCCAAGTGATCTTGCGTTCTCGAAGGAATCGAGGTAAGGAAATTATGTAACGGACGTAAGGCGGCTATGTCCGCATGTTTTATGATGTGTGTATGTGATTTGGAAAGAAACATCAGCTGGTTTTGTGCAGGAAAAGATGCATTTTCGGACTTGTCTCCTAGTATCAATTAGGTTAGGAGCAGCCGACTGCCTTAAGTAGCAGCCGACTGCCTAGAGACAACCAAAACGCCGTTTTTTGAAAACCAATGCAAACCAGTCGACTGCTATTTACCCAGAAGCATTCTGTTTCAAACCAGTCGACTGCTATATGAGACAGTCGACTGCTATATGAGACAGTCGACTGCTATTTGCCAAATTGCATTCTGTTTCAAAAACAGTCGATTGCCCTATATGACTAGTCGACTGCTATTTCTTAAAAAGCATTCTGTTTGAAAACCAGTCGACTGCTATATAGACCAGTCGACTGCCCCCATGTATTTTTCGAAAAGAAAATAATTTCGAGAAATGAAGTTATGAAGCAGCAGCCGACTGCCCCATGAGGCCAGTCGACTGCCATGTATGAAAAGATGTTTTCAAAGCTTAATTGATTTAAACACAAAGGTGTTTTTTGAAAAGTATATTATAAATGTTTTGAGGCTATGGACTGCGTAATGATTATGCATTTCTGATGGCTGAGTGACTCTGATCAAGTCCTCAGTAATATATATGTTGAGCGAGGAACCCTAGTCAGGTCCTCAATCCCACATGTGACACCTGACTAGTGTTCACTGTGGATTACTAAAGGCAATAGAGAATCCCTGACCTACGCAGAGTGCACTACTGTACCAATGCATGATTAGAGTCATATGAATGGGAATGAACGGTTCATATGACGACTCAATCGCTTAAATATTGTACATAGTCTCCATCTATTTCAAAGTACAAGATGTATGTATAAAGAAATGTATGATGTATGTTTTTAAAGTATGTTATGAAGTATGATGTTTTAAAGAAAGAAGTATGATGCATATTTTATATGTATGCTATATTTTAAAAGAAGCATACAAAGTATGATTGCCATATCATTTGAAATGAATATGCATGGTTGCAAACAATGCATGAAAGAGGTTTATGATGCATGCTTTATAATGCTTTACATGACATTATAGAGCCAAGTAGGAAAAATGCATATAGAGGCATAGTACGCTCTTTTACATATTTTTCTTACTGAGCGTAAACTCACCCTTTTACAACTATTTTTCCTACAGACTACCTGAAGTGAACCCCGCTCCGACTAGAGGAGCTTGTGCTTGAAGAATCAAAGTGTACCTTCTCGATACGCTTCCCAGTTAGCATAGAAGGTATACTTATATGTTCATATGTAAAGTTAAATTGTAATTCAGCTACAGTACAGTACAAGTAGAGATTTTATATATAAGATGTCGGGGATGTAAGTTAAGATGATGTATAAGATCCTGTGGAAATGGAATGATATTTATATATATCATTTTTATGTCTATGGAAATTGAATAAAATTTCATTAGCTATTAAATGATTAGCTTAAGATTAAGGGAAGAACGACACTGGATAAACTAAATCTAAATAAAGAAGGAAAAAGTTATATGATAAGATAAAGTGACGGGGACGTCACAGAGAATCGTATGTAAAGACTGATATTATGAAATCTATATGCTAAACCATTTAGTATCTAATAGTTCACTAAGGCACAATTTGGATGGATACTATAGTCGGCTAGGAAATCAGATGGAGTATGGGAGGTATTTTAGAATACTTATCATGTCCCGGCTCCTAAAAGCGACTATAAGAAGTAATTAATTGAATTTGATATCAAAACAAGATAAAATGCTATTAATAATTAAATATATTTCCTTTCCATGATAATATTCACTTCGATATTGATAAACACTGTACGGTAAACCATTCAATAAACAGTATATATAAAGCTCAATATCAGTAAACAATTCAGTACCAACAACTAGTTTAGTGAAATAGTACAATAATCAGAAAGCAGTATAATGGAGACCAGGCAGCACCTAAGGTATATCATGCTATAATAATGTCCCAAATGGGAGAAATAATAACACATGAGACATGTGGCCATAGTCTATGGGGTCCACAATGTACATTGATCATGTGACAATTGGGACGCGGATAGTGGGATCAGTATCTACCAACAATAGTATAGTAATAGTAATACATGACACATGAGCATAATACGAGGCCTAACAGTCTCAAAATAGTATGTATCCAGTAGAAACACCATTTATGAAATCAATGTCATTGATAATATCTTCAATCAGTCCATAAAGAAATATATTAAAAAAATATTCAGTTCATGAATAAAAATTCAAAAAACATTCACACTTTAATATTCTTTTTTGAAAATGTTCTATTTATCTATAGAATAATAATAAACATATGCTGGTATTTTCACGTAATTAAAATTCATTAACCTGAATATCTACATATTATTTTTC
The DNA here is from genome assembly GCA_032173925.1 of Heritiera fomes. NCBI lineage: Eukaryota > Viridiplantae > Streptophyta > Magnoliopsida > Malvales > Malvaceae > Heritiera > Heritiera fomes. The sequence continues at coordinate 9,729,925 of JAPDPM010000002.1, read as the reverse complement.
AGTAAATAATAATATAATGCATTTTCAACAAATCACATGGAAATCACTTGGAAATCTATTTATTTCTATTATTCAAAAATGTTAGAATTAATTTCTTATAATTTTTATAAATTCTGGTAGAATAACAGCTATTTCTAACCTAGCCTTCCTGCACTGAAAACACAGTTTATAAACCAGCCAGTATCCACAATTACACTAATTCTAAAGCAATTAATTTTCAAATCACTTCATAAAAATAATTTGAACCAAATCATGCGTCCACAGTATCCCTACGGTTCACACACTCATCCCTTACTTATCCAATTAATTCGACATAACCATTAGCACCACTTGATAATTACAACTCTCAGGCTACAAAACATTATACCAACAATATTAATTCACCTCACTTAATTTTTATATACCATTTTTCTTTACTAAATGTAGCCACATTGTCTACAGCAAATATTAAGTCAGTCTAAATTACACCAGTGCTAAAACATAACTTCGCCTACACAACTCTGATTTTAATTCCGGCTTCACCAACAGTCTCCTTATAATTTCTGCAATATTATGGCATCTCAAACTCATCAAATGCAGCCCAAAACCCCTTCCCCTTAGCCATGGCCAAATGGTACATGGTGTAGTTCCTTTGGTTTTTCAACATCCTAACATTGGTTTCATGTGTATTCATGCTTTTTCTTCACTTTAGCACCATTTTTATACATCAAACAACATGGTTTCACTAAATTCCTCTAATGGCCGAAAACCCTAGGGAAGGATTTAATGGGATTCAATCAAAACCAAGGATAGATTCATGCTTAAGAAGCTTAAATCTATCATTTTCTAACATTAAAATTAAAAGAATCCAAAGGCATGCGGGAAGCTCACCTTGGCCGAATATGATGGTCTTCCTTCCTTCTTGATTTTATCACTTTTACACTAAGCTATGGTTATGTGCTTGTGGGGCTTGAAGAGATGAATAAGTTTGTAGAAGAACTTTTAATGAAATAAGGTTGTTTCGATGATGTTTTAATTGAATTTTTATTTTTCTCTTAAGTTGGTTACTATGGCATGAAAGAGAGGAAGAAGATGAGTGAATAGTGGCTAGCCAAGCTTGGAGGAAAAATATAGAGTCTTCTAGAAAGGAGCAAAATTATCAAAATGCCATTGGTTATGATATTTTAGGACAAAAATGCCCTTAAGCTTTTGTAATTTTTATAACTATGTAATTTAACTCCAAAAATTCATATTTCATCACCAAAAATTATTATTACACATTGTAATAAATAAAAGGGGTTTGGTTCTGGTTGGACTTATTGTAAGAGTGAAATTACAAAATACCTCTATCAGGCCAATCGCGTAAAATTCTAAATTTACACAGAATTCAATACATCTGTTGACATAGCCTAAAACTTATTTTCATGTAGTATATCATACTTAAACCAGTAGATTAAAATTCCATTTAGTTTAACCACAATTTACAAAAATGCTACCGGGCTATGTCTTTAGCCGTCATTTTTAATTTGTTGGCATACTTCCAAAAAATAATCTAAATAAAGGTTTTGAGTTTCGGATTCTTAACGTAGGCTTATTGAACTCTCCGAATAATATTGGTTTGGTCTCACATCCGTCCAGTCATTGTGGAGCCTGTGGGGCTCACCTAACTGTATTAAGTCATACCTATGAATACACAGAAAATGAACAGAAGTGAATATCTATACATGTACAACAATAGCAAAATACACGGTTCTCACATGTTATTTATACTGTACCTCTTAAATATTAGACTTAATGTTATTTATTCAGTGTTGTTTAGTCAGTCAACTAGAAACTGTGTCAATGGAGAAAATACAGAAAAGGAAGACTTGAAAAGTATGTTTTAGTGATTGGTCAAAAAAAGAGTATGGTTTTGGTGGAACAAACTATAATTATTGGTATTCTTTTCCGATGTTTCGTGGATAGCGGATGATTATTATCATATTTTCACACGTGACATATATAATCCAACAACCTTGGACCACTGGATCTACGTCCCGGTGCGATTTATGTTCCTTTCGATACTATGGTGCACAAAAAATTTTTACTGCTGTATAAAATGTGACTTGAGAGGTGTGGTCTCATTCTCACACTCACGTTAGTTCACTTTATCAATAAATTACCTTTTTTCTTCTGAGAAATTTTATTTACATTAATCCACAAAACCATACTTGGGGTTATGTTATTCTCTCTAAGTAACAGTGTGGCTTTTGTCGTGGCTAATGTTTTGATAACTTTTTTGTCAAAATATCAGATTGAGCCTATTATTCAAATGCATGACATCTGTGGCTTCTATTGCAACATGCAAGCCTGAGCGTATGCCATCTTTAGATTTAGTGAGACTGACAGGTTCATGTCTAAGAGCAGTCACCTTGACCTGGTTCAAGCACCCACTAAAGTTCTGAAAATTAATTATTATTAGTAATATATTTAAAATTTTAATGATTCTTTGTATTTTATTCTCAATGAAGTCTTAGAAGGGTAAAACTATTAGAAATAAATTCAAAATTTTTAAATTTGATTTTTTGCTCTTACTAAATTGTAAAAGAAATATTTAATATTAGCTTTAAATAATATTAAATGGTTATGGATCATCATCGTCCTCATAATTATTATTAAAGTTTTTATTTCAATGTTGAAATAAGATATATGGAATTTCTTTTGAGAAATTTTATTTACAGTTCACGGAACCATACTTGGGATAATATTATTCGCCCTGCGTAAGAATGTGGCCTTTTTCTTGGTTTATGTTTTGATAAATACTTGTTTGTCAAAATATCAGATTGAGCCTATTATTCAAATGCATGACATCTGTGACTTCCGTTACTGTTGGATAGCTTGTAATAAATACAAGGGAACAAGTTCTCACATTGCTTGTAAAAGTGTAAAGTGATTTATTTATAAAGGGAAATCAACTCTTGAGAGTAATTTGGAGTCAAAGAGGTAATGGGCTTTGACCATTTGGCTTGGGCTTGAGCTTGCTTGGCTTGGGCTTGGTCTTGCTTGGCTTGGGCTTTGGCTAGAGCTTGGCCTATTTTAAAAGTTAAAGATGGGCACTTGGGCACTTGGGGCACTTGAGCTCTTGGCTCTTTGATTTAATCCGAATTTTTTATTTTTGCCAGAAATATTTTAAATTTCTTTTTGAATTTAAAATTGTTTTAAACTGTTTCAACAGACATATTTTCAGTTATATGTCTGGAACAGTTATGTATGAAAAATGAATGGTTGTTGTTTAACAAACAATCACAACCATTCATTTAAGCCTCTTCACATTCTATATAAGTGTTGATTTCCAGAAACTCTTTACTTTACATTTTTCTGACTTTTCACAATATTCTGAAGGCTTTGTTGTATCCTGGGGTAACTTGCTTCTGCGTGAGGCAATATTACACTCAAGAAAGTGTAATTCTACACGCCTCAAAGCCATATACTTTGTTATTTTTCTAACAATTTGAGTGTAATATTTCTTTTGATATGGCAATGGTTACCAATCCTGTGTTTATCAATCAACAAGATCCTGTCAAGTTGAACCAGTTTGATGGGACAAACTTCACCAGATGGAAGGACAAGATGAAGTTTCTGTTGACAACTTTGAAGGTGTCCTATGTTCTAGATCCAAATCTGCAGCCACTGGCAGACCCTACACCAGAAGACACAGATACAGTTAAGGAAGAAAGAAAGAAACGTGCAGAAGATGAACTGGTGTGTCGTGGTCACATCCTCAACTCTCTTACAGACAGACTTTACGATTTATACTCCAACTATACATCACCAAGAGAGATTTGGACTGCCTTGGAAACAAAATACCAGAACGAGAAAAAAGTTACAGATAAATTCCTGGCATTAAATTATTTTGATTTCAAGATGACTGATAACATGCCAGTCATGGATCATGTCCATGAACTACAAATACTGGTTTCCAGACTTAGAGATTTGGAAGTGGTTGTTCCTGACACTATACAAATCAAAGCAATTCTGTCCAAGTTGCCTCCTTTATGGAACAATTACAGGAAAAAGGTCCTACAAACACCGGACAGTTTCACACTGGAACAATTCCAGACTCATCTGCAAATTGAGTGTGAAACTTGTCTCAGGGATGAGAAACTCCAGAAAGAGAAGGCAGTGAATTCAAATGGGAATTCACAAGTAAATGCCATAGGGAGCAATTCTGGAAAGTTTGCAAACAAGTCTGGAAAGAGTTAGAACAACTTCAAAGTCCAGAAAACTGGTGGATTTAAGAAGTCCAACAATTATAAGAAGAACAAGGCCTGCTTTCATTGTGGAAAGAAGGGGCATTACATTAAAGAATGTAGAGTCAAAATTGCAGAAGACAAGAAGAATAAAGAAAATAGTTCTAAACAATCTGCTCAAGCCAATATGGTTGTTGAAGATGACATGAACTTTGTTGCCATGGTTACTGAATTGAACATGGCAACAAGTATAGGAACCATGGAGTGGTTTCTTGATTCTAAAGCAACAATTCATGTCTGCAACAACAGGGAATTCTTCAGCACTTACACTAAGGAAAACAGTGAAGTCTTTATGGGAAACCATGCTCCTGTCAAAGTGTTGAGAAAAGGAAGTGTGATGCTTAACTTCACTTCTAGACAGAAATTGACTCTTATCAATGTGCACCATGTTCCTGATGTCAAGAGGAACTTAGTTTCTGCAAATCTGTTGTGCAAGAGAGGCTTTAAGATTGTTTTAGAATCTGATAAGTTTGTAATATCTAAAAATGGTGTGTTTGTAGGAAAGGGATATTCCCTTGATGGCATGTTCAAACTCAGTATTAATAAAATAAATGTTGCTTCTGCCTATATCATTGAATCTTCTACTTTGTGGCATGCTAGATTAGGACATTTAAATTATGCTATGATTAAATACATGACAAACCATGATTATATTTCTTGTAAGCATGATCACCATGATAAGTGTCAAATCTGTGTAGAAGCTAAGATTTCAAGAAAGCCTTTTCCTAAAGTAGAACATGAAACAAAATTGCTGGAACTAGTTCATTCGGATATTTGTGAATTAAATGGAAAATTGACTAGAGGAGGAAATAGATATTTTATAACTTTTATAGATAATTGTTCACGTTTTACTAGTATTTATTTACTAAGAAACAAGGATGAAGCTTTTGATAAATTTAAGGAATTTAAATCTAAAGTAGAGAATCAAAAGGAAAGAAAAATTAAAATTATAAGGAGTGATAGAGGAGGTGAATATTTCTCAACTGAATTTGATAAGTTCTATGAAGATCATGGAATAATTCATCAAAGATCAGCTCCTTTTACACCCCAACATAATGGTTTGGCAGAAAGGAAAAACAGGACCTTAGTTGATATGGTAAATGCAATGATTTTAAATGCTAGATTACCTTTCAACTTGTGGGGTGAAGCTTTGCTTACTGCCTCTTACATACATAATAGGGTTCCTTCAAAGAAGACACATATCTCACCATATGAAGTCTGGAATGGAAGGAAGCCAAATTTAAGTTATTTTAAAGTGTGGGGGTGTATTGCATATTATAGACTTTCTGATTCTCAAAGGACTAAATTAGGTTCAAGAGGAATTAAATCTGTTTTTGTTGGTTATGCACAAAATTCAAAGGCATATAGATTACTAGATTTAGAATCAAATGTTATAGTAGAGTCTATACATGTTGAATTTTTTGAAAATAGTTTTGTGAAAAATCAAGTTTTGCATGAACCAGAAAATGATCAAAATACATCTACTGCCTATGATTCCTTAGTCAAACGTAAGGAAATAAGTGAACCATCTGAACCAAGAAGAAGTCAGAGGCCAAGAAAAGAAAAACATCTTGATTCTAATTTTATTTCTCCTGATCATATTACCTTTTTAGTTGAAGGTAATAGAGACAGAATTATGAGAAAAATGAAGATATTATTAAACATTTAAGATAAGCCCAAAACTTTGAGTGAAGCTTTGACTTCAAGAGATTCAGCTTTCTGGCAAGAAGATGTAAATGATGAAATGGACTCTATCATGTCTAATAATACGTGGATTCTGGTGGACTTACCTCCAGGATCAAAGCCTATTAAAAATAAATGGGTTTTCAGTAGAAAGTATAATTCTGATGGTACTATACAAACCTTTAAAGCAAGATTAGTTGCTAAAGGTTTTACACAAAAGAAAGGCTTAGATTATTTTGATACTTATGCTCCAGTAGCTACAATAACGTCTATTAGAATTCTTTTTGCTCTAGCTTCTATATATAAGTTGCATATTCACCAAATGGATGTTAAAACTGCATTTTTAAATGGTGATTTAAAAGAAGAAGTTTATATGGAACAACCCGAAGGGTTTGTTTTACCTGGAAATGAACATAAAGTTTGCAAGCTTGTTAAATCTTTATATGGTCTTAAACAAGCTCCTAAACAATGGCATGAGAAATTTGATTCTGCTATTTTATCCTTTGGTTTTAGGCATAATTCTGTTGATAAATGTATTTATTCTAAATTTACTAGTGATTATGGAGTGATTGTTTGTTTATATGTGGATGATATGCTTATATTTGGTACTAACATGCTTGGTATAAATGAGACTAAGAATTTTCTTACCTCTAAATTTAAGATGAAAGATCTTAATCAAGTAGATACAATTTTAGGAATAAAAATTGTAAAGAATGATAAAGGATTTTCATTGAATCAAACTCATTACATAGAAAAGCTGTTAGATAAATATCAATATCTTAAAATAAAAGAATATAGTACTCCATATCATTCAAGTGTGAAACTTGTCAAGAATGATGCTAGACCAATAGAACAATTAAAGTATGCTAGTGTTATAGGAAGCTTGATGTATGCTATGCATTGTACTAGACCTGATATTGCTTACACGGTATGTAAGTTGTCAAGATTTACAAGTAATCCTAGTATAGCTCATTGGAGGGCAGTTGAAAGGGTACTTGGTTACCTTAAAAGAACTGTGAAATTAAGGTTGTGCTATACAGGATTTCTTGCTGTTTTAGAGGGTTATTCAGATACAAGCCGGATAACAAAAGCTAATGATAATATATCAACTACAGGTTGGATATTTACACTAGCTGGTGGTGCTGTAAGTTGGGCATCTAAGAAACAAACATGTCATGCACACTCAACTATGGAAGCTGAGTTTATAGCTTTAGCAGCTGCTGGTAAGGAAGTTGAGTGGCTAAGAAATATGTTGTTTGAAATTGAGTTGTGGCCACAACCAATGCCACCTCTTTCCTTACATTGTGATCGTGTGGCAGTAGCAAAGTGGTGCCGCTTCAACGAGAGTATAAGGGTTTTACTCTTGAAATATTCACAGAAATTGGATTGCTAGCACATGGCCATTGAAATAGTGCTAGGAGCAAGTAAGAGTTTTGTGAAAAGTGACAGATTGATGTGTGTCGTACTTTCGATCCTAATAGTAAGAAGTCATGGTTTAATCTTAGGACACTATGTACTTTTATTAGCATCCTAAAGTACTTACACTAATTGAAGGTTTAAATCAATAAGATACCTTCTTGTATGCATCATATTTGTTGTATTACAAGCTAGTGGAGGATTGTTGGATAGCTTGTAATAAATACAAGGGAACAAGTTCCCACATTGCTTGTAAAAGTGTAAGGTGATTTATTTATAAAGGGAAATGCAATAGATAATGCTTAGAAGAGAAGGAGAATAAAAGTCAACAAAGGTGCAGCAAAAGAAGACCTTGATGACACTTTGCTACTGCCACACGATATTGAAGGCTGACCAAATCTGCTTGTTAAGTGTAAAAGAGACAAGGAATTAATTAAAGGTTGACATGACTGGAAAGTTAGTTGTGAAAGGGAGACTTTCACGCCACCTTGAGTTGCTATTGTCTTCATGTATTAAAGGAATGTGTGACCCATGAAATAAAGGCCAAGTGATGGGTTTTGATTGGAGTGGCATGGCTATATAAGAAGAAACATTTGAGGAAAGCCGATTTAGCCAAATTCATCTTCTTCACGAGAGCTATGCAATTGCAAGTTTATGTTCTGATTTTCTCTCATTTCCACCATGCTTGATCCACTGAACTTCATCCATAAGCTGGCTAAAGAAGTAAACCTACTTGCAAACCTTTTCTCCTTAAGTTGATGAGCTAAAGGCATGAGCAAAGGAAGGCTAACGTGAGACAGAAAGCAATTTGTTCTGGAAGTGCAGTTGATTACGGTCAGATTTAATGGTTTCTTGAGATTGAATAATATGTTTCTATGAGATCAAGTATGAGAAGCATGATTTTAGTGTTGTTTTGATTCATTCTTATGAGATCATATAAATAGAAGAAATTCATATCTGGAGATAGATGAAGAATAAGATGAAAGTGGGTTGAAATTGTAGTAGAATGATGGGAAAACAATCGAGAACAAATAAGGGAAGTAGTGGAGATGGTGCAAAAGTGATGAGAGTGGGGATTATGGTGATCGCCCATGTTGAATATTTGTGATCGCCAATAAGGCGAGTAGGCAATATGAACTCGCCAAGTCCAAGAGGGCGAGGTCGCCCAATTTAGTGTAAGTCATGGGCGAACTGATAAAGGACGGGCGACCCATCTCTGAGTTGAAAGCCGTATGGCGAACTCACATGCATAAGGCATTGGGTGAGTAGAAATGTGGGCGAACTCCCACATTTAAGCCAATGTAAACCTGGCGAGTTGAATATTAGGCGAGCTCCCACTGGTAAGCCATTTGATGAATGGCGAACTCCGTTAGGCGAGTAGTCATTTGATTTATCTCAATCTCGCCAATTGATATAAAATGAAAATATTAATAGTTTTAATAAACTATTTTGTAGCCAGGAATTATGGACTCGGTAAAAGCGATCGGGAAGGCGATCGGAAAACAAAGCTTCGGTAGATCAGGTAAGGGAGATGTGTGTGAAGTGAATGCATGTCCTGTGGAGTAAATTTCTTAGAAATTATTGAGAAATTGTTTTGTTTTATGACATGCATTGTTTTGATAATTATTTTGATTTGGGCGAGCTAAAGGCCGACCCTTATATTATGATTGGGCGAACTGGTACAGGACGGGCGAGCCCTTGTGTTTTTATGTTGGGCGAACTGGTATTGGCGGGCCATCCAATCCCTTTTATAATTTTTTTATAAACCCTTTTATAATTGTTAAGGGCGGGCGACCCATTTTGTTAAGAAAGCTATGGGCGAGCCGAAATGGGCGAGCCGAAATGGGCGAGCCAGTGTTCTTGTTTTAAATATAGAGGGTGGCGGGCGAATACTTGTTCACCCCATTTTTGAGTGACCATGGGCGAGCCATGCTGGGCGAGCTGACCATGGCGAATAGATTTCCATGGTAATTTCTTAAGGAAAAATGAGCCATTTTAATATCTTTGAAAATAGAAAATATAAACCCTTTTGGGCGAATTGACTAATGGGCGAGCCACTAAGGGCGAGCCAGTTTTGCTTTCTGATTTTAAAAGCAAAGTTGGGCGGGCGAACACAAGTTCTCCGCGCTGGGCGAGCTGCCATGGGCGAGCCATGTTGGGCGAGCAGATTTTAAAGGTTGAGATTTTGGAATGTTTTCAAAGTGTTTTGTAAACAAAAAGCCTAAACCTTTTTGGAAATCAAATCATTTTGAGAAAATGATAATATGGGTGTGATAATTCCATAAAGGTTATTATGAGATATAAAAGTGATTTTTGAGACTTTAGGCCCCGAGTTCATGCATTTCTACTGTGTGACCCACCTAGGGTGGTGGCTCGGTCGATGGACCAACGAGTGCACCTCAGGGCGTCACAGGGCTGATGGACTCGCCAAGTCATCAGCGGTCTCGAGGTCACTTGGCAAGTGGACCCGAGGACCACCTAGAGATTGTGGCCATAGATCTATTGTATCCCTTTTTGGGATGATTATTCCGTTCTCGCAAGGGGGGAGGGGGAACGATGATAGCATGACTTATTTATAGGGTGATGCCTAGTCTCAACTTGTTGATTTCTATTTACTAAGAGGATTTGTTAAATCCTATTTACTGTTTACTACATTTTAAAGTAAACTGATTAGCCAATGATTTGAATGATGTTTTGAGAGTACTGGTTACTATATCCACTGTTTTCCTACTTGATATGATGTTAGGAAAAACAAATACTTTGTGGTATATAGTTTTGGTTTTATAAAGCAGCATATGTTTCCTTTACGGAGTGTATGAATCGCTCACCCCTTTGTTTTAACTCCACAGATAAAAGACACGGAGTTTGAGAAAATTCGCTCCCATATAGATAGCTACATATAAAGCGTGGGGGCAACTTATGTCAAATATGACAGGTACAGTCACTTCTCTTTTACATTTCAGACATATGTAAACAGTACTACTTTATTTAGACAAAGACAATAGGGGATGTCAGATGTAAGGAATAATGAAAAGAAATTTCATATTCCGTATTTGATAAATAAATATTATTGTTTATCACTATCATTGTAGAATGTTATTGGCATCACAGACAGCCCAACCGGTAAAGTTGTATGGAAATACGTGAAAAATGTGGTAACGGGCTGTTACAAGAATGCTATACATATACCAATGCAAAATAACATGTTTGAGGTTCTTGAGGTCCTATTGGGGTGGCTTCAAAAGAACCATCATGCAAAGGCCAAATATTGGGAAAATGAAGTCTTGAATTGGGAGGACAATGAAGGCAATAGAATCTTGCACATTGCAGCAGCTAGAAACTTACCAAGGGTATGTCACACCAACAATTCTTTATAGTTCACTTGTGTATATATGCTTTTTGTTTGATACTTGAGACTTCTAAGATTGAACTATAATCATCTAATTAAAAGTCCAACACTCTACCAATAGACCACACAACTTTGGCCATGTTTCACTCATAAAAAGAAGTGTTGCATTTGAATTAGAGTTCAAATTAGTAATTGGTGTTTCTATCAATTACAAAGGTGGTAGAACTGCTGCTAAAATGTCGAGTAGATAAGAATGCCAAGAATTCGGAAGGTTTGATAGCTCTAGATATCTTACAACTTGGAAATCAAGGACTAGTCGACAACAGAGAGATTACGAGAATGCTAGCCAAAGTAGGAGGTTTGACAGGTTCTTTACATTCTTCGCTTCACAAATTTCGAAGCAATGCTCATCACTTCCAATCAACAATCACATATGGTGAAAAATTAGCCACAAATCTAGCTCGTGAAAGTAAGAAAATGTCAATGACACGCGCAACACATTGCTGGTAGTTGCTGTGCTTATTATAACAGCTACTTACCAAGCATCTTTGAGTCGACCTGCTAGGATTTGGCAAGGTGACAGTAATAACAACACCAATTCAGGAAGTCCTATTCCAGGGACAACAGTAATGAAGTCAAACACTTTTCTTTTGTTCATGACATACAACACAGTTACCTTTTGGTCTACACTTTTGTTGATAACATATCTCCTCCCGACTGATTTTCCTAGCTATCTGCTTCTCGTACCACTTTCTATCTTAGGATTCTGCTACACCCTTTCCATGAATGTCTTATTTGTTGGGGTTTGCCTTGAATCCCATATCGAAAGTATAGGAGAAGTTATAAGGGGTCTTCCCTTATAAATGATGTGTCAGGCTTGGTTTGTAAAGTGTCCCAAAAAGCTGTAGATATCGATAGAATAACTAGGGTTTGGGCTATGAAAAGGGTGTAGTTGGGCTTTGGGATCTTTGTTAGGAGTTTGCAATTTATCTCTTCTAAAAATTGCATGGTTGTAATTGTTTGATTGATTATTAATTTGGTTGGGCCAAACCACATTAAAAATTATTGTATTTGTTTTTGCTTTCTTACATTATTGTGGGTGTTTGGTGTTTGGTTTGAGGGATATTTTTCCCAACAAGTGGTATTAAGAGCTAAAGGTTCGTAATCCTGCGAAAGGAGGAAAGCTATGAAGATGAAGATGGAGATGAAAGTTATGAAAATGAATATGAAGATGAAGATGAAAGCTATGTTTGATGAAGATGATGATGATGATGATGATGATGAGGATGATGACCATGATGATTTGGAAGAAGATGACCATTATGTGTTTGATGGATGATGAGGATGATGGTGATGATGATTGTGGAGTTATTCTTCAGTTTGAGAATGGTTTGTATGTTGTCGAACAGTTTGTGGAGTTTGAGGATTCAAGTCAAGAGAGGATTTGTTAGGGTTTGCCTTGAATCCCACATCGAAAGTATAGGAGAAGTTATAAAGGGTCTTCCCTTATAAATGATGTGTCAGACTTGGTTTGTAAAGTGTTCCAAAGAGTTGTAGACACCGATAGAATAACTAGGGTTTGGCTATTAAAAGGGTGTAGTTGGGCTTTGGGATCTTTGTTAGGAGTTTGTAATTTTTCTCTCTAAAAATTGCATGGCTGGGCTTTGTTAGGAGTTTGCAATTTTTATCTTCTAAAAATTGCACGATTGTAATTGTTTGATTGATTATTAATTTGGTTGGGTGGTTGTAGGCCAATTTGGTTGGATCAAACCATGTTAAAAATTATTGTGTTTGTTTTTACTTTCTTCTATTTTTGTAGGTGTTTGGTTTGAGAGATATTTTTTCCAACACTATCACTATACGCTGGTTTTACTTGTATCATCATGGATTGCTATATCTGTCTTTGTGGTGTTTAAGCTTTCAGTTAAACCTCAGAAATATAGATCCCCGTCGGGGAGAATTTAATTTATTGTTTGTTGTTCATCTTTAAAAGCATGCCAATAAGCGCTGCTTTTTAATATGTTTGGCATGAAGGACGAGAAAGTTAATCACAATTTTTTTAATACCTTAATATTCGTCATATTATGTGTTATTTTGTAGCTTGATTATTAGATTAATTTTTTATCTTTTCATCATTCTTACCAAAGAAAATGTAAAGAAGTATTGGTTAATCCCATGGCACCTTTGCTCTACAAAATAAGGCCCCCAAAAGTCGATTAACCCACTACAAGATAATTGACTTTTACCGGCACTTATAAGTGCCGGTAAAAGACATATCAACTGCCGGTAAAAACCTTACCGGCGGTTTGTTGACCGCCGGCTAACCGCCGGCTAGGTGAATGTCGGTAAAGGTTTGCCGGCGGTCAGGTACTTTGATGCCGGTACAAGTTTTGCAAATTCCGACATAACTTTTCCCGGCGCTTTTAAATGCCGTTAAAAGTAAAAAGCTTTTACCGGCATTTTAAAGTGCCGGTAAAAGTTTTATTTAAAATTTAAAATTTTTATATTTATTAAATTTAAATTTAAAAGCTTTTACCGGCACTTTAAAATGCCGGTAAAAATCCTATTTAAAATTTTTATATTTATTGATTTTTGTTAAAATCCAAAATGGTAACCTTTTTCATATCATTTTTGTATTATGTCTTATATCGTATCTAGTATCTACAATTACCAAATATCGGAACTAAACAAAATAAGAAATTAATGAGAAATTACCTTCCCACAATTCTTATAAAGTTTTATTTTTGAAAGAGCAAAATAGAAATTCTCAAGGCTTATCATTATATCAAGAAATCATTAAGCATAGCCTTACAAGTTCTGTGCAAAATGTAAATTACAGAATAATTCCTTTACATCACATAAAACAAAAGAGAAGCTAGAGAATACGCTTTGTAATCACCATATAAAACATAGGATCTCTGTTTGTGTTCAAGCATGCACACGTGAGAGAGAGAGAGATAACGTGCTTTGGCTCTTACATGCATACATTTGTTAATACAAAAAAGCTACCTGCTTATTACCCCTTGAACCAAGATGTGGAGATGCAACGGTGATGAAGTTCACAGCCTCCAGGCCACCAATTGTACCCTTTGGTTCTTCCTTCCATTCGTTACCTGATATATCCTCTTTTAACTTCTTTCTTAGGTGGTCTATAGCGTCTCCCAGTTGCATATCTAGCCACCAGTCCTCCCACAGAATGTGCAACAAAGGAGATCTTGCGTAAATTTGGCTTCTCTTGAATAACATCAAGGACCTAGCATTCAAATATTTTTGTTGATAATGAATCAAAATTTGCAATTGATACTCTAATAGTAAAAGTAATAATTTTTTATTTTTATGATTTAAATATAGGGTCACTGTCAAATATGCACCTCCTTTGCCAATCTTTCACCCATTATGTCCACACCATCTAAAGTCAGCTTAGACATATTCCGTTCACTGCCTGCAGAACATGTTAACCAACCAAGTAAAATCACGCGGAAATACTCCAACCAAAAACTTAGATATCGACATTGCTGATCTTGAAAACCTCAATACTTAATAGCTTACTTATTTAGTATTTTAAATAGTACAAGAATGCTGATGATTTACAAGTTGCTGATTCATTAGTTGGACAATCATTGGAAAATGAGATCGAGCAGTAGCATGAGTTCAATGAATACAAGAATGCTGATGATTTACAAGTCTATGAAGCAAATGGAGCATCCAAGGAAGAAAATAGTGATGATGTCTTCGAAGCATTATAAACCAGAATTAACTCAAATTCAGAACATATATTCACAAAAGTAGCAGCAACAACAGATTTAAAATCAGAAGCAAGTGAAATGGACAAGGAGAATGTAAATTGTAGCATGGTGTATACATGTAAATTCTGAGGGATAATCAGAGGAAGAATGAAAAATAGGAAGAAGTGTTGCTTGTTTCAAGAACAAGGGTCATTATACCTGCTCAGACTATGTTTTGAGGCTTTGGCCTTCTGCCTCAAGCTGAAACCCAAAATACAAAGAAATATGAGGTTATAGTGACCTGTGCACAGTACAAATAATATTGCCATGGAGTAGTATTGATGAAAGTTCGAGGGAAAAACAGATGTTTCATGTTTGCTTTAACCTTGATTTTCAGCTGTTTGTTAAGATCTCCAAGCTGAAGCTCCTGCCAAAAGATGAAATTAAAAACAGCTGTTAAACATGAGTTCTGAAACCAAAACTTTGTTATAAACTTAGCAAGAAGGAGAAATAATTTCAGAGATAAACTAAAGAAATCAAGCATGATCCAGGCTTGTAAGGATCAGGATAACTAAGATGAAATATAATCTACATACATTCGTGACCATGGGAATCATATCTTGGTAAAATTACACTATTAATAATTTCTTAAGGCTGATAGTATGTACTGGTTGATACATTTTTAAGAAACTTCATAATTCAAAGAAATTAATGTGTAATTTAAGAAAAATGGACATTGCCAAGCATATATTACTCATATATAAAGTACCTTTTTGCGGAGGTCTTCCATATGTTCTAACATAATCTGTGTTTGCAATTAAGAATAAAAAGAAGCATGTATCATACATTTATACCCTTTAGGAGGTTTAAATATATATATATATTTGTTTTCTATTTCTTAATTAGAACCAATTTCTTTCAAACATGGATTCAGTTCAGATAAATAGAACATACTTCAAAACTTTTAATTTCAACTATTCCACAAATATGAGAAAGCCTGAGAAACAAGCAAACTTAGCAGAGCTTCTTTCTCCAAGAATCACTCATCAAAAAGGTTATTGCAGACTAAAGTTCTTAACAGAAGGAGTGGAGTACCTTGCTTTGTCTAATCAGTGCAAGAGCTCCTTCAAGCTGCTTCTCAAGGTTTTGCAGCTCTTTCACATTCAATGGTCCAAGATCTTCCCCAAGCATATGCCTGATATAATTAAACACGTAAACTAAATTATGAATGATTAAGTATATATATGGTGATAATTATTTTAAATTATAGTAAAAGAAAATAACATATTGAAACCACCAAGAATGCAGCTAATTAATTAACAATATGGTTTTGTTAATACACTGATTTGAGCTATCATAACCTTTGAGTGCGTTGCAGTGCTTCATACTTAGCCTTTAACTTGGTTACCTCTTGGTACCAACTGTGCATTGATAAGCAAAGACAACTTAAAACAGAAGGTCAAGCTCACCAATAACGATTCTCAAACGATAAGCATCTAGGATAAATTGTGAAAGAACTTGAAATTTTGATGGTAATTGACAATTCCAGCGTGCCTAGTGAATTAGGGTAAAGATGAGCTTGTAACCATGTTTTTTCATCTAGCTCAAAACCTTTGGGGTAAAAAGGGATCATAGTCAATTCATCGTTTTTAATGAAATTAGCACATTATTTTGCATTATCAGATTTTCTTTTCCATTATGACTTTTTATTTTTAGAAGCAACAAGTAACAATTAATGAAACTATAAAAATTACCAAGGAAAGAGTAAAATTGATACTTGGCCTAATCTTACTTACAGCAAAACTTCTTCCTAATGGAGTATCCAAGAAGTCATTAAGCTGCTTCCGGTACTGCAACCATAACAATAAAACCCCCAACAGAAAAATAGTTAGTATAATTCCAAATAAAAAATAAAATTAGAATAAGAAATAAAAGAAGACACGAACCCTAGGCCAATTTCTACTAAAATCCATATTAAAAGGCCGTCGACGAAGCCCAATCTCGAACTCCCGATCGATCTAACGTGCACGGTGGGCAGATCTTACGACGGAGGAGAGTCGGCGGGAAACGGAGTATTGTCGGTCTAAGCGCTCGGCTGTCTTTTTAGCTTCGAAGATGAACAGCTCCAAGCCGTCGTTGGCGGTTCGCCAAGCGTTCTTCCAGGGCTCGCCGGAGGCCATGTGGCGCACGAAGTTGTCGAAGTCACTCCTCTGAAACGATTGGACTATTAAAAGACGCCGCCGCTGAGGCAGCGCAGGCAGCGGGTGAAGCTTTATTGTGTGCCATGTCGTTGATGGCAGAGCCGTGGCCATAACCCAGTATCTCAGACAATGATTCTTTTGTTTTTCTCACTGTCCATTTTTCTCAGCAATGGAGATTGTGACTGTAGAGAGAAAAGTTGAGAAAATTGGATTTTTTGGTTAAAAGAAAATTAGGAAAGTTAAAAAATTAAAAGCTATCTGAAAAAATAAGAGTTCTAATTTGAGAAAGTGCGGTTAAATGATTTACTATTACCGGCCCATTGATTTGTGCCCTTAAATGTATATAAATGACGGCACTTTAAAAAATCGCCACTAATAAAGTGTCGGTAAAAGTTTAAATTTTTGTAGTGACCCTTCGTTCATGCCAAGGAAAATCATGGTTTAACTCCTACCCATTACATAATTGAGCTAGGAAATCCTGGACGTTGGCTAAACTAGCTAGTATTATATTTATTTATTGTGAATGATGCGAATGTTCAGGGAGGGACAGTTTTGCTCCGAAGGACCTGAAATGGAGCAAAAAATGCCAAATGGAATAAAGACAAATTGAGGGTCTATCTTGCTTTGAAGAAAACAATTATGAAAGGAATGGATAAGTAAATTAATTAAGATAAAGAACTTGCAGGCGACATGCTCTCATGTCGGAACCAGCTTGTCACCAGGTAGAAGCAACATCAAAGCTTAGTTAGATATTGGAATTAGAAGGGAAAAAACTTAGACTGCTGTTACTTGCAATAAAACAATAATGCAGTTCCTTTATAATAACTGATAATATGTTCTCAATGAGATCCATTAGACTTTATATATTATATCATAAGGATCTATCGTGTGACATCACGTAAAAACATAACAAATTTATCAAGAAAAAGATAATTTTTTTAATAGTATATTCTAATTCAAAATTACAATTATAATCAACATATTATATTCTATATATGAACCAGTAACTTAATAAATTGATAAATATAAATAACAATAACAAACTAAATAAATAACATTAACAAACTAAACTCAATCTTGTATTTGATGAGATTCAAACTTGAGACATCGATGTCCTAGGGTCTAAGAAAAAGACAATTATTTAAACAATATCAATATAACAAAGTTATACAATGTTGGGGGAATTCTACAATAAGGTCATAAATTTTGACCTTATTGTAAGATCAACATAAAAAACACATGATTAAGTATAAATTTAGAGTCTTTAAGCGTAAAATATGAGTTTTTTTTTGCAATTTAAGAAAAAAATACTTTTCTATTTTAAAAATAATTTTTAAAATTTGTATAATTCAATTGATAGAAAGATTAAAACGACTTCAAAAATATAGGGATTAGCAACTGATTTTTAATTAGAAATGTAAAAATAAAATTGCTACTTAAATCAAACTTTAAGCATACTCTTATTTATTAAGTTTTTATGTAATTTCATTAATTGAATTAAAATATTTTTTAAAATTCGTGACATCAACTCAATCAATCCTTTTGCATTCTGTTATAAATTTGAGTTCGATAATCTTATTACGTGAGTGGAAGAGAAAATATACATTGAAAGAAAACTGAAATTACATAAATAGAAGAAACGTATATTATAGTTTTTAAATGTCATGAGAAAAAGAATAATATTTAAGACGTATATTAATCAGTTAAAAATCAGATGCAGCTCCTCGTTCAT
This sequence comes from Heritiera fomes, assembly GCA_032173925.1. Lineage (NCBI taxonomy): Eukaryota > Viridiplantae > Streptophyta > Magnoliopsida > Malvales > Malvaceae > Heritiera > Heritiera fomes. The sequence continues at coordinate 9,711,551 of JAPDPM010000002.1, read as the reverse complement.
ATAGGAAAGATAAAAAGACATTTATATCATTAATTTTGCGAATTTGTTGTTATTTTATTTGATTTTTTAATAATTTAACTAATTGAGTTGATGTCCTTTTAATTGGTGACAACTTAAGAAAATTAGTATAAATAGAATATGGGTTTATATATGATGCACTGACAGTATATAGTTCTATACACTGTAAATATATCAGAAGTTGACACCTCATTAATTTGTAAAATAAAAAATATGCCAAGCCCTTAAAAGTAAATATAAATTATTTTTTTTTAATTTGCTCATAAAGGCTTATTGATGAGGTGTTAACCTCTTGTGCATTAATAATGTATAAAAACTATACACTGTCAATACATCATGTATAAATCCATAGAATATTATATATGGCAAAACTAAATTGGTAATCTGGAACGCGTGGTATGTTTTTTTTAATGACTTTAATTAGGTGTCCTAAGGCTTTGCTGGCTTTAGATTAAAAACTTTGTCAAATACGTGTTAATTTAATAAATAAATTAAAGATTTATTTATGCAATTAAAAAATTTTAAGATTTTATTTTTGGTACATAAATTAAAGATTTTATTTATCCAATGAATAGAGGGATATTGTTGACACAAAGAGAGATTTACAGAATTACAAGGGTAAAAATTATGTATAATTATTATATTTATTGTTAGTGAAGTTTTTTTACTTTATACGTAGTATTAAAATTAAATTGTAACACATGTCTTATAAAATTATTAAAAAATAAATAAAAATAAAATATCTATAAAAAAATAATAAATAAAATAATATATATTTAACGATTTTAATTTGTTTGTAAAATGAAAAATTCTAGCGATGATCTATGTAATGATTATTAAAAAATTATTTTCTTTTTAATATTTACTTACTAAACATGAATACAGAAGGTAGAAACTTGACACGTGTAACTCTATACAATGGGTTTGAAGAAATGACTGTTATCTCTTTTATAGGATGTGATATCTCGCGATTGGTGAAAGACGAGGGGTGTTCTGGTTTAAGGTTTCCTCTTGGGTGGGTGTTGGTTTTTGGCGTGGGTTTTTATGGAGTAGATTTTTTTTCTGATTGTGTATTTTGTAAACTGTGATGTGTTTTGATGTCCGCAGAATGAGATGCTTTGTATTGATGCTCGGTGTGCTTGGGATTATGACTCTCTCTAAGACAGTTTTTGCCGATGTGTTAGCACTGTTGGTATAAGGATGCACAGAGGGTGTTTGATGAAATTGCTGATATAATTTATAATTTCTTCGAGGTTGTCATTTTTCAAAGGATTGATTTTTGTATAATTTTTTTCCTGATGAGTCGTGTTTTATGAGGTTGAGTGGGATGTAGAATTGTGATTTTATGGATTTTATTTGTTGGGTTTGATTATGTAAAGGGGCTCTGAGGATGTTAGTGGTTTGCTGAGATTTTACTAGGATGATTGTGGTTTGCTAAAGGAAGAGTGAGGAGAGCAAACTACAAGAAAATGCTAAAGTGTAAAGCATACGGGGTGGTGTCCTTAATCACGGTATTGTGCAACATTAAGTAAGGGAATAGACGTTAAACGCTTGTTAGTCTTCTATGTTTATGTATGTATAAATTAATGTTATTTAATATTTATGGATTTAAATGCATTTTTGGTTAAATTTCAAAATATTTTGGGTTGGGCTTAAAGTACATAATGTTTGAGATTTGGATTTGTGTTTGAATTGGTGTATTAAATATATGTTGCTTGACTGAGTTTTCTACAGGTATTTGGTTGTGGTTATGACGTTGGGTAATGTTCTACCTATGTCGTCATAATGCTGAAATTTCATTAGAAATAGTTTAAGTAAATTTCTTGGAAGTAATTTAGAATTATAAAATGCCTTTAAAACCTTATGCATATTAAGCATCATTACATGTTATCGAGGTAATGGTTTTTAAGCATGATTTCGTACGATGAGATTTTTAAAACTGTAAGCATTTAAAATGATTCATGCTTTCAATACCCAATTTATATTGTAAATGGTATTTTTACACGAGTTTTGACTCATGAGACATGTGATGTTGTGTAATGCCTGTGTGGCACTTGGAAATGCTTGTGTGGCACCTAACTTACCTGTGTGGCACTTTATGCTTGTGTAGCATTTATCGTGCTTGTGTGGTGTTTATTATGCATGTGGCACTTGCCTGTGTGGCATTTAGTAAGCCTATGTGGCAATTATTGAGCTTGTGTGGCATTGAGGCGCCGTATACGTAATTGCATCATAGATTCCGCTTGTGTGGCAAATGGGTAGCGATAATTACGTATATTGTCCAACAACTAGTCGTGACTTGTACCTCAGTGTGTTTAATTATGCCTGTATGGCAATTATTGAGCCTGTGTGGCATTGAGGTGTCGTATACGTAATTGCGTCATGGATCCTGCCTATGTGGCAAATAGGTAGCGGTAATTACGTATATTGTTCGACAACTAGTCGTGACTTGTACCTTAGCTACTAGATGATCACTGGTGATGTGATGATTCATGATCATGGATAGAGCCCTGATATGGGACTGTGACCACTGCTAGATACAATGGATGCTTTCGTAGAAAGCTTATTAGTTGTATTTCCAAAGTACTCGGTTATGTTACCAAATGTCACAAATGGATGTCTGTCTCATGAAAATGCTTTCAAATGTTTATCTTGATACGGTTACTAAAATGGATGAATGTATCATTTCTATTTCTACTATATCTTGATTCTATAAATGCGTGAGCAATAATGTGTTTGGAAACTATTCAATATAAGTGTCTTATATCTTATAAACAAAAGTATACTGACTTTGCACTACTTTTGATAAACTAGATAGAAACATGAGTTTTGTGCATCCTTTCACGCATAAACATACATTAAACATATTAGGAGCCTAGCTTTACTTAGCGTATATTTTCTTACTGGGCTTTAGCTCTCTCCTCTCTTCCACCTCACAAATTACTTCCAAGAGGCTTGAGTGCAAGAGTGCTGCACTAAGAGCTCGACTTATGTGTTGCTAAGATTCTTTTTGGTATACACAATGTACATGGATTGTGATGTAAGTAGTAGGATTGTATCGAGAATTATACATAATTGTGCCTTGTAATGAATAATATCTCGATAGTATATCTTGATGAAAATGTGATACTTTAGATGGTTTCTTAGGATAATTATTGTGTTACAGGTTGGGTTATTGTTGTGTTACGGAGTGTGGTTGGACAATAAGTATATATAAAGGGACAGAGTTTTTTTTTTCAATTTCGATTTTGGCACGTATTACTAGACAATTGAATGGGACCTTAGACATTTAATCTTAAACAAATAAATAAGTAGTAATCTACTTGTTAGGTTTTAACTACACTGAGCAAGTGACAAACATAGTAAGTAAAGAAAAAAGTTAACTTGAAAATATCAGCTTCCGAAGGCGTTACAACTTCAAGATTAAAAAATTTCCTCCTTCAATATATTGGTTTGTTGTTTGCTTACTCATTTTAAAGGGTCTCACGTATTGTAGATGTTAGGAAAGGATTTTTATTTCAAGTGGAAACATGTTTTGAGATCATTCTTTGTAAGAATCCTAATCCTACATCATCTAGAGAAAGGCTTCTTTCACAGACCGAAGATAAACCAATACTACACAGCCTATGTTAGCAGAAACTAACTCAACAGTACACAGGAGCAATATTGCTGAAAGTTAAAAAACAAATAAGAATCAAGAAAACGTTGAATTAAAGCTAAATAGATAAAACACTTATTCTGCTAACCCGCACCTTAGCTTAGCCATCTGCAATGAAGTTTGCTTCTCTAGGAATATAAGAATTAAAGCTGATTATGTGCTGTTTGTCAGGATAAGGAGATTAAGTTGGATTCTTGTCTTGGAATCTTGTTCTTCATCCTGCATCCTTGAAGAAATAATTGCTTAAAGATTTCTTTACTAGTGATTAAGAACTGAAAGCAACCTATGGAGAAAAACATGTATGTAAGACTAACACATTGCTTTTACAATATTCTTAATTGACTCGCACTTTTTGACCAATCATCAAAGTATTGACTACATAAATTGCGTGCATCAGAAATTCACTGTAACTATATGGTTCTAAACTCGAAAATGAAATCAATATCTATGACTTTGACGAGAAAGAGAAATTGTCCAATGTGGAAATCAACTTTAGTAATAAATACAGTAAATGGAATTGTCACGGTTAATATGCTGTGTTCCTAAGCTTTACATGAATTAATGACATTTCTTTGTAATCTGCTACATGGGCTTATTCTTGTTCTTAACTTTAAGCACCGGCAATCGGGATTATAGAAGACGGGATTTAAGGAAACCATAGCAAAACCTTGTTAATTTTCTTTTGTTGAATAAACGTAAGAAGGATTGTTGGAGAAAATATGTTGCTGTTTTTTCTGTTAATGGTAACCTTAAAATTGAGGCTGATCACTCTTTGCAGCATCTTTTAATCATGTTTATAGCAACGAATTCTTTGCTTGTACATACGTATATTCTGCTAGCTCTTGGATGTTATTCTCTTAACTATATGTATTTTTTATTTTCAATGGATATTATTATTACAAATACCTTGATTAAATCTAGTGATAAAAATTTTCAAAATTTTTTGGGTCTCCCAAATAAACTGAAGTGATTGGAAATCTAATTGATCAAATTATTAAGTACATATATTCTGTTGATTTAATCAATCAACAAGACACTTTTTTTCACCCAATACTGTACTTGGAATAAATTAATTGAACCAACAGCCTTGTGATGTGTTGTATTAATTAAGTTGAAAATTTATCCTCATCCTTCAGCCCTATTATGCTGATTTTAATTAAAAAAAATTTTCTTTTGAAAGAAAAAAGTCATAAAAATGTGTGAGGCAGATAATTAACACAAATTTTATTACTGTTTATACATTTACGCAAATTACATACTGAAATAAACTCTTACAAATTAAAAAAAAGAAAAAAGAGTGATACATCGACATACTGCAAATCGAACAACCTAGGAAATAAGAATAAGCAATTTCCATCTGCCACGCTGCTCAAATGGTCAAAGAAAAAGAGATCTTACATTCGAGTTGCACCACATGAAATTCCAGTGACCACCCTTCGAGGCTGCTCATGGCACTTATTTCGATTGTGGAGGCATGACAACCATTTATTGCACCGCTTTATGCAGAATCGGCATAGAGAAAGGAATAACCAGCATCCTAGAACGATAAGGGATCTTTTCAAGCCCAACTCGTCCCTATTACTCAGACCAACAAGTAAACAAAATCCTACAACTAAAGGAGTTCCTTTCCAGAATTCTTCATATAGAAAAATGAATAACAAACATCCAAATATGGAAATTACTATAGTATTATCAAACAGACCACATGTAGTGAATAACCAGCATCCTAAAATTAAAGCGCTAATTTTTGACACCCGATCAGCAAAAGACATGAACATCATTGAAACGAAAGCCAAAGCCGAAAATACATTGACAGCTACTCTTGCTTCATCAGTTGGTGCTAGGAAAAAGATTGATTGATAGAAGCATATAGCAAGAAATGCAAGGAGTACCTGAAGAGCAGTCCTGAAACCATGAGGAAATGGTTTAAGGAGTCCCAAGGTTAGGAAAAACGTTACTAGGAAAACAGCAGAGGTTGGAATGAAGAAATAAAGAAAATCAGTTTGATCCATGACTGATTTTCCCTCTTTTTTTTCATCATTGCTTTCAGTGGCAGTGGACTTTGAGGAACTGTCTCCCTGCCAAACACTGGCAGTGAGGTTTAAATTTGAGGAACTGTTTCCCTGCCAAACACTGACAGTGAAGTTTGACTCTGAGGAACTGTCTCCCTGCCTAACACTGGCAGTGAGGTTTGAATTTGAGGAACTGTTTCCCTGCCAAACACTGTCAGTGAAGTTTAGATTTGAGGAACTGTTTCCCTGCCAAACACTGACAGTGAAGTTTGACTCTGAGGAACTGTCTCCCTGCCTAACACTACCAGGTGGGCTAAGGCTGGCTTGGTAGGTTGCTGTTAAAAGCAGCCCTAGAATTACTAGTAAGGCATTTCGGTGCTCAATTGATATATTGTCCATATCTTGAAAAATTGCTGTTGGTGCTTTTGTCACATACTTTGAAATCTGGTTCTGCAATTTATGATAAAAAGTGGAAACACATGGAATAAAATAACCACGCAGAATTCTAATGCTTTCTTTGCTTTGACATCGTTCAGCAACACCCAATGCAGTTGAACCACGCAGATCGGTCGCATGTTTGTCAGCTTTGCATTTTAATAGATGTTTGAGCATCTGTTCAATTAAGAGTTTGACGAAATTATATAATCTAAAAATAATGCATTTATTTAGCTAAAAGTAAAATTAAATTAGAGCAGAGGAGTAGAACCTTATGTCGATTATCTTGCGCAGCAATGTGCAAGACGGTATTGCCATCTCTGTCTTTCTGATTCGCCACATCTGCGCCATACTCAGTCCTCCTAAGCATCCTGCACAGAAGTTTAAGAGCTTCTAATTCATCGTTTCTCGTGGCAATGTGCAAAGCAGTCTGGTTTGTAGTTGTCACATCTCGGATGCATTCAGGACAAGCCTCCAGAAATTTGGCTAAGAGATCCAGATTGTGTTTTCTGGTAATTGCATAGTGCAAGGGTGTTTCACCATTCTTGCCTTTGACGCGGACAAGATCTTTACTATTTTCCAAAAGAAGTAGCACCAGCTCTTTATGCCCGCCTTTCACTGCAAGATGAATGGGGCTCAAGCCTTCTTGGTTTAGCATCCTAGCAAATGATGGCTTTAAGCTCATTATCTCCATTGCAAAATCGATGCGACCTGCAGCTGCAGCAATATGCAATGGAGTGTCGATAAACTCCACCTCACCAATGCGGTTCAAAACATTTCCATCCGTCTTAATTAATTCATACAAATCACTAACATTTCCATCTTGAGCAGCTCTCTTCAAATTTTCATCCATAGCAGGAAAGCCAAATGAAAATAGGAGGAAGAATGAAAGGGTTTTAACTTTAAAGCCAATTATAGCAATTGAAAGAGTAAAGAGAGAGCGCGGGAAATCAAGAACACCACGATGGATTTAAATAGAAACCTCGGTGTTGTTCAGTCAACTACATACCACGTCTATAGAGAAACTACAGAGAAGGCACATATAACACGACAATGACTTATGAATTTGGAGGTCTATTAAAAATTTTATATTTGGGCAAGTGGGAGCTTGAGCCCCCAGTAGACCTCAAGGGGCTTCGCCCCTGGAGTAGGGCGGCTAACATTCAAAGACAATGTGCCAGTGTCATGCATTGTTTTCCTGATTGGTCAAAAGAAGAGCATGGTTTTGTGGAAAAGACTATAATTATTGGTATTCTGATTCTTTTTCGATGTTTCCTGGATAGTGGACGATTATTATTATTATTATTATTATTATTATTATTATTATTATTATTATTATTAAGAGCATGGTTTTGTGGAAAAAACTATAATTATTGGTATTCTAATTCTTTTTCGATGTTTCCTGGATAGTGGACTATTATCATTATTATTATTAATATTAATATTATTATTATTATTATTATTATTATTATTATTATTATTATTATTATTATTATTATGATGGTAAAATTTTAAAAATTTCAATGAAACTTATCAAAAAATGATCTTATTTTACTCTTAATCTTTGTATACACTAAGCATAAAATAAATAATATAATTTAATCTAATCCTATTTAATTATAATCGTATGGTATCTCTAATTTTGTACACCAAACATACTATTTACAATTATTTTTGTTAATAGAAAGATACAAAAAAAAAATTCAAACTTTAGATTTAATCTCTTTGAAACAATAACAACTTGCACAGTTGCATGCCTATCCTTGACAATTACCATTCACAGTCATTATTTGAACTTAAAACCAGAGTTTTCTGTAATATCCTTGACAGTTACCATTCACAGTTACCAAAAGGGTACCCACCGCCTCAGCCCCCAACTTCACCATCTAAACCGGCGCCTCGTCCTAAGAAAGGATTGTTGGAGAAAATATGTTGCTGTTTTTTCTGATAATGGTAACCTTAAAATTAAGGCTGATCACTCTTTGCAGCATCTTTTAATCATGTTTATACCAGATTTATAGCAACGAAGTTTTTGCTTTGTACATACATATATTCTGCTAGCTCTTTTACGTTATTCTTTTAATTATATGAATTTTTTAAACAATGAATATTATTACGAAAATTTTATCTTGATCGAAGACCAATGATCAAAATTTTCAAACTTTTTTTGGTCTTCCAAGCAAACTGAATTGATTGGATAGTCGATCGAATTGGTCAAATTAAAAAAACATTTTTTTCACCGAACATTATAGTTGAAATAAATTAATTTATCCAACAACCCTATTATGCTGATTTTAGTTAAAAAGTTCTTCTGAAAAAAAAAAGTCATAAAATTATGTGTAAGACAGGTAATTAAGACAAACTTTATGTACTATTTATATATCTACGCAAATTATATAGTGAAATAAACTCATACAAATTATACAAAAAAATAAAAAGAAAAAAGTGATACTTAACATAAGTTCTACAAATAGAAATCGCAATGACCATCCTTCAACGCTGTGCAGGCATTACGAGTGCTCATTGCTCAGCTTTATACAGAATCGACATAGACTTAAGAATAACCAGTATCTTTGGACACAAATGGCGTTTTGCATGAAAAATTCTCTATCATAAAAAACAGTGAGTAAATTGTAAGATTTTGTTATCTTGATTTATCATGTTATATATGAAAACAAGCGACGAATTAAAACAACAAAAGCAAAATGTCTAGGATCATACAATAAGATTGCTTTCGGAATAAAATCTAATCTTTTTAATATTGCTCGTGTGGGAAAGTTGAACTTTTAAATTTGGTATCCCACGAAAAGCACTCGAAGAAAAGTCTTCTACCAGTATCCACATGAATATGACGTAAAATAGAATCTTTGCCTAAGAAAAAGGTGTGATCAGAGGCAAAAGGAGGAGGAAGAGAATTGTTTTCTAAGTGCTAGTTTCATAAGGTAGAACAGCTATCAAGAATGTACTATCTAATTTTTAGATTTAATGTTATGTCACATCCTGTGATATACAGTAATTATCACATTTTACACACACAATAAGATAGTTGGACTATCTACGATGCCTTTTCTCCCACTCAGTTTCAATAGTAAACCACTTTGAAATAAATTTATATTGATAGCTGTTATAGATATTTACAACAAAATATAATTTACAATATTTTTCACATGTGCTACATCTCCTGTACATAGCTATACAATGGTAGTATTGTACATAATAATGTCTGAACATATAAAAGATGAAAATACCTTTAGGATCTGATCAAAGCTGCCTTAGGGGATTATAATCTAGTTGAAATCAATGGAACAGTATATAGACAATTACTGCAAGTAATTTGTGGAGTGAAAAAAAATAAGGGGTGAGCTAAAGTGTTCAGTAAGAGAATCGTATGTAAAGACTGATATTATGAAATTTATATGCTAAACCATTAAGTATCTAATAGTTCACTAAGGCACAATTTGGATGGATACTATAGTCGGCTAGGAAATCGGATGGAGTATGGGAGGTATTTTAGAATACTTATCATGTCCCGACTCCTAGAAGCGACTATAAGAAGTAATTAATTGAATTTGATATCAAAACAAGATAAAATGCTATTAATAATTAAATATATTTCCTTTCCATGATAATATTCACTTCGATATTGATAAACACTGTACGGTAAACCATTCAATAAACAGTATATATAAAGCTCAATATCAGCAAACAATTCAGTACCAACAACTAGTTTAGTGAAATAGTACAATAATCAGAAAGCAATATAATGGAGACCAGGCAGCACCTAAGGTATATCATGCTATAATAATGTCCCAAATGGGAGAAATAATAACACATGAGACATGTGGCCATAGTCTATGGGGTCCACAATGTACTTTGATCATGTGACAATTGGGACGCGGATAGTGGGACCAGTATCTACCAACAATAGTATAGTAATAGTAATACATGACACATGAGCATGATACGAGGCCTAACAGTCTCAAAATAGTATGTATCCAGTAGAAACATCATTTATGAAATCAATGTCATTGATAATATTTTCAATCAGTCCATAAAGAAATATATTAAAAAACTATTCAGTTCATGAATAAAAATTCAAAAAATATTCACACTTCAGTATTCTTTTTTGAAAATGTTCTATTTATCTATAGAATAATAATAAATATATGCTGGTATTTTCACGTAGTTAAAATTCATTAACCTGAATATCTACATATTATTTTTCGGTAAATAATAATATAATGCATTTTCAACAAATCACATGGAAAGCACTTGGAAATCTATTTATTTCTATTATTCAAAAATGTTAGAATTAATTTCTTATAATTTTTATAAGTTCTGGTAGAATAACAGCTATTTCTAACCTAGCCTTCCTGCACTGAAAACACAGTTTATTAACCAGCCAGTAACCACAATTACACTAATTCTAAAGCAATTAATTTTCAAATCACTTCATAAAAATAATTTGAACCAAATCATGCGTCCACAGTATCTCTACGGTTCACACACTCATCCCTTACTTATCCAATTAATTCGACACAACCATTAGCACCACTTGATAATTACAACTCTCAGGCTATAAAAAATTATACCAACAATATTAATTCACCTCACTTAATTTTTATATACCATTTTTCTTTACTAAATGCAGCCACATTGTCTACAGCTGTAAGATCCAAATTTTATCATACTGTATCCCATATGTGTACATAATCGATAGTGGAAATAAATCCTTTTAGTGAAATTAAGGGATCATTGAATATGAATTTTCACTTTTTATTTTATGTTATAATGTATATGTAACATCCCAAGCTACCGTATATTATGATACTTACTCATAATTTATACTTACTTATCGGTTGGGCTGTCAGTGATGCTTAATACCTTCTACTATATATATTATGAAAACATGAATTATTAAAGTCTCTTCCTTAAGAAGTATATACATTCCCTTCTATTTAAAGTAGTACTGTACAACTTTACTGAATATACAACATACCTTCGATATTGAATCTCAGGAAAGTAAATCTCTTAGCCCAAATCAATTATCTGTGGAGCGGAAAAATAAGAAGTGAGCGACAATTTGCTCAGTAAGGAAAATGTATGCTGCTTTACAAATGTAAAAGCTATGTTCCCCAAAACCATTGAATTATTCTAACGATCAACTCATTAGAAAACAATGAATAACAGGATTCAACAGATATTTTCAGAAATCATTTAATTGAGACAAGGCAATAATTTAAATCATGCAAGCATCATAAGTCATCCGCTTTTGGGGTGCACCCGTAGGCCATCGCCCCTCACGGCTATCTCAGATCTATGGCCATAATCTATATGTGGTCCTCGGGTCCACTTGCCAAGTGACCTCGAGACCGCTGATGACTTGGCGAGTCCATCAGCCCTGTGACGCTCTAGAGTGCACTCGTTGGTCTATTTGACCTGAGCCATCGCCCTAGATGGGTCACGCAAAGTATATGAATAATAATGCATGAACTCATGGCCTAATGTCTCAAAATCAAGTTTTATCTCATGTTATCAATTCCACCAAATGATTTGATTTCCAAAAAGTTTTATAAACAAATAAACAGCCCGTAATCTCAACATTTCCCGTGTGAGAAGGTACGGGTTTAGACTGGCTCGCCCATGGCTAGTTCGCCCATGGTAAGCTCGCCACTACTCAACTCGCCCACTGGTCAGCTCGCCCCAATGGTCAACTCGCCCACTGGTCAGCTCGCCCCAATGGTCAACTTGCTCCAAAGGGTTTCATATTTCTATTTTCTTTTGAAAATGTTAAAACATCTTATTTTTCGTATAAGATTTTACCCTTTAGAACTGTTCGCCAGAGTCAGCTCGCCATTCACGGCTCGCCCCTGACTAACTCGATAATCCGGCGAACTTGTATTCGCCCGCCACTTAGCTTTTAAAAACAAAGGTATAGCTTGTTTGATAACGGTTCGCCCGCCTCATATTTAAAACAAGGGTCGCCCGACAAAAACATTAAAAAGGGTTCGCCCAACTTTGGCTTTCCCGGATTTTTATTAAAACAAGGGCACTCGCCCAGTTTCTCGTAAAAGAGAGCTCGCCACTTGGCTCGCCCGATTTTCTACTAAGAACAATATACTCGCCCGCCTTAATCAGTTCGCCTAACAAAACAACGTATGGCGGCTTGTAGCTCGCCCGAGATCAAAACAGTTTATCAAATAAATGCATGTCAGAAATAAAACAATTTCTAATATTTTCTTAACACTTTTACTCCACAGGACATGCATTTGCATCACATACTACTTCCTTACCTGATCTCACGAAGTCTTGTTTCGCCCTGCTTCCTACTCGCCGATAGCAATTTCACTTTCCGGCTGCAAGGTAAAATATTAATTCCATTAATATTTTCTTTTCTTAGCAATTTATTTCTAAAACTATTTTCAACCACTTTGGCGAGGTAACAGTTCGCCATTTGCCTAACATAGCTCGCTGTCCATTAGCGGCTTATTCATGGGAGTTCGCCCAACAGGGAGCTCAACTTGCCATGCTTATCAGTTCAGTTCGCTACTCGTGGCTTTTCCTTCATAATTGGGCTCGCCCATGAATTTGATAATTATTAGCTGCTTCTTTATCTCCTACTTGCCTTAATGGTGATCAACATTTCACATGGGCGATCTCCATGGTCAACCTTCTCGCCATTTGGCGAACATAGGTCCTCGCCCATCTACCATCATTCTGTTTATCTCATGACTATTGGCGAATACGTTCTCGCCTAGTCATGCATTGCAGTGTACTCGCCTCAACCTTTGGGAGAATACTCCTTGCCTCGCCTATTGTTTTTCTTAATCATTTCCATCTAATTTCCTTATATATTCAACAATATTCAACTACAACCAGGCTATATCTATGATTAAATATCAAGAGAACTATAAAGCTATGAAACTCACCTTTACTAAACTGCTCTTCCAACAACAGAATGTTTTCTTGCCTTTCTTAGCTTTACTTCTCTTGTTACTTAGCTCTTCAACAATTTAGAAGGGTTTGGCTAACTAAAAGATGAAATTGTATGGCTCATTTATGAGAAAAACGGAGGAATGAAAGATGAATTTGCAGAGAAACAGAATGGGCGAGAATGATTCTGAGAGAAATGAAGTTTGCTTCCATCGATCTTTCCTCATGAACTCTCCTTATATAGCCCAATACAACCTGTTAGAAGTAACCACCTGTTTCCTTATCCTGTTATCTGTTATCATTGCACGTCTTTCATGCAATTAAAACCCAGAGAATTTGGTGCCAAAAGGAACGGCGGTAAACTTCCGTTGCAGTCCGTTTCTTCCTTGCTTTTTGACAAATTTCACTTCTATTTATTGCTTATTCCCTTTGTCAGGAGAGGCAATTGGCGAGAAGTCCTCCATCAGCCCCTTTCCTTGACTTTTTTTTTTCTCTTCTTTTCTTCCCTTCTCCACGCCAAGGTCTCTTCCAGCCAACGTTGATTGGCTATCATCTCATTCATTTCTTTGTTTTGTCTTATATTCATTAATCCTTCATTTAATGCATTCATACTATAATATCAAATTGATTCTCCTCTATTCTTTATACACCATATGTTCATTATAACATAAAATAAAAAGTGGAAATTCACATTTGATTATTCTTTAATTTCACTAAAAGAATTTATTTCCACTATCAATAATGTATACATACGATATACAGTATAATAAAATTCGGATTTTACATTTCTCCCCACCTTAAGAAATTTGGTCCTCCAAATTTAACTTGGACCTGTCACAGAAAGAGCTCTGGATATTTCTCACGCATAAGGCTCTCTAACTCCCAAGTAGCCTCTTCCTCGTTATGATACTGCCAGAGCACTTTAACCAAAGGAATCGTCTTAGATCGCAACACCTTATCTTTCCTATCCAGGATCCGCATCGGTTTCTCAACGTAACTCATATCCTCTCTGATTTCCAGTGGCTCATGTCGAATTACGTGAGAAGGATCTGGATGGTACTTTCTCAACATCGAGACATGGAATACGTTATGCACCCCTGACAACTCTGGTGGTAGTGCTAACCGATATGCCACATCTCCCACGCGATCTAAGATCTCATAAGGCCCAATGTATCGAGGACTCAACTTTCCTCTCTTCCCGAATCTCATTATACCCTTAGATGGTGAAGCTTTCAAAAACACATAATCACCCGCTACAAACTCCAATCGTCGGCGCCTAGTATCTGCATAACTCTTCTGCCGACTCTGAGCTGTTCTGAGCCTCTCACAGATCATCCGTACATCACGAGAAGCCTGCTCGACCAAATCGGGAGCTAACAGTTTACGGTCTCCAACTTCTTCCCATGCTATCGGGGATCTGCATCGTCTGCCATATAAAGCCTCATACGGTGCCATGCCGATACTTGTATGAAAACTATTATTATATGCAAATTCTGCCAGGGGTAAATGATCGTCCCATGAGCCTCTAAAATCCAATGCACACGCTCTCAACATATCCTCGAGCGTCTGTATAGTACGCTCGGACTGCCCGTCAGTCTGTGGATGAAAGGCGGTGCTAAAACTCAACTGGGATCCCATAGCCTCCTGAAATCTCTCCCAAAAATGAGAGGTGAAGCGGGAGTCCCTATCAGAGGTAATACTCACTGGAACACCATGTAACTTCACTATCTCCCTGACATACAACTCGGCCAAGGCACTAACTGAATCTGTAGATCTCATGGCCAAGAAATGAGCAGACTTAGTCAATCTGTCGACTATCACCCAAATAGCATCGTACCCCTTCCGGGTCCGTGGTAATCCCATAATAAAATCAATAGTAACATGCTCCCATTTCCACACAGGAATCGATAATGGTCGAAGCATACCTGCCGGCTTCTGATGCTCAATCTTAATCTGTTGGCATGTTAGACATCTAGCAACAAACTCAACGATGTCTTTCTTCATCTTAGGCCACCAATACACTTTCCGGAGATTCTGGTACATCTTAGTACTACCCGGATGTAACGTGTATCTAGAGGTATGGGCCTCTGATAAAATCAAATCTCTAAGCTGTCGATCACTGGGAACACATATCCGACCTCTAAACCTCAGTATCCCATCGGTGCCAATCTCAAAGTCTAACATAACTCCCATCTGAATCTGACTGGCAATCTCAATGCAATAATTATCCCTCCTCTGATCTTCCCTGATTCGGTCCATCAAATCTGGTTCTATACGGAAACTAGCCGTAAACCCATACTGGTCAGAGGAAACAACTGTCAGATTGAGGTTAGAGAATTGCTCTATCAACTCATGCTCCCTAATCATCATGTTTGATACCATGCCAACATGCTTACGGCTCAGTGCATCAGCTACTACATTAGCTTTACCTGGGTGATACAAAATCTCACAATCATAGTC
Organism: Heritiera fomes; assembly: GCA_032173925.1. NCBI lineage: Eukaryota > Viridiplantae > Streptophyta > Magnoliopsida > Malvales > Malvaceae > Heritiera > Heritiera fomes. Next base: position 9,696,035 of record JAPDPM010000002.1, on the reverse strand, counting down.
CTTTAGTAGTTCCATCCACCGTCGCTGTCTTAAATTCAACTCTCGCTGGGAGAAGATATATTTCAGACTCTTATGATCTGTATATATCTAAAATTTCTCCCCGTATAAGTAATGTCGCCATATCTTTAGTGCAAACACCACTGCGGCTAACTTCAAATCATGTGTCGGGTAATTCCTCTCATGATCCTTCAACTGTCGAGAACCATAGGCTATAACCCGACCATGCTGCATAAGCACACACCCTAAACCTTGAGCGGATGCATCGGTATACACAATAAATCCACCTAGTCCGCTAGGAAGGGCTAATACGGGGGCACTAGTCAATCTCTTCTTAAGCTCATCAAAACTACGCTCACACGCATCATTCCACTCAAACTTCACATCCTTACGTGTGAGTCGTGTCAATGGAGCAGCAAGTCTAGAAAATCCCTCCACAAATTTGCGATAGTACCCGGCAAGACCCAAGAAACTCCGTATCTCGGTAACCGTGTCAGGCCTCTTCCACTGAACAATGGCCTCTACCTTGGACGGATCAACTGATACCCCGTCCCTCGACACTACATGCCCGAGAAATATTATATGGTCAAGCCAGGACTCGCATTTACTAAGCTTAGCATACAACTTCCGCTCTCTGAGGGTCTGTAAAGCAATCTGCAAATGCTGCTCGTGCTCCTCTGGAGTCTTAGAATAAATCAGAATGTCATCTATAAATACTATGACAAACTTATCCAAAAATGGATGAAATACCTCGTTCATCAAACTCATAAAAGCTGCAGGGGCATTTGTCAACCCAAAAGGCATCACTAGGAACTCATAGTGGCCGTAACGAGTCCGAAAGGCTGTCTTATGCACATCCGACTCCTTAATTTTCAACTGGTGATAGCCTGATCGGAGGTCTATCTTGGAAAACACTTGTGCTCCCCTGAGCTGATCAAACAGATCATCAATACGAGGTAGTGGATACTTATTCTTAACGGTAGCCCGATTCAACATCCGATAATCTATACACAACCGAAGACTACCATCCTTCTTCCGAACAAATAGTACTGGAGCTCCCCATGGTGACACACTGGGACGTATAAATCCCTTATCTAACAACTCTTGGAGCTGCTTCTTGAGCTCATCTAACTCCGTCAGTGCCATTCTATATGGGGGTCTAGAAATCGGCTCCGTACCGGGTACCAATTCGATCATGAACTCCGTCTCTCGATCCGGTGGTAACCCTGGTAAATCCTCTGGAAATACATCCGAGAAGTCCTTAACCACAGGAATCTCTTGGATCTTTGAATGCTTCCTCTCTACATCCTCCACACTAGCAATATATCCTTCATACACATTCATACACAACCACAATTTCAGTACACATATCATTTCATAAATATATATTCTTTTTATTAATTTATAATAACTTTACAATGTACTTTTCGAGATGGGAGAAGGTAATAAACTTAGTATTACAATCCAAAGTAATATGATTTGCAGCTAACCAATCCATACCTAAAATGACATCAAAATCATATATGTCCAACAAAATTAGGTTAGCTGTCACAACCTTCTCTCCTATAGTCAACTTACAATTCCTATATATAATATCCGTCATCTGGAAATCATTAAAAGGAGTTTTCACTCGCAAGGTATATTCTAACAACTCCGGCTCTACTGGGGTCCTGTTAGCATATGCAGGCGATAAGAATGAATGGGTAGAACCCGGGTCAATTAAGGCAATTACTGGAATATCAAAAAGATAAACTTTACCTTTGATCACATCGATAGAGGCGTCGGCAGTCTCCTGATCTAATGCGTACACCCGACCCTGAGTCACAACCTTCTTACCCTTTTCTGCGGCTGTTGCCCGCCTAGGCTGTGAGGGTGTCGCTTTCTCTGGTTCACTCTGAGCTGCCGGGGCCGCTATCTGAGGTAGTACAGGAGGTCTAGTAGAAGCAGTTGACTCTCTGAGCATCGGGCAATTCTTGATAAAGTGCCCGTCTGTCCACATCTAAAACATACCCCAGACATTACAGGACAAGGGCGCGATCCATGCGACCTTCCACAATGTCTGTATAAGGGTGCAACACTTCTCTGAGTAGTGGTGGGGCCACTAGCAGGTGTAGAAACTGCTGGTCTATCAAATCTGCCCTCAGAAATCTGTATGCCCGTAGATCTAGTCTTCTTAGACTGCTCTCTACTTGGTCTATCCTCTATGAACCTCTTCGTCTTTCCCTTTGATTTGCCTTTACTCTTACTACTGAAATCGAGCTGGAACTGCTCATAATCTCTCTCACATAGCTGAGCCCGTTGAACTATCTCATCATAAGTCTGTATAACAAATGGGGCTAGCTTTACTCTGATGGATGGCCTCAAACCAGCTCTAAACCTCGAAATCTTATATCGGGTATTCGTACTAGTCTGTGGATCAAAACGGCTCAATGTGGTAAATTTGGCCTCATACTCGTCCACTGACATACTACCCTGTACTAAACCCATGAATTCCTGCTGTAATTTATCTTGAGCAGTGTCAGGAATATACTGCCTCCTAAAAGCTTCCACAAACATATCCCAGGACAGATCCTGATGCTGAGCAAATAATACTGTCTGGGTGGCCTTCCACCAATGTCTCGCATCATCTGCCAACTGGAACACTGCCAGGCCTACTTTCTCTGTCTCCGAGCATCTCATAATCTTAAGTAATCTTTCGATTTCAATAATCCACTGTTCTGCCACCAAAGGATCCCTAGTACCTTTAAACTTAGGGGGATCCAGCTTCTTAAATGATTTCACCAATGCCACATTACAGTAAGACTCCGCATCTCGAGGCGGCTGAATCAATGGTTGTGGTGGAGCTACCTGTGGCTGAGGTGCCGGTGGTGGAATAGGTTCAGGTTCAGGCACAACTGGTGCTGGCTGTGGCGGTACTGGCGCCTCTACTGGGGCTGCGGGAGCTGTGGCTCTCTCTCTCTCCCTCTCTGCCCTATCTGCGGCTTTATCCGCCTGGTACATAGCCATAAAATCTGCTATTAACCGCTCCACTTGAGTTACACGATTATCAATGCTCTCTAGCTGTATAGGACGTGGAGGTCTTGGGGCAGGTTCCGGTGTCTGCGGTTCCGGAGTCTGTGCCGCCCTACCTCGGCCTATACCTCTCACTGAGCGCATTCTCCTTCTTCCACTCATATCTGTACCACAGAGATCATTTATTACTTAACATTAATACATCACTCATATATTCAGATTTGTACAGTACTACAGGAAATGTATACCATTTACTTTAAGCATCACTAAACATCAGACCAACTCAAGCTCTGATACCATTAAATCTGTAACATCCCAAGCTACCGTATATTATGATACTTACTCGTAATTTATACTTACTTACCGGTTGGGCTGTCAGTGATGCTTAATACCTTCTACTATATATATTATGAAAACATGAATTATTAAAGTCTCTTCCTTAAGAAGTATATACATTCCCTTCTATTTAAAGTAGTACTGTACAACTTTACTGAATATACAACATACCTTCGATATTGAATCTCAGGCAAGTAAATCTCTTAGCCCAAATCAATTATCTGTGGAGAGGAAAAATAAGAAGTGAGCGACAATTTGCTCAGTAAGGAAAATGTATGCTGCTTTACAAATGTAAAAGCTATGTTCCCCAAAACCATTGAATTATTCTAACGATCAACTCATTAGAAAACAATGAATAACAGGATTCAACAGATATTTTCAGAAATCATTTAATTGAGACAAGGCAATAATTTAAATCATGCAAGCATCATAAGTCATCCGCTTTTGGGGTGCACCCGTAGGCCATCGCCCCTCACGGCTATCTCAGATCTATGGCCATAATCTATATGTGGTCCTCGGGTCCACTTGCCAAGTGACCTCGAGACCGCTGATGACTTGGCGAGTCCATCAGCCCTGTGACGCTCTAGAGTGCACTCGTTGGTCTATTTGACCTGAGCCATCGCCCTAGATGGGTCACGCAAAGTATATGAATAATAATGCATGAACTCATGGCCTAATGTCTCAAAATCAAGTTTTATCTCATGTTATCAATTCCACCAAATGATTTGATTTCCAAAAAATTTTATAAACAAATAAACAGCCCGTAATCTCAACATTTCCCGTGTGAGAAGGTACGGGTTTAGACTGGCTCGCCCATGGCTAGTTCGCCCATGGTAAGCTCGCCACTACTCAACTCGCCCACTGGTCAGCTCGCCCCAATGGTCAACTCGCCCACTGGTCAGCTCGCCCCAATGGTCAACTTGCTCCAAAGGGTTTCATATTTCTATTTTCTTTTGAAAATGTTAAAACATCTTATTTTTCGTATAAGATTTTACCCTTTAGAACTGTTCGCCAGAGTCAGCTCGCCATTCACGGCTCGCCCCTGACTAACTCGATAATCCGGCGAACTTGTATTCGCCCGCCACTTAGCTTTTAAAAACAAAGGTATGGCTTGTTTGATAACGGTTCGCCCGCCTCATATTTAAAACAAGGGTCGCCCGGCAAAAACATTAAAAAGGGTTCGCCCAACTTTGGCTTTCCCGGATTTTTATTAAAACAAGGGCACTCGCCCAGTTTCTCGTAAAAGAGAGCTCGCCACTTGGCTCGCCCGATTTTCTACTAAGAACAATATACTCGCCCGCCTTAATCAGTTCGCCTAACAAAACAACGTATGGCGGCTTGTAGCTCGCCCGAGATCAAAACAGTTTATCAAATAAATGCATGTCAGAAAATAAAACAATTTCTAATATTTTCTTAACACTTTTACTCCACAGGACATGCATTTGCATCACATACTACTTCCTTACCTGATCTCACGAAGTCTTGTTTCGCCCTGCTTCCTACTCGCCGATAGCAATTTCACTTTCCGGCTGCAAGGTAAAATATTAATTCCATTAATATTTTCTTTTCTTAGCAATTTATTTCTAAAACTATTTTCAACCACTTTGGCGAGGTAACAGTTCGCCATTCGCCTAACATAGCTCGCTGTCCATTAGCGGCTTATTCATGGGAGTTCGCCCAACAGGGAGCTCAACTCGCCATGCTTATCAGTTCAGTTCGCTACTCGTGGCTTTTCCTTCATAATTGGGCTCGCCCATGAATTTGATAATTATTAGCTGCTTCTTTATCTCCTACTTGCCTTAATGGCGATCAACATTTCACATGGGCGATCTCCATGGTCAACCTTCTCGCCATTTGGCGAACATAGGTCCTCGCCCATCTACCATCATTCTGTTTATCTCATGACTATTGGCGAATACGTTCTCGCCTAGTCATGCATTGCAGTGTACTCGCCTCAACCTTTGGGAGAATACTCCTTGCCTCGCCTATTGTTTTTCTTAATCATTTCCATCTAATTTCCTTATATATTCAACAATATTCAACTACAACCAGGCTATATCTATGATTAAATATCAAGAGAACTATAAAGCTATGAAACTCACCTTTACTAAACTGCTCTTCCAACAACAGAATGCTTTCTTGCCTTTCTTAGCTTTACTTCTCTTGTTACTTAGCTCTTCAACAATTTAGAAGGGTTTGGCTAACTAAAAGATGAAATTGTATGGCTCATTTATGAGAAAAACGGAGGAATGAAAGATGAATTTGCAGAGAAACAGAATGGGCGAGAATGATTCTGAGAGAAATGAAGTTTGCTTCCATCGATCTTTCCTCATGAACTCTCCTTATATAGCCCAATACAACCTGTTAGAAGTAACCACCTGTTTCCTTATCCTGTTATCTGTTATCATTGCACGTCTTTCATGCAATTAAAACCCAGAGAATTTGGTGCCAAAAGGAACGGCGGTAAACTTCCGTTGCAGTCCGTTTCTTCCTTGCTTTTTGACAAATTTCACTTCCATTTATTGCTTATTCCCTTTGTAAGTGAGGCAATTGGTGAGAAGTCCTCCATCAGCCCCTTTCCTTGACTTTTTTTTTTTCTCTTCTTTTCTTCCCTTCTCCACGCCAAGGTCTCTTCCAGCCAACGTTGATTGGCTATCATCTCATTCATTTCTTTGTTTTGTCTTATATTCATTAATCCTTCATTTAATGCATTCATACTATAATATCAAATTGATTCTCCTCTATTCTTTATACACCATATGTTCATTATAACATAAAATAAAAAGTGGAAATTCACATTTGATTATTCTTTAATTTCACTAAAAGAATTTATTTCCACTATCAATAATGTATACATACGATATACAGTATAATAAAATTCGGATTTTACAGTATACATGGGGTATAAAGAATAGATGGGATTTAATTAATTATTAAGGTATGAAAACAATTAATGAGGAGTAATGGGCGGTCAGACGAATGGAGAAAAGAGTGAAAGGAGAGCCAATCAACGTGGGCGGTTAGAAGAAATGTTGGCGAGGAGAAAAGAAAAAACTGAGTCAAAAAGGGAGGAAGAAAATGGACTTCAACGGGAAGCTTACCACCATTCCTTTTGTCACCAATTTCTCTGGGTTTTAATTGCATGGAAAACGTGCAATGATGACAGAAAAACAGGATAAGAATAGGTGGCAAGTTCTAAGTGGATTTGAGGGGCTATATAAGAGAAATACCGAGTAAAAGACATAGATTGTTACTCGCCCATTCTGTTTGCTACAAAGATTACCTTGTTCTTCCGTTCCTTTCATAGTCATAGAGTTTTATCCTTCTATCAGTTAAACCTTTTCCTCACCGTTGAAGAGCTAAGGAACAAGCAAATTAAAGCTACGTGAGGCAGAAAAGCACTCTGCTCCAGGAAGTGCAACTCAGTTGAGGTGAGCTTCCATATTTCTAAGGTTATCTTGATAAATGATGGTATACTTCTATGTTTATAATATAATGAACATAGATATAGACTGGTTGTAGTTAAATACTGTTGAATAAATAAGAAAACTAGATGGAAAAATAAGCAAGAATGGGTAAGGGAACAAGGTTGGCGAGAAGAAAACTGTTTGTTAAAAATGAGTGAATACTCGCCCAAAGGATAGGGCGAGTTTGAGGAATCGTCTTCTGAGTTCGCCAATGTTGTGGATAGTCAAAATGATTGTCCGGGCGAGTAAGGAACAATGATCGCCAAGAGGCGACAATGGCGACAACAATGATCGCCCAAGAGAAATGCTGATGTTCGCCAATGAGGCGAGTAGGGAAATGAGAACTCGCCAAGGTGTTGTTCAAGAGGGTGAAGTCGCCCGACACTAGCTTAATACATGGGCGAGCTCTCAAATAAATGAATAGAGTAATTTTGGGCGAACTCTTACATCTAAGAAAAATATTAATAGTTTGATAAAATATTTGCAGCTGAAATTGGGAATTTCTAGTGGCGAACAGGAAGCAAGGCGAAGCAAAACTTCGTGAGATCAGGTAAGGAAGTAGTATGTGATGAAAATGCATGTCCTGTGGAGTAAAAATGTTAAGAAAATATTAGAAATTGTTTTGTTTTTCTGACATGCATTGGTTGATAAAATGTTTTGACCCTGGCGAGCTACAAAGTCGCCATATGTTGTTTTGTTGAACGAGCTACTTAGGGTGGGCGAGTAGCTTTGTTCTAAGTTGAAATTCGTGCTAGCCAAGTGGCGAGCTCTTCTTTATGAGAACCTGGGCGAGTGCCTTTGTTTTAAAATTTGAGAGAACTTTTATGTTGTATGGGCGGGCGACCCTTATCTGAAATTAAAGGCGGGCGAGCTATTAATTGATGAGCCAAACTTTGTCTGGAAAAGCTAAGTGGCGGGCGATTACTAATTCGCAGCCTTGGCGAATTGACCAGTGGGCGAACTGATTTATGAGTATTTTCTGAACGCAAATTAAATAAATAAATAAATAAACTTTAAATTAATATTTTTGAAAAGTAGAAAATGTGAAACTTTTTGGGCGAGTAGACCCTCGGGCGAGTTAACCATTAGGGGAGTTGACCATTGGGCGAGTTGGCCAATGGGCGAGCTGACCCTGGGCGAACTAGCCATGGGCGAACCAGCTTCAAACGTGCCTTTCTCTCACAGAAACTGTTGAAATTGAGGGTTGTTTTACTGATTATAAAACCTTTTGGAAAACCAAATCATTTTATGGAAATGATACATATGATAACTTGATTTTGAGACATTAGGCCATGAGTTCATGCATTATCATTCATATACTTTGCGTGACCCATCTAGGGCGATGGCTCGGGTCAAATAGACCAACGAGTGCACCCTAGGGCGTCACAGGGCTGATGGACCTGCCAAGTCTTCAGCGGTCTCGAGGTCACTTAGCAAGTGGACCCGAGGACCACCTACAGATTATGGCCATACATCTAGATGAGATAGCCGTGAGGGGCGATGGCCTACGGGTGCACCCCAAAAGCGGATGACTTATATTCTTTGCATGATTTAAATTGTTGCCTAGTCTCATTTAAATGATTTCTGAAAGGATCAGTTAAATCCTATTTAATGTTAACTATATTTATTATTTCCTAATGAGTTTGATCGTTAGGATAATTAAGGGGTTTTGAGAATATAGTTTTATATTTGTAAAATAGCATACACCTTCCTTACTGAGCACGTTGTCGCTCACTCCTTATTTTTTTTACTCCACAGATAACTGAATTGGCTAAGAGACTTACCTTCCTGAGATTTGATATTGAAGGTATGTTATATTCTTTTATATATTCAGCAAAGTTGTACAGTACTACTTTAAATAGGAAGGGAATGTATATACATCTCAAGGAAGAGACTTTATTAATTCATATTTACATAATAATGTAGTAAAAGTTGTTAAGCATCACAGACAGCCCAACCGGTAATTAAGTGTAAGTTATAAGTATGTATCATGATAGACAGTAGCTTTTTGGGATGTTACAACAGCAAATATTAAGTCAGTCTAAATTACACCAGTGCTAAAACATAACTTCGCCTACACAACTCTGATTTTAATTCCGGCTTCACCAACAGTCTCCTTATAATTTCTGCAATATTATGGCATCTCAAACTCATCAAATGCAGCCCAAAACCCCTTCCCCTTAGCCATGGCCAAATGGTACATGGTGTAGTTCCTTTGGTTTTTCAACATCCTAACATTGGTTTCATGTGTATTCATGATTTTTCTTCACTTTAGCACCATTTGTATACATCAAACAACATGGTTTCACTAAATTCCTCTAATGGTCGAAAACCCTATGGAAGGATTTAGTGGGATTCAATCAAAACCAAGGATAGATTCATGCTTAAGAAGCTTAAATCTATCATTTTCTAACATTAAAATTAAAAGAATCCAAAGGCATGCGGGAAGCTCACCTTGGCCGAATATGATGGTCTTCCTTCCTTCTTGATTTTATCACTTTTACACTAAGCTATGGTTATGTGCTTGTGGGGCTTGAAGAGATGAATAAGTTTGTAGAAGAACTTTTAATGAAATAAGATTGTTTCGATGATGTTTTAATTGAATTTTTATTTTTCTCTTAAGTTGGTTACTATGGCATGAAAGAGAGGAAGAAGATGAGTGAATAGTGGCTGGCCAAGCTTGGAGGAAAAATATAGAGTCTTCTGGAAAGGAGCAAAATCATCAAAATGCCATTGGTTATGAACAAAAATGCCCTTAAGCTTTTGTAATTTTTATAACTATGTAATTTAACTCCAAAAATTCATATTTCATCACCAAAAATTATTATTACACATATTGTAATAAATAAAAGGGGTTTGGTTCTGGTTGGACTTATTGTAAGAGTGAAATTACAAAATACCTCTATCAGGCCAATCGCGTAAAATTTTAAATTTACACAGAATTCAATACATCTGTTGACATAGCCTAAAACTTATTTTCATATAGTATATCATACTTAAACCAGTAGATTAAAATTCCATTTAGTTTAACCACAATTTACAAAAAATGCTACCGAGCTATGTCGTTAGCCGTCATTTTTAATTTGTTGGCATACTTCCCAAAAATAATCTAAATAAAGGTTTTGAGTTTCGGATTCTTACCGTAGGCTTATTGAACTCTCCGAATAATGTTGGTTTGGTCTCACATCCGTCCGGTCATTGTGGAGCCTGTGGGGCTCACCTAACTGTATTAAGTCATACCTATGAATACACAGAAAATGAACAGAAGTGAATATCTCTACATGTACAACAATAGCAAAATACACGGTTCTCACATGTTATTTATACTGTACCTCTTAAATATTAGACTTAATGTTATTTATTCAGTGCTGTTTAGTCAGTCAACTAGAAACTGTGTCAATGGAGAAAATACAGAAAAGGAAGACTTGAAAAGTATGTTTTAGTGATTGGTCAAAAAAAGAGTATGGTTTTGGTGGAACAAACTATAATTATTGGTATTCTTTTCCGATGTTTCGTGGATAGTGGATGATTATTATCATATTTTCACACGTGACATATATAATCCAACAACCTTGGACCACTGGATCTACGTCCCGGTGCGATTTATGTTCCTTTCGATACTATGGTGCACAAAAAATTTTTACAGCTGTATAAAATGTGACTTGAGAGGTGTGGTCTCATTCTCACACTCACGTTAGTTCACTTTATCAATAAATTACCTTTTTTCTTCTGAGAAATTTTATTTACATTAATCCACAAAACCATACTTGGGGTTATGCTATTCTCTCTAAGTAACAGTGTGGCTTTTGTCGTGGCTAATGTTTTGATAACTTTTTTGTCAAAATATCAGATTGAGCCTATTATTCAAATGCATGACATCTGTGGCTTCTATTGCAACATGCAAGCCTGAGCGTATGCCATCTTTAGATTTAGTTAGACTGACAGGTTCATGTTTAAGAGCAGTCACCTTGACCTGGTTCAAGCACCCATTAAAGTTCTAAAAATTAATTATTATTAGTAATATATTTAAAATTTTAATGATTCTTGTATTTTATTCTCAATGAAGTCTTTATAAGGGTAAAACTATTAGAAATAAATTCAAAATTTTTAAATTTGATTTTTTGCTCTTACTAAATTGTAAAAGAAATATTTAATATTAGCTTTTAATAATATGAAATGGTTATGGATCATCATCGTCCTCATAATTATTATTAAAGTTTTTATTTCAATGTTGAAATAAGATATATTGAATTTCTTTTGAGAAATTTTATTTACAGTTCACTGAACCATACTTGGGATAATATTATTCGCCCTACGTAAGAATGTGGCCTTTTTCTTGGTTTATGTTTTGATAAATACTTGTTTGTCAAAATATCAGATTGAGCCTATTATTCAAATGCATGACATCTGTGACTTCTGTTACTGTTGGATAGCTTGTAATAAATACAAGGGAACAAGTTCCCACATTGCTTGTAAAAGTGTAAAGTGATTTATTTATAAGGATAATTATTACATACACTGACAGTTGAGTTTTTTTACTCCACAAGCAGCGTTAAGATCGTAACACATATCCTGTTTTATTTATTTTAATATTTTTATAAGACACATGTCATGATCTTAACGCTGCTTGTGGAGTAAAAAAACTCTACTATCAGTGTATGTAATAATTATCCTATTTATAAAGGGAAATCAACTCTTGAGAGTAATTTGGAGTCAAAGAGGTAATGGGCTTTGACCATTTGGCTTGGGCTTGAGCTTGCTTGGCTTGGGCTTGGTCTTGCTTGGCTTGGGCTTTGGCTAGAGCTTGGCCTATTTTAAAAGTTAAAGATGGGCACTTGGCACTTGGGACACTTGAGCTCTTGGCTCTTTGATTTAATCCGAATTTTTTATTTTTGCCAGAAATATTTTAAATTCCTTTTTGAATTTAAAATTGTTTTAAACTATTTCAACAGACATATTTTCAGTTATATGTCTGGAACAGTTATGTCTGAAAAATGAATGGTTGTTGTTTAACAAACAATCACAACCATTCATTTAAGCCTCTTCACATTCTATATAAGTGTTGATTTCCAGAAACTCTTTACTTTACATTTTTCTGACTTTTCACAATATTCTGAAGGCTTTGTTGTATCCTGGGGTAACTTGCTTCTGCGTGAGACAATATTACACTCAAGAAAGTGTAATTCTACACGCCTCAAAGCCATATACTTTGTTATTTTTCTAACAATTTGAGTGTAATATTTCTTTTGATATGGCAATGGTTACCAATCCTGTGTTTATCAATCAACAAGATCCTGTCAAGTTGAACCAGTTTGATGGGACAAACTTCACCAGATGGAAGGACAAGATGAAGTTTCTGTTGACAACTTTGAAGGTGTCCTATGTTCTGGATCCGAATCTGCAGCCACTGGCAGACCCTACACCAGAAGACACAGATACAGTTAAGGAAGAAAGAAAGAAACGTGCAGAAGATGAACTGGTGTGTCGTGGTCACATCCTCAACTCTCTTACAGACAGACTTTATGATTTATACTCCAACTATACATCACCAACAGAGATTTGGACTGCCTAGAAAACAAAATACCAGAACGAGAAAAAAGGTACAGATAAATTCCTGGCATTAAATTATTTTGATTTCAAGATGACTGATAACATGCCAGTCATGGATCAAGTCCATGAACTACAAATACTGGTTTCCAGACTTAGAGATTTGGAAGTGGTTGTTCCTGACACTATACAAATCAGAGCAATTCTGTCCAAGTTGCCTCCTTTATGGAACAATTATAGGAAAAAGGTCCTACAAATACCAGACAGTTTCACACTGGAACAATTCCAGACTCATCTGCAAATTGAGTGTGAAACTCGTCTCAGGGATGAGAAACTCCAGAAAGAGAAGGCAATGAATTCAAATGGGAATTCACAAGTAAATGCCATAGGGAGCAATTCTGGAAAGTTTGCAAACAAGTCTGGAAAGAGTCAGAACAACTTCAAAGTCCAGAAAACTGGTGGATTTAAGAAGTCCAACAATTATAAGAAAAACAAGGCCTGCTTTCATTGTGGAAAGAAGGGGCATTACATTAAAGAATGTAGAGTCAAAATTGCAGAAGACAAGAAGAATAAAGAAAATGGTTCTAAACAATCTGCTCAAGCCAATATGGTTGTTGAAGATGACATGAACTTTGTTGCCATGGTTACTGAATTGAACATGGCAACAAGTGCAGGAACCATGGAGTGATTTCTTGATTCTAGAGCAACAATTCATGTCTGCAACAACAGGGAATTCTTCAGCACTTACACTGAGGAAAACAGTGAAGTCTTTATGGGAAACCATGCTCCTGTCAAAGTGCTGAGAAAAGGAAGTGTGATGCTTAACTTCACTTCTGGACAGAAACTGACTCTTACCAATGTGCACCATGTTCCTGATGTCAAGAGAAACTTAGTTTCTGCAAATCTGTTGTGCAAGAGAGGCTTTAAGATTGTTTTAGAATCTGATAAGTTTGTAATATCTAAAAATGGTGTGTTTGTAGGAAAGGGATATTCCCTTGATGGCATGTTCAAACTCAGTATAAATAAAATAAATGTTGCTTCTGCCTATATCATTGAATCTTCTACTTTGTGGCATGCTAGATTAGGACATTTAAATTATGCTATGATTAAATACATGACAAACCATGATTATATTTCTTGTAAGCATGATCACCATGATAAGTGTCAAATCTGTGTAGAAGCTAAGATTACAAGAAAGCCTTTTCCTAAAGTAGAACATGAAACAAAATTGCTGGAACTAGTTGATTCGGATATTTGTGAATTAAATGGAAAATTGACTAGAGGAGGAAATAGATATTTTATAACTTTTATAGATAATTGTTCACGTTTTACTAGTATTTATTTACTAAGAAACAAGGATGAAGCTTTTGATAAATTTAAGGAATTTAAATCTAAAGTAGAGAATCAAAAGGAAAGAAAAATTAAAATTATAAGGAGTGATAGAGGAGGTGAATATTTCTCAACTGAATTTGATAAGTTCTGTGAAGATCATGGAATAATTCATCAAAGATCAGCTCCTTTTACACCCCAACATAATGGTTTGGCAGAAAGGAAAAACAGGACCTTAGTTGATATGGTAAATGCAATGATTTTAAATGCTAGATTACCTTTCAACTTGTGAGGTGAAGCTTTGCTTACTGCCTCTTACATACATAATAGGGTTCCTTCAAAGAAGACACATATCTCACCATATGAAGTCTGGAATGGAAGGAAGCCAAATTTAAGTTATTTTAAAGAGTGGGGGTGTATTGCATATTATAGACTTCCTGATTCTCAAAGGACTAAATTAGGTTCAAGAGGAATTAAATCTGTTTTTGTTGGTTATGCACAAAATTCAAAGGCATATAGATTACTAGATTTAGAATCAAATGTTATAGTAGAGTCTATACATGTTGAATTTTTTGAAAATAGTTTTGTGAAAAATCAAGTTATGCATGAACTAGAAAATGATCAAAATACATCTACTGCCTATGATTCCTTAGTCAAACGTAAGGAAATAAGTGAACCATTTGAACCAAGAAGAAGTCAGAGGCCAAGAAAAGAAAAACATTTTGATTCTGATTTTATTTCTCCTGATCATATTACCTTTTTAGTTGAAGGTAATAGAGACAGAATTATGAGAAAAATGAAGATATTATTAAACATTGAAGATGAGCCCAAAACTTTGAGTGAAGCTTTGACTTCAAGAGATTCAGCTTTCTGGCAAGAAGCTGTAAATGATGAAATGGACTCTATCATGTCTAATAATACGTGGATTCTGGTAGACTTACCTCCAGGATCAAAGCCTATTAAAAATAAATGGGTTTTCAGGAGAAAGTATAATTCTAATGGTACTATACAAACCTTTAAAGCAAGATTAGTTGCTAAAGGTTTTACACAAAAGAAAGGCTTAGATTATTTTGATACTTATGCTCCAGTAGCTAGAATAACGTCTATTAGAATTCTTTTTGCTCTAGCTTCTATATATAAGTTGCATATTCACCAAATGGATGTTAAAACTGCATTTTTAAATGGTGATTTAAAAGAAGAAGTTTATATGGAACAACCCGAAGGGTTTTTTTTACCTGGAAATGAACATAAAGTTTGCAAGCTTGTTAAATCTTTATATGGTCTTAAACAAGCTCTTAAACAATGTGTAACATCCCGTTACCACATTTTTCACGTATTTCCATATAACTTTACCGGTTGGGCTGTCTGCGATACCATTAACATTCAAAATAACATTTATTTAATAACAACAGGATATGAAATTTCTTTTTCATATTTCCTTACATCTGACATCCCCTATTGTTTTTATTTCAATAAAGTAGTACTGTATACGTATGTCTGAAATGTAAAAGAGAAGAGACTGTACCTGTCATGTTTAACACCCATCTTGGAGCTACTTCTCTAACTCCGTGTCTTTTATCTGTGGAGTTAAAACAAAGGGGTGAGATATTCATACGCTCAGTAAAGGAGATATATGCTGCTTTATAAAACCAAAACTATATACCACAACATATTTGATTATCCCAAAATCATATCAAATATGAAAACAGTGGATATAGTAAACAGCATTCTCAATACACCACTTAATCAATGGCTAAACAGTTTACTTTAAAATGCAGTAAACAATACATAAGATTCAATATATCTTATCAATAAACAGAAATTGGTAAGTTGAGACTAGGCAACAAAATAAATCATGCTATCATCGTTCCCCCTTCCCCTTGCGAGAACGGAATCTGCCGCTTTTGGGGTGCACCCGTAGGCCATCGCCCCTCACGGCTATCTTTGATCTATGGCCATAATCTATAGTGGTCCTCGGGTCCACTTGCCAAGTGACCTCGAGACCGCTGATGACTTGGCGGGTCCATCAGCCCTGTGACGCCCTGAGGTGCACTCATTGGTCCATTGATCGAGCCACCGCCCCAGGTAGGTCACGCAACTATATGAATAATAATGCATGAATACAAGGCCTAAAGTCTCAAAATCATTTTCATATCTTATGACAACCTTTAAGGGATTATTTCACCCACATTATCATTTACTCAAATGATCTAATTCCCAAAAAGGTTTAGGTTTTCTGTTTACAAAACCCTTGAAAACATTTCCAAAATCTCAACCTTTAAAACTGCTCGCCCACGGTCTGCTCACCTAATTGGCTCGCCCATGGCAGCTCGCCCAGTGCGGTGAACTTGTGCTCGCCCGCCAACACTTACTTTTAAAAACAAAAAGCAAAACTGACTCGCCCTCAATGGCTCGCCCATTAGTTCATTGCCCAAAAGGGTTCATATTTCTATTTTCAAAGATATTAAAATGGCTCGTTTTTATTTAAGAAAATACCATCGAAATCTGTTCGCAATGGTCAGCTCGCCCTTGTTGGCTCGCCCATGGTCAATCATCAGTGCGGGAATAAGTATTCACCCGCCACTTTCTACATTTAAACAAGAAACTGGCTCGCCCAAGACTTTATCAACGAAGGGGTCGCCCGCCCCAACTAAACATTATAAAGGGTTCGCCCATCAGTGGCTTGCCCGAATTTCTATTAAAATCGGGGTTACTCGCCCCAAAACAAACACAAAAGGGCTCGCCCGCCTTTAACCAATTCGTCCAGAAGATATTATAAAAAAAGTTATTCGCCCAAAACATCAGAAAAGTTTGGCTCGCCCGCCATTACCAGTTTGCTTAACAAACAACATAGGGATCGGCCTTTAGCTCGCCCAAATTAAAACAATTATCAAATAAATTCCTCAAACAATGCATGTCAGAAAACAAAACATTTAACTTCATGTTTTCATAAAATTTACTCCACAGGACATGCATCACTTCACACACATCTCCCTTACCTGATTACGAAGCCTTGCTTCGCCCTGCTTCCTGCTCGCCAATAGCCATTCCCAATTATTGGCTGCAAATAATATATAAATGCTATTAATATTATTAATATTTTCATTTCATATCATTTGGCGAGAGTGAGATAAATCAAATGACTACTCGCCCAACAGAGCTCTAACTAGCTCGCCCGACCAAGCTCACCACTCCTCAAAGGGCTTACATGTGGGAGCTCGCCCTTCATTCAACTCGCCAAGCCCTTACTGGCATAAATGTGGGAGTTCGCCCATAGGTCTACTCGCCCAATGCCTTATGCATTTGAGCTCGCCCATTAATTTACTTCACTAGAATTGGGCGTTCTCGCCCTTTAAACACAGACTTTACCTTGGCGAGTTACTTATTATCTACTCGCCTTATTGGCGACTTCTGACTTCCAACATGGGCGATCACTATAGTCACCATTGTCGCCACTTATTCCATTATTTTCCTTGTTTCCATATTCTTTAAAGATCTAACTAAAACAATATTGTATTCTATGTTTATTACTTCATAAAACATAGAAATCTATCATTGAGCATCAAGAACACCCCAGAAAGTATGAAACTCACCTCAACCAACTGTACTTCCAGAACAGCTTGCTTTCCATCTCATGTTGGCCTCCTTTTGCTTATTCCTTCTGCTCATCACACTAAGGAGGAAAGGTTTGCAAGCTGGTTTATGTGTTTGGCCAACTTAAGGTTGAAGTCTAGTAAATCAAGCATGGCAGTGAAATGGAAGAAACAGAGAAATGGCTCTCGTGAAGAAGCTGGAGTTGGCTAACTCTGTTATCTTCAATTGTTTCTTCTTTTATAGCCGTGCCATCCAATCCAAAGCTACCGCCTGTCCCTTATCCTGTTTCTTCATTTATTTCACGTCTTTCATGCCTTAAATGCATGAAGGAAAAATTGTACTGACAATAGCGTGAAAGTCTCCCTTTCACACGCCTTTTCCTCTGCTATTGACTCGTTTCTTTTCTCAACCAATAAGGCTAATTCCTTACTGACTTTAACATCTTCTCCATTCATTATCTTCAACCGTACGACTTACAAGTCAATTTTGGCTGCAAATTGGTTTAAATCTATTTTCACTTTGTCTACAAGTGTCACTCCAGTTCGCCAATCTCTATTTCAGTTCGTCAACCTTGAGATTTGGCAATTACGAGAATTTCCCTCTTCTTGGCAACCACATTGTGATTTGGCGAGTAGCTATTGCCTTTCTCGCCAACAAAGCTATCATCTTCACCTCTATATGGGCGATCACCTTACTCGCCCAATACATTATTTCAATGAAATTGCTCCATTCTCATCTCATGATAAGGAGCTTTTCAACTAAGTGGAAATCAATACTCTTTATTTATTTAATTTCCATTCTCACTTTTATGAAATTAGACTCTACAGTAGTATAGAATCGGATCTTACACAATGGCATGAGAAATTTGATTATGCTATTTTATCCTTTGGTTTTAGGCATAATTCTGTTGATAAATGTATTTATTCTAAATTTACTAGTGATTATGGAGTGATTGTTTGTTTCTATGTGGATGATATGCTTATATTTGGTACTAACATGCTTGGTAAAAATGAGACTAAGAATTTTCTTACCTCTAAATTTAAGATGAAAGATCTTAATCAAGTAGATACAATTTTAGGAATTAAAATTGCAAAGAATGATAAAGGATTTTCATTGAATCAAACTCATTACATAGAAAAGCTGTTAGATAAATATCAATATCTTAAAATAAAAGAATATAGTACTCCATATCATTCAAGTGTGAAACTTGTCAAGAATGATGCTAGACCAATAGAACAATTAAAGTATGCTAGTGTTATAGGAAGCTTGATGTATGCTATGCATTGTACTAGACCTGATATTGCTTACACGGTATGTAAGTTGTCAAGATTTACAAGTAATCCTAGTATAGCTCATTGGAGGGCAGTTGAAAGGGTACTTGGTTACCTTAAAAGAACTGCCAAATTAAGGTTGTGCTATACAGGATTTCTTGCTGTTTTAGAGGGTTATTCAGATACAAGTCGGATAACAAAAGCTAATGATAATATATCAACTACAGGTTGGATATTTACACTAGCTGGTGGTGCTGTAAGTTGGGCATCTAAGAAACAAACATGTCATGCACACTCAACTATGGAAGCTAAGTTTATAGCTTTAGCAGCTGCTGGTAAGGAAGCTGAGTGGCTAAGAAATATGTTGTTTGAAATTGAGTTGTGGCCACAACCAATGCCACCTCTTTCCTTACATTGTGATAGTGAGGCTACTATGTCTAGTGCTTTTAATAACGTTTATAATGGTAAGTCTAGACATATAAGCCTAAGGCATGACTATGTTAGAGAGTTAATCTCAAATGGTACCATTACGATCATATATGTAAAGTCTACAGAAAATTTGGCAGATCCTCTTACTAAAGCTTTGCCAAGGGATAAAGTGTGGAGGACTGCATGTAGTATGGGACTAATACATAACCCTTGAGACACCAATAATGGTAACCCAACTTTGAATTACCAAATCGGTAATTACTAAAGTTTAATGGGTAATAACAAGTTATTGATCAGTGTCTGTTGTGACACTTATAATAGGAGTCTCATACTTGAATTTCAAGAGAATGCCGCTGTTACATTGAGAGGTTGAGTTTAAGCTCTTAATGGAGATCGTTCTGAAAATTGTCTAAAGTAATAGGGACAATAAAAGGATCTCCACCTATGTGAATATGAAGTGGTGCCGCTTCAACAAGAGTATAAGGGTTTTACTCTTGAAATATTCACAGAAATTGGATTGCTAGCACATGGCCATTGAAATAGTGCTAGGAGCAAGTAAGAGTTTTGTGAAAAGTGACAGATTGATGTGTGTCGTACTTTCGATCCTAATAGTAAGAAGTCATGGTTTAATCTTAGGACACTATGTACTTTTATTAGCATCCTAAAGTACTTACACTAATTGAAGGTTTAAATCAATAAGATACCTTCTTGTATGCATCATATTTGTTGTATTACAAGCTAGTGGGGGATTGTTGGATAGCTTGTAATAAATACAAGGGAACAAGTTCCCACATTGCTTGTAAAAGTGTAAGGTGATTTATTTATAAAGGGAAATGCAACATATAATGCTTAGAAGAGAAGGAGAATAAAAGTCAACAAAGGTGCAGCAAAAGAAGACCTTGATGACACTTTGCTACTGCCACACGATATTAAAGGTTGACCAAATCTGCTTGTTAAGTGTAAAAGAGACAAGGAATTAATTAAAGGTTGACATGACTGGAAAGTTAGTTGTGAAAGGGAGACTTTCACACCACCTTGAGTTGCTATTGTCTTCATGTATTAAAGGAATGTGTGACCCATGAAATAAAGGCCAAGTGATGGGTTTTGATTGGAGTGGCATGGCTATATAAGAAGAAACATTTGAGGAAAGCCGATTTAACCAAATTCATTTTCGTCACGAGAGCTATGCAATTGCAAGTTTATGTTCTGATTTTCTCTCATTTCCACCATGCTTGATCCACTAAACTTCATCCATAAGCTGGCTAAACAAGTAAACCTACTTGCAAACCTTTTCTCCTTAAGTTGATGAGCTAAAGGCATGAGCAAAGGAAGGCTAACGTGAGACAGAAAGCAATTTGTTCTAGAAGTGCAGTTGATTAAGGTGAGATTTAATGGTTTCTTGAGATTGAATAATATGTTTCTATGAGTTCAAGTATGAGAAGCATGATTTTAGTGTTGTTTTGATTCATTCTTGTGAGATCATATAAATAGAAGAAATTCATATCTGGAGATAGATGAAGAATAAGATGAAACTGGGTTGAAATTGTAGTAGAATGATGGGAAAACAATTGAGAACAAATAAGGGAAGTAGTGGAGATGGTGTAAAAGTGATGAGAGTGGCGATTATGGTGATCGCCCATGTTGAATATTTGTGATCGCCAATAAGGCGAGTAGGCAATATGAACTCGCCAAGTCCAAGAGGGCGAGGTCGCCCAATTTAGTGTAAGTCATGGGCGAACTGATAAAGGACGGGCGACCCATCTCTGAGTTGAAAGCCATATGGCGAACTCACATGCATAAGGCATTGGGCGAGTAGAAATGTGGGCGAACTCCCACATTTAAGCCAATGTAAACCTGGCGAGTTGAATATTAGGCGAGCTCCCACTGGTAAGCCATTTGATGAATGGCGAACTCCGTTAGGCGAGTAGTCATTTGATTTATCTCAATCTCGCCAAGTGACATAAAATGAAAATATTAATAGTTTTAATAAACTATTTTGCAGCCGAGAATTATGGACTCGGTAAAAGCGATCGGGAAGGCAATCGAAAAACAAAGCTTCGGTAGATCAGGTAAGGGAGATGTGTGTGAAGTGAATGCATGTCCTGTGGAGTAAATTTCTTAGAAATTATTGAGAAATTGTTTTGTTTTATGACATGCATTGTTTTGATAATTATTTTGATTTGGGCGAGCTAAAGGCCGACCCTTATATTATGATTGGGCGAACTGGTACAGGACGGGCGAGCCCTTGTGTTTTTATGTTGGGCGAACTGGTATTGGCGGGCCATCCAATCCCTTTTATAATTTTTTTTATAAACCCGTTTATAATTGTTAAGGGCGGGCGACCCGTTTTGTTAAGAAAGCTATGGGCGAGCCGAAATGGGCGAGCCAATGTTCTTGTTTTAAATATAGAGGGTGGCGGGCGAATACTTGTTCACCCCATTTTCGAGTGACCATGGGCGAGCCATGCTGGGCGAGCTGACCATGGCGAATAGATTTCCATGGTAATTTCTTAAGGAAAAATGAGCCATTTTAATATCTTTGAAAATAGAAAATATAAACCTTTTTGGGTGAATTGACTAATGGGCGAGCCACTAAGGGCGAGCCAGTTTTGCTTTCTGATTTTAAAAGCAAAGTTGGGCGGGCGAACACAAGTTCTCCGCGCTGGGCGAGCTGCTATGGGCGAGCCATGTTGGGCGAGCAGATTTTAAAGGTCGAGATTTTGGAATGTTTTCAAAGTGTTTGTAAATAGAAAGCCTAAACCTTTTTGGAAATCAAATCATTTTGGGAAAATGATAATATGGGTGTGATAATTCCATAAAGGTTATTATGAGATATAAAAGTGATTTTTGAGACTTTAGGCCCCGAGTTCATGCATTTCTACTGCGTGACCCACCTAGGGTGGTGGCTCGGTCGATGGACCAACGAGTGCACCTCAAGGCGTCATAGGGCTGATGGACTCGCCAAGTCATCAGCGGTCTCGAGGTCACTTGGCAAGTGGACCCGAGGACCAACTAGAGATTGTGGCCATAGATCTATTGTATCCCTTTTTGGGATGATTATTCCGTTCTCGCAAGGGGGAGGGGGAACGATGATAGCATGACTTATTTATAGGGTGATGCCTAGTCTCAACTTGTTGATTTTTGTTTACTAAGAGGATTTATTAAATCTTATTTACTATTTACTACATTTTAAAGTAAACTGATTAGCCAGTGATTTGAATGATGTTTTGAGAGTACTGGTTACTATATCCACTGTTTTCCTACTTGATATGATGTTAGGAAAAACAAATACTTTGTGGTATATAGTTTTGGTTTTATAAAGCAGCATATGTTTCCTTTACGGAGCGTACGAATCGCTCACCCCTTTGTTTTAACTCCATAGATAAAAGACACGGAGTTTGAGAAAATTCACTCCCATATGGATAGCTACATATAAAGCGTGGGGGCAACTTATGTCAAATATGGCAGGTACAATCACTTCTTTTTTACATTTTAGACATATGTAAACAGTACTACTTTATTTAGACAAAGACAATAGGGGATGTCAAATGTAAGGAATAATGAAAAGAAATTTCATATTCCGTATTTGATAAATAAATATTATTGTTTATCACTATCATTGTAGAATGTTATTGGCATCGCAGACAGCCCAACCGGTAAAGTTGTATGGAAATACGTGAAAAATGTGGTAACGGGCTGTTACAAGAATGCTATACATATACCAGTGCAAAATAACATGTTTGAGGTTCTTGAGGACATATTGGGGTGGCTTCAAAAGAACCATCATGCAAAGGCCAAATATTGGGAAAATGAAGTCTTGAATTGGGAGGACAATGAAGGCAATAGAATCTTGCACATTGTAGTAGCTAGAAACTTACCAAGGGTATGTCACACCAACAATTCTTTATAGTTCACTTGTGTATATATGCTTTTTGTTTGATACTTGAGACTTCTAAGATTGAACTATAATCATCGAATTAAAAGTCCAACACTCTACCAATAGACCACACAACTTTGGCCATGTTTCACTCATAAAAAGAAGTGTTGCATTTGAATTAGAGTTCAAATTAGTAATTGGTGTTTCTATCAATTACGAAGGTGGTAGAACTGCTGCTAAAATGTCGAGTAGATAAGAATGCCAAGAATTCGGAAGGTTTGATAGCTCTAGATATCTTACAACTTGGAAATCAAGGACTAGTCGACAACAGAGAGATTACGAGAATGCTAGCCAAAGCAGGAGGTTCGACAGGTTCTTTACATTCTTCGCTTCACAAATTTCGAAGCAATGCTCATTACTTCCAATCAACAATCACATATGGTGAAAAATTAGCCACAAATCTAGCTCGTGAAAGTAAGAAAATGTCAATGACACGCGCAACACATTGCTGGTAGTTGCTGTGCTTATTATAACAGCTACTTACCAAGCATCTTTGAGTCGACCTGCTAGGATTTGGCAAGGTGACAGTAATAACAACACCAATTCGGGAAGTCCTATTCCAGGGACAACAGTAATGAAGTCAAACACTTTTCTTTTGTTCATGACATACAACACAGTTACCTTTTGGTCTACACTTTTGTTGATAACATATCTCCTCCCGACTGATTTTCCTAGCTATCTGCTTCTCGTACCACTTTCTATCATAGGATTCTGCTACACCCTTTCCATGAATGTCTTATTTGTTGGGGTTTGCCTTGAATCCCATATCGAAAGTATAGGAGAAGTTATAAGGGGTCTTCCCTTATAAATGATGTGTCAGGCTTGGTTTATAAAGTGTCCCAAAAAGCTGTAGATACCGATAGAATAGCTAGGGTTTGTGCTATTAAAAGGGTGTAGTTGGGCTTTGGGATCTTTGTTAGGAGTTTGCAATTTATCTCTTCTAAAAATTGCAAGGTTGTAATTGTTTGATTGATTATTAATTTGGTTGGGCCAAACCACATTAAAAATTATTGTATTTGTTTTTGCTTTCTTCCATTTTTGTGGGTGTTTGGTGTTTGGTTTGAGGGATATTTTTCCCAACAAGTGGTATTAAGAGCTAAAGGTTCGTAATCCTGCGAAAGGAGGAAAGCTATGAAGATGAAGATGGAGATGAAAGTTATGAAAATGAATATGAAGATGAAGATGAAAGCTATGTTTGATGAAGATGATGGTGATGATGATGATGAAGATGAACATGATGACCATGATGATTTGGAAGAAGATGACCATTATGAGTTTGATGGATGATGAGGATGATGGTGATGATGATTGTGGAGTTATTCTTCAGTTTGAGAATGGTTTGTATGTTGTCGAACAGTTTGTGGAGTTTGAGGATTCAAGTCAAGGGAGGATTTGTTAGGGTTTGCCTTGAATCCCACATCGAAAGTATAGGAGAAGTTATAAGGGGTCTTCCCTTATAAATGATGTGTCAGACTTGGTTTGTAAAGTGTTCCAAAGAGTTGTAGACACCGATAGAATAACTAGGGTTTGGCTATTAAAAGGGTGTAGTTGGGCTTTGGGATCTTTGTTAGGAGTTTGTAATTTTTCTCTCTAAAAATTGCATGGGTGGGCTTTGTTAGGAGTTTGCAATTTTTATCTTCTAAAAATTACACGATTGTAATTGTTTGATTGATTATTAATTTGGTTGGGTGGTTGTAGGCCAATTTGGTTGGATCAAACCATGTTAAAAATTATTGTGTTTGTTTTTACTTTCTTCCATTTTTGTGAGTGTTTGGTTTGAGAGATATTTTTTCCAACACTATCACTATACGCTGGTTTTACTTGTATCATCATGGATTGCTATATCTATCTTTGTGGTGTTTAAGCTTTCAGTTAAACCTCAGAAATATAGATCCCCGTCGGGGAGAATTTAATTTATTGTTTGTTGTTCATCTTTAAAAGCATGCCAATAAGCGCTGCTTTTTAATATGTTTGGCATGAAGGACGAGAAAGTTAATCACAATTTTTTTAATACCTTAATATTCGTCATATTATGTGTTATTTTGTAGCTTGATTATTAGATTAATTTTTTATCTTTTCATCATTCTTACCAAAGAAAATGTAAAGAAGTATTGGTTAATCCCATGGCACCTTTGCTCTACAAAATAAGGCCCCCAAAAGTCGATTAACCCTTCGTTCATGCCAAGGAAAATCATGGTTTAACTCCTTTCCATTACATAATTGAGCTAGGAAATCCTGGACGTTGGCTAAACTAGCTAGTATTATATTTATTTATTGTGAATGATGCGAATGTTCAGGGAGGGACAGTTTTGCTCCGAAGGACCTGAAATGGAGCAAAAAATGCCAAATGGAATAAAGACAAATTGAGGGTCTATCTTGCTTTGAAGAAAACAATTATGAAAGGAATGGATAAGTAAATTAATTAAGATAAAGAACTTGCAGGCGACATGCTCTCATGTCGGAACCAGCTTGTCACCAGGTAGAAGCAACATCAAAGCTTAGTTAGATATTGGAATTAGAAGGGAAAAAACTTAGACTGCTGTTACTTGCAATAAAACAATAATGCAGTTCCTTTATAATAACTGATAATATGTTCTCAATGAGATCCATTAGACTTTATATATTATATCATAAGGATCTATCGTGTGACATCACGTAAAAACATAACAAATTTATCAAGAAAAAGATAATTTTTTTAATAGTATATTCTAATTCAAAATTACAATTATAATCAACATATTATATTCTATATATGAACCAGTAACTTAATAAATTGATAAATATAAATAACAATAACAAACTAAATAAATAACATTAACAAACTAAACTCAATCTTGTATTTGATGAGATTCAAACTTGAGACATCAATGTCCTAGGGTCTAAGAAAAAGACAATTATTTAAACAATATCAATATAACAAAGTTATACAATGTTGGGGGAATTCTACAATAAGGTCATAAATTTTGACCTTATTGTAAGATCAACATAAAAAACACATGATTAAGTATAAATTTAGAGTCTTTAAGCATAAAATATGAGTTTTTTTTTGCAATTTAAGAAAAAAATACTTTTCTATTTTAAAAATAATTTTTAAAATTTGTATAATTCAATTGATAGAAAGATTAAAACGACTTCAAAAATATAGGGATTAGCAACTGATTTTTAATTAGAAATGTAAAAATAAAATTGCTACTTAAATCAAACTTTAAGCATACTCTTATTTATTAAGTTTTTATGTAATTTCATTAATTGAATTAAAATATTTTTTAAAATTCGTGACATCAACTCAATCAATCCTTTTGCATTCTGTTATAAATTTGAGTTCGATAATCTTATTACGTGAGTGGAAGAGAAAATATACATTGAAAGAAAACTGAAATTACATAAATAGAAGAAACGTATATTATAGTTTTTAAATGTCATGAGAAAAAGAATAATATTTAAGACGTATATTAATCAGTTAAAAATCAGATGCAGCTCCTCGTTCATATAGGAAAGATAAAAAGACATTTATATCATTAATTTTGCGTATTTGTTGTTATTTTATTTGATTTTTTAATAATTTAACTAATTGAGTTGATGTCCTTTTAATTGGTGACAACTTAAGAAAATTAGTATAAATAGAATATGAGTTTATATATGATGCACTGACAGTATATAGTTCTATACACTGTAAATATATCAGAAGTTGACACCTCATTAATTTGTAAAATAAAAAATATGCCAAGCCCTTAAAAGTAAATATAAATTATTTTTTTTTAATTTGCTCATAAAGGCTTATTGATGAGGTGTTAACCTCTTGTGCATTAATAATGTATAAAAACTATACACTGTCAATACATCATGTATAAATCCATAGAATATTATATATGGCAAAACTAAATTGGTAATCTGGAACGCGTGGTATGTTTTTTTAATGACTTTAATTAGGTGTCCTAAGGCTTTGCTGGCTTTAGATTAAAAACTTTGTCAAATACGTGTTAATTTAATAAATAAATTAAAGATTTATTTATGCAATTAAAAAATTTTAAGATTTTATTTTTGGTACATAAATTAAAGATTTTATTTATCCAATGAATAGAGGGATATTGTTGACACAAAGAGAGATTTACAGAATTACAAGGGTAAAAATTATGTATAATTATTATATTTATTGTTGGTGAAGTTTTTTTACTTTATACGTAGTATTAAAATTAAATTGTAAAACATGTCTTATAAAATTATTAAAAAATAAATAAAAATAAAATATGTATAAAAAAATAATAAATAAAATAATATATATTTAACGATTTTAATTTGTTTGTAAAATGAAAAATTCTAGCGATGATCTATGTAATGATTATTCAAAAATTATTTTCTTTTTAATATTTACTTACTAAACATGAATACAGAAGGTAGAAACTTGACACGTGTAACTCTATACAATGGGTTTGAAGAAATGACTGTTATCTCTTTTATAGGATGTGATATCTCGCGATTGGTGAAAGACGAGGGGTGTTCTGGTTTAAGGTTTCCTCTTGGGTGGGTGTTGGTTTTTGGCGTGGGTTTTTATGGAGTAGATTTTTTTTCTGATTGTGTATTTTGTAAACTGTGATGTGTTTTGATGTCCGCAGAATGAGATGCTTTGTATTGATGCTCGGTGTGCTTGGGATTATGACTCTCTCTAAGACAGTTTTTGCCGATGTGTTAGCACTGTTGGTATAAGGATGCACAGAGGGTGTTTGATGAAATTGCTGATATAATTTATAATTTCTTCGAGGTTGTCATTTTTCAAAGGATTGATTTTTGTATAATTTTTTTCCTGATGAGTCGTGTTTTATGAGGTTGAGTGGGATGTAGAATTGTGATTTTATGGATTTTATTTGTTCGTTTTATTATGTAAAGGGGCTCTGAGGATGTTAGTGGTTTGCTGAGATTTTACTAGGATGATTGTGGTTTGCTAAAGGAAGAGTGAGGAGAGCAAAGTACAAGAAAATGCTAAAGTGTAAAGCATACGGGGTGGTGTCCTTAATCACGGTATTGTGCAACATTAAGTAAGAGAATAGACATTAAACGCTTGTTAGTCTTCTATGTTTATGTATGTATAAATTAATGTTATTTAATATTTATGGATTTAAATGCATTTTTGGTTAAATTTCAAAATATTTTGGGTTGAGCTTAAAGTGCATAATGTTTGAGATTTGGATTTGTGTTTGAATTGGTGTATTAAATATATGTTGCTTGACTGAGTTTTCTACAGGTATTTGGTTGTGGTTATGACGTTGGGTAGTGTTCTACCTATGTCGTCATAGTGCTGAAATTTCATTAGAAATAGTTTAAGCAAATTTCTTGGAAGTAATTTAGAATTATAAAATGCCTTTAAAACCTTATGCATATTAAGCATCATTACTTGTTATCGAG
The DNA here is from genome assembly GCA_032173925.1 of Heritiera fomes. Lineage (NCBI taxonomy): Eukaryota > Viridiplantae > Streptophyta > Magnoliopsida > Malvales > Malvaceae > Heritiera > Heritiera fomes. The sequence continues at coordinate 9,667,717 of JAPDPM010000002.1, read as the reverse complement.
GTAATGGTTTTTAAGCATGATTTCGTACGATGAGATTTTTAAAACTGTAAGCATTTAAAATGATTCATGCTTTCAATACCCAATTTATATTGTAAATGGTATTTTTACACGAGTTTTGACTCATGAGACATGTGATGTTGTGTAATGCCTGTGTGGCACTTGGAAATGCTTGTGTGGCACCTAACTTACCTGTGTGGCACTTTATGCTTGTGTGGCATTTATCGTGCTTGTGTGGTGTTTATTATGCATGTGGCACTTGCCTGTGTGGCTTTTAGTAAGCCTATGTGGCAATTATTGAGCCTGTGTGGCATTGAGGCGCCGTATACGTAATTGCATCATAGATTCCGCTTGTGTGGCAAATGGGTAGCGATAATTACGCATATTGTCCGACAACTAGTTGTGACTTGTACCTCAGTGTGTTTAATTATGCCTGTGTGGCAATTATTGAGCCTGTGTGGCATTGAGGTGTCGTATACGTAATTGCGTCATGAATCCTGCCTATGTGGCAAATAGGTACCGGTAATTACGTATATTGTTCGACAACTAATCGTGACTTGTACCTTAGCTAATAGATGATCATGGTGATGTGATGATTCATGATCATGGATAGAGCCCTGATATGGGACTGTGACCACTGCTAGATACAATGGATGCTTTCGTAGAAAGCTTATTAGTTGTATTTCCAAAGTACTCGGTTATGTTACCAAATGTCACAAATGGATGTCTGTCTCATGAAAATGCTTTCAAATGTTTATCTTGATACGGTTACTAAAATGGATGAATGTATCATTTCTATTTCTACTATATCTTGATTCTATAAATGCGTGAGCACTAATGTGTTTGGAAACTATTCAATATAAGTGTCTTATATCTTATAAACAAAAGTATACTGACTTTGCACTACTTTTGATAAACTAGATAGAAACATGAGTTTTGTGCATCCTTTCACGCATAAACATACATTAAACATATTACGAGCCTAGCTTTACTTAGCGTATATTTTCTTACTGGGCTTTAGCTCTCTCCTCTCTTCCACCTCACAAATTACTTCCAAGAGGCTTGAGTGCAAGAGTGCTGCACTAAGAGCTCGACTTATGTGCTGCTAAGATTCTTTTTGGTATACACAATGTACATGGATTGTGATGTAAGTAGTAGGATTGTATCGAGAATTATACATAATTGTGCCTTGTAATGAATAATATCTCGATAGTATATCTTGATGAAAATGTGATACTTTAGATGGTTTCTTGGGATAATTATTGTGTCACAGGTTGGGTTATTGTTGTGTTATAGAGTGTGGTTGGACAATAAGTATATATAAAGGGACAGAGTTTTTTTTTTTTCAATTTCGATTTTGGCACGTATTACTAGACAATTGAATGGGACCTTAGACATTTAATCTTAAACAAATAAATAAGTAGTAATCTACTTGTTAGGTTTTAACTTGTAACATCCCAAAGTTACCGTATAACATGATACTTACTCATCACTTACCGGTTGGGCTGTCTGTGATGCTTAACAAATTCTACTACATTCTTATGTAAATATGAATTATTAAAGTCTCTTCTTTAAGATGTATCTACATTCCCATCTATTTAAAGTAGTACTGTACAACTTTGCTGAATATATAAAAAAGTCTAACATACCTTCGATAGCAAATCTCAAAAAGGTAAGTCTCTTAGCCCCAAATCAGTTATCTGTGGAGTGGAAAATAAGGAGTGAGCGACAATGTGCTCAGTAAGGAAAGTGTATGCTGCTTTATAAAAATAAAAGCTATATTCTCAAACACAATTTAATTATCCTAACGATCAACTCATTAGGAAACCATAAATATAGTAAACATGAAATAGGATTTACCAGATCCTTTCATAAATCGTTTAATTGAGACCAGGCAACAATTTAAATCATGCAAAGAACACAAGTCATCCGCTTTTGGGGTGCACCCGTAGGCCATCGCCCCTCACTGCTATCTCATCTAGATGTATGGCCATAATCTGTAGGTGGTCCTCGGGTCCACTTGCCAAGTGACCTCGAGACCGCTGAAGACTTGGCAGGTCCATCAGCCCTGTGACGCCCTAAGGTGCACTCGTTGGTCTATTTGACCTGAGCCATCGCCCTAGGTGGGTCACGCAAAGTATAAGAATGATAATGCATGAATTCATGGCCTAAGGTCTCAAAATCAAGTTATCTTTATATATCATTTTCATAAAATGATTTGATTTCCAAAAGGGCTTATACAACCATAAAACAACCCGTAACTTCAACATTTTCCGTATGAGAAGGTACGGTTTAGACTGGCTCGCCCATGGCTAGCTCGCCCATGGTAAGCTTACCAAAATTCAACTCGCCCATTGGTCAACTCGCCCAATGGTCAACTCACCCCATCGTCAACTCGCCCAGTAGTCAACCCGCCCATCGATCAACTCGCCCCAAAAGATTTCATATTTTTATTTTTGAAATATTTAAAATAATTCATTTTCATTTTTCGTTTAGGAAATTACACTTTAAAATCGTTCGCCAGGGTCAGTTCACCCTTCACGGCTCGCCCCTGACTAACTCGATAAGACGGCGACTTTGTACTCGCCCGCCACTTAGTTTTTCAAAACAAAAATATGGCTGGCTAATAACAGTTCGCCCGCCTTACAATTAAAACAAGGGTCGCCCGCCCCAAACACATTAAAAAGTTCTCCCAACTTTTAAAACAAAGGCACTCGCCTAGGTTCTCATAAAGGAGAGCTCGCCACTTGGCTAGCATGAGTTTCAACTTAGAACAAAGATACTCGCCCGCCCTAAGTAACTCGTTCAACAAAACAACATATGGTGGCTTTGTAGCTCGCCAGGGTCAAAACATTTTATCAACCAATGCATGTCAGAAAAACAAAACAATTTCTAATATTTTCTTAACACTTTTACTCCACAGGACATGCATTTTCATCACATACTACTTCCTTACCTCGTTTGATACAGCCTTGCTTCTCGCTCGCCTTTCTCAATTCCCGTATGCAAAAACATATATTTAAACTATGAGTATTTTCCAAAAGAATTTATATTTTCCTAATAATAGTGGCACTTAGGCGAGACTCAGTTCGCCATTCGCCCAAAGAGCTCGCCATTCAATATTAACTCATTTCTGGGAGTTTGCCCAGTTTTGGAGCTCAACTCGCCATGCTTATCAATTCATAATTGGGCTCACCCATGTATTAGATTACGTTTGCGACCTCTTTTCCTCCTACTCGCCCCATTGGCGATCATCAACATTTCAAATGGGCGATCACAGTTATCGCCATTCTCGCTTTTTTGGCGATCATTGGTCCTTGCCCGCCCGGACCACAATACTGGCGAACTCACATAACAATTTCCCAAACTCGTCCTATCCTTTGGGCGAGTAGTCACCCATTTTGACTAGCAACTTTCTACTTGTCCCTCGTTTTTCCTTACTCATTCTTGGTTATTTTTCCATCTAGTTCCTTATATATTCAACCATATTCAACTACAATCAGGCTATATCTATGATTAAATATCAAGAGAACTGTAAACTATGAAACTCACCTTTACTAAGTTGCTCTTCCAATAACAGAATGCTTTCTTGCCTTTCTTAGCTTTACTTCTCTTGTTCCTTAGCTCTTCAATGGTGAGGAAATATTAAACTGGCAGAAAGATGAATTCCTTGGTTATAAAAGAAACGGAAGAAACGAAGTAAAATTTGTAGCAAACAGAATGGGTGAGTAACAATTCCTCAGGTATGCTTCTTATATAGCCCCTCAAATCCACTTAGAAGTCGCCACCTATTCTTATCCTGTTTCATGTCATCATTGCACGTCTTTCATGTAATTAAAACCCAGAGAAATTGGTGACAAAAGGAACGGTGGTAAGGTCTCCCGTTGCAGTCCGTTTCTTTCTTCCTTTTTGACTAAAATTATTCTTCTCCTCGTCAACTTCTCTTCCAGCCAACATTGATTGGCTAACTCCTTATCCTTCCCAGTCCACGCCACTGTCAGCCAATGTTTATTGGCTTTCCTTTCATTTTTTTCTCCATTTGTCTGACAGTCATATTCTTCATTAAATGCTTTCATACTTAGCATTAATTTCATGGAGATTATTGTAGTAAACGAAATCAAGTAGAACTCTTTTATTCCCACACGTTATTGACTTGTTTGCCATGCTTTCCCACAAAATTTCACTTTTATTTAACTTAAAATTTTTTTCTCAATCCGTCTGGGCGATCAACGCCCTCGCCAGCTTGGGCGAACTGTTCTACTCGCCCTAACCAGCAACATTGGCGTTCTGTTCGCCAATTTAGCTCGCCCATTGGCTAGCAGTCCTCCTTGCTCATACATTATCACACCAACGTTCTTCCATGCACATCGCAAATTAAGGAACTTTTCATCCAAGTGAAAATCAATATGCAATATTTACTTTATTTACATTATGAAATTTTGGTTTACAGTAGTATAGAATCGGATTTTACATAACTACACTGAGCAAGTGACAAACATAGTAAGTAAAGAAAAAAGTTAACTTGAAAATTTCAGCTTCCGAAGGCGTTACAACTTCAAGATTAAAAAATTTCCTCCTTCAATATATTGGTTTGTTGTTTGCTTACTCATTTTAAAGGGTCTCACATATTGTAGATATTAGGAAAGGATTTTTATTTCAAGTGGAAACATGTTTTGAGATCATTCTTTATAAGAATCCTAATCCTACATCATCTAGAGAAAGGCTTCTTTCACAGACCGAAGATAAACCAATACTACACAGCCTATGTTAGCAGAAACTAACTCAACAGTACACAGGAGCAATATTGCTGAAAGTTAAAAAACAAATAAGAATCAAGAAAACGTAGAATTAAAGCTAAATAGATAAAACACTTATTCTGCTAACCCGCACCTTAGCTTAGCCATCTGCAATGAAGTTTGCTTCTCTAGGAATATAAGAATTAAAGCTGATTATGTGCTGTTTGTCAGGATAAGGAGATTAAGTTGGATTCTTGTCTTGGAATCTTGTTCTTCATCCTGCATCCTTGAAGAAATAATTGCTTAAAGATTTCTTTACTAGTGATTAAGAACTGAAAGCAATCTATGGAGAAAAACATGTATGTAAGACTAACACATTGCTTTTACAATATTCTTAATTGACTCGCACTTTTTGACCAATCATCAAAGTATTGACTACATAAATTGCGTGCATCAGAAATTCACTGTAACTATATGGTTCTAAACTCGAAAATGAAATCAATATCTATGACTTTGACGAGAAAGAGAAATTGTCCAATGTGGAAATCAACTTTAGTAATAAATACAGTAAATGGAATTGTCACGGTTAATATGCTGTGTTCCTAAGCTTTACATGAATTAATGACATTTCTTTGTAATCTGCTACATGGGCTTATTCTTGTTCTTAACTTTAAGCACCGGCAATCGGGATTATAGAAGACGGGATTTAAGGAAACCATAGCAAAACCTTGTTAATTTTCTTTTGTTGAATAAACGTAAGAAGGATTGTTGGAGAAAATATGTTGTTGTTTTTTCTGTTAATGGTAACCTTAAAATTGAGGCTGATCACTCTTTGCAGCATCTTTTAATCATGTTTATAGCAACGAATTCTTTGCTTGTACATACATATATTCTGCTAGCTCTTGGATGTTATTCTCTTAACTATATGTATTTTTTATTTTCAATGGATATTATTATTACAAATACCTTGATTAAATCTAGTGATAAAAATTTTCAAAATTTTTTGGGTCTCCCAAATAAACTGAAGTGATTGGATAATCTAATTGATCAAATTATTAAGTACATATATTCTGTTGATTTAATCAATCAACAAGACACTTTTTTTCACCCAATACTGTACTTGGAATAAATTAATTGAACCAACAGCCTTGTGATGTGTGAGATCCTCAATTTTCATGTATTCCTCCATGTATGTAAAGTATTCTAAGTTAATATGATCAAATGAATGTGAAGTTGATGTGTAATTGATGTATGAATAATGTATGAATGATGTATGCATGATGAATGCAATATAGAAGAAATAATAGAGTTGAAGGTCAATAAGTCAAATGAAGTATGTTGATATCAGGAAATATTAAGAGTATGAGACAAGAAATTAAATCAGATTTTGATTGGAGGTTAAATGGATGAGTCATAAGGAAATTAATGGGTCAAATGAGTCAAGGGGATGCTAATGGCTGAGATAGAGAATGGATGCGCATGCATTTAATGCATGAAGCATGACTCATCACCCTTATCAATAACGTCAGCCACTCTTCTCCCAGCTCTCCCTCTCGTTCATCTCCATTCTTCCAAGTTTTCCATTCCAAGTTCCTTGCTAAACCACCTTATTCCCTCATCAATTCACTAAGTTCATTAGATGAAAATCGATCCTTGTCACTAGACTAAGTGAAATCCAAAGTTTGGTGAATTGATTTCAAGTATTGGAGGAGATCTTAACAATTGAAGTTTTGGTCTCTAGTGAAGGTAAGAGAAGAGGATGATTTAGCTAACTTTGTTGATGATTTGGAGTTGTTTTAAGTTAGTATAACATGTGTATGTGGTTTAATTTAAGGTTTGATATGATGTGGTGATTTCAGATTTGAAGAAGTGAAAGTTAGGGTTACGCGCCAAGTGATTTCGCGTTCTCGAAGGAATCGAGGTAAGGAAATTATGTAACGGACGTAAGGCGGCTATGTCCGCATGTTTTATGATATGTGCATGTGATTTGGAGAGAAATACCAGCTGTTTCTATGCAGGAAAAGTGCATTTTCGGACTTGTCTCCTAGTACCAATTAGGCTAGGGGCAGCCGACTGCCTTAGAGGGAAGTCGACTGCCTAGAGACAACCAAAACGTCGTTTTCGAAAACCGATGCAAACCAGTCGACTGCCATGTAAGCCAGTCGACTGCTATTTACCCAGTAAGCATTCTGTGTCAAACCAGTCGACTGCTATATGGGCCAGTCGACTGCTATTTTCCAAAATGCATTCTGTTTGAAAACCAGTCGACTGCCTATTAGACCAGTCGACTGCTAATTTTGAAGAAGCATTCTGTTTGGAAACCAGTCGACTGCTATATGGACCAGTCGACTGCCCCCATGTATTTTTCGAAAAGAAAATAATTCCGAGAAATAAAGTTATGAAGCAGCAGTCGACTGCCCTATAAGACCAGTCGACTGCCATGTATGAAAAGATGTTTTCAAAAGCTTATTTGCTTTAAACACAAAGGTGTTTTCTGAAAAGTATGTTATAAATGTTTTGAGACTATGGACTGCGTAATGATTATGCATTTCTGATGGCTGAGCGACTCTGATCAAGTCCTCAGTAATATGTATGTTGAGCGAGGAGCCCTAGTCCGGCCCTCAATCCCATAGGTGACACCTGACTAGTGTTCACTATGGATTATGTAAGGCAGGAGAGAATCCCTGACCTATGCAGAGTGCACTACTGTACCAATGCATAATTAGAGTCATATGAATGGGAATGAACGACTCATATGACGTTTCAATCGCTTAAAATATTGTACATAGTCTCCATCCTATTTCAAAGGATATATGTTGTATGTTTGAAGTATGATGTTTTAAAGTATGATATGACGTATGATGTATGTTTTCAAGTATGAAGTATGTTTTGAAGTATGCTATGAAGTATGAAGTTTTCAAGAAAGAAGTATGATGCATGTTTTATATGTATGCTATATTTAAATGAAGCATACAAAGTATGTTTGCCATGTCATTTTAAATGAATATGCATGGTTACAAACAATGCATGAAAGAAGTTTATGAAGCATGCTTTATAATGCTTTACACGACATTATAGAGCCAAGTAGGAAAAATGCATATAGAGGCATAGCACGCTCTTTTATGTAGTTTTCTTACTGAGCGTAAACTCACCCCTTTTTACGACCATTTTTCAGATTACTTAAAGTGAGCCTCGCTCCGATTAGAGGAGCTTGATTTCGAAGAAGTAGAGTGTACCTTCTCGATACGCTTCCCAGTTAGCATAAAAGGTATACTTACATGTTTATGTATAACAAATGTAATTCAGTTACAGTACAGTACAAGTAGCTAATATGTACTTAGGAATTCTGGGGATGTAAGATAAAGATGATGTATGAGATCCTGTGGAAATGAAATGGTATTTATATATATCATTTGATGTTTATTGAAAAGAAATAATTTGTGTGAGCTATTAGATAATTAGCTTAAGAGTAAAGAAAGAATGACACTGGATAAACTAAATCAAAATAAGATCGGATAAGATAATAAGAAAAAGTTAGGTGATAAGATGGAGTGACGGGGACGTCACAAAGTGGTATCAGAGCAATTTGATTGGAGGTTTGTCTGTGTCAATAAGCTAGAAATAGAGTATATCCCCAATTGTACTGTACTTGTCTGAATGCAAATGTATAGTATAACTGCTTATGGTTATACTAAAGAGCTCAATGATGACTATTTTTACAGTATGAGCTCACGAAGAAGAGGTACAAGTAGAGGAAGAGGACGGGGTCGCACTGAAGAGCCCCCAGTTCCGTCTCCTCATCCGTCTCCACCACATAGCCCGAATACAAGACTGGCTAAGATGGAGAAACACATGGAGAATATGGCCACGATGTTTACCCAATTCATGTCTAAATTCCCGAATGTGGCCACAAGTACCCCAGCAGCTACACCTGTAGTTCCTCCAACGGAAGTAACCCCACCAGTCCCAGTTACTGGAAGACGAGATCCTAGAGCCTATTGCAGTGTGGCATTGATTAAGGAATTCAAGAAGTTGGATCCACCCAAGTTTAAGGGGGAAAGAGATTTGTTGACAGCAGAGAACTAGATGAAACCAGTTCTCAAATCTTTTGAGTACATGCCCTGTTCTGAAAGGGAGAAAGTAGGATTGGCTGCCTACCTACTAGTGGATGATGCTGAATATTGGTGGCAAGCCACTCGGACCGTGTTAGAGGCCCGATATGATGAGGTTACGTGGGACAGGTTTGTGGAAGCCTTTAATGAGCAGTACATCCCACGCACAGATCGGAATAGGTTAAAGATTGAGTTCTTAAGCTTAACTCAAGGTACTATGACAGTGAATCAGTATGAATCCAAGTTTACTACCTTGAGTAGATTTGATCCAGAGGTCAGAAGAGATGAAGGGCATAAGATCTACAGATTCATCGAGGGATTGAAGTCCCCGATTAGATCTAAGTTGTATCCGATGGATATCACCTCTTATGGAGAAGCTGTCCGTAAGGCTCAGTTGTGTGAGCAGGACTATGACCTACATCATGTTGACTTCCGAGCCAAGGGTAAAGGCAAAGAACCGATGAAGCGAAAGTCGGATGAGAAAGCTTCGAGTGATAAGTATCCATTTCGGAGAAGTAGACGATCTGAAGGAGTTTCTATAGGTAAGTAAAGTATGAAAAGATAATCTTTAAATTAATTTAATAGTTATATGGAATTATATTGAAGTTGGAGTTATAATGATGATGGTAATGATATAGGTACTCCTAAAGCTACAGGGATTAAGATAAGTGATGAGCGATCCCGAAATCAAGTTGGAAGTACCGCTAGCTCGCAAAAGAGTACGATGCAAAGATGTGAGCAGTGCGGAAAGTTTCATGGATCACAGCCATGTCGCTTGGTGAGTGGCGCTTGCTTTAGATGTGGGGAGAAAGGACACATGATTAGAGATTGCCCTCAGAGAGATCCGAGGATGCCTGATGAATCGGATAAGACCCCTAAACCACAACCTAAGGCTACTGCTGCTGAGAAGGGAAAGAAAGCTGTGACCCAAGGACGAGTATTTGCCATCGACGAAGAGTCTGCCGATGCCTCGTCCAAAGTGATTAAAGGTATAATTTACCTATTTGGTATGAATGTCATAGCATTGTTTGATCCAGGTTCTACGCATTCATTTGTGTCACCTAAGTTTGCTATGAAGATACCTGTTGAGCCTGAGACCTTAGAACACTCATTAAAGATAAGCACACCATTTAAGGAATCACAAATGACGGAATTAGTATATAGAAAGTGTAAGCTACGGGTAGGAGAAAGAGAATCTAAGGCTGACCTAATCCTACTGAATATGTATGGGTTTGATGTTATTTTGGGTATGGATTGGTTAGCTAATAATCATGTTATATTAAACTGTTATGCTAAGAGTGTAACCTTCTCTTCACCCGTTAGCTATGTTGTAAATTTTGCAAGTAATTAATATGAAGTCTGTTTGGTTTTTGATTTGAATTCATATGAAAGTAATGAGAAGTATGTATGACTGTATGAAGGATTTATTGCTTATGTGGAAGACGTAGATCAGAAACGTCCCGGACTCAATGATATTCCTGTAGTCCGAGATTTTCCTGAGGTGTTCCCGAATGATCTTCCAGGACTTCCTCCGGATAAGGAAGTGGAGTTCACTATCGATTTGGTGCCGGGGACTGAGCCAATATCAAGAGCTCCTTATCGGATGGCCTTGGTAGAATTGGAAGAACTTAAGAAACAGCTTCAGGAATTGCTAGACAAGGGATTCATACGACCTAGCGTATCCCCTTGGGGTGCTCCTGTACTTTTTGTCAAGAAGAAGGACGGTAGTATGAGATTATGCATAGACTACCGGTGGTTGAACAAGGTGACGATCAAGAACAAGTATCCTCTTCCCAGGATAGATGACCTCTTTGATCAGCTAAAGCGTGCACAAGTCTTTTCCAAGATAGACTTGAGGTCGGGATATCATCAGTTGAAGATTAGAGATGAAGATATCCCTAAGACTGCATTCAGGACACGGTATGGCCATTATGAATTCTTGGTGATGCCGTTTGGTCTGACCAATGCACCTGCAGCCTTCATGAATCTGATGAATGATGTATTTAAGCAGTACCTGGACCGGTTTGTTATTGTTTTCATCGATGACATTTTGGCGTATTCGAGGTCACGGGAAGAGCATGAGCAGCATTTGAGGATTGTTTTGGAGACCCTCAGAAATCGAGGACTGTATGCCAAGCTAAGTAAATGTGATTTTTGGTTGAATCAAATCTCCTTTTTAGGTCATGTGATCAGTAAAGATGGAGTCTCGGTTGATCCATCAAAGATTGAAGCGGTGGTTCAATGGGAAAGACCGAAGACAGTGACGGAGATTAGGAGTTTCTTGGGTTTAGCTGGCTACTATAGGAGGTTTGTAGAAGGTTTCTCGAAGTTAGCTGCTCCACTGACGTGCTTGACGCGCAAGGAAGTGAAGTATGAGTGGAATGAAGCCTGTGAGTGTAGCTTCCGAGAGTTGAAGCACAGACTGACGACTGCACCGATTCTCACCATCCCTAGTGGTTCAGGTGGATTTGCGGTGTATAGTGATGCCTCAAGGCAAGGTTTGGGATGTGTGTTAATGCAGCATGGTAAGGTAGTAGCATATGGTTCTAGACAATTGAAGGACCATGAGAAGAACTACCCCACTCATGATTTGGAGTTAGCTGCAGTAGTGTTTGCCCTGAAGATATGGAGGCATTACTTGTATGGTGAGAAATTTCAGATTTTTACGGATCACAAAAGTCTGAAATATTTGTTTTCTCAGAAGGAATTAAACATGAGGCAAAGAAGATGGCTCGAGCTACTAAAGGATTACGATTGTGAGATCTTGTACCACCCGGGTAAAGCCAATGTGGTGGCGGATGCTCTGAGCCGGAAGCATGTAAGTATGGTGTCTTATATGATGATAAAAGAGTATGAACTAATTGAACAATTTGCAAGCCTCAATCTTAATGTTATGCCTCATGAGCATATTGGAATGATGGCTAGTTTGAGGATTGAGCCAGAGTTAATGGACAGAATCCGAAGTGCTCAAAAGGAAGATAATAGATGCATTGAGGCTATAAATCAGATACAGTCAAGTATGACCCCAGAGTTCAGTCTTGGTAGTGATGAGATTTTGAGGTTCAGGAATCGTATATGTGTTCCTAATGATGACGAATTGAAGAAGATGATCTTGATAGAAGCACATGCCACTAAGTACACGTTACACCCAGGAAATACGAAGATGTATCATAATCTTCGTAAGGTGTACTGGTGGAAGGGTATGAAGAGAGATATCGCAGATTTTGTAACAAAATGTCTCACATGTCAACAAGTTAAGGTAGAGCAACAAAAGCCAGCAGGATTACTGCATCCTCTGCCTATACCTACATGGAAGTGGGAACACATTACGATGGATTTTATTATGGGGCTGCCCAAAACCAAGAGAAATCATGATGGTATTTGGGTGATTGTCGATAGAATGACAAAATCAGCTCACTTCCTACCTATGAAGTCAACTGATACACTCAATACTTTGGCAGATATGTATGTAAAAGATGTAGTAAGACTACACGGTATTCCAGTGAGCATCACTTCTGATAGAGATTCCAGGTTTACTTCCCATTTCTGGGAGCATTTTCAGGAAGCCATGGGATCTAAGTTAAGTTTTAGCACAGCTTTTCATCCGCAGACTGATGGACAGTCCGAGCGCACGATTCAGACGCTCGAGGATATGTTGAGGGCTTGTGCTATGGACTTTAAAGGCTCCTGGGATGACTATCTGCCATTGGCTGAGTTTGCATACAATAATAGTTATCATGCAAGCATCGGGATGGCACCATATGAAGCTTTGTATGGAAGAAGGTATCGATCTCCGATTGGGTGGGAAGAAGTGGGCGAACGTAAGTTATTGGCTCCAGATCTAGTCGAGCAAGCCTCAGAAGATGTTAAGTTAATTTGTTAGAGGCTTAAGACAGCTCAGAGTAGACAAAAGAGCTATGCAGATGCTCGACGGAGGCCACTTGAATTCATGGTTGGAGATTTTGTGTTCTTGAAAGTTTCTCCATCCAAAGGGATCATGAGATTTGGCCGACGAGGTAAGCTGAGTCCTCGTTACATCGGTCCATTTGAGGTCTTAGATCGAATAGGTGATGTTGCCTATAAATTGGCATTACCTCCGGAGCTATCAGGAGTACATAATGTGTTTCATGTATCGATGCTTCGGAAGTATAATCCGGATCCGTCTCATGTCATTGAGTATGAACCCTTGGAGATAAGGGAAGATATAAGCTATGTAGAAAGACCGATTCGGATCTTGGATCGGAAAGATAAAGTGTTGAGATCTAAGACGATTCCGTTAGTGAAAGTTTTCTGGCAATACCATACGACGGAAGAAGCTACGTGGGAGCTAGAAAGCCTAATGAGAGAAAGGTATCCAGAGTTGTTTACATGATAAGCTAAGGCAAATTTGGAGGACCAAATTTTCTAAGGTGGGGAGGATGAGAGATCCTCAATTTTCATGTATTCCTCCATGTATGTAAAGTATTCTAAGTTAATATGATCAAATGAATGTGAAGTTGATGTGTAATTGATGTATGAATAATGTATGAATGATGTATGCATGATGAATGCAATATAGAAGAAATAATAGAGTTGAAGGTCAATAAGTCAAATGAAGTATGTTGATATCAGGAAATATTAAGAGTATGAGACAAGAAATTAAATCAGATTTTGATTGGAGGTTAAATGGATGAGTCATAAGGAAATTAATGGGTCAAATGAGTCAAGGGGATGCTAATGGCTGAGATAGAGAATGGATGAGCATGCATTTAATGCATGAAGCATGACTCATCACCCTCATCATCAACGTCAGCCACTCTTCTCCCAGCTCTCCCTCTCGTTCATCTCCATTCTTCCAAGTTTTCCATTCCAAGTTCCTTGCTAAACCACCTTATTCCCTCATCAATTCACTAAGTTCATTAGATGAAAATCGATCCTTGTCACTAGACTAAGTGAAATCCAAAGTTTGGTGAATTGATTTCAAGTATTGGAGGAGATCTTAACAATTGAAGTTTTGGTCTCTAGTGAAGGTAAGAGAAGAGGATGATTTAGCTAACTTTGTTGATGATTTGGAGTTGTTTTAAGTTAGTATAACATGTGTATGTGGTTTAATTTAAGGTTTGATATGATGTGGTGATTTCAGATTTGAAGAAGTGAAAGTTAGGGTTACGCGCCAAGTGATTTCGCGTTCTCGAAGGAATCGAGGTAAGGAAATTATGTAACGGACGTAAGGCGGCTATGTCCGCATGTTTTATGATATGTGCATGTGATTTGGAGAGAAATACCAGCTGTTTCTATGCAGGAAAAGTGCATTTTCGGACTTGTCTCCTAGTACCAATTAGGCTAGGGGCAGCCGACTGCCTTAGAGGGAAGTCGACTGCCTAGAGACAACCAAAACGTCGTTTTTGAAAACCGATGCAAACCAGTCGACTGCTATGTAAGCCAGTCGACTGCTATTTACCCAGTAAGCATTCTGTGTCAAACCAGTCGACTGCTATATGGGCCAGTCGACTGCTATTTTCCAAAATGCATTCTGTTTGAAAACCAGTCGACTGCTAATTTTGAAGAAGCATTCTGTTTGGAAACCAGTCGACTGCTATATGGACCAGTCGACTGCCCCCATGTATTTTTCGAAAAGAAAATAATTCCGAGAAATAAAGTTATGAAGCAGCAGTCGACTGCCCTATAAGACCAGTCGACTGCCATGTATGAAAAGATGTTTTCAAAAGCTTATTTGCTTTAAACACAAAGGTGTTTTCTGAAAAGTATGTTATAAATGTTTTGAGACTATGGACTGCGTAATGATTATGCATTTCTGATGGCTGAGCGACTCTGATCAAGTCCTCAGTAATATGTATGTTGAGCGAGGAGCCCTAGTCCGGCCCTCAATCCCATAGGTGACACCTGACTAGTGTTCACTATGGATTATGTAAGGCAGGAGAGAATCCCTGACCTATGCAGAGTGCACTACTGTACCAATGCATAATTAGAGTCATATGAATGGGAATGAACGACTCATATGACGTTTCAATCGCTTAAAATATTGTACATAGTCTCCATCCTATTTCAAAGGATATATGTTGTATGTTTGAAGTATGATGTTTTAAAGTATGATATGACGTATGATGTATGTTTTCAAGTATGAAGTATGTTTTGAAGTATGCTATGAAGTATGAAGTTTGCATACAAAGTATGTTTGCCATGTCATTTTAAATGAATATGCATGGTTACAAACAATGCATGAAAGAAGTTTATGAAGCATGCTTTATAATGCTTTACACGACATTATAGAGCCAAGTAGGAAAAATGCATATAGAGGCATAGCACGCTCTTTTATGTAGTTTTCTTACTGAGCGTAAACTCACCCCTTTTTACGACCATTTTTCAGATTACTTAAAGTGAGCCTCGCTCCGATTAGAGGAGCTTGATTTTGAAGAAGTAGAGTGTACCTTCTCGATACGCTTCCCAGTTAGCATAGAAGGTATACTTACATGTTTATGTATAACAAATGTAATTCAGTTACAGTACAGTACAAGTAGCTAATATGTACTTAGGAATTCTGGGGATGTAAGATAAAGATGATGTATGAGATCCTGTGGAAATGAAATGGTATTTATATATATCATTTGATGTTTATTGAAAAGAAATAATTTGTGTGAGCTATTAGATAATTAGCTTAAGAGTAAAGAAAGAATGACACTGGATAAACTAAATCAAAATAAGATCGGATAAGATAATAAGAAAAAGTTAGGTGATAAGATGGAGTGACGGGGACGTCACATGATGTGTTGTATTAATTAAGTTGAAAATTTATCCTCATCCTTCAGCCCTATTATGCTGATTTTAATTAAAAAAAATTTTCTTTTGAAAGAAAAAAGTCATAAAAATGTGTGAGGCAGATAATTAACACAAATTTTATTACTGTTTATACATTTACGCAAATTACATACTGAAATAAACTCTTACAAATTAAAAAAAAAGAAAAAAGAGTGATACATCGACATACTGCAAATCGAACAACCTAGGAAATAAGAATAAGCAATTTCCATCTGCCACGCTGCTCAAATGGTCAAAGAAAAAGAGATCTTACATTCGAGTTGCACCACATGAAATTCCAGTGACCACCCTTCGAGGCTGCTCATGGCACTTATTTCGATTGTGGAGGCATGACAACCATTTATTGCACCGCTTTATGCAGAATCGGCATAGAGAAAGGAATAACCAGCATCCTAGAACGATAAGGGATCTTTTCAAGCCCAACTCGTCCCTATTACTCAGACCAACAAGTAAACAAAATCCTACAACTAAAGGAGTTCCTTTCCAGAATTCTTCATATAGAAAAATGAATAACAAACATCCAAATATGGAAATTACTATAGTATTATCAAACAGACCACATGTAGTGAATAACCAGCATCCTAAAATTAAAGCGCTAATTTTTGACACCCGATCAGCAAAAGACATGAACATCATTGAAACGAAAGCCAAAGCCGAAAATACATTGACAGCTACTCTTGCTTCATCAGTTGGTGCTAGGAAAAAGATTGATTGATAGAAGCATATAGCAAGAAATGCAAGGAGTACCTGAAGAGCAGTCCTGAAACCATGAGGAAATGGTTTAAGGAGTCCCAAGGTTAGGAAAAACGTTACTAGGAAAACAGCAGAGGTTGGAATGAAGAAATAAAGAAAATCAGTTTGATCCATGACTGATTTTCCCTCTTTTTTTTCATCATTGCTTTCAGTGGCAGTGGACTTTGAGGAACTGTCTCCCTGCCAAACACTGGCAGTGAGGTTTGAATTTGAGGAACTGTTTCTCTGCCAAACACTGACAGTGAAGTTTGACTCTGAGGAACTGTCTCCCTGCCTAACACTGGCAGTGAGGTTTGAATTTGAGGAACTGTTTCCCTGCCAAACACTGTCAGTGAAGTTTAGATTTGAGGAACTGTTTCCCTGCCAAACACTAACAGTGAAGTTTGACTCTGAGGAACTGTCTCCCTGCCTAACACTACCAGGTGGGCTAAGGCTGGCTTGGTAGGTTGCTGTTAAAAGCAGCCCCAGAATTACTAGTAAGGCATTTCGGTGCTCAATTGATATATTGTCCATATCTTGAAAAATTGCTGTTGGTGCTTTTGTCACATACTTTGAAATCTGGTTCTGCAATTTATGATAAAAAGTGGAAACACATGGAATAAAATAACCACGCAGAATTCTAATGCTTTCTTTGCTTTGACATCGTTCAGCAACACCCAATGCAGTTGAACCACGCAGATCGGTCGCATGTTTGTCAGCTTTGCATTTTAATAGATGTTTGAGCATCTGTTCAATTAAGAGTTTGACGAAATTATATAATCTAAAAATAATGCATTTATTTTGCTAAAAGTAAAATTAAATTAGAGCAGAGGAGTAGAACCTTATGTCGATTATCTTGCGCAGCAATGTGCAAGACGGTATTGCCATCTCTGTCTTTCTGATTCGCCACATCTGCGCAATACTCAGTCCTCCTAAGCATCCTGCACAGAAGTTTGAGAGCTTCTAATTCATCGTTTCTCGTGGCAATGTGCAAAGCAGTCTGGTTTGTAGTTGTCACATCTCGGATGCATTCAGGACAAGCCTCCAGAAATTTGGCTAAGAGATCCAGATTGTGTTTTCTGGTAATTGCATAGTGCAAGGGTGTTTCACCATTCTTGCCTTTGACGCGGACAAGATCTTTACCATTTTCCAAAAGAAGTAGCACCAGCTCTTTATGCCCCCCTTTCACTGCAAGATGAATGGGGCTCAAGCCTTCTTGGTTTAGCATCCTAGCAAATGATGGCTTTAAGCTCATTATCTCCATTGCAAAATCGATGCGACCTGCAGCTGCAGCAATATGCAATGGAGTGTCGATAAACTCCACCTCACCAATGCGGTTCAAAACATTTCCATCCGTCTTAATTAATTCATACAAATCACTAACATTTCCATCTTGAGCAGCTCTCTTCAAATTTTCATCCATAGCAGGAAAGCCAAATGAAAATAGGAGGAAGAATGAAAGGGTTTTAACTTTAAAGCCAATTATAGCAATTGAAAGAGTAAAGAGAGAGCGCGGGAAATCAAGAACACCACGATGGATTTAAATAGAAACCTCGGTGTTGTTCAGTCAACTACATACCACGTCTATAGAGAAACTACAGAGAAGGCACATATAACACGACAATGACTTATGAATTTGGAGGTCTATTAAAAATTTTATATTTGGGCAAGTGGGAGCTTGAGCCCCCACTAGACCTCAAGGGGCTTCGCCTGGAGTAGGGCGGCTAACATTCAAAGACAATGTGCGAGTGTCATGCATTGTTTTCCTGATTGGTCAAAAAAAGAGCATGGTTTTGTGGAAAAGACTATAATTATTGGTATTCTGATTCTTTTTCGATGTTTCCTGGATAGTGGACGATTATTATTATTATTATTATTATTATTATTATTATTATTATTATTATTATTAAGAGCATGGTTTTGTGGAAAAAACTATAATTATTGGTATTCTAATTCTTTTTCGATGTTTCCTGGATGGTGGACTATTATCATTATTATTATTAATATTAATATTATTATTATTATTATTATTATTATGGTAAAATTTTAAAAATTTCAATGAAACTTATCAAAAAATGATCTTATTTTACTCTTAATCTTTGTATACACTAAGCATAAAATAAATAATATAATTTAATCTAATCCTATTTAATTATAATCGTATGGTATCTCTAATTTTGTACACCAAACATACTATTTACAATTATTTTTGTTAATAGAAAGATACAAAAAAAAATTCAAACTTTAGATTTAATCTCTTTGAAACAATAACAACTTGCACAGTTGCATGCCTATCCTTGACAGTTACCATTCACAGTCATTATTCGAACTTAAAACCAGAGTTTTCTGTAATATCCTTGACAGTTACCATTCACAGTTACCAAAAGGGTACCCACCGCCTCAGCCCCCAACTTCACCATCTAAACCGGCGCCTCGTCCTAAGAAAGGATTGTTGGAGAAAATATGTTGCTGTTTTTTCTGATAATGGTAACCTTAAAATTAAGGCTGATCACTCTTTGCAGCATCTTTTAATCATGTTTATACCAGATTTATAGCAACGAAGTTTTTGCTTTGTACATACATATATTCTGCTAGCTCTTTTACGTTATTCTTTTAATTATATGAATTTTTTAAACAATGAATATTATTACGAAAATTTTATCTTGATCGAAGACCAATGATCAAAATTTTCAAACTTTTTTTGGTCTTCCAAGCAAACTGAATTGATTGGATAGTCGATTGAATTGGTCAAATTAAAAAAACATTTTTTTCACCGAACATTATAGTTGAAATAAATTAATTTATCCAACAGCCCTATTATGCTGATTTTAGTTAAAAAGTTCTTCTGAAAGAAAAAAAGTCATAAAATTATGTGTAAGACAGGTAATTAAGACAAACTTTATGTTCTATTTATATATCTACGCAAATTATATAGTGAAATAAACTCATACAAATTATACAAAAAAATAAAAAGAAAAAAGTGATACTTAACATAAGTTCTACAAATAGAAATCGCAATGACCATCCTTCAACGCTGTGCAGGCATTACGAGTGCTCATTGCTCAGCTTTATACAGAATCGACATAGACTTAAGAATAACCAGTATCTTTGGACACAAATGGCGTTTTGCATGAAAAATTCTCTATCATAAAAAACAGTGAGTAAATTGTAAGATTTTGTTATCTTGATTTATCATGTTATATATGAAAACAAGCGACGAATTAAAACAACAAAAGCAAAATGTCTAGGATCATACAATAAGATTGCTTTCGGAATAAAATCTAATCTTTTTAATATTGCTCGTGTGGGAAAGTTGAACTTTTAAATTTGGTATCCCACGAAAAGCACTCGAAGAAAAGTCTTCTACCAGTATCCACATGAATATGACGTAAAATAGAATCTTTGCCTAAGAAAAAGGTGTGATCAGAGGCAAAAGGAGGAGGAAGAGAATTGTTTTCTAAGTGCTAGTTTCATGAGGTAGAACAGCTATCAAGAATGTACTATCTAATTTTTAGATTTAATGTTATGTCACATCCTGTGATATACAGTAATTATCACATTTTACACACACAATAAGATGGTTGGACTATCTACGATGCCTTTTCTCCCACTCAGTTTCAATAGTAAACCACTTTGAAATAAATTTATATTGATAGCTGTTATAGATATTTACAACAAAATATAATTTACAATATTTTTCACATGTGCTACATCTCCTGTACATAGCTATACAATGGTAGTACTGTACATAATAATGTCTGAACATATAAAAGATGAAAATACCTCTAGGATCTGATCAAAGCTGCCTTAGGGGATTATAATCTAGTTGAAATCAATGGAATAGTATATAGACAATTACTGCAAGTAAATTGTGGAGTGAAAAAAATAAGGGGTGAGCTAAAGTGTTCAGTAAGAGAATCGTATGTAAAGACTGATATTATGAAATCTATACGCTAAACCATTAAGTATCTAATAGTTCACTAAGGCACAATTTGGATGGATACTATAGTCGGCTAAGAAATCAGATGGAGTATGGGAGGTATTTTAGAATACTTATCATGTCCCGGCTCCTAGAAGCGACTATAAGAAGTAATTAATTGAATTTGATATCAAAACAAGATAAAATGCTATTAATAATTAAATATATTTCCTTTCCATGATAATATTCACTTCGATATTGATAAACACTGTATGGTAAACCATTCAATAAACAGTATATATAAAGCTCAATATCAGTAAACAATTCAGTACCAACAACTAGTTTAGTGAAATAGTACAATAATCAGAAAACAGTATAATGGAGACCAGGCAGCACCTAAGGTATATCATGCTATAATAATGTCTCAAATAGGAAAAATAATAACACATGAGACATGTGGCCATAGTCTATGGGGTCCATAATGTACATTGATCATGTGACAATTGGGACGCGGATAGTGGGATTAGTATCTACCAACAATAGTATAGTAATAGTAACATATGACACATGAGCATGATACGAGGCCTAACAGTCTCAAAATAGTATGTATCTAGTAGAAACACCATTTATGAAATCAATGTCATTGATAATATCTTTAATCAGTCCATAAAGAAATATATTAAAAAAAATATTCAGTTCATGAAGAAAATTTCAAAAAATATTCACATTTCAGTATTCTTTTTTGAAAATATTCTATTTATCTATAGAATAATAATAAACATATGCTGGTATTTTCACGTAATTAAAATTCATTAACCTGAATATCTACATATTATTTTTCGGTAAATAATAATATAATGCATTTTCAACAAATCACATGGAAATCACTTGAAAATCTATTTATTTCTATTATTCAAAAATGTTAGAATTAATTTCTTATAATTTTTATAAATTCTGGTAGAATAACAGCTATTTCTAACCTAGCCTTCCTACACTGAAAACACAATTTATAAACCAGCCAGTATCCACAATTACACTAATTCTAAAGCAATTAATTTTCAAATCACTTCATAAAAATAATTTGAACCAAATCATGCGTCCACAGTATCCTTACGGTTCACACACTCATCCTTTACTTATCCAATTAATTCAACACAACCATTAGCACCACTTGATAATTACAACTCTCAGGCTACAAAACATTATACCAACAATATTAATTCACCTCATTTAATTTTTATATACCATTTTTCTTTACTAAATGCAGCCACATTGTCTACAGCATATATTAAGTCAGTCTAAATTACACCAGTGCTAAAACATAACTTCGCCTACACAACTCTGATTTTAATTCCGGCTTCACCAACTGTCTCCTTATAATTTCTGTAATATTATGGCATCTCAAACTCATCAAATGCAGCCCAAAACCCCTTCCCCTTAGCCATGGCCAAATGGTATATGGTGTAGTTCCTTTGGTTTTTCAACATCCTAACATTGGTTTCATGTGTATTCATGCTTTTTCTTCACTTTAGCACCATTTTTATACATCAAACAACATGGTTTCACTAAATTCCTCTAATGGCCGAAAACCCTAGGGAAGGATTTAGTGGGATTCAATCAAAATCAAGGATAGATTCATGCTTAAGAAGCTTAAATCTATCATTTTCTAACATTAAAATTAAAAGAATCCAAAGGCATGCGGGAAGCTCACCTTGGCTGAATATAATGGTCTTCCTTTCTTCTTGATTTTATCACTTTTACACTAAGCTATGGTTATGTGCTTGTGGGGCTTGGAGAGATGAATAAGTTTTGTAGAAGAACTTTTAATGAAATAAGGTTGTTTCGATGATGTTTTAATTGAATTTTTATTTTTCTCTTAAGTTGGTTACTATGGCATGAAAGAGAGGAAGAAGATGAGTGAATAGTGGCCGGCCAAGCTTGGAGGAAAAATATAGAGTCTTCTAAAAAGGAGCAAAATCATCAAAATGCCATTGGTTATGATATTTTAGGACAAAAATGCCCTTAAGCTTTTGTAATTTTTATAACTATGTAATTTAACTCCAAAAATTCATATTTCATCACCTAAAATTATTATTACACATATTGTAATAAATAAAGGGGGTTTGGTTCTGGTTGGACTTACTGTAAGAGTGAAATTACAAAATACCTCCATCAGGCCAATCGCGTAAAATTCTAATTTTACACAGAATTCAATACATCTGTTGACATAGCCTAAAACTTATTTTCATGTAGTATATCATACTTAAACCAGTAGATTAAAATTCCATTTAGTTTAACCACAATTTACAAAAATGTTACCGGGCTATGTCTTTAGCCGTCATTTTTTAATTTGTTGGCATTCTTTTCAAAAATAATCTAAATAAAGGTTTTGAGTTTCGGATTCTTACCGTAGGCTTATTGAACTCTCCGAATATTATTGGTTTGATCTCACATCCGTCCGGTCATTGTAGAGCCTGTGGGGCTCACCTAATTGTATTAAGTCATATACACAGAAAATGAACAGAAGTGAATATCTCTACATGTAAAACAATAGCAAAATACACGGTTCTCACGTGTTATTTATACTGTACCTCTTAAATATTAGACTTAATGTTATTTATTCAGTGCTGTTTAGTCAGTCAACTAGAAACTGTGTCAATGGAGAAAATACAGAAAAGGAAGACTTGAAAAGTATGTTTTAGTGATTGGTCAAAAAAAGAGTATGGTTTTGGTGGAACAAACTATAATTATTGGTATTCTTTTCCGATGTTTCGTGGATAGTGGATGATTATTATCATATTTTCACACGTGACATATATAATTCAACAACCTTGGACCACTGGATCTACGTCCCGGTGCGATTTATGTTCCTTTCGATACTATGGTGCACAAAAAATTTTTACAGCTGTATAAAATGTGACTTGAGAGGTGTGGTCTCATTCTCACACTCACGTTAGTTCACTTTATCAATAAATTACCTTTTTTCTTCTGAGAAATTTTATTTACATTAATCCACAAAACCATACTTGGGGTTATGTTATTCTCTCTAACTAACAGTGTGGCTTTTGTCGTGGCTAATGTTTTGATAACTTTTTTGTCAAAATATCAGATTGAGCCTATTATTCAAATGCATGACATCTGTGGCTTCTATTGCAACATGCAAGCCTGAGCGTATGCCATCTTTAGATTTAGTGAGACTGACAGGTTCATGTCTAAGAGCAGTCACCTTGACCTGGTTCAAGCACCCACTAAAGTTCTGAAAATTAATTATTATTAGTAATATATTTAAAATTTTAATGATTCTTGTATTTTATTCTCAATGAAATCTTAGAAGGGTAAAACTATTAGAAATAAATCCAAAATTTTAAATTTGATTTTTTGCTCTTACTAAATTGTAAAAGAAATATTTAATATTAGCTTTTAATAATATTAAATGGTTATGGATCATCATCGTCCTCATAATTATTATTAAAGTTTTTATTTCAATGTTGAAATAGGATATATGGAATTTCTTTTGAGAAATTTTATTTACAGTTCACTGAACCATACTTGGGATAATATTATTCGGCCTGCGTAAGAATGTGGCCTTTTTCTTGGTTTATGTTTTGATAAATACTTGTTTGTCAAAATATCAGATTGAGCCTATTATTCAAATGCATGACATCTGTGACTTCTGTTACAACATGCAAGCCTGTGCGTAAGCCATCTTTAGATTCAATGACTTTCACAGGTTCATGTCTAAGAGTAAGGACACCTTGGCCAGGTTGAACCTAGCAATAATCTCTTTAAAAACTGTTAATAATCTGATGAAATTGTTGAGATTAGTACTCTTTGAACCCATAATTTGGTTTAAGGAGCTTCCCCTTTTGAAACCGTTTTCTAACCAAGAAAAACATTTTATAAAAGATTTATATTAGGTACACTTTGGGTCTATAAATTCTATATATCATGAGTAAATTGTAACATGTTACTTCACTAATTCATAAATGTTAAAAACTTTATATTTGATGCATTATTAGTCTATAAATCTTTATACATTATCAATATATAAATCTCATACACTATTAGCGAATAATTTTTTTAACAAATAAATATTTTTTAAATTTATTATTTTTTAAATTTCAAAATAATTTTTAACAAATAAATATTATTAAATTTATTAACTATAATAAGATGTCATTATATGATTTAATGACAGTATATGAGATTTATATACAAATAGTGTGTCAAAGATAAACATAATTTTAAAATAAAATTTTTTTAAAAATTAATATTTTTAAAATTTCTAATTAATGAGGTCATAGAATGATTCAATCATATTATATAAGCTTTATGCACAAACATTATATTAATATAAACACTTTTATAAATGCATGAATGTAACCAAGGAAAGTCCCATCTACCTCAAAAGTCGAAGGGAAAAGCATCATATTCTTCTTTTTCATCTAGATAATAGACCATTCAAAGGATAGCAAAATCAAGTATCACGCACGGCAAAGTTGACGGCTACCAAAAAATTGGAAAGGTCTTTGCTGCTGACATCCTAGTACCTCCATCTTCCACAC
This sequence comes from Heritiera fomes, assembly GCA_032173925.1. Taxonomy (NCBI): domain Eukaryota; kingdom Viridiplantae; phylum Streptophyta; class Magnoliopsida; order Malvales; family Malvaceae; genus Heritiera; species Heritiera fomes. The sequence goes on along the minus strand of JAPDPM010000002.1, from coordinate 9,642,840 downwards.
CGACCCATATTTGCCTGGTTCGTATAACACAGTTCACTACAAAAATTGAGATTTTTAAGGGCACTTTTATTTGGGCGGCTGTGGAAAGCTCCGATATTTCTCTGTTTAAGTTACCTTTTACCAGCTTTAAACATAGCGCTGTTATTGGCAAGTGTTTAGCCGGCACTTAATCCTCCCTTAGAAATGCCTCTTTCATTTTTCCCTCTAATTTGAAGAAAACCCATTCTCTGATTCGAAGAAAACCCATTTCAAATAACTCATCTGCTCCACTTACAAATAGGAAAACTCACATCGTCATTTTTCCCTCTGAAAATCATTGGCATTTTACCCATTTCAAATTTGAAGAAAACTCATTGGCACTTACAAATAACTCACAGCGGCACTTACGAATCTCATGAGTTTGAATCATCTCAATCTCGTGGTAAAACTCTCTTCAACTCACATGTTTTCCATTATATTTTGAATCATCGCACCTCTGCCGCTTCGTCGTCACCACTGCTCCACCGATAGTTTTACATATCTCACATTGTAGATCTCACATCGATTACAGAGGTATATTGCTATATCTCATCTACCTCGTCGCCTCAGCTTCATCTTGTAACTGCGTATTGCATTAGTCAGTATTTATCATTTTGAGGTTCTCTTTTGTTATTGTTCTAAGTACTACTGTTAATTTCTCCTTTCAGAACAGTGTTGCCCTCTCAGAAAGTACTTCTTCAACTATTGGTTTTTTGGGCTATTTGCATTATAGAGAACTAGCTGAAAGAGGCATTGCTTCATTCAAGTTTTCTCCAGATCCAAAAAGTAAACTATTTGTTTGGAGTTTTTTTTTGTACTTTTATATATTTTCAGTCTTCCAGGTCGCATTTCTTTCCAAAAAGTTTAGGCATCCTGTTTATTTGTAAGCTATTTATTTATTTAACATTTTTTGGAATTTATTTTGTTAAATTTATGTTTTCCTAGAGTACTGTTTGTTAAACAGATTATTAGAACACTGGAACAATCTTTTCTTTTTAATTTTTCCTTTTTATTTCCCATGGAATGTCATTGTTGTAGTTTGGGCATTGTAGAATTCATAACTGATAGAGCATATCTAGGAATATTCCAATGCTGTGATAAATGGGTGAAAATGGGAGATGTATAATATTGCAATGAAATTGGAAGAAATGTTGGTGAATGAGGTTTTCTGGTAACTCTCTGTCTTCTTTTGAAAAATGAAGAAAGAAGCCATTTGAGTCTTCTTGTACCATATTAGGAACAAAAATACGTTTATGTCTATATGCAATTAAATCAGGAACAAGAATAAGCCCACCATTCACACTTGAGTCCCAAATTGTTGATTTCAGTTGTAAGCCATGTTTCATGTTTGTTATGTGGCACAGTTGTGCTATCTGCCTGCATAATAGTATTAGTTTTCCTAAATGTGTGTGCTTTATGGTCAGCTTTGTGATGCTTCTGGTAGCTTTCCTGGTTAGAGTCCCTCCCCCTAGATAATGTTTGAATTGCAGGGCATATATAATGCGGCATTTTGCTGTTTATGAGCACTTTTTTAGAAACAAATCAGAGTAATAAAGTGTGACATCCTCGTCACTAACCAAATAACAACTAACTTTTTCTTCAAATAACAAATAAAGCGACTAGTTTATCAATGTCAATCTTTCTTCTTCCTATGCTTTTGGCATTATTATCTAAGTATGCCATCAGAGTTCACATGAATATAAATTTTCATATATAAACATGTGTCACATACATCAGGATCTCAAATATTTACATAACATATTTTCCCCAAATATACACAAATGTTATATCGTACTGTACAATAGCCGAAGCAACAGCCAACTGATTATACCTTCAAATGACTAGTAGGAGGTGCATCTCGAAGGTATATCAAAATCCCAAAATGTGCTTCTCTATCCGGAGCGGGAATTACTTCAAGTAGTCTGTATGAAAAATGTTCGTAAAGAAGTGAGTTTACGCTCAGTAAGAAACTTATGTAAAAGAGCGTACTATATCACTATATGTAGTTTTCCTGCTTGGCTCTATAATGTCATGTAAAATCATTATAAAGCATATGCCATATATATCTTTTGCGAATATTAAATACCAGTAAATCATAACTTTCAAATATTTCCACGGATCTCAAATCACGTGAAATCAAGTATGCAAATACAAATAACTTCAAATAGATGGGATACAATTTATATCCAATAGAATCATGCACCAAGTAATTCTCATAATGGATACCACAAATATATCCCATAAGGGATAATCCAAGGGAGATCTCATGAGGATACCGCAAATATATCCCGTAAGGGATAATCCTAAGAGATATCAAATAAGTAGCGTACCCACGTATGGGCCAGGGATCCTCCCCAAAGCCGAACAAGTAAAAGACTCATGGCCATTGTCTATAGCCCACAGTGCTCACTAGTCAGGTGCCTTACTGCGGGTCTGAGGGCTAGACTAGAGCTCCTCAGTCAAGTACAAGTACAAGTACAAATAATGTGCATGCTCTTTCAAGAGATTCATAGTCTCCAAAACCTTATTCATATAACCTTTAACAAATACAAATATACTTTCTTAAAATAGGTTCTCAAAACCTCCTTTTCAAATGGGCAGTCGACTGGTCATATATGGCAGTCGGCTGCGACACCACAATTTGCTTTATTGAATTTCTTTTCCTTTTTTAAATTCAAATATTTCATTTTCTTCAAATTACCTATAGGGCAGTCAACTGGTCCCAAATAGCAGTCGACCGGTTTTGAAACAGAATGTTCCCCGAGAAATGGCAGTCGACTGGCTCCTTGAGCAGTCGGCTGTTTTTGAAACAGAATGCTTTTGAAAGCATAGCAGTCGACTGGCCCCCTAGGCAGTCGGCTGGTTTTGAAACAAAATGCTTTTCCAATAAAAGTAGTCAACTGTCCCATATAGCAGTCGACTGGTTTGAAACAGAATACTTTCTGGGAAAATGGCATTAGCAGTCGACTGGTTTTTCTCGATTTTTGAAAATCTCCGCTTTGGTTGTCTCTAGGCAGTCAGCTGCTACTTAAGGCAGTCGGCTGCTACTTAAGGCAGTCGGTTGCTCCTAGCCTAATTGGTACTAGAAGTAGGACCGAAAATGTCCATTTTTCCTGCACTTAAAGCAATAGTTTTTTCTCTCCAAATACACTTCAAATATATTTAAAACATGCAGACATAGCCTCCCTACGTCCGTTACATAAATTCCTTACCTTGATTGAGATTAATTCACAAGCTTGGTTGAATCAACCCTTAGCCTTCATTTCTTCAAAGCTACATAATTCATAAAATCAAACTTCAATAGATACACTCTACCAACTCTATACGACTCCAAACCATCAATAAATTCAACTAAAGCTATTTCTTCTCTTACCTTTGCTATTCACCAATTTTCGGGATTTCTAGATGTTCTTAATCACTTGGATTCAACCTTTCATATTAAAGGTATGGCTTAAGCTATCGATAAGGATTGTTTTTCGTTAATGGAGCTTAACGAATCGATAGCATGAGATGATGGTTTGTCAAGGTGAGAAAATTGGACACTTAGAGGAAAAATGGAAGGATCAAGAGGGATAGGCTGAAGGTGATGCTGCACATTGGGAGAAGATGATGATGAGTCATGGCTTCAATTAATGCATGCTAATCCCTTTCATCATCTCACCTCAGCCATTAATGCCTTGACCCCTTTTGACTTTTTGACATTTGACCATCAATTGGTTTAATTCCATCCATATCCTATATATCATTTATATATCAGAAATTCATATTTATTTACTTCATTCAAGCTGAAATGCTTTACAATTATGGGAAAATTTACAGTAAATTGGGGATTTCACATAAAAAGACCTGTTTCATTCACTTCAGGTGTTTCATCCTATCTGATGTTTTCAAGTACAGTTTTGATTTTTGAGGATTAGCTTTCTCGGAATGTTAACCTCCAATTGAATAAATATGGTACTGAATATGATTCTATCCTAGGTTACTAGATACACATTAAAGGAAGAGTTTAATATTCAAATACCGCAGAAGAAGTATATCTAGGAATAGTTCATAGAAATATAAACTAGTGCTGACCTGAAATAGTGCTACCCAATGTCAATGCATTAAGTACCATAGATAAACTATAATGCACAAGAAGCTAAATAAAATACCTTCCCATCATCTTGAATTTCTGAAACAATTAAACTAGCACCAGTATGTATAGTAAAACTGCATAAAATTAGAACAGAGAATGAAACTAAGACCTTGTTTGTTAACTGTTTGAGATCTCTTTTTTTCTGATGCATTTGTAATAGATGGGGTTATCAGACTGTTGTTTTCCAAGGCCTGGCGATTATTTGTTATGTCAGTGCAATTGCTTCTGGTTTTTTGGATCTTTGTTTTATGGGCTTTGTGCTTCAGGATGCTAGGGTGCTTTGTCTTTTTCTGATTCTGTTGGTATTAAATCATTGGTCAATCAAATATGGCTGAAAAATGTGAACGTATGTTACAATTTCCACCTCTTTTCATAATGGTTACCTGTATTGACAATATTTCATATGTGTGGTCCTTTGTTATGTATGGATTAATGCTTTAATACATGGCTAATAATTTCATCCTAGGATTTTTTTGCAATTTGTGATGCTAATTAAAGGATATGAATATATCAAAAAATTAGTCCCCTAGGTACTCATATGCACTATTCAGTTGTATCCTTTTAAAGTAGGTTTATATTTCATTAACCTTTCAGCTTTAACATTAGACTTCATGACATTTCATATGTGTCTCAATAACATCCTTTCAATAGTCGAACATTAAGAAATCAACAAAAAGACCATGTAAGCAAGATGAGTCATGCTGTGTAGCAACATGTGTAGCAATAAACTCACATATTCTTGTTATGATAAACTAGTTATTACCTTTATAGGAATGCATGCTAATAGCCTGGATTTACTTTTTTCTTTGAACCATTATTTTTTAGATTAGTTGCCACAACTGTAATATTAATTTTTCTTTTGTAGCAACTTTCATACTATTTCTAATGCAGTGAGTTTGATAGATGACATTAAACCACTCACAAGTTGTTATGGTGGTTGTAGAATTGAGTGCAATAATGGGAATGGCAGCACGTTTAGGGACTAAACAGCTTCCAAGATGATTTTGAAATCTAATATTCGATATTTTATTTTGTTATGTTTGAAACGAAAATTGAATCTCTGGTAAGGGCATACTGAATTAAGGTTTGTACTTGTTGAATCCAATGTGTTTATGATGAACATCAATGTTGATATGTTTAATTTCAGGCTCAGCAACTAGTTGTGAGAAAAGTGCCAAGGCTTTAACACCATGATTGACAGTTCTCTCTCTCTTTTGTAACAAAACGACTGTACTGTTCAAACTTAGCTTTGTGTAAATCTTTGCTTTGATTTTGGTGTTTTTCTCACATTTCTAAGGGTTTTTTTAATTTTTTATTGTACTTTATATTAAGATATTCTTGTATGGTTAGAATTTTAAGACAAACTAGAAAAAAAAGAGAATAGAAGTGCAAGTGAGGAGATTGGCAGGCAGCCTGAAATCAAAATAGGGGATAAAAGAACAAAACTAGAAATAGAAACTCAATAGAAAGGAGAAGAAAAAAAGGGTTGCGTTGCGTGTGTGGTTTTGGTTGCAATGGGAAAGAGTGTGGTTGACAGCTCTTTATAACATTACCTTTCCACTTTCTCAACCTCATAGTCTCACCTCCAAATTTCAGCTACTCTGTTTACTTGCAATTGCTTTCTTCTAGCTATTAAGCTCAGCATAAAGCTAGGTTTAGTCCTCACTTTGTATTATTTGTCCCATTTTTTTTCTTTTCATTTAGCTTATAGAAAGTGCTCTATTTGGTTGGTGACCAATTGATGGAAAGGAAAACTGAAGGGAAAGAAGAAAAACACATTGATGTGTATAGGATTGATGATGTAATTATATGTACATATAGTAATATACAAAAAAAAAACATGATTAAAGATTATATCTTCTATATAATAAAAAATAATAAATTGAATAAATCAATCAATCAATCATCTCATTAATAAAAAAAGTTGAAGTAAAATTTCAATCAATTTCACAATAAAATTTAAACCTATGGCAAAAAAAGAGAGCCAAACTTAACCTAGAGTTGCTTCACGTAAGTTTGCTTATCTATGATTTAAACTTATCTTTTTTTTTTATGCAATTACATTTTGGAAGTTCATCAACTTTATTTATGAATAATCCATGCGCACAAATCTTTGAATTGATGCTTGATTTACATGTGATCTGTAGTGCATTTCTTGAACCTTGCTTGCCTTTCTTTGATTTACATGTGATCTGGGCTAGGTTAGTTTTATATACACATATAGATTGTATATACATAATTGAGTTGCTTTGTTGTTTTCTAGGTTATGTTCTCCTTCATTGGTTGTTTTCTTTTGCCATCACTACTACAACCATGGATAAGAGTTGGATTGGAAAGTCTAAGTTTGGTAGTGAATATGTGCAAGGGGTGAGCCAATTTTTAAGATTTGCATTTGAGAATGCATGTCGAGATGGCATGATCTTATGTCCATGCATAAAATGTGTCAATTTGTGTTGGAAACCATTAGAAGATGTACAAGAGCATTTGATTTGCAATGGGTTTTTGTCTAGTTATACTTATTGGGTTTGTCTTGCTGAGACTTCATTGTCTGCGTACAAGTCTCATTTACCAGAAAGCTCTCAAGAACTTCGAGATGTTAGTGTTGAAGAGAGTTTAGGAGTTGAATATGAGAATGAGATTGATTTATCTCAATTTTCTAGTGGAGGGAGTGATCCTAGACAATCCCAAAAAGAGCTAAATGTTGAAGCAACTAAGTTTTTTAAGTTGTTAGATGATTTAAACCAAGAATTGTACCCAGGATTCAAAAAAATGTCTAGATTGTCTGTCATCTTAGAGTTGTTTCAAATAAAGGTTTCTAGTGGGATGAGTAATGAGTCATTCAATTGCTCATTTCACTATTGAAAAGGATTCTTCTTGAGGGTGAAACTTTGCCTAATTCCTATCGTGAAACTAAGAACATGATTAAGGAATTAGGTCTTGGGTATGACAAGATTCATGCTTGTCCAAATGATTGTATGTTGTACCATGATGAGAGAGCAAATGAAGAGTCGTGCTATGTGTGCGGTGCTTCTAGGTGGGTGCAATATGATTATAATGATTTGGAGGGTGGTTTTACTGGTAAAAAGAAGAAACTCATAAAGGTGTTACGTCATTTTCCCTTGAAACCTAGACTTCAAAAATTGTTCATGTTTCCAAAAATAGCTTTTGCTATGTTATGGCATGACAAGGGTCGTAAGAAAGATGGAAAATTGAGGCATCCAGCTAACTCTCTTGCTTGAAAATCTTTTGATTTGCGATATCCTGATTTTGCCTTAGACCCTCGTAATGTGAGACTAGGCTTGGCTACTGATGGATTTAATCCATTTAGAACAATGAACAATAAGTATAGATTTTGGCTTGTTATGGTGATACCGTACAACTTGCCCCATTAGTTGTCTATGAAAGAGTCTAGTTTTATTCTTTCTTCAGTGATTCTGGGTAGGAGTGGACCTGGAAATGATATTCATGTTTACTGACAAACTCTAGTAAGAGAGTTAAAAGAATTGTGGGAAGTTGGGGTAAACACCTTTTATGCTTTTGCTGAAGAGAATTTTCAATTACATGCTGCATTAATGTGGACAATAAACGACTTTCCTGCATATGGAGATTTGTCTGGTTGGAATGTTAAAAGTCATTTTGCATGTCCTCATTGTTTTGAAGACACATGTTCTTTATGGCTACATCATGGGGGTAAATACTGTTTCATGGGTCATCGTCGGTTTTTAGATATTAATCATGAATTTTCGACTGATTCCTCTTTTGATGGCATTCAAGAATTAAGGGCTGCCCCAATTTCACCTTCAGGAAGTATGGTTTTAAGTCAAGTAGATAACATTTATGTTACTTTTGGAAAGAAAAATCCAGTTCATTCTGATACTTGGAAAAAGAAGAGCATTTTTTTTTAGTTTGCCATATTGGGAGCACAATTTGTTACGTCATAATCTAGATGTAATGCATGTATAGAAAAATGTGTGCGATAATATTTTTGAAACTCTATTAAATATTGATGGGAAGACTAAGGATAATTTGAAGGCTCGTCTAGACTTGCAAGCAATGGGTATAAGGAAAGAGCTACATGCAAGGGAAGATGAGGATGGTAGACTTCATATACCTCTTGCTTGCTATTGGATGTCAACAAAAGAGAAAGACGTGTTTCTAAAAGTTTTAAAAAGTATCAAAGTTCCAAATGGTTTCTCTTCAAATATCTCCCAACGTGTCAGTCTCAAAGATCGCAAAATTCTTCTTTTGAAAAGTCACGATGACCATATATTGATGGAAGAGTTTCTTGGACTTGCATTATGTGGGCTTCTACCTAGAGATGTGACCATGGTTGTGGTTGAATTGGGTCAATTTTTCAAGGCATTATGTGCTAAAGTTCTTGCAGTAGAAGAACTTGAGATACTTCAGTCTAAGATTGTGCTCACTCTTTGTCAAATGGAGAATATTTTCACTCCTTCATTCTTTACCATCATGGTACATTTGGTGGTTCACTTGGTTGAGGAGGCAAAAATTATAGGACTTGTGTATTATAGATGGATGTATCCAGTTGAAAGGTACAATCTAATTTGGTTTTTCAATTATAAATGATTTCTTATGAGTTAAAGTATTTTCTTTTCTTTAATTATGGTCCTTTTATTATAGGTTCCTTTTTAAATTGAAGTCCTATAAGACTAATAAAGCTCACCCTGAAGGCTCGATTGCAGAGGCTTATTTGGCTGAAAAGTGTATGGTTTTTTGTTCAAGATACTTAAAAGAGTTTGAAACCCTATTTGGCCCCTCAGTTATGAATTATAATGGCCCTAGTGAACTGCCTCTAAGATCAAGCTTATTTCCAAGCTTAAGGCGACCATTAGGAAAGGCAATAGGTTTTGAGCTAGATGAAAAAACATGGGTACAAGCTCATCGTTACGTGCTATTTCAATGCGAAGCAATTCATGAATTTCAGCAATAAGCCCTCTACCTTGTCTTTCTCTTATAAAGTTTTTTTAGTTAAATTGAAGCGATGGGGAAGGAACGTCCTGGTCGTGTACAGGGATTGGGATTGGGCCCTACACCCACAGAGATATGGGGTTTGTCTTCTCGTCATTTTCAAGCAATGAATAATAGAGATGAAGAAGTTCTCAAGCTACAAGAGAAGCTAGATGCCATGACTAATAAAGTTTCCAACTTGGAGGAAAAGGCAGCTAAAGTGTCTGAGCTTGAAGAAAAAGTCTCTAAGATGGATGAACTTGAGGCGACATTAGCAATACTTAAAAAGGTTAATGCTGAGTTAGTTAAATTTGCAAATGCCATGCAAAGGGGATTTCCACATGTGCCAAGCATGGATATCAGCTCAGCTTCCCTTGCAATTGGAAACAGACGGGTGAAAACCACATTTGTTTATACATGTTTTTTTTTTATATCAGCATAAAGTTATATATTAACTTCATGATGGGTAGTGTGTTGATATAATTGTATAGACAAGATGGATGGGATACATGGGAATAATGGTAGGATTCATATGGGAAATGATGCGCAACATCTGTTACAAAGACTTTGGAAGGTTTTTTTTTTTCAAGAAATTTTGTTTGCAGATATGGAATATGAGAAATGGTATTAAATGTTATTGTCTTTGGTTTTAGTTTCTACCTTTTCTTCATATAAATAGAAAAATAAGAGCATAAACATTTAGCTGTAAGACTAAAAGGTGTAAGAACAAGTACTAGATTATAAGAGGAAAAATTTTCAATTGTTATTGTTAGTGAGAGATGTTATTCTAGGTACATTCATAAACTTATTAAATTAGAAGTCAATTGCCAAAAAACTAGTCTTGATGACTTAAGTAATACCCACATTTAGTTGTTGGTTTCACTTGGTGGAATCTTTCTATTTCATTATGCAAGACAAGATTGTTATAAATCCAGGACATAATCCTTACAACTAGATGCTACTGTTTACATAGAGTGGATTATAAGGCTCTTTTTTTGTAGCATGGTGATAATAGTTAAGTGGTATCATTCTCTCTTATTGCAGGTTTCAGATGCATCTAGTTCGTTTGGGTCACTACGTGCAAATACTTAAGTGAAGATGGAAGCTTCAAGGATAATCAGTATACAATTCAGCTAGGAATTTTATGCTTGTATTAGACTTTTAGAAAGTTTAGAAAACTTTGTGGCTATTATGATTGGTTCTAGAGGATATTATTCGAACCATCATGGTTCAAGACTATTAGGTGTTAGCTGTAACATCATGGTTCAAGACTATTAGGTTATATGTTCGATCTGGTAATGCATAGTTATGTTCTCTGTTAAAAGAAAACTATTGGGAACAACTGGTTTATAGTTTGTGTAGTTTTATGAGTTTATATTAAACGGTAGACTTTGAGAATCCCCATCATAGTAGCATGCTTCTTTTGTAGTCAGCTTCTTTCTTGAATGATCGTTGGATGGCTTATGATTTTTGCTTGATCGGTTTATGATAACGATGATATGATGTCTTGTTGCTATTTTTAGACTAATTATTTTTAAATATGTTTTAATGAATTTTTAAAACTTCAGTAATTTGATCATGAAGTTTAAAAACCCCAGTTTTTGAACGAAGAAATTAATTTGATTGCTAGATTCAAAAACATCGGCTTTAGAACTGGAAAGTTAATTCTAAAGCGTTGGCTTAAAAAAGGGAATGAAGAATAGAGGGGGTTTGTGTAACATCCCGTTACCACCATTTTCACGTATTTCCATACAACTTTATCGGTTGGGCTGTCTGCGATGCCATTAACATTTAACAGTAAAAATCATAAATGATAAACATTTATTTAATAAAAACGGAATATGAAAATTCTTTTCATATTTCCTTACATCTGACATCCCCTATTGTCTTTATTTCACTAAAGTAGTACTGTATACATATGTCTAGAATGTAAAAGAGAAGAGACTGTACCTGTCACGTTTAACATGCCTCAGCGCTTTAAACGTAACTATACCCATCTGAGAGCTAATTCACTCAACTCCGTCTATTTTTTTATCTGTGGAGTTAAAAACAAAGGGGTGAGCTATTCATACGCTCATTAAAGGAGATATATGCTGCTTTATAAAATCAAAACTATATACCACAACATATTTGATTATCATATCGAATATGAAAACAGTGGATATAGTAAAACAGCACTCTCAATACACCACTTAATCACTGGCTAAACAATTTACTTTAAAATGCAGTAACCAATACATATGATTCAATAAATTTTATCAACAAGTTGAGACTAGGCAACAAATAAATCATGCTATCATCGTTCCCCCTCCCCCTTGCTAGAACGGAATCTGCCGCTATTGGGGTGCACCCGTAGGCCATCGCCCCTCACGGCTATCTCAAATCTATGGCCATAATCTATAGGTGGTCCTCGGGTCCACTTGCCAAGTGACCTCGAGACCGCTAATGACTTGGCGGGTCCATCAGCCCTGTGACGCCCTGAGGTGCACTTTTTGGTCCATTGACCGAGCCACCGCCCCAGGTAGGTCACGCAACTACATGAATAATAATGCATGAATTTAGGGCCTAAAGTCTCAAAATCACTTTCATATCACATGAAAACCTTTATGGAATTATCACACTCATATTATCATTTACTCAAATGATTTAATTCCCAAAAAGGTTTTGGCTTTTTGTTTACAAAACACCTTGAAAACATTCAAAAATCTCAACTTTTCACACCTGCCGCCCATGGTCCGCTCGCCTGTTATGGCTTGCCCATGGCAGCTCGCCCATGGCGGAGAACATGTGTTCGCCCGCCCGCCCTTTTAAATCGACAAACAAACTGGCTTGCCCTCAGTGGCTCGTCCATTAGTCAACTCGCCCAGAAAGGTTTCATATTTCTATTTTCAAAATATTAAAACATCTTATTTTTCGCAAAAGAAATTTCTCTTTAAAACTGTTCGCCAGAGTCAGCTCGCCCTTCACGGCTCGCCCCTGACTAACTTGACAAGACGGCGAACTATTATTCGCCCGCCACTCAGCTTTCATAACAAAAGTGGTCGCCCGCCACAATTTTATAAGAGATTTGGCTCGCCCGCCAATACCAAGAATTTATATTTTCCATTTTCAAATGTTAAAATGGCTAATTTTTCCTCAAGAAAAATACCACCGAAAATCAATTCGCCATGGTCAGCTCGCCAGCCCAGCTCGTCCATGGTCACTCCAAACGGGTGAACATGTATTCGCCCGCCAATCATTCTTTTAAAACATTAAGTAAAAGTGGCTCAACCTCAGTGGCTCGCCAACAACTTTCTCAAATTAGGGGTCGCCCGCCCCAAACAAAATATAAAAGGGTTCGCCCAAATGGTTCGCCCGCCTTTTATTAAAACAAGGGTTGTTCGCCCGCCAGTACCAATTGGTTTAGAAATATCATAAGGGTCGGCTTAGTAGCTCGCCCAATATCAAATAAATTCCTCAAACAATGCATGTCAGAAAACAAAACATTTAACTTAATATTTTCACAAAATTGACTTCACAGGACATGCATCTCTCCACACACATCTCCCTTACCTGGTCCAACGAAGCCTTGCTTCGCCCTGCTTCCTGCTCGCCAATTGCCATTTCCCATTCTCGGCTGTAAAAATGATTTATTAAAATTATTAATATTTTCCTTTTCCAAATTTCCAATATATTGTACGACTTAAAATCAAATCGCTCGCCCGCAAGGGGTCTTATTCGCCCTTTCGAGCTCGCCATTCTTCAATGGCTTACACACATTATCTCGCCCTCATATATTGTCTTAAATGTGGGCGTCAAACACAACTCAACTCGCCATTCACATTGGCTTATATGTGGGAGTTCGCCCGCCATTTATACTCGCCCAATGCCTCACGTATTTGAGCTCGCCCATTATTTCACTTCACTAGAATTGGGCGATCTCGCCCATTTACACAAAATTTACCTTGGCGAGTTCCTTATTATCTACTCGCCTCATTGGCGATTACTAATTTTCATCATTGGCGAACACAATAGTCGCCATTCTCGTCACTTATTCCATTATTTTCCTTGTTTCCATATTCTCTAAAGATCTAACTAAAACAAGGCTGCACTTTATGTTTATTATGTTATAAACATATAAATCTACCATTGAATATCAAGAACAGCTCAGAAATATGAAACTCACCTCAACTAACTTCACTTCCAGAACAGACTGCTTTCTGTCTCATGTTGGCCTTTCTTTTGCTTATTCCTTCAGCTCATCAACCATAGAGGAAAGGTTTTATAAGCAGTTTATGTGTTTAGCCAACCTAAAAGTGAAGTTTTGTAAATCGGGCATGGTAGAAATGAGAGAAAATCAGAACATAACCATTACAGTTGCATAGCTCTCGTGAAGAAGATGAATATGGCCAAATCGGTTTCCTCAAAACCCTCCTTCTTATATAGTCATGCTATCCAATCAGAACTCATCACTTGGCCTTATCCCATTTCCTTCATTTATTTCACGTCTTTCATTCATTTAATGCATGAAGAAAAACTGCAGCAAAAGCAACGGCTATCAGAAGCCATTCTCTGCACATTTTGACTTACTTCACTTGCCAATTAATTGTCTAAACTGAGAAACCAATGGCGTGAAGTCCACAGCCTCTTTTCTTGACTTATTACACCATTTGTCTTATTCCTCAACCAATAAGGCTAATTCCCTTATTGACTTTAACTTTGCTTCATTTACTGTCCTCAACTGTGGGGCGTCCAAAGTCCATTTTTGCGGCACGGTTCTGATTTATTATATCATTCTGTCCGTGCTAATTTCAACTCGCCTAGTCAAGCAAAAACCACAGTTCGCCCGATTTACTATCATATGGGCAATCAACAGTCCTTGCCACGTTGGGCGATCATCCCAAGAAACTCAATTGGCTAACACATTAGTCAATAAGATGAATATTCATACTCGCCCTCAACAATTGGCCATAAGCCTTTATCTTACTCGCCCTTTTTCACAAAAATTGATCTCTTCTCATTTTAAATTAAGAATCTTTTCACTTAAGTGAAATCAATATTCACTATTTATTGAAATTCCATTTTCAATTTTATGGAATTAGAGTCTACAGTAGTGTAGAATTGGATCTTACATTTTCTCCCCACCTTAAGAAATTTGGTCCTCCAAATTTCAACCAGACCTGTCAGTGAAGAAACTCTGGATACTTCTTATGCATAAGGCTTTTAAATTTTCAAGTAGCCTTATCCTTAATATTATACCATCAAAGTACTTTAGCCATAACATGATCTTAGATCACAGCACTTTATCACTGCAATTTATCTTTCCTATCCAGAATCCGTACCAATTTCTCAATGTAATTCATGTCCTCTCTAATCTCCAGGACTCATCTCGAATCACATGAGAAGGATATGGATAGTACTTTCTCATTATTGAAACATGGAACACATTGTGCACTCCTAACAACACGGGAGGTAGTGCACATCTTTCACAGGATCTAAGATCTCCAACTATCCAATGTATCGGGAACTCAATTTCCCTCTCACTATGCATCCCAATGGTGAGACCTTAATATATATAACCTCTTGTATATCTCAAGAAGTCTGTTCGACCAAGTCGAAAATAATTTTCGGTCTCCCATTTTCTCATGCTATCGTGGATTATATCGTCTGCTAAATAATCCCTTTTTAAGCACTATGCCCGTACTCTCCTATGGCCATTATCATGAACAACTTTGCCAGGGTAGAGGATTATCCCAGGAGCCTATAAAATCAACTGCACACATTCACACCATATCCTCGAGCGTCCATATCATACGCTCGGACTGTCTCTCAGTCTGCGGATAATCTGCGGTGCAAACTCAATCGGGATCCCATAGCTTCCTATAACCTCTCTCAACACTGAGATACGAAGCGGGACTCCCTATCAAATGTAATGCTCACTGGAATACTGTATAACCTCACCATTTCCCTGACATATAACTCGGCCAAGGCACAATTTAGCTCAACAAATTCCATAATCAAGGAATGAGCAGACTTACTCAATATGTCCACAACTATCCAGATAGCATTTTACTCTTTTCAATTTTCACTTAGTATAGGAAGTACCTCTAATATAGGTATTTTTCTTCCTTATCACCTTCTCAACTTTTATTTATTCTCGTCCCTAACATAAAACCACGAATATCTCTTTATACTCCTCATTGTCTCTAAGAGTACTGCCCGTCTCTTCAGGCCATCAATAATCATCCCTTTGGCGCTCTCCCGCGCTCTAGGATTACTCTCTCAAGTGTGTTGGCGACCACCTAGTTCGCCCACATCTCACAACATGTTATCCGGTGTTGAGCGTTCACCCCACTCGTGGGTCGCCCATCCCGAATTTTCTCAAGGTCCTGAAGAATCTCGGGCGTCTTCTCTCAAAACCAATTTACACTCCCTCAAGTCTTTTATCATTCTTGAGAGTTAGTAACTCATCTATACTATTTATCACTTATCATCTCACTCGGTGCTTAGTCGATAATAATATGATGACTATCCTTTAGATAGTTTTAATCAATCGTACGTAATTGTCCTAGTAGTCTCTGAAATACCACGCACTCGCTCTTAATATATCCCGGAGCGTCACACAATGCGCTCGAATATCTATATCAATCTAAGGCGGTGCTAACAGTAAAAATTTGGAATCCCAAAGCCTCTTGCTATTCTCACAAAGCATACGGCGAATCAGGGATCCCTATCACAAGTACTCACTCACTGGAACTTCACATACGTCCTCTCTATCTCACCAATGTATATCGACTAAAGCACTTATTACATCCCGAAACTATAATCACTTCTATAACATCATGGTTCTTTCAGATTCTTCACTACCTCACAGTGATTGTTTCATGATCAATCTAGGACTGCTTTTCTTTTGCAGACCTTAATATTAGTCACCGATTACGTCTCAGGTAATCATTTTCCCCTCGATCACTTCTCTTATCTCAAGTGATCATTCGATCTCTTATTCTCCTAGTACATATAATGTTACTACTTGGAGAATATACTTTTCCTTATACCAATTTCTGGAATTTAAATTTATTATCATTCAGATTTCAACACCACTATTATTTTCTCACTTAATATAGTACTTTACTGTTACTATCTTGTAACCATTTCAAATACTATATTCATACATACCCATTCTCTTCCACTTTCTCATAAATATATATATATATATCACATCAGTAAGGTAGTGAATTCCACACACTACTCAACAACCCATCTATGACATTTGGGTCAATTTTATAATTTTATACTCCAATAAGCACCCTTAACCTCACTTAAGTAGTAAAATCTTTTATTCAAACAATTTTAATGTCCACTTAATCAATTGAGACCTCACGTCTCTAATATATATATATATATATATATCAATATACATGTTTATTCTTTTTTTAAAATCATCCTAGTTGGCTCTAGGCACACAAATAGGAAGGATACTACAGTCGACTAGGGATCCAGATAGAATATGATAGGTATTTTAGAATACCATACTTGTTCCGGAACCTAGAAGCAACTGTAGAGAGTACTAATCCCGTTGTTTTTCAAAACGATAAAATTTTCGTTTTCACCAGTTATATCAAACCAGTTTAGTTCTTTACTCATCAATCTCTTGAGTAATTTCTCAAGCTCTTCTGATTCACTCGTAAGAGCTTACAACCAGTTTCCATGTTGTGAATCGAGTCATCAATCTCTTGAATCCATGTTACTCCAGAAGCTTACTTAAAATATTATCTCGAATATTCTAATTCACAAACTCATATCATCTTGGATGTCTCACCATTTACATCCAACCAAATCACTATGTATCCTCCAAACATATCTATTTAAATTTTCAAGTCACTTTACAAGTATTTCTCAATATTTCGATTCTATGGATATTGTAACGGACTAGCCCAACCGGCCATGGCAACCCCTTTTTTTAGGCCCATCGACAACGATTGCTGTGACAACGCTACTTATCCATACTGTCCTCCTTTGGCGAATGCCTCGACGCCCCGGTCCTTCCAACCGTGCTCGAGCTCACCAATCTCAAGGTTTTCTTTCGCATCCGCAATGACTCGAACACTTGACTTCCTTAATTGTCAAGTTACAACTAATATTCATTCTCCTAAAACATAAGGAGTATATGTATCCGGTATTATCATCGATTTTAAATCGCTGATCTCACAGTTCACCTTTTTAGTTCACACTCTATAAGTACATCACTGTTCATAATATTCAGTAATCTCATACCAATATAATCCATATTTTTCACTTTAAATTCAGACCCTAAAATCCACAATAGGGCTGACTATCTCGCGACCTCTCATAACTTGTACCCTGGGTCGCCTTACTTATCGATATATTCGTGGGGTCCACAGTAGAGATCATCCTTTATACCATCAAACACTCATACCATTTCACCATCAATTTTCTATTTTAAATCCATTCAATCTCTTATGACTTTGAAAGAAAACATGTCAATATAGGGGTATATTCATAAATTTCCCTTTTAATTCTCTCTCATCAATATAACTCCAAACACGCGATTTTAAGGCTTATATGCTAATATTATCCCTTTTTCATCTCAATATCATCATTTCAGGATCTTAGTTCGATATGGACAGAGAAGTCCTGGTGGGGCCCTCACCGAGTTCCTCACTGTACCTTATCGAATAGACCCGTCATTATGATGATAAGATCGTCTATCTCATGCAAAATTTCCGGATTACTATCTCTATTTGTAACCCATAATTAGTCAACTTTCACCATATTTCACCACTTAACTCATTTCACAATCATTCAACTCCTCTATACATTCAGACTATACAGTACTACAGGGGATGTTAATCTTTTTCAACACTTTCTATGCTAAAGGCATCAACAGACATCAGACCAACCCAAGCTCTGATACCATTAAATCTGTAACATCCCGTTACCACCTTTTTCACGTATTTCCATACAACTTTATCGGTTGAGCTGTCTGCGATGCCATTAACATTTAACAGCAAAAATCATAAATGATAAACATTTATTTAATAAAAACGGAATATGAAAATTCTTTTCATATTCCTTACATCTGACAACCCCTATGGTCTTTGTTTCACTAAAGTAGTACTGTATACATATGTCTGGAATGTAAAAGAGAAGAGACTGTACCTGTCACGTTTAACATGCCTCAGCGCTTTAAACGTAACTGTACCCATTTGAGAGCTAATTCACTCAACTCCGTGTATTTTTTTATCTGTGGAGTTAAAAACAAAGGGGTGAGCGATTCATACGCTCAGTAAAGGAGATATATGCTACTTTATAAAATCAAAACTATATACCACAACATATTTGATTATCATATCGAATATGAAAATAGTGGATATAGTAAAACAGCACTCTCAATACACCACTTAATCACTGGCTAAACAATTTACTTTAAAATGCAGTAACCAATACATATGATTTAATAAATTTTATCAACAAGTTGAGACTAGGCAACAAATAAATCATGCTATCATCGTTCCCCCTCCTCCTTGCGAGAACGGAATCTGCCGCTATTGGGGTGCACCCGTAGGCCATCGCCCCTCACGGCTATCTCAGATCTATGGCCATAATCTATAGGTGGTCCTCGGGTCCACTTGCCAAGTGACCTCGAGACCGCTGATGACTTGGCGGGTCTATCAGCCCTGTGATGCCCTGAGGTGCACTCTTTGGTCTATTGACCGAGCCACCGCCCCAGGTAGGTCACGCAACTACATGAATAATAATGCATGAATTTAGGGCCTAAAGTCTCAAAATCACTTTCATATCACATGAAAACCTTTATGGAATTATCACACCCATATTATCATTTGCTCAAATGATTTAATTCCCAAAAATGTTTTGGCTTTTTGTTTACAAAACACCTTGAAAACATTCAAAAATCTCAACTTTTCACACCTGCCGCTCATGGTCCGCTCGCCTGTTATGGCTTGCCCATGACAACTCGCCCATGGCGGAGAACATGTGTTCGCCCGCCCGCCCTTTTAAATCGACAAACAAACTGGCACGCCCTCAGTGGCTCGCCCATTAGTCAACTCGCCCAGAAAGGTTTCATATTTCTATTTTCAAAATATTAAAACATCTTATTTTTCGCAAAAGAAATTTCTCTTTAAAACTGTTCGCCAGAGTCAGCTCGCCCTTCACGGCTCGCCCCTGACTAACTCGACAAGACGGCGAACTATTATTCGCCCGCCACTCAGCTTTCATAACAAAAGTGGTCACCCGCCACAATTTTATAAGAGATTTGGCTCGCCCGCCAATACTAAGAATTTATATTTTCCATTTTCAAATGTTAAAATGGCTAATTTTTCCTCAACAAAAATACCACTGAAAATCAATTCGCCATGGTCAGCTCGCCAGCCCAGCTCGTCCATGGTCACTCCAAATGGGTGAACATGTATTCGCCCGCCAATCATTCTTTTAAAACATTAAGTAAAAGTGGCTCAACCTCAGTGGCTCGCCAACAACTTTCTCAAATTAGGGGTCGCCCGCCCCAAACAAAATATAAAAGGGTTCGCCCAAATGGTTCGCCCGCCTTTTATTAAAACAAGGGTTGTTTGCCCGCCAGTACCAATTGGTTTAGAAATATTATAAGGGTCGGCTTAGTAGCTCGCCCAATATCAAATAAATTCCTCAAACAATGCATGTCAGAAAACAAAACATTTAACTTAATATTTTCACAAAATTTACTCCACAGGACATGCATCTCTTCACACGCATCTCCCTTACCTGGTCCAACGAAGCCTTGCTTCGCCCTGCTTCCTGCTCGCCAATTGCCATTTCCCATTCTCGGCTGTAAAAATGATTTATTAAAATTATTAATATTTTCCTTTTCCAAATTTCCAATATATTGTACGACTTAAAATCAAATCGCTCGCCTGCAAGGGGTCTTATTCGCCCTTTCGAGCTCGCCATTCTTCAATGGCTTACACACATTATCTCGCCCTCATATATTGTCTTAAATGTGGGCGTCAAACACAACTCAACTCGCCATTCACATTGGCTTATATGTGGGAGTTCGCCCGCCATTTATACTCGCCCAATGCCTCGCGCATTTGAGCTCGCCCATTATTTCACTTCACTAGAATTGGGCGATCTCGCCGATTTACACAAAATTTACCTTGGCGAGTTCCTTATTATCTACTCGCCTCATTGGCGATTACTAATTTTCATCATTGGCGAACACAATAGTCGCCATTCTCATCACTTATTCCATTATTTTCCTTGTTTCCATATTCTCTAAAGATCTAACTAAAATAAGGCTGCACTTTATGTTTATTATGTTATAAACATATAAATCTACCATTGAATATCAAGAACAGCTCAGAAATATGAAACTCACCTCAACTAACTTCACTTCCAGAACAAACTGCTTTCTGTCTCATGTTGGCCTTTCTTTTGCTTATTCCTTCAGCACATCAACCATAGAGGAAAGGTTTTATAAGCAGTTTATGTGTTTAGCCAACCTAAAAGTGAAGTTTTGTAAATCGGGCATGGTAGAAATGAGAGAAAATCAGAACATAACCATTGCAGTTGCATAGCTCTCGTGAAGAAGATGAATATGGCCAAATCGGTTTCCTCAAAACCCTCCTTCTTATATAGTCATGCTATCCAATCAGAACTCATCACTTGGCCTTATCCCATTTCCTTCATTTATTTCACGTCTTTCATTCATTTAATGCATGAAGAAAAACTGCAGCAAAAGCAACGGCTATCAGAAGCCATTCTCTGCACATTTTGACTTACTTCACTTGCCATTAATTGTCTAAACTGAGAAACCAATGGCGTGAAGTCCACAGCCTCTTTTCTTGACTTATTACACCATTTGTCTTATTCCTCAACCAATAAGGCTAATTCCCTTATTGACTTTAACTTTGCTTCATTTATTGTCCTCAACTGTGGGGCGTCCAAAGTCTATTTTTGCGGCACGGTTCTAATTTATTATATCATTCTGTCCGTGCTAATTTCAACTCGCCTAGTCAAGCAAAAACCACAGTTCGCCCAATTTACTATCATATGGGCGATCAACAGTCCTTGCCACGTTGGGCGATCATCCCAAGAAACTCAATTGGCTAACACATTAGTCAATAAGATGAATATTCATACTCGCCTTCAACAATTGGCCATAAGCCTTTATCTTACTCGCCCTTTTTCACAAAAATTGATCTCTTCTCATTTTAAATTAAGAATCTTTTCACTTAAGTGAAATCAATATTCACTATTTATTGAAATTCCATTTTCAATTTTATGGAATTAGAGTCTACAGTAGTGTAGAATCGGATCTTACAGTTTGTATTTTTAAATTTAAAATAAATTCAATAAATATAAAAATTTTAAATTTCAAATAAGACATTTATCGACACTTAAAAGTGCCGGTAAAAGCTTTTAAATTTCAAATAACTTCAAATTTTCGATAGGATTTTTCCTGGCACTTTAAAGTGCCGGTAAAAGCCTTATGCTTTTAAAAGCATTTAAAAGCGCCAAAAAAAGTCATGCCCTAATTTTTCCCCCCTTTACCGGCATTGGAGTACATCACCGTCGGTAGACCTTCACCGGCATTCACCTAGTCGGCGATCAGCTGGTGGTTTGTTGACCGCCGATAAGGTCTTTGCCGGCGTTTAATTGGCCTTTTACAGGCAATTATAAGTGTCGATAAAAGTGATTTGTCTTGTAGTGACGTTATGCCTAATATACTAGATCCCACCACAACCTCCTTATACCAAACTAAATACAGATGAATTCAGCTTAGATAATCAGGACAAGCAGGTTGCGGGCGTTATTCTATGTAATGATGCTGGTAACTTGGTCTTTGCATACTCATGCTATCTAGGAATTATTACGAACGACATTGCAGAACTCCAAGACATTCGTAATGGGCTGATTATCGCATGAACGCTAGGGATTGGTTATTTGCATGTGGAAACTTCTCGCCTACGTGTTTACTTTGTTACATATGAGACAGATTCCTTATTCACACCAAGAGACTATCATTACTGATATCTTGGAGCTAGTGGTAGGATTTGATTGACTGCGCTGCACTTTTGTCTATCAAGAAGCAAACCATGCAATAGATAGTTTAGCAGTTTGAATGGCATGTTAACATAAAATGGAATTATAAAATGCTATACCTGCATTTCTACAACTGCTCTTACATTTTAATAGTGTCCTAGTTTTAGAACTAGACTTATAACATCTGCTGTATCATGTACTTTGCATATTAAATAAACAATAAATGCTGCCCTCCATTTAATAAAAAATCCACATAGTCTATGCTGTAAAGATTTCGTATGGGAACTAGGTCGTTTGACAATTTTAAAAATACAAAAAATGAGGGGTCATTACTAATCTTTTTTTATTAAGTATGATTAGACCTGATCATGGGCATACTCAGGCTGAGTTCGGGCTAGGCTGGACCTGCGACTCGAGCCTAAGGTATATAATAATGGCTTATAAACAAGCTTAAGCTCGGCCCGACCGAAAAATTCAAGTTTGACTTTTAGTCTAAGCCCTTTCTTATTTTTTATTTCAAGCCCAAGCCTGGCTCAACCCGACCTGTCGAAATATTATTTTATTTATTTTTTTAGTATTTTAATTTTTGTTTATTTATTTTATTCTTTTAGTCTCTTTGAAGCTTAATTTGATTAGTCAAAATTTGCATGTCAATTTTCATATTAAATATGTAAAATCATGTTTATTAATCAATAATGTTTCATGTACATATAATTACAATATACTTAGTAAATATATTTTAAAAAACTTTAATTGTATTTATGTTTGGGTCGAGCTGGGCGTGGTTCGAGCGTCAAAGATTCAAGCCCAACCTCAGCCCATTTTTTTATCTAGCCTAAAAATTTTACCTAAACCCATTAAATACATCTCATGTTTTTGTCCAAGTCCGACCAAATATTAGACGGACCTTCAAGCTTGGGCGGATAGCTCGACCCTTGAGCAAGTCTAGGTGTGATTGATCACCTAAAAACATTTATCTTTTCAACAAAATCTTAAAATTAAATAAGTTTTATAAAAAAATAATTTTGGGATCTATCAAAATTAGTTTGGGTTTGGGAGTTCGGTTACACGTGAGGAAAGATTAGCATTGTGATGACTGCAACTTTTGGGCACCGAGTGAGTATATAAAATATTATGGAAGCTTTTTGGTTTATATCAGTTCTTGAGGATAATAGAATTAAAGACTGGTAGGGGACATATGGAAGTGAAACAAAGCATTTAATTAGTGAATTATTAGGAGAAATCAATTTAACTAATTCAATGTGGAGTTGTAGAAATTGAATTATACTAGAAAATTAGCATAATTTAAGAAATCAACAATTTAAACATATATATGATAAATAAATAATGAGAGCTTAAATAAAAAAAAATACATGGAAAGGCTTCTTGAAGAAGCCAACTAAAACCCCACTAACCCATTGTACCCGTTTACCTTAAGACAGATATTTCCACCTGTTCACCCACATAATAAGCAAAGAAAAATAGAGAAAAGAAAGAAAAGGGGAAGAAGGAAAATGCAGGGCGTCCACCTCTGCCGCTGTCGTTGGCACCATCAGTGCTGTGCCGGCAAATGGGAAGAGAAGAGGAACGGCGGATCTCCCGCCCTTGTGGCTGTCCAACCAGCAGTAACACAAAAATATATATATATATATATATATATATGAAAGAAGCGAAAAGAAACAGAAAAGAGAGAAGAATCGGGGAGACTGATTCTCACAAAACCAGTGGTGTTACAATGGTTGATGGTCACCGGAAAGAAGAAGAGAAAGAGAGAGGGGAGGAAATCGAAGGAAGGGGGATGGGCGGTGAGGCACCAAGCTTGCGGTAGAAATGTGCGGCAACAAGGCAGATCGACGCCATTTTGGTTCTGGGTTGGGAGAGATAGTTCAGGTTGGGAATGGTGGCATTGGTCATGGTTTTAGGTTGAATATTGGTTGCTATTTGGTTGCTGAAGTCGCCGTGAAAAAGGGAAGACATGTGAGTTTTGGTTGGTTTTAAAAACAAGGCGGGAAATGAGGTTGAAGGTGGCATTAAGGGTGTCTGCTTGGAACAGGAAACGAGGTTGAGTTTTTGGAGTTGAAAGAAAGGCATTCAAGATTTGAAAACAGAGTCTTGGAGGCAAGAAAATGGGTGTTGTTTTGAAGGGCCTTTGAGATAATTTTTGTAAGCATTTTGGTTCTTGATTGAGGCTGAACCGAGAAGAGCCCTGGGCTAGAATTTTAGACAATAAATATAGGGAAAAAGAAGGGTTCTCTATGAGGACCCTCTTACAAGCAGAGCACTGAAGCATGGTGCTATTGGGATTAGACAAGATGCCAAGAAGGGGAGTTGTAACAGGAGGTGTTTTTAGCTGAAACAGAGGCTATGAAAACAAAGTCTGAAATGGAATAGGCAAGTCTTGCCATAAAATTAACTGGAACCGAGAGGTAATGAATTGTCTATGCCTTGGCTTGAAGTAAATATGTGCCGTAGTACTACGATTAAGTAAAGAATGATAAATACTTGTTTTGGAATGTGTTATGCAGTTGCTACAGGTGGAGATGGCAGTAGCTACAAATCGAGACAGTGAAAGGTAGGCTTAAATTGGAAGTGTTCTAAAGGTAAGGCTATTCCTTAGCTTAGGAATTCATCTAATTTTGAAGTAAATTATTACTAAGGCATTATGTAAATATGAAGTTGCTTGAGACTCATTGTTGGGGATTGTTGAAGAGGGTTACAATAGCAAAATGAATTTAGGAAAAGCAAGGCTACAAGGGTGCTCAGATTTGAAGGATTATAAGATAAAAGACTTAATGCTTGTGTTGTGTTGTAATATATAGGTATAATAAGATCATATGGACGTGTTTTTGTGGTGTAGGATTTTTGAAAATCATTGAAGAATGCTTGATGAAGGTGTTCGGTCATCCATGGTCCTACCTAAGGAAATTTGTCAAGGAGATAAGATGGCAAATTGGACAAGGAGTTGATAATCACGAAGTATGATGCAATAACGGTAAGAAAATTATTATCAAGTGGTGGTTGGCCATATTGGTATTACACATTTCATATACATTGGGTAAATACATATATATATATATATAACCATATGACTTTGAGGGATTTTAAGTATGGTTAATAAAATTGTTTTATTTAATGTATTGAATTTTCAAGGTTGTGAATATGGCTATGTGGATGAATAGATATATATATATATATATATATATATATCTATACACACTTATCATTGATTGAAGGAAATATTTTGGGTAATGTGTGGATTATCAGAAAATGTTGGTTTTTGCTATAGTAAGGTTAAAGATATTCGTTTTAGTGTAGGTACGCAAAGAAAGAATCCGAGAAAGTGCTTAAGTAGTAAGTTGTGCAAGTTTGGTGTCATTGATCGCGATATTGCGCAACATTAGGTAAGGGAATATACGGTAAATGCCTGTCAGTCTACTATGCTTATGCATGTTTAAATTAATGTTATTTAATATTTATGGATTTAAATGCATTTTTGGTTAATTGTCCAAATACGTTGGATTGAATTTTAAATGCATAATGTTTTGGATTTAGACTTGGATTTGGATGTGTATTGGAAATTGATGTATTGAAGATATATTGCTTGAGTGAATTTTCTACAGGTATCTGATTTGTGGTTATGACGCTGGGTAGTGTTCTACCTATGCCGTTATAATGCCGAAATTTCATTAGAAATTGTCTAAATAAGTTTCTTGATATTAAATTGGATTTATTAAATGCCTTTAAAACCTCATGCATATTAATCACTGCTATTTGTTATTGAGACTTCGTACGATTAGATTTTTAAAACTATAATTATGTGGAACAGTTTATGCCTTTAGTACTCAACCTATTTTGTAAGATATATTTCTAAACGAGTTTTGACTCCTGATACATGTGATGATGTATAATGCCTGTGTGGCATTTGGAAATGCCTGTGTGGCACTTGGAAATGCCTATGTGGCACTCGCCTGTGTGGCATTTTATTATGCCTTTGTGGCATTCAGTAAGCCTGTGTGGCATTGAGGCGCCGTATACGTAATTGCGTCATGGATCCCGCCTGTGTGGCAAATGGGTAGCGGTAATTACGTATGATTGTCCGACAACTAGTCGTGACTTGTACCTCAGCTACCAGATGATCACTGGTGCTGGGATGATTCATGATCATGGATAGAGCCCTGGTATGGGACACCGACCACTGCTAGCTACTGTGGATGCTTTCATAGAAAGCTTCTTGGTTATATTTCCAAAGATTCCTGTTACGTTACCGAATCTCCTAATGCTCGTCTCATGTAAATGTTTTTAAATGTATATTACGATACTGTTACAAAGACGAGCGAATGTATCATTTCTACTACTACTATATATATATATATATATCTTGATTCGGTGAATGCTTGAGTACTAAATTGTTTTGAAGTTACTTGGCATAATATTTTATAGCTTATAAACTATGGTTTATCAATTTGGCATTATTTCCAAATAAACATCTTTGAGCATGAGTTTTGGGCACATTCATTTACGCATGCACATGCATTTAACATAGTAGAAACCTAACATCGTTTAGCGTATGCTTTCTTACTGGGCTTTCCCCAAAGCTCACCCCCTTCCACCTCAGATTATTTCAGGTAGACTCGGCACGAGCGTGGTGCACTGAGAGTCTTTTTGTCGAGCTGCAAAAAGTTGAGCCAAGGTATAATCTTTTGTTCTTTTGTTTATATCCCAGACTAAATTCTTTTGTGTACACAGTGTATAGGATTCGGGATGTAAGTACTAGGTGATATCGAGTCTGTAAACATACTGTGATTCGTAGTTAACTTGTAATCTCGATATGTTTATATATTGAATCACTTAGATGTCTAATATTTTAGAAGTTACATGGAGATTTGAAATTTCTACAGGTTGAAACGATGATGTACTTAGTATGGGGATGGATACTAGACTAAAATAGGGGCGGAGTTTTTCAGTGTCGTTTTCGACATGTCTTACTAGAAGACTAAATTGGGACCTTAGACAACTAGTCTTAAACAAATATGAGAGTAAGACTACTCATTAGATTTTTAGCTACATTGAACGAGAGACAAACATAGGAAGTAAAGGAAAAAGTTAGCCCGAAAATTCGGCTTCCGAGGGTGTTACAGAATGGTATCAGAGCATAGTTTGTCTAGTCTCGTGTCAGTGTAGGTCGGTTAGAATTGGACTTACATCCCAAATCACTGTGTATTGTCTAGATATAAACTGCGAATAACATTTGAAAGCATAACGAGATGCTTGTATTGGTATTGGAAAACTCTAGCTAAGGTGAGTGGCATTGGTGGACCGCTATATGCACCTCCAAACTCGTTTACAAGATAGGATAAATTCCAATATCGCTTGATCAACCTAGAGCGTGAAGTTAACGCTCTTAATGCCTTGTTTAGTTGGCATATCGGTCACAACAACTTCCAACCATGACCACTTCGATTGCAACAACCTTTTTCTTTCAAATGTTCCTCAACCTTAGACCTTCTAGCAATTGCAAGCGGTATCCTGGCCACGAGACAAGGCTACGGCTAACGGAAGGCAAGGTGAAGGATAAGGAGTTAAGAAGAGAAAGCTTATTTAGGATAAGGCCCAAGAAGGAGGAAGAAAGTTAGAATGCAACAACTTAAGAGTTTTGAGCCTTCTACCGCATCGGGATCTAAACCCGCCTGTGTTGTGGTAAATACCATGGGACTAAGCCCTCTCTCGGAAGGCAAGCACTTATTGGGAAAGATGAACTCCTAATTTTTTTTAATGAGGCTTTGCACTAATTAAATTCTTGCTTTATGCATCCGCCCGTATCATCTCTAAATGCTAGAAGGATTAAACTTAGTGTCTGAACCTTTAAATTATCTCTGGTAGGTTAACACTCCCTTAAAGGAATTATAGATGATAAATTCGGTGTTACGTGCTTGTAAAGAAAATGTGGGAAATAAGGACTCTTCTAACTTCCTTTTAATAGAGTTGAAATTCAATATGACACACTATAGAAAGTGAATCTTGAAAAAAAAAAAATTTTTGGAGACTCTCTGGACATGACAAAAAAGATGTAAAAGTTAAAAAAAAATGGCATGGTAAAATACTTATATAAAGGTAGAAGTTAGAATTATATTGTTATAGGTATGAGTTTATTTGAGACATTATGATTTACAATTGGAAATTGTTGTGATGTTGTGGAACGCTACTGAAGCATTACTTCGATATTGCTATAATATTATTAGAAGCTCGATATAACATTATTGAAATATTATTGGAACTTGGTGTGATATTGATTTGAAGATTGCTGGAGTTGGCATTGGAAAATTGTTTAAATAGTGTAGAATGCTATTGGAAATGGTTCGAAATTGAAAATTTGAGATGGAGACTATGTAAGATACTTTTAAAGGATTGGGTTAGTATTATATTGTAACATATCGGATTGGTTTATGATATTATGGCATTTTATTGGGAGTTTTAAAATGTTGTGACTGAATAATATGGTGGCAACGAAATTTTGTTGAGTATCATGAGGATTAACAATGAAATAATGATGAAACAATGTCAGCGGTTGGTTAAAAGGTTGTGGGAATAAGTTTGAACGGTCTTTAAAATATTTTGATGGTTGTTGTAATGTGTTGGGATATCGTGAAACATCGATAGGATGATGAGAAATATTGTGGGAGATATTCTTACCATATTGTTAAGATACACTTAGAATACGAATTAAATCTAATTGGATTTTGTTGGAACTTGGTGAATAGTGAATTGAAGTATTGATTTAATGTAATTGTGGTAATTGGTGGAAAAGTAAGCCATAATGCCAAGAATTGCTTGATAGAGAAAGTCACAGTTAGTGGTGCTTTTATTTCAGTTATGGAAGGTAAGATTTGAAGAAGTATTGGATCTTGTATATCTTGAAAAGTGTATGAACTTTAGAAAACCACATGAATAGAAGGTATATGACTTTGAAACCACAAGGATTTTGGAAATTATGTGACTTTTGAAATAAACTATTTTAAACTAAATGGATTTTGGAAGTTCAATAATTTGAACCTTATGATTTTGAATTATGTGAGTTCAAAAAAAAACCACAAGGCTCTTCAAACTCCCCATGAGTGGAGTCGAAGTGGAATACAACAAGTTGTAAAATAGGAAATTTTGAATGAACATTGATGATTGTTAGGGCACGTTGTGTAAAAGGACTACTGATGTGGAAATTAGAATTAATGAGATATGATTTGGAAAGTCCTATCACGACAATGATCTTTTGCTAGTTGATGGGTTTTGATCTATAATATGACATATGGTCGAAATGTGCAAACTAATGAGATATGTCCAATTTGTGAACTTTTCAAATATTGAGTCTTGAGGTTAATATGAAGTAACTTTGATTTTTACATAAATGATGATTCAGTAAACGGTACTATTATCGGCTTTGTTAGTTTATGGCCATTCGTAGTAGACTTGCGACCTTTATTATCTCCACATATCCAAGGACTATTAGACGAGCTTAACTGGTAAAGCAAGATTTTGAACTCTCATAAGCTGAATATGAATCTAAGGGAAAGAGTAAAGGGAAGAGGCTTGAGATTGGGAAGTCTAAGCAGAGTGATACTTCTTTTAAGAGATAAAGGTTTACAGAACCTCAACAGCAGATGACTAGACCCACTTATCCTTTTAACACACCAACCCTACGATCTTGTAACAGATGCGATACATTCCATGGTTTAAAACTTTGCAAATGGGTGACACGAGTTTGTTTTAAATTAGAAGCAAGGATAGATGGTAAAAGATTGCCCAGAATTTAAAGCTTTGAAGGAAGAGACAGAGGGACAAAGTAGTAAGTAAAGAAAAAAAAAAGGGATTACCACTACTGAGAGAGATTGAGATCACTATTGATACCTTTCTTAGTACTCAGTTAATCCACAAAAACTTTGTATAAAATGATATTACTAGAATATGAGAAGTGGGAGAAGCAACGACATGAGTTGTTGGAAAAGGACTTATACAACCAATGTTTCTCTATGGGACATTGTGATGCTCTTTATTTAAAAGAAAGATGGCGGTTTAAGGTATATATTGATTATAGATGATTGAATAAAGTCACAATGAAGAGCTAGTACATGAATAAGATCAAGATAGGAAGTATCCTCACCAATTTTAAGAGTATTTTGATCGAATTTGGAGGACCAAATTCTTTAAGGTGAGGAGAATGTGATGACTGCAACTTTTGGGCACCGAGTGAGTATATAAACTATTATGGAAGCTTTTTGGTTTATATCAGTTCTTGAGGATAATAGAATTAAAGACTGGTAGGGGACATATGGAAGTGAAACAAAGGATTTAATTAGTGAATTATTAGGAGAAATCAATTTAACTAATTCAATGTGGAGTTGTAGAAATTGAATTATACTAGAAAATTAGTATAATTTAAGAAATCAACAATTTAAACATATATATGATAAATAAATAATGAGAGCTTAAATAAAAAAAATACATGGAAAGGCTTCTTGAAGAAGCCAACTAAAACCCCACTAACCCATTGTACCCGTTTACCTTAAGACAGATATTTCCACCTGTTCACCCACATAATAAGCAAAGAAAAATAGAGAAAAGAAAGAAAAGGGGAAGAAGGAAAATGCAGGGCGTCCACCTCTGCCGTTGTCGTTGGCACCATCAGTGCTGTGCCGGCAAATGGGAAGAGAAGAGGAACGGCGGATCTCCCGCCCTTGTGGCTGTCCAACCAGCAGTAACACAAAAATATATATATATATATATATGAAAGAAGCGAAAAGAAACAGAAAAGAGAGAAGAATCGGGGAGACTGATTCTCGCAAAACCAGTGGTGTTACAATGGTTGATGGTCACCGGAAAGAAGAAGAGAAAGAGAGAGGGGAGGAAATCGAAGGAAAGGGGATGGGCGGTGAGGCACCAAGCTTGCGGCAGAAATGTGCGGCAACAAGGCAGATCGACGCCATTTTGGTTCTGGGTTGGGAGAGATGGTTCAGGTTGGGAATGGTGGCATTGGTCATGGTTTTAGGTTGAAGATTGGTTGCTATTTGGTTGCTGAAGTCGCCATGAAAAAGGGAAGACATGTGAGTTTTGGTTGGTTTTAAAAACAAGGCGGGAAATGAGGTTGAAGGTGGCATTAAGGGTGTCTGCTTGGAACAGGAAACGAGGTTGAGTTTTTGGAGTTGAAAGAAAGGCATTCAAGATTTGAAAACAGAGTCTTGGAGGCAAGAAAATGGGTGTTATTTTGAAGGGCCTTTGAGATAATTTTTGTAAGCATTTTGGTTCTTGATTGAGGCTGAACCGAGAAGAGCCCTGGGCTAGAATTTTAGACAATAAATATAGGGAAGAAGACGGGTTCTCTATGAGGACCCTCTTACAAGCAGAGCACCGAAGCATGGTGCTATTGGGATTAGACAAGATGCCAAGAAGGGGAGTTGTAACAGGAGGTGTTTTTAGCTGAAACAGAGGCTATGAAAACAAAGTCTGAAATGGAATAGGCAAGTCTTGCCATAAAATCAATTGGAACCGAGAGGTAATGAATTGTCTATGCCTTGGCTTGAAGTAAATATGTGCCGTAGTACTACGATTAAGTAAAGAATGATAAATACTTATTTTGGAATGTGTTATGCAGTTGCTACAGGTGGAGATGGCAGTAGCTACAAATCGAGACAGTGAAAGGTGGGCTTAGATTGGAAGTGTTCTAAAGGTAAGGCTATTCCTTAGCTTAGGAATTCATCTAATTTTGAAGTAAATTATTACTAAGGCATTATGTAAATATGAAGTTGCTTGAGACTCATTGTTGGGGGTTGTTGAAGAGGGTTACAATAGCAAAATGAATTTAGGAAAAGCAAGGCTACAAGGGTGCTCAGATTTGAAGGATTATAAGATAAAAGACTTAATGCTTGTGTTGTGTTGTAATATATAGGTATAATAAGATCATATGGATGTGTTTTTGTGGTGTAGGATTTTTGAAAATCATTGAAGAATGCTTGATGAAGGTGTCCGGTCATCCATGGTCCTACCTAAGGAAAATTGTCAAGGAGATAAGATGGCAAATTGGACAAGGAGTTGATAATCACGAAGTATGATGCAATAACGGTAAGAAAATTATTATCAAGTGGTGGTTGGCCATATTGGTATTACACATTTCATATACATTGGGTAAATACATATATATATATATATTTAACCATATGACTTTGAGGGATTTTAAGTATGGTTAATAAAATTGTTTTATTTAATGTATTGAATTTTCAAGGTTGTGAATATGGCTATGTGGATGAATAGATATATATATATATATATATATATATATATCTATACACACTTATCATTGATTGAAGGAAATATTTTGGGTAATGTGTGGATTATCAGAAAATGTTGGTTTTTGCTATAGTAAGGTTAAAGATATTCGTTTTAGTGTAGGTACGCAAAGAAAGAATCCGAGAAAGTGCTTAAGTAGTAAGTTGTGCAAGTTTGGTGTCATTGATCGCGATATTGCGCAACATTAGGTAAGGGAATATACGGTAAATGCCTGTCAATCTACTATGCTTATGCATGTTTAAATTAATGTTATTTAATATTTATGGATTTAAATGCATTTTTGGTTAATTGTCCAAATACGTTGGATTGAATTTTAAATGCATAATGTTTTGGATTTAGACTTGGATTTGGATGTGTATTGGAAATTGATGTATTGAAGATATATTGCTTGAGTGAATTTTCTATAGGTATCTGATTTGTGGTTATGACGCTGGGTAGTGTTCTACCTATGCCGTTATAATGCCGAAATTTCGTTAGAAATTGTCTAAATAAGTTTCTTGATATTAAATTGGATTTATTAAATGCCTTTAAAACCTCATGCATATTAATCACTACTATTTGTTATTGAGACTTCGTACGATTAGATTTTTAAAACTATAAGTATGTGGAACGGTTTATGCCTTTAGTACTCAACCTATTTTGTAAGATATATTTCTACATGAGTTTTGACTCCTGATACATGTGATGATGTATAATGCCTGTGTGGCATTTGGAAATGCCTGTGTGGCATTTGGAAATGCCTTTGTGGCACTTGGAAATGCCTATGTGGCACTCGCCTGTGTGGCGTTTTATTATGCCTTTGTGGCATTCAGTAAGCCTGTGTGGCATTGAGGCGCCGTATACGTAATTGCGTTATGGATCCCGCCTGTGTGGCAAATGGGTAGCGGTAATTACGTATGATTGTCCACAACTAGTCGTGACTTGTACCTCAGCTACCAGATGATCACTGGTGCTGGGATGATTCATGATCATGGATAGAGCCCTGGTATGGGACACCGACCACTGCTAGCTACAGTGGATGCTTTCATAGAAAGCTTCTTGGTTATATTTCCAAAGATTCCTGTTACGTTACCGAATCTCCTAATGCTCGTCTCATGTAAATGTTTTTAAATGTATATTACGATACTGTTACAAAGACGAGCGAATGTATCATTTCTACTACTACTATATATATATATATATATATATCTTGATTCGGTGAATGCTTGAGTACTAAATTGTTTTGAAGTTACTTGGCATAATATTTTATAGCTTATAAACTATGGTTTATCAATTTGGCATTATTTCCAAATAAACATCTTTGAGCATGAGTTTTGGGCACGTTCATTTACGCATGCACATGCATTTAACATAGTAGAAACCTAACATCGTTTAGCGTATGCTTTCTTACTGGGCTTTCCCCAAAGCTCACCCCCTTCCACCTCAGATTATTTCAGGTAGACTCGGCACGAGCGTGGTGCACTGAGAGTCTTTTTGTCGAGCTGCAAAAAGTTGAGCCAAGGTATAATCTTTTGTTCTTTTGTTTATATCCCAGACTAAATTCTTTTGTGTACACAGTGTATAGGATTCGGGATGTAAGTACTAGGTGATATCGAGTCTGTAAACATACTGTGATTCGTAGTTAAGTTGTAATCTCGATATGTTTATATATTGAATCACTTAGATGTCTAATATTTTAGAAGTTACATGGAGATTTGAAATTTCTACAGGTTGAAACGATGATGTACTTAGTATGGGGATGGATACTAGACTAAAATAGGGGCGGAGTTTTTCAGTGTCGTTTTCTACATGTCTTACTAGAAGACTAAATTGGGATCTTAGACAACTAGTCTTAAACAAATATGAGAGTAAGACTACTCATTAGATTTTTAGCTACATTGAACGAGAGACAAACATAGGAAGTAAAGGAAAAAGTTAGCCCGAAAATCCGGCTTCCGAGGGTGTTACAAGCATCCATGTTGCCTGTTTAAAAATAGTACCATTTTAATAATGTGTTATGCTTTTAGTTTTAATAAAATAATCTTAATTTAATATTTAAAAACAATTCCTATTTTATTATAACCAATTTTATTTTTTTCTTTTTCAAAATCATTTTTTATTTTTATATAATACAAAAAACGAAATTTTATTTTTTCGAAAATAATTATGAATCTTTTTTGTATTAAAAAAATAAATCAAATACTTCAATACTTTGAATAATATTTGAAATAATATTCTCGGTTAGAGATTTTCTTTTGAGATTCATCCTTCTGTCTGCTTTCTGTCCATCTGGAAATACTACACATTCAATTTTTTGGGAGTTTGCCTTTTTGGCTTCCTCTCTGCGCTTTCTAGATCTGAAGATACAGAACATAGGTTTGGCTTTTACTTGCTCTGACTTAATGGAGTGTTCTTGATGTGCAGGCTTCATCTTCAAGTCTCTACATGCCAGATCCTGAAGATGCCGTTGCGCATCGAGATGCTGGTCTAGCTGTTAATGATTTTCTGACACGGACATCATCATAGGCAAGCTATTTGTACCCAAGTGTATTTGAAAGCTTTAGTGATAAGACTGTGGAAAATTTTTGCAATCCTCAGTCCACTGTACAACACAGTGGAATATTTTGAAGAATGGCTGGCAAGTCGGCAAAGCTAGCCTCTAGGCTGAGGGTGTTTATTGTAACCTATGATAGAGTAGATCACATTTGTATAGCATGAAATACTAATTCAAAAGAATTCAGATCTCTCAGAAATGCCTGTTAGGACAGCAGAGAACGCGCGAGCTAATATTGTAGTTTCTGTTGTTGTTTCTCTTTTGAAGCATCGATCGATTCATTCTTTCTCAGTGAAGACAGAGGATAGATGTATTTCAGGAAGAAGAAAATAAGGAAAATTAACCAGTATGTTTGATACACGAATGCTTTAGAATTTTGAGGTCCAATGTGAAATTAGTTGTGTCTTGGAAATTAAAATATGGCAATTGGTTGAATAATTCAACTTATATCTTATGGCCTTAAGGTTTCTTTGTTATATTATAATTACATGATATGGTTTGATTGAAAAAAGAATTGATTTAAAACAATTATTGCATACTTTTTTTTCTATAAAGATGAGATTAGTTAATATTGTAATTCTTGGGTCTGAATTTAAGGGCCTCATCTTCAATCATTTAATATTTTTTTTGTAACAAAAAAAGTTAATTATCATTCTAGCATGCACAATCTAAACTAAGAAACAAAAATTTGCACAATCTAAACTTAATTTATTCATAAATTTTAAAATAAATAATTTTTAAAAATAAATATTATTAAATTTAGTAATTAATAAGATATCATTATAAGATTTGTATATTAAATATATACACTAATAATGCATAAACTATGAACTCGTTAACTTATATGATTAAGTTTTCTGATCATTTGAGAAATCTTACACTTTATTTATCTTTTATATATATATATATATATATATATATATATATATATATATATATATATATAGTATCATCATTACATTGGAATAATTCCTTCTTAACTAATTTAAACTACACTGCCAACTAAGGTATACTGACATAATCATCATGAGTAAGGACCCTCTTACAGAATCTTGAAAACTACAAGCAAAGTTAGCTTTCATTTTTCAACTTTAGTTTAAATATATGCCTTCACCTTATATTCAATGTTATCCTTATGTGTAATTTCCTAATAAATCAAGCATCATGTTTGATACATATATATATATATATATATATATATATATATATATTTATATGATTTTTCTCTTCTTTCTTTTGCATTTGATCTTTGAGTTTGAATCTCACTGAAACACTCTACTTTTTTGTCCAATAGTGCCCCAGAAGAAAATAAAGCTTTAAGTAGAACAAAAAGCATTCTTCGCTAATAATAATAACTTAAATAGAGCCACAGTCTGAGTGTGGAGAAAGAGGATACATGTACAGAGATTAACACTCAAAATTTATTGAAGTCATCTCTTAAAATAATTCAAAGAACTAATGCATGTTTGGTACATGGGATAAGGATAGGATAAGATAAAATAATATTATGGATATGATAAGATTAGATGATAACATCCTATCTTATGTTTGGTGTGTACAAGGATTAAGTATAAGATAGGATGATTTTTTATCCTTTACCATATTTGTTACATGCAAGATTAAAATTAGAATAAGATAATATTTTTTATTGGACAAAATTTAAGGATAAAATAGAAAATTGATTAATAAAAAAAGTTTGAAACATATCCTATCCTATTGATTAAAAATAATCCTCCACTTTTCTAAAGGATTAAGTTATCCTCTTGGTATAGGATGACTTATCTTCTCACTAATCCTACCCTTTTACTTAAATGAATAACAAACATGAGATAAGATGATAATCATCCTATCCTTGAAATAATCCCATGTGCCAAACATGCACAATTGAATTAAACGTTTCAAATAAATAGAAGGAATTTATGAAAAAAAAGAAGAGGAAACATCCCTCTTGTTAATTTTTTACAAAAAAATTGTTTTATTTCAATTAATATTTTTTTAATACTATTAATAATATATATATATATACACACACATACGTTTTTACAAATCTAATGTACTCCTATTGTGTTTTTTTTTATTTTTTTCTTATATTTAATATCATTATTATTTTTCATTAAATTTTAATAATCAGAATTTCTTTTACAAAAAAATTTATTCACATGATACAAGTACTTATATTTCGAATTGTTGCATATAAAATTTTTTCAAAATCTGAGAATTCTTCGTTAAAGAAAGCCTTGCATGTATTTTTGCCCTAGACATTTCTTAAGGTTTCTTCTAAAATTGCGCTTGCACCAAGCAAGCTCTACTTTTATACCGACCCTATTATATTACTTCACTACCTTTCATGTATCTAGCTTTTTCAAATGTATTAGGCTTGAAAGTGGAAACAATCCTAAAACCCGTCATTTCTGTCTTCATTTCAGTTTAAGTATCCAATAAACCAAGAAAAAACCAAACCAACAAGCTATAGAGTGAATGAAACAGTAGACAATATTCCAGGGAAATATGAGCCTTTCTCCTGAAAAGTCTTCTCCGAATAATCTATCAACGACAGAAGAGTATCCCTCTCCGGTTGGAGCTCATGTTCCGGCGAAAGCTGAGCCTGTGGTGGCATTCCCGGATCCGAACCATGCACATGAAGCAAGTTCCTTTGGCAACAAGGTTTTGTCTGAAGAATCATCAGTTCCTTTTGCTGTTTGTTCCATAGCAGGGGGCGCTCTTCCATCTGCATCAAATCCTCCAGAAGGGTATCCAAGGCACCGAATGTAAAGCCGCCTTCGGGTTGTTGTAGCCGTTGTAGCATCTTATGAAACCATTGTTGATCTCTCAACAAGTTTGATACAAAAACTTTTAGCCATGCTTCGTTATTGTAGCTCTGTTCCAAATGAACTAGATGCATTAAATCTATGGAAATTTGGTTTGTATGGCATAGGAATCATTAAGATTTGATCAATGATGAAACCCGATTTCGAATGGATGATTGGGCTTCTTTTTCCATCTTTTATGGTGAATTGAAGACGAAATATTGCAATCAAATTCTAAATTAGCTTGGTGAAATTTTCAGAAGAAATTATTGCTTAAAGATTTCTTAAATATTTCTTCACTGATGATAAGAACTTGAAACAAAAGTAGTCTATTTTAAAATAAGTGTGTAAGACTATGTATTTAACAGACACTGCTTTTGCAATGTTCTTAATTGACTAGCACTTTTTGATCCATCATCGAAGTATTGACTAGATAAATTGCCTGCGTCCGAAATTCACTGTAACTATGGTTCTAAACTCAAAAGTGAAATCATTAACTTTGACGAATAAGAGATATTATCCAAAGTGGAAATCAACTTTAGGGATAAATCCGGAAAATGGAATTGCCACAGTTAATATGCTGATTCCTGCCTGAGCTCTACATGAATCAATGACACTCCATTAGGAAAGTTGTATTCAGAAGGAATTCAACATTCCTGCAAACAGAAGTTGATCTTACTACTAATAAATCTTAGCACTTGTAATCTGCCACCTGTGCTTATTCTTGTTCTTTACTTGAAGCACTGGCAATTGGGATTGTTAGAGACGGGATTTAGGAAAAACATAGCAAAACCAAATCAACAAGAAAAGTAGGAAACAGGACATTTCCTGGAGAAAGAGATGAGCTATTCTCCTCAAGGGTCTCCTTCACAGGATAGTTATCCACAGTCGGAGAAACAATTTGGAGGCTGTGAAGGTGAGGATCCTCCGCAAAGGGACAAGAGCCGCCATCAGAAGCAGCAGCAGCAAGCGTCTCCAGTGAGGGTTCTTCCGCAAGGGCACCTTCCAGAAAGCAATAATCCTGACAAGCAGAGTAGTCATCAAAACTCCCAACATCACCTCCAAAAGCAAAGCATTCCACTTGGGGTTCCTTCTTCATCAGGATACGAGCAAAAAGATCATTATCCTGAAAGCAGTTCTAGTCTTCCAGGTTATCAAAGTTCCCATAATCAAACTCACCAGCAGCAGCCTGTAAGAGTCCTCTCACAAGGATATAATCCCAAAGATAATGATCTCTCTAATCATCAAAGTCCCATCCAATCCCATAAACAGGTGATTGCTTCAATCCAGGATCCTTCACCACAACAAAGTATTCCTAAAGATTCTAGTACTACTCATCGACTGCCAAGTGAAAGTTCCAGCAAAACCCAGAAAGAGCTGACCACAGAAGAAGTTCCTGTCAAGCAAAGGAATCCCTCAGAAAGCTCAGGGGAAGGACGCATGGATCCTCCAAAGAATATTTCACCGACCAAAGACCATACCAATGGCTCGGAACAAAAACAAAATCCTCCGCGAGAGCGTCTTCCAATTCCAGAAGGGTACCCACCATCTCGGCCCCCAACTTCTCCGTCTAAATTGGAACCTCGTCCTAAGAAAGGATTGTTGGAGAAAATATGTTGCTGTTTTTTTTTATAATGGTGACATTAAAATTGAGGCTGATCACTCTTTGAAGCATCTTTTAATCATGTTTATAACAGATTAATAGCTACGAATTCTTTGCTTTGTACATACATATTCAGCTAGCACTTGTATGTTCTCTTATTTATATGTTTTTTTTATTCAATGATTATTATCACAGAAACCTTCATTAAAACTAATTATAAAAATTTTCAAATTCTTTTTGGTCTCCGAGGCCCAAGAAAACTGAATTGATTGGACAATCAACTTGATGAAATTAAAAAGATTGTTTTTTTACCCAACAATATATTTGGAAGGAATTAACTTAACCAATAATCTGTTTTATTAATCAAGTAATTCTCATCCCTCAGCTTTGTTATGCTGATTTAAAAAAAATATTATTTTGAAAGAAAAAAGTAATAAAAACGTGTAAGGTAGATAATTAACACAAATTTTATTTACCATTTATACATGTAGGAAAATTATACAGTGAAATAACTCATACAAATTAAACATATAAAAAAGAAAAAAGGTGATACATTGACATATGTACTACAAAATACAAATAGAACAAGTGAACAACCTATTGGAAATAAGAAGAAACAACTCCCATCCGCCACATGAGCGACTCAAGTGGTAAAGCAGAAGAGACCTTAGATTCGAGCCAAATGAAATATCAGTGACCATCCTTCAACACTATATATGCATCCAATATCCATATGTAGGGGACATGGACATGGCACACCGTTGGACGGTTGAGGCATTACAAATTTTGATTACACCACTTTATGCAAAATCGACAAAGACTAAGGAATAACCAGCTTCCTAGGACATAAACGACTATTCCTTCCATCCCCATTGGTTTGTTGCTAAAAATGACAAAACAATATCCTATAGCTAAAGCGGTTCCTTTCCAGAATTCATCATGTAGAGAAAGGAATATCAAACATCCTGCAAATATGATCACTATAAAATAACCTTGAATCAGCAGAGTTGTAGGGCATAACCACCATCCTACAATTAAAATCCTAAGTTTTGACACCTGATAAGCAAAACACATGAACATCATTAAAACGACAACCAAAACTGAAAATAAAATGATAACTCGAATTGCTAGATCAGTTGGAGCTAAGCCAAAGATTGATTGATAGAAGCATACAGCAAGAAATGCAAGGAATATTTGAAGAGCAGTCCTGAAACCATAAGGAAAAGGTTTAAGGAGTCCCAATGTTAGGAAAAATGTTACTATGAAGGCAGCGCAAGTTGGAATGTAGAAAAGAAGAAAATTAGTTTGATTCATGACTGATTTCCCCAGTTGTGTAGTTTGAGGAATTGTCTCCCTGACAAACACCACCAGGCGGGCTAAGACTGGCTTGGTAGGTGGCTGTTAAAAGCAGTCCTAGAATTACTAGTAAGGCCTTGCGGCCCTCAATTGATATATTGTCCATATCATGAAAAATTATTGCTGATGCATTTCTCACAGACTTGGAAAATTGTTTCTGCAATTTCTCTATGAAGGTTGAAACCCTTGGAATAAAGCAACTACTGTAACAGCCCGTTACCACATTTTTAACTAATTTCCATACAACATTACCGATTGGGCTGTCTGCGATGCCAATAACATTCTACAATGATAATGATAAATAATAACATTTATTTATCAAATGCGGAATATGAAATTTCTTTTTCATTGTTCCTTACATCTGACATCCCCTATTGTCTTTGTCTCAATAAACTAGTACTGTATACGTATATCTGAAATGTAAAAGAGAAGAGACTGTACCTGTCACGTCTAACATAACATGCCTTAGCGCTTTAAACGTAGCTATACCCATCTGAGAGCTAAATCTCTAACTCCGTGTCTTTTTTCTGTGGAGTTAAAACAAAGGAGTAAGCGACTCATACGCTCAGTAAAGGAGACATATACTGTTTTATGAAACCAAAATCACATTTCACAATTTTATTTGTGTTCCACAAATCACTTCAAATAGGAGACAGTGGTTATATCACCCTGTATTCTCAATGCGTTATTCAAATCATTTTCTCAACAGTTTACAATAAAATAGATTAAATAACAAGTAGGATTTTAACAAATCCTTTCAGTAAACAGAAATCAACAAGTTGAGACTAGGCATCACCCTATAAATAAGTCATGCTATCATCGTTCCCCCTCCCCCTTGCGAGAACGGAATCTACCGCTATTGGGGTGCACCCGTAGGCCATCGCCCCTCACAGTTATCTCTGCTAGATCTATGGCCATAATCTATAGGTGGTCCTCGGGTGTGAGATCCCCAATTTCCATGTATTCCTCCATGTATGTAAAGTATTTCGATCAAGATGATTAAATAAATATGAAGTTTAATGTATGAATGATGCATGAATGATGTATGTAATATGGAAGAACTAATAAAGTGGATGTCAATAAGTCAAATGATTTATTAGGTTGATATCAGAAAAATATTAAGAGTATGAGACAAGAAATTAAATCAGAAATTTAATTGGAGATTAAATGGATGAGTCATATGGAAGAGGAATTAAATGGTCAAATGGATTAAAGAGGGTCAAATGGATTGGCTGAGATGATTAAAGAGATGAGCATGCAATTAATGCAAGTGCATGACTCATCATCCCCATCAGCTATCACCAACGTCAGCCACTCTTCCCAGCTCTCCCTCTCGTGCCATCACCAATCTTCCAAGTTTCCATTCCAAGCTCCTTGCTAAACCACCTCATCCTTCCACTAATTCACTAAGTTCGTAGAACGAAAAATAATCCCTGTCACTAGACTAAGTGATATCCAAAGTTTGGTGGATTGATTTCAAGTATTGGAAGAGATCTCAAAGTTTGAGATTTTGATCTCTAGTGAAGGTAAGAGAAATAGATGATTCTTGCAATTTCGTTCTTGGTTTGGAGTTGTTTTAAGTTAGTATAACATGTGTATGTGGTTTAATTTAAGGTTTGATATGATATGATGATTTCAGCTTTGAAGGAGTGAAAGCTAGGGTTAACGCGCCAAGTGATCTTACGTTCTCGAAGGAATCGAGATAAGAAATTTATGTAACGGACGTAAGGCGGCTATGTCCGCATGTTTTAATATGATTTTGAACTGCTTTGGGGAGAAATACTAGTTGTCTTTAGCAGGAAAAGTGCATTTTCGGACTTGTTCCCTAGTACCAATTAGGCTAGGGGCAGCCGACTGCCTAGAGACAACCAAAACGCCGTTTTCCAAAAACAGATGCAAACCAGTCGACTGCTATGTAAGCCAGTCGACTGCTATTTACCCAGAAGCATTCTGTTCCAAACCAGTCGACTGCTATATGAGACAGTCGACTGCTATTTGCCAAATTGCATTCTGTTTCAAAAACAGTAGACTGCCCTATATGACCAGTCGACTGCTATTTCTTAAGAAGCATTCTGTTTGAAAACCAGTCGACTGCTATATGGACCAATCGACTGCCCCCATGTATTTTTCGAAAAGAAAATAATTTCGAGAAATGAAGTTATGAAGCAGCAACCGACTGCCCCATGAGGCCAGTCGACTGCCATGTACGAAAAGAGCTTTCAAAGTTTATTTGATTTAAACACAAAAGTGTTTTCTGAAAAAGTATATTATAATGTTTTGAGACTATGGACTGCATAATGATTATGCATTTCTGATGGCTGAGAGACTCTGATCAAGTCCTCAGTAATATGTATGTTAAGCGAGGAACCCTAGTCCGGTTCTCAAGACCATAAGTGACACCTGACTAGTGCTCACTATGGTATTATTAAGGCAAGAGAGAATCCCTGACCTCTACATGGTATACAAATGTACTAATGCATGATTAGAGTCATATGAGTCATATGAATGGGAATGAACGGTTCATATGACGACTCAATCGCTTAAATATTGTACATAGTCTCCATCTATTTCAAAGTACAAGACGTATGTATGAAGAAAAGTATGATGTATGTTTTTAAAGTATGTTATGAAGTATGATGTTTTAAAGAAAGAAGTATGATGCATGTTTTATATGTATGCTATATTTTAAAAGAAACATACAAAGTATGATTGCCATGTCATTTGAAATAAAAATGCATGGTTGCAAACAATGCATGAAAGATGTTTATAATGCATGCTTTATAATGCTTTACATGACATTATAGAGCCAAGTAGGAAAGGTGCATATAGAGACATAGCACACTCTTTTACATACTTTTCTTACTGAGCGTAAACTCACCCTTTTACGACCATTTTTCCTACAGATTACCTGAAGTGAATCCCGCTCTGACTAGAGGAGCTTGTTTTTGAAGAATCAAGGTGTACCTTCTTGATACGCTTCCCAGTTAGCATAGAAGGTATACTTATATGTTCATGTATATAGTAAATTGTAATTCAGCTACAGTACAGTACAAGTAGAAATTTATGTATATAAGATGTCGGGGATGTAAGATAAGATAATGTACGAGATCCTGTGGAAATGGAATGATATTTATATATATCATTTTATGCTTATGGATATTGAACAAAATTTTATGAGTTATTAGATAATTAACTAATATATGAAAAGAGGGATGACATTGATGAACTAAATCTAAACAAAGAAGGAAAAAGATAAGTGATAAGATGAAGTGACGGGGACGTCACATCGGGTCCACTTGCCAGGTGACCTCGAGACCTGCTGATGACTTGGCGGGTCCATCAGCCTCATACTCATAATAATGCATGAAACTAGGGGCCTAAAGTCTCAAAATCACTTTTTATCACATGAAAAACCTTTAAGGAATTATCACACCCATATTATCATTTTCTCAAAATGATTTGATTTCCAAAAAGGTTTAAGCTTTCTGTTTACAAAACACATTTAAAACCTTCCAAAATCTCAACCTTTAAAATCTACTCGCCCAACATGGCTCGCCTAGGGCAACTCGCCCAGCGCGGAGAACTTGTGTTCGCCCAGCGCGGAGAACTTGTGTTCGCCCGCCCAACTTTGCTTTTAAAATCAGAAAGCAAAACTGGCTCGCTCTTTGTGGCTC
This sequence comes from Heritiera fomes, assembly GCA_032173925.1. Classification (NCBI taxonomy): domain Eukaryota; kingdom Viridiplantae; phylum Streptophyta; class Magnoliopsida; order Malvales; family Malvaceae; genus Heritiera; species Heritiera fomes. Next base: position 9,598,373 of record JAPDPM010000002.1, on the reverse strand, counting down.
GCCCATTAGTCAATTCGCCCAAAAAGGTTTATAATTCTATTTTGGAAATATTAAAACATCTTATTTTTCGTATAAGAATTACACTTTAAAATTGTTCGCCAGAGTCAGCTCGCCCTTCACGGCTTGCCCCTGACAACTCGACAAGACGGTGAATTAGTATTCGCCCGCCACTTAGCTTTTCAAAACAGAAGTATGTCTCGTTGATAGCGGTTCGCCCGCCTTATATTTAAAATAAGGGTCGCCCGCCTAAACAACTTGAAATGAGTTCGCCCTTAATTGGCTCACTCGGATTTCATTAAAAAGGGTCGCCCGCCCCAATTTTACAAGAGATTTTGGTTCGCCCGCCAATATCAGTTCGACCAAAAATAACATAGGGTCGGCTATGTAGCTCGCCCAATATCAAATAAATTCCTCAAACAATGCATGTCAGAAAACAAAACATTTAACTTAATATTTTTCATAAAATTTACTCCACAGGACATGCATTACTTCACACACATCTCCCTTACCTGGTCCAACGAAGCCTTGTTTCCTTCTCGTCTTCCAAATCGCATTCACCGAGTTCATAATTCCCGGCTGCAAATAATTTATAAATTCTATTAATATTTTCATTTCATATTACTTGGCGAGATTGAGATAAATCAAATGACTACTCGACCAACAGCGCTTGAACTAGTTCACCCAGACGAGCTCGCCATTCACCAAATGGCTTCCACATGGTAGCTCGCCCGCCATTACTCACCGTAGGATTGTGAGCTCGCTCAACATTCAACTCACTAGGCCTACATTGGCTTAATTGTGAGAGTTCGCCCACAATCATATTTGCCCAAAGTCTCTACATTTGAGCTCGCCTATTAATTCACTTCACTAGAATTGGGCGTTCTCGCCCTTTGAACACAGACTTTACCTTGGCGAGTTCCTTATTATCTACTCGCCTCCTTGGCGATTACTAGTTTTCAACATGGGCGATCACTGTAGTCGCCATTGTCGTCACTTATTTCATTACTTTCCTTGTTTTAATATTCTCTAAAGATCTAACTAAAACAAGATTGTGTTCTATGTTGTAAACATATAAGTCTACCACTGAATATCAAGAACACCTCAGAAATATGAAACTCACCTCAATCAACTGCACTTCCAGAACAGATTGCTTTCCGTCTCATGTTGGCCTCCTTTTACTTATTCCTTTAGCTCATCAACTTAAGGAAGAAAGGTTTGCAAGCAGGTTTACATGTTTAGCCAACTGAAGAGTGAAACTCAGTAAGTCAAGCATGGTAGGAATGGAAGAATTAGAATATTAACTTGCAGTAGAAGAACTTCCATGAAGAAGATGGAGTTGGCTAAATCGATTTTCCTCACTTGTTTCTTCTTATATAGCCCAGCTTATCCAATCCAACTCTACCACCCGTCCCTTATCTGCTTCTTTCATCATTTCACGTCTATCACTCCTTTAATGCATGAAGAGAACTGAAGCATAAGTGGCGTGAAAGTCCTCCTTACACACTCCTTTTTCTGCTTCAATTGACTTTGTTTTGTTTCTCAACCAATAAGGTTAATTCCTTACTGACTTTAACATCTTCTCCATTAATTGTTTTCAACCGTATGACTTACAAGTCAATTTTGGCTGCTAATTGGTTTAGATCTATTCTCACGTTGTCCACAAATGTCATTCCACTTCACCTATTTAATCTGAAATCTCAGCTCGCCCATTCCATTTCAATTTTAGTTCGCCAGCATTATTTGGTGATTTACTAGCTGATTTTCCTTCTCTTGGCGATCACATTGTCTTGGCGAGTACTTATTGCCTTACTTTCCTCCAAGACTATCATTTGCCCCTCTATATGTCACTCGCCATACTCATCTCTTGTGCGATCACAAGTCCTCGCCCCTTCGGGCGATCACCTTACACACTAGTTGGCGAACTAACCTATTCGCCCAACAACAATTTAATCAATTTCGCCCAACAGCACACTCGCCATCATCAATTGGCGATCACTTTTTACTCGCCCACTGGCGAGCTATTCGCACTCGACTCTAGTGTTTTTCACAAAAATTGATCTCTTCTCATTTTAAATTAAGAAGCTTTTTACTTGAGTGAAATCAATATTCATTATTTATTTAAATTCCATTTTCAATTTTATGGAATTAGAGTCTACAGTAGTATAGAATCGGATCTTACAACTACGCAGAATTCTAATGCTTTCTTTGTTTTTAAGTCGTAGAGCAACATCCAATGCAGTTGAACCATTCAGATTGGTCGCATGTTTGTCAGCTTTGAATTTCAATAGCAGTTTGAGCATCTGTTCAATTAAGAGTTTGACGAAATTATACAATCTAAAAATAATCCATTTATTTAGCTAACAGTTAAATTAATTAGAGCAGAGGAGAAGAACCTCATCTCGATTATCACGCGCAGCTATGTGCAAGACGGTATCGCCCTTTCATCTATCTCCCTCCAAAAGAGACACAATTATTTGGGAGCATGAAAAACTTGGTGTTTTCTCAATCAAAAAACTCTCTGATCTCCTTATATAGTCCAATTCTACATTCTCGGGTTTGGATGTTAGTCACTTTTGGAAGTTCAAAATTCCTCCAAAAAGTGCGATGCTTTCTCTGGCTTTTAGCTCTTGGAAAACTTCCCACGAGAGACTTCCTGATTAAGAGAGGGATTGCCTTGCCACTATCCCAAAATATTTGTCCTTGGTGCATGACTGCTAGTGAAAATTATCAACATATCTTCTACCTCTGTCCAAGCATTGTTCCTTTTTGGAATATTTTTTTCTATTAGTGGAACATTAGTTTCTGTCATTCTCAATCACTTGACTCTTTTTTGGTTGGCTGGTTTGACATATCTTTGCATGCCACACTTAAGACTTGGTGGTTTTCTTCTATCTCTGTGGCATTATGGTCCCTATGCTTGGCTAGAAACAAATCTACTTTCAATAATAAGAGGTGGGCCATTAAAGATATATCCTATTTGGTTAAGATGCGGTCCTTTTTGTGGATCAAAGTAACGATGTCTGATAACTCAATCATCGTTGACTGTCTATGGTGGATTTCCCTCTTGACTTGCTTTATGCCCACTACTACAAAAAGTCATCCTTTCAACATCCGTTGGGCACCTCGTACTCGAGGTTCTTTAAAACTGAATGTTGATGACTCTACTTTGGGGAAGCCAAGCCCCGCAGGTTGTGGTGGCGTTCTTCAGAACAACGACAGCCAAGTTATTGGGATGTTCTTTGGTCCGCTGGGCTCTTTGGACTCGAATGTTGCAGAGCTCCTAGCAATTTGTGAAATGCCCATTTTTCATGTAATTCCTCCATAATGGTAAAGTATTTCAGCCTAAATGAGATAAGTAGATATGAGAATTATGAAGTATGGATGATGTATGGAACATGGAAGAAGCAATGAGATGGAAGGTTAATTAGTCGAGAAATTAAATTAAAGTTATAAGAATAATTGAGGTATGAGAAAAGAATTAATATCAAAAAAATTTAGTGTAATTAAAGACAAGTGTTATATGGAAGAAAGGAGACCAATTAAGTGAATGGTCAAATAATAATGGTCAAAGATTGGGAGGAAATGATTTAATTGGACGATGATGAAGCAAATATCAGATTTTCTAATTAAATGATATATGTGACTGATATGAGAATGGAGGAAGAAGAGAATTAAAAATATTAGACATTTAATGTAATTAAATGGGCATGTGTCATATGCATGGAAGATGAGGAATTAAATGGTCAAAGAAGGGTCAAAAGCATGGTCAATGGCTGAGATGAGATGAGTATGGGATAGGGAAGCATTAAATGAGGCTGCATGAGTCATCACCTCTCTTATCCAAGTCAGCAACAACCCTCTTTTCCAGGCCTCTCCCTCTCGTTCTCTCCATTCCTCCAAGTTTCCATAAGTTTCCATTCCTAGTCCCCTTGACAAACACCCTTGTTTAGAAACCAAATCGTTAAGCTTGTTAGACGAAAAACAATCATAATCACTAGACGAAGCTATGTCTGGAGTTTAGTGGATTGAATCCGAGTAATCGAGGAGATCAGAAATCCTGAAATTTGGTGATTTATAAAGGTAAGAGATAGAAGTGGTTTTAGTTGATTTTATTCATGGTTTGGAGTTGAGTTGAGTTAGTATAGCACGTGTATGATGATTATTTAAAGGTTTAATTGATATGATGTTACAGCTTTGAAGAAGTAAATTGAAAAGCTAAGGTTGATGTGACCAAGCTCGAGGATTATTGGCAATCGGGGTAAGGAATTTATGTAACGGATGTAAGGCGGCTATGTCTACATGTTTTATAATGTTTTATGTGGTTTGGAGAGAAGCATCAGTTGTCTTTTTGCAGGAAAAGTTGCATTTTCGAGCTTAACTCCTAGTACCAACTAGGCTAGGAGCAGCCGACTGCCTTAAGTAGCAGCCGACTGCCTAGAGACAACCAACGCGTAGTTTTTCGAAAACCAAGAAAAACCAGTCGACTGCTATGTAAGCCAGTCGGCTGCTATTTACCCAGAAGCATTCTGTTTCAAACCAGTCGACTGCTATTTGCTAAAATGCATTCTGTTTCAAAACCAGCCGACTACCTATAAGACCAGTCGACTGCCATGTGTCCAGAATTATCTTGTTTGCGAAAGCAGTCGACTGCTATATGACCAGTCGACTGCTATTTCTTAAGAAGCATTCTGTTTAAAAACCAGTCGATTGCTATATGTACCAGTCGACTGCCCCCATGTAATTTCAAAAAAGAAAATATCAAAATTTTAAAAAGAAATAATTTCGATAAATGAAAGTATGAAGCAGCAGCCGACTACCCTACGAGGCCAATCGACTGCCCTGTTTTGAAAAGAGGTTTTCAAACCTATTTCAAGAAAGTATGAAATGTCATGGCAAAAAGCTATATGGCATATGCTTTGAGATTATGCAATTTTATGCTTATAGTAGGGGCTCTGATCAAGTCCCGAAATGATGTATGTTTTGGCTGAGGAACCATAAGTCAGGCCTCAGTCGCTACAGAAGGACACCTGACTAGTGTTAACTATAGCCACTGACAGTTGGCCAAATTTGTCTTTATTACTTGTTCGGCTGTGGGAGAATTACTGGCCCTACGGGGTAGCCAATGATGATGATGATGCTGTGCATAACTCCATTAAAGTAAAATAGTTTTTATGTTATTTAAAAGCTATATGTATATGTGATTTCAAAAGAATAAAGAAATTGTAAGTATTTGATTTACTTGCGTACGATGATTTAAAAGAAGTATATGACATATGTTTTCATACGATGATATAAAGAACGTATATGAAGTATTCAAGTATATGAAGTATGTTTGCATATGCTAATTTAAAGAAGTACATGATTTTCTTGGTTTACTAGATTTACTTGATTTATGAGCATATGCTATTATGAAGAACTTTCTATAATTGATGAAAGTGTACGATTATGCTTTATAATGATTTTTCATGAAATTATAGAGCCCAGTAGGAAAACTGCATATAGAGGCATAGTACGCTCTTTTACATATTTTTCTTACTGAGCGTAAACTCATCCTTTTACGAATATTTTTCTATACAACCTACTTGAAGTAACCCTTCGCTCTCGATAGAAGAGCCTACTAGTGGATCTTGAAAGTTACCTTCGAGATACGCTTCTCAGTTAATATTGAAGGTATACTTATGTAATCATGTAAGGTGTATTATAATTCAGCTATTGTACAGTATAAGTTTACAATAATGTATGTAATATGTCAGGGATGTAGGTTAAGTAAGATGTGTAAGATCATGTGGTATGAAATGGTATTTATATATATCATTACTCTGTTAAATGAAAGTAAATTAATTTTATTGAGCTATTAGATGTTAGCTTAAGAATAAGAAGAAGGAATGACATTGACGAGCGAGTCTAATCAAGTTTATGTAATAAAAGGAAAAAGTTAGACAGTAAGATGTAGTGACGAGGACGTAACATATTGATATCAGAGCTGATTAAATTGAGATTTGTCAGTGTCAATAAGTTAGAGTTAGTGTATATCCCCAATGCACTGTACATGTCTGAATACATATACTATGTATAACTGTTTGAAGTTATACTAAATAGCTCAATTTTGTGATTTTATCGACAGAATGAGCTTAGGTAAAGGGGTATTGGTGAAGGAAGAGGAAGGGGTCGTATAGAACTACCCCCAATACAGTCTCCTTTTCCATCTCTGTTGCAAAGCCCGAATACTAAGTTATCGAAGATGGAGAAGCACATGGAGAATATGACCACGATGTTTACGCAGTTTATGGCAAACTTTCCAAACGTGGTCACAAGTGTACCGTCCGCTATTCCTACAGTACAGCCCCCACCAGTACCACCAGAGTTAACTCCACAAGTCCCAACTACTGAAAGGTAGGATCTCACAACCTATTGCAATGTGACCTTGATTAAAGAATTCAAGAAGCTAGATCCGCCTAAGTTTAAAGGGGATAGGGGCACGTTGGTCGCAGTAAACTGGGTGAAGGCGGTCGCTAGATCCTTTGAGTATATGCCATGCTCTGAAAAGGAAAAGGGTGGGTTTGGCTACTTATCTATTAGTGGACGATGCAGAGTATTGGTGGCAGTCCACTCGGGCCTTTTTGGAAGCCCAACATGTTGAGGTTACATGGGATAGATTTTTGGAAGCCTTTAATGAACATTATATCCCACGCGCTGATCAGACTAGGCTGAAGATTGAATTTTTGAACTTGACTCAAGGGACAATATTAGTTAATCAATATGAGTCGAAGTTCATTTCTCTCAGTGGATTTTATTTAGAGATCCTTAGATGTGAAGGATATAAGATATACAGATTTATAGAAGGACTGAAACCTTCTATCAGATCCAAGTTTTATACTATGGGTATCACTACTTATAATGAGACAGTCCGTAAGGCTCAGTTGTGTGAGCAAGACTACGAGCTTTATCAAACTGATTTCCAAGCCCAAGGTAAAGGCAAGAAAGCGATAAAGCGGAAGTTAGAAAGGAAAACCTCGAGAGATGGATACCCACCTGGGAGAAGTAGGCCATATGAAAGAGCCTCGATAGGTAAGCAAGTAAATTATAAGAAAATGATCATTAGTTTAATTAAATGGTTATATAGAATGTACATTAAATTGGGAGTATTATTATGGTTATGGTATAGGGATTTCTAGAGCTACCAGGATCAAGATAAATTATGAGAGATCCCGACATTCAGCAGGTAGTACCGCTAGCTCACCTAAGGGTATAAGACAAAGGTGTGAATATTGCGGAAAGTTTCATGGATCACAGCCACGCCGGTTGGCAAGTGGCGCCTGTTTTAGGTGTGGTAAGCAGGGACATATGATTAGAGATTGTCCCAAGAGGAATATAAGGATGTCTGAGGAATCAGAGAAGACCCCTCAACGACAGCGTAAGGCCACTGCGGAAGAAAAGGGAAAGACACCCGTTAATTATGATGTAAACGTTGAAGATGTATAATGCAAAAATATGTTGTATTATTTAACTTATTGTAAATGAAGTTAATACAAAGTATGTATGGTTATGTGAAGGATTTTTAGCTTACGTTGTTAGAGTAGCAAAGAAAAGTCCTGAACTTAATGAAATACAACAATTGACAAGAAACGATATTTGGAACTCTGAAGTACTTATTGGTATGAGGTTTCATGGTGTATATAGTGATATGTGAATGAGTATAAATGAGAATGATGAGTGACTTAAACTAATATTCATAAAAAATTTAGATTGCTTAAACTAATATTCATATTAGTTTATTTTATTCAAATGCTTTATTTTATGAAAGCATCACTCTGAGAAGAATAAGAATTAGTATGAAAGATGAGTTATCTCAACGACGGTAATTATTCCCTATAGTCGCTTCTAGGTTTCGGAACAAGACAGGTATTTTAAAGTACCTTCCTTACTCCATTCAAATCCCTAGCCGACTATAGTATCCTTCCTATTTGACCCCTAAAGTACCATAGAGAAATGAGGACGTTCGTTTATTTTGGCGTATTTAACGTTATAGAAAGAAAAGTAGGGATAGCTGTTATGAATAAATTACATTTAAAATTCTGATTGAGACAGAAGAGATAGCTCGAGCTTCTGAAGGATTATGAAAGTGAGATTATATCATTTAAGGAAAGCCATTGTGGTGGCAAATGCTCTGAGCCGGAAGCATGAAGTTATAATGGTTTATATGGTGATAAGAAAGTATGAATTACTTGAGTAAATTACAAGCCTTAATTTGAATGTTATGCCTTCAAAGTAAATTCGGAATGATGGCTAATATAATGATTAAGCCTAAATTGGTGGACAGATTAATTAAGTCAACTCACTTCCTACCTATGAAGTCTACAAATACACTTAGTGTTATAGCATAAATATATGTGAAAGAATGTCGTTAGACTATATGGAGTTTCAGTGAGCATTACATATGATAAAGATTCCAGGTTTACTCTCACTTATGGGAGCATTTTCAAGAAGCCATGGGATCTAAGTTGAATTTTAGCACAGCTTTTCATCCGCAGACTGATGAACAGTCCGAGCACAGTATTCATACGCTCGAGGATATGTTGAGAGCTAGTGCTATGGATTTTAAAGGCTCATAGGACGATCATCTGTCATTGGCTGAGTTTGCTTATAATAGTAGCTATCACTCAAGCATCGGGATGACACTATATAAAGCTTTGTATGGTAGAAGGTGTCGATCTCTGATTTGGTGGGAAGAAGTGGGCGAGCGTAAGTTATTGGCTCCAGATTTAGTCGAGCAAGCCTATGAAAATGTTAAGTTGAATTGACTAAGGCTTAAGACAGCCCAGAGTCAACGAAAGAGTTATATGGATACTCGACGGAGACCACTTGAGGTTGTGGTTGGAGACTATGTGTTTTTGAAAGTTTCTCCATCTAAATGGATTATGAAAACTGGCCGACGAGGTAAGCTGAGTCCTCGCTACATCGGTCCATTTGAGGTCTTATATCGTGTTGAAGATGTTGCCTATATATTGGCATTACCTCCAGAACTATTGAGAATATATAATGTTTTTATAGGTTAATGCTTCAGAAGTATAATCCCGAATTCATCTTATGTCATAAAAGATGAAACCTTAGAGATTCAGAAAGACATAAGTTATGGGTAAAGACAATTGGGATTTTGGACAGAAAAGATAAAGTATTGAAGTCTAAGATGATCCTATTAGTTAAAGATCATTGACAATACCACACTATGGAAAAAGCTACATGAAGTTAAAGAGCTTGAGGAAAGAGAAGTATCCGAAATTGTTTAAGACATGACTTGTTACAAATTTGGAGGACCAAATTTCTAAAGGTGGGGAGAATGTGAAATCCCCAATTTTCATGTAATTCCTCCATAATGGTAAAGTATTTCAGCCTAAATGAGATAAGTAGATATGAGAATTATGAAGTATGGATGATGTAAGGAACATGGAAGAAGCGATTGGATGGAAGGTTAATTAGTCGAGAAATTAAATTAAAGTTATAAGAATAATTGAGGTATGAGAAAAGAATTAATATCAAAAAAATTTAGTGTAATTAAAGACAAGTGTTATATGGAAGAAAGGAGACCAATTAAGTGAATGGTCAAATAATGATGATCAAAGATTGGGAGGAAATGATTTAATTGAATGATGATGAAGCAAATATCATATTTTCCTAATTAAATGATATATGTGACTGATATGAGAATGGAGGAAGAAGAGAATTAAAAATATTAGACATTTAATGTAATTAAATGGGCATATGTCATATGCATGGAAGATGAGGAATTAAATGGTCAAAGAAGGGTCAAAAGCATGGTCAATGGCTGAGATGAGATGAGTATGGGATAGGGAAGCATTAAATGAGGCTGCATGAGTCATCACCTCCCTTATCCAAGTCGGCAGCAACCCTTTTTCCAGCCTTTTCCCTCTCGTTTTCTCCATTCCTCCAAGTTTCCATAAGTTTCCATTCCTACTCCCTTTGACAAACACCCTTGTTTAGAAACCAAATCGTTAAGCTTGTTAGACAAAAAACAATCATAATGACTAGACGAAGCTATGTCTGGAGTTTAGTGGATTGAATCCGAGTAATTGAGGAGATCAGAAATCCTGAAATTTGGTGATTTATAAAGGTAAGAGATAGAAGTGGTTTTAGTTGATTTTATTCATGGTTTGGAGTTGAGTTGAGTTGGTATAGTATGTGTATGATGATTATTTAAAGGTTTAATTTGATATGATGTTACAGCTTTGAAGAAGTAAATCGAAAAGCTAAGGTTGATGTGACCAAGCTCGAGGATTATTGGCAATCGAGGTAAGGAATTTATGTAACGGACGTAATGCGGCTATGTCTGCATGTTTTATAATGTTTTATGTGGTTTGGAGAGAAGCATCAATTGTCTTTTTGCAGGAAAAGTTGCATTTTCGGGCCTAACTCCTAGTACCAATTAGGCTAGGAGCAGCCGACTGCCTTAAGTAACAGCCGACTGCCTAAAGACAACCAATGCGTAGTTTTTCGAAAACCAAGAAAAACCAGTTGACTGCTATGTAAGCCAATCGACTGCTATTTACCCAGAAGCATTCTGTTTCAAACCAGTCGACTGCTATTTGCTAAAATGCATTCTGTTTCAAAACCAACCGACTGGCTATAAGACCAGTCGACTGCCATGTTTCCAGAAGTATCATGTTTGCGAAAACAGTCGATTGCTATTTCTTAAGAAGCATTCTGTTTGAAAACTAGTTTACTGCTATATGTACCAGTTGACTGCCCCCATGTAATTTCAAAAAAGAAAATATCAAAATTTTAAAAAGAAATAATTTCGATAAATGAAAGTATGAAGCAGCAGTCGACTGCCCTATGAGGCCAGTCGACTGCCCTATTTTGAAAAGAGGTTTTCAAACCTATTTCAAGAAAGTATGAAATGTCATGGCAAAAAGCTATATGGCATATGTTTTGAGATTATGCACTTTTATGCTTATAGTAGGGGCTCTGATCAAGTCCCAAAATGATGTATGTTTTGGTTGGGGAACCATAAGTCAGGCCTCAGTCGCTACAAAAGGACACCTGACTAGTGTTAACTATAGCCACCGACAGTTGGCCAAATTTGTCTTTATTACTTGTTCGGCTGTAGGAAAATTCTTGGCCCTACGAGGTACGCCAATGATGATGATGATGCAGTGCATAACTCCATTAAAGTACAAATAGTTTTTATGTTATTTAAAAGCTATATGTATATGCGATTTCAAAAGAATAAAGAAATTGTAAGTATTTGATTTACTTGCGTACGATGATTTAAAAGAAGTATATGACGTATGTTTTCATACGATGATCTAAAGAACGTATATGAAGTATTCAAGAAGTATATGAAGTATGTTTGCATATGCTAATTTAAAGAAGTACATGATTTTCTTGGTTTACTAGATTTACTTGATTTATGAGCATATGCTATTATGAAGAACTTTCTATAATTGATGAAAGTGTACGATTATGCTTTATAATGATTTTTCATGACATTATAGAGCCCAGCAGGAAAACTGCATATAGAGGCATAGTACGCTCTTTTACATATTTTTCTTACTGAGCGTAAACTCACCTTTTTACGAATATTTTTCTATATAGCCTACTTGAAGTAACCCTTCGCTCTCGATAGAAAAGCCTACTGGTGGATCTTGAAAGCTGCCTTCGAGATACACTTCCCAGTTAATATTGAAGGTATACTTATGTAATCATGTAAAGTGTATTGTAATTCAGCTATTGTACAGTACAAGTTTACAATAATGTATGTAATATGTCAGGGATGTAGGTTAAGTAAGATGTGTAAGATCCTGTGGTATGGAATGGTATTTGTATATATCATTACTCTGTTAAATGAAAGTAAATTAATTTTATTGAGCTATTAGATGTTAACTTAAGAATAAGAAGAAGGAATGACATTGACGAGCGAGTCTAATCAAGTTTATATGATAAAAGGAAAAAGTTAGACAGTAAGATGTAGTGACGAGGACGTAACACAATTAAACATGGTCTTGAGCTTTTTATTAAAGCTAGATGGAAAGACTCTCATCGCTCATCATTGAATCTGACTCGGAGGTAGCAGTTTGCTGGTGCAGGAAAGAATCGAAATGCCCATGGAAATTATGGACTATGTTTTGCAAGATTGATCAGTTTGTTCAGTCAATTGGCTAGGTCACTTTCTCCAAAATTTTCAGAGAAGCAAACCAATTAGCAGATGCTTTGGCAAAGGCAAGTGTGTCTAGGAAGGACTTCTTCATTGCCTGGTGGTGACTCTCACAGTTCATTCAATTCAACGACAGATAAACAGGCCCCGTGTTTTCTGCCACATATTGTTCTACTCCATTTTTGGATCTGTTTTTGTTTCTCCCTGTTTGATGATGTATTGAATTATTTGGGATCATTTCCATCCCACAAACCCCTCATTACATTAATAAAATTCAATGCTTATTAAAAAAAGACAGTATTGTAAAAACTACAAACCTTGTACCATATTAATGAATAAATAAGAGACATAGAATAAGTTAGGTACTATGATGCACTTTGTAATTATCATTATTTCAAGTAATGAGAATGAAGTTGCAAGATTAGTAAATTTAGCGACAAATAATCTTGAGACAATTTAGAAATCTTATATAAGTTCAAGAATTTAATAAGAACAAATAAGTGCATATATTCCACAAAATATATATGTATTCTTGTTTTAATAAAAACGAAGGCACAAGTATACTAAAGGAAATGTAGTATACTTGAATAGTAAAATAGTTAAAAATAAAATAAATAAGGAATACATATATATATATATTGAGTGTTAAATATGTATGTATATATATATATATATGTAAATTTTAAAAGAAACGAAGAATATATATATATATATATATATATATATATATATATATAAACATACCTATACTAAAAATATACTAGACATGAAAACATATATATTATATATGTATATATGGATATGTGTATGTATATATTATTTATATTTAAGATTTGAAATAAAGGTACATATACATATTATATGTAAAGAATATAACTAAATAAATAAATACATATGAATATATATTAGTGTGTATATATATATAAAGATATATATTATTATGTAAAACTGATTTGAGATTTTATAATTATAAATGAATAAAATAGGAATAAAAATATAAATAAAATAAAAAAAACCTAAGAGAATAACAAAATGTATTGTATATTAATATATAGGTTGTTAGTGGAGTTTGATGGGACTTTCTCCCATCAAATCCCACTAACATCACCATCGGCAATCACTTAAGCTTCTCAAAGAAGCTTTGTAATTAAACAAGAAAAGAAAAGAAGTGAAGGAGAGGAGGAGAGGTTCGGAGAGAACAAGAAAAGAAGGAAAAGCCGAAAGAAAATGAAAAAGGAAAGAAAGAAATAGAAGAAGAGAAGAGAAAGAAAGAAAAGAAAGTGATAAAAGAGAGAATGGAGCCGAGAGGAAAGAAGGGGACAAAAATGGGTTGTTGCCGTGACTTAATGGCATAACATGGTGGCCAAAATAAGGGCTTAAGAATGAGGAAAACATGACTGGAAGCGAGAGACAACTAAAGCTAATGTAAGCGTGGCTAAGGCAGGGGTTTTCGGTGATATTTGAAGGCTAGAAGAATGGTTTTTAGCTGGGCTCTTCAAGGGTTGATTTTGGGTTTTGCTCTGTTCGGCTATATGGGAAGGTAAAGCAAGAAATATTTGCATTCAATTATAACTTGTAATCGTGATTTATGAGGTTGATAAGTCTATTTACAGCCTTGGATTGGATTTAATTCATGTACAAGTAATTATGGTGTGTCTGATCATGAAGTAGAAGTAAAGAAATTGTTGTGATTTGAGGAATGTTTTGATAGGAATTTGTAAAAATGATGAAAGGAATTCCATTTGGAAATTAAATTAATGATTTTGAATTGATTGTTTATGCTAAATTCTGGAAATGGCGTGAAGAGGGAGGCTACCAATCCTTGTGTGGTTGAGTGGTGATGATTAAATTCTAATGAACTTAAAGTATTTAAGGAATATACTGTAACATCCCAAATACCCAATATGACTAATATTTACTTAAAACTTTCCCTTTACTTACCGGTTGGGCTGTCTGTGATGCTTAACAACTCTTTAACATTTAAATAACAATTAAAACTCTTATTACATTAATGCTCTAAGATGTATACACATTCCCTTCTATTTAAAGTAGTACTGTACAATTTTTCTGAATATAAAAGAAATAATATACCTTTGATATTAGATATCCACTAGCAGTCGATAATTTCTGGAAGGTAATTCTCTTAACCCAAGATCAACAATCTGTGGAGTGGAAAATAAGGGGTGAGCGATAACATGCTCAGTAAGGAAGATGTACATAAATCTAACTTTATTTCCCAAAACTTTTATTTTTCATAGTAGTAAACCCAATGGATATAGAAAACAGTTTACAATATCATTGGCATAATCAGTGAATAGGATTTAACAAATCTTCTTTGTAAAACAAGTTAATAAGTTGAGACTAGGCATCACCCTAAAATAAGTCATGCTATCATCGTTCCCCCTCCCCCTTGCGAGAACGGCATAATCATCCCAATAAGGATGCAATAGATCTATGGCCACAATCTATGGGTGGTCCTCGGGTCCACTTGCCAAGTGACCTCGAGACCGCTGATGACTTGGCGGGTCCATCAGCCTTATAACTCGTAACAAGGCATGAAACTAGGGGCCTAAAGTCTCAAAATCATAGCTAAAATACCTTTAAAGAAACCCATTTAAATAGTTAATCATTTCTCATTTGCATAGAGAATATAAACTGAAATCTGGTCGCCCATGGTCAGCTCGCCCCGTCTGGCTCGCCCATGGTCGACAGTCCAGTAGGGTGAACTTATGTTCGCTCGCCAATTGAAAACAAGGAAAACCGGCTCGCCCTCACTGGCTCGCACATGGTCAACTCGCCCAATGGTTAACTCGCCCATTGGATCAACTCGCCCAAAAGGTTTCGTATTTTCTATTTTCAAAATATTATTCTGTCTCATTTTTCGTTTAAGAAAATGTACTTTATACCTCTTCGCCATGGTCAGCTCGCCCATCACGGCTCGCCCATGGTGAACTCCAAGGTGGGTGAATTAGTATTCGCCCGCCAGCTTTCCTTTTTAATCAACAAATAAAACTGGCTCGCCCTTAATGGCGCGCCCATTATATGAAAAGATAGTCGCCCGCCCCAGAAAACATTGAAAAGGGTCTGCCCACAATGGCTCGCCCGGATTTTCTATTTAAAACATGGTTACTCGCCCGCCAAAATATCACATTAGGGCTTTTCGCCCAAAACATAACGAAGGGTCAACTCGCCCGCCCCTATCAGTTAGCCCAACAGCAAGGCAATTTATCAATAAGAAGCATGTCATAAATCAAAACTATTTCTTGGTAATTTCGTAAAATTAACTCCACAGGATATGCATTCTTTTCACACATAACTCCCTTACCTCGTCTGAAGAAGCCTCGCTTCTCGTTCGCCTTTCTCAATTCCCGTTTGCACAATTACATTAAACTATTAATATTCCTTTTTCGAATATTTTATAAACTATTTATATTTTCCTAATATTTGGGACACTTTGGCGAGACTGAGTTCGCCATTCGCCCATAGTGTTCGCCCGACCATTCAACTCGCCATACCCTGCATGTGAGTTCGCCCGACACTACTATTTTGTTCATTGGCGGCTCACCTATGTATTAAACTTGCATGTGGCGATCTCGCCCACTTCCTCATTCCAGATTTTAGCTCGCCCATTATCATTTTTTTCCAGTATTTCCATTGTTTATTCTGATTCAGACTACACCTTATTCTAGTTCTTATATATTCTAGTAAGGTTTAGCTAACACAAGGCTATATCTATGTTTTATTACGTTATAAAACATAGAAATCCAGTATTGAATATCAAGGGAACCATAGAAATTATGGAACTTACCTTAACCCAATTGTTCTTCCAAAAACAGAATATTTCCTGCCTCCCTTAGCTTTGTTTCTCTTGTTCCTTGCCTTTTCAACACTGCAGAAGGGTTTGGCTAGCTAACAAATGAAATTACTTGGCTCATTTATGACGAAAACGGAGGAATGAAAGATGGATATGCAAAAATACAGAATTGGGCGAGGAGGTTGTTTGAGAGGATGAAGTTGACGACATTATCTTCCCTCACATATTCCTTTATATAGCCATTTGATCCTGTTAGAAACTACCAACTGTTTTCTTATCACGTTTCTTTCATCATTACATGCATTAAATTTTGTGGAAAAACTGCAGATAGTGGACGGCGGTAAGAAGAAAATTCCCTGCATGTGTTGAAAATTTTCTTTCTTTTTCCTCTTCTTCTTCTAGTCCACGCCACTGCCAGTCACTCTTATTGGCTTACTCCTCTTACTATTAAATGCTTAGTCTCCTTTGTCAAATAAAGCAACCGGCGAGAAGTCCACTGCGCCCCTTTCCTGGACTTTTTCTATTTCCTTTTCTGCTCTTCTCTTCGCCCATGTCTCCTCCAGCCAACGTTGATTGGCTAACTCCCCATCCTTTTCTTTGTTTTGTCTTCTAGCCCTTAATTCTCTTGTCATTCTTCTTCTTCTTCTCCACACCAACGTTAGCCACACTGATTAATTTTGTCTCATCTCATTTAATGCTTTCATACCTTATATATACTATCTTAATCTTTTATCAAGATTAAATCCCATATATTCCTTCTTACAATTGATATTTGTTTTTCTTTCTTTTATCAACCATACTATACATCATGACTTAAAATGCAAAGTGGAAATTCACATTCAATGATTCTTTAATTTCACTAAAAGAATTAATATCCACCATCAATCATGCACAATATGGTATATAGTATAATAAAATTCGGGTCTTACATTTCTCCCCACCTTAAGAAATTTGGTCCTCCAAATTTAACTTGGACCTATCCATTGAAAAGCTTTGGATACCTCTCACGCATAAGGCTTTCTAACTCCCAGGTAGCCTCCTCCTCGTTATGATACTGCCAAAGCACTTTAACTAAAAGAATCGTCTTAGACCGCAATACTTTATCCTTCCTATCCAAAATCCGTACCGGTTTCTCAACGTAACTCATGTCCTCTCTGATCTCCAATGGCTCATGTCGAATCACGTGAGAAGGATCTGGATGGTACTTTCTCAACATCGAAACATGGAATACGTTATGCACACCTGACAAGTCTGGTGGTAGTGCTAACCGATATGCCACATCTCCCACGCGATCTAAGATCTCATAAGGCCCAATGTACCGAGGACTCAACTTTCCTCTCTTCCCGAATCTCATTATACCTTTGGACGGTGAGACCTTTAAAAATACATAATCACCCGCTACAAACTCCAAGGGTCAGCGTCTAGTATCTGCATAACTCTTCTGTCGACTTTGAGCTGTTCTGAGCCTCTCACAAATCATTCGTACATCACGAGAAGCCTGCTCGACCAAATCAGGAGCTAACAGTTTACGGTCTCCAACTTTTCCCATGCTATCGGGGATCTGCATCGTCTGCCATACAATGCCTCATACGGTGCCATGCCGATACTAGTATGAAAACTATTATTATAAGTAAACTCTGCCAGAGGTAGATGATCGTCCCATGAGCCTCTAAAATCCAATGCACACGCTCTCAACATATCCTCGAGCGTCTGTATCGTACGCTCGGACTGCCCATCAGTCTGTGGATGAAAAGCGGTGCTAAAACTCAGCTGGGATCCCATAGCCTCCTGAAATCTCTCCCAGAAATGAGAGGTGAAGCGGGAGTCCCTATCAGAGGTAATACTCACTGGAACACCATGTAACCTCACTATCTCCCTAACATACAATTCGGCTAAGGCACTAACTGAATCTGTAGATCTCATGGCCAAGAAATAAGCAGACTTAGTCAATCTATCCACTATCACCCAAATAGCATCATACCCCTTCCGGGTCCGTGGTAATCCCATAATAAAATCCATAGTAACCTGCTCCCATTTCCACGTAAGAATCGATAATGGTCGAAGCATACCTGCCGGCTTCTGATGCTCAGTCTTAATCTGCTGGCATGTCAGACATCTAGCAATAAACTCAACGATGTCTTTCTTCATCTTAGGCCACCAATACACTCTCCGGAGATTCTGGTACATCTTAGTACTACCCGGATGTAACGTGTATCTAGAGGTATGAGCCTCTGATAATATCATATCTCGAATCTGCCGATCACCGGGAACACATATCCGACCTCTATACCTCAGTATTCCGTCAGTGCCAATCTCAAAATCTGACATTATTCCCATCTGAATCTGACTGGCAACCCCAACGCAATAATCATCCTTCCTCTGAGCTTCCCTGATTCGATCCATCAAATCCAGCTCTATACGAAAATTAGCTGTAAATCCATACTGGTCAGAGGAAATAACTGTCAGACTGAGGTTAGAGAACTGCTCTATCAACTCATGCTCCCTGATCATCATATACGATACCATGCCAACATGCTTACAGCTCAATGCATCAGCTACTACATTAGCTTTACCTGGGTGATACAAAATCTCACAGTCATAATCTTTTAATAGTTCCATCCATCGTCTTTGCCTCAAATTCAACTCTTTCTGCGAGAATATATACTTCAGACTCTTATGATCTGTATATATCTGAAATTTCTCCCCGTACAAGTAATGTCGCCATATCTTCAATGCAAACACTACCGCAGCTAACTCCAAATCATGTGTCGGGTAATTCCTCTCATGATCCTTCAACTGTCGAGAACCATAGGCTATAACCTGACCATGCTGCATAAGCACACACCCCAAACCTTGAGCGGATGCATCGGTATACACCATAAATCCACCTGATCCACTAGGAAGGGCTAATACGGGGGTAGTAGTCAGTCTCCTCTTAAGCTCACCAAAACTACGCTCACACGCATCATTCCACTCAAACTTTACATCCTTACGTGTAAGTCGTGTCAATGGAGCAGCAAGCCTAGAAAATCCCTCCACAAATCTGCGATAGTACCCGGTAAGACCTAAAAAACTCCTTATTTCGGTAACTGTGTTAGGCCTCTCCCACTGAACAATGGCCTATATCTTGGACGGATCAACTGACACCCCGTTCCTTGACACCACATGTCCGAGAAATATTATATGGTCAAGCCAGAACTCACATTTACTAAGCTTAGCATACAATTTCCGCTCTCTGAGGGTCTGTAGAACAACCTGTAATTGCTGCTCATGCTTCTCTGGTGTCTTAGAATAAATCAGTATGTCATCTATAAACACTATGACAAACTTATCCAAAAAGGGATGAAACACCTCATTCATCAAACTCATAAAAGCTGCAGGAGAATTTGTTAATCCAAAAGGCATCACTAGGAACTCATAGTGACCATAACGAGTCCGAAAGGCTGTCTTATGCACGTCCGACTCCTTGATTTTCAACTGGTGATAACCTGATCGGAGGTCTATCTTGGAAAATACCTGTGCACCCCTGAGCTGATCAAACAGATCGTCAATCCGAGGTAGTGGATACTTATTCTTAACGGTAGCCCGATTTAACATCCGATAATCTATACATAACCGGAGACTACCATCCTTCTTCCGAACAAATAATACCGGAGCTCCCCAAGGCGACACACTGGGACGTATAAATCCCTTATCTAATAATTCTTGGAGCTGCTTCTTAAGCTCATCCAACTCAGTCAGTGCCATCCAATATGGAGGTCTAGAAATTGGCTCCGTACCGGGTACCAACTCGATCGTAAATTCCGTCTCTCGATCCGGTGGTAACCCTGGTAAATCCTCTGGAAATACATCTGAGAAGTCTCCTTTCTACATCTTCCACACTAGCAATATATCCTTCATAAACATTCATATACAACCACAATTTCAGAATACATGTCATTTCATAAAAGTCACATACTTTTTATTAATTTACAATAACTTTACAATGTACTTTTCGGGATGAGAGAAAGTAATAAACTTAGTATTACAATCCAAACTAACATGGTTCGTAGCTAACCAGTCCATACCCAAAATGATATCAAAATCATATATGTTCAACAAAATTAGGTTAGCCGTAAAAACCTTCTCTCCAATAGTCAATTTACAATTCCAATATACAACATCCGTTCTTTGGAAATCATTAAAAGGAGTTTTCACTTGTAAAGTACATTCTAACAACTTCGACTCTACTGGGGTCCTGTTGGCATATATAGGCGATAAGAACGAATGGGTAGAACCTGGATCAAATAAAGCAATTACAGGAATGTCAAAGAGATAAATTTTACCTTTAATTACATCGATAGAGGTGTTGGCAGTCTCTTGATCCAACGCGTACACCCGACCCTGAGTCACAACCTTCTTACCCTTCTCTGCGGCTGTCGCCCGCCTAGGCTGTGAGGGTGTCGCCTTCTCTGGCTCACTCTGAGTTGCCGGGGCCGCTATCTGCGGTAAGGTATTAGGAATAGTAGAAGCAGCAGATTCTCTGAGCATCGGGCAATTCCTGACAAAGTGCCCCGTCTGTCCGCAATTAAAACATACCCTGGACATTAAAAGACAAGGGTGTGACCTATGCGACCTTCCGCACTGTCTACATAAAGGTGCAACACTCCTTTGAGTAGTTGTAGGGCCACTAGTAGGTGTAGAAATTGCTGGTCTAGTAAATCTGCCCTCTGAAATCTGTATGCCCATAGGTCTGCTCCTCTTAGGCTGCTCTCTACCTGATCTTTCCTCTATAAACCTCTTAGTCCTTACCTTTGCTTTACCTTTATTCTTGCTACTGAAATCGAGCTGGAACTGCTCATAATCCCTCTCACATAGCTGAGCCCGTTGAACTATCTCACCATAAGTCTGTATAACAAATGGGGCTAACTTCATTCTGATGGATGGCCTCAAACCAGCTCTAAACCTTGAAATCTTGTACCGGGTATTCGCACTAGTTTGTGGATTAAAACGGCTCAGTGTAGTAAATTTGGCCTCATACTCGTCCACTGACATGCTGCCCTGAACTAAACCCATGAATTCCTGCTGTAATTTATCCTGAGCAGTGTCAGGAATATACTGCCTCCTAAAAGCTTCCACAAAAATATCCCATGACAGATCTTGATGCTAAGCAAATAATACTGTCTGAGTGGCCTTCCACCAATGTCTCGCATCATCTGCCAAATGGAACACTGCTAAGCCTACCTTCTCTGTTTCTGAACATCTCATAATTTGAAGTAATCTATCAATCTCAATAATCCATTGCCCTGCCGCCAATGGATCCCTAGTACCTTTAAACTTGGGTGGATCCAACTTTTTAAATGATTTCACCAATGCCACATTACAATAAGTCTCCGCATTTCGAGGCGGCTGAACTAACGGCTGTGGTGGAGCTACCGGTGGCTGAGGTGCCGGTGGTGGAATAGGCTCAGGCTCAGGCACAACTGGTGCCGGCGGTGGCGGTACTGGCACTTCTACTGGGGCTGCAGGAGCTGTGGCTCTCTCTCTCTCTCCGCCCTATCCGCAGCTCTATCCGCCTGATACATAGCCATAAAATCGGCTACTAACCTCTCTACCTGGTACACACGAGTATCAATGTTCTCTAACTGTAGAGGACGTGGAGGTCTAGGGGCAGGTTCCGGTGTCTGCGGTTCCGGAATCTGTGCCGCCCTACTCGGCCGATATCTCTAACTGAGCGTGTCACCCTCCTTCTTCCACTCATTTCTGTACCACAGAAATTATTTATTACTCATCATTAGCATATATTCAGAATATACAGTACTACAGGGAATGTTTACTATTCACTTTTCATTATAAACATCACTAGACATCTGACCAACCTTGCTCTGATACAATTAAATCTGTAACATCCCAAATACCCAATATGACTAATATTTACTTAAAAATTTCCATTTACTTACCGGTTGGGCTGTCTGTGATGCTTAACAACTCTTTAACATTTAAATAACAATTAAAACTCTTATTACATTAATGCTCTAAGATGTATACACATTCCCTTCTATTTAAAGTAGTATTGTACAATTTTTCTGAATATAAAAGAAATAATATACCTTTGATATTAGATATCCACTAGCAGTCGATAATTTCTGGAAGGTAATTCTCTTAACCCAAGATCAACAATCTGTGGAGTGGAAAATAAGGGGTGAGCGATAACATGCTCAATAAGGAAGATGTACATAAATCTAACTTTATTTCCCAAAACTTTTATTTTTCTTAGTAGTAAACCCAGTGGATATAGAAAACAGTTTACAATATCATTGGCATAATCAGTGAATAGGATTTAACAAATCCTCTCTGTAAAACAAGTTAATAAGTTGAGACTAGGCATCACCCTAAAATAAGTCATGCTATCATCGTTCCCCCTCCCCCTTGCGAGAACGGCATAATCATCCCAATAAGGATGCAATAGATCTATGGCCACAATCTATGGGTGGTCCTCGGGTCCACTTGCCAAGTGACCTCGAGACCGCTGATGACTTGGCGGGTCCATCAACCTTATAACTCGTAACAAGGCATGAAACTAGGGGCCTAAAGTCTCAAAATCATAGCTAAAATACCTTTAAAGAAACCCATTTAAATAGTTAATCATTTCTCATTTGCATAGAGAATATAAACTGAAATCTGGTCGCCCATGGTCAGCTCGCCCCGTCTAGCTCGCCCATGGTTGACAGTCCAGTAGGGTGAACTTATGTTCGCCCACCAATTGAAAACAAGGAAAACCGGCTCACCCTCACTGGCTCGCACATGGTCAACTCGCCCAATGGTCAACTCACCCATTGGATCAACTCGCCCAAAAGGTTTCGTATTTTCTATTTTCAAAATATTATTCTGTCTCATTTTTCGTTTAAGAAAATGTACTTTATACCTCTTCCCCATGGTCAGCTCGCCCATCATGGCTCACCCATGGTGAACTCCAAGGTGGGTGAATTAGTATTCGCCCGCCAGCTTTCCTTTTTAATCAACAAATAAAACTGGCTCGCCCTTAATGGCGCGCCCATTATATGAAAAGATAGTCGCCCGCCCCAGAAAACATTGAAAAAGGTCCGCCCACAATGGCTCGCTCGGATTTTCTATTTAAAACATGGTTACTCGCCCGCCAAAATATCACATTAGGGCTTTTCGCCCAAAACATAACGAAGGGTCAACTCGCCCGCCCCTATCAGTTAGCCCAACAGCAAGGCAATTTATCAATAAGAAGCATGTCATAAATCAAAACCATTTCTTGGTAATTTCATAAAATTAACTCCACAGGACATGCATTCTTTTCACACATAACTCCCTTACCTCGTCTGAAGAAGCCTCGCTTCTCGTTCGCCTTTCTCAATTCCCGTCTGCACAATTACATTAAACTATTAATATTCTTTTTTCGAATATTTTCTAAACTATTTATATTTTCCTAATATTTGGGACACTTTGGCGAGACTGAGTTCGCCATTCGCCCATAGTGTTCGCCCGACCATTCAACTCGCCATACCCTGCATGTGAGTTCGCCCGACACTACTGTTTTGTTCATTGGCGGCTCACCTATGTATTAAACTTGCATGTGGCGATCTCGCCCACTTCCTCATTCCAAATTTTAGCTCGCCCATTATCATTTTTTTCCAGTATTTCCATTTTTATTCTGATTCAGACTACACCTTATTCTAGTTCTTATATATTCTAGTAAGGTTTAGCTAAGACAAGGCTATATCTATGTTTTATTACGTTATAAAACATATAAATCCAGTATTGAATATCAAGGGAACCATAGAAATTATGGAACTTACCTTAACCCAATTGTTCTTCCAAAAACAGAATATTTCCTGCCTCCCTTAGCTTTGTTTCTCTTGTTCCTTGGCTTTTCAACACTGCAGAAGGGTTTGGTTAGCTAACAGATGAAATTACTTGGCTCATTTATGACGAAAACGGAGGAATGAAAGATGGATATGCAAAAATACAGAATTGGGCGAGGAGGTTGTTTGAGAGGATGAAGTTGACGACATTATCTTCCCTCACATATTCCTTTATATAGCCATTTGATCCTGTTAGAAACTACCAACTGTTTTCTTATCACGTTTCTTTCATCATTACATGCATTAAATTTTGTGGAAAAACTGCAGATAGTGGACGGCGGTAAGAAGAAAATTCCCTGCATGTGTTGAAAATTTTCTTTCTTTTTCCTCTTCTTCTTCTAGTCCATGCCACTGCCAGTCACTCTTATTGGCTTACTCCTCTTACTATTAAATGCTTAGTCTCCTTTGTCAAATAAAGCAACCGGCGAGAAGTCCACTGCGCCCCTTTCCTGGACTTTTTCTATTTCCTTTTCTGCTCTTCTCTTCGCCCATGTCTCCTCCAGCCAACGTTGATTGGCTAACTCCCCATCCTTTTCTTTGTTTTGTCTTCTAGCCCTTAATTCTCTTGTCATTCTTCTTCTTCTTCTCCACACCAACGTTAGCCACACTGATTAATTTTATCTCATCTCATTTAATGCTTTCATACCTTATATATACTATCTTAATCTTTTATCAAGATTAAATCCCATATATTCCTTCTTACAATTGATATTTGTTTTTCTTTCTTTTATCAACCATACTATACATCATGACTTAAAATGCAAAGTGGAAATTCACATTCAATGATTCTTTAATTTCACTAAAAGAATTAATTTCCACCATCAATCATGCACAATATGGTATATAGTATAATAAAATTCGGGTCTTACATATACTAAGTGAATAGAAAATGGTTATAAGGTTAGAGTTAAGAAAAGAAGAGAAACAAAGTGCTAAATGTAGATTTCAATTTTTGCTGGAAACTGTCTGTCCGAGTCACATATTTAAAAATTCAGTTTGGCGGTTTTAGAATGAAATAAATTCTGCGAAAATTATTACAGGTAGCTTTATGAGTTAGGCAAAATTCAGTTTTGGAATTACCTAATTTGGAGTTGTGTCGCCTGAGATATAGGTAGTTGAACACAGGGCACTCAGTGCAGTAGGTGAGATGCTCTGTGTCAATTTTGAAAATTTGTTGAAATTAGCACAGATTGAATTTGGCTGCAAAGTTTATGTTTCTAGAAAGGTAAATGAGTTAAGAATAATATGGTTTTGAGTTTGCACAATTTAGACAAACCTATCTTGAGATATGGCTCAGTTTGTACATAGAGGTCAGTAGACAATCTACCAGAATGCATATGGAAACAGGGCAAATATGAGGAATTATTAAAAATAATTTCGAAATGATGAAATTGTGAAACTTGGTATTCTGAATACGGAATTGGATTAAGATTCATATGGTTTTGGGATTCAAAATTTTGGATATCCCTACAATTAGTAATATAAAAATTTAATGCACAAAGGTCAGAAAACCATCTTATCATATGGGTCAGAATTGGGCTGAACTTTGGAAAATTGTGAGGAACAACATGGAATGAACTAGAAAATGGGCTTTATACTTCTGGATAGGGAATTAAGTCACATTTCATATAAAATTGACGGTGCATTAATCAGAATTCAGTATTTTCCGTTATGAATAGAAAGGCATTGATAGGTTAGGGTGGAATTTTACTGCGTTGTTCAAGCATTTGATGGGGGTTTTTACATGTGAATTTCAAGCTATATATAATGAGCTGAAGCCGTGAGTTTCTTGGAGACTGAAAAAGAAATTGATTTCTTGACACAGTGAGTAAGGGCTAAGAAATTGGTGCACTCAGTTTTGAAGGTAATTCTAAGAGTGAGGGTTATGTTTAATTTTAAAAGATTGTATGATTTAATTATACAATTAAATACACTATGTTTAGATAATGTTTACATGTGTATGGGTGCATAAACATCAACAAGATAGAGCTAAATACACACACACACACACACACACACACACACACACACACACACACACACACACATATAGATATTAGATAGAGATTTCCATGGACATAATGATAAAGAATTTAATATGATCATGTAATTATACATGGATATATAAACATGCATTGAGTGTATATATGTGTCGTGAGTCTGAAGAGGAAGAACAACATTGGTTTTAATTTAGATAGTTGCACTTGGATATATACTAGGTACTTATAGATGTTCACGTACTATCAAATAAGAAATTTAGAAATGGAATTTTGGTATAGGAATTTACTTAAAAACATTAAGGCAAACGTTTTGTACTAAATCGAATAAGAGAAATTTTTACGATAAGGATTAAATCCCGGTTAAAGATTTTTATATATATATATATATATATATATAAGAATGAATATATATATATATGCTGTTCAGAGTAACAATGAGATCTTAATTGTAGGCATAATATTAAACTTGAATATGTGTGTGTAACTTTAAATTATGCGCTTTAAGTTCGATAATTAATATGATATGAGTAGTTGATTGAGACAGTATTAGAATGATTGTAGTGACTTCGACTGGAGCGAAGGAGTGAATTTCCAATTCGGAGGATCGAGGAAGATACTCGCTAAAGGTATAAGGTAAGTGGGTTAAGTGAGCCTTACTAGTATCATCTCGTAAGAGATGAAAGATTTCTTATTTAATAATTATTTAAATTCATATCGAGCTTGGTAGGACATTACGGATAAGACTAATAGAGTAAGTATGGTAAGACATAAATTGGACATAATGTGATCGTGAATAGTAGTTGTTTGGAAAGAAATCTTGCTTGTGACTTGTGTGTTATGCGTTATGGTTTGTTTGTGGTTACTGAGTATGTAAATTGTATAAATTTTGGTGCTTGGGTTATGAGGAATGCATATGAATTAATTAAGTTGCATCGAGTGAACATGTTAACATATTGTGATACTTTGAGAATGTATATGTGATTTGTGTGCGGTATATACAGCTCCCGATGTTGAATTTATGGACCTCGATTAGTACCTAGTCGTGTTTGTTGAAAACTAGGAAAAAGGCAACCCGAGTAAAACTCAACCCTTTTGTACCGTGTGAGCCACCTCTAGAGAACTCAAAGGAACTACGTGCTTGTAAAATCCGAATTTTATTATACTGTATACCGTATGTGTACATTATTGACAGTGGAAATGAATTATTTTAGTAAAATCAAAGAATAACTGAATGTGAATTTCTACTTTTCATTTTATGTTATAATGTACATATGGTGTATAAAGAGTAGATGGGATTTAATTATTTAAGAAAAGTATGAAAGCATTAAATGAGAAGAGTAATGAATATAGGACAAAATGAAGAAAAGGATGAGATGTTAGCCAATCAACGTTGGCTGGAAGAGAAGTTGGCGTAGAGAAGGGAAGAAAAGAAAAGAGAAAAGTCAAGGAAAGGGGGCGGCAGTGGACTTCTCGCCAATTGCTCTCCTGACAAGGGGAATAAGCAATAAATGGAAGAGAAAATTAGTCAAAAAGGAAGGAAGAAACGGACTGCAACGGGAAGCTTACCGCCGTTCCTTTTGTCACCAATTTCTCTGGGTTTTAATTGCATGAAAGACGTGCAATGATAACAGAAAAACAGGATAAGAATAGGTGGCAAATTTTAAGTGGATTTGAGGGGCTATATAAGAAGGAATACGTGAGGGAAACTGAATTAGCCAACTTCATCTCCCTCAGAATCATTCTCGCCCATTCTGTTTCTCCGCAATTCCTCCATTTTTCTCATAAATAAGCCATGTAATTTCGTCTTTTAGATAGCCAAACCCTTCTGCAGTGTTGAAGAGCTAAGGAACAAGAGGAGAAAAGCAAAGTAAAGCTAATTGATGCAAGAAAGCACTCTGCTCTAAGAAGTGCAACTCAGTTGAGGTGAGCTTCCATATTTCTATGGTTATTTTGATAAATGAGAATATATTTCTATGTTTATAACGTGATAAATACAGACATAGCCTGGTTGTAGTTAAATAGTGTGGAAATATATAAGAAATTAGATGGAAATGATTAAGAACAACAATAGTCGAGCAAGGAGTATTCGCCCAAAGGGCGAGGCGAGTACAATACAATACATGACTAGGCGAGAACATGTTCGCCAATAGCAATGGGATAATCAGAAGGTGGAAGTAAGGGCGAGGACAAATGATCGCCAATGAGGCGAATAGGTAATTGAGAACTCGCCAAAGTGTTGTTCAAGGGGGCGAGGTGGCCAGGCATTATCCAATTCACGAGCGAGGCCATTTATGAATGAAAAGCCACGAATGGCGAATTGAATTGATAAGCATGGCGAGTTTAGCTTCCATGTTGGGCGAACTCCCATTAATGAGCCGCTAATTGATAGCGAGCTATGTTGGGCGAATGGCGAACTGCTACCTCGCCAAAGTGCTTGAAAATAGTTTTAGAAATAAATTGCTAAGAAAAGAAAATATTAATGGAATTAATATTTTAACTTGCAGCCGGGAAGTGAAATTGCTATCGGCGAGTAGGAAGCAAGGCAAAGCAAGACTTCGTGAGATGAGGTAAGGAAGTAGTATGTGATGCAAATGCATGTCCTGTGGAGTAAAAATGTTAAGAAAATATTAGAAATTGTTTTATTTCTGACATGCATTGGTTGATAAACTGTTTTGGTTTCGGGCGAGCTACAAGTCGCCATATGTTGTTTTGATGAACGAGCTACTGAGGGCGGGAGAGTAGTTTTGTTCTAAGTTTAAACTCGTGCTAGCCAAGTGGCGAGTTCTACTTTATGAGAACCTGGCGAGAGCCTTTGTTTTAAAAGTTGGGAGAACTTTTTATGTCGTATGAGCGGGCGACTCTTGTTTTAAGTGTAAGGCGGGCGAACTGTTATCAGCCAGCCATACTTTTGTCTGGAAAAGCTATGAGGCGGGCGACTAATAATTTGCCACCTTGGCGAATTGACCAGTGGGCGAACTGATTTATGAAATTTTTTCTCAACGAAAATTAAATAAATAAATAAATAAACTTTCAATTAATATTTTTGAAAAATAGAAAATGTGAAATTTTTTGGAAAAGTAGACCTTGGGCGAGTTGACTCTCGGGCGAGTTGACCACTAGGGGAGTTGAGCATTGGGCGAATTGGCCAATGGGCGAGCTGACCCTGGGCGAACTAGCCATGGGCGAACCAGCTCCAAAACGTGCCTTTCTCTCATAGAGACTGTTGAATTTGAGGGTTGTTTTAATAGTTATAAAACCTTTTGGAAAACCAAATCATTTTATGGAAATGATACATATGATAACTTGATTTTGAGACATTAGGCCATGAGTTCATGCATATCATTCATATACTTCGCGTGACCCATCTAGGGCGATGACTCGGGTCAAATAGACCAACGAGTGCACCCTAGGGCGTCACAGGGCTGATGGACCTGCCAAGTCTTCAACGGTCTCGAGGTCACTTGGCAAGTGGACCCGAGGACCACCTATAGATTATGGCCATACATCTAGTTGAGATAGCCGTGAGGGGCGATGGCCTACGGGTGCACCCCAAAAGCGGATGACATGTGTTCTTTGCATGATTTAGAATGTTTCCTAGTCTCAATTAAATGATTTATGAAAGGATCGGTTGAACCCTGTTTCATGTTAACTATATTCATTGTTTCCTAATGAGTTTGATGGTTTTTGAGAATATAGTTTTTTTTATATCTGTAAAGCAGCATACATCTTCTTTACTGAGCAAATTGTCACTCACTCCTTATTTTTCCACTCCACAGATTGTTGTGTTAAGACAAGGAGAGTTGCCTTCCCAAGATTTAATATCGAAGGTATGTTGTATTCTTTTATATATTCAGTAAAATGGTACAGTACTACATTAAATAGAAGGGAATGTATAAACAGTTGTAAGTGAACCAATTTAATAGTTCATAACTTTATATGATAAGAGACTTAAATTTTATTCAAGTAGCGAGAGTTGTTAAGCATCACAAACAGCCCAACCGGTAATAAGTGTAAGTTATAAGTAAGTAACATGTTATCTAGTGGAATTGGGATGTTACAGTGCTACATAGGTTCTTCGAAAACTGTGAGAGCCACCTCTAGAGTCCTTTGAGAGCTAAGTGCTGCATGAGTTCCGATGAATCACTAGAAAGTGTGTGCCAAAGGGGCCAACCCGAGTAAAGACTCGACCTTTTGTACCGTGTGAGCCACCTCTAGAGAACCCAAAAGAACTACGTGCTACGCAGCTTTCTTCGTGAACTGCGAGAGCCACCTCTAGAGTCCTTTGAGAGCTAAGTGCTACACGAGTTCTGACAAACCATTTAAGAGCATGCGCCATAAAGGCTAATCCGAGTAAAACTCATTCCTTTGTACCGTGTGAGCCACCTCTAGAGAACTCAAAGGAACTATGTACTATGCAGCTTTCTTCGTGAACTGCGGGAGCCACCTCTAGAGTCCTTTGAGAGCTAAGTGCTACACGTGTATTGATGAACCATTTGAAAACATAAGCCATAGAGGCAAACCCGAGTAAAACTCGATCTTTTGTACCGTATGAGCCACCTTTAGAGAACTCAAAGGACCTACGTGCTACATAGATTCTTCAAAACTGTGGGAGCTACCTCTAGAATCCTTTGAGAGCTAAGTGCTACACGTGTATTGATGAAATGTGGGAAAATCATATGCTATTGAGACAATGAATAAATGGTTGTGATCTGTGAATATGATGAATATTATTAGATGAAATAAATCTTATACATAAGACAGAGAATAAGAATAATTGTTGAATTATACTTATATTATGCTATAGAATTATGTGCTATGTGAATTGGTTGTTTCCTTCATACTTAACTATATCGATAAAAAGGGATGAAAAGAATGATATTTTGTGAGTTAAAAAAATGAAGAAAAGCTGTGAATATGATGAATATTATTAGATGAAATAGATCTTATACAAAAGACAGAGAATGAGAATAATTGTTGAATTATACTTATATTATGATATAGAATCATGTGTTATGTGAATTGATTGTTTCCTTCATACTTAACTATATCGATAAAAAGGGATGAAAAGAATGATATTTTGTGAGTTAAAGAAATGAAGAAAAGCCTGAATAAGCTTATGCAATCTGTTGTACATACCAATTGGTAGCTAATCTTGATATAAGGCATACATGCTATTTTATAGAGTTCATGCATGTATGATCGTGTTTTACGATATGAGCCTAGTATGTACTTATTTAAGCTACTTACTGAGCCATGGATTTGCTCACCCCTTAAATTTAACATCTACAGATCATACGAGTTGATATCCGACTCAGGCTTCGTATAAGCTCCTGGGAACTGTACCTAGTAGTGGTACTCGTCTACGTTCTCCGGGCCTAGCTTCTGTGCTTTTGAGGTATACTAGTATATCATTTTGATAGTTATACGAACTTTAATTTCACAGTACTAGGAAAAGAATATGGGATGTATCTTTGGATCGCACTAGATTATTATGTGAGTCTAGGTGATTATCGAGTACGATCCGGGTTAAGATGTATATTTTGAATTATGTATAAATTGCAAGATGTGGATTTATTCCTGGTTAAATCCTTGAGAAATATGAAATGCATGATTGTGTGAATTGTGGGAAACAAAAGCTGGCTATATTGTGAAGATTTGAATGTGTTTAAATGCAGGTGATTTTATTGGGGAAATTGATAAAATACAAGAGGGAGGTTTTCAACCCGTTTCTTTTGGAATAGTAAAAGAAAGGCTAAAATCATAAAAATCACCTTGAAAAGTGTGACATAGCTTGAGAAATAATATTAGTACGATAGGATTTGATTTATATACTACACTAACACTGAATACAAACCGTAAGTAGAAAAAGAAAAAATTTGGTTCGTAATTTTTCAAAAGCAATAAAGTAAGTGTTAAGTGGACGTCATTGGCCATTCGGGTCGTGACAAGTATCGCCATTCAGGGGCGTAGCCAGAAACAAAATTCAGTGGAGTCACATATGTGTGCTAATCCATATTATATAAATATTTTTATATTGTATTAAAAATAGTTTTTTGACTCCACATACGGGGTTAAAATGAGACACATGTCTTTTAAAAATATTAAAAATAAAATAATACACGTGTCATCATCCTAACTTCACTTGTGGAGTCAAAAAACTTTACTGACAATGTATATAATAATTATCCAATTATTATATGAAGTAATCATTTTTAAATATATAAATTAAGTTGAAAATTGCTTGATTAGTGATTTTATTATTTATATTTTAATTTGCAAAAGATATCCTTAGACATATAGATTTTTTTTAATAAAAAAGAAAAAAAAATTAACATTATATTTATATATAATAAAATGTATGATTTTACTTTTATATAGAACATTTATACATAAATATATCTTTATGAGAAATTATATACATCACATATTATTTTTTAATACTTATTAACATATGATTATATTTGGAAAAATTACCAAATATACTATTAACAGAGTTTTTAAACTTCATAAGCGTAGTTAATAAGATGATACATATCCCTTAAGGAATAGTAAAAAATTAAAAATAAAAAATAAAAACTAGTTAGAAAATAATGTAGGATGCATGACAGTTTTTTAACCATGATTGTAAAATTAAAAATTTTCATTGTCAATGTATCAAAAACTAACATTTATAATTTTACCAAAAAATAAAGATTTTTTAAAATTTTCTTTGCAACCTAAATATTAATATTATCATTATAAAAATAAATAAAAATTTTATTTTTGATCATTTACTTTATATTTTTATGAAATTTATTGGCTTCAATATAAAAAATAAAAATTTTAATATTTTTTACATGTATAAATATAACTTGACTAAAATTTAGTGGGATCAATTGACCTCACATTTTGTACTTGACTACGCCACTGTCGCCATTTCTGTCTTTTTGATTCACCACATCCTCGTGATAGTCAATCCTCCTATGCATCCTACATAGAAGCTTAAGAGCTTCTAATTCATTGTTTCTCGAGGCAATGTGCAAAGCAGTCTGGTTTGTAGTTGTCACATCTCGGATGCATTCGGGACAAGCCTCCAAAAATCTGGCTAAGAGATCAAGATGTTCTCTGGTAATTGCATGGGGCAAGGGAGTTTCACCATTCTTGCCTTTGACGCGGACGAGATCCTTATTATTTTCCAAAAGAAGTAGCACCAGCTCTTTATGCCCCTTTTCCACTGCAAGATGAATGGGGCTCAAGCCTTCTTGGTTTAGCACCCTAGCAAATGATGGCTTTAAGCTCATTATCTCCATTGCAAAATCGATGCACCCTGCAGCTGCAGCTATATGCAATGGAGTGTCGATAAACTCCACCTCACCGATACGCTTCAAAACATTTCCATCCCTCTTAATTAATCTATACGAATCACTAACATTTCCTTCCCGAGCAGCTTTTCCAAATTTTCATCCATATCAGGAAAGCCAAATGAAATTAGGAGGAGGAAAAATGAAAGGGTTTCAACTTTAAAGCCAATTATAGCAATTGATAGAGTAAAGAGAGAACGCAGGAAGTCAAGAACACCCCGACGAACTTAAATAAAAACCTCGGTGCTGTTCAGCCAACTACATACCGCATCGATAGAGAAATTACAGAGAAGGCAGACTTGAAAAGTGTGTTTTCGTTATTAGTCAAAACTAGAGTATGGTTTCGTGGAACAAACTATAGTGGCAACACGATATAGAGAAGCAATTGTATTTATTGCTTTGCTTTGCTGAGTTAGGCAAAGCAAAGCAATTAATACAATTGCTTCTGTGTTAATGGCTATTCTTTTTCGATGTTTCCTGGGTAGTGGATGTATGGTTTCGTGGATCAAACTATAATGGTAACAAGATATAGAGAAGCAATTGTATTTATTGCTTTGCCAGCAAAGCAAAGCAATAAAGACAATTGCTTCTGTGTTAGTGGGTATTCTTTTTCGATGTTTGATGGATATGAAAGTATGGTTTCGTGGAACAAACCTAATGGTAACACGATATAGGTGGGTACTGGTATTCTTTTTCGATGTTTCCTGGATAGTGGACGTATGGTTTCGTGGAACAAACTATAATGGTAACATGATATAGAGAAGCAATTGCATTTATTGCTTTGCCAGCAAAGAAAAGCAATAAATACTATTGCTCCTCTGTTAATTCGAATTTACTGGATTATTATTATTATTATCGAAATTTTTAATCCAACAACCTTGGACCACTGGATCCCGCTGGATCTACGTCCCAGTGCAATTAGGTTCTTTTGATGCAATATATGGTGCATAAAAAATTTTTGCTGCTATATAAAACGTGACCGGAAGTACAGAGGTGTGGTCTTGCTCTCACTCTCATCGTAGTTCACTCTATCAATAAGTTACTTCATCTGAGAAATGTATTCTATTAATCTTCATGGATTTTCTGCACGCTGAGGAAGCCACGTCGCCCCCTTGCTTTTACCGTCATGTGCTTCATTCTTTTGGGTACTCTGTACTGTAGTGTTTGGTACTGATAAAAAACCTTACATGAAAATGTATGGAGGATAAAAAAGAGAATGCAACTTGAAAAAGCATGGAAGATAAAAAAGGGAGACGACCAAACGGATGGGAAGAAAAAATATTTGAAAGGGAGCAAGCTCGGGTACAGCTGGCATGACCAGGAAATATTGCCAGTAACAAACAAAGATGGGACCCACGGGATTTTTTTTTACCAAATTTGAAGATTAATAAATGCTCAAATGACAAAAAAAACAATGTTAATAAATATAATTACAAAATAATAGAAAAAAAAAATAAAAACACAGCAGACAAAAAGAGGAAGCACAAAA
This sequence comes from Heritiera fomes, assembly GCA_032173925.1. NCBI lineage: Eukaryota > Viridiplantae > Streptophyta > Magnoliopsida > Malvales > Malvaceae > Heritiera > Heritiera fomes. The sequence continues at coordinate 9,563,687 of JAPDPM010000002.1, read as the reverse complement.
TTGAAACCAAAAACACAAGTTCAGAGGACACAACAAAAAAAATTTTTAACCTGACATCAATAGGACAAACCATGAGAGGAAAAGAAAAACGGATGGAGCTAGCAGAGCATGAGTTGACAGAAATTTGGTTTCCCGTAAAAGTGTTTTGGTTATCTATTTTTTGGGTCTACATTGTTTTCTTTCTGTTGTCGTTTCCCTCTCCATTTTTTGGCTTCTTTCCTCCTTTTTGTTGATCATTTCTCAACTGTTTGGGAAAAAAATTAGTGTTTAAATTTTCTTTTTGCAAAATTATGTGAAACCCCTTGAAGTTCTCTCTCTTTTTGTTTGATTAGGTACCGAGTCTTCTCATCTTTTTTAACTTTTCTTTTTAGGTCATTCTCTCTCTGATTATCTTGTGATTTTAGGGTTTTTTTTTCCTTTTCATTTTTATGATATTTTTCAAATGGATCTATCTCTTTACTTTTGTTTTGATTTGATAGATTTGTTTAGTGTCAATCTTATTGGATGTGACCCTAGATGATACGGTAAAACAAAATGAGTGTGAGATAGCATAGGACGACTCAAGCCGTCTCATGGTCTGCAGATGATGATGATGAAGATTATCAAAAAACTAAAGTTTTACATTCCATTAGCAATAGCAAATCGGGATCCAAGAGACTAGTCGATAATTTTTCTTTTATATTACAGTATGGAAATTATTTTAATTCATGGGAAAGCGAGAACACAAACTCAATACCGGTTAGGATTGCAAATCTACGGAGAAATGGCAATGGAGATGGAGTGTTCAGCCCTAACATCAACGAACCCAGAAGACACCATACACCATGTATGCACAAATCTAGAGTACAAGGACAAGATTTCAAGTTGGTTTTTTCCTGTAACGGCTTTAATCGAATTTGTTAAAAATTATTGGTATTTTACAAGTTAGAAGTTTGATAATGGAACTGTTATTGTTGGTATTGGAAATGTTGTTAAAATGAAAATTCTTCTGTCTGAGTTTGAAAGACAAAATTAAATGATTAAGGAAGTGATAAAAAGAAAAAAAATTAAAACTGAAAAAGAGAATTATGATGGGCTTAGCTTAGTTGTTGGAAGAATCTAGCAAATGATAAGTTAGACTATCGTTTTCATTTTTTTTTTCAAATGATCAATTTATATATTCCCTTTGGCTAGGTTGAAGTTGCCAAAAGCAAGAAACTTGAGTTTTTTGTTATTTGATTATAATGGATGAGATTTACTTCTTATTGAGAATATTAGCAAGTAGTAGACTGTAGCATTTCATGGTGTTATTTGAATTTTGGAATTCTTAACTATTTGCTCCCATGCTTATTGTTGAGCTACTTGATGTTATTCGCAGAACCATACATTGGATCAAATATATAGGTTACTAAGTTAAAGTTGTTTCAGTTGTGCATTTATAGGTTCCTTTTGTTAACATAATCATAGATTCAATGCCTTAAATCTAGAAAAGTGATGCTATCCAGTATATTTGGCCCTTAACTTCATCTTGGCATTGCAAATTATAATCATCCAAAAACAGTTGAGGATGTCCTTGAAAGAACGTCACCTTCAAAGGTTTTAATTTCAGTTTTCCTGTAGTATTGGGTTTGCCTTTTTTTTTCTTGAAGATTGATTTTTTGTGGGTTTGACTATGTCATATAATTTGATTTCAAGATTTGGAGTTGTTCCATGTTGTTTACATTTGGGTTCGAGAAAGACCAAATGGTTTTGCCCTTCCTGGAGATGGCTTTGGTAAAGAATATTGTGAGTGGAACTTCTTAATTCTATTTCATTTTTTCTCTATAATTTCTTTTTCTTCCAACTTAAGCTATGTTACATTTTCACCTAAAAAACCTCTTTTTTATAGCTCTATGTAACAATCAAAGTGAACCAGAATGATTAAAACGATATATGGTTTTCGACATTTCTAACCAGAGACACAAGAATGAAGAAGACGGTTTGCGCTTAGCGTCCAAACAAATCAAGAGTGATTACCAGAAAAGGGTGTGTTACTCTTTAATAAATTTGTATGCAACTGATTATCCCTGGTCTAAAACAAACATATTTCTTTCATGCTTTATGCATAAATTATTAGGAATGAAGGTATATATTTCCAAATCAGTCTGCGTTTACCAATGAGACTTTTCTAGTGACTAAGTATCCTGGTCATGGTGTTTACTCAGGTACTACATGCAAATAAGGAGAGATTAAGGCAATGGTGATTGTTGTTAGTGTTTGTACTTTCTTTGGCAAGGCTACTCAAATCAACAAGGTCATTTTCAAAGGGTAAAGCGCTGGAACAAAAACAATCACTTATTATTTGATTATATTTTTGGTATTATTCTGCTTTTGTTTTTATTAATGAAATGTTCTTTCTTTTCTTTTCCATTCACTTAACTAGTATTGCCTTTTATTAAATGTCGTTTCTTATTTGATGTTTTCCTGTTTTAGAGAAGTGTGATTTTAATCTATGTTTTGATGTGCACTTGTATATGATCATAATTTATATGTTAAATTTAAATTGGTTTTGTTAAAAATAATGAATTTTGGTAATTGATATGCATCTGTGTATTATTTAAAGATCCAATGGTAGCCGTGATTTTCTTGTATTTTTCTCATTAATCTATTTGCAAGTAAATTTCAATTTTAAATTAGTTGAATTTTATAGACCTTAGTTAACGATAAATAAAAAGCATGAAATGTAGATCTTTTATATCAGTAATTTTGAGTTAAAGAAATGCCCTTAAATCTTTATTTCAATTGGTGTAGATAAGCAACTGCTCTCTCTCTCTCTCTCTATATATATATATATATATATATATATATATATATATATATATATATATAACACATGGAATATTCTGTGATAAATTTTTATTTTCTTAAATGTTTTTTATCAAGGTGCATATGGTTGGAATTGGTTTTGATTTGTTTTATAGAATGACTATTCATCCACGTAGAAATAGCATTATCTGTTTTGTACAACAAAGCTGTAGGTTTTTTATTTTTTTATTTTTTTGTTGACTCATATTTTTCTCATGTGCTTTTTATAATCTGGAAAACATATTAGGCTAAAATTTAATGTACTGCTATCATTTACTTATTGGATTGCTAGATACAGACTTTTTTGTGTTTAAGCAATGATTCTTTCTACGGGCAAGGGATGCTATCATTTATTTATGTTATTTTTTCTTGAATCATCTAAAGTCATGGCTACTATTATTTAATGTCCCTTCTCCTACATTTTTCATCAGGATACGCTCAAAAAGATCATTATCTTGAAAGTCGTTCTAGTCTTCCAGGTTATCAAAGTTCCCATAATCAACCCCACCAGCAGCAGCCTGTAAGAGTCCTTTCACAAGGATATAATCCCGAACATAATGATCTCTCTAATCATCAAAGTCCCATCCAATCCCATAAACAGGTGATTGCTTCAATCCAGGATCCTTCAGCACAAAAAAGTCATCCTAAAGATTCTAGTAATACTCATTGACTGCTAAGTGGAAGTTCCAGCAAAACCCAGCAAGAGCTGATTACAGGAGAAGCTCCTGTCAAGCAAAGGAATCCCTCAGAAAGCTCAGGTGAAGGCCGCATGGATCCTCCAAAGAATCCTAATCCTACATCATCTGGAGAAAGGCATCTTTCACAGACTGAAGACCATACAAATGGCTCTGAACAAAAATGAAATCCTCCGCGAAAGCCTCTTCTAGTTCCAGAAGGGTACCCACCACGTCGGCCCCCAACTTCACCGTCTAAATTGGAGCCTCGTCCTAGGAAAGTGTAGACACCTTATTTTGTCCGAGTTTTTAATATGTAAAAATAATTAATTGGATTGGGTGATATTGTATTTTTAATTTAATTTAATTTAATTTAACAATTTAGAATTAAACCAGAATTAAATTAAGATTTTTTAGATTTAAAATTAACATTAATTAGGAAATTAAAAGAGGATTTAGAAATAACAAAAAAAAAGAGGAGAGACAAGAAAAGAAAAAATTAATTTTAGGATTAAATAATTAGATTTTTTTAGGATAATTATATAAATTAGGATTAATTAATTAATTAATTAGGAAGAGTTATTATCAGATTAAATTTAGACTAGTAGAGTTAGATTTGAATAGGAATTAATAGATAATTTAAAAGATAAAAAAAAAGGATAAAAACTAAAGTGTAATTGTATAAAAACTCTAATATTCCTTTAGACTATAAAAAGAGGAGCACTCTTGACTGTTGAGGGACCATTATCAGAAGCCCTATACTCGTGCCCTGCATCTTCATCGAAAAACAGCCCTTTCTTTAAGCTACAGCCTTTGTTTTCATCTTCAAACTAGCCCAGACACTATCTCCATCATCCACTACTTCCATCGTTTCTGCCTGCATCGTTAGCCATCCTCCACCCAATTTTTAAACCGCCTCTGCCTCTATCGTGAATCATCATCATTAGCCTTGCTACACTGCTTCTATCGTGAATCATCATCATCGTTAATCATCATCATCATTAACCTTGCCACTCATGTCCCAAGGAAAACAAAGAAAGATTGGAAAGAGGGAAGCACGTGGAACATGTAAGTTTATCATTTGTTCTCCACTTTAATTAATCTTATAGTTTAATAATAGGTTAATGATTTGATAATAAGTTTGACTTAATAGTTTAATTTGTATAATTTAATAATTTGATTTAATAATAAAATTTAATTAATATAACTTTGTATGGTAACTTGAGTAAATAAATTATTTATAAAATATTAATTTTGCACGTTAATGACTAATATAATTACTTGTATGATTTGCATGAGTAATTAAGATTTAATTAATGTTGTACGCTCGATTTATTGGCTAAGGTTTCAGGAAATTGTAATTAAAAAATATATAAATATAAATACAAAACACAATTAAAATAATAAAATGATGATAAGATTTAGTAAATGAAGAATATTAAAGGTGGACATGATTTATTCCGATGATGAGATCCTAAGGGGGGTTATGCTTAACTAATACCTTGGAATCTCTAGGTGAGAGGATTTCCTTCATGGTCTGACCAGCTTAATGGAAAGAGCTAAAGGAAATTTTCAAATAAAAATAATTCATGCCCATTTTCTAAAAATATAATAAATAATAATAAAAGAATATGATAAATAAAAATATAATAATAATAATAAGAGTTAAATAATAATAATTCATGAAAGTGAGTATAAATTATTCCGATGATAAAATTCCGAAGAGGGTTACGCTTAAGTGATGCTTTGAAAATCTTTAGGTAAAAGAATTTCTTTTAAATTCTACCAGCTTAATGGAGGATTTTAAAGGAATTTTTTATAAGAATGATTTACATTCATTTTTTAAAAATAAAAATAATTTATATTCACAAATAAATATAACAATACATAATAGATAAAAATATTAGTCAAGAACATAATAGAAAATCATAAATGATAAAAATAAAATAAGATAACATGGGTAGAGGAGTCAAAATTAGGAAATTTCCATAAAATACTAAAATTCATCCGACGACGGAGCCTCATCAAGCAAGTTGCATAGTACTACTTGAATACTCTTGAGGTGAGAAGGATTTTTTAAGTTATCCCACCAGCTTAATAGAGGATACTTACAAATTGTGACATCCTCGTCACTATCTAAATACCAACTAACTTTTTTATTTCACATATCATTAAATAGACTAGTTTATCAATGTCATCCATACTTCTTCTTATGCTTTAAGCATTATTATCAAAATATGATATCACATTTCACATGAATATAATTTTTCATATATACACATGAGTCAACTACACCAGGATCTCAAGTACCTACAAGACCTAATTCCCCAAAATATGCACAAAGGTAATATCGTACTGTACAATAGCCGAAATACATAGCCAACTAAGTATACCTTCAAACAATAAATAGGAAGCGTGTCTCGAAGGTATATCGAAAGATCCCAAAATGTGCTCCTCTACCCCGAGCAGGATTTACTTCAAATAATCTGTAGGAAAAATGTTTGTAAAGGAGTGAGTTTACGCTCAGTAAGAAAGATATGTAAAAGAGCGTACTATGTCTCTATATGCAGTTTTCCTGTTTGGCTCTATAATGTCATGTAGAATCATTATAAAGCATGTACCATATTTATTTCCCGCAAATATCAAATACAAGAAAAAAAATCATATTTTTCAAATACTTCCACGGATCTCAAATCACGTGAAACCATATATGCAAGTACAAATAGCTTCAAATACTTTCACATGCTTTCAAATAGATGGGAGACAATTAATTTCCAATAGAATCATGCACCAAGTAATTCTCATAATGCATACAGCAAATATATCCCGTAAGGGATAATCCATGAGAAATCTCATAAGGATACCACAAATATATCCCGTAAGGAATAATCCCAAGAGATATTAAATAAGTGGCGTACCCACGCACGGGCCAAGGATCCTCCCCAAAGCCAAAACAAGTAAGAGACGTATGGCCATTGTCTATAGCCTATAGTGCTCACTAGTCAGGTGCCTTACTATGGGTCTGAGGATCGGACTAAGGCTCCTCAGCCAAGTACAAGTACAAATAATGTGCATGCTCTTTAAAGGAATCCATGGTCTCCAAAATATTATTCATATAACCTTTGGCAAATACAATTATCCTTTCTTGAAATAGGTTTTCAAAACCTTCTTTTCAAATAGGTAGTCGACTGGTCATATAGGGCAGTCGGCTGCTATTACGTATTTTGCTTTATTGAATTTCTTCTTCTTTTTGAAATTCAAATATTTTATTTTTCGAAAACACATGGGGTAGTCAACTGGTCTTATAAAGCAATCGACTGGTTTTCAAACAGAATGTTTCCTGAGAAAAGGCAGTCAACTAGCTCCCTGGGTAGTCGGCTGATTTTGAAACAGAATGTTTCTGAAAACAGGGCAGTCGACTGGCCAACTAGGTAGTCGGCTGGTTTTGAAACAGAATGCTTCTGGGAGAAAAGCAGTCGACCGACATCCTTAGCAGTCAACTAGTTTGAAATAGAATGTTTTTTGGAAAAATCGTAGTCAACTGGCTTATATAACAGTCGACTGGTTTGTCTCGATTTTTGAAAATCTACGCTTTGACTGTCTCTAGGCAGTCGGCTGCTACTTAAGGCAGTCGGCTGCTACTTAAGGCAATTGGCTGCTCCTAGCCTAATTGGTATTAGGAGTAAGACCCGAAATTTAACCCTTCCTACATACAAACCAACTTGTACTTCTCTCCAAAACACTTAGAAACATATTAAAACATGCAGACATAGCCACCCTACGTCCATTACATAAATTCCTTACCTCAATAGCCAATATTCCACAAGCTTGGTAGCCAATCAACACCTTTCCTTTCACTTCTCCAAAGTTGCATAATTCATACAAATCAAAACCTTTAAGAAATCTATATAACCGTATTATACCAACTCTATAAAACTCCAAACCGTCAATAAAATCAACTAACACCACTTCCATCTCTTACCTTTGTTAGAAATCAAAACGATAGGAATTCTGATCTCCTTAATCACTTCGATTCAGCCTTTCATATTAAAGGCATGAGTAGAGCTAGCGACAAGGATCGTTTTTCGTGAAGTGAACTTAACGAATCAATGACAGGTAATGGTGGTTTGTCAAGGTAGATAAGATGGAAATTTTGGAGGAAATGGAGGGAACGAGAGGGAGAGGGAATGTTGCTGCCAATTCTTGATGGTGAAAGAAGATGATGAATCATGCAAATGGCATTTAATGCCTCTTTATCTCTTAATCATCTCAGCCATTAATACTTTGACCATCTAATTATTTGACCATCAATTGCTTTAATTCCACATATGTCCCATATATCTTTTCTATATCAGAAATTCACATTTATTCAATTAATCCAAGTTGGAAAACTATACAATTATAGGAAAATTACAAGAAATTGGGGGTTTCACACAAATATCCTTCAATATTAAGTATATCGAAATTAAAGATTAACCTAAGTAAATTTAGAAGATAACCTAAGCTAATTGGTACCATTCTAGGATAGGCGTCGTGGGGGTGCTAATCCTTCTCCACACGTAACCGTACTTCCGAACTTAAGATTCTTTGAACATAGACCATGTCTTACCTTTAGACAAGAATAGATGACCAATCACACCTTAGGTTTGAATGGTTAGTGGCGACTCATTTAAGTCTAGTGGGTTAGGTTCTATAACTTGGCACGTTATGACAGAAAGGATTGTTGGAGAAAATATGTTGCCCTTTTTTCTAATAATGGTAACCTTACAATTGAGGCTGATCACTTTTTGACGCTTCTTTTAATCGTGTTTATAGCAGATTTATAGCAACCAATTCTTTGCGTTGTACATACATATTCAGCTAGCTCTTCTATGTTCTTCTCTTAATTATATGTATTTTTTTTCAATGGTTATTATTGCAGAAACCTTGATTAAAACTAATAATAAAAAATTTCAAATTCTTTTTGGTCTCCCAAGCAAACTGAATTGATTGGATAATCAAATCGATCAAATTAAAAAGACATTTTTTCACCCAACACTACATTTGGAATAAATTAACTTAACCAATGATGAGTTGTATTAATTAAGTTGAAAATTTATTCTCATCCCTAAGCTTTGTTAAGCTGATTTATAAATGTCATAACGTATTAAGTTTAAAAAAAACCAAATTACTAGACACAAAAATATATGGTGTTGGCCACCAACCATTTTACTTAAGTGTGATTGGTTACCTATTCAAACTATGGATAAAGATTGGTATACATCTCAAATTTAGGGTTCAAGAGTACGGCTACGCGTGATGAAGGATTAGCACCCTCACAACGCTCATTTTAAAATGGTACCAACTAACTTTAGGTTATCTCAAATTTGCCTTAGTTAATCTTAAGTTCAATAATTAAATATTGGAAAATATTTCTAAGCATCCTCCATTAAGCTGGTGGGATAACTTAAAAAATTTTTCTCACCTCAAGAGTATTCAAGTAGTACTATGCGACTTGCTTGAAGAAGCTCCGTCGTCGGATTCGGTTTAATGTTTTATAAAAACTTCTAATTTTGACTCCTATCTAATTTATTCTTGCTATCTTACCATTTTTATTACTTCTATTGTTCTCTATTATTTTATTAATGTTTAATTTTATTAATTTATTTTATTAGAGAATGAATATGAATTATTTTTCTCAAAAATTCTTTTTAGATCTTCCATTAAGCTGGTCAGATCTTGAAAGAAATTGTTTGACCTAAAGATTTTCAAAGTATTACTTAAGCATAATCCCTTTTGGAATCTTGTCATCAGAATAATCAATACTCAATCTCAATAATTATTATTAACTATTATCATCTTATTTTATCATTTATTATCATTATTATTAGTATTATTATTGTTATTATTATTATTATTTATATTTCTTTATATTTATTATTTGATCTTTGTAATCAATTATTTTAATTTTAGTTTTTAATATGTCTTATTTTATGTTTAGATTGAATATGAATAACTTGTTATCGAAAACTCTTTTTAGACCATCTATTAAGCTGGCGAGGCCTTGAGAGAACTTTTTAATATAGAAATTTTCAAGAAAATTATTTAAGCGTAATTCTGTTGATATTTTATAATTGGAATAATTCATATTCATATTCATTATTATTTTAATATCTAATTCTAGTTATTTTATTTATTTCCTCCCTTATTTTGTTAGGAACCATTAGTATCTTTTCTAATTTTGTAACTAATTGTTTTTATTGTAATTTTATAATAAATTTATTTTTTAAAATAAATATAAATTATTTGTTATTGAAAACTCTACTTAGACCCTTCATTAAGCTGGTGGGACCTTGGATAGAATTTTCTCACATAGAAAAGAAAATTACTTAAACATAACTTTCTTGATATTTCATCGTCAGAATTAATTTTTACTTAAACTAAAGCTTTATTATTATAATTTAATTCATGACACAAATTTTAATTTTATAAATTGATTTGATAATTTTAATTTTATAAATTCATTTTATAGACTTAATAATTATATGTTTTATTCAATACATCTTACTTTTTCTTTATATTTCTAATGATTAAGACCCATTTTTAAAACTACAAATAAATAAATTAATGAGGCATACTACATATAGTACAATCAAAACCAACAATTGAATAACCAAGATGAGCAGCCAAACCAAGATGAGCAGCCAAATCAATCCAAGGTAGACGTAAACAACTAAAATGCTAAAACAAATCCCCTTAGCGTGCTATAAATAAATGAGTGACACACCACGTACTAGTAGGAATGTAAACGGGTCGGGTACTCGCTAATTTTGGGATATCCTAATCCGAACTCGATTAGAATATATAAAACCCGAACCCGATTAACTACTCGTTTATTTTGATTTGTGTTACCCTAACCCTAACCCTATAAAATAAAAAATACCCATTTAACTATCCGAACCCGTTAAATACACGTTTATTAAGTTAAAGTATGACTTTCAAATTTAAATTTAAAATCAATTTTGGAATAATTTATTTAAAAAAATTAAGTTAATAAATTTAATTTAACTAATAAATATAAATTAAAGTTAAAAGTCATAATTATGATATTTGATGAATTAATTTAATTAAATACAATATTAATAATAAATAATTTATACGCAAAAAATATAAATATCATATTAATTAATTATTATTTCTAATCGGGTTCGGGTAGCGGGTACCCTAAGGTAACTACCCGAACCCTACCCTAGCCCGTGACGGATAGTAATTTTACTACCCGAACCCGATTATATACTACCCTAATCCTACTTAATCGGTACGAGTAGTGCCAGATACCCGTTTATAGGGTACCTATTGCCATCCCTACGTACCAGTTGTAATAAACCACCAATTAATTAGCAAAGAGAAACATACAATGAAAAGAATCAGGTAGTCAACATGTCAAGAAAATCTATAATTGCATATGCTAGCGTGCCAATAAACAAATAATTAAGTCAAATTAACAAGAAAAATAATAAAAAAATGCCAAAGTATAAAGAAGAAAAATGAGCAAGAGAAATCAACCTGTGAGTGCCAGGAACGTGCAGCAAACTAGACAAGGGTAGCGAGCGCAACCGAAAAGAAGACAGTGCAACAATGCAGTGAAAGGATGGTGCTCGGTGGAGGTGACAAGTCAGTGGGTTTTTTTTGTGTCCGTGTCTTCATCTCCTTTGTCAACCAGCTTTCCCTTTTTGGGCTTTTCCGTCTAGCTTCCCTGTATATCAGTCTTCTCAAAAGCCTTCAAGCTTGCCCGTGTACTGCCTCCTGTCTCTTCTTTTTTGGTATTCAAGCCCTCCTTTTGTAGACCTAGGATCTTTTTATTTTTTTGTAATAATTGGATATCTTGAATCCGTCTTTTTAGGAAATTTTATATTTCAAGAATCGGATCTTAAATCTGATATTAATTTTGATTTTTCTTTCTACCAAATCTAAATTAATTTTTCATCTTTTAATAGTCCCATTTAATTTTACTTTTCCATCAAAATTAATTCCGATTTCCTTCCCTTTTAGTATATTTTATAAAAATAAAAAATCAAAATCCAAAATTTATTTTTAAATCTAAATTAAAATAAAAAATAAAACAAAAAAATCAATAATAAATAATAAAAAATATAAAAACCAATTAATTAAAAATATTTAAAAAAGATTCGGACAAAAATGGTGTCTACAATAAAAAAAGTCTTTTTAAAGAAAAAAGTAATAAAAACGTGTAAGGCAGATAATTAACGCAAATTTTATTTACTATTTATACATGTAGGCAAATTATACAGTGAAATAACTCATACAAATTAAACATAATGAAAAGAAATAAAAAAGAAAAAGGTGATACGTTGACACATGTGCTACAGAATACAAATAGAACTAAGTGAAAAACCTATTGGAAATAAGAAGAAACAATTCCCATCCGCCACATGGGCGGCTCAAGTGGTAAAACAGAAGAGAGTAGATTCGAGCCAAATGAAATATCAGTGACCATCCTTCAACGCTATATATGCATCCAATATCCATATGCAGGGGACATGGACATGGACATGGCACATCGTTTGACTGTTGAGGCATTACAAATGTCGATTGCACCACTTTATGCAAACTCGACAAAGATTAAGGAATAACCAGCATCCTACGATAAAAATGGCTATTCTTGTCCCCATGATTTGATAATTATAAACAAAGAGTAAATAATATCCTATTAAAGCGGTTCCTTTCCAGAATTCATGTAGAAAAGGGATTAGCAAACATCCTACAAATATGCTCCCTACAAGATAACCGTGACCCAGCTGAGATGCGGGGCATAACCACCATCCTATAATTAAAACGCTAAGTTTTGACACCCGGTAAGCACAACACATGAACATCATTAAAACGACAAGCAAAACTGAAAATAGATTGATAACTAGGGTTGCTGAAGGAGTTGGAGCGAGGAAAAAGATTGCTTGATAGAAGCATACAGCAAGAAATGCAAGGAGTATTTGAAGAGCAGTCCTGAAACCACTAGGAAAAGGTTTAAGGAGTCCCAATGTTAGGAAAAACGTTACTATGAAGACAGCACAAGTTGGAATGTAGAAAAGAAGAAAATTAGTTTGATTCATGACTGATTTCCCCGGTTGTGGAGTGGAGTTTGATGAATTGTGACCCTGCCGAACACTACCAGGCGGTCTAAAACTGGAAGAATTGTCTTTGTAATAAACACGACCTGGCGGGCTAAGACTGGCAGTGGTGTTTGAGGAATTGTCTCCCTGCCAAACACTTCCAGGCGGGCTAAGACTGGCTTGATAGGATGCTGTTAAAAGCAGTCCTAGAATTATTAGTAAGGCATTGCGGCCCTCAATTGATATATTGTCCATGTCATGAAAAATAATCGCTGATGCTTTTCTCACATACTTGGAATATTGTTTCTGCAATTTCTCTATGAAGGTTGAAACCCTTGGAATAAAGCAACTACGCAGAATTCTAAAGCTTTCTTTGTTTTTGCGTCGCTGAGCAACATCCAATGCAGTTGAACCATCCAGATTGGTCGCATATTTGTCAGCTTTGCATTTCAATAGCAGTTTGAGCATCTGTTCAATTAAGAGTTTGACGAAATTATACAATCTAAAAATAATCCATTTATCTAGCCAAAAGTAAAATTAATTAGAGCAGAGGAGTAGAACCTCATGACGATTATTACGAGCAGTTATGTGCAAGACGGTATCGCCATTCCTATCTTTCTGATTCACCACATCCTCGCGATAGTCAGTCCTTCTTAGCATCCTGCATAGAAGTTTAAGAGCTTCTAGTTCATTGTTTCTCGTGGCAATGTGCAGAGCAGTCTGGTTCGTAGTTGTCACATCTCGAATGCATTCGGGACAAGCCTCTAGAAATTTGGCTAGAAGATCAAGGTTGTGTTCTCTGGTAATTGCATAGTGCAAGGGAGTTTCACCATTCTTGCCTTTGACGCGGACGAGATCTTTGTTATTTTCCAAAAGAAGTAGCACCAGCTCTTTATGCCCCTTTTCCACTGCAAGATGAATGGGGCTCAAGCCTTCTTGGTTTAGCACCCTAGCAAACGATGGCTTTAAGCTCATTATCTCCATTGCAAAATCGATGCGCCCCGCAGCTGCAGCTATATGCAATGGAGTGTCGATAAACTCCACCTCACCGATGCGCTTCAAAACGTTTCCATCCCTCTTTATTAATCTATACAAATCACTAACATTTCCTTCCAGAGCAGCTCTTCTCAAATTTTCATCCATATCATGAAAGCCAAATGAAAATAGGAGGAGGATAAATGAAAGGGTTTCAACTTTAAAGCCAAGTATAGCAATTGAAAGAGTAAAGAGAGAGCGCAGGAAATCAAGAACACCCCGCTGAACTTATGTAAGAACCTCGGCGCTGTCAGTCAACTACATACCGCATCGATAGAGAAATTACAGAGAAGGCAGATTTGAATAGTATGTTTTCGTTATTGGTCAAAACTAGAGTATGGTTTCGTCTTTGCTTTGCTTACTGACTTGGGCAAAGCAAAGCGATAAATACAATTGCTTCTGTGTTAATTGGTACTCTTTTTTGATGTTTCATGGATAGTGGACGACGACGACGATTATTATTATTAATATTATTATTATTATTATTATTATTATCATCATCGAAATATATAATCCAGCAACCTTGGACCACTGGATCGCACTGGATCTAAGTCCCGGTGCGAGTAGGTTCCTTTGATGCAATATATGGTGCATAAAAAAATTTTTGCTGCTGTATAAAACCTGACTGGAGGTAAAGAGGTGTGGTCTCTCTGTCACTCTCACGGTAGTTCACTTCATCAATAAATTACCTTTTTTCTTTTAGAAACTTTATTTACATTAATCCACGAAACCATATTTAGGGTTATGTTTAGAGGTGGCAAAAGTTGACTTGACCTGAAAAATCCACCCAATTAACCTGAATCGAAATCCGACTGATTCGATTTGACTAAAAAAGTTAACAATCAAAATCCAACCCGATCCAATTTGATCCGAAACCAAATTTATTCGAATTCACATTAATCCAAACCCGACCGGATTCGAACCCAAATTCATTCGAATTGAGATTAACCCGAACTCGAATTGATCCGAACCCGAATGGACCCGAATCCAAATTTACCTAAACCTGAAAAGATTCAAACTTAAATTTAATATTATCAATAAATATTGAAATGTTAAAATTAATTATCAAAGTATTTTAATATAGTAAAAATATAATTTTTTTCAATAATATGAGTGTTATATATGTTTTTAATCTAGTTAAACTTAAATATTCACTTTTATATTGCATTCATTTGAACCTAATGTATAATTATTGAATAGCTAATCTATAATAGAGTACATAAGCTATATCACCTATACTTAATGTCTCTAATTATTCTATAAAAATCAAGATAAATTAAGAGATATATAATATTGTTTTATGATATTTAGTAGGGATTATTAAATCACTTTGATTCATAAAGTTATTAATTATTATAGATAATAAAAATAAAATGAAAAAATGTAACTAATTTATGAATATTGGTAAATATATTATAAAGAAAACTATCATACAGATTATTAAATATTTTGATTACTTCAATCCCAATTGTACTATAGGTCATGTAAGAAGAAAATTTTATTTTCATGAGTTTTGTAATTCTTAAAAATATGGTTTCAGTTGATTTTCATACTAGATAAATCATATCGAGATGACCAAGGTTTAACCCAACAAACATGTCTAATCGACTCAAATCTAAATCCGACCAACCCGAATTGACTAAAAATGTCAACAACCCAAATCTAATCTAATCCGAACTCGAATAAATTCGAACTCAAATTGATCCGAATTCAAATTGATCCGAACCTGACCTTATCCGAACCCGAAATGATCCGAACCTGAAATAGACCGATTTTTTCTTAACCCAAACCCTACTTTATCTGAACCCAAAATGATCTGATTTTTTCTTAACCCAAAATGATCCAATTCAAAATGACCCAACTCAAATCCAATCCAATCCGATCCGTCCATTTGCCACCTCTAGTTATGTTATTCTCTCTAAGTAACAATGTGGCTTTTGTCTTGGTTTATGTTTTGATAACTTTTTTGTGAAAATATCATCTGCAGCTTCTGTTGCAACACGCAAGCCTTTGCTTAAGCCACCTTTTGGGAGACCCGATTTTATTAGACTGTATACCATATTTGTACATGATTGATAGTAGAAATAAATTCTTTTAGTGAGACTAAATAAATATTGAATGTGAATTTCCACTTTCCATTATGAAATTTATTGGAACTATAATTTTTGGGTATATGAATTGAAGAGAAAATTATTTAGTGTACATGTGTTATTTTATTGGTTGGAATATAACTTAAAGGAAGTATGCCTTAAGAGAGGCAAAGTGAAGTCACGAAACAACAGTTGAAAATGGTGGACTGCATGCCACCCTAGTTGCCGTGGACTGCATGATTGAAAAAGGATAATGAAATGCAGTATAAATGAGATAAAATGGAAGAGGAATCTAGGTGTAATATAAAGTTAAATATTATTGGCTGGAAGTTATAAAAAGAAGAGAAAACTTAGTCAAGAAAACGGACTGCAGCAAGAAGCTTCACCACCGTTCCTTTGGTCACAATTTTCTACAAGTTTTTAAAGCATGAAAGACGGGAAATGATGAAAGAAAAGGGGATAAGAAACAGGTGGTAGGTTCTGATTGGATTAACAGGACTATATAAGAAGACTTCATGAGAAAACCGACATTAGCAAACTTCATCTTCTTCAAAAACCATTCTACTGCTTCCCGTCCATCACGTTTTACTGCAAGCTCAAACCTCGTTTCTTCCATTCCTTTCATACGTGAGCCATGAAACTTCATCCTTTAGTTAGCTAAACCTTTTCTCCATTGTTTGAAGGGCTAAGGAATAAGCAAAGTAAAGCTAACGTGAGACAGAAAACACTCTGTTCTGGACGTGCAACTCAGTGAAGGTGAGTTCCATATTTCGTTGGTTTCTTGATGTTTATTGGTATATTTCTATGTCTTACACCATAAGAAACAATAGATATAGTCTTGTTTTAGTTAAATCTTGATAGGATATAAGAAAACTAAAACAAGATGTGATCTAGAAAATAATCGAGAATAAACGCAGAAAGTGCTGGAAACGGTGTAAAAGTGATGAGAAATAAGCGAGCTCAACTATTATGGGCGAGATAAATAATATGGAACGTGGTATAGTGGGCGAGGTCGCCACATGCTAATCTAATTCATAGGCGAGCCTACCTCTGAATAAAAAGCCATGTATGGCGAACTCACATGCATAAGCATAGCGAGTTGAATTGTGGGCGAGCTCCCACGTATAAGCCAATATAAGAATGGTGAGTAATATTGGGCGAGCTCCCACGTATAAGCCAATATACAAATGGCGAGTAATATTGGGCGAGCTCCCATGTATAAGCCAATATATGAATGGCGAGTTATATTGGGCGAACTAGAGGATTAGCCTCAAGTTTCGCCAAAGTGTTGGAAAGATTCGAACAGAATATATTGATAGTCTTGATAATTTATTTTGCAGCCGGGAAGTGAGAATTGATAAAGGCGATCGAGAAGCTAGGCTTCGTAAGACCAGGTAAGGGAGATGTGTGTGAAGTGAATGCATGTTCTGTGGAGTTAAATTTTATGAAAATATTGAGAAAATGATTTGGTTTGAAACATGCATTGGTTTGATAAACTATTTTCACAGACCATGATTTGGGCGAGCTATAAAGCCGACCATGTTGTTTTGGGCGAGCCAAAGATAGGCGACCCCTTTGTGATGTTTTGGGTGAGCCAAAGAAAGGCGACCCTTGCTTTAATAAAATTCGGGAGAGCCAAAGAAAGGCGACCCCTAGTTTTAATAAAAATCCGGACGAGCCAAAGATAGGCGACCCCTTTTGTGATATTTCGAGTGAGCCAAAAGTGGGCGACCCCTCGGTTTTGAAAAACTAGTGTTTATGGGCGATCCCTAGTAATCTTATGGGCGACCCCGAGCCATTGAGTTATATTTCAGCCTTCGAGCGAATACCTTTATGGGCGAGCTGACCATGAGCGAGCCGTAATGAGCGAGCTGACCATGGGCGAGCCAGTTTAACCTATGTCTTTCTCACACGAAAAATGGTGAGATTGCGGGCTATTTTTACTGTGTTTTTGTAAACAGAAAATAAAATACCTTTTTGGAAAACAGTCATTTTGAGAAAACGATAAAATATGTGAAAAATTCCTTAAAGGATCTTCATGAGATGAAAACTGATTTTTGAGACTTTAGGCCCCGAGTTTCATGCATTACTATTCATGAGACTGATTGACCTACCAAGTCATCAAAAGTCTCGAAGTCACCTGGCAAGTGTACCCGAAGACCACCTATAGATTGTGGCCATACATCTACTGTATCCCTATGGGGATGATTACTATGTTCCTGGGGGAACGATGATAGCATGATTTATTTGTAGGGTGATGTCTAGTCTCCACTTATTGATTTTTGTTTACTGAGAGGATTTACTGAATCCTAAATACTGTTTACTACATTATATTGTAAATTGTTTAGCCAATGATTTGACTATTAAAGACTGTTTACTATATCCACTATTTTCCTACTAGGTATGTTGTTAGGGAAAATGAACGTTTTGGGGAATATAGTTTTATTGTTATAAAGCAGCATACATCTTCCTTACTGAGCACGTTGTCGCTCACCCCTTATTTTCCACTCCACAGGTTGTTGATCTTGTATTAAGAGAATTACCTTCTAGAGATTATCGACTGCTAGAGTCAGCAGATTTTCGATATCGAAGGTATATGATTTCCTTTTATATATTCAGTGAATTTGTACAGTACTACTTTGAGTAGAAGTGAATGTATATATATATATATATATCTTAAAGAAATAATGTAACAATGCATACTTCCATATTGGTATGATGAATAAGAGTATTAATCTTACTAAAGTGATTAACGGATGGTTAAGCATCACAGACAGCCCAACCGGTGAAAATGTGTGATTTATAAGTAAATATTATGTTATACTGTGGATTTGGGATGTTATAGATTTAATGGTATCAGAGCAGGGTTGGTCGGATGTCTAGTGATGTTTAAAATGAAAAGTGAATAGTAAGCATTCCTTGTAGTACTGTATAATCTGAATGTATAATTGATATACTAATGATAAGTGATAAATGATCCCTGTGGGACAGATATGTGAGGAATGAGGATGACACGCTCAGTGAAAGGTAGAGGTCGAGGTAGGGCGGCACAGATTCCAGAGCCGCAGACACCGGAACCCGCCCCAAGACCTGCACATCCTCTGCAGCTAGAGAGCACTGATGCTCGTGTGAGCCGAGTGGAGAGGTTAGTAACCGATTTCATGGCTATATATCAGGCAAATAGAGCGGCAGATAGGGCGGAAAGGGAGAGAGTAGCAGCTCCCGCAGCTCTAGTAGAGGCGCCAGCATCGCCATAGCCGGTGCCAGCTGTACTCGAGCCTTAGCCTATTCCACCATCGGCACCTCAGCCACAGGTAGCTCTACCACAGCCATTGATTCAGCCGCCTAGAGATGTGGAGTCATATTGTGATGTCACTTTGGTACGATCATTTAGGAAATTGGATCCACCTAAGTTTAAAAGTGCTAGGGATCCGTTGGTGGGAGAGCAATGGGTTATTGCTATAGAGAAGTTATTAAGGATTATGAGGCGTACGGAGACCGAGAAGGCAGGTCTAACAGTGTTCCAGTTGATAGATGATGCAGAGCACTGGTGGAAGGCTACTCAGATAGTATTGTTCTCCCAGCATCAGAATATTACTTGGGCGATTTTTGTAAATGCCTTTAGACGAAGGTATATCCCTGATACTGCCCAGCAGAAACTACAGCAAGAGTTTATGGATTTGACTCAGGGAAGTATGGTAGTGGACGAGTATGAGGCTAAGTTTACCACCTTAAGCCGATTTGATTCACAGACTAATGTTAATGAGAGGCATAAGATCGAGAGATTTAAGGCTAGTTTGAGACCCTCCATCAGATCGAAGCTAGCCCCATTTGATATCTTGACCTATGATGAGGTAGTACAACGGGCTCAACTATGTGAGAGGGATTTTGAGCAGTACCATGTAGAGGCTGGTGGTAAAAGTAAGAGTAAAGGTAAAGATAAGGGTAAGAGATTTATAGAGAATAGATATAGTAGGGAGCAGCCTAAGAGAACTAGATCTTCGGGCATACAGATTTCAGAGAGACGATTCAATAGATCAGCAGTTTCTACCCTTGCTAGTGGCCCCACCACTACTAAGATAATTATTGCGACATTATGTAGACATTGTGGAAGATCACATGGGTCACGCCCTTGTCCTTTGATGTCTAAGGCATGTTTTAAATGTGGACAGACGGGGCACTTTATCAGGAATTGCCCGATGCTCAGAGAATCAGCTGCTTCTACTATTCCTCCTGCATTACCTCAGATAGCGGCACCGACAGCTCTAAGTGAGCCGGAGAAGGCGACACCCTCACAGCCTAGGAGGGCGACAGCCACAAAGAAGGGTAAGAAGGTTGTGACTCAGGGTCGGGTGTACGCGATGGATCAGGAGACTGTCGACGCCTCTATCGATGTGATTAAAGGTAAAGTTTATCTCTTTGATATTCTCGTAATTGCTTTATTTGATCCGGGTTCTACCTATTCGTTCTTATCACTTACATGTGCTAACAGGACCCCAGTAGAGCCGAAGTTGTTAGGGTATACTTTGCAAGTGAAAACCCCTTTTAAAGATTTCCAGAGGACAGATATTGTATATAGGAATTGTAAATTGACTATAAGAGAGAAGATTATGACAGCTAACCTAATTTTGTTGAATATATATGATTTTGATATCATTTTGGGTATGGATTGGTTAGCTGCGAACCATGTCAGTTTGGATTGTAATACTAAGTTTATTACCTTCTCTCATCCCGAAAAGTACATTGTAAAGTTATTGTAAATTAATAAAAAGTAAGTGAATATATGTTTGTGAAAGGACATGTGTATTGAAATTGTGGTTGTGTATGAATGTTTATGAAGGATATATTGCTAGTGTGGAGGATGTAGAGAGGAAACATCCAGAGATTCAAGAGATTCTTGTGGTTAAGGACTTTTCGGATGTATTTCCAGAGGATTTACCAGGGTTACCACCGGGTCGAGAGACAGAGTTTATGATCGAGTTGGTACCCGGTACAGAGCCGATTTCTCGACCCCCATATTGGATGGCATTGATTGAGTTAGGTGAGCTCAAGAAACAACTCCAAGAGTTATTAGATAAGAGATTTATACGCCCCAGTGTGTCACCGTGGGGAGCTCCAATATTATTTGTTCGGAAGAAGGATGGTGGTCTCCGGTTGTGTATAGATTACCGGACGTTGAATCGAGCTACCATTAAGAATAAGTATCCACTACCCAGGATCGATGACCTGTTTGACCAGCTCAGGGGTGCACAGGTATTCTCCAAGATAGATCTTCGATCAGGCTACCACCAGTTGAAGATTAAGGAGTTGGATGTGCATAAGACAGCATTTCGGACTCGCTATGGTCACTATGAGTTCTTAGTGATGCCTTTTGGGTTAACAAATGCCCCTGCAGCTTTTATGAGTTTGATGAATGAGGTGTTCCATCCATTTTTGGAAAAGTTTGTCATAGTATTTATTGATGATATTTTGATTTATTCTAAGACTCCAGAGGAGCATGAGCAACATTTGCATATGGTATTACAGACCCTCGGAGACCAGAAGTTGTATGCAAAATTCAGTAAGTGTGATTTTTGGCTTGACCATATAATCTTTTTGGGACACATAGTGTCGAAGGACGGGGTGTTAGTTGATCCGTCCAAGATAGAGGCCATTGTACAGTGGGAAAGGCCAACACCGTTACTGAGATACAGAGTTTCTTGGGTCTTGCCGGATATTATCGCAGGTTCGTGAAGGGATTTTCTAAAATTGCTGCTCCATTGACACGACTCACACGTAAGGATGTGAAGTTTGAGTGGAATGACACGTGTAAGCGTAGTTTTTTTGAGCTTAAGTGTAGATTGACTACTGCCCCCGTATTAGCCCTTCCCAGCGGATCAGGTGAATTCATAGTGTATATTGATGCGTCCGCTCAAGGTTTAGGGAGTGTGCTTATGCAGCATGGTCGAGTTATAGTCTATGGTTCTCGACAGTTGAAGGATCATGAGAAGAATTACCCGACACATGACTTGGAGTTAGCCGCAGTAGTGTTTGCACTGAAGATATGGCGGCATTACTTGTACAGGGAGAAATTTCAGATATATACAGACCATAAAAGTCTGAAGTATATATTTTCACAACGAGAGTTAAACTTGAGGCAGCGACGGTGGATGGAACTGTTAAAGGACTATGATTGTGAGATTTTGTATCACCCAGGTAAAGCTAATGTAGTAGCAGATGCACTGAGCCGTAAGCATGTTGGCATGATATATTACATGATGATCAGGGAGCATGATTTGATGGAGCAGTTCTCTAGCCTCAGCTTGATAGTTATTTCCTCTAACCAGTATGGATTTACGGCTAGTTTTCGTATAGAGTCGGATTTGATGGATTGGATTAGAGAAGCTAAGAGGAGTGATGATTATTGCGTCAGGATAGCTAGTCAGATTCATATGGGAGTTGTGTCAGATTTTGAGATTGGCGCCGATGAATTACTGAGGTTTAGAGGCAGGATATGTGTTCCCAGAGATCAACAGATTAAAGATTTGATTTTATTCGAGGCCCATACCTCTAGATATACATTACATTCGGGTAGTACTAAGATGTACCAGAATCTCCGAAGAGTGTATTGGTGGCCTAAGATGAAAAAGGACATCGCTGATTTTGTTGCTAGATGTCTGACATGCCAGCAAATTAAGATTGAGCATCAAAAGCCTGCAGGTATGCTTCGATCATTATCGATTCCTACGTGGAAATGAGAGCATGTGACTATGGATTTTGTTATAGGTTTACCATGGACCCGAAAAGGTTGTGATGCTATTTTTGTAATCGTAGATAGATTGACTAAGTCTGCTCATTTCTTGGCCATGAGATCTACTGATTCAGTTAGTACCTTAGCCGATTTGTATGTCAGAGAGATAGTGAGATTACATGGTGTTCCAGTGAGTATTACTTCTGATAGGGACTCCCGCTTCACCTCTCATTTATGGGAAAGATTTCAGGAGGCTATGGGATCCCAGCTGAATTTTAGCACCGCTTTTCATCCATAGACTCATGGACAGTCCGAGCGTACGATACAGACTCTCAAGGATATGTTGAGAGCGTGTGCATTGGACTTTAGAGGCTGATGGGACGATCACTTACCCCTGGCAGAGTTTGCTTATAATAATAGCTTTCATACGAGTATCGGTATGGCATCTTATGAGGCCCTATATGACAGACGATGCAGATCCCCGATAGCATGGGAAGGAGTGGGGGACCGTAAACTGTTAGCTCCCAATTTGGTCGAACAGGCTTCCTGTGATGTACAAATGATTTGTGAGAGGCTAAAAACGGCTCAGAGTTGGCAGAAGAGTTATGCAGATACTAGACGCCGACCATTCGAGTTTGTAGCGGGCGATTATGTATTCTTAAAGGTCTCACCGTCCAAAGGTATAATGAGATTCGGGAAGAGAGGAAAGTTAAGCCCCCGATACATTAGGCCTTATGAGATCTTCGATCGCATGGGAGATGTGGCATATCGGTTAGCACTACCACCAGAGTTGTCAGGAGTGCATAACGTATTCCATGTCTCGATGTTGAGAAAGTACCATCCAGATCCTTCTCACATAATTCGACATGAGCCACTGGAGATCAGAGAAGACATGAGTTACGTTGAGAAGCCGATACGAATCTTGGATAGGAAAGATAAGGTATTGCGATCTGAGACGATTCCTTTGGTTAAAGTGCTCTGGCAGTATCATAACGAGGAGGAGGCTACTTGGGAGTTAGAAAGCCTTATGCGTGAGAGGTATCCAAAGCTTTTTCAGTAATAGGTCCAAGTGAAATTTGGAGGACCAAATTTCTTAAGGTGGGGAGAAATGTGAGACCCGATTTTATTACACTGTACACCATATTTGTACATGATTGATAGTTGAAATAAATTCTTTTAGTGAGACTAAATAAATATTGAATGTGAATTTTCACTTTTCATTATGGAATTTATTGGAACTATAATTTTTGGGTATATGAATTGAAGAGAAAATTATTTAGTGTACATGTGTTATTTTATTGGTTGGAATATAACTTAAAGGAAGTATGCCTTAAGAGAGGCAAAGTGAAGTCACGAAACAGTAGTTGAAAATGGTGGACTGCATGCCACCCTAGTTGCCGTAGACTGCATGATTGAAAAAGGATAATGAAATGCAGTATAAATGAGATAAAATGGAAGAGGAATCTAGGTGTAATATAAAGTTAAATATTATTGGCTGGAAGTTATAAAAAGAAGAGAAAACTTGTCAAGAAAACGGACTGCAGCAAGAAGTTTCATCACCGTTCCTTTGGTCACAATTTTCTACAAGTTTTTAATGCATGAAAGATGTGAAATGATGAAAGAAAATGGGATAAGAAACAGGTGGTAGGTTCTGATTGGATTAACAGGACTATATAAGAAGACTTCATGAGACAACCGACATTAGCAAACTTCATCTTCTTCAAAAACCATTCTACTGCTTCTCGTCCATCACGTTTTACTGCAAGCTCAAACCTCGTTTCTTCCATTCCTTTCATACGTGAGCCATGAAACTTTATCCTTTAGTTAGCTAAACCTTTTCTCCATTGTTTGAAGAGCTAAGGAATAAGCAAAGTAAAGCTAACATGAGACAGAAAACACTCTGTTCTGAAGTGCAACTTAGTGAAGGTAAGTTCCATATTTCGTTGGTTTCTTGATGTTTATTGGTATATTTCTATGTCTTACACCATAAGAAACATAGATATAGCCTTGTTTTAGTTAAATCTTGATAGGATATAAGAAAACTAAAACAAGATGTGATCTAGAAAATAATCGAGAATAAACGCAGAAAGTGCTGGAAACGGTGTAAAAGTGATGAGAAATAGGCGAGCTCAGCTATTATGGGCGAGCTAAATAATATGGAACGTGGTATAATGGGCGAGGTCGCCACATGCTAGTCTAATTCATAGGCGAGCCTACCTCTGAATAAAAAGCCGTGTATGGCGAACTCACATGCATAAGCATGGCGAGTTGAATTGTGGGCGAGCTCCCACGTATAAGCCAATATAAGAATGGCAAATAATATTGGGCGAGCTCCCACGTATAAGCCAATATACAAATGGCGAGTAATATTAGGCAAGCTCCCACGTATAAGCCAATATATGAATGGCGAGTTATATTGGGCGAACTAGAGGATTAGCCTCAAGTCTCGCCAAAGTGTTGGAAAGATTCGAATAGAATATATTGATAGTCTTGATAATTTATTTTGCAGCCGGGAAGTGAGAATTGATAAAGGCGACTGGGAAGCTAGGCTTCGTAAGACCAGGTAAGGGAGATGTGTGTGAAGTGAATGCATGTTCTGTGGAGTTAAATTTTATGAAAATATTGAGAAAATGATTTGGTTTGAAACATGCATTGGTTTGATAAACTATTTTCACAGACCATGATTTGGGTGAGCTATAAAGCCGACCCTTATGTTGTTTTGGACGAGCCAAAGATAGGCGACCCCTTTGTGATTTTTTGGGCGAGCCAAAGAAAGGTGACCCTTGTTTTAATAAAATCCGGACGAGCCAAAGAAAGGCGACCCCTATTTTTAATAAAAATCCGGGCGAGCCAAAGATAGGCGACCCCTTGGTTTTGAAAAACTAGTGTTTATGGGCGATCCCTAGTAATCTTATAGGCGACCCCGAGCCATTGAGTTATATTTCAGCCTTCGGGCGATACCTTTATGGGCGAGCTAACCATGGGCGAGCCAGTTTAACCTATGTCTTTCTCACACGAAAAATGGTGAGATTACGGGCTGTTTTTACTGTGTTTTTGTAAACAGAAAATAAAATACCTTTTTGGAAAACAGTCATTTTGAGAAAACGATGAAATATGTGAAAAATTCCTTAAAGGTTCTTCATGAGATGAAAAGTGATTTTTGAGACTTTAGGCCCCGAGTTTCATGTATTACTATTCACGAGGCTGATTGACCTGCCAAGTCATCAGAGGTCTTGAGGTCACCTTGCAAGTGTACCCGAGGACCACCTATAGATTGTGGCCATAGATCTACTGTATCCCTGTGGGGATGATTACTATGTTCCTGGGGGAACGATGATAGCATGATTTTTTTGTAGGGTGATGCCCAGTCTCCACTTACTGATTTCTGTTTACTGAGAGGATTTACTGAATCCTAATTACTGTTTACTACATTATATTGTAAACTGTTTAGCCAATGATTTGACTATTAAAGACTGTTTACTATATCCACTGTTTTCCTACTGGGTATGTTGTTAGGGAAAATGAACGTTTTGGGGGATATAGTTTTGTTTTTATAAAGCAGCATACACCTTCCTTACCGAGCACGTTGTCGCTCACCCCTTATTTTCCACTCCACAGGTTGTTGATCTTGTATTAAGAGAATTACCTTCCAGAGATTATCGACTGCTAGAGTTAGCAGATTTTCGATATCGAAGGTATATCATTTCCTTTTATATATTCAGTGAATTTGTACAGTACTACTTTGAGTAGAAGGGAATGTGTGTGTGTATATATATATATCTTAAGGAAATAATGTAACAATGCATACTTCTATATTGGTACGATGAATAAGAGTACTAATCTTACTAAAGTGATTAACAGATGGTTAAGCATCACAGACAGCCCAACCGGTGAAAATGTGTGATTTATAAGTAAATATTATGTTATACTGTGGATTTGGGATGTTACATCTTTAGATTCAGTGAGACTGACAGGTTCATGTCTAAGAGCAGTAACCTTGACCTGGTTCATGCCCCCACTGAAGTTTTGAAAATTAATTATTATTTATAATATATTTAACATTTTAATGACTCTTGTATTTTACTTTCACTGAAATCTTAAAAAAAAAAGTAAAATTATTAGAAATAAATCCAAAATTTTAAATTTTATATTTTTCTCTTACTAAATTATAAAAGAAATATTTAGATATAGGCCTTTAATAATATTAAATGGTATATGGATCATCATCGTCGTCGTCGTCATCATCATTAGAATTTTTATCGCAATATTAGAGAAAGCTATATAAATTAATATATGACCTCACGTTAAGTCGTTAGCATGAATTTTCCTCCACCACTCATTCTTATCTAAAGTAATGTGTTCTTCCAACTCTCGTTCTGCAATATCTTTTTGGATTACTTTTTTTCAAGTCTCTTTCGATCTACCCATAATCTTGACTCTTTTTACATCATTCATAGCTTCCACTACTCTAACAGAAGCATCCATAGATCTACGTCGTTGTGATAACAATTTCATTCGGAGACTTAATCATTAGACGATTTTGAAAAACACAAAAGAGAGTTGCTACTAATTTTTTTTTTTAGCTTTCCTTCGAAATATCATTTTAGTGATGAGCTAGTTCCCAATTCTTTGGGAAGAGGTCGGATTTTTAAATGTGAATTTCTATTTGCACTTTAATTTTTATTTTTTATACCACATTTATAAATATACCACAAAAATTACTAAAGATATTTAACAAAATTACACATTTATCTCTAAAATTACCAAATTGTCTTAAAAATATTAAAAGGCATTGAGGATATTTTTATCTTTTTAGTTTGTTAGATGATGATAACGATGATAATAATAACAATAATAATATCAGTTTTAATAGATACAAAACATAATAATAAATTTTATTAAAAATATTATGAAACTAGTCAAGAGAATATATACATATACATATATATATATATATATATATATATATATATTGTAAATCAATCTAATTTCATACAAATCTCAAAAATGAAGTAGATATATTCACTTAAAAACTATTTTCTTTTTAATTTCTAAAAATTGCAGGTAGTTTAATACTTTATGAAACTTATCTCCTAAATAGGCGATTGGCTACCATGTGGCCACCAATTACCCTTTTCGAGGCAATATTTGATATTTTTTGGAATATAATTTTTGTTTTAGGATATTACACGTGTTAAATTCTTTAATTATTCACATAAAATGTTTTACTTATAATCAAATGTTTTGGCTCTTGTATAATTATATAAGATTATAAAAGGCAATGGTGAATAAAATTAATTAGTAAAAACTGTATATATAAATGTTATATTTTGCGACATTAATGTAAAAAAAATTGATTACAGGTTATGTATTTATTAAAACAAGGTTCAAATATTAAAAAAATGATGTTAGCTTTTGTAATATTAAATAAAAATTAACAATCTAATAATATGCAAAATGTTATTATATTAATATATGTTTTATTACATTGTCTATACTAATATACTTTTTGAAAATAATTTGCTTTGTATTTTTAAAATATATATATATATATATATTTATATATAGGGAGAGATTTTTATATAATAACAATTTATATAGATATAAATGTTATCATTTAGATGATCAAAAATTTTTAATTGGTTAAACTGTAGACATAGATATTATATTTTATAATATTAATGTAAACAAAATGATTACATGTTATGTATTTATTAAAAAGGATTTAAATTATAAAATAAATGATGTTAGCTTTTAGAAAATTAAATAAAAATTAATTGGTAATCTAATATTGAGTAAGATGTTGTTATATTAATATATATTATTTTTTTATCTAAATTGATGTTAATATATATAGATGTTTTTTTATCTATATCGTTATATTAATATATATTTTATAATATTAATGTAAACAAAATGATTACATGTTATGTATTTATTAAAAAAAATTAAATATTAAAAAAATGATGCTAGCTTTTAGAAAATTAAATAAAAATTAATTGGTAATCTAATATTGTGTAAGATGTTGTTATATTAATATATATTATTTTTTTTATCTATTTGATTGCACCGTAGTGCACGATGCAGTTGAAAATGATTGAAATAAAATCTTAATCAATATCTAACCAGACAATTTTTCTTTCTCCAACCTTGCTGATTCAAAAAGTCATCGTTGAAGAGCATTTTTCTTTTGCTCATCTGTAGACGTAGTATAGCGTTTAAACACCGTTTATTTTGGGGAAAACTGAGTAAATCAATTTTATATATATATATATATATATATATATATATATATATATATATAAAGATTAATGAGCCTGGCCTGATAAAGCCACTCAATCGGACCGTTTAATTTCTTTTGCTATATTATTATTATTATTTGGTAACCAACAGTTTCACACTACTCGTCTACATAGGCCCAGTGCGGTGCATTGCTATATGCTGTTCGACTTACATGGGCCCTTTTGCATCCCATCCCACACCTTTTTCTTTTATTTTGGTTTTTTTATATAATCATTTTTAATTTTGAAATTTATAATTTATTAATATATGAATCATTAATAATTATTATTTTATATTTATGATATATAATCATTAATTTTTATTACTTAAATTTTTTACTACATTATTTTAATATGATTTTCAATCTGTGAGGCCCTTTTTATTTTATCAATAAAATGAAATGTGATATTGGACCCCCTCTCTCCAGCCCCCACTAGTGTGGGGGGGACCAATCTTGATTTGATTGCACCGTAGTGCACGATGTAGTTGAAAATGATTGAAATAAAATCTTAATCATTATCTAACCAGACAATTTTTCTTTCTCCAACCTTGCTGATTCAAAAAGTCTTCGTTGAAGAGCATTTTTCTTTTGCTCATCTGTAGCGTTTAAAGACCGTTTATTTCGGGAAAACTGAGTAAATCAATTTTTTGGTCAACAATTACCAGAGAATCTCTTTCGAGGGATTAATTGTGATGGAATTTGTCCAATGCTGAATAATTCAACATGGTGATGAGGTCTAAATGGAATTAATTTGGCATATTAACGACAGTTTGTCTGACCAATCGGTTCCGAAGGCAACATGTGGTTTAGGAAGAATAATTGGTTGTCCAGCGGAGAAAAAACTCTGAGAAAAGACTACCGGGCATGCTGGCTTTATTAATTAAAACCACTCAACCGAACTGTTTAATATCTTTTGCTTTTTTTTTTAAATATAATTTTAAGTCACAATTACGCACTACTCATTTACTTCGGCTCAGTGCAGTGCAATTGGGGCGTATTCCAACTGCACTACAATATGCTGCTCGGCTTACATGGGGTGTCAGGTGTTGTAACTGTAATTTTAATAATAAAATAAATATAATAATTAATATTGAAATTATAAGTTTATGTTACTAATAGTCAATATTGTTTTAATAGTTAGTTATATTCTAATTAAATTCTTTATAGTTATGGTGTATAAGTTACAAATGATTTAAAAATCGTCATTATTATTTGACATGAGTTACAAATATTAATGTTATCAACTAATAAACTCCTATTTAATAACTAATCACTACATCTAAATATCCATTGTGAATTTGACAAAAAATACTCCATATTTTGCTTTGTCATAAAAAGTATAACCGACGGCAACACATTGTTAAAACAATAATGTTGTAGACAAAATTAAATTTGATTATAGTAAACGGCTTAGGTTGTTATAATTCTAGTGTTTTTCAAAGCCATGAACGGCTAAATATAGCAAATAAAATCTGACTATAACGATATAATAATACAAAATATAACTTGAACTTTGAAGCATGTCCAACAAATAAGCCTTATATTCTTCAACTAAACTATGAAGTCTAAAGCATGATAATGTACCTTCAGTGTTTAATTTTTTTTCAAGATTTGTCTTCTCTTAGCAACAAATCATTAGATAAACAATATGATCTCAAAAAAAATAATTTCATCTCAAGCAATTTTAAGATGATTCATAAATCATTGAAAATATTTTCATCTCAAAGAAAATAAGTTGCAAAGAATTGTGATTATTAAAATGGAGAGGGAATTGTTGTAACTGTAATTTTAATAATAAAATAAATATAATAATTAATGTTGAAATTATACGTTTCTGTTACTAATAGTTAATTTTGTTTTAATAGTTAGTTATATTCTAATTAAATTCTTAATAGTTATGGTGTATAAGTTACAAATGATTTAAAAATCATCATTATTATTTGACATGAGTTACAAAGTTGTGATCCCTATATATAGGTCCTAAACTTGAACACAAGAAGAACACAAAAACTATTCTATTCATGATGAAACACATATTGGACAAGAGAAAGGTGTTTGATCAGAGAGCTTTTTGACTCTACAGTTAGTGCAAAATTGTAGAGCGTACAACGAAGAATTAGTTGGACTGTTGTATCCTGAAGGCGACACGCTTAGAGTTTCTACTGCACCGGTGATATAATTCCCGCAGAGACGTGAATCGTCTAAAGAGAGCGAGATATCCGTGCCTCAGTCCAACTCTTCGTGATCAATAAAATAATTCTAATTTATATTTTCTTATATTATTTTGATTACTAACAATTTCTTATTTTTGTTTAGGCTTCTAGAACCTACATCATAGAGAGGAACTCCAACAATTTTAAAGCGAGATCCAACATCAGGTGTGGCAGCATACCCTTTTGCATCCCATCTCAACCCATACCTTTTTTTTAATTATTAATATATAAATTATAAATAATTATTATTTTATAAGCATGATATGTAATCATTAATATTTATTAATTAAAATTTTTAATACATTATTTTAATATAAAACAATTCATCATATTTATTAAATAAATATTATTGTTTGATATAAAGCAATTTAATAATCTTAAGTTTATTAAAAATATTATTTTATATATATTTGCATATGTTATACATGATTTTTTGAAAAAAAGAAAAAGAAAAATTTTTGTATTCAAGACATGCTTTCTTTTCTTCATTTTAAATCGTAAAAGCAAAAAAAATAAAAAACTATTAACATTGATTTATATAATGTAAATTGTCAGTTAAGATGTTTTTTTTTTTTATAATGGATGGCACATAGAGCTAGCAAAAGCTGGTTTGATCTTGAAAATTTGTCTAGATCTGTGTGAGATCGAACTCAGATTAATTCGAATTGATTAAAAATGTTAAAGATCGGAATCAAAAAAAAATCGAGCTTGAAAGGAAATTGGAGCTGGAGAAAAGAAATTTTCTTTAGAGGCATTCACGAGGAAGGAATTTGGCGATGGAGAAAGGAAATTTTCATTGGAGGCATCCATGCAGAGCCTTAGAAAATCTAACCTACTATGACTACTGATCAAGGTCCTTGGACATTTTTTTTGGTAACCATAGATATCATTATCTCTTTTTCAGTCTGAAATAATTTTGTTAAGGACAGGAGTAGTAAATTGTAAAACCCTCTTAACAATATCGATTTCAAAATTTGAACCATATCTAAATGACTAGAGAAAAAAATCCACTTTTACTTCTTTCAATCATTTGTTGGTGTTCACTTTGATGCCCATGATCTTTTATTTTCATTCTTAAAAATTAAAGTACTCTCGATATTTTTCTTAATTTTTATTACTAGAAATATTAAAATTTATATTATTTTATTGTTAAAATAATATATCATTTTTAAATAAAAATTTTTAAAACTTTAAATCTTAAATAATATTAAAATATGCATATAAATATTTTTAAAATATTACTTACAAATTTATTATTTGATATACATTTAAATAATTTTAGTAATTGTTAATTATTTATTAACTTGTCAAATATGCTATAAATTTATTATATATAAACTTTAATTTTTTGTCCTTAATATTTTTTAATCGTATTTTATTACACCATAATTGTTTTATTTGTATGTAAACACATTTTCCACCGTTCACTACTACAGCTCCTATAGCTATCTAGGCTTCGATTTTTGAAAGGATGAGTGATTGAAAAGGCAGTCAGCGGGGCTTTGACTATATAGATGTTGGAAAGAGTTGGATTACGGCTTTACCATACAATTTCTCGTAAATTTTCTTGTTATTTATGCATGTTATCCGACACAACTACTTCGATGCCATAAACGCTGTCAACATACGGTTGATATGATAAAAGAATAGTTGTAGACTTTACCTGCTTGCCTTGGTAAAAACATCAATCAGATCAGGGTACTGAATTAAACTTTTAAAAACTATAATAACTAATTAGGCGAATTCTGTAATTTGTTCATTAATGTCATCAATTGCTAGGAAACTAAAATAACTAATGCCCATAATTTCAAAAGGATTAGGACTATAATTTTCAATCTGTGAGGCCCTTTTTATTTTTGCTTTTGTTACTTTTTCTTTGTTTTTTTTTAAAAAATTTACAAAAGTAAAAAAATGTGAAAAGTAATATCACAATGGATTTGATCGTCAAATATTTAAAATGCAACACTAATTATAACATAATTAATCTATATAAAAATAAACTCGTACCTTAAAAATTACATACGTGTATATTTTATGCATGATCTTTAAAAGAAAACTTTTGTATCATTGTTTTTTTTTTCGCTTTAAAAAAAAAGGCAAAAGACAAAACCATTACGCAAACAAAACTTTAAATATTTTCTATAATGTAAATTGTAAGGTAAAATATTTAATTTTCTTATGATGGATGACATAATAAGGTTTCGTTGTCTCATGTCATACATGAAAATAAGCAGCGGATTAGAAAAACAACAAAAGCAAAATGATCAGGATTATGCAACACAATTGTTTTTAGGATAGAATCTAACCTTTTGGTGTGACTCGTGTAGGTATGTTCAACTTTTGAATATGACAGTCCACAAACAGCCATTGATTTATCATTAACTCAAGACTCCTAGTTAAGAGAAGCCATCTAACGGAATCCACATGAGTAGGACACAAAACAAGACCTTTGCCTGAGACAAAATGTAATCAGAAACAAAAGGAGGAGGAATGAAATTATTTTCTGAGAGTGCTAGCTCCAAAAGGCAGAACGGCTATAAAAAATATTCTCACTAATGTTTAGTCTTAATGTTGTTTTTATAGTGCCTCTTAACAAAATCCTAAAAAAGCCTTAATCTTAGTCTAATTAAATTGAGTCTTTTGAACATTTTAAAATTATTTAATCCAAATCCAATTGATTGTAGAGCATACTCTAACAGACATAGCTAGCTTCCTACCAAGGGTGTTAATTGTTATATCACAATAGCCAAATATAGGTGTTCGTAGGCTAGGTCTAGGCTATATATTAGTAGACTATTTATGTTCGAGCTCGACTGACTTGATTTTCAAACTTGAATTTTAGCTCAGGTTCGTTTATATGTTTCATTGCTCATCCCTGAGTTCGGCTGACCTCTTTTTTTTCCTTATTTTGGTATGTAAGATGTTTTGATTTCTTCTTTCATTTTTTATAATCTTTTTATTCCATTTAAAACTAATTTTAATTTATCAAACTTTGTAGGTTAATGTGTGTGTGTGTATATATATATATATATATATATATATATATATATATATATATCATGTTTACTAATCAACAATGTTTTAAATACATATAATTACATTGTATTTAAAAATGACAATTAAAGGCATTATATTAAAATTTATATATAATTAAATTTATAATATATATTTTACATTCATAAAATTAATAAAAATAATTAAAAAATAATAAATTTATTTTAAATCAAAAAACATTTTTGTACTAAATTAAAATTGTAATAAAATAATTTTATATCAATTAATATTTTTATTATTTAATATTTAAAATTATTTTATTATTTCAAAATAATAATAATAATAATAATAATACCACCTATTAAAATGAAAGGTGGTACTCGACTCTCTCTCTCCAGTCCCCCACTCGAGTGGAGGGGGACTGGTCTTGACTCGATTGCACCGTAGGGTGCACGGTGCAGTTGAAGATGATTGAAATGAAATCTTAATCAATATCTAACCCGATAATTTTTTAACCAGATAATTTTTCTTTCTCCTACCCCACTGTTTAAAAAAAAGTCATCGTTGAAGGGCATTTTTCTCTTGCGCATCTACACTATAGCGTTTGAAGACCATTTATTTCAGGGAAGAGCAAAGTCAATCAATTTTTTAGTCAACAAGTACTCGAAAATCTCTTTCGGAGCATTAAAAAATTTGTGATGGAATTTGTCAAATGCTGAATAATAATAATAATAAATGAAATGTGATATTGGACCCTCTCTCTCCGGTCCCCCATTAGCGTGGAGGGTGACTAATCTTGATTTGATTGCACCAAGGGTGCACGATGCAGTTGAAAATGATTGAAATAAAATCTTTATCATTATTTAACCA
Source organism: Heritiera fomes (assembly GCA_032173925.1). Lineage (NCBI taxonomy): Eukaryota > Viridiplantae > Streptophyta > Magnoliopsida > Malvales > Malvaceae > Heritiera > Heritiera fomes. The sequence goes on along the minus strand of JAPDPM010000002.1, from coordinate 9,528,865 downwards.
GACAATTTTTCTTTCTCCAACCTTGCTGATTCAAAAAGTCATCATTGAAGGGCATTTTTCTTTTGCTCATCTGTAGTATAGCGTTTGAAAACCATTTATTTCAGGGAAACCTGAGAAAATCAATTTTTTGGTCAACAATTATTAGAGAATCTCTTTCGAGGGATTAATTGTGATGGAATATGTCCAATGCTGAATAATTCAACATGGTGATGATGTCTAAATGGAATTAATTTAGCATATTAACGACAGTTTGTCTGGCCAATCGGTTCCGAAGCCAACATGTGGCTTAGGAAGAATAATTAGTTGTCCAGCGGAGAAAAAACTCCTGAGAAAAAAACACTCAACCGAATTGTTTAATATCTTTTGACCTTTTTTTTTTTGAAATATAATTTTAAGTCACAATTGCGCACTACTCGTTTTCTTAGGCTCGGTGCAGTGCAATTGGGGCGTATTAATACCAACTGCACTGCTATATGCTGCTCGGCTTACATGGGGTGTCAGGTGTGGCAGCGTACCCTTTTGCATCCCATCTCAACCCATAACTTTTTTTTAATTATTAATATATAAATTATAAATAAATATTATATTATACGTATGATATGTAATCATTAATATTTAGTAATTAAAATTTTTAATATCTTATTTTAATATAAAACAATTCATCATATTTATTAGATAAAAATTATTATTTGATATAAAGAAATTTAATAATTTTAAGTTTATTAAAAATATTGTTATATATTTGCATATGTTATACATGATTTAAAAAAAAGAAAAGAAAAAATTTTGTATTTAAGACGTGCTTTCTTTTCTTCATTTTAAATCGTAAAAGGAAAAAAAATAAAAAACTATTAACATTGATTTATATAATGTAAATTGTCAGTTAAGATTTTTTTTTTTTGCTATAATGGATGACATATAAAGCTAGCAAAAGCTGGTTTGATCTTGAAAATTTATCTAAATTTATACGAGATCGAACTTGAATTAATTCAAATTGATTAAAAATATTAAAAATCTGAATAAAAAAAAAATCGAGCCCAAAGTAAATTGGAGCTGGAGAAAAGAAGTTTTCTTTAGAGGCATTCACGAGGAAGGAATTTGGGGATGGAGAAAGGAAATTTTCTTTGGAGGCATCCATGCATAGCCTTAGAAAATCTAACCTACTATCCACTCCTTCTTGTTGAAAATGTCCAAGACTAGTATCATCCACACAAATTCCCGCTGCTGCTGAAACCGATTGAATTTCCATTTCTTTGCACCGTAGCTGATTTCCCACTTGCCGATCAGGGAGAAGACTTTCTGTTTTGTAGATGACTTTGCATTACAAGAAATTAATGGGCATGCTGGCTTGATAAAACCACTCAACCGGACCGTCTAATTTATTTATTTATTTTAAATCTTAAATAAATAAAATTAAAATATACATAAAATTAATTTTTATTTTAATAATAAAATTTTTATTTGATATAAAATAATTTAATAATTTTTAATTTATTAAAAATATTATTTTATACAAAATTATTTATCTTAGACATGATTTTTTGAAAATAGAAAAATTTTTGTTTTCAAGACGTGCTTTGTTTTTTTCATTTTCAAACGCAAAAGGCAAAAAAAATACTAAAATTAATTTATATAATGTAAAATTATAAGTGAAGATATTTTCTTGACATAGCTTGTACAAAGGGCATCTTGATCCACATTTGTACTGTAGCGTTCGAAGACCGGCGAATTCTCTTTAGAAGGATTAACTGTGATGGGATTTGTTGGATGATGAAGAATTAGACATGGTGATGGAGTTCTCAGTGGAATTAATTTGAATTGAATTTCTATTAAAAGGAATAGCCATGTGGGCTTGATTAAAACCATTCAACTGGACTGTTACCTTGGAGGTTGTTTTGTACATTCTCACTACCCGTCTACTCAATCACTTTCATTACATAAATGCAGTATAGAAACAAAGTATTAGTTTTGTTTCCCACTTTCCCTATCCCTTACATTCTTGTTTTGTAATCAAAACGACTTGTTCCTAGACTTTTTTCTTTTTAAAAAATCCAGCTAGTAATGGAGAAATTTCCCTTGAAAAGAAACTGTATTATTCAGATTAAATTTCTGCTGTGCGTTGTTGTACTGATCACTTTCGTATTCATGTCCTTCGAACTTGCCTTGGCACTGGGGAAGAAACGGACAGACTAGCTTTACTCGCTTTGAAGGATCTGCTTGTTGGTGGTTTTACTAGAGCTCTAATTTCATGGAATGCTTCTCTCATGACCCGAAGGTCGTGACTTACACTTCATACTAATATTTTTTTTTTCTTTACAATTTTATGAACTAATTTTTTTTTCTTTTCATTCTACGGTTGCATTCAGTACTAATGTAGTCACTAAACTATTTTTATTCATTCTTTAATTCAAAGGTGATTTAAATTACTTTATGACATAGGCAACGATCAACTTTAATTTATAACTTATTGTTTCAAAAAAAATTTAAAATATTTCTCCTTATATTTGAGATTATTTTCAGTTAACTACCTGGAAATCATTATAATGCAATACAAAAATATTTCCTGCAATCCACATTATATTCACAAAACATGTGTAGTCTCAACAGTCTTTAGTATCTACAACTAATTACCACATACAAATCATATAATATTAGAATATTACATTGACTACTCATTAACCTAATTTATATCTCATCTTATAGTACTATATAAACATTGCCTGAAAATAAAAGCATGTGCAAAAAAAAAATAATATGATACCAAAATGTTTAGCGATGAGGACTTTGGGCGTTATGACACTTTTCAATCACTCAAAATGTCAACATGTCCTTTAACCCAAATCAATTTGTAATAAAATTAATCTCGTTTAATGAGCGTAGGCTCAGTAAGTTACTAATATAAGAATAAAATTAGAATTATATTATCTCTAATACAATGCATGAATCCTGTAATTATATCTGCCAGTGTCATTTAGAAATCAAGATCCTTTGAGTATTTATTTGATCATGTCCTAACGACACTAATTGTCCTTGTATCACTACATATCATACATTAATGCAAGATGTACTATCATGACAACGTTCAGTATGTTATGTATGAAAATTCTGTTGTATAAAACATCAATTTCAAAATGTCACATGTAGTATATAATCATGCATGAAACTCATATAGTTTTAGAATTATTTAACATATACTTTAAATCACATTTCAAAACATGCACAGTCTCAAATCATATCATATGTAGTGTAAAACCATGTGTGAATCATATTTAGTCATAGTCATATCATATATACTGTAAAAACATATCATATCTAGAGTTTCATATATGACAAACCATACCCTAGACAACGTTTAATATTTTCTGAGAGACTAGGCATAGATCCCTATTCTGTTATCATATCATCTCTAACCTATTATAGCTATCAATAGGAAAGTTTCCCCCAAAAGACATCTATCTATGATCATAGATCGTCCCAATCCCACTGATCAGCTGGAAACTAAGGAATGTGTCTACGACTATTGTCGGACAACCTAGAATGGTCTCATCAGGCAACATCTACATGTACATATCACATATATATAAATGGAGTTTCATGCTACATAGGTAGAATCACACAATATGTATACTCTATGCCACACAGGCATTCCATAAGGTACCTGTCATCTCTAAATCTAAATTTCCTTTTCAAATTGCTTTTCAAATCTTTTAAGAGAACCACATAATAAAACATTAAAATTGCATCGCTTCTCAAATCAATGTATAGTTAAACTGTATGTTCAGTTTGTACATGTTATACACGATGTCAAAGCACAAGTTAAGCATTTATGCATTGTGGCTATCTAGGCATTTCAAACATTTACTTTCATTCAAAAGATTTAAATGCATAACATTTCAAAACAATATTTTCTCTTTTAAACCGATTCATGGTTCTAAAGTTTTAAAGTCATATGTTATGCATGAATGAACCTAAATGTACCAAGGTATAACTCAATTCTCTAATAGTATCAATAAGATCACATGATGCATTTATACATACACAATTTCATATATATATATATATATATATATATATATATATATATATATATATATACACACACATTAATAACATCCATAGGTTATTAAAAGCACGCTTCTCTTTTCAAGGTCACAAAATAACGTTGATTCACATTTTTTTTCCTATCCAATTATCATCCACATAATTCAAACCTGAATTCACTTCCACTTCCCAACATCTGTATCACAGTCCATAAATCACAATAAATATCTCTATATGTTCACGTGCATATAATTATAATTCCAATAATACCCCTAAAACACTAATATCGCCTATCCCCCTAAAACACTAATATCGCCTATCTCTTACCAAGATCACATTGTCACAATAATACATGGTATCTATATTTTAATATCATCCATAATATCGTACATTACCGTAAAATGACTTACTACAGTCTTAATCACCATGTCACACGTAATTACTAATTTATTTGATAAAAGATATATTTCATACACCATAATACTAATTATACAACCTTTATTATCCATTTCATTTCCACAAGATACCGTATGTCATATTTCATAATCATCTTATCAAACCAAAAATTGAAATTATGACTCCAAGAATAATATTAATTATCATTATGAGGTAATTATCTCAATTCACATGTACATGATCATAACATTATGCCAATACTATTATCTCGTAATTGTTTCATTCAATTTTAGAGATAAATTCAATTTCAATCCTGTACTTTAAAATCTTTCTCAATAAATCATTTTAATCGTTTTAAATCTCTATTTGTGTGGGAATACAGTAACATTACATAAGACATTTTATCTAAAATTTGGTAACATAACATTTAAGAAATCATAACCTTTCGCAAGAAAATTTCAAAAATTTCAACTAATCCAAACCATTTCAAATCCCAAAATTTCCAAGGTAGTTCATTTCACTATAGACAACACTCAAATGCTTTTAATTCAAAACAATTCAATACTTTCTCCCACAACCCATTTATCAAAGAAAAATCGTTATAAAATCAATGAAACCATATTTTAATTTTCACAATAGATTCCTTTTTCTATATATCTTTGTACTTTACTTTTGATTAAAATTGATCAGATCTATATTGAATTGAAGTTGTAAAAATATTTAAAAACCTTAGTCAAAACCCAACCCTAGTAGTTTACCTACGACACCAACCTACAGTTCCTTTTATATAAGTTGTCGTAACGGCTTCGCGCTCGACGATTTTGAAAAACATTTAAAAAACAAATGGAGTCGCCACCAATCTTTTTTGTCTAGGTGTGATTGGTCACCTAAAAATGTTTATCTTTTTAACAAAACCTCAAAATTAATTAAGTTTTATTAAAAGACAATTTCTGGTCTGCGAAAACAAAATTTGGGTTCGGGGGTACGGTTACGCGTGGGGAAGGATTAGCACTCCCACGACGCCCGTTAAAAAACGGTACCATAATAATCATGTATTATCCTTTAATTTTAATAAAATGGTCTTGAATTAATATTTAAAAATAATTCTTATTTCCTTGCAATCAATTTTATTCTTTTTTATTCAAAGTCATTTTTTATTTGTAAATATCATTTTGTTTTATTTTAAAAAGTTAAATTTTATTTTTCAAAAGTGAATGTGAACCTCTTTGTATTGAAAAATTAAATCAAATATCCCAATACTCTGGTAACATTTGAAATAATCCCTCTCACCTAGGGTTCAGTCAAGAAATCACTACTTGTGAGTCTCATGACATCCCATCCTCAGTAGATTTACACTCGCTTTAAAAATTATTATGAGTGCATATGATGCAAACAAATAATGAATGATGCAAATGAAACTTTAAAAGAAATTTTATTTATTTTGATTTTATTGATGAAACTCTTGATATTGAGAAATTTGGCTAAATATCCCAATACTCTGGTAACATTTAGCTAATTCCTCTCACCTAGGGATCAGTCAAGAAATCACTACTTGTGAGTCTCATGACATCCCATCCTCGGAAGAATTTCATTCATTTTAAAATTATTATTAATTTTCTTTGTTTTTTATTTTCTTTTAAAAACTTATCTATTTTTATTTTTAATAAAACAAATTAAATTATTGAAAAATCATACTAAATATCCCAATACTCTGGTAATATTTAATACGACTCTTCTCACTTAGGGATTAGTTAAGAAATCACTACTTGTGAGTTTCATAACATCCCATCATCGGAAATATTTACTTTAATTTAAATTTCATTTCCTTTTTCTTTGTTATATATATATATATATATATATATATATATATATAAATATATATATATATTATACAATTTCTAATCAACAATAATTGATGAATATACAAGTAAAAGAAAAATTTTCAAAACTTTTATTTTGTAGCATGCATTAATAATAATAATGATGATAATAATAATAATAATAATAATAATAATAATAATAATACTAAAAATAATAATAATAAAAATAACAATAATAATAAACACAAATAATAATAATAATAATAACAGTAATAATAATAACAATAATAAAAATAATATTAATATTGGAAAAGATAATTATAATAGAACTAATAATAATAGTGATATGAATAATAATAAAATAAATAAGAAAAATAAAATAAAAAATAATAATAAGAAAAAAATTTGTCAAAATAATTTGTGAAATCCGGACAAAATTAGGTGTTTACAGCTGCCCCTCTTTGCTTATTACTGAGGATCAGGAATAAAGCAAAGACAATAGACAACAATTTTGTCCGATTCAAGACCTAATCTTTTTCCTTCTCTCTTCTTTTCTCTTCTTTTTTCTCTTCTTTTCTTTTTTCTTCCTTTTCTCTCATTTTTTCTTTTTTTTTTCTTCCTTTTTTTTTGGTTTTTTGGGTGTCCCTCTTACAACAGAGATAGCGAAATTTTAAAATTCTTCCTGAAAAGCTCCTCTTACAACGGAGGCGATGAAACTTTAAATTCTTTTTCTGGAAAATGTGCTCCTCTTGCAGTAGAGGCGATGAAATTTTAAATTTTTTTCTGGAAAATGTGCTCCTCTTGCAGCAGAGGCGATGAAACTTTAAATTTTTTTTTTTCTGGAAAATGTGCTCCTCTTGCAGCAGAGGCGATGAAACTTTAAATTTTTTTTTCTGGAAAATGTGCTCCTCTTGCAGCAGAGGCGATGAAACTTTAAATTTTTTTTTTCTGGAAAATGTGCTCCTCTTGCAGCAGAGGCGATGAAACTTTAAATTCTTTTTCTGGAAAATGTGCTCCTCTTGCAGCAGAGGCGATGAAACTTTAAATTCTTCTTCTGAAAATGTGCTCCTCTTGCAGCAGAGGCGATGAAACTTTAAATTCTTTTTTTTGAAAAATGTGCTCCTCTTGCAGCAGAGGCGATGAAACTTTAAATTCTTTTTTTGAAAATGTGCTCCTCTTGCAGCAGAGGCGATGAAACTTTAAATTCTTTTTTCTGAAAAATGGGCTCCTCTTGCAGCAGAGGCGATGAAACTTTAAATTCTTTTTCTGGAAAATGTGCTCCTCTTGCAACAGAGGCGATGAAACTTTAAATTCTTCTTCTGAAAATGTGCTCCTCTTGCAGCAGAGGCGATGAAACTTTAAATTCTTTTTTCTGAAAAATGTGCTCCTCTTGCAGCAGAGGCGATGAAACTTTAAATTCTTTTTCTGAAATTGAGAGATTTCACATTTAAAGATTTGATTCGGAGATTCACATCCGAAATTTTAACTTGGAGATTCACATCCAGAATTGTAACTTTGTTTTGGAGATTCACATCCAAAATTTTGAACTTGGAGATTCACACCCAGAATTTGATTTGGAATTCAGAGATTCACACCTGAAATTTTGATTTGGAGATTCACATCCAAAAAAGTTTGACTTGGAGATTCACACCCAATATTTTAACTTTGTTTTGGAGATTCACATCCAAATTGAATTTCCCTATCTTAAAATTCCTTATCTTGATTTTTCTTCAATTTTATCTTTAAATCTTATGTTTAATCTCATTTCAAATTTAATCTCGAACCTCCTCTTTAAAATATAGCCCTGAACCTTCTTTTTCTCCCTTTTTTTTTTTAACCTTCTTCTTCCTTTTTTTTTTCAACTTCAAGATCTTGTTCTTCCAACCTCATATTTTAATCTTACATTTTTTTGACAAGGACACATTCAGGAACTCAATTTGAGGATTTGGATTGAAAATTCCAAACGTAAACTTTAATATAGAGATTCGCATCTTAAATCCAGAAATTCTCATCTAAAATTTTAAGTTGGAGTTTCACATCCGAAATTTCAGAGATTCTCACCTGAAATTTTGAGTTGGAGTTTCACATCCAAATATTAGATTCGGAGATTCATACCCGAAAATTTGACTTAGGGATTCACACCCAAAATTTTGATTCGGAGATTCACATCTGAAATTTTGATTTGGAGATTCACATCCAAAGATTTGATTCGGAGATTCACATCCGAATATTGACTTAGGGATTCACACCCAAAATTTTGATTCGGAGAATCACATCCGAAATTTTCAACTTGGAATTCAGAGATTCACACCTGAAATTTGATTTGGAGATTCACACCCAAAAATTTGACTTAGGGATTCACACCTAAAATTTTAATTCGGAGATTCACATCCGAAATTTTAACTTGGAGATTCACATCCAAAAATTTGACTTAGGGATTCACACCCTGAATTTTAATTCGGAGATTCACACCCGAAATTTTCAGCTTGGAATTCAGAGATTCACACCTGAAATTTGATTTGGAGATTCACACCCAAAATTTGACTTAGGGATTCACACCCAAAATTTTAATTCGGAAATTCACATCCAAAATTTTAACTTGGAGATTCACATCCAAAAATTTGACTGAGGGATTCACACCCTGAATTTTAATTCGGAGATTCACGCCCGAAGATTTTAACTTGAAATTCAGAGATTCACATCTGAAATTTTGATTTGGAGATTCACATCCGGATATTTGACTTAGGGATTCACACCCAAAATTTTGACTTGGAGATTCACATCCAAAGATTTTGATTCGTGATACATCATCCTTTTAAAACTCTTCACTTTGAAAATCTTACCATCTTATCCTGAAATTTCAAAATCCCGCTTCCTTTTTCTTGTGTTTTGCCTCTCTTTTTTGACCAAGACTGTACCCACTTTGTTACTTAAAGGTGAAATTTTCATTTGTTTTTTTTTAATGCATGTGATGAATGCAATGCAAATGTCGAGAAATAAGAAAAAGGGAAAGAGAAAGAAAAGAAAAAAATAAAAGAAATCGAAAGTTGCAGAATAGGGTTCACAAGACCATCATTCTCACCATTTTTGAATCTTTTCAAATCATAAGCTTCCGCACATCCCGTACATCCACTAATTTCACGAAACACCATTAATTCTTGTTCATTTTTCACCATTTGATCACATATTCATATTTCTTCGGCACACTTACAAACCTTCCCATAGTTCTCATCTTTTCCTTCTTTGCCCCGTATCATTTTTGACTTTCCTCTTTTGTAATGCATCGGGCTTTCACAAACATTGTCAATCACTTATTTATTGTCATTTCAATTTTATAATGAATGCAATGCCATCACATTTCTTTCAATAATCATGAGTATGCATATTGGCCAAAAGTTGAAGGATGGAGATTTATGAAGAAGTAAACAAGAACAAATTTAACTAAGAAAAATAGGCAATTTCCAGAGGCTAAGGAAGGTAACAATACTAAACGATGAATATTTAATCAATCTTGATAAACTAATCTAAGATTTTTCCCAAAATTCTATTTGATTGACATTCTAATCATTTTGGTTCCATTAATGCTTTGCCCCATACTTCATGAAATCTTCAAACAGTACTGGTTTCCCTTATAAAAGGCTATCTTCTCGAGATTTTAGCCAAATCTTCCATTCTTCTTTTGACTCAAATCGCCCTTTCGGGTTTTCAACTTGAGCCCCTTCTTATTCTCCTTCTTTTCTTTTCTCTTTTTTTCTTTTTTTTATTTTTCTTCTTTTTCATTTTTTCATCATTTTTTTTTACATTTTCATTCTTCTTCAAGGACCATATTTATTTATAATCAACACACCTATCGAGCTCAAAATCATGAACTTTAACATATCTAGGCTCAATAAATGATTCCTTAACTTAAGCATTCAAATTCGATCAAAATGGACTTTTTAAGGTACGTAATGTAGGCTATGGTTCAGGGCTTTGAAAGAATGGATAAACAGGCCCAAAATACTTGTTTCAAGGGTTTCAAGCCATAGGATCATTTCTCATCATATTAAGAATTCTAGCATTCTACCCCATTCGTTGTTTATTCTTCTTTGGTTTCTCGTTTCTCTTCCCATTCTTTTCATTCACTACCTTTTTCTTTTGATTCTCTCTTTTCCTCATTTTCATCATCATTCATTTCATTTTTTCAATTTCATTTTTTTGTTTGAGGAATTCAAGCGTAAAGATATCCTTTTTTTCTTATTTGCCCCTAAGATTTCTAATGATTTGAAATTTCTTCGTGGGCAAATCTCACTTCATTTTTCTCAATTTTACCCCCCCAATGTGGAGGGTGATCCTTGGCGGATTTCTTGAAAAAAACATATATAACTATAAGGCTCAAAAGGGGTGACGATGGATAATTTTTCTCATATGTGAAAGGTAAACCAAAGATGGCCATTTCTCATTTCAAACGTAAATACTCTTATCAAAGAATTATTTATTGAGCCATCACAACCTTATGAAAAATCTGCTTTCCTTGTGTACACTACATCGACTGATTTCAACATTCCTATCGATCATGGGGACAAAATTGTCAATACAAATAGAATTTTAAAGTTTTATCCCAGATTATTATCATAATCAACTTCATATTCATCATTTAACAACAAAATTGGGCAAAGTATGGTAGTTAATCAAAAAAAGGGTAAAATATAGGCAAATGTACAAAAAAACATAAGATTTCGAAGGGGAGAGAAAAATGTAATGAAAATGCATCAGTTACTCCGTTGAAATGACAAAAGCTAAATGAAAGTCAATACACAAAAAGCACTTTTTAGTTCATGGGCATTACAAAAAGAAACAACTTTATACCACCATGAGTGACCAATCAAAAAGTCTTCTTTTGCCCTCATATTGTAGCATGGTTAAGCCGTTCCTTCTTTTGTCCCAAAATCCAACAAACCAGATCTAATCAAACTTTGCACCTTGTGTTTGAAAGCAGGGCAACTTTCTATCGAATGACCAATATTTCCACTATGATAGTCACACCGAGCATTTGGGTCATACCACTCTGGGTATGGAGGTTCCAAAGGTTTTAGTTGGACTGGGGTAACAAGCTGGTTCTCGACAAGGTAATGAAATACTTCAGTGTAGGACCAAGGAATCGGATCAATGTCGATCCTCCTCCGTTTGTTCCGAGATCCTTTTTGGTTACTCTGGGTAGGCATAGGTGTTTGGAGACCTATTTGCCAACTAGATTGGGGGATTGGCTGACGGGTATTCAGGCTTGGAGAGATATTATTTATGGTGGGGTAGTGGGTTTGAAACATTGGATAAGGATGATATGGAGCAAAGTCTCCCACATGTTGCCCTTCATAATTCATGGCATGAACATCTTCTTCATTCCCCGATGTATCACCTCTTCTTGTATTCATGGCATCATCCCCTACAAGCTTGCCACTATTGATTGCATTCTCTATTATTTCACCGGAAATTACCATATCTGCAAAATTCTTGGTGGCATTACCGACCATCATTTCATAAAACGGTGTCGGGAGTGTGTTGACAAACAAGATGGTGGTTTCTTTCTCTGTGAGAGGCGGTTGGACCTGGGCAGCTACATCCCTCCATCTTCGAGCATATTCTTTAAAGCTCTCCTCATGTTTCTTCCTCATGCCTTGTAAGGACAGGCGGTCTGGTGCTAAATCCTCAATGTGCTTGTATTGAGCAATAAATGCTCGAGCCAATTCTTTCCATGAGCGGATATGGGCTCGATCTAGTTGGGTGTACCACCTGGCAGCTGATCCGATAAGACTGTCTTGAAATATATGCACCAATAATTCATCATTCTGAGCATAGGCAGCCATTTTTTGACAGTACATCTTGATATGAGTTGTCGGGCATTTGGTCCCATCATACCTTTCAAATTCTGGAACCTTGAACTTTGGTGGGATAACTACGCCCGGTACCAAACAAAGCTGGCTTGCATCCAAAGAATCATATAAATCCATTCCTTCGATAGCTCGTAACCTTTCTTCAAGGAGATCTAACTTCGTCCGAGGCTCTAAGTTCTCTTTCACTGTTGATGCACTCATCTTCAATTTCTCTTGTTCTCTAGAATTATCTGAATCATGGATATAGATTGGGTCTGATGGGTTCCTCCTGGGGTTTGGAATGTCGTGCCTTGAAAACGGCATATGTTGTGAAGTATGGACTTGGGGTGGAATGGGACTATGTGGATATGAACGTTCACCTTCTTGTGCCCACCTTTCTTGAGTAGTTGCTTCCTGTACTGGCTCCTTTCCTTTAATCATCTTGGTCATCATCTCCATCATTGCAGCCAATTGCCCCTTCATCTCTTCTTGCGCCTTTTCAATTTTCTCCATTCGGCTAGCTTGTCCTTCTTCCATGACCTATACTCGAGTGAAGCCCCGAACTGCTTTGTAACTTTTGATGGTCAAGAGGCTTTGAACCTTATTACCACAATTTTCTAATTAGAAAAACCTCATCTTAAAAATTTTTTTGGAACAAACAAATTTTTTCTTCTTTTTTTCTCGAAAAATGAAGAGTATTAACATATTTACTGAAGTATAACAAGTCTATGATGTGAATTTTATGAAAATCATGTTATTTGTATATGTATGCAAATGATATGTATGACAAAATCCATGAAATGGAACAATTTTTCTTCTTCTTTTCCCTTTTTTCATTTTTATTCCTTTCTTTCCTTTTTTTGTTATTTTGTTAGTTTGCATAACTTTCTTGATTTTACATGTTGGGTATTTATGCCTTTACTTTAACCAAATCTTAGGGAAGAATAATTTCAACGAAAATAATCAATCAATAGCACATGTATACAAATTTGATAGAAAAGAAAATTGAAAGAATAAATAAATTCAAGATTGTAAAAGACTTGGTCATTTTCTTGAAGATTTATCTACAAAATGTGATGCAACAATGTAAAATGCATACTAAAGTTCAAACTAAAATTTGCCCCTTACTTTACACATTCACTTATTAACTTAAGAGGTCAAGTCCGGAACAACTAAGAGAAGTTGAAGAATCACCTTGAACCATACCAAACTTGTTTCAAAACTCTCTTTTTTTTCTTTTCTTTTTAATTTTCTATGAGAAATACCATATTCTTTTTTTCTTCTTTTTTTTTCTATGTAAAAAGTTTAAGTCATGACACAATAACAAGGCATAATGAATGGCATGTGTATGCAAAATGTAATTTATACAAAATACAATGGAAATGAAGATCAAATTTGGTTTTATTTCACCTAACCTTAATGATTCTAAAATGCACATGACATGATTATCAATATATGTATACACAATGATGATGAAATGAATTAAAATGATATATGTCCCTAACATGCTTGAGAAAAACGAATATTTGTATTCACAATACCTAGACACTAATCTTATTATTCCTTAATCCAATTATGCAAGAAAGATGGAATTCCTAACTAAACCTAAACATTCTTCTCAATTTTTCTAGAAATCATTTTTCTTTGATCACCAAAATTTTTTTTTATTTTCTATTTTTTCCTAAAAAATTCACATTCCCTATTAGATTCTTTTTTTCAAAAATTAATTTTATTTCATTTTTATTCTAAATCAAACTTCTTCTTTTATCACCAAAATTTTCTTTTTATTTTCTATTTTTCCTAAAATTCACATCCCTTATCGATTCTTTTTTCAAAAAATAATTTTATTTCATTTTTATTCCAAATCAAATTTTTTTTTGAATTCTTTTCCAATAAATTCAAGGATAATTTTTTTGTTGACATCTTTTTGTTCAAAAAAAATTTTTTTTATGAGATAATCAAGAAAAGGTAAAAAAAATTTTTGTTTTTATATTTTCATTAAAACTCCTATACAACTCAAAAATAATAAATATATTTTTTATCTTGTCAACTTATTCTTTAAATTATTCAGAAAAGGAAAAAATGAAGAATCAATGAAAGATTTTGTTAACTCTATTTTACCTTTATTTAGAAAAAACGTCAGCTCTCTTCGTATTTTCCATTTATTCCCATTTTTATGTCCATATTTTGAAAGAAATCCCTCTTCTCTTTTTTTTTAAGAAAAATTATTCTCATTATTTTGAAAGAAAAATTTGTTTTATTATTTTTTCTCACACTTCCTTTTTTCATTAAAACTTAGATTTCTTTCTTTTTATTTTACAAAATCTCTTTCCACAATTTTATTATTATTAAATTTTTTTTAAAACTCCTTTTTGAAAAGCAAGAAAAATTTCTAAGACTTTAATTATGGACAATTCAAACCAAAATCCATAGTACGTTTATTATTGATACGAGAAATGGGGTCAAATAATGTTCCCTCTTGTGTCCTAATATCGGGATAATTTCTACAAAAATTGGACACTGCTCTACCTAAGGCTGGCCTCTTAGGTTTTTCTATATGCTGAGCTGAGTTTTCAAATCTAAAGGTTCCCAAATTATACCTCACTGTCGTCCACACTGGACTAGTAAGATTTAATTTGAGTGGGAGTATTTCGCTTGCCATTGCGGAGGTGATTACCTCACGAGAGCAAAGGTACTCTACTCCCTCCTAAGAAGGACGGAGCCCGGGTATAGAGCTTATGTTATGCAAATGCAAGTGTAAGTGTGTATGAGAGAACATTTATCAAACCATAACCTTTATTCTAGATGCTCCACAATTTATTAGCAATAATATATACAAATAAAAAATGCTATAAAATAATAAACAATGCAACTAATTATTTTAAAATTAAAGAAATTAAATTTAAATTTTAATTAAGACCTTTAAATTAAAACTTAGGATAACAAATGATTAATAAATGGCTTGACCCTCAAAAAGCGTCCCCAGTGGAGTCGCCAAGCTGTCGTAACGGCTTCGCGCTCGACGATTTTGAAAAACATTTAAAAAACAAATGGAGTCGCCACCAATCTTTTTTGTCTAGGTGTGATTGGTCACCTAAAAATGTTTATCTTTTTAACAAAACCTCAAAATTAATTAAGTTTTATTAAAAGACAATTTCTGGTCTGCGAAAACAAAATTTGGGTTCGGGGGTACGGTTACGCGTGGGGAAGGATTAGCACCCCCACGACGCCCGTTAAAAAACGGTACCATAATAATCATGTATTATCCTTTAATTTTAATAAAATGGTCTTGAATTAATATTTAAAAATAATTCTTATTTCCTTGCAATCAATTTTATTCTTTTTTATTCAAAGTCATTTTTTATTTGTAAATATCATTTTGTTTTATTTTAAAAAGTTAAATTTTATTTTTCAAAAGTGAATGTGAACCTCTTTGTATTGAAAAATTAAATCAAATATCCCAATACTCTGGTAACATTTGAAATAATCCCTCTCACCTAGGATTCAGTCAAGAAATCACTACTTGTGAGTCTCATGACATCCCATCCTCAGTAGATTTACACTCGCTTTAAAAATTATTATGAGTGCATATGATGCAAACAAATAATGAATGATGCAAATGAAACTTTAAAAGAAATTTTATTTATTTTGATTTTATTGATGAAACTCTTGATATTGAGAAATTTGGCTAAATATCCCAATACTCTGGTAACATTTAGCTAATTCCTCTCACCTAG
Source organism: Heritiera fomes (assembly GCA_032173925.1). Classification (NCBI taxonomy): domain Eukaryota; kingdom Viridiplantae; phylum Streptophyta; class Magnoliopsida; order Malvales; family Malvaceae; genus Heritiera; species Heritiera fomes. Next base: position 9,513,022 of record JAPDPM010000002.1, on the reverse strand, counting down.
GGATCAGTCAAGAAATCACTACTTGTGAGTCTTATGACATCCCATCCTCGGAAGAATTTCATTCATTTTAAAATTATTATTAATTTTCTTTGTTTTTTGTTTTCTTTTAAAAACTTATCTATTTTTATTTTTAATAAAACAAATTAAATTATTGAAAAATCATACTAAATATCCCAATACTCTGGTAATATTTAATACGACTCTTCTCACCTAGGGATCAGTTAAGAAATCACTACTTGTGAGTTTCATAACATCCCATCATCGGAAATATTTACTTTAATTTAAATTTCATTTCCTTTTTCTTTGTTTATATATATATATATATATATATATATATATATATATATATATATATATTTTATACAATTTCTAATCAACAATAATTGATGAATATACAAGTAAAAGAAAAATTTTCAAAACTTTTATTTTGTAGCATGCATTAATAATAATAATGATGATAATAATAATAATAATAATAATAATAATAATAATAATAATAATAATAATACTAAAAATAATAATAATAAAAATAACAATAATAATAAACACAAATAATAATAATAATAACAGTAATAATAATAACAATAATAAAAATAATATTAATATTGGAAAAGATAATTATAATAGAACTAATAATAATAGTGATATGAATAATAATAAAATAAATAAGAAAAATAAAATAAAAAATAATAATAAGAAAAAAATTTGTCAAAATAATTTGTGAAATCCGGACAAAATTAAGTGTTTACATAAGTCCTTTACTTATTTTGATGCTTGATAACATATTAATACTATTATCAGGATGCTCTATTATAATTCAATTTTATATTCCAACACAATTCCATACCATATTCTAACACCAATAATCAATCTTCTATGAATACTTTAACGATATTCCAATATCAAATAATCACATAAACATAATTTTTCATCTACATAATAGAATACTAATGCAATCTTATAAAAGTATCTTACCGAAAGTGTAACACCCTCGGAAGCTGGGATTTTCGAGCTAACTTTTTTCTTTACTTACTATGTTTGTCACTCGTTTAGTGTAGTTAACACCTAACAAGTAGATTGCTACTCGTTTAATTGTTTAAGACTAGTTGTCTAAGGTCTCATTAAAGTTTTCTCGTAATACGTGCTAAAAAGACGAAACTGAAAAATTCCACCCCAACTTTAGGCTATTATCCATCCCCCTACGCAATACATCATCATTTCAACCTATGGCAATTTCAATATTAATATAGTATCTAAAACATTTCATATCCATCAATTTAATTTATCTAGGATACAACTCAATCATACGACACAATTTGTTTATAGTCTCGATATTCTCATAGTACTTATTTCCCAAATCTTATACATTGTGTACACAAACGAATTTAATCTGCAATATAAACAAAAGAACAAAAGGATTATACCTCAATAAAAAAATATAACTTTATGCAGCATGTACAAAAGCTCTTGGTGCATCACACTCATGCTGAGCCTACCGGAAGTAATCTGTGAGATGGAAGAGGGAGTGAGCTAAAGCCCAGCAAGAAAATATACGCTAAGTGATGCTAGGCTCCTACTATGCTCAACGCATGTTATAAGTGAACAAATGCACAAAAATTCGTGTTTCAATACAGTTTATTAAAAATAGCGCAATATTAGTATACTTTTGGTTATAAGATATAAAAACATTTATATCGAATAGTTCCAAACATATTAGTGCTCACGCATTTATAAAATCGAAATACACTAGAAATAAAAATGATACATTCATTTGTTTTTGTAACAGTATTGAGATACATATTCAAAAGTATTTTCATGAGACAGACATTACTTCGTGAGATTCAATAACATAACCGAGATCTTTGGAAATATAACGAACAAGCTTTCCATGAAAACATCCACTATAGCTAGTAGTGGTCACAGTCTCATATCGGGGCTTTATCCATGATCATGAATCATCCGAGTACCACTGATCATTTAGTAGCTGAAGTACATGTCACAACTAGTTGTCAGACAATATATGTAATTATTGCTATCGATTGCCACACAGGTAGGATCCATGATGCAATTACGTATACGGCACCTCAGTGCCACACAAGCTTAATAATTGCCACAAAGGCTTAATAAATGCCACATAAGCATAATAAATGCCACATAGGCAAGTTAGATGTCACACAAGTATGATAAATGCCACACAGGCATAGAGTGCCACATAGGCATAAAGTGTCACGTAGGTATAATGCAGCTCCTCATGTCTTATATGTCAATACCTTTACAAAGATAGTTTTTAGAACATGATTTGGGTATTGAAAACACATTGCATCTAAACACTTGTAGTTTGTAACATCAATGTATGAAATCATGTTTGTTAAAACCTTTATCTCAATAAAAGATCTTATTTTGGCAGAGCTATCATGACGACAATAACACTATTTATTTAACCATATGACATCTTTATGAAATCATATACTACTTTGCCTCAAAGCATGCAAATCTCAAAATGAGTAGCGTTTTCTAAAATGCAAGAGGTTAAAAATTCGATATATAAGTTTAAACCAATTTTTTTAGGGAAGTTTAAACCAATTTTAAAGACTCTATGTACATTAATTTTCAACAAAAATCCAACATTATGATGGCATAAGTAGAATACCATCCAACGTTACAATCACAACAAAAATCAACTTGCATTAAAACTCCAACAAGCAATTACAGTTTATATGCCAATCCAACACATTCCAAATCTCAAACTTTACACAGTTAAAAATCAATCCAAGCATACTTTAAAATGAGAAATCAACAAGATTTTAAGTTTAAAACCAATATTTCATAAGTCCTTGGTACATAAGAAAAATACATCGTTGCACGTGCCCGTAAGAACATGTAAAGTAGTAAACTTTATATTTAAATGAATATACATGAACATAGAGGACTAACAATATTTAAAATACATTCCCTTACCTTAGCTAACTTACTAACAGAAATCCTCCTTTCTTTATTCCTTCACTGCGTATGTCCTCCAAGTAGCCTCTATAAACACAATTTCAGCTAACATCTCATCATTAATTCTCTAAATTAATCCTCCAACAGGTAGTTTACAATAACCCACAATTCAATTTCAATAGTTTAAATCTAGAAATAATTCGAATCAATTATTAAATCTAGAAATCGTAGTCAAGAACAGTTATTAAATCGAGTATTAATTCCACAAACAGTTCCAAGTAGCTTCATGTTCATAAATTCACATCACACCCACATACACATCTATATTTCTTATCCACCACATTCATAGTTTCACAATTATCATATAATATATATGTACCAGCATAATGAAAAATGACAATATAATACTAACATACACTTTGGTACATATTATTCTTATCTATTTTGTACCACACTTGTGTATAGCACACCACACTTTTATTGACCAATTGGTGCTCTTTACGCCTTTGGTAACTCTCTACAATCTATTCACACTTATCATTAATTAACTTCGTATGCACCACCAATACATCATCAACTTCAAAATAAAAATCTTTATATCACATATCCTCTATGTGGTGGCCATGGTAAGTTTAATTACCATTATGTGTGTGTACATGTGTGTGTGTATAAATATATATATATATATATATATATATTTATACTACAACATCACCTACTTGTTACCTAATATTACCTTTAACAAATTTCTTATCTTAAAATCAAAGTGGCTAAAGATTCTCACTCTTGAAACGTCATTTAAGACCGAGCCTTATACCATATTCTTAAAGTTTCCACTTGACTTCTAAATCACATATAAATCCTTCATTAAACTTTTAGTGTATAAAAATGAATTTACACTAAGTTTGTAAAAAATTACCTTTGAAACACTCAAACCCCTATCCTTTTTTTCCCTTCCTCATTATTCTAGGTTCAACTCTCCTCTGCTATTGCCCTTTTTTCCAATCAAGATATTCCTCTGGTTTGGCACCAAGAAACAATCATTTCTACCTAGCTCCTTCCTCGATTTAGCTCTCTGGAAAACCCTGATCACAGCCCCAAATGCCTCCTAAAATCCCCTGCTACTGCTGCCTATTCGAGCCTAAACAATAGCCAACACAACCCTCGTACAAACACTTTTCCCTGTACCATTTCCGCCCCGAAAACCACTTAAAATCTTCTGCATTTTCCTTTGGTTCATCACTTATTTCAGCATTGAACAGCCCATCTTGAATCCTAAAAAATCACCTGTTTGTTGCCCAAAGTCCTTTTTTTTTAAGCTCAGTAGCCCCCTTAAACAACCACCATTTCACTCAATTTTCATCCTGAAATAGTAGCCCATTTTGCTGTGTTTCGGCCATGAAAATCGTACCTCATCAATCTCCCTTCAGCCCCATCGTCAACCTCCAATGGTAGAGCTTGCCCCTGCTTCTGTCGACCTAACGCCACCTTGATGGTAGTTCTCCAAAAGCCAGATTTCCTCCCCTGTCCAACAACCAAGTCAGCACCCATTCCTAGCCTGAAATCCCTCTTCTCTAGCGCTTGGCCACCGTCTCCAAACCAGCACCGTGCCACCTCTGTTCAGGCCGACAGAACCTCCCTTGTTTCAGCTCTTTTAAGCTTTGTTTCAACCTCCCTTTCTTGCCAGCAATCAGCTTTGTTTTCAATGTCTTCTGCTGCTCCTCACAGTGGTGAGGCAGTGGCCCTACTCTCTTCCTTCCCTTTATCTTCTCCCCTTTCCTTTTTTCTTCCTTTCGTGCTTCTTTCCTTGGTTCAGATTTCAGCCGAACCCCCTTTATTTCCTCTTCGTCTTCTGCCATTCCAACTGTTGCCAGTAGTTTCCAGTGCCAGCAGCAACATTGGTGGGTTCCGGCGCCCTCTCCTTCCTCTTTCCTTCGCCATTTCTTCCCTTGGTCGATCAACGATCCGAACTTCTACATTCAAGGCAGCACTCTTTCTCTCGTTTCTCTCTCGACAGCTCTCCTCTCCTTTCCATTTCCCCATTTACTGGGAAGAGAGCTTCCTCCTTCAGCCCGATTCAACCTTCTCTTCCATTTGGTTTCTAGATCGATTTTTCCTCAACCTTCATCGCCTCTCCACTGGCTCACCGATGGATTTTCCTTGGCCAGTCATCACCGTTTTCATTGCTATTATTTCCTTTCTTTTCCTCCCTTTTTCTGGTGCCAAAACCCACTCTCCCAAACAGTCGAACCTACTTAGCCCCACTTTCTCTCTTTCCATGGTCCTCGGTTTGCCAAGAAAACTCCCCCTCGTCAATCGCCTCACCCTTCTCTTACTTCAATTTTCTCCCTTCTCTCTTTCTCTGATTTTTTTTTTGAAACCCCCAAATCTTCCGCTGCAGCTACGTGTAATGCAGTGCCGATAAACTCCACCCTATCAAATCGCTTCAAAACGTTTCCGTTTTCCTGAATTAATCGGTACAATTCACTAACATTTCCTTCCCAAGCAGCCATTCTCAAACTTTCTTCCATGTCGGGAGGACTAAATGACAATAGGGGGTGGAAAAATGAAGGATTTAAGGCCAATTATAGTAATTGAAAGAGTAAAGAAAGGGCGCAGGAAATCAAGAACAACCCGACGAACTCAAGTAAAAACCTCCGTGCAGTTTAGCCAGTCAACTACAAACTGCGTCACTAGAGAAAATACAGAGAAAGCGGACTTCAAGGTCTGTTTTCCTGATTGGTATGCTTTCGCGGAGAAAATTATAATTATTGGTACTCTTTTCAACTAGTAAATTGCGTGGGCTTTACTGGGTAATAAAGCCAATGCCAACAAAAAAACACATCAACTTCAAAATAAACAAATCCGCACTTGAAATCCAATGTATGGCCATCTGTGCCCCGAGAAAAATGTCAATGCCAATATAAGAAAACAAACAAGATATCAACTTCGAAATAAACGAATTCACACTTAAAATCCAAATGAATAGCTATATGTATAAGATAATGCATGATATGAAAAGACATCAATTTTAGAAAAACTCACATAAGTCATATCTACATTTATAACCAACAATAATTTCTAAATGATACTTCAAAATAATTTAGTATAGATGATATTCCAAAACCAATGAAGACGAATGACAGCATTCCTCATAGCCTACTTCTTGTTCTCTGCAGTTGTATTGGTAATGGAAATGGCTTGCTCTTTTGCAGGCTTCCACCAGTGAACCCAACAAGTCAACAAAACAATTTACTCAGAAGGTTGGAAAATATGACAAAAAAAAGGCATTTTAACAATGGAAAAGTTTCACCTGTGCAGTTAATAAACGTGCAGCAATTTTCTTGCTAGACTCTTGAATTTTACCAGCAATCAAGAGTTCATCCAATATCAACATCTATGATCTATAATCCTTAACAACAATTAAAATTTCATCCAATATGTCTGTTGGAATCAAGATCTATAAACGTGCAGCAATCAAGATTTCATCCAATATATTTGTTGGAACAGTTAAAATAATTTTAAATTCAAAATTGAATTTAAAATATTCTGTCAAAAAATAAAATTTTGATTTAAGTCAAAAAGCGAAGAGTCCAAGTGGTCCAAGTGCCCAAATGTCCATCTTTGACTTTTTAAAATAGCCCAAGCTCAAGCCAAACAAGTCCAAGCCCAAGCCAAGCAAGTCCAAGCCCAAGCCAAGCAAGCTCAAGCCCAAGCCAAATGGTCAAAGCTCATTCCCTCTTTGGCTCCAAATTATTCTTAAGAGTTGATTTCCCTTTATAAATATATTACTTTATACTTTTACAAGCAATGTAGGAATTTGTTCCCTTGTATTTATTACAAGCTATTCAACAGAAACACCTTTGGCCTGGTTGAACCTAGCAATAGTCTCTTTAAAAATTGTTTATAATCGGATGAAATTGTTTTCTTTTGTATAAACCACAAGTATCCCCATCCGTTTTAACGGTCTGAAACTAATCCTGTTCGGGGTTTTGTCACAGTTAAAGCTCTTCACCCCTCCCTAAAGATGTGTTTAGTGAGAGTCGAACTCGAGAGCTCTTCCCACAAACTTAGCTTACGTTGCCAACTAAGCCACAATCCACGAGTATCAGATGAAATTGTTGATTAGTACTCTTTGATCCCATATTTGGTTTAAAGATAACCTTTTAAGCCCGAGAGCTTACCCTTTTGAAACCATGTTTCTAACCAAGAAAAACATTTTATTGAAGATTTATATTAGATACACTTTGGGTAATACACTATCAACGAATTATAAGATGCGATCTTATTATTTCATAAATTTCAAAATAAATATGATTAAATTCACTAACTATAATAAGATGTCATTATATGATTTAATGATCGTATATGAGATTTATATACCAATAATTTGTCAAAGATAAACTTAAGTTTAAAATAAAAAGTCTTTAAAAATTAATATATATATTTAAATTTACTAATTAATGAGGTCATAGAATGATTCAATCATATTATACAAGCTTTATGCACAAACATTATCTTAAATATAAACTCTTTTATAAATGGATAATTATTACATATATGATCGGTGGAGTTTTTTTTTACTTTACAAGTAATATTATGATTATGACACATGTTTTATAAAAAAATAAAAAAATAAGATATATGTTATAATCTTAACATCACTTATAAAGTAATAAATAAATTTCATGGAATATGTATAGAATAATTATCCTTTGTAAATGCACAAATATAACCAAGGATGAAGTCCCACCTACCCTAAAATTCAAAAGGAAAAATATCATATTCTTCTTTTTTATATAGATAATAGACCATTCAAAGGATAGTATATCAATTATCACACACGGCAAAGTTGACGGCTACCAAAAAATTGAAAAGGTCTTTGTTGATTAATAAAAATGTCCGCATTGTCTTTAACGTAGAGATTTTATTAGGAGCGGAGATCATTCGACGATTTTGAAAAAAAAAAATTTTTTTATCAATATATTTTTATTAAGTAAGATTAGTTATTTAAAAATATTTATTTTTTCAACAAAATTTTAAAACTAATTAAGTTTCATATAAAAAAATAATTTTGGGATCTATGAAAATAAAATAAAATTTGAAAGTATGATTAAACGTGAGAAAAGAATAACACCTCACGAGTCCGTTTAAAAATAATACTATTTAATCATGTGTTATTCGTTTAATTTTAATAAAATAATCTTAATTTAATATTTAAAAATAATTTCAATTTTATTATAACTAATTTTATTTTTTCTTTTTCAAAATCATTTCTTATTTTTGTATAATACAATAAATTACATTTTATTTTTATGAAAATTAATGTGAATATTTTTGTATTGAAAAATATAATCAAATATTTTAATACTTTTTGTAATATTTGAAATAATATTCTTATTCAAAAATTTCTTAACAATCACTATTTGTAATTTTTATAGTCATTTTAGGAAGATTCACACTTTGAATTTTACATAAATACATATCATACAAACATATAATAAATGATGTGTATGTATTTTTTTATTGTTATTTTTCTCTTTTTTTTAAGAAAAACTTTATTCATTTATTTTAAAATAAGAATCTACGTTATTAAAAAAGCAAACTAGATATTTTAACACTCTAATAATATTTAATGAATTTTTTTCGCTTAAAATTCGGCTTAAAATCAATACTTACGAATTTTATAACATCTCTTCTTTTTCGTTTCTCACTCAAGAAGGTGGATTTTTATTAATAGTCTGCAGATAAAGCTGCCGTGAAAAGAGGTTTACAAATAAGAAACAGGGGACATAGTTATTATCGCCAACCAAAACACCAGACAAGCAAAAAACAGAAGAAGGTCCAGACAACATAAGAGAGATCAGAACCAAGCATGAACCATATCATCTCTAGGAGCACCCAGCTTGGCAAGAGAATTTGCAAAGCAACTTGCCTCATCATTGGTATTAAAATCAATACAGATGGAATGAAAAAAAAAATCAACGCAGATGATGCAAATATACATCACGTAACCAACATTGTCCTGGGATCCTCAACATTTTCTGGCATGGATGACTGCAACTGAGGAATTAGATAGGGGCTGTGGCAGGTGGTTGACATGGGATGGTTATGAAGGTGGCAGAGTTTTAGCCTGCGCAAGGTGGGTACTGTAGCCCAATTAATGCTAGCTGTGGCAGTTGGATTAGATAGGGGCATGCTAGCTGTGGCAGTGGATTAGAGAGGGGCTGTGGTAAGTGGGTGACAAGGGATGGCTATGAAGGTGGCAGAGTTTTAGCCTGCACAAGGTGGCTGGAGTGGAGAGGCTGACGATTGTGGGGTATTGTAGCCCTATTAATTCTGGCTGCGGCAGGTGGATTAGATAGGGGGTGCTAGCTGTGGCAGGTGGCTTAGAGAGGGGCTGTGGTAAGTAGGTGACATGGGATGGCTATGCAGGTGGCAGAGTTTTGGCCCGCACAAGGTGGCTGGAGAGGCTGACTTTTGTGGGGTTAATGCATTATGCAGTCCAAATAATGCTAGCTGATTGGATTATAAATAAAGTAAAATAATATAGCTTATAAAATAAAACATATATGTAAATCGAAATTATATAAGCTAGTTCATTTTTTTTTGGTTACATATAAGCTAGTTCATTTGGAACTTGGTCTTGAAGCCCATACCGACATGAACCTTAAAATTTATTCATTTAATTACGTTTTTCAAACTAAAATAGTCCATCACATCAAAAATATACCGAAATGATTTTTCAACATGATCTTCCAATTGTTCGATTCTAATTAAATCATCAAATCCATTCAAAGTATTCAAAGTTTATTTTGAACTAAAAATTGCAAGTTTGGTTAACGAGTTTATTTAAATTGAATTTATTATCAAACAAATCTCAAACAATATTTTATTCAAATCTATTTAAAAAAACAATTTATTTATTTGAATAAAATTGGATGTCTACGGTCTTGACAACCAATAGTTTCTCCAAAAAATGAAGAAGAGAAACATGTCCATATAATATAAGCAAACAATGTTATTTTCTATTTTAGTTTTCCCTTCTCATCTTTATATGCTAAGAGGAACGTGCAACAACCAAGCAACAATTTATAAGTAAAAGAAATGTACATCTAACAACCAATCTCTTTATATCTCTATAAATCATTGGTTTAATATCTAAATATACCCTCTATATTTACCACGAAATAAAACTATATCTTTAATGTTTAATTATATGAAAATCAATTATAAACATTTCAAAATAACAGAATAAAAGACATTTCCGTTAATTATTTCTAAAGCTATTAAGTTTTATTATTGTACAAAGGTAACAAAAATTAAAGAATTTAATAGAAATGTACTTAATTCTATTATTTTGAAGTATTTAGACTGATTTTCATGTAATTAAATGTTGAAGGTTTAATTTCATTTTGTGAAAAACGTAGAGAGTATATGTGAGTATTAAGTTTATATCAATCAATAGTTGACGAGTCAAAATTATGTTTAAATCAATTTGAATATAAGCTAACCATAATAAACTTGCTAATATTCAATAATGAATATCACCGGTGGGATAGAATATATAGAAGTAGCTTCAATATTACTTATTAACCCCAACGTTGTCATGTTTTCCTTCAATATATTGGTTTGTTGTTTGCTTACTCATTTTAGAGGGCCTCACTTGTTGTAGATATTAGCAAAAGATTTTTATTTCAAGTGGAAACATGTTTTGAGACCATTCTTTACAAGAATCCCAATCCTACATTATCTGGCGAAAGGCATCTTTCACAGACTGAAGATAAACCAATACTACACAGCCTATGTTAGTAGAAACTAAATCCAAGCTTGATCAAAAGAGGAATTATCATTCTTTACAAGACCACAGCAATGACTCTGAACAAAAACCAAATCCTCCATGGGAGCCTCTTCTAGTTCCAGAAGGGTATGCACCATCTCAGCCCCCAACTTCACCATCTAATCTGGAGCCTCATCCTAAGAAAGGATTGTTGGGGAAAATATGTTGCTGTTTTTTCTGATAATGGTAACCTTAAAATTGAGGCTGATCACTCTTTGAAGAATCTTTTAATCATGCTTATACCAGATTTATAGCATTGAATTCTTTGCTTTGTATATACATTTTCAGCTAGCTCTTGTATGTTATTGTCTTAATTATATGTAGTTTTTATTCAATGGTTATTATTATGGAATCCTTGATTAAGTGAATGATCAAAATTTTCAAATTTGTTTGGATCTCTGTAACGACCCATTACCACATTTTTCACGTATTTCTATACAACTTTTCCTGTTGGATTGTCTGTGATGCCATTAACATTCACCAGTGACAGTAATAAGTGATAAACATTTATTTAACAAATACGAAATATGAAATTATTTTCACTATTCCTTACATCTGACATCCCGTATTGTCCTTGTTTCAATAAAGTAGTACTGTATATATATGTCTGAAATGTAAAAGAGAAGTGACTGTACCTGTCATCTTTAACATAATTTGTCCTAGCGCTTTATATGTAGCTATATCCATTTGGGATATAATTCTCTAACTCCGTGTCTTTTGTCTGTTGAGTTAAAACAAAGGAGTGAGCGAACCACGTGCTCAGTAAAAGGAGACGTATGTTGCTTTAAATAAAGCAAAAACTATATACCGCAAAATATTTATTTTTCCTAAAATCATACCAAGTAGGAAAACAGTGGATATAGTAAACAATCTTCTCAATACACCATTCAAATCACTAGCTAAACAGTTTACAAGATAATATAGTAAACAGTAAACAGGATTCAGTAAATCCTCTCAGTAAACAGAAATCAATAAGTTGAGACTAGGCATCACCCTCCAAATAAATCATGCTCTCATCGATCCTTCCCCCCCCTCCCCCAAAGGAACGTAGTAATCATTCCCACAGGGATACAGTAGATCTATGGCCATAATCTATAGGTGGTTCTCGGGTACACTTGCCAGATGACCTCGAGACCTCTGATGACTTGACAGGTCCATCAGCCTCGTTAATAGTAATGCATGAAACTCGGGGCCTAAAGTCTCAAAAAATCAATTTATATCACATAAAGAACCTTTAAGGAATTATTTCATAAATTTCATCATTTTCTCAAAATGATTTATTTTCCAAAAAGGTTTTATATTTTCTGTTTACAAAAGATAGTAAAACAGCCCAAAACCTCACCATTTTTCGTGTGAGAAATACAAGTAAATCAGTTTGCCCATGGTCAGCTCGCCCATAACGGCTTGCCCATGGTCAGCTCGCCCATAACGGCTTGCCCATGGCCAACTCGCCCAATGCGGCACTTCCATGGTCAACTTGCCCAATGCGGCACTTCCATGGTCAACTCACCCAATGTGGCAAGTCCATGGTCAGCTCGCCCATTTTTATAAAAACATGGGTCATTTTTCTTTGGCTTGCACCGAAATTTTGTTAAAACAGGGTTGCCTATAATTGGCTCGCCTAAAAACATCATAAAGGGATCAGCTCGCCTGGAGTTTATTAAAACAGGGGTCGCCCACCCAAAACATCATAAAAGGGGTCGCCTATCGTTGGCTCGCCTGCCCTTTACCAGTTCGCCCAAATCAAAACGATTTATCAAACTAATGCATGTCATAAACCAAAACGATTTCTCAATATTTTCATAATATTTTATTCCACAGGACATGCATTTTACATCACATACTACTCCCTTACCTGGTCTTACGAAGCCTTGCTTCCCGATCGCCTTCCCGATCGCTTTTACCGACTCCTTATTTCCCGGCTGCAAAATAATTTATTAATACTATTAATATTTTCTTTTCGAATATTTCAAGCGCTTTGGCGAGAATTAAGACTAATCTACTAGCTCGCCCAACAGAGCTCGCCATCCACTAATTGGCTTACACGTGGGAGTTCGCCCACAATTCAATTCGTCATTCATTAATTGGCTTATACGTGGGAGTTCGCCCACAAATCAGCTCGCCATGCACATGCATGAGAGCTCGCCTTATACGGCCTTTTACTTAGAGGTGGCCTCGCCTCGAATTGAACTAACAGTTGGCGACCACGCCCACTATACCATACTTCATACTATTTAGCTCGCCCATAATAGCTAAGCTCGCCTATTTCTTGTCACTTTTCCAGTATTTTCCTTGTTTATTCTCGTCTATTTCCAAGATCACATCTTGTTTCTAGTTTTCATATTCTCTAAGGATTTAACTAAAAAGAAGGGTGCATCTATGTTTATTACGTTGTAAAATATCGAACTATATCATCAAATACCAAGAAAACCATAGAAATATGGGAGCTCACTTTAACCAACTGTACTTCCATAACAGAACACTTTCTGTCTCACGTTGGCCTCACTTTGCTTATTCCTTTAGCTCTTCAAACGATGGAGGAAAGGTTTTGCAAGCAGGTTTACGTGTTTAGCCAACTTAAGGGTGAAGTTTAGTAAATCAAGCATGGCAAAAATGGAAGGAACAGAACATAAACTTATAGCAACATAGAATCGGCTAGAAGCAGTAGAATAACAGCAATGAGGATGAAGGTTTAGTCAAGTCGATTTTTCTTCCATTCAATCCTTCTTATATATCCATGCTATCCAATCAAAATCTGCCAGCTATCCCTTATTCTGCTTTTTTCATCATTTCACGTCTTAACATGCATTAATTAGATGAAAGAGATAGCTAGAGTTAATTTTCAACCCTCATTAATGGATAAAGACACTTGTGGCCAAAGAAACAGCGTGTCAATCTTTTCTGTACCGTTCTTGACTTATTTGCCTTCTTTGTTTTATTCCTCAACCAATAAGGATAATTCCTTTATTGACTTTAGTATCCTCTCTTAATTTTCTTCAGCCATGTGGCGTACAAAGTCAATTTTTGCTGCAATGTTTGAACTTATTTCTATTTTGTCCACACGTATTGATTCCAGTTCGCCTACTCAACTTGAGGCCTTAGCTCGCCCACTCTATTTCAATCCGCCAACATTCTCAGGCTTGCCTATGCAGATTTTCAAGCTCGCCTCTGCTTGCACCTGGGCATCGCCACTTTTTCTTGATGCCAGCTTAAGATTTGGCCATTACGAGCTGATTTCCTTCCCTTAGGCGATCACATTGAGATTTGGCGATCACAGCCATAGTTACATCGTTGGCGATCACCCAGTATTGCTCTACTCGCCTACTTTGCTGTGATTCATGCCAGAAGTTGGCGATCACATTTAGCATTTTAAATTTGGTGAGTACCTTATTGCCTTACTTGCCTACTAGGCTATCATTTGTGCCTTTATATGGGAGATCACGTTACTCACCATACTCACTCTTTGGGCAATCATCACTAGTTTATTTGGGCGATCAGAGCCCTCACCTCATTCGGGCAATCATCTTAATCAACTAACTTGGCGAACTTACCTCTTCGCCGATAAGGCCGTTAAATCAAACTCGCCATCATCAAACTCACCATCATCCATTGGCGATCATCCTAATTATCTTGCTCGCCCATTGGCGAGCCGTTCTATCATAATACTCGCCTATAGAGTGCTTCATAGAAATTGCTTTATTTGCATCCTAAGTTAAGGAGCTTTTCACCAAAGTGGAAATCAACATTCATTATTTATTTAATTTCCACTATCAAAATTCACCAAATTATGGTGTTCAGTATTATAAAATTGGGTTTTACAGTCTCACAAGCAAATTGATTTGATTGGATAAACAAATTGATCAAATTAAAAAGACATTTTTTTCAACCAACACTATATTTGGAATAAATTAATTTAACCAACATCCTTGTGATCTGTTGTATTAATTAAGTTGAAAATTTATTCTCATCCCTGAGCTCTATTATGTTGAGTTTAATTAAAAAAAATTATTTTGAAAAAAGAAGTCTTAAAAATATGAGTAAGGCAGGTAATTAACACAAAATTTATTTACTATTTATACATGTAGGCAATTACACAGTGAAATAAACTCATACAAACTGAACAAAAAGAAAGAAAAAAGAACGAAAAAGTGATACATTGACATACAACAAATAGAACAACACGTCGGAAATAAGAAGCAGCAATACCCGTCCGCATATTAGGCTACCAAATGTGCATGGTCCCACCACTTTGCGTAGAATCGACATAGACTAAAGAAAAACCAGCATCCTAGGACTACAAAGATATCTACATTCAAATATCGATCACCCAAATAACGGAGTAAGGAATATCCTATAAATATAGTGGTTCTTTTCCGGAATTTATCATATAGAAAAAGGAATAACAAACATACTATTATGAAATTTCCAATAAAATTTTGAAACAGTCCACTTGCAGTGAACAACCAGATTCCTAGAATTAAAACGCTCATTTTTGACACCCGATAAGCAAAACAAAAGAACATCATTAGAACGAAAACCGAAACTGAAAAAGTTTGATAACTACAGACACTCGATACGTTGGCGCTAGGAAGTAGATGGATTGATAGAAGCATATAGCAAGAAATGCAAGAAGTACCTGAAGAGCAGTCCTGAAACCACGAGGAAAAGGTTTAAGGAGTCCCAATGTCAGGAAAAACGTTACCATGAAGACAACAGAGGTTGGAATGTAGAAAAGAAGAAAATCAATTTCATCCATGACTGATCTCCTCGGTATTGTTTTATCAATTTTACTTTCAGTGGCAGTGGAATTTGACTCTGCGGAACTGTCTGTTGGATTATGCCCTTAGAACCATTCATTAGATGATTGACTTTGGCATTTTTTATGTATCATGACATTTTATTTATCATAGTTCATTATTATATTTGTCTTATAACTGCGTAATATAATCTTATATGATAATGTCCTTAGAATAGTAATAACACATTATTCTTAAAATATCCCTAGTCAAGTATTATTGTGAATAAGGATAACAATGATACGATAAGACTAGTATGTGGTTGACTGATGACCATTGTCATGGATATAAGATATCAAGTCATCACATAGGTACATGTTAGAGAACTATGTACTGGATCGACCCTCCATGAGTGTAACATCCCGAATTTATGAAATTCGAACTAACTTTTTCCTTTTAATTACTATCTTTCCCATTCAATTAGTCGGTATCAATCAGTTTGCATTCAGTGTCAGTGTAAGTTCATTTTACAATTTTCATTACAATTCATAAACATGCTTTCACTTAATATCACACTATTTACATCTCATCGCAAACACATCTACTGTGCATTTATAAATCCGAATATAAATATAAAATTCTAGACATATACCTGTTCACTTGATACCTTAAACTTCTAGTGAATTCTTCAACTAACTCGAAGGCAGCGGATATCCTGTACACTGATGGGCTATCTGGGATGGTGAGTAAGGGGGTGAGCTTTGGGGAAAGCCCAGTAAGAAACATATATAAAAGCGCGTATAAAATGCAGTTAAATAAAAATCACTTATTTTATTAATTAAGAGAAAAGCATATTAAATACAGGCTTAACATTTTATGCAAAGCAATTTCAATTCATTAATCAATATAAAACAATTAATAATCCATGTGATGCTATTTCAAATCAATAATCCGTATAAAACATTTTATAATTTATCCGATGCACTTTGAAATCATTACTCAATATATAAGCCATTTATGTAAGCGATGCTATAAAATAAATTTCAGTATGCAACTTCGGTAATAAGTTTAAATGTCAATATAAGCAAGATTTTCGTCTTATACGGTAAAGCAAATCATTTAAGTTTATCACCTTCGATCATTTGATTTCAAACCTTTCTTTCTTTCTGTCAAATCAGTAAATCGGTATTTAAATAATTCAGTATTCAAATCATTCGGTATTCAAAGTATTTGGTATTCAAATCGTTTAGAAATCAATTCATTCAGTATTCAAAGTATTTGGTATTTATTGTGAGGGCCCGAAGTACCTTACGGGTCATTCATCACCTCACTCAATTCGGTATTCAAATACTATTCAGTGGAGACAGTCACATCTAATAGAATCATGCATAAAACAATATCGGTATCCCCGAAGGGACGATCGGTAACGAATGGCCATCGTCGGTCGGTCACAGTTTGCACTGGTCAGGTGCTAGCTGTGTAAATCTGTGGGTTTGACCATAATAATCCCACAGCCGGTAATCAATATGTCGGTAACCTGCGGACTTGATCAAGGTCTCGCAGTCGGTAACAGTATGCATGATCACTAAGGAACAACCGTCTCAAAACATTTCTTTAAATCATATAATTCAATAGTAGAAATTATTTTAAATAGCAATTAACGGTAGAAATCTTTTCAAATAGCAGTTTGCAGTAGAAATCATCTCACATAGCAATTTACAATATAACTCATTTCAAATAGCCATTATCTTCAATCAGTTTAAAATCATATAAAGAGTAATTATTGTAATTGAACAATAATAAAATTCATTTAAAACTCAATGCAAAACTTTAATTACACAGTAACATATATGAACATAAATGGTAAATCATGAGAAATTACATTTTATGTAATTTGAAACCTTTCATGTAAATCATTTCATGTCAATCAATTCATGTATATCGTTTCATGTAATTCGATTCATGTAATTCATTTCATGTAATGCAATTCAAGTAAAACATTTCATATAATTCAATACTTAGACTTGTAGGAATTAGATATGAATTCAAATCCTTATATTCGGAAAATTGGGTGAGAACAATTAAAACGATATTTCTGATAATTTTCAATTGCAAATAAAATATGTTATATGCAACTTCTATACATGTTCCTTACCTCTACTTCCGTGCAGTGTACAATCCACAGCTCCAATTATGCCTCTTTATTCCTTGTACTTCACACTGCACAACAATTCTAGATTACATTCAAAATTCTGCATTATGATTCTAGTAAACATTCCATCAATTCTATTTTCTATTTATCATCCTCAACAATCTATTTATTTTATTTTTCTTTTCTTTTCCATTTTCCATTCTCCTCTGTTTTGGTTTCTTTTATTTCTTGGTTTCCTTTTCATCGCCGGCAACTGCACATTTTCTTCTCATTTGCCGGCAGCTTCATTTTGCCTCTTTCTCATTGTTTTTCCTCAACCTAAATTATGGACATCTTATATTTCACCTAGGCTTTTCATCAAACAATCTAAAGTCATCAAATATCATCATTTTCGTTCAGCCAAAACCCAACAATCATCACCCCTGTTGAAGCCATTTCAGGTTAGCAAAATTCACCATTGCAGCCATGATTAATTCACGTTCCAAACAATTTCTTCCATCAATATTCTACAATTTCTATCCCAACAACATTAAAATGAACACTAGTTCACCTATTTTCCTATCATGATCGAACCTGTTCTGCTATTCTACACTTTCATTTAATTCAACCCAAGGTTTAAATCATGTTATCTATGCATAAACAAGTAGATACCATGATTAGGATGAAGCAAAACATCACTCAACCACCTTACCTTGTTCAACCGAGCATCGCGGCCCCAAAACCCATTTTATTTTCTTCACGTCAGCCCCTCCATTTTTGGATTCTGTCCACGCCGTTACAGCCAAAATCATCGTTTAAAATGAAGGACAAAGTTTGCTTGATGGTTCGGTAGAGGAAACGAGTGAATTTGCTAAGAAAAATAGGTGAAACATGAGGGACTTATGAATTTTTCTGGGCAGAAACGAGCAGAAATTCAGGGGAGGAGAGTCGGTTTCTTGGCTAGTGAAAATGGTTGATTTTCAGCCTAATTTGGATCTTTTAATTTGCATATCATCCAATAGAAATTTACCATGTGATATATTAATTTAATGTCCCTTGTCTTTTCTTTCTTTTCTGTTTTAAATTTGGCTGTGTGGAAAAATCAAACA
Source organism: Heritiera fomes (assembly GCA_032173925.1). NCBI lineage: Eukaryota > Viridiplantae > Streptophyta > Magnoliopsida > Malvales > Malvaceae > Heritiera > Heritiera fomes. The sequence goes on along the minus strand of JAPDPM010000002.1, from coordinate 9,494,266 downwards.
AAGAATTCGATGCTGCAGTTTTTTTTTCTCTCTTTGCCGACTTGAAATTTCAAGAAGACTCTCTTTTGTCTTCTTTACTTTTGTGTTGTTCCAATGGAAAATTGCCAGCTAATTCAATGTTTAAAATTTCTCTCCTTTTTCTTTTATTTATTTATTTATATATATATATATATATATATATATATATATATACACACTTTAATTCAAAATAACATTTATTATTTATATATATATACTTTTATATTTGTACCTATATGTATATATATAATCACATATATATATATACACACATATTTTTTTTATACCTGAATTAAATTCCTAATTATTAAATTTTTAATTTATCGATTGATCAAATATTATAATCTCCAAATATTCCAATCCCTTAATAAACTTATTTATTTATTTCAACAAATCTATTAGCATCTGAAATTAAATTTACAGATATCTAACTCCAAAATAGGAGAATTCGCGGTTATCACAATGAGAACGCTACATGGATTGTTATATGAGTGTCATAAGCGATTCTCATAGTGATGATGGTGTATGTGATCCTTTGACTTGAGATCATCAGAGATCCCAACATAGAGAATTGCATACTTTAATGCTGCTAGATGTCATTCGTAACAGGATGGACTATAAAGGTAGTAATTGGGTATGCCTTGATCTATGTAGAGGGATGTTGAGTGATCAAGATAGGATTTATCCCTCTTATATAACAAGAGTGATGTCTTGGGCCCTTTGATAGAGTGAGACTAAGAAATGCATGGCCGTGCTCGAATAAGTCAATATGAGATATTGATTTTATTTGTTTAATTAGTCTACTCAGGAATCAAGAAACGCTGATTAGACTATACAAGTGTGACACATTCCATGACTTGTGTCTAATCGAGACATCAAAGGATAAAGGGATTAGACTACACGGTAACATCTATCATGAGTAAGGTTATGTCGAGTCATTGACAGTCTCGTTACATGGGTAGCAATGATGTGTTGCTAGATACCGCTCATTGCCTGTGACAATTTTGTCATTGCCATTGTTTTGAGAACCTATTGGGTCGCACACTTAGAACGGATCAATGAGGAGCTTAATTAATCCTATTCTGAATTGGATTAAGGATATATCTAATCCTATTCTGAATTGGATTAAGGATATATCTAATCCTATTCTAAGTAGGATTAGAGTTCTGTTTGGCAGTAAATTTTAGGGTAAAATTTACTGCCTATAAAAAGGAAGTTTTTCTAAAACAGAGCCGCACCTTTTAAAACAGAAAAAAAAAACATTCCTTTTAATCGAAGCTAGCAGTTCGGTTATAAGGAATCAAAACGCTCTTCAAGGCTTCTGATCGTGAGACGTTCAAGAGTCGTGAGATCCGTTCGTGTGGATACCATAGAGGCAGGAACGAAAAGTTGCTGCTTGTGACTCGACCAACGACAGAAAATTCAGAGAAAACGTTAGGTAAAATTTCGAAACCCTAATCAGGCAACTCTCCGAATCGATCTTGGTGGAGGCCGAATGATTTAAATTCCGCTGCGTGTTGTTTCGGTTTCCTTCACTGTCTCCCTGCCAAACACTGCCAGGCGGGCTAAGACTGGCTTGGTATGTTGCCGCTAAAAGCAGTCCTAGAATTACTAGTAAGGCATTGCGGTCCTCCATTGATATATTGTCCATATCATGAAAAATGAAAAATTATTGCTGATGCATTTTTCACATATTTAGAAAATTGTTTCTGCAATTTATATATAATGGTAGAAACTCTTGGAGAGCAACTATGCAGAATTCTAATGCTTTCTTTGTTATTAAATTGCTGTGCAACATCCAGTGCAGTTGAGCCATCTTGATTGGTCGCATGTTTGTCAGCCTTGCATTTCAACGGCAGTTCGAGCATCTGTTTAATTAAGAGTTTAATGAAATAATACAATCTAAAAATAATATATTTCTTTAGCTAAAAGTAAAATTAATTAGAGTAGAGAAGTAGAACCTCCTCTCGATTGTAGCGCGCAGCTATGTGCAAGGCAGTGTCGCCACTTTTGTCTTTTTGATTCACCACATCTTCGCGATAGGCAGTCCTCCCAAGCATCCCACATAGGAGCATAAGAGCTTTAAATTCATTGTTTCTTGCCGCAATGTGCAAAGCAGTCTGCTTCGTAGTTGTCACATCTCGGATGCATTCGGGACAAGCTTCCAGAAATTTGGATAAGAGATCAAGGCTGTGTTCTCTGGTTATTGCATGGTGCAAAGGAGTCTCACCATTTTTCCCTTTGAAACGGACAAGATCTTTATCAAGTTCCAAGAGAAGTCCTTTTTGCACGGCAAGGTGATGGGATTAAAGCCTTGTTGGTTAAGCTTCCTAGCAAATGAAGGCTTTAAGATCATTATCTCCATTGCAAAATTAATGCAACCTTCAGCTGCAGCTACGTGTAATGGAGTGTCAACAAACTCCAACTCATCAATGTGCCTCAAAGCCTGACAATCTCTTTGGATTGATGCATATAATTCATCAACGTCTCCGTTTTGAGCAGCCTTCCTCAAATTTTCATCCATATCAGTAATCCAAATGACAATGACAGGCAAAAAAGTGAAACTAGGCTGAGCTTACGTGACATAGCTAGCGATTAAGAGAGCAATGGAAGATGAAGGAAATTAATCGGGAGTATGTTTTCACTTAAAATAAAATTTTCACTGTTACCAACATCGATGTTGCAGTCATTCGGCTCCATTGGTTTGATCGATGGAGAAGCCGGCTTTGGCTATGGGAGACAGAAAAGTTAATTCTTTAATAATAATAATAATAATAATAATAATAATAATAAAAGTATGCAAAGAGACAATAAATCTACTAACCTCAATTGTTGCTCACAGTTTTTGTCGGGTGTCCATAGCAGAGAGTGAAAGAGTAAGGGATAAAGGAAAGGAAAAAAAACCTAAGCACAAAATAGCCCAATCATCAAAAGACGAAAAATGGGTTGTGATTGTGACTTGTGAGGGCTTTGCAATAAGTTCTTATATCCTTGAGGAATTTAAATAATAAAAATTACGGGCCTTATATGAGCAAACAAGCCCGTCTTGTTTAGTCCTCAACTATAATAAAAAAAAATTAATTATCAAATATACATTCAATTTTTTTCACAAAATATATAAAATTTCAATGTTTTATCATATGAAAATTAGATAATAAATTTTTAGTTTACCGTAAATAAATCTTTAACATTTTAAAATTATACAATTAAGTCTCAGTTTGTTATTCAGCTCCTTTAACGCCAACTTCTTTAGTCCCGGAAAATTAGACATTGTCATAACGCATTAAGTTTTGGAAACCTAATAGCTAGACACTAAAATCAAAGGAGTCGCCACCAACCATTCTACCTAGGTGTGCTTGGTCACCTATTCAAATTAAAGATAAGGCTTGGTCTACATTCAAAGATACTAGGGTTCGAGAGTACGGTTACGTGTAGGGAAGGATTAGCACCCTCACAATGCCCATCCTAAAATGGTACCAACTGGTTTTAGGTTATCTTTACAATTTACCTTATATTTATATTAATTTCGATATGCTTATATATTGGGAATATTTCTAAGATTTTTCCATCAATTTGGCTCAAATCTTAAAAACCTCCCTCACCTCAAGATTTTCAAGGAGTCTCAATTGACTTTCTTAAATTCCATCGTCGGATCAATGAAATAATTTATGAAAATCTTATTCTTTCTAACTTTGGCTCTAATTTTGACTCCATATTAATTCCTTTATATTTTTTTAAGTCTTATTTTACTTTATTCTTATCTATATGTTTTATTTATTTATTTACTTTTTTTAGAGAATAAATACAAATCATGGTTTATTGAAGACTTTCTTAAAAGCGTCCCATCAATTTGGCTCGGTTTAAAAGAAATGTTTTCACCTAGAGATTTTCAAGGAGTCCCAATTAACTTTCTCGAAATTTCATCATTGGCATAATTCATATTTTTTATTTTTATTTCTTATAATTTTTTATTCTAGGTAATTTAGTTCGTTTATTTATTTACTTATCTAATTTTATTTAAATTTCTTTAATTTTAATCTTGATCTAATTTATTTTTATTTTATTTGTTTCATTTATTTATATTTATTTAATAAACATAAATTATATTTTATTGAAAATTCTTCATAAAGTATTCCATCAATTTGGCTCAACTTAAGAAAGAATCATCTCACCTAAAAATATCCAAAGAATCTCGATTGACTTTCTTGAAATTTCATCTTCGGTATAATTTACATTTATCTCTAGTAATTAATCAATATTTTTGTTTGCTAAGCCTTATCACTGGTTACTTTAATCTTTTATTTTATGAAGTTTTATATTTATCTTATTCTATTTTCCTACAATTATTACCTTGAATCTAATATCCAAACAATTGATCATGCAAAAGTAATATAAATCAAGAAATAAAATTAATTATCATGCAAACAAGTTATACCACACAAATATACAAACTATAGGCAAATTCAATAAATTATCAATTCTATATACAATTTTATTAATCAAATTATCAAGCTAAGTTATTATTATCATGCAATTAATTAGATTTTATACCAAATTAATATCTGAATTTTTAACTCAAATATCAATTACCTCTTTAATCATATTATTAAATTATTTAGTTAGTCAAATAGTCATGCAAACAATTAATACAAAATCACTTTCGCACTATCAACCTAAGTATTAATTCCTTATACTTACTTGATGTTGATTGATTGATTAAATTTAATATTTAAGCACAAACCTGAACCAAGCTTCCTCCACTATTTCTTTTTTAACTGTAACAGAACGTGATTTAGGTGCAAGGGCGGTGAGGAACAAGGGCGATGGTTGGAAACTTGCTGGAGTAGTGGTGTAGTTGACAGCAATGTTCAGCAGTGAAGGCAGAAGTTCAAGGAGCTATGCGATGGTGATGATGATGCGAGAACAGGGGCATGCGTGAGGAGCAGAAGCAAGACCAGGCTTGTGATCCAGCGGTGATGTGAAACGATGTCCGGCGGCAATCAAGAAACGGGAGCGATAATAAAGCTGGTGATGATGCGGACAGCAGCATGGGTGATGGTGGCTCGATGATAAGGCTATGATCGGTGCAAGCTTGAACGGTGGTGGACAAGGTTTGATGGCTGTGTAAGTGATGGTGCAAGGCGACGGTGAAGAAGATAGAAGCTTGGTGATGATGATGGCTTAGTGATGATTGTGGTGAGCTAGGCACGGGTTGAAGAGGCTTGATTGTTAAATTTTTTTATCCCCCAAGGTTTCTAGGGTTTTCCTCCTCCTCTTTTTCTTGTGTATCATTTAAATAGACCTAGGTTTTTTTTTTAATTTTTGGTAAAAATCAAGAATCAATCTTTTAGAAAAAATATTTTTAGATTTTAAGAATTAGACTTAAATTCGATATTAATTCTGAATTTCCTTTTCACAAAATTTTGATTTTCAATCTTTAATAGTCTCATTTAATTTTACTTTCCTATCAACATTAATTTCGATTTCCTTCTTTTTTATTTTATTCTATAAAAATCAAAAATCAAAATCCAAAATTTATTTCTAAATCTAAATAAAAAATAAAAAAATAAAAAATAAAAATAAAAATCAATAATAAAATATAAAAACTAATTAATTAAAAATGTTTGAAAAAGAACCGGACAAAAATGGTGTCTACAGACATGGCACCATGGGAGCGAGGTAGAACGAGAGATAGAAACCTCTGTCGCAAGTATACCAGCCAAAGCCAAGAAAGCCGCTGCTCTCCACACTGGCTGAACGATGGAAGACAAAAGAGAAACAGAATGTTCACAGTTTATGTCGGGAATATCTCATCCTCTGGAAAAGAAACTGAGTTGATGGACTTTGCAAACCAGTATGGCAGAGTTGTAGACTTCTATTTTCCTTCCAGTTGGCACAACAGAAGGAGCAGAAAGTTTGGATTCCTCAGATTTAAAGATCTAAGGGAGGCTCTTTCCGTCATCACAGCCTTGAACGATGTAAGCTGGAATGGGAGTGTAACATCCCAAATCCACAGTATAACATAATATTTACTTATAAATTCCACTTACTTACCGGTTGGGCTGTCTGTGATGCTTAACAACTCGCAACCCTTTAAGTATTTCCTAATACTTCCATTTGTAGTACTATAACAAAATTATAAATATTACATTTAATTTATTTGAGATCATTTACATTCCCTCTTACTCAAAGAAGTACTGTACAATTTTACTGAATATATAAAAGAATATAATGTACCTTCGATATCGTATATCTGCTGACTCCAGCAGCCAATAACTCTGGAAGGTAAACTGTTTACTTCAAATCAATAACCTGTGAAGTGAAAAATCAGGGGTGAGCGACTACGTGCTCAGTAAGGAAGGTGTATGCTGCTTTATTCAAATAAAGTTATATCCCCCAAAACGTTTATTTTTTCCTAACCATAAACCCAGTAGGGAAAATAATGGATATAGTAAACAGTCTTTGATAGTCAAATCATTGGCTAAACAGTTTACAATATAATGTAGTAAACAGTAAATAGGATTCAGTAAATCCTCTCAGTAAACAAAAATCAGTAAATTGAGACTAGGCATCACCCTACAAATAAATCATGCTATCATCGTTCCCTCGGGAATGTAGTGATCATCCCCACAGGGATACAGTAGATCTATGGCCACAATTTATAGGTGGTCTTCGGGTACACTTGCCAGGTGACCTCGAGACTTCTGATGACTTGGCAGGTCAATCAGCCTCATGAATAGTAATGCATGAAACTCGGGGCCTAAAGTCTCAAAAATCATTTTATATCTCATAAAGAACCTTTAAGGAATATTTCACATATTTCATCATTTCTTTAAAATGATTATTTTTCAAAAAGGTATTATGTTTTTTGTTTACAAAAGGCAATGAAAACAGCCAGTTATTTTCTCAAATTTTCGTGTGAGAAAAACACAATTAAAACTTGCTCGCCCATGGTCAGCTCGCCCGTTATGGTGAACTAGTGTTCGCTTGGCTACATTAGCATTTGAGCTTGACTAGTGCTCGCCTGCATACCGCCCGCAATCTCACCATTTAAAAACAAGTTAAACTGGCTCACCCCATTATCAGCTCGCCTGCATTCATTCACCCACAGTGGCGAACCAACATCGCCCATTGTGGCTCTCACACCGAGCTGACTGGGGGTTGTCCACAAAAACTTTCTCAAAAACAATAAGGAATAGCACACTGTTGGCTCGCCCAGAATTTTATAAAAGGGGTTGCCTATCCTTGGCTCGCCCGGATTTTTATTAAAACAGGGGTCGCCTATCTTTAACTCGCCCAAACATCACAAAGGGGTCACCTATCTTTGGCTCGCCCGCCCTTTATCAGTTCGCCCAGAAAACAACATAGGGGTTTGCTTTATAGCTCGCCCAAATCAAGGTATGTGAAAAACAATTTATCAAACTAATGCATGTCTCAAACCAAAGCATTTTCTCAATATTTTTATAATATTTTACTCCACAAGACATGCATTTTACTCCACATACTACTCCCTTATCTGGTCTTACGAAACCTTACTTCCCGATCGCCTTCCCGATCGCTTTTACCGAGTCCTTAATTCCTGATTGCAAAATAATTTATTAATACTATTAATATTTTCTTTTCAGATTTTTCAGCACTTTGGCGAGACTTAAGACTAATCTACTAGCTCACCCAACAGAGCTCGCCATTCATATATTAGCTTATTCGTGGGAGCTCGCCCACAATTCAACTCGCCATGCCTATGCATTTGAGTTCGCCATACATGGCTTTCTATTCAGAGGTGGGCTCGCCTATGAATTAAACAAGCATGTGGTGACCTCGCCCACTACCACGCTCCATATTATTTAGCTCGCCCATGATAGCTGAGCTAGCCTATTTATCATCATTTTTACACCATTTCTAGTACTTTCCTTGTTCATTCTCGATTATTTTCCAGACTACATCTTGTTCTAGTTTCTTATATATTCTAACAAGATTTAACTAAAACAAGGCTATATCTATGTTTATTACATTGTAAAACATAGAAATCTACCATTGAATATCAAGAGAACCATAGAAATATGGAACTCACCTTAAATGAGTTGCACTTCCAGAAATAGAGTGCTTTCTGCCTCACTTAGCTTTACTTTGCTTATTCCTTAGCTCTTCAACAATGGAGAAAAGGTTTAGCTAACTAAAGGATGAAGTTTCATGGCTCATGTATGAGAGGAACGAAAGAAACAAGGTGTGAATTTGCAGTAACACAGAATGGGCGAGAAGTAGTAGTGTGGTTTTTCGAAGAAGATGAAGTTTGCTTCAGTCAATTTTTCCTCATGTATTTCTTCTTATATAGCCATGCTAATCCAATTAGAACCTACCACCTGTTCCTTATCCCGTTTTCTTTCATCATTTCACGTCTTTCATGCATTAAAACATGAAGAAAATTGCAGCAAAAAGGAACGGTGGTGAAGCTTCTTGCTGCAGTCCGTTTGACTTACTTCTCTTTGCCATTAATTATCTTTCACATTGCATGTAAATTGGTTAAGCCATTTGGTGTCTAAACCAATTTGTACAGGAGAAGCAAAGTGGCGTGAAGTCCTCTTATAGCCTATTTTCTTGACTTTTCTTCATGCTTAAATTTCAAAACTTCCTCCAATAAGCTTCTAGGCATCATGTTATATTTAATTTCCATTCTTATAATTTTTTTTTATATTCATTCTACTTCACATACACCATATAGAATTTAAATCCAATAAAAATGGGAAGTGGAAATCCACATTCAATATTTATTTTCACTATCAATCCTTTACAAATATGGTGTACAGTGTAATAAAATCGAGTCTCACATTTCTCTCCACCTTAAGAAATTTGGTCCTCCAAATTTCACTTGGATTTATCACTAAGTAGCCTCCTCTTCGTTATGATACTGCCAGAGCACTTTAACCAAAGGAATCGTCTTAGATCGCAATACCCTATCTTTCCTATCCAAAATCCGTACCGATTTCTCAACGTAACTCATGTCCTTTCTGATCTCCAGTGGTTCATGTCGAATCACGTGAGAAGGATCTGGATGGTATTTTCTCAACATTGAGACATGGAATACGTTATGCACTCCTAACAACTCTAGTGGTAGTGCTAATCGATATGCCACATCTCCCACGTGATCTAAGATCTCATAAGGGCCAATGTATCAGGGGCTCAACTTTCCTCTCTTCCCAAATCTCATTATAACTTTGGACGATGAGACCTTTAAGAATACATAATCACCCGCTATAAACTCTAATGGTCGACATCTAGTATCTGCATAACTCTTCTGCCGACTCTGAGCTGTTTTGAGCCTTTCACAAATCATCTGTACATCACGAGAAGCCTGTTCGACCAAATCAGGAGCTAACAGTTTACGGTCCCTCACTTCTTCCTATGCTATTGGGGATCTGCTTCGTCTGCCATACAAGGCCTCATAAGGTGCCATGCCAATACTCGTATGAAAGCTATTATTATAAGTAAATTTTACCAGGGGTAAGTGATCATCTCATGAGCCTTTAAAATCCAGTGCAGACGCTCTCAACATATCCTCGAGTGTCTGTATCGTACGCTTGGACTGTCTATCCGTCTGTGGATGAAAAGCAGTGCTAAAATTCAGTTGGGATCCTACAGCCTCCTGAAATCTCTCCCAGAAATGAGAGGTGAAGCGGGAATCCCTATCAGAGGTGATACTCATTGGAACACCATGTAACCTCACTATCTCCCTGACATACAAATCGGCTAAGGCACTAACTGAATCAATAGATCTCATTGCCAAGAAATGAGCAGACTTAGTCAATCTATCCACGATCACCCAAATAGCATCATACCCCTTTCAAGTCCGTGGTAATCTCATAATAAAATCCATGGTAACATGCTCCCATTTCCACGTAGGAATCGATAATGGTCGAAGCATACCTGCCTGCTTTTGATGCTCAATCTTAATCTATTGGCATGTTAGACATCTAACAACAAAATCAGCGATGTCCTTCATCTTAGGCCACTAATATACTCTTCGAAGATTCTGGTACATCTTAGTACTACCCGGATGTAACGTATATCTAGAGGTATAGGCCTCTGATAAAATCAAATCTCTAATCTGCAGATCTCTGGGAACACATATCCTGCCTTTAAACCTCAGTATTCCATCGGTGCCAATCTCAAAATCTGACATATCTCCCATCTGAGTTTGACTGGCTATCCCGACGGAATAATCATCACTCTTCTGAGCTTTTTTAATCGGATCCATCAAATCCGACTGTATACGAAAACTAGCCGTAAATCCATACTAGTCAGAGGAAATAACTGTCAGGTTGAGGTTAGAGAATTGCTCTATCAAATCATGCTCCCTGATCATCATGTAAGATACCATGCCAATATGTTTACGGCTCAGTGCATTTGCTACTACATTAGCTTTACCTGAGTGATATAAAATCTCACAATCATAGTCCTTTAACAGTTCCATCCACCGTCGCTGCCTCAAGTTCAACTCTCGCTGCGAGAATATATACTTCAGACTCTTATGGTCTATATATATCTGAAATTTCTCCCCGTACAAGTAATGTCGCTATATCTTCAGTGCAAACACTGCTGCGGCTAGCTCTAAATCATGTGTCGGGTAATTCCTCTTATGATCCTTCAACTGTCGAGAATCATAAGCTATAACCCGACCATGCTGCATGAGCACACACCCTAAACCTTGAGCGGATGCATCGGTATACACCATAAATCCACCTGATCCGCTAGGAATGGCTAATACGGGGGCAGTAGTCAATTTCCTCTTAAGCTCAAGAAAATTACGCTTACACGTGTCATTCCACTCAAACTTCACATCCTTACGCGTGAGTCATGTCAATGGAGCAGCAAGTCTAAAAAATCTCTCCACAAACCTGTGATAATATCCGGCAAGACCCAAGAAACTACGTACCTCAGTAACGGTGTTAGGCTTTTCCCACTGTATAATGGCCTCTATCTTGGACGGATCAACTGACACCCCGTACTTCGACACTACATGTTCGAGAAATATAATATGGTCAAGCTAGAACTCGCATTACTAAGCTTAGCATACAATTTTCAATCCCTGAGGGTCTGTAAAACAATATGCAAATGCTGCTCGTGCTCCTCCGGAGTCTTAGAATAAATCAGGCTGTCATCTATAAATACTATGACAAACTTATCCAAAAATGGATGAAACACCTCATTCATCAAACTCATAAAAGCTGCAGGGGCATTTGTTAACCCAAAAGGCATCATTAAGAACTAATAGTGACCATAACGAGTCCGAAATGCTGTCTTATGCATATCCGACTCCTTAATTTTCAAGTGGTGATAGCCTGATCGGAGATCTATCTTGGAAAATACCTGTGCACCCCTGAGCTGATCAAATAGGTCATCAATCCTGGGTAGTGGATACTTATTCTTAATGGTAGCCTGATTCAACATCCGATAATCTATACACAACCGGAGGCTACCATCCTTCTTCCGAACAAATAATACCGGAGCTCCCCACAGTGACACACTGGGACGTATAAATCCCTTATCTAATAATTCTTAGAGCTGCTTCTTAAGCTCATCTAACTCAGTCAGTGCCATCAGATATGGGGGTCTAGAAATCGGCTCCGTACCGGGTACCAACTCAATCATAAACTCCGTCTCTCAATCCGGTGGTAATCCTCGTAAATCCTCTGAAAATACATCCGAAAAGTCCTTGACCACAGGAATCTCTTGAATCTCTGGATGTTTCCTCTCTACATCCTCCACACTAGCAATATATCCTTCATAAACATTCATACATAACCACAATTTCAGTACACATGTCATCTCACAAACATATATTCACATACTTTTTATTAATTTACAATAACTTTACAATGTACTTTTTGGGATGAGAGAAGGTAATAAACTTAGTATTACAATCCAAACTAATATGGTTCGTAGCTAACCAATCCATACCCAAAATGATGTCAAATTCATATATATTCAACAAAATTAGGTTAGTTGTAAAAACCTTCTCTCCTATAGTCAATTTACAATTCCTATATACAATATCTGCCTTCTGGAAATCTTTAAAAGGGTTATTCACTTGCAATGTATACCCTAATAACTCCTGCCCTATGGGGTCCTGTTAGCACATGTAGGCGATAAGAAGGAATGAGTAGAACCCAGATCAAATAAGGCAATTACGGGCATATCAAAGAGATAAACTTTACCTTTAATCACATCAATAGAGGCGTCGGCAGTCTCCTAATCCATCGCGTATACCCGACCCTGAGTCACAACCTTCTTACCCTTCTCTGCGGCTGTCGCCCACCTAAGCTGTGAGGGTGTCGCCTTCTCCGGCTCACTCGGAGCTGTCGGTGTCGGTATCTGAGGTAATGCAGGAGGAATAGTAGAAACAGCTGATTCTCTGAGCATCAGGCAATTCCTAAAAAAGTGCCCTGTCTGTCCACATCCAAAACAGACCTTAGACATCAAAGAACAAAGGTGTGACCCATGTGATCTTCCGCAATGTCTACATAAAGTCGCAACAGTCCTCTGAGTAGCGGTGGGGCCACTAGCAGGAGTAGAAACTACTGATCTATTAAATCTGCCCTCTGTAATCTGTATGCTCGTAGATCTAGTCCTCTTAGGTTGCTCTATACCTGATCTGTCCTTCATAAACCTCTTAGCCTTTCCTTTTGCTTTACCTTTACTCTTGCTATTGAAATTGGGCTGGTACTACTCATAATCCCTCTCATATAGCTGAGCCCGTCGAACTATCTTATCATAAGTCTGTATATCAAATGGGGTTAGCTTCACTCTGATGGAGGGTCTCAATCCAGCCCTAAACCTCTCACTGGCATTCATATTAGTCTATGGATCAAAACGGCTCAATGTAGTAAATTTGGCCTCATACTCGTCCACTAACGTACTGCTCTGAACTAAATCTATGAATTTTTGCTGTAATTTCTGCTGAGCAGTGTTAGGAATATACTGCCTCCGAAAAGCATCCACAAAAATATCCCATGTCAGATCTTGATGTTGAGCAAATAATACGGTCAGAGTAGCCTTCCACCAATGTCTCGCATCATCAGCCAACTGAAATACTGCTAGGCCTACCTTCTCAGTCTCTGAACATCTCATAATCTTAAGTAATCTCTCGACCTCAATAACCCATTATTTTGCTGCCAATGGATCCCTAGCTCCCTCAAATTTCGACGGATCTAACTTTCTAAATGATTTCACCAGTGCCACATCATAATAGGACTCCGCATCTCGAGGCGGTTGAATCAATGGTTGTGGTGGAGCTACCTGTGGCAGAGGTGCCGGTGTGGAATAGGCTGAGGCTCGGGTATATCTGGTGCCGGCTGTAGCAGTGCTGGCACCACTACTAGAGCTGCGAGAGCTGCGGCTCTCTCCCTCTTTGCCCTATCCGTGGCTCTATCCGCCTGATACATAGCCATGAAATCGGCTACAAACCTCTCTACTCGGCTCACACGAGCATCAGTGCTCTCGGGCTGTAGAGGACGTATAAGTCTTGGGGCAGGTTTCGGTGTTTGCGGCTCCGGAATCTGTGCCGCCCTACCTCGGCCTATACCTCTCACTGAGTGTATCCTCTTCCTTCCACTCATATCTGTACCACATGGATCATTTATCACTTACATTAGTAAATCAATTATATATTCAGATTATACAGCACTACGAGGAATGTTTACTATGCACTTTTCATTTTAAGCATCACTAGACATCCGACCAATCATGCTCTGATACCATTAAATATGTAACATCTCAAATCCACAATATAACATAATATTTACTTATAAATTCCACTTACTTACCGGTTGGGCTGTCTATGATGCTTAACAACTCGCAACCCTTTAAGTATTTCCTAATACTTCCATTTGTAGTACTATAACAAAATTATAAATATTACATTTAATTTATTTGAGATCATTTACATTCCCTCTTACTCAAAGTAGTACTGTACAATTTTACTGAATATATAAAAGAATATAATGTACCTTCGATATCATATATCTGCTGACTCCAGTAGCCGATAACTCTGGAAGGTAAACTGTTTACTTCAAATCAATAACCTGTGGAGTGAAAAATCAGGAGTGAGCGACTACGTGCTCAGTAAGAAAAGTGTATGCTGCTTTATACAAATAAAGTTATATCCCCCAAAACGTTTATTTTTTCCTAACCATAAACCCAGTAGGGAAAATAATGGATATAGTAAACAGTCTTTGATAGTCAAATCATTGGCTAAACAGTTTACAATATAATGTAGTAAATAGTAAATAGGATTCAGTAAATCCTCTCAGTAAATAGAAATCAGTAAGTTGAGACTAGGCATCACTTTACAAATAAATCATGCTATCATCGTTCCCCCAAGAACGTAGTGATCATCCCACAGGGATACAGTAGATCTATGGCTACAATCTATAGGTGGTCCTCGGGTACACTTGCCAGGTGACCTCGAGACTTCTGATAACTTGGCAGGTCAATCAGCCTCGTGAATAGTAATGCATGAAACTCGAGGCCTAAAGTCTCAAAAATCATTTTATATCTCATAAAGAATCTTTAAAGAATATTTCACATATTTCATCATTTCTTTAAAATGATTATTTTCTAAAAAGGTATTATGTTTTATGTTTACAAAAGGCAATAAAAATAGCCAGTTATTTTCTCAAATTTTCATGTGAGAAAAACACAATTAAAACCTGCTTGCCCATGGTCAGCTCGCCCATTATAGTGAACTAGTGTTTGCCTGCCAACATTAGCATTTAAGCTTGACTAGTGCTCGCCTGCATACCGCCCGCAATCTCACCATTTAAAAATAAGTTAAACTGGCTTACCCCATTATCAGCTCGCCCATTACAGTTCGCCCATCACAGTGGATTGAGCTCGCCTACATTCATTCGCCCACAGTGGCAAACCAACATCGCCCATTGTGGCTCTCACACCGAGCTGATTGGGGGTCTCCCACAAAAACTTTCTCAAAAAGAATAAGGAATAGCCCACTATTGGCTCGCCTAGAATTTTATAAAAGGGGTTGCCTATCATTGGCTCACCCGGATTTTTATTAAAACAGGGGTCGCCTATCTTTAGCTTGCCCAAACATCACAAAAGGGGTCGCCTATCTTTGGCTCACCCACCCTTTATCAGTTCGCCCAGAAAACAACATAGGGTTTGCTTTATAGCTCGCCCAAATCAAGGTATGTGATAACAATTTATCAAACTAATGCTTGTCTCAAACCAAAGCATTTTCTCAATATTTTTATAGTATTTTACTTCACAGGACATACATTTTACTTCACATACTACTCCCTTACCTGGTCTTACAAAGCCTTGCTTCCCAATCGCCTTCCCGATCGCTTTTACCGTGTCCTTAATTCCCGACTGTAAAATAATTTATTAATACTATTAATATTTTCTTTTCAAATTTTTCCAGCACTTTGGCGAGACTTGAGACTAATCTACTAGCTCGCCCAACAGAGCTCGCCATTCATATATTAGCTTATTCGTGGGAGCTCACCCACAATTCAACTCGCAATGCCTATGCATTTGAGTTCGCCATACGTGGCTTTCTATTCAGAGGTGGGATCGCCTATGAATTGAACAAGCATGTGGCGACCTCGCCCACTACCACGCTCCATATTATTTAGCTCGCCTATGATAGCTGAGCTCGCCTATATATCATCATTTTTACACCATTTTCAGTACTTTCCTTGTTCATTCTCGATTGTTTTCCAAACTACATCCTGTTCTAGTTTCTTATATATTCTAACAAGATTTAACTAAAACAAGGCTATATCTATGTTTATTACATTGTAAAACATAGAAATCTACCATTGAATATAAAGAGAACCATAGAAATATGAAACTCACCTTAACTGAGTTGCACTTCCAGAAACAGAGTGCTTTCTGCCTCACTTAGCTTTACTTTGCTTATTCCTTAGCTATTCAACGATGGAGAAAAGGTTTAGCTAACTAAAGGATGAAGTTTCATGGCTCACGTATGAGAGGAATGGAAGAAACAAGGTGTGAATTTGCAGTAACACAGAATGGGCGAGAAGCAGTAGTGTGGTTTTTCGAAGAAGATGAAGTTTGCTTCAGTCGATTTTTCCTCATGTATTTCTTCTTATATAGCCATGCTAATCCAATTAGAACCTACCACCTGTTCCTTATCCCATTTTCTTTCATCATTTCACGTCTTTCATGCATTAAAACTTGAAGAAAACTGCAGCAAAAAGGAACGGTGGTGAAGCTTCTTGCTGCCGTCCGTTTGACTTACTTCTCTTTGCCATTAATTATCTCTCACATTGCATGTAAATTGGTTAAGCCATTTGGTGTCTAAACCAATTTGTACAGGAGAAGCAAAGTGGCGTGAAGTCCCCTTATATCCTCTTTTCTTGACTTGTCTTCATGCTTAAATTTCAAAGCTTCCTCCAATAAGCTTCTAGGCATCATGTTATATTTAATTTCCATTCTTATAATTTTTTTTTGATATTCATTCTACTTCACATACACCATATAGAATTTAAATCCAATAAAAATGGGAAGTGAAAATCCATATTCAATATTTATTTTCACTATCAATCCTTTACAAATATGGTGTACAGTGTAATAAAATCGGGTCTCACAGGGAGAAAACTAACAGCAAATATTGCAAAATATGAATGAGACAGAAGAAATGATTTTCATTTTAAGTCTGTTTATTATTATAGGAGAAGGAATTTAGACCGATCTTCTTCAAGAGATGCGGCTTTTTACAGGAAAATGGAGAATGATTTAAGAAAAAGAACCTCTTATAGGATCAACACACGATCTGAAGCAGACATGCTTAATACAGGCAACATTCAGAACGACTCAAATAGCAAACTGGTAGGAACAGGGCAAGATAAGCGGAATGCTTTTGAATTAGACAAGATTGACGTGGAAGTCTCACCTCAGGATCTCAAATGGCTTGAAGCTTCGGTGGTGACTTCGGTTAGATCTCCTCTAAAGATTCAGACTCTTCAACAACGCCTGGCCATGAATGGTTACGCCCAATACACAATCTCTGCGATGGGGGGAAGTTGGTATCTGATCAGTTTCGAAAGAAACGAAGCTATGTTAAATCTACTCACCGATGGGAGAAAATGGATCGATGAAATGTTTCATTGGATTAAACCATGGTCAAAAGAGCTTACCAGCAATGAAAGGTTAGTCTGGATTAAAATTTCTAATTTGCCTACTCATGCTTGGCATGAAGATGTTTTCAAACAAGTTGGCAACCATTGTGGTGAGTTCATTCTTGCAGATGAGGATTCTTGTAAAAAGAAAAGTTTTGATTTTGCAAAAATTCTGGTTAAAATAAACAAAGAAGTGTCTATTAAGAACTCAGTTGAGCTCAGAATAAATGGTAGGATTTTCATTATTCAATTGGAAGTCGAAGACTTCTCAATTTTCAAGTGGAACCAGAACTCCTCAACCGTCCAAGGAGAGAGTTCAACTTCCCCCTCTGCATCTGAAACAACGCCTGTTGAGATAGAAGTTCATGGGGAGGAACAAGACGATGGACTAGAATAGAGGGAGCTGGTAGAAAAAGAAAACTACAGGAACCTGTAAGACATTAATGAGCCAACATTGGAAAATGTAGAGGAAGCTTCTTTTCAGGTAAATTGTCAAAATCTGTATGATGAACAAGATTATTTTTTGAATAGAGAAAGTGATTTTTGGTGGGAATTTTGAATTAAAATTTGCTGATGATGTGTTGATAGCTGAAGCAACAATGTTTAAAGAAACAGAATTGGGTTCTACATTGGGCAACCCAATACCTACAGTTGCTTCTATCTCTAATGCTGATCCATATGATCCAGTTGAAGACAATTTGGCTTTATGCCTTGTTCAACATCACAACCTAGCAGATGCCCAACCGACTTGAATAGCTGAAAAACTTCAGGAGGGGAATGATGCCATAACAGGGAACACTAAAAAAAGCAAGAAACTCGTCTCTATATCATCTCTTCAAGCTGATGATGCTGTATCTGGGAAGAGGAACGCAGTATTGATAAGGCGTAATGGTAAAAAGGAGAAAAAAAGACTAATTTCTCAAGGAAAAAAGAGAAAGATTTGTTGGAGAATTTCTCAGACACACCCAGATTTAGTGAAGAAGAGATTACTGATGAGGACATCAGGAACCGAAACAAAATGTTAAGAAAAGAAGCTCAAGCCACATTGGAGGTGGTGAGATTATTGGGATTATCTTCTACTGCCAATGAAGAAGATATTATCAGAAGACTGATGGAAGCAGAAATCGAAGACATGGCAAAGAACATTGTCGAGAATAGTAGTTGAGTGATGTGGGAAGGAGTTATACTTGATGCCTCAAAGATTTCTTGATGAAAAGTGGCTTTACACGAAGGTTTTTTGTTCTGTAGATAAGAGTCAGTGAATGCTGGGATATTATCATGAATGCTGAGATATTTCCGCTTTTGATTTAATGGTCGGGAATGTCCCACAAATTTTCCCTCTCAGCTTTGGAAAGTAACTAGATTCTTATTCTTGTCTGAGTGCTGTTACTAACAAAGCTAGTTTAGAAACACTGAGGGACTTTCACGATAATAGAAATTCACTTTATTAGTAAAGAATAAGTGACCATTGTGGATTGTCAGTTAATCAGAGGGTTCATATCTTTTTGTCTAAAGGTTATAGGCCAATGCACCTGTGTCGAATTCAGGGCACTAGAAAACAATGGGAGAAATTAAGGTTGATGCTGGATTTGAAGGGATGTAAAATTTGCAGAGTTTAAGTTGGAATCAAGTATACAAAAACCAAGATGGGTTTTTCTTGCAGTTTTCAAGCATGCTTATCCAGTTGGTTTTATGGAGAGGGTGATCAGATCTGGCGCACACAACATGTAATCTTTCTTTCTCTGTATGATCTATCTGGATGTCTTCTAGGATTGATTTACTAAATGAGGTATGATGTAAAGCATGGGTTGTAAGCTACCAAATCAATCATAAGAAGACATATATGTTGTAAATTTCGGACTATGTAGATAGTCCTTTTAATAAAATCTTTACTTTTCAAAAAAAAAAGTCTCAGTTTGTTATAATGAACGCATGATATATTACGTGGCAACCCATAAAAATATGCGCATAAGCTATCATATAAGATATCTGCCAATAATTTCTTGATCGAGTGATTAAGGAAGAGTTTTAACATATTTTAAAAGATTAGAATCCAAGCAACCCGATTCCATATACAATTATTAAATGTTTCTCTTATAAAAAAATCACATAAGATATCTAAATCACAATCAAAGACTATGACAACTGAGAATTTTCTACAAACGATTATCAATTTATATGATATTAGAAGTATATGATTAGTAAAATTTATCAAGGAAATATGATTTAACAAACTACATGGATGAATTAAGTGAATGGTATGGTTTGGTAATTTTGAGAATCACCATTTAATTAAGGGCTAGAAAATTCAAGCAATGATTTATCAAAGAATTTAATCTAACAAATTATATGGTTGATTAAGAGGAATCTAGCATGTGAAGTAATGTTATGAACTAATTGCAGAATTAGTTATAATGCCAGTTTGAAGATTTAAACTATAGGAATTTAATTATATATATCTTTAAATATATAAATATATAAGGGATAATAATAAATAATTGCAGAATTAGTTATAATGCCAGTTTGAAGATTTAAATTATAAGAATTTAATTATATATATCTTTGAATATAATAATAATAATAATAATAATAATAATAATAATAATAATAATAATAATAATAATAATAATAATAATAATAATAATCAACAAGCTTCCTTTAGAAGCTTGTCAAGCCACCAAATTACGTCTGCTTTGAAGCAAACTAAAGGCAACAAAAAAATATATAATAATAATACGGATTTATATATGATGCACTGACAGTGTATAGTTTTTATATATTGTCAATGCACTAGAAGTTGACACCTTATCAATGGGCCCTTATATGCAAATATAAGGAAATTTTTTTAATTTGCCCATAAGAGCTTATTGATGAGGTGTCAACCTGTAACATCCCGTTACCACATTTTTCACGTATTCTCATACAACTTTACCGGTTGGGCTGTCTACGATGCCATTAACATTTAACAGTAACAGTGATAAATGATAAACATTTATCTATTAATTATGGAATATGAAATTTCTTTTCATTATTCCTTTCATCTGACATCCCCTATTAACCTTTATTTCATTAAGGTAGTACTTGTATACATATGTCTGAAATGTAAAAGAGAAGAGACTGTACCTGTCACATTTAACGTGCCATGCCTCAGTGATTTAAGCATAGCTATACCCATCTGAGAGCTAATTCTCTCAATTCCGTGTACTTCTTATCTGTGGAGTTAAAAACAAAGGGGTGAGCGATTCATACGCTCAGTAAAGGAAATGCTGCTTTAAAATAAGCAAAACTATATATCACAACTCATTTATTCTTTTCTTAACAATAACCCAGTAGAAAAGACAGTGGATACATAGTAAACATTATATATATAGGATTTCAACAAATCCTTACAGTAAATAGAAATAGATAAGTTGAGACTAGGCAACAAGTAAATCATGCTATCATCGTTCCTCCTACCCCTTGCGAGAACGGAATCTGCCGCTATTGAGGTGCACCCGTAGGCCATCGCCCCTCACGGCTATCTCAGATCTATGGCCATAATCTATAGTTGGTCCTCGGGTCCACTTGCCAAGTGACCTCGAGACCGCTGATGACTTGGCGGGTCCATCAGCCCTGTGACGCCCTGAGGTGCACTCATTGGTCCATCGACCGAGCCACCGCCCCAGGCGGGTCACGCAACAGTAATGCATGAACTAAAGGCCTAACGTCTCAAAATCAATTTATATCAGATGAAAAACCTTTAAGGAATCATCTCATAATGTCATCGTTTTCTTTCCAAAAAGGTTTTAACACAGCCCGCAATCTCACTGAATTCCTTGTGAGAAAGACACAGGTTAAACTGACTCGCCATGGCTAGTTTGCCCATAGCCAACTCACCCATTGGTCAACTCGCCCAAAAACATAATGAAAACAATTCATTTTTCGTTAAGAAAATTTGGAAAAGCGAAACTTGTTCGCCATGGTCGACTCGCCCGATATGGCTCGCCCAACACGGAGAACCTGTGTTCGCTCGCCCTCTTGCTTTTAAAATCCGAAAGCACACTGGCTCGCCCTCAGTGGCTTGCCCAGTAACCAACTCATCAAAAGGTCTCAAATTTCTATTTTTAAAATATTTAAAACGTCTCATTTTTCGTTTGAGAAAATGTACTCTAAACTTGTTCGCCAGGGTCAGCTCGCCCATAGCTTTCATAACAAAAGGGGTCGCCCGCCCCATTTTTATAAGCGATTTGGCTCGTCCGCCAATACCAAGAATTATATTTTCCATTTTTAAAATTTTAAAATGGCTAATTTTTTCCTCAAGAAAAATACCACCGAAAATCTCTTCGCCATGGTCACTCCAAAACAGGTTAACATATAGTCGTCCGCCAATTCTTTCTTATAAAACATTAAGTAAAACCGGCTCGCCTTTAATGGCTTGCCAACAACTTCCTAAACTTAGGGGTCGTCCGCCCCGAATAAAATGAAAAAGGGTTCGCCCAACTTTGGCTTACCCATATTTCTCCTTAAAACAAGGGCACTCGTCCAGTTTCATAGAAGGACTCGCCCGTCTAAAACAATATAGCAAGTTTGGCTCGCCCGCCAATGCAATTTTGCCTAAATATCATAGGGACGGCTTTGTAGCCCGCCCAAAATCAAAGAAATTTATTAAAAACAATGCATGTCAGAAAACAAAGCATTTAGCTTAATATTTTCATAAAATTTACTCCACAGGACATGCATCACTTCACACACACTTCCCTTACCTGTTAGAAATGAAGCCTTGCTTCGCCCCGCTCTATGTTCGCCCATAGCCATTCCCAATTATCGGCTGCAAATTATATAAATTCCATTAATATTTTCTTTATAAATATTTTTCCATTACTTGGGCGAAATTGAAATAAATCGAATCACTACTCGCCCAAATAGAGCTTCACTAGTTCGCCCAGAGGAGCTCGCCATTCACCCTATGGCAACCACGTGGCATCTCGCCCGCTAGGCAACTCACGAGACCTTCATTGCCCTAATTGTGGGAGTTCACCCACAATCCTATTCGCCCAACGCTTCTGCATTTGAGCTCGCCCATGAATTCATTTCACTAGAATTGGGCGTTCTCGCCCCTTGAACACATGTTTTACCTTGGCGAGTTCCTCATTATCTACTCGCCTCATTGGCGATTACTAGATTTCAACATGGGCGATCACTGTAGTCGCCATTGTCGTTACTTATTTCATTATTTTCCTTGTTTTCATGTTCTCTAAGCATCTAACTAAAACAAGGTTGTGTTCTATGTTGTAAACATATAAGTCTACCCTTGAATATCAAGAACACCTAAGAAATATGAAACTCACCTCAATCAACTGCACTTCCAGAACAGACTGCTTTCTGTCTCATGTTGGCCTCCTTTGCTTATTCTTTTAGCTCAACCAACTAAGAAGGAAAGGTTTGTAAGCTGTTTTGCTTGTTTAGCCAGCTTAAGGGTGAAGCCTATTAGATCAACCATAGCAGAGAAATGGAAGAAGCAGAGAAATGGTTTTCGTGAAGAAGCTGAAATTGGCTAACTCGTTTTTCCTCAATTGTCTCTGCTTATATAGCCATGCTCAGCCAATCAATAGCCACCGCCTGCCTCTTATCCTGTTTCTTTCATCATTCCTCACGTCTATCATGCATTTAATGCATGAAGAAAATCTGCACATACAAAGGGCGAGAAAGTCTTCCTTCCACACTCTTTTTCTTCTGCTGCAGACTTTGTTTTACTCCTCAACCAATAGGGTTGCTTCCTTTATTGACTTTACCTCCTCTGTATTAATTGTCTCCGACCGAATCACTTACAAAGTCAATTTTGGCTACAATGGTCACACGCTGATTCCATTCCAGTTTATTCAATATATACGGGTGATTACATGTCCTCGCCCATTTGGGCGATCATCGAATCATAGCATTGGCGAACTCACCTATTCGCCCAACCAAAGAGCAACCAACCAACTCGCCAATTGCTAAGATTCCCTATATTTGGAAATTTTTATTTAGCATTTTAATTTCTTCAATTTGTGTGGGCGATCGGGAGCCCTCACAGATTTTGGCAAATTAATGTACTCGCCCTCGCCATTATCCATTGGCGATCTGCTCGCCCATTGGCGAACATACTACCTTGCTCCCCCATTAACGAGCTGACCAACATTCTTGCCCCATACATTATTTCACCGAAATTGCTCCATTCTCATCTCATGATAACGAGCTTTTCAACCAAGTGGAAATCAATGTTCATTATTTATTTAATTTCCATTATTAATTTATGAAATTAGACTCTACAGTAGTGTGGAATCAGATCTTACACAACCTCTGATGCATTGATAGTGTATAGAAACTATACACTGTCAGTGCATCATATACAAACTCTAATAATATAATGATATTAAAACAAAGTGGCTTCTCGGAGAAGCCACTTCATTGCCACTTACTCCCACTATCCCATCTTC
Organism: Heritiera fomes; assembly: GCA_032173925.1. NCBI lineage: Eukaryota > Viridiplantae > Streptophyta > Magnoliopsida > Malvales > Malvaceae > Heritiera > Heritiera fomes. The sequence goes on along the minus strand of JAPDPM010000002.1, from coordinate 9,470,634 downwards.
TTTCCAGCCATCTAGATCATTCACTATCACCGTCCATCATCATCATCACCCTAGCAAGACTCATTTCAACTCTTTCTTTCACTTCTCTGTCAAAACCGAGAACACCATTCTTTCACCATCGTAGTAGCATTTGGCCACCCCTTTTGTGTCGATAACCAAGGTTTAAGGAAGGGAAATGTAAAACAAAGGAAGGTTCAAGTTTCAGAAGCCAAGAACAGAGGAGAAAATGGTGTTTTGGGGGCTGAGTTAGGGTGTTTTCAGGTTATGGAAAAGGGGTACGTTGGCTGCATTTGATGGCTGCTATGCTGGCTCTCGGTAAAGGAGGAAAAGAGTAAAGATAAAAGAGGACTTAGGGTTGATCTTGAGATAGATCGGGGAGAAGTGAGGAACGATACGAATAGAGGAAGAAGACTTGGATCAAGTCTAAAACACAATAGTCATGTGAGGAAGGAGGGCTGAAACTCTGCTGGAAACGTGAACCTTGTAAGGTTTTTTCTATGGTCTAAAAAGCAGCTGAAAACAAGGGGTTTCTAGTTACATTTTTGGTGACTTGATGGCATGAAAAACAAAGTTAGAAAAAAAGAAGAAACTCAGCTGGAATGTGGCTGTAAAAAGGGACGTGAGGTTGTCTTCTGTTAAGCTAAAGACAGCCTTGATCATGGACAAAACATAAACCGAAAACAAGCTGGTTTTGGAAGTTTATTCTTGGTGAGAGCAAGTTGTTCTGTTGGCTGCCTTGAAGTCGAATTTTGCTGGTTTTAGCTGTTGTATTAGATAGATTGTAAATGTAGTTAGATGGTTGTGTTAGACTAAGATTTTGGTTGGCTTAAAATTTGACTTGTGCATGCAAACTTGGGATTCCTAGAAGACTGAATAGAGGAAGGACTTAGGCAGGAAACGATGGTTGTTTGATGCCTAAAACAGGGGAGTCGGTGAGAGCGAGAGAGATGTTGAAGGAGAGAACGAATGGAAGTGAAGCTAGTGGACAACAAAGAAGCTGAAAACAGAGAGAAGTGGCCTCTTCTTGGAGGGTTTAAGGCAACTAAAGATTGAAGGAAAATGTGGTGAAAGGTAAGCTGAAAAATTTTAAAGTTAAATGAGTTAAGATTTGGTGATTTATTTTGGTTTAAAAACCTAAGAAAAGATATATGTATATGTATGGTTTTGAGATGATATAAGTATGTTGATATAAGTAGGTGCAAAAACCTAAGAGATGGTATATGTATATGTTGATATAATTAGGTGCAACAATTTTGAGATTATCATTACAAATCTATATATGGTTTAAGTGGAAAATAAATATAAGAATATAAATGTATATGAATATATATATATATATGTATATGTATATGGCAATAGGTCATGTGTGTATAATAAAGAATGAATTTTAATACATGATTTAAATTGGAGACAAGTATATGAGTATATGTATATGTATATGTGACAATGTATGTCAGTAGATATGATCAATAGTCAATAGATGAGAACTTCTAGATATTGGGAATGAGACGATATCAAAATAATTATATAATTATACATATTATTGGTACAATAATGAAAGATTAGTTTTGACGTAGAAGTGAAGTTGACTAAATTGTCATTCTAAGAAATATGATTTTGGTGGACGATTAAACATGATTAAGATTGGTTTTGAGACCGTGATGATTTTGGTTTGTAGTGACTTGGAGCAGCTAGGAGCTTGAGCCTTAATTCGAAAACTTGAAGAAGATACTTGCTAAGTGTGTGAGGTAAGAGATATATATCGGAACGTAAGGGATACTAAATAAATTGTTAAAATCAACTATCTTATGGTTTATGAACTGTATTTTCCTTGCAGGAGGTTTTTAATAAAATTAAGTCGTTATGCTGTTGGATTTTTGTAAAATATTGGTTTATGAAATAAGCTAGAGATAAGAAAACAATTTGAAAATAACAATTCTCTAGCAAGTTTTGTTTTGAAGACGAGTATGAAATGACATGATTTTGACTACTTATGAAAACTTTATTCGAAACACCCATTTTCATAGAAATTATCAAAGTTTTGTCATGTTAGAAATATATATATATATATATGAAAATGTTTTAAGACATGACTAACAATCACTGCAGTATTGTTTTGAACTATTGTGTGATCCTGATCAGTCCACAGTAGGTAATGTTTTAGGCTACTATATGATCTTGATCCAGTATACAGTAAAGTTTCTATTGTTGTGTGACCTTGATTCAATCCACAGCGAACCCAGTTGACACTTGATCAGTGTTCGTTGTGGACCCCCTTTGGACTATGGCCATATGTCAACTGCACTTTTTCTCATGAGAATATTTGAACTGCTTGATTTTTGCTTAGTCGTTATGTCTCAAGCTTATGATATATATATGTTCCTTTGCGTACTTATGCCTTTTATGGATTTTGAATGTTTATGTTGAGAATTATGTTTTGAATTATAATGCATATCTATGGTTTGAAATGAATTAGTTTTGATGCATTGCATAAGCATGTTTGGGTTTCCGAAATGTATAAATTTCTATTTTGAACATTAATAAATGTTTTAGATGCTTTCATATAGAAATTTAGTGTCGGTCTCTTATATATATTTCTTACTGGGCTTTTCCCAAGGCTCACCTCCCTTTCTCCACCTTCCAAATAACATGTAGTAGGTGCTTGGTATGCGGGGTTTAAATACATCTTTCAAGGCTTTCGCACCACCCTTAAAGGTATGTGATATACAGTTATTTATTTTGTATTCAGATTTGTAATTTTAATACTTTTATAGTATGAGGATGTAATTAAAGGAAGTATAAGATATATTTATGATTTATAACAATGCATGCAACTTGGGCGGAGATATATTTAATCAAGTAGAATGATTCGAAATTGTAAATGTATGCTTAGTAAGAGAATTTGATTGGGACTCAAGGTAATTAAAGCATATTGACTTAGTTAATATAAAGTTAGCTGAAGAATTGATTTATGACACTACGTATAGCCCAACCAAGTAAGTGAAAAAAGAAAAATTTGGTTCGTATTTTTGGTATAAAGGATCGTTATAAAGACAATGGAGAAAAGCATCTTTCGCAGGCCAAAGATAAACTAATACTACAGCACATGTTAGCAGAAGCCAACCCAAAACTTGATCAACATAGGAATTATCATTCTTTACAAGAACACACCAATGGCTCGTCCTAAGAAAGGATTTTGGAGCAAATATGTAGCTGTTTTTTCTGATAATGGTAAGCTTAATTTTCAGGCTGATCACTATTTGCAGCATCTTTAATCATGTCTATAACAAATTTATAGCAACGAATTCTTTGCTTTGTATGTTATTCTCTTAATATGTGTATTTTTTTTATTCAATGGATATTATTACAAAAACCCTGATTAAAACTAACGATTAAATTTTTAAAATTTTCTTGGGTCTCCCAAGCAAACTAATTGATTGAATAATAGAATTGATCACATTAAAAAGACATTTTTTTTTCAGCCAACACTACACTTGGAATTAATTAATTTAACCAACAGCCTTGTGATCTGTTGGCTCTTATAGGCTATACCGAGAGGGGGGGTGAATCGGTTTTTAACTACCCTTAAGCTCGTTTTTCGGTTTCTCTAAATTCTCTAGCCTATATTGATATTTTCTAAGTTCTCTAGGCTATTCAATCATGCAATCCAAATTCAATACAATAAGCACAAATATAATTGCAAGTAATTAAAGAGAGTAGGGAAAGAGAAATGTACGCAAGCGATTTATAGAGGTTCGGCAACCTTGCCTACGTCCTCTACCTTGAGACACTCCCAAGGATTTTCTCCAAATCCACTATCTTGAATTTGTTACACTCCCTCTTTTTCTAGGCTAAAGAGAAACCTCTCTCTTTTTCTAGGCTCAAGAGAAACCTCCCTCTTTTTCTTAGGCTAAAGAGTAACCTCCCTCTTTTTCTTAGGCTAAAGAGAAACCTCTCTCTTTTTCTAGGCTCAAGAGAAACCTCCCTCTTTTTCTTAGGCTAAAGAGTAACCTCCCTCTTTTTCTTAGGCTAAAGAGAAACCTCCCCTTTACAAGGAATGATGGGATACAAATAATGTAATCAAAGAAAAGGCCTCTAGGTAGGCAATTGATTACAGAAATTAAGCTCAATGAGAAGCCTATACAATATTTGTGCTAAGCACTACAAGGAATATGAGAATGATAGATGATGTAGACTTTGGAGCTCTTGATTGTTGTTTGAGGCTTGAGGAAGATGAATAAGATGATGAAAGATGTTGCTTGGTCGTTCCTCTTCCTTCCTTTAGCTTCTAAGCCTCTATTTATAGCCCCTTGGATGGTTTGTGGACGTTGGTTGGAGCCAAAACCGAAACTAGTCGTTGTATCTCACAGAAAATAGCCGTTGGAGACTTTCTGACATAAAGGGATCGATCCCTTTCCTTAGGGGATCGATCCCATGCTTCATTTTGGCCTTCCGGGGCATACTACCAAAAAGGGATCGATCCCTTTCCTTAGGGGATCGATCCCATTCCTCCAGAATGGGTTTTTCCTGCACTTTTGGGTTAGAAATGATGTGGTCTTTGATCCTAATTCAACCCAAAACATATTGGCACTTTTGTGGGAGTTTTTCATGACTTTCTTTGATAAAAACATTGTCCAAAAATTCATTAAGTGATTTTCTAAAATATTCAAAACATTTATAAAGAATTAAGACCAATAAGGATGTATCATTAAATCATGGTCTTAATGTTTAGGTATGATCACTTAAAATGTATTGAGAAAATCATGTGTGATAAGGCAAATTTACAATATGAATTAAAACATTAAAGCTCACTTAAGTTTTTGTCATTTCAAAATATGTATGGCAATTTAAAGCTAACAATCTCCCCCTTTTTGATATGACAAAACTTAATGTAAATTTGCTTTGAAAATTCTTTGATAAAATACTCCCCCTCAAATAAAGCAGGATTTTATAAAGCTCCCCCTTAATATAAGCATGGGTTTTGAAAATGAATTTTTAAACTATTTCTCCCCCTTAATATCTCTCTCTATATCTATCTCTCCCTTTTTCTATCTCTCCCCCTTTTTGTCATAGCAAAAAGAAGGAAAAATAATAAAAAATATGCTCCCCCTAAAATCATGGCTATGTGAGAATAAATAAAAATGCTCCATCCAACAAGAAACATGTTAGTATATGGGACTTATAGCACAAATAAATAAGTCAATATTCTCAAAGAGTATGAAATATTCATGCAATGAATATGACTTATGATCCAATACCAATTGTTTATAAATAATTTGGATACCAATTGTTGATAAGTAATTTTGCAAGAAGGTTCCAATTGGTAAGAAGTTAAGCAAGCACCTAAGTATATCAATTGTTCTCTAAGGTCCGACTAAGGTGCATGGTAATACATCATGATTATGAGCTAAAATTATATAACATATCATATGCATGTGCTCATAAATCATTCTCAAGAAATATTGTGTCTAGAATTAAATCATATAGCAATTAACTTCAAATTCTAGCACACAAGAGTTTCATACAAAAATATCCTAAGAGAATTCTTCTCTATTAGTCATTTCAATCTTAAAGAGCATGAGAAGAATTGTCAATTTAAAGCTCAAACCAATTGGTAATTTAGTTTTGGCTTACCAATTATTGAAAATATGGTTTCCAATGATACTAATTGTTATTTCAATCTAAATACCAATTGTTACTAATGGTTAACTTAGGCATTTTGCATGAATCCAATATCTATGTGTAGTGTGTTCATGTCAAGAAAATACTCATTCTAAATATGCAAGAACACAACACAGATCATCAAATATGCATATGGATCAATTAAACATTAGTACACAATCATAAAAGATTAATCCATATTCATATTCACAAATTGATACCATATGGAAGATTCAAAACATCAAGGAATTCAAGCAAACATATTTTCTTCCATGGTTTCAAGCACACAAATCCTATGCTCATTTTCTAATTCAAGTCCTTAACTAATTATGAGCAAGGAAATATTCAAATAATAAATGCATGGATATTAAATTTGTTCAAGTTTGCATTTATCTTTGAATGTTGGTGTTGTCATTAAGACCTTAGTTCTTTAAGTACAAGGATGATAAAGTTTCATGCATTTGAACATTGAGGATCCATTTACCATCACAAATTATAGGCCAATGACCATTACCAATTGTTGAATTTATATTTGAAATCAATCCACTAGATGTAAAATTATCATGAAACCTAGTGTGGAATTGATAAGTCAAGCCAAGAGACATAATCCTATAAGCATGCTTGACTAAGATGAACAAAAGATATGAAAAACACTCATTATGCACAAGTTCATCAAATTCTCAAATATATCCATAAATCATTGAAATAGATCTCAAAATTATGTTTAAGTATTCATTTAAAGTATATTTCAAGATTATTTCAAGATTTATGCAATTCATGACCATTTTCAATGAGAAAACTGATTTTGCACTTGTGAGTTCAAGAAAAATGATATAGATTGTTGAAAGTGATACCATTTGTTGGAAATGATATTAATTGATGAAGTTGAGGCATGATATCAATGAAAAATAAAGATCATCAAAAAGAAGTTAAAACAATGAATTTTAACTTGAGAAGAAAGAAGATATCAAGAAAGTGAAAAGTCCTTCTCAAATTCGGTTAAAAAAGTGCAGAATAGCCATTTTGGCCTGGGGGGATCGATCCCTTTGGGAGGGGGATCGATCCCTTAGTTCCAGAATACACCAATTCTGTGTTCTGCTCAAGGGGATCGATCCTGTTTGAAAAGGGATCGATCCCTCATACTGTTTCTGCAGATTTTTGACAGAAAATCCAACCTTTGAGGTACCAAAACTTCGTTTTTGAGTTATTTAAGTCCAAGTAAAGGTTCAAACATTAGTAAAACATGATTTTGGACTTGTATGAATGAAGAACATGATTGAAAAACTATTTTACAAAAGATTTTGCAATTTTGGAAGGATTTTCACCAATAAAGGCATTTTTGGCCTCAAAGGAGGTCATTTTGATAGTTATGCATACTTTGACCAAACCAAATCATTAGAAATCACAAATATGCCAAAACAAACTCGTTCACATAGATTTTAAGCACATATAACATCAAATCATCATACTTGTGAACAACATGTCATGATTGTCAACATGCATATTCTTCATTAAGGCTCATGACAAGGCATTTTGCATATATGACATATTTGACATCTTTTGAGCAACTAAATATATTATCTAGACATATCAAACTTGCTCAAGATGCAGAAAATCAAAAATCATTTCAAAATCACAAATCATGCTTTTCATTCATCAAGAATAGTCCATCAAGCATTCAACAATCATTCATCATGCCTTTTGCTTATTCACAATGCATCATTAATCATCAACCAAATTTCTCATCAAATCACAAATAATCAAATAAAAGTTTTAAGGAGTAAAGAATTAATCTTACAAAACTCCTTTGCTTGAGTATGCTTTGCCTTGAATTGTTGAGTCCACCTTGAGCTATCCTTTAAAAAAAATTGTTGTGATCTTGTCAAAGATGGATCCTCAAGCTTTTTCCTTTTTCTCATTGGCACAAGCAAACTCCATGTGGATGTGTTGAGCATTTAAATTCCATTGTTCCATTGTATTCCCATGCTCTAACACTCCTACAACAACCAAATTCAAGCATGCTTTGGTACCCAAATTTTCTTGGGTCCATGAGAGTTAGTGTTAACAATTTTTGATCCTTTTGGGATCCATTTCAAGCTCAAATCATCATTATTTATTGCATGCTTTGGCACCCACATTTTTCTAACAACTCTTCCTCTAAATGTGGTTTTTCTATATGTGCATGCTTGTGAAGAGTGTCCTATTCTATTGCATAGTGAGCATGTAAGAGATAGATCATGCATAGTATTTTTGCTCACTAAGAAATTCCTCAGATGAGTTTCTTTTTGTTTTTCATTATAACCTAACCCATCTTTGTCAAAGAAAGCTCTTTGGGTCTCTAACATATGATCTAGCTTTTGTTGACCCATATAGAACCTAGAAAATGAGTTATGCAAATTTGTATTCTTTTCATTCAACTCATTTATTTCTAGATTAGCTTCCTCTAATTTCTTTTGAAATGCTAACTTAGCATTCAATAGCTCATCATTTTCCATTTTTAATTTTGTGATCATTTTCTTGTATTTTGAGTTCATGCATTCAAATTCACTAGCTAGCTCATCAAAAGCATCTTGTAAATCATCATAAGAATGATTATTGCATTCACTAGAGCTAGGTTTTTCCTTTTCATCCTCAATAGTCAAAGAGCTAGGATTTGCCAATTTATCTTTAATATCTTCTAATTTCTTTTCTAGCTCTAATTTCACCTTGGTGAGTTCATCATTCTTTGAGCCTAGATCTTTTATTTTCTCCTCCAACTCAACATTTGTATTCATCAAAATTTCATTCTCTTTTCTAAATTTATTTAACTTTTTGTTATATTTTGCATGCATTGATTTATATTCATCACTTAGCTCATTAAATGCATCTTGAAGCTCATCAAATGAATATTCTTCTAAAGTTTGTGAGCTAGTCTCAAAATCATCACCTAGAGCCATTTATGATCGTTTTGCTCGATAGAGGTTAGTCTAAATCAATCTCGAGCCCAAGCTCTGATACCAATTGTTGGCTCTTATAGGCTATACCGAGAGGGGGGGTGAATCGGTTTTTAACTACCCTTAAGCTCGTTTTTCGGTTTCTCTAAATTCTCTAGCCTATATTGATATTTTCTAAGTTCTCTAGGCTATTCAATCATGCAATCCAAATTCAATACAATAAGCACAAATATAATTGCAAGTAATTAAAGAGAGTAGGGAAAGAGAAATGTACGCAAGCGATTTATAGAGGTTCGGCAACCTTGCCTACGTCCTCTACCTTGAGACACTCCCAAGGATTTTCTCCAAATCCACTATCTTGAATTTGTTACACTCCCTCTTTTTCTAGGCTAAAGAGAAACCTCTCTCTTTTTCTAGGCTCAAGAGAAACCTCCCTCTTTTTCTTAGGCTAAAGAGTAACCTCCCTCTTTTTCTTAGGCTAAAGAGAAACCTCTCTCTTTTTCTAGGCTCAAGAGAAACCTCCCTCTTTTTCTTAGGCTAAAGAGTAACCTCCCTCTTTTTCTTAGGCTAAAGAGAAACCTCCCCTTTACAAGGAATGATGGGATACAAATAATGTAATCAAAGAAAAGGCCTCTAGGTAGGCAATTGATTACAGAAATTAAGCTCAATGAGAAGCCTATACAATATTTGTGCTAAGCACTACAAGGAATATGAGAATGATAGATGATGTAGACTTTGGAGCTCTTGATTGTTGTTTGAGGCTTGAGGAAGATGAATAAGATGATGAAAGATGTTGCTTGGTCGTTCCTCTTCCTTCCTTTAGCTTCTAAGCCTCTATTTATAGCCCCTTGGATGGTTTGTGGACGTTGGTTGGAGCCAAAACCGAAACTAGTCGTTGTATCTCACAGAAAATAGCCGTTGGAGACTTTCTGACATAAAGGGATCGATCCCTTTCCTTAGGGGATCGATCCCATGCTTCATTTTGGCCTTCCGGGGCATACTACCAAAAAGGGATCGATCCCTTTCCTTAGGGGATCGATCCCATTCCTCCAGAATGGGTTTTTCCTGCACTTTTGGGTTAGAAATGATGTGGTCTTTGATCCTAATTCAACCCAAAACATATTGGCACTTTTGTGGGAGTTTTTCATGACTTTCTTTGATAAAAACATTGTCCAAAAATTCATTAAGTGATTTTCTAAAATATTCAAAACATTTATAAAGAATTAAGACCAATAAGGATGTATCATTAAATCATGGTCTTAATGTTTAGGTATGATCACTTAAAATGTATTGAGAAAATCATGTGTGATAAGGCAAATTTACAATATGAATTAAAACATTAAAGCTCACTTAAGTTTTTGTCATTTCAAAATATGTATGGCAATTTAAAGCTAACATGATCTATTGTATTAATTAAATTAAAAAATTTATTCTCATCCATCAACCCGTTATGTTTTTAATAAAAGGCAATTTCCATCTTCCACTTATACATGCATGCAATGAGTAAACAATGTCCTACAACTAAAGTTATGTAGTACCAAATGAAATTGCAGTGACCATCCTTGAACGCTATACATGCATGCAACATCCATACGTAGGGGACATGGACATGGCACATCGTTCGACTGTTGAGGCATTACAACCGTTCATTGCTCTACTTTTGTCAGAATCAGCATAGACTCAGGAATAACCAGCATCCTAGAACTATATGGGGTTCTGTGATCATGAATCCATTACCCAAACCAATGAGTAAACAATATCCTACAACTAAAGCGGTTCCTTTCCAGAAATCATCATACAGAAAAGGGATAACAAACATCCTAATATTAAATTTGCTATAAAACCATTAAACAGATCACCTGTAGGGAATAACCAGCATCCTAAAATTAAAACACTAACTTTTGACACCCTATAAGCAAAACACATGAACATCATTAAAACGATAACCAAAACTGAAAATAGGTTGATAACTAGACTTGTTAAATGAGTTGGAGATAGGAAAAAGATTGATTGGTAGACGCATACAGCAAGAAATTCGAGGAGTATTTGAAGAGCAGTCCTGAAGACCATGAGGAAAAGGTTTAAGGAGTCCCTAAGGTTAGGAAAAACATTACCATGAAAACAGCAGAGGCTGGAATGTAGAAATAAAGAAAACTAATTTCATCCATGATTGATTTCTTGGGTTCTTTGGCTGAGGAGTTTGAGGAACTGTCTCCCTGCGAAACACTACCAGGCAGGCTAAGACTCGCGTCGTATGTTGCTGTTAAAAGCAGTCCCAAAATTACTAGTAGGGCATTGCGATACTCAATTGATGTATTGTCCATTCTGTTGATGCTTTTGTCACATACTTTGAAATCTGTTTTTGCAACTTATAATAAAAAGTGGAAACTCTTGGAATAAAATCACGCAGAATTCTTATGCTTTCACTATTATTAAGTTGTTGCACAACTTCCAGTACCGTTGAGCCAGTCTGATTTGTTGCATGTTTGTCAGCCGTGCATTTCAATAGCAGTTTGAGCATCTGTATAATTAAGAGTTTGGTGCGGCTAGACAATTTGAAAATAGTCTATTTCTTTAGCTAAAAGTGAAATTAATTAAACCAGATGAGTAGATATCAATGTTTGTCCGGAACTATAAGCGTATTTGGATCGTGTTTTCTTTCAATCTTAATTATTTGCTATTGAAACTTACTTATTAATCAGTTCGATTTAATCCTATGCTTCAATTAATTTGTTGAAAACGAAATTTTGAGTAAACTGGCGTTTGAAGGGGAAATATTTCAATCAAGAAAATTTCAGTTATGTATTATATCAATCAATGAACTTGCTAAATTGATTCATGCACAAACCTTCAGCCTGTAGGGTGAAAGCGTGGAGCTAATTTTTCCAGTAAACTACTGGACAGTTGGAAGAGTTATTGTTGTAAGTTTGGCGGTCAACCCTAACCGACCATGCTTTTCTTTTCCAAGTCTCAGGGTCTTAACAGATATTGTATTAATTTTGGGGACTGTAACATAGCTTGTTGCATTTGCAGTCTTATCCTATACCGTTGCTTGAATCTTAACAACAATTCTAAGATGGATTTAAGTTAATTATGGATCAGAAAAAGGAAAACTTCAAAAAATATATATATAAAAAATTGTGTGGTATTGGAGTTCCTCTAATGCAAAAAGGACTTTGTCCAGGCAAAGTTAATTATGTTCTTGTTTTTTATTTTCTTTGAAAAATCGATAATATTATATCAAAATAAGCCATCAAGAAGAAAGGCTTAAGACAGTACACAGGAGCAATATCGCAGAAAGTTAAAAAACAAATAAGAATCAAGAAAACGTAGAATTAAAGCTGAACAGATAAAACACTTATTCTGCTAACCCTCACCTTAGCTCAGCTATATGCAATGAAATTTGCTTCTCTAGGAATATAAGAATTAAAGCTGATTATATGCTGTTTGTCAGGATAAGTAGATTAAGTTTCCACGATAAAAAAAACAACGCCCCCAAAATATTGTTTGGTCACCACCTTCCATGGGAACACTTAAACTTAATGTTGATGGCTCAGCCATTGGCAAATCCGGTCCAACAGGTTGTGGTGGAGTTCTGAGGAAAAACGACGGTCATGTTATCGGTATCTTCTCCAGACAGCTTGGAATACAAGATTCAAATGTAGCCGAACTATTAGCGATAAAACATGGTTTAGACTTGTTCTTCAAATGGGGTTGGAAGGACTTGCCTTTGATTGTAGAGTCAGATTTTGAAGTTGCTATCTCATGGAGTAAGAAACCCTCCAAGCGTCCATGGAATCTTTGGTCCACTTTCTGCGAAATTGATGCTCTGGTCCAGTCACTAGGATCAGTTTTCTTATCCAAAGTTTTCAGAGAGGCAAATAGTTTTGCGGATGCCTTGGCAAAAGCTGGGGTAACAAGAGCTAATTTTTTCATAGCCTGGTGTTAATCCCCTGTTCGTCTCTTCCTTTGTTCGATTTGCTGTTTTCTTTTTGATGTTTGCTGCCTCTCTGTTTCTTTTGGCGGTTGGCTTTTTTCCAATGTTATTTGCAGTCTGTTTGTAATGGCAAACCTGGAGACCACTTTATCCCAGGGCCACTCTTTCATATAAATAAATCTTTTGCTTATTAAAAAAAAAGTAGATTAAGTTTGATTCTTGTCTCGGAATCTTGTTCTTCATCCTGCATCTTTGAAGAAATTATATGATTTTTGTTTACTGAAAGGATCTATTGAATCCTGTTTAATGTTAAATACATTCATTGTTTTCATAATGGGTTTGATCGTTAGGATAATTATGTTGTTTTTGGGATATAGTATTTATCTTTATAAAGCAGCATACACCTTCCTTACTGAGCACATTATAGCTCACTCCTTATTTTTCACTCCACAGATTTGTTGAGTTAGGACTAAGAGAATTACCTTCTAGAGATTCGATATCGAATGTATGTTGTATTTTTTTATATATTCAGTAAAATTGTATAATACTACTTTTAATAGAAGAGAATGTGTATACATTTTAAGGAATCAATTTAATAATTCATATTTCCATATTAAAACGAGGAATAAGAGCACTAATTCTTATTAAAGTGTAGAGAATTGTTAAGCATCATAGACAGCTCAACCGGTAAGTAAATGTGAATTATAAGTAAATATTATGATATATTGTGTATTTGAGTTGTTACATTGTATTAATTAAGTTGAAAATTTATTCTCATCCTTCAGCCCTATTATGCTGATTTTAATTAAAAAAAATTTTCTTTTAAAAGAAAAAAGTCATAAAAAATGTCTGAGGCAGATAATTAACACAAATTTTATTACTATTTATACGTCTACGCAAATTACATACTGAAATAAACTCTTACAAATTAAAAAAAGAAAAAAGAGTGATACATCGACATACTGCTAATCGAACAACCTAGGAAATAAGAATAAGCAACTCATCTGCCACGCTGCTCAAATGATTCAAAAAAAGAGATCTTACATTCGAGTTATACCACATGAAATTCCAGTGACCACCCTTCAAGGCTGCTCATGGCACACATTTCGATAGTGGAGGCATGACAACCATTTATTGCACCGCTTTATGCAGAATCGGCATAGAGAAAGGAATAACCAGCATCCTAGAACGGTAAGGGATCTTTTCGTGCCCGACCCGTTCCTATTACTCAGACCAATAAGTAAACAAAATCCTACAACTAAAGCAGTTCCCTTCCAGAATTCTTCATATAGAAAAATGAATAACAAACATCCAAATATGGAAATTACTATAATATTATCAAGCAGACCACCTGTACTGAATAACCAGCATCCTAAAATTAAAGCGCTAATTTTTGACACCCGATCAGCAAAAGACATGAACATCACTGAAACGAAAGCCAAAGCCGAAAATACATTGACAGCTACTCTTGCTTCATCAGTTGGTGCTAGGAAAAAGATTGATTGATAGAAGCATATAGCAAGAAATGCAAGGAGTACCTGAAGAGCAGTCCTGAAACCATGAGGAAATGGTTTAAGGAGTCCCAAGGTTAGGAAAAACGTTACTAGGAAAACAGCAGAGGTTGGAATGAAGAAATAAAGAAAATCAGTTTGATCCATGACTGATTTTCCCTCTTTTTTTTCATCATTGCTTTCAGTGGCAGTGGACTCTGAGGAACTGTCTCCCTGCCAAACACTGGCAGTGAGGTTTGAATTTGAGGAACTGTTTCCCTGCCAAACACGGACAGTGAAGTTTGACTCTGAGGAACTGTCTCCCTGCCTAACACTACCAGGTGGGCTAAGGCTGGCTTGGTAGGTTGCTGTTAAAAGCAGCCCCAGAATTACTAGTAAGACATTTCGGTGCTCAATTGATATATTGTCCATATCATGAAAAATTGCTGTTGGTGCTTTTGTCACATACTTTGAAATCTGGTTCTGCAATTTATGATAAAAAGTGGAAACACATGGAATAAAATAACCACGCAGAATTCTAATGCTTTCTTTGCTTTGACATCGTTCAGCAACACCCAATGCAGTTGAACCACGCAGATCGGTCGCATGTTTGTCAGCTTTGCATTTTAATAGATGTTTGAGCATCTGTTCAATTAAGAGTTTGACGAAATTATGAAATCTAAAAATAATGCATTTATTTAGCTAAAAGTAAAATTAAATTAGAGCAGAGGAGTAGAACCTCATGTCGATTATCTTGCGCAGCAATGTGCAAGACGGTATTGCCATCTCTGTCTTTCTGATTCGCCACATCTGCGCCATACTCAGTCCTCCTAAGCATCCTGCACAGAAGTTTAAGAGCTTCTAATTCATCGTTTCTCGTGGCAATGTGCAAAGCAGTCTGGTTTGTAGTTGTCACATCTCGGATGCATTCAGGACAAGCCTCCAGAAATTTGGCTAAGAGATCCAGATTGTGTTTTCTGGTAATTGCATAGTGCAAGGGTGTTTCACCATTCTTGCCTTTGACGCGGACAAGATCTTTACTATTTTCCAAAAGAAGTAGCACCAGCTCTTTATGCCCCTCTTTCACTGCAAGATGAATGGGGCTCAAGCCTTCTTGGTTTAGCATCCTAGCAAATGATGGCTTTAAGCTCATTATCTCCATTGCAAAATCGATGCGACCTGCAGCTGCAGCAATATGCAATGGAGTGTCGATAAACTCCACCTCACCAATGCGGTTCAAAACATTTCCATCCGCCTTAATTAATTCATACAAATCACTAACATTTCCATCTTGAGCAGCTCTCTTCAAATTTTCATCCATAGCAGGAAAGCCAAATGAAAATAGGAGGAAGAATGAAAGGGTTTTAACTTTAAAGCCAATTATAGCAATTGAAAGAGTAAAGAGAGAGCACGGGAAATCAAGAACACCCCGATGGATTTAAATAGAAACCTCGGTGTTGTTCAGTCATACCACGTCTATAGAGAAACTACAGAGAAGGCACATATAACAATACAATGACTTGCGAATTTGAAGGTCTATTTAATTACGTAACCTAGCAAATAATATTAAAGAAAATTAATGTGCCAGTGTCGTGCATTTTTTGTCTGTTTTCCAAGATTAGTCTTCGAAGTTAGCCCAAGACTAAAGAGTTAAGGAGAGTAGAGGGTTTATCCAAAAAAAAAAGGAGAGTAGAGGAGGTGGGTGGTAGGGTAGGGCGGGCTAACATTCAAAGACAATGTGCCAGTGTCATGCATTGTTTTCCTGATTGGTCAAAAGAGGAGCATTGTTTTGTGGAAAAAACTATAATTATTGGTATTCTAATTCTTTTTCGATGTTTCCTGGATAGTGGACGATTATTATTATTATTATTATTATTATTATTATTATTATTATTATTATTAAAAATTTCAATGAAATTTATCAAAAAATGATCTCATTTTACTCTTAATCTTTGTATACACTAAGCATAAAATAAAATAATATAATTTAATCTAATCCTATTTAATTATAATTGTATGGTATCCATAATTTTGTACACCAAACACACTATTTACAATTATTTTTGTTAATAGAAAGATACAAAAAAAATTTCAAACTTTAGATTTAATCTCTTTGAAACAATAACAACTTGCATGCCTATCCTTGACAGTTACCATTCACAGTTATTATTCGAACTTAAAACCAGAGTTTTCTGTAATATCCTTGCATGCATCTTTTAATCATGTTTATACCAGATTTATAGCAACGAAGTTTTTGCTTTGTACATACATATATTCTGCTAGCTCTTTTACGTTATTCTTTTAATTATATGAATTTTTTAATCAATGAATATTATTACGATATTTTATCTTGATCAAAGACCAATGATCAAAATTTTCAAACTTTTTTTGGTCTTCCAAGCAAACTGAATTGATTGGATAGTCGATCGAATTGGTCAAATTAAAAAAACATTTTTTTCACCGAACACTATAGTTGAAATAAATTAATTTATCCAATAGCCCTATTATGCTGATTTTAGTTAAAAAGTTCTTTTGAAAGAAAAAAGTTCATAAAATTATGTGTAAGACAGGTAATTAAGACAAACTTTATTTACTATTTATATATCTACGCAAATTATATAGTGGAATAAACTCATACAAATTATACAAAAAAATAAAAAGAAAAAAAGTGATACTTAACATAAGTTCTATAAATAGAAATCGCAATGACCATCCTTCAACGCTGTGCAGGCATTACAAGTGCTCATTGCGCAGCTTTATACAGAATCGAAATAGACTTAAGAATAACCAGTATCTTTGGACACAAATGGCTTTTTGCATGAAAAATTCTCTATCATCAAAAACAGTGCATAAACTGTAAGATTTTGTTATCTTGATTTATCATGTTATATATGAAAACAAGCAACGGATTAAAACAACAAAACTAAAATCTCTAGGATCATACAATAAGATTACTTTCGGAATAAAATCTAATCCTCTTAATATTGCTCGTGTGGGAAAGTTCAACTTTTAAATTTGGTACCCCACGATAAGCACTCGAAGAAAAGCCTTCTACTGGTATCCACACGAATATGATGTAAAACAGAATCTTTGCCTAAGAAAAGGTGTGATCGGAGGCAAAGGGAGGAGGAAGAGAATTGTTTTCTTAGTGCTAGTTTCATAAGGTAGAACAGCTATCAAGAATGTACTATCTAATTTTTAGATTTAATGTTATGTCACATCTCATGATATACAATAATTATCACATTTTACACACACAATAGGATGGTTGGGCTTTTTTGCGATGCCTTTTCTCCCACTCAGTTTCAATAGTAAACCACTTTGAAATAAATTTATATCGATAGCTATTATAGATATTTACAACAAAATATAATTTACAATATTTTTCAAATGTGCTACATCCCCTGTACAAAGCTATACAACGGTAGTACTGTACATAATAATGTCTGAACATATAAAAGATGAAAATACCTCTAGGATCTGATCAAAGCTGTCTCAGGAGACTATAACGTAGTTGAAATCAATGGAACGATATATAGACAATTACTGCAAGTAATCTGTGAAGTGAAAAAATAAGGAGTGAGCTAGCGTGTTCAGTAAGAGAATCGTATGGAAAGACTGATACTATGAAATCTATATGCTAAACCATTTAGTATCTAATAGGTCGCTAAGGTACAATTTGGATGGATACTATAGTCGGCTAGGAAATCGGATGGAGTATGGGTGGTATTTTAGAATACCTGTCATGTCCCGGCTCCTAGAAGCGACTATAGGAAGTAATTAATTGAATTTGATATCAAAACAAGATAGAATACTATTAAAATTATATAGCAAAATAATTTAATAAATAATTACATATATTTCCTTTCCATGATACTATTCACTTTGATATTGATAAACACAGTACGGTAAACCATTCAATAAACAGTATATATAAAGCTCAATATCAGTAAATAGTTTAGTGAAATAGTACAATAATCAAAAAGTAGTATAGTGGAGACCAGGCAACACCTAAGGTATATCATGCTATAATAATGTCCCAAAATGGGAGAAATAATAACACATGAGACATATGGCCATAGTCTATGGAGTCCACAATGTACATTGATCATATGACAATTAGGACCCGGATAATAGGATCAGTATCTACCAACAACAGTACAGTAATAGTAACACGTGACACATGAGCATGATACGAGGCCTAACAGTCTCAAAACAGTATGTATCTAGTAGAAACACCATTTATGAAATCAATGTTACTGATAATATCTTCAATCAGTCCATAAAGAAATATATTAAAAAAATATTCAGTTTATGAATAAAAATTCAAAAAATATTCACATTTCAGTATTCTTTTTTGAAAATGTTCTATTTATCTATAGAATAATAGTAAACATATGCTGGCACACTTCCCAAAAATAATCTAAATAAAGGATTTTAAGTTTCGGATTCTTACCATAGGCTTATTGAACTCTCCAAATAATATTGGTCCGGTCTCACATTCGTCCGGTCACTCTAGAGCTGTGGGGCCCACTTGACTGTATTAGGTCATACCTATGAACAAACAGAAAATGAACAATAATGAGTATCTCTACATGTACAACAATACTAAAATACATAGTTCCCACATGTTATTTATACAGTACCTCTTAAATATTAGACTTAATGTTATTTACTCAGTGCTGTCTAGTCAGTCAACTACAAACTGTGTCAATGGAGAAAATACAGAGAGGGAAGACTTGAAAAGTATGTTTTAGTGATTGGTCAAAAAAAGAGTACGGTTTTGGTGGTAGTTTTAGTGATTGGTCAAAAAAAGAGTGCGGTTTTGCTGGAAGTTTTAGTGATTGGTCAAAAACAGAGTACGGTTTTGGTGGAACAAACTATAATTATTGGTATTCTTTTCCGATGTTTCGTGGATAGTGGATGATTATTATCATATTTTCACACGTGACATATATATTCCAACAGCCTTGGATCACTGGATCTACGTCCCGGTGCGATTTATGTTCCTTTCGATACTATGGTGCACAAAAAATGTGACTTGAGAGGTGTGGTCTCATTCTCACCCTCACGGTAGTTCATTTTATCAATAAATAACCTTTTTGCTTCTGGGAAATTTTATTTACATCAATCCACGAAACCATACTTGGGGTTATGTTATTCTCTCTAAGTAAGAGTGTGGCTTTTGTTTTGGTTAATGTTTTGATAACTTTTTTGTCAAAATATCAGATTGAGCCTACTATTCAAATGCATGACATCTGTGGCTTCTATTGCAACACGCAAGCCTGAGCGTAAAGAGAGGGCACACCGGCAGGAAATCAAGAACACTCCGACGAACTTTATATTCCTTTTCTTTCTTTACTAATGTCTGTCCAAACATCGGATAAGTTAAAACCTCGGTGCTGATTAGTCCGTCAAAAACAGATTGCGTCAATGGAAAAAATACAGAGAAGGCAGACTTGAAAAGTATGCTTTCGTGATTGGTCAAAAAAGAGTATGGTTTCCTAGAACAAACTATAAATATTTGTATTCTTTTTCGATGTTTCGTGGATAGTGGATGATAGTGAATAAAACTACCACCCGTGAAACAACCTTGGACCACTGGATCCAACTGGATCTACTTTCAGTGCGACTGTGTTCCTTTTGAGGCTAGGGTGCATAAAAAATTTTTGCTGCTGTATAAAACGTGACTGAAGGTAAAGACTGAGGTGTGGTCTCACTCTCATTCTCACGGTAGTTCACTTTATAAGTAAGTGAAAATTATCTTTTTTTTTTCTTTTGAGAAATTTTATTTGCATTAATCCACGAAACCATGCTTGGGATTATATTATTCTCTCTAAGAAACAATGTGGCTTTTGTCTTGGTTTATGTTTTAATAATCTTTTTTGCCAAAATATCAGATCGAGCCTACTATTTAAATGCATGACGTCTGTGACTTCTGTTGCAACACGCAAGCTTGAGCGTAGATTCAACTAGAATTAAACTCATGTAATGCAAGATGACAATTTTAATTTATAATAATTTCAAAAAATAAAATAAAGTTTAAAATAATTATTTTAAAATACATGTCGAATAATATATTAAAAAATTTGATGTGTGTACAAAATACGAAAATTAAAAAATAATTTGAAATTAAATATTAATTAAAAAATAAAAAATTATCCTATATACTGTCAGTGGAGTTTTTTAACTCTACAAGCAGGGTTAGGATGATGACATGTGTCCTATTTTATTTATTTTTTATTTTTTAAATATTTTTAAAAGACACTTGCCATCATCCTAACCCTGCTTGCGGAGTTAAAAAAACTCCACTGACAGTGGATAGGATAATAATCCTTAAAAAATTATAGCAAAATTATATATCACAAATCTTAATATATTTAAAAGCTACAATTTTAATGAAAATAATTCTTATTTCATTAATCATTAATAAATTATTGGTTAATGTTGCATATTTTAAATTGATTTATTTTTAAAATTTGAATTTAAATGATTCCAAATTAATCTTATAAAATTAATTAGTGTTGAAAACTTTATCTTTTAGGTTTTTTTTAAAAAAATTATTTAATGTATATAAAAATAAAAATAAATTATTATTTAAAATTTTAAAAGTTAAATTAATTTAAATTAATTAAATACAATATTTAAAGATAATACACGTTTCAAATTAATAGATAATCCATATGGAATTTTTTTAACAAAAACATTATTGAACAACTAAATAAATAAATGATTGAATAAATAAATTTGAAAAACGAATGAAATGAAAATCGAAAAAAGACATGAAAGTTTAATTAAATACTAAAATATATAGCTTAAATACCCAATTTTAATTTTTTGATAAAAGATTTAAAACTTTAAGGTAGTTCCAATCAAAATATATGGACTTTTTTTAATTTAAAAATAACAAAATAAATAATAACAAAAAATTCAAATTTGGAGATAAATTTTGTTTGATTTAAAAGAAGATAATACAATTAAAATATAATCTTATATATATATATATATATATATATTTATATATAAGCCAAAGCATTTGAGTACAAGTAGGACGTCTTATGTAGATAGTCTAAAAATTTTACAGTGAAATATATTAAAATAAAAAAATAATTATCCTTTTCAAATTTTTAAAAAGATAGAAATATATATATTAAAAATACCAAAATAAATCAATTGTCTTTTTAAATTTGTTATCTTTTTAAATTTTAAATGATAAACTTCTATATCTATATACAGATTAAAATTAAATAATCCAATCTTTAATGAAGCCTCCCCAATCCCCTCACCTAAACTTTTTGTAACAAAAAATAAATAAATAAAAATAACATATCATTTATCTTTACTTACATTGTGATTACAAAATATAACATCTATATTTATAGCTTTTATTAATTAAATTTTTTTATTTTCTAAAGGATAACATATATATATATATATATATATATATATATTAAAATTAGTATGGATAATGTAATATATAATATACAGTAGTACAAGAAGTTTAATGATTACCAATTAATGTTTTTTAATTTTCTAAACGATATCATCATTTTTTTAATTCTTTAATTTTTTAAATTAATACGTAACATGTAATAATTCTTTTTTCACATTAATATTACAAAATATAACATCTAAATCAACTGCTTTTAGCAATTAAATTTTTTAATTGTCTAAAATATGTCATATATTTCTATATATATACATTTTAAAAATTTAATTCTCTCCATTGTTATTATATAAATTGCATGTAATTATTCATTTATATTTATTTAACATTTTATGAGAGCATACTTAATTTAGTAAGTATTTTTAAGAAAGTACAAAATATTAACATTAGTCTTTAACAATCTCTGTGAGCATTTTTTTTCATTGGAGGCATAAGAGAATGTTATAACGTGTCAAGTCCTAAGACCTAACTTGCTAAACTTCAAAATTCTAGGAGTCGCCACCAACCATTCTACCTAGGTGTGATTGGTCACTTATTCTCCTCTTCGGATAAGGTTTGATCTACGTTCAAAGAATCTAGGGTTCGGGAGTACAGTTACGTGTGGGGAAGGATTAGCACCCCCACAACGCCTATTCTAAAATGGTACCACTTAGTTTTAAGTTTAGTCTAAATTTGCCTTTATGTTTGTATTAGTTTCAATAATTAAATATTGGGAAAGTTTCTAAGACTGTTCCATCAATCTGGCTCCAATCTTAAAAACTCCCCTCACCTCAAGATATTCAAGGAGTACTGATCGACTTTCTTGAACTCCATTGTCGAATTGATTAAGCATATTATGAAATTCTTATCTTTAAATAATTTCTAATCTTATTTTTAAAATTCCTATATTTTATTTCTTATTTTCTTTTCTTTTCCTATTTCTATTATTTTATATTTTGAAAATAAACATGACATATGGGTTATTGATAATTCTTCTTAAATATACCATCAATCTAGCTCAACTCAAGAAGAATCCTCTCACCTAGAAATTCCAAGGAGTACGAATCGACTTTCTTAGAATTTCATCATCGGTATATGTCACATTTACTTCTTTTATTATCATCACATTACCTTATTGTGGTATTATTTTATATTCATTATTCTCGATTCATTATTTTATTTTATTTTATTTTATTTTTATTATATCTTTAAAATGAACATGAATTATGTTTTCTTGAAAATTCTCTTCAAGTATTCCATCAATTTGGCTCAACTCAAGGAGAATCCCCTCATCTAAAAAATCCAAGGAGTATCAATTGACTTTCTTGGAGTTTCATCCTCGGCATAATCCGTATTCATCTTTGATAATTAATCAATATTTTTTATTTGCCAAGCCTTATCACTGTTTATTTAAATCTTTTATTTTATGAAGTTTTATATTTATCTTATTATATTTTCCTAAAAAAATTATTACTGTGAATTCAATATCTAAACAATTGATCATGCAGAAGTAATGTAAATCACGAATTAAAATTAATTATCATGCAAACAAATTAAATTATGCAAACACACATACCTTGAACCAATACAAGCTTATCATGCAAATTTAAATTAACATGCAAATTAGGTAACATATTATATTAATCATCATGCAAACAAATCACTAATATACAATACATCAAATTATATAAGTAATCAACTCAAATTAATTATCATGCAAATTTCCATTGCTTAAATATCCTAAAATTCCAATTTATTATATCCCATTAAATATGAATCATCAAGTTGTTAATTTATCAAAATATTTAATCAGACAATCATCTAATTATTTAAATTAATTTTTTACTATTAAACTATCAAGTCAAGTTATTAAATTAAATATCATACAAAAATAATTAGATTACTTAAATTAATTATCATGCAAAAGATCTATAAAACTTGTGAAACATCAATTAATTAATCATTAAAAGAACCTGACAAGGGAAAAAGGTTAGCCTTCTCCTCTGTTGTAGTCGCAACAATCGACTATGGCTACCGCTAATGGGTGAAACGACGTGCAACAAATGCGGGCAATGATGATGAACAAGGAAGGAGCGGGTCCAAAACACAGCAAGGAGCAGCAGCAGTTCGATTCTATTTCCTTGGCAGCAGCAGGTCGGTTCTATTTCTTTGGCAGCGACAAGTCGGCTTGGTTGCAATATGTGGTAATGGATGCAAGACGTGGGGCCAGTTAAGCAACAGTGATGAGTAACGATGACAGTAATGATAGATGGTCGCACAAGGCGTGAAGATGATGATGGCAACAGTATGGGGCAAGCTTGGTGATGATGCTCGATTTAGTGATGGAAACAAGGTATGAGTTTCTGTTAAGGTTGAGTGCTTGATTGTGTATTTGATTGTGTGTCCCCCAAATCCTAAGCTTTAATTCTTTTTATAGCCACAAATTAGTTAGAGTCCTAATACAACTATACTTATTCTAATAATTATCTCATATTTTTAATATTTTATCTATTTAATTCTTATGTTAATCTTAATCTAACTCTATCAAATTTAATATTAATCCAAATAATTATCCTAAAAAAATAATCATCCTATCCTAAAATTAATTTTATTATTTTTTCTTTGTCTTTTTTTTTATTTTTCTTAAATCCTATTTTAATTTTAATTTCCTAATTAATTCTAATCTATAAAAACCCTACTTTAGTTTTAAATTAATTAATTATCTTAATCTAATGCTAAAAATACCACATTACCTAACTCAATTAATTATTTTGCAAGTTAAGACCCCGAACAAAATAAGGTGTCTACAGAGAAAATAGAGAATAGAATCTTAGACTTAATCCCTCCTAATGTGGGATAACAATTGCTAGGTCAAGTTTTGGTTGTTATCTATGTGGGCAATTTATTGTGCAATTATTTAACCAAGGTTATTTCTTACAATATAATTGTACTAATTTAATAATTAAAGACTCTCCCACTATTTCAATCAATTAGCATAACTAGATGTTTTCTTTAAATCTTAACAATAAATATTGTTTCATGTCCATGACAAATGTAAAGTTTAAGCAAAAATCAAATATCGCATCATGCATTGATTTAGGCTTTAAACTTAATGCCTAAAAATTTTAAGTCAAAACATGTGATGTATAAAATTAAATGTATTACAAGTATGTGAAACATATTTAACTCACATAATATATGCTTTCAAAATTAGCAAATATCAATTTCATAGTCACATTCCACAAACAAATAATCAATCACTAACATTAATTTACCAGACCATAGCAACATAGCAATGTAACAATTTTAGTGATCATGCATGTGATAATTATTTTTTATTGTCACATACCAAAATTTGCCATATACAGTAATTATATATGTAACATCCCAAAGCTACTGTCTATCATGATACATACTCATAACTTACACTTAATTACCGGTTGGGCTGTTTGTGATGCTTAACAACTTTTACTACATTATTATGTAAATATGAATTAATAAAGTATCTTCCTTGAGATGTATATACATTCCCTTCCTAATTAAAGTAGTACTGTACAACTTTGCTGAATATATAAAAGAATATAACATACCTTCAATATCAAATCTCAAAAAGGTAAGTCTCTTAGCCCCAAATCAGTTATCTGTGGAGTGGAAAAATAAGGAGCGAGCGACAACGTGCTCAGTAAGGAAAGTGTATGCTGTTTTATAAATATAAAACTATATTCTCAAAACCCCTTAATTATCCTAACGATCAAACTCATTAGGAAATAATAAATATAGTTAAAATTAAATAGGATTTAATTTGATCCTTTCAGAAATCATTTAATTGAGACTAGGCAACGATTTAAACCATGTAAGGAATATAAGTCATCCGCTTTTGGGGTGCACTCGTAGGCCATCGTCCCTCACGGCTATCTCATCTAGATGTATGGCCATAATCTGTAGGTGGTCCTCGGGTCCACTTGCCAAGTGACCTCGAGACCGCTGAAGCCTTGGCAGGTCCATCAGCCCTGTGATGCCCTAGGGTGCACTCGTTGGTCTATTTGACCCGAGCCATCGCCCTAGATGGGTCACGCAAAGTATATGAATGATAATGCATGAATTCATGGCCTAATGTCTCAAAATCAAGTTATCTTTATATATCATTTTCATAAAATGATTTGATTTCCAAAAGGGCTTATACAACCATAAAACAGCCCGTAACTTCAACATTTTCTGTGTGAGAAGGTACGGTTTAGACTGGTTCGCCCATGGCTAGTTCGCCCATGGTAAGCTTGCCAAAACTCAATTCGCCCAATGGTTAACTCGCCCATTGGCCAACTCGCCCAATGGTCAACTCGCCCAATAGTCAACCCGCCAATTGGTCAACTCGCCCCAAAAAGATTTTATATTTTTATTTTTGAAATATTTCAAATAATTCATTTTCATTTTATTTCGTTTAGGAAATTACTCTTTAAAACTGTTCGCCAGGGTCAGTTCGCCCTTCACGGCTCGCCCCTGACTAACTCGATAAGACGGCGACTTTGTACTCGCCCACCACTTAGTTTTTCAAAACAAAAGTATGGCTGGCTAATAACAGTTCGCCCGTCTTATATTTAAAACAAGGGTTGCCCGCCCAAACACATTAAAAAGGGTTCGCCCGACTATGGCTTACCCGGATTTCTCCTTAAAACAAGGGCACTCGCCCAGTTCCACAAAAGAGAGCTTGCCATTTGGCTAGCCCAAAACAAAGCTACTCGCCCGCCCTAATCAGTTCGCCCAACAAAGCAACATATAGCGGCTTGTAGCTCGCCCGAGATCAAACATTTTATCAACCAATGCATGTCAGAAAATAAAACAATTTCTTATATTTTCTTAACGTTTTTACTCCACAGGACATGCATTTGCATCACATACTACTTCCTTACCTCGTTTAATGCAGCTTTGCTTCTCGCCCGCCTTCCTCAATTCCCGTCTGCAAAGTAAAATATTAATTCCATTAATATTTTCTTTTCTAAAAATTTTCTAAAACTCGTTTTAACTATTTTGGCGAATTACCGCTTGCCCAACTTAGCTCGCCCTTCATTAGCAGCTTATTCATTGGAGTTCGCCCAACGTGGGAGCTCAACTCGCCATGCTCATAAATTCAGTTTGCCACTCGTGGCCTTTCGTTCATAAATGAGCTCGCCCATGAATTGGATAGCCCTTGGCTATCTCGTCCTCTTGAACAACACTTTGGCTAGTTCTCTATTTCCTACTCGCCTCATTGGCGATCATTGGTTCTCGCCTTACTTCCACATTCCATATTATCCCATAACCAGTGGCGAACATGTTCTCGCCTAGTTATATCTTGCACTGTACTCGCCTCACCCTTCGGGCGAATACTCCTTGCTCGCCTATTGTTTTTCTTAATCATTTCCATCTGATTTCTTATATATTCCCACAATATTTAACCACAACCAGGCTATATCTATGTTTTTCACATTATAAAACATAGAATCTAGTATGGAATATCAAGAGAACCATGGAAAGTATGAAACTCACCTTAATCCAATTGCTCTTCCATAAACAGAATGCTTTCTTGCCTTTCTTAGTTTTACTTCTTCTGTGTCCTTAGCTCTTCAACACTGTAGAAGAGTTTGGCTAATTAATAAGGAAGTTTTCATGGCTTACATCTAAGAAAAACTGAAGAACTAAAGATGAACTTGTAATGGAACGGAATGGGCGAGAAGGATTCTGGAGAGGATGGAGTTCATTTCAATCCATTTCTTCTCTTGAAGCCTCTTTATATAGGCATGTTAGTCCAACCAGGACTCACCATCTGCTCCTTATCCCTTCCTTCATCATTACCTCGTCTGGTAGTGCATTAATTCATGAAGAAAAACAACCGTTCAAGGGCATGGCGGGGTGAAATTTTCTACAGCCATTAAATGTTGAAGAATTTCCAGCCAAAGGGACGGCTTGCAGTCAAAAAGGGAACGGGCGACAGAGTCTCTGCACGTTTTTTACTATAATTTCTCCTTTTCTTCTTCTTCTTTCCCACGCCAATGTCAACCACAATTATTAACTTTGTCTTACCTCCTTTAATGCTTTCATACTATAATATCAAAATTATATCTCAACAATATCTTGTTACACTTAAATATTTATTTTTTTCTTTCTTTTATCAACCATACTATACATCATGACTTAAAATGCAAAGTGGCAATTCACATCCAATGATTCTTTAATTTCACTAGAAGAATTAATTTCCACCATTAATTATGTACACATATAGTATATAGTATAATAAAATTCGGATTTTACATTTCTCCCCAACTTAAGAAATTTGGTCCTCCAAATTTAACTCGGACCTCTCATTGAAAAAGCTCTGGATACTTTTCGCGCATAAGGCTCTCTAATTCCCAAGTAGCCTCCTCCTCGTTATGATACTGCCAGAGCACTTTAACCAAAAGAATCGTCTTAGATCGCAACACCTTATCTTTCCTATCCAGAATTCGCACCGGTTTCTCAACGTAACTCATATCCTCTCTGATTTTCAGTGGCTCATGTCGAATCACGTGAGAAGGATCTGGATGGTACTTTCTCAACATCGAGACATGGAATACGTTATGCACACCTGACAAGTCTGGTGGTAGTGCTAACCGATATGCCACATCTCCCACACGATCTAAGATCTCATAAGGCCCAATGTACCGAGGACTCAACTTTCCTCTCTTCCCGAATCTCATTATACCCTTGGACGGTGAAATCTTTAAAAACACATAATCACCCGCTACAAACTCCAATGGTCGGCGTCTAGTATCTGCATAACTCTTCGGCTGACTCTGAGCTGTTTTGAGCCTTTCACAAATCGTCCGTACATCACAAGAAGCCTGCTCGACCAAATCAGGAGCTAACAGTTTACGGTCTCCAACTTCTTCCCACGCTATCGAGGATCTGTATCGTCTGCCATACAAGGCCTCATACGGTGCCATGCCGATACTCGTATGAAAACTATTATTATAAGCAAACTCTGCCAGGGGTAAGAGATCGTCCCATGAGCCTCTAAAATCCAATGCACACGCTCTCAACATATCCTCGAGCGTCTGTATAGTACGCTCGGACTGTCCATCAGTCTGTGGATGAAAAGCGGTGCTAAAACTCAACTGGGATCCCATAGCCTCCTAAAATCTCTCCCAAAAATGAGAGGTGAAGCGAGAGTCCCTATCAGAGGTAATACTCACTGGAACACCATGTAACTTCACTATCTCCCTGACATACAACTCGGCTAAGGCACTAACTGAGTCTGTAGATTTCATGGCTAAGAAATGAGCAAACTTAGTCAATCCGTCGACTATCACCCAAATAGCATCATATCCCTTCCGGGTCCGTGGTAATCCCATAATAAAATCCATAGTTACATGCTCCCATTTCCACATAGGAATCGATAATGGTCGAAGCATACCCGCCGGCTTCTGATGCTCAATCTTAATCTGTTGGCATGTTAGACATCTAGTAACAAAATCTGCGATGTCCTTTTTCATCTTAGGCCACCAGTACACTTTTCGGAGATTCTGGTACATCTTAGTACTACTCGGATGTAACGTGTATCTAGAGGTATGAGCCTCTGATAAAATCAATTCTCTAAGCTGTCGATCATCGGGAACACATATCCGACCTCTAAACCTCAGTATCCTGTCTGTGCCAATCTCAAAGTCTAACATAACTCTCATCTAAATTTGACTGGCAATCCCGATACAATAATCATCCCTCCTCTGATTTTCCCTGATTCGATCCATCAAATCCGACTCTATACGAAAACTAGCCGTAAACCCATACTGGTCAGAGGAAACAACTGTCAGACTGAGGTTAGAGAATTGCTCTATCAACTCATGCTCCCTGATCATCATGTACGATATCATGCCAACATGCTTACGGCTCAGTGCATCAGCTACTACATTAGCTTTACCTAGGTGATACAAAATCTCACAATCATAGTCCTTTAACAGTTCCATCCACCGTCGCTGTCTCAAATTCAACTCTTTCTGTGAGAATATATACTTCAGACTCTTATGGTCTGTATATATCTGAAATTTCTCCCCGTACAAGTAGTGTCGCCATATCTTCAATGCAAACACCACTGCGGCTAACTCCAAGTCATGTGTCGAGTAATTCCTCTCATGATCCTTCAACTGTCGAGAACCATAGGCTATAACCCAACCATGCTGCATGAGCACACACCCTAAACCTTGAGCGGATGCATCAGTATACACCATAAATCCACCTGATCCGCTAGGAAGGGCTAATACGAGGGCACTAGTCAATCTCCTCTTAAGCTCACCAAAACTATGCTCACACACATCATTCCACTCAAACTTTACATCCTTACGTGTGAGTCTTGTTAATGGAGCAGCAAGTCTAGAAAATCCCTCCACAAACCTGCGATAATATCCGGCAAGAACTAAGAAACTCCGTATCTCGGTAACCGTGTTAGGCCTCTCCCACTGAACAATGGCCTCTATCTTGGACGGATCAACTGATACTCCGTCCCTCGACACTACATGCCCGAGAAATACTATATGGTCAAGCCAGAACTCGCATTTACTAAGCTTAGCATACAATTTCCGCTCTCTGAGGGTTTGTAGAACAATCTGCAAATGCTGCTCATGCTCCTCTGGAGTCTTAGAATAAATCAGAATGTCATCTATAAATACTATGACAAACTTATCCAAAAATGGATGAAATACCTCGTTCATCAAACTCATAAAAGCTGCAGGGGCATTTGTCAACCCAAAAGGCATCACTAAAAACTCATAGTGGCCATAGCGAGTCCGAAAGGCTGTCTTATGCACATCCGACTCCTTAATTTTCAATTGATGATAGCCTGACCGTAGGTCTATCTTGGAAAATACCTGTGCACCCCTGAGCTGATCAAACAAATCATCGATCCGAGGTAGTGGATACTTATTTTTAACGGTAGCCCGATTCAACATCCGATAATCTATACACAACCAGAGGCTACCATCCTTCTTCCGAACAAATAATACTGGAGCTCCCCACGGTGACACACTGGGAAGTATAAATCCCTTATCTAATAACTCCTGGAGCTGGTTCTTGAGCTCATCCAACTCTGTTAGTGCCATCCGATATGGGGGTCTAGAAATCGGCTCCGTACCGGGTACCAACTTGATCATTAACTCCGTCTCTCGATCTGGTGGTAACCCTGGTAAATCCTCTGGAAATACATCCAAGAAGTTCTTAACTACAGGAATCTCTTGGATCTTTGGATGCTTCCTCTCAACATCCTCCATACTAGCAATATATCCTTCATAAACATTCATACACAACCATAATTTCAGTACACATGTCATCTCATAACATAAATTCACATACTTTTTATTAATTTACAATAACTTTACAATGTACTTTTCGGGATGAGAGAAGGTAATAAACTTAGTATTACAATCCAAACTAACATGGTTTGCAGCTAACCAATCCATTCCTAAAATGATATCAAAATCATATATATCCAACAAAATTAGGTTAGCTGTCATAACCTTCTCTCCTATAGTCAATTTACAATTTCTATATATAATATTCGTCCTCTGGAATTCATTAAAAGGAGTTTTCGCTTGCAAAATATACTTTAACAACTCCGGCTCTACTGGGGTCCTGTTGGCATATGCAGGCGATAAGAATGAATGGGTAGAACCCGAATCAATTAAGGCAATTACGGGGATATCAAAAAGATAAACCTTACCTTTAATCACATTGATAGAGGCATCGGCAGTCTCCTGATCTAATGCGTATACCCGACCCTGAGTCACAACCTTTTTACCCTTCTCTGCGGCTGTCGCTCGCCTAGGCTGTGAGGGTGTCGCTTTCTCTGGCTCACTCTGAGCTGCCGGGGCCACTATCTGAGGTGCTGCAGGAGGCCTAGTAGAAGCAGTTGACTCTCTGAGCATCAGGCAATTTTTGATGAAGTGCCCCGTCTGTCCACATCTAAAACATACCCCAGACATTAAAGGACAAGGGCGCTATCCATGCGACCTTCCACAATGTCTACATAAGGGCGCAACACTTCTCTGAGTGGTAGTGGGGCCACTAGCAGGAGTAGAAACTACTGGTCTATCAAATCTGCCCTCTGAAATCTGTATGCCCGAAGATCTGGCCTTCTTAGACTGCTCTCTACCTTGTCTGTCCTCCATAAACCTCTTAGTTTTTCCCTTTGCTTTACCTTTAGTTTTACCACTGAAATCGAGCTGGAACTGCTCATAATCTCTCTCGCACAGCTGAGCCCGTTGAACTATCTCATCATAAGTCTGTATAACAAATGGAGCTAGCTTTACTCTGATGGATGGCCTTAAACCAGCTCTAAACCTCGAAATCTTATACCGGGTGTTCTCACTAGCCTGTGGATCAAAACGGCTCAAGGTAGTAAATTTAGCCTCATACTCATCCACTGACATACTACCCTGTACTAAACCCATGAATTCCTGCTGTAACTTTTCTTGAGCAGTGTCTGGAATATACTGCCTTCTAAAAACTTCCACAAAAATATCCCAAGACAGATCCTGATGCCGAGCAAATAATACTGTCTGGGTGGCCTTCCACCAATGTCTCGCATCATCTGCCAACTGGAACACTGCTAAGCCTACTTTTTCTGTCTCGGAACATCTCATAATCTCAAGTAACCTATCAATCTCTATAACCCAATGCTCTGCCACCAATGGATCCCTAGTACCTTTGAACTTCGGTGGATCCAATTTCTTAAATGATTTCACCAATGCCACATTACAATAAGACTTCGCATTTCGAGGTGGCTGAATCAGTGGCTGCGGTGGAGCTATCGGTGGCTGAGGTGCTGGTGGTGGAATAGGCTCAGGCTCAGGCACAACTGGTGCCGGCTGTGGCTGTACTGGCGCCTCTACTCGGGCTGCGGGAGTTGTGGCTCTCTCCCTCTCTGCCCTATCTGCGGCTCTATCCGCCTGGTACATAGCCATAAAATCGGCTACTAATCTCTCTACTTGATTCACACGAGCATCAATGCTCTCTAGCTGTAGAGGACGTGGAGGTCTAGGGGCAGGTTCCGGTGTCTGTGGTTCAGGAGTCTGTGCTGCCCTACCTCGGCCTATGCCTCTCACTAAACGCATTCTCCTTCTTCCACTCATATCTGTACCACAGAGATCGTTTATCACTTATCATTAACATATCAATTATATATTCAGTTTATACAGTACTACAGGGAATGTATACTATTTCACCATTTACTTTAAGCATCGCTAGACATCCGACCAAACCTGCTCTGATACCATTAAATCTGTAACATCCCAAAGCTACTGTCTATCATGATACATACTCATAACTTACACTTAATTACCGGTTGGGCTGTCTGTGATGCTTGACAACTTTTACTACATTATTATGTAAATATGAATTAATAAAGTATCTTCCTTGAGATGTATATACATGCCCTTCCTAATTAAAGTAGTACTGTACAACTTTGTTGAATATATAAAAGAATATAACATACCTTCAATATTAAATCTCAAAAAGGTAAGTCTCTTAGCCCAAATCAGTTATCTGTGGAGTGAAAAAATAAGGAGTGAGCGACAACGTGCTCAGTAAGGAAAGTGTATGCTGTTTTACAAATATAAAACTATATTCTCAAAACCCAGTAATTATCCTAACGATCAAACTCATTAGGAAATAATAAATATAGTTAAAATTAAATAGGATTTAATTTGATCCTTTCAGAAATCATTTAATTGAGACTAGGCAACAATTTAAACCATGCAAGGAATATAAGTCATCCGCTTTTGGGGTGCACTCGTAGGCCATCGCCCCTCACGGCTATCTCATCTAGATGTATGGCCATAATCTGTAGGTGGTCCTCGGGTCCACTTGCCAAGTGACCTCGAGACCGCTGAAGACTTGGCAGGTCCATCAGCCCTGTGACGCCCTAGGGTGCACTCGTTGGTCTATTTAACCCGAGCCATCGCCCTAGATGGGTCACGCAAAGTATATGAATGATAATGCATGAATTCATGGCCTAATGTCTCAAAATCAAGTTATCTTTATATATCATTTTCATAAAATGATTTGATTTCCAAAAGGGCTTATACAACCATAAAACAGCCCGTAACTTCAACATTTTTCGTGTGAGAAGGTACAGTTTAGACTGGCTCGCCCATGGCTAGTTCGCCCATGGTAAGCTTGCCAAAACTCAATTCGCCCAATGGTCAACTCGCCCATTGGCCAACTCGCCCAATGGTCAACTCGCCCAGTAGTCAACCCGCCAATTGGTCAACTCGCCCCAAAAAGATTTTATATTTTTATTTTTGAAATATTTAAAATAATTCATTTTCATTTTATTTCGTTTAGGAAATTACTCTTTAAAACCGTTCGCCAGGGTCAGTTCGCCCTTCACGGCTCGCCCCTGACTAACTCGATAAGACGGCGACTTTGTACTCGCCCGCTACTTAGTTTTTCAAAACAAAAGTATGGCTGGCTAATAACAGTTTGCCCGTCTTATATTTAAAATAAGGGTCGCCCGCCCAAACACATTAAAAAGGGTTCGCCCGACTATGGCTTACCCGGATTTCTCCTTAAAACAAGGGCACTCGCCCAGTTCCACAAAAGAGAGCTTGCCATTTGGCTCGCCCGAAACAAAGCTACTCGCCCGCCCTAATCAGTTCGCCCAACAAAACAACATATAGCGGCTTGTAGCTCGCCCGAGATCAAACATTTTATCAACCAATGCATGTCAGAAAATAAAACAATTTCTTATATTTTCTTAACGTTTTTACTCCACAGGACATGTATTTGCATCACATACTACTTCCTTACCTCGTCTAATGCAGCTTTGCTTCTCGCCCGCCTTCCTCAATTCCCGTCTGCAAAGTAAAATATTAATTCCATTAATATTTTCTTTTCTAATAATTTTCTAAAACTTGTTTTAACTATTTTGGCGAAATACCGCTCGCCCAACTGAGCTCGCCCTTCATTAGCGGCTTATTCATGGGAGTTCGCCCAACATGGGAGCTCAACTTGCCATGCTCATAAATTCAGTTCGCCACTCGTGGCCTTTCGTTCATAAATGAGCTCGCCCATGAATTGGATAGCCCTTGGCTATCTCGTCCTCTTGAACAACACTTTGGCGAGTTCTCTATTTCCTACTCGCCTCATTGGCGATCATTGGTTCTCGCCTTACTTCCACATTCCATATTATCCCATAACCAGTGGCGAACATGTTCTCGCCTAGTTATATCTTGCACTGTACTCGCCTCACCCTTCGAGCGAATACTCCTTGCTCGCCTATTGTTTTTCTTAATCATTTCCATCTGATTTCTTATATATTCCCACAATATTTAACCACAACCAGGCTATATCTATGTTTTTCACATTATAAAACATAGAATCTAGTATGGAATATCAAGAGAACCATGGAAAGTATGAAACTCACCTTAATCCAATTGCTCTTCCATAAACAGAATGCTTTCTTGCCTTTCTTAGTTTTACTTCTTCTTTGTCCTTAGCTCTTCAACACTGTAGAAGAGTTTGGCTAATTAATAAGGAAGTTTTCATGGCTTACATCTAAGAAAAACTGAAGAACTAAAGATGAACTTGTAATGGAACGGAATGGGCGAGAAGGATTCTGGAGAGGATGGAGTTCATTTCAATCCATTTCTTCTCTTGAAGCCTCTTTATATAGGCATCTTAGTCCAACCAGGACTCACCATCTGCTCCTTATCCCTTCCTTCATCATTACCTCATCTGGTAGTGCATTAATTCATGAAGAAAAACAACCGTTCAAGGGCATGGCGGGGTGAAATTTTCTACAGCCATTAAATGTTGAAGAATTTCCAGCCAAAGGGACGGCTTGCAATCAAAAAGGGAACGGGCGACAGAGTCTCTGCACGTTTTTTACTACAATTTCTCCTTTTCTTCTTCTTCTTTCCCACGCCAATGTCAACCACAATTATTAACTTTGTCTTACCTCCTTTAATGCTTTCATACTATAATATCAAAATTATATCTCAACAATATCTTGTTACACTTAAATATTTATTTTTTTCTTTCTTTTATCAACCATACTATACATCATGACTTAAAATGCAAAGTGGAAATTCACATCCAATGATTCTTTAATTTCACTAGAAGAATTAATTTCCACCATCAATTATGTACACATATAGTATACAGTATAATAAAATTCGGATTTTACAATATATCACGAATTCA
This sequence comes from Heritiera fomes, assembly GCA_032173925.1. NCBI lineage: Eukaryota > Viridiplantae > Streptophyta > Magnoliopsida > Malvales > Malvaceae > Heritiera > Heritiera fomes. The sequence continues at coordinate 9,434,982 of JAPDPM010000002.1, read as the reverse complement.
TTGAAATTAGGGTTAGGTTGTCTGCAGTGTCCACTTATACTTAAATTTATTTATTTAGAATACGCAGCAAAATATAATTACATTATATATATATATATATATCCAGTACTCAACATTTACTTACATCCCAAAATATCTTATACAAGATAGTACTGTACATACAAGGTCTGAATACATAAAAAACGAAATTAGTATACCTTGACAGAATTCCAGAACCCACCTAAGGGATACCAAAATAAACATCCTCCCGAGCGAGAAATGGCTATTGAAGATAATCTGTATGGAGAAGGAGGGGGTGAGCTTTGGAAAAAGCCCAGTAAGAAATATATATAATAAACTAATACTACGTAAAACTATATGCAAGTATAATAAAATTTATTTCATATTACGATATATGGAAAAAAATAATAATAAAAGGCACGAATTACGAAAAAGATACTATAGTCGGTTAGGTAACCAGATAGAGTATGGGAGGTACTTTGAAGTACCTTTCATGTCTTGGTTCCTAGTTCTGACTATAAAGAATAATCAGTTGATGATAAGATAAATAAACGATATGAGAACCATTAAATAAATTTATGCAGTCTTTCTATCAATACATAATATATGAAATAATATATTTAAACAGTTTTCTAAAGTAATTTCAGTAAAAAAAAATTAGTAACAATACGGTAGCATTTCAATAGCACGATATAACAAAATACATTCAGTACTTTCACTTATAAAATCCAATTTAAAATGTACAATGCAGTGGAGACTAGGCAACACCCAATAGACTCATGCAATAACAGTAATAATGACATATGACCATAGTCAAGGGGATCCATAATGTACACGTGCTAGATGACAACTAAGGAAGTTGGAGACTTGGCAGGTCTATCAGTACAGTAATCAATCATACAGTAATATGAGCGTGTGCCCGAAGGCAGCTATAAGGCCAGCAGTCTCTAAAACGTTTATAAACAGTATAAACATCTTTAAGCAACTCAATTTTAGTGATTGAAATCTTCTGTCAGTCCATAAATACTTATTTTAAGAATATGTGCAGTTCAAAAATAACAATTCATAAAATATTCATAGTTTAACATTTAGTTCTAAAAATATTCTATGTATTTGTGTTAGGGTTATAAAAATATGCCAGTACTCTCACGTACGCAAAATTCAATAGCATGAATTTTTAAATATATGTTTTCGGATATTAGTGTAAATATGGGATTTCAATGAAGATGATAAAATTAACTTAATAAATCTTTCATTTCTAATATCCCAGGATATTGATATATGATTCCATAAATTATTAGAATTTTCGGCAACATAACGGCTAGGTATATCTTAGCCCTCCTGCATAAAACATAGTTTAAATTACACAACAGCAATTTACAATTTCAACTCAATTCATCACAATATAATTTCAAAAGATTATTCTTAAAATAAAATATGCATCATAGTATCTCTACATCCATCATATATATCTCTTACTGCTTAGTTTCCCGCTAGCGTCAATAGCCTCGTCGGACTTTAAAGCTGCCATTTATCACATAAACACAGTCATTTCAATTTGTAACAATTATAAAGAATATTCTACTCTTCATATCTAGTTCATTGCCTACTATGGCTGCCAAACCAATCGACTTTATATCAGTGCTAATGTTGTAGTTAATCTCAAATTACCTCCGTTTTCGATTTTAACTGCACCAACAGGTTTATATTAATTTATACAGTATCTAGGACCTAAATTACATTGAGTTGAACATCATTTCAGTATCCCCTTCATCCAAACCGATTCCATTCTCTCTCCTAAACATAATCAATCACTAACATTAATTTACTAGACCATGGCAACATAGCAATCTAACAATTTTAGTGATCATGCATGTGATAATTATTTCTTATTGTCACATACCAAAATTTGTCATATACAGTAATTATATATCACGAATTTACTAAAATTAGGGTTGGGCTCTCTGCAGTGTCCACTTATGCTTAAATTTATTTATTTAGAATACGCAGTTATAATTACATTTTATATATATATATATATATATATATATATATATCTAGTACTCGATGTTTACTTACATCCCAAAATATCTTATACAAGATAGTACTGTACATACAATGTGAGGACCTCAGTTTTCTCATATTTGATATAATCTACATAGTGTAGGAATTTAAAAAGAAAATATAAATTGTTAAAATATTTAAATAAAGAGTATGTTCGATAAGATTCAGAGAGGTACTTGGTAAGGGCTCCACCAAGACTTTCTCTGTCCAAATCTAAATGAGATCCTAGAATGATGATATTTGAAGCGAAATATGAAAATAGCAAGAATTTGCATCTTAAAATCACCTCGTTTAAGTGTATTTTGAAAAGCGAGAAACAAATCCAAAATGACGATTGTGTCCATGCCTCGGAATAATTTTTTTGAATATCGATCAAACTATTTTGAGAGTCAATAATTGACCATAATTGACTTAAATATATGGGAATAATCAAAATAAAATATTAAATCTAAATTTAAAAATATTAAATTAATGATAATGATATAAATGGAAATAATGGAATTATATAAGGGTATTATGATCATTTAACATGGGAGTTAGTCAAGATGGTCAATGTTGACCACAATTTACTTAAATAAATTAAATTTAATTAAAATAAAAATTAAAAAAATCTGAAAATTTAAAAATTTATAAGATAATAGTATGGTAAAGTGAAAAAATTAGGGAAAATTCGAAGGGAATTTTGTTTACTTGACATGTGGAAAATTTTTATCGGATAAAACCTAACCAACTCAGCCCAAAATTCATCATCTTCACCGACTTCATTCCTCTGTCTACTGCTGCTGCCGATTCTCTCCATTTTTCCCAAAATTTCCTCACGTTTCTTCCATTTCCACTCAAGCAATTCATAATGTTTCATCACCAAAATACCAAGCTTCCTTAATAAAACCCATCCCTCATCCTAAGAACTCTTTAAAACCATAAAAAGGAGGGGCCAGTGAAGAATTTCCACTGGTCTGGGCTGTTCTGTTCGGCGAAAAAGGGAGGTAAGCAGTGAGTGATTTTTGTTCAATTCTAGTTGATAGTTTAAATATGAGTAATATGTTTATGGCTTTAAAAATAAAATGAAATCAGATGTGGGATTCTCCTGTAGGTTCGGCTATGGTAGAAAAAATAAAGAAATTATTGTAATTTAAATGGTTGTTGGATAGGAATTATTGGTAGCTGATAAATTAAATTATTGTAATTTAAATGGTTGTTGGATAGGAATTATTGGTAGCTGATAAATTTAACTTGATTGAAACTTGGGTTGAATGATGATTTGTGAAATCATGCAAGTGGCTGGATGATTGTTCTAAAACAGAGGAAAGCGGCGTGAGCAGGGGAAACCTTTCGGTCAGAATAGGCTGAAGGATGAAGATGATGTTTTGATGAATTTAATATGCTTGATGCAATTCCTAAGTGAATCTAAGATAGTCATAAGCTAAGATTGAATAAAGGATGAAAGAAAGATCATGAAGAATGAACCCTTATGGAACGGTCAGTCATGGCTCTTTGGGGAGATGAATTATGATTAATTAAAACAAGATTTAGGCAAGTGAGAAAATTGACCAAAACTTGGTGAGGAGATTATTATGTTAAATCCTTGATTAAAGAGTTAAAGAATGATATTTAAATAATAATAAGACTAGTGATGAAATTTTAAGGTATAAAGAGTGAATAGAAATTGGTTATGAAATGAGAATAAAATTGATAAAAGAATAAGTTTTTGACCATGGAAGTTTATTTGGCCAAGCCTATTTCACCCATATTATCATGTGGAATTTTAGTGGTTGACGGATAAAGAATGATATAACTATATTAAGTCATTGGTGAAATTAAAATTTGAGTAAATAGAAGAATTCGGTCAAGTTTAAAGGATAAGATTCAATGTAATATTTTTATGATTTAATGAGTAGAAAATGATTTAGTTATAACTATGTTATGTTATCTAATAGGAAATGAAATAGATTAATTGTTGAAATAAATAAAAAGGAAAGGTTAGAAATTGTAGGAAATTCATTATAGCTAAAAGATAAAATTTAAAATATAAGTTGGAAAATGATAAATGGAATTCAAGAAGGGAAAATTTATTATAATAAATATTATATGAGTTTAGTGGAATAAATTAGAATAAAAGAATATAATTTAATTGTAATTATATTGTGAAAATTAATAAGAGATAAAATAAATTAATTGTGGAAGTTAATAAAATGGAAATAATTTTGATATAAGCAAATGGTAGAATTGATATTGATAGTGAACGAAGAATATTTGTAAAATTGAATTAATAAATATACTACAAGAAGAAAATATTTGACTATAATAAATAATTAAAGATAATAGAATTTTAATGAATTAAAATTAGGAAGATAAGTTAGTTTAATCATAGTTATATTTGGGTAATTACTAAGGAATGAAATAACTTTACGTGAAAAATAATAAAATAGAAATAAAAATTAATAAAACAATTATTAGATTGGAAATATGAAATTATTAGTGGAATTATAATTAAGAAAAGATTTCCATTTAAATATAATTATGTTAAAACATTTAGTAAGAAATTAAATAAATAAAATTATTAAGAGTGATAAAATGGAAAATGGGAATTTATAGAATTATTTATAGTTATACATGAGAATTTAAATAGAAATTAAAATTATTGGTAACATGGAAATTAAAGAAAGAATAAAATATAATTGAAATTATATTTTGGTATTTAATAGAAATAAAGTAAATTAATTGTTGGGGATAATAAATAAAAAATTATAAAATGTTTAATGGAAACATAATATAGAATTTTAAATATAACTTAGTATTATTGTGCAGTAGAAATAAAGAGGCATGATTGACACGATCGGATTTTATATTGCACGAAATAGAAGTAAGAAACATGTATAGGAGTCGCATAAGATATGTTTTACTGTTAATTGAAAATTCTTGGAAATCTCATCTGAATCGCTCCTTTCCAAATTTTTTCAAACACAAGAAATAAAATTTATCTTTAATTTCTATAAGTCTAAATATTGCATTACATGGAATGTTTTACATGAATTGAATTACACAACATAAGTTACATGAATTGCATTACACGAAATGATTTACATGAATTGTTTTATGTGAATTGAATTACATGTACTGATTTATATGAATTGATTTACATGAATTGAGTTATATGACATGGTTTATATGAAATGAATTACATGACATGGTTTACATGAAATGAATTACTTGACATGAATTGTAAGAGATGATTTTCATTAAATGATTTACATGAGAAATTTTACATGAATTTTTTAAATTACATAAATTACTATTTTACATGATTTTTGACTGACTGAAGATAATTGCTCTTTGAAATGATTTCTATTGTTAAATGAAATGATTTATGAAAATGTTTTGAGACAGTCGTACCTTAGTGATCATGCATATTGTTATATGACTGCGAGACCTGATCAGTTCACAAGTTTACTGTTTACTGTACATGACTATGAGATTATGGTCAAACCCACAGGTTTCCACAGTGAGCACTAGTGCGAATTGTGTGCACTGTTTCAACGATGGCCATTCGTTATTGTTTCGTCCCTACGAGGATACTATTATTGATCGTGCATGATTCTATTGGATGTGACTATCTCTACTATATTGTACAGTTTTACCAAATTGAATTGTTTACTTATATTGAATTGTTTATTTCTATTGAATGATTTACTGATACTAAATTGTTTACCGATACTGAACTATTTACTGCACTATTTATTGAATTGTTTATTTCTATTGAATCATTTACTGATATTGAATTGTTTACCGATACTAAACTATTTACTGCACTATTTACTGAACTGTTTAATTTATATTGAACTGTATACCAATATTGAACTGTTTACTATAGTACTTTCAATTAACCGTTTATAAACTGTTTATATACTGAAATATTTCATGAGATGATTTTTATAGCATTATTTAAATAAATTATTTTATATACTAATATCGATTTGAAATTGCATTGCATCAGTTATTAAATGTTAAATATTTTATAATGATTTATGATTTTACTATCAATTGCTTACTCCCTATAGTCGCATCTAGAGGTCGAAACACGATAGGTACTTCAAAGTACCTCCCATACTCTACCTGTTACCGAGCCGACTATAGTATCCTTTTTATACTGTTCCTTAGGAACCTGTTAGGTCATAAATGTTTTTATTGCATTTTAATATTGATATTTAATATACCTTTTTCTTAATTTGTAAAATGAATTATTTATTAACTGCATATAGTACTCTTTTATATATGTTTCTTACTGGACTTTCTCCAAAGCTTACCCCCTTACTCACCATCCCAGATAACATTGTTAGAGTGAGCACCGACCACTGCGATAAGTTAATTAAAAAAAATTATTGGAAGTTTAAAGTAGCTAATGACCAGGTACATGTAAAGTTTTATAGTTATATTCAGACTTATAAATGCATAGTAGATGTATTTGTAATGTGATAAATGCTATAATTGTGCAATTTATGAAAGTACTTGAAATAGTGAGATGTCAATTATTCTTAGATTTATAAATATTATTCAATAGATTTTATTTTGATTTCTTAATCATTATTTATAGTTTAATAAATCTAATGGTATAAAGGTTAATTGTAATGGAAATGGTAAAAAAAACTTACATCGACATCGAATGCAAACTGACTGATATCGAATAATTGAATGAGAAAGGAAGAATTGAAAAGGAAAAAGTTGGTTCGGAATTTTATAATTTCGGACGTTACATACAAAGTCTGAATCAGAAAAAAGAAATTAGTATACCTTGACGGAATTCCAGAACCCGCCTAAGGGATACCAAAATAAACATCCTCCTGAGTGAGAAATGGCTACTGAAGATAATCTGTATGAAGAAGGAGGGGGTGAGTTTTGGGAAAAGCCTAGTAAGAAATAAATATAATAAATTAACACTACATAAAACTATATACAAGTATTATAAAATATATTTCATATTATGATATATGGAAATAATAATAATAATAATAATAATAATAATAATAATAATAATAATAATAATAATAATAAAAGGCATGAATTACGGAAATGATACTATAATAGGTTAGGTAACCAGATAGAATATGGGAGGTACTTTGAAGTACCTTTCATGTCTCGGTTCCTAGTTCCGACTATAGAGAATACTCAGTTGATGATAAGATAAATAAACGATATAAGAAACATTAAATAAATTCATGCAGTCTTTCTGTCAATACATAATATATGAAATAATATATTTAAACAGTTTTTTAAAGCAATTTCGGTAAAAAAAAATTCAATAACATTACGATAGAATTTTAGTACCACGATATAATGAAATACATTCAGTACTTTCACTTATAAAATCCAATTTAAAATGTACAATACAGTGAAGATAGGCAACACCTAATAAACTCATGCAATAATAATAATAATGACATATGGCCACAGTCAGGGGGATCCACAGTGTACACATGCCAGATGATAACTACGAAAGCTGAAGACTTGGCAAGTCTATCAACGCAGTAATCAATCATAGAGTCATACAATAATATGAGCATGTGCCTGAAGGCAGCTATGGGCCCAACAATCTCTAAAACATTTATAGACAGTATAAACATATTCAAGGAAATCAATTTCAGTGATTGAAATCTTCAGTCAGTCTATAAATACTTATTTTAAGAATATGTGCAGTTCAAAAATAACAATTCATAAAATAGTCATAGTTTAACATTCAGTTCTAAAAATATTCTATTTATCTATATTAGGGTTATAAAAATATACCAGTACTCTCACGTAAGCAAAATTCAATAACATGAATTTTTAAATATATATTTTCGGATATTGGTATAAATATGGGATTTCAATGAAGATGATAAAATTAACTTAATAAATCTCTCATTTCTAATATCCCAGGATATTGATATATGATTCCATAAATTATTAGAATTTTCAGTAGCATAATGGGTAGGTATATCCTAACCCTCCTGCATAAAACACAGTTTAAAATACACAATAGTAGTCTACAATTCCAACTCAATTCATCCCAAAATAATTTCAAAAGATCATTCTTAAAATAAAATATGCATCATAGTATCCCTACATCCATCATTTATATCTCTTACCGATTAGTTTCCTGTTACGCTGCCCGCTAGTGTCAATAGCCTCGTCCGACTTTAAAGTTGCCATTTATCATGTAAACACTGTCATTTTAATTTCTAACAATTATAAAGAATATTCTACTCTTCATAATCTAGTACATTGCCTACTATGGCTACCAAACCAATCTACTTTATATCGATACTAATACTGTAATTAATCCCAAATCACCCCTGTTTTCAATTCTAACTGCACCAACAGGTTTGTATTAATTTATATAGCATTCTAGGACCTAAATTACATTGAGTTGAACACCATTTCAGTGTCCTCTTCATCCAAATCGATTCCATTCTCTCTCCTGCACTAGCCATCTCAACAATTCAAGCTTACATCTATGTTCTACTATAATTCTACTTAATTTCTACACCATTTTCATATGAGGAAGCATCATGTTCATGAAGTTGGGAGCTTGCTCGAAACTTTAGGGACCTCATTCTCCGGGTTTTGTTTCAATTCTATCTTGGATTCATACTTAAACAATGAAAACACATGTCATTGATTCATAAAACCATGGAAAAATTAAGTCTTCCATGAAAGCTTACCTTGGCCGAATCTTAAGGGCTACTCAAGACCTGGATTTTGGCCACTTTAGGCCTTGATTTTGGTACCAATAAATAGAGCACTAAAAAATAAATAGGGTTGGTGAAGGAATGTTTCGGTTTGGAAGGTGTTTTACTAGGTTTCTTAAGCTTTCTCTCTCTTCAAAGATTAAAAAATGAACGTTTTTGGGACAAAAACTATGGCTGCCGAAAATGAGGAAACGAAGGTAGAAAAATCTGAAAACATTCAAATTTTAATAGCAAAATTATCATTTTGTCCTTAATTATGAAATTTTAGAACCATTTTGCCCTTATAGTTTGACTTTGTTGAAAACTATTTATCTAATCTCCAAAATATATCTTTTAGTCACCATTTACATCTTTTTAACATGTTCTTATGGTCGAATGAGCTTTCGTTGGGGTTTGACTGGTAATTAGCATGAAATTACGAAAATACTCATAACCGTAAAATCACATAATTTCCTGTTTATTTATGTGTTTCAGTCTACCTATTGACATGGTGTGGCACTTCCTCACATGAGGATTATCTTGCATTTGTCACATGGTCAAAAGTCAATTTTGTTTGACTGTTATTTATAAAAATTCTACCGATCTATGTCCTTAATTGTCATTTTTAAATTTGCTTCACATGATTCAAAAATGACCTCAATAAATGAATTTGGTTAGAAATTCTTACCATTACTTTATTTAACTCCAAATATTGAGTCTACCAGGTTTCACCTTCATCTGGACACTAGAAGGTCTGTGGGGCCCACCATGCTGTTACCTCTTATACTTGTGAAATACATAGGAATTGAATAGTGATAAGTCTTATGTGTGCTACAGTGCTATTATATGTGGTTCTCACACTCATGGACCCATAAAACTTAAAAATAATTAAAAACTCACAAAATTTTCTCAAATAAAAATTTTATCATCACAAAATGCAACATTTCAACACTAAAAGAACAATAATTAATGACAACATTCAAAACTTAACGATTATGTTTAAGAAAACACCCATGACTAAATTAAGCTCTAAATCAATCGCAACTATATCATTTTATCTATTCAATTAGAACTACTTTATCTTTTATACTTTAATTATCACAGAATTTAACAACAATTTTTAAGACAATAGAATGCAACATTTAACTTTAAGCAATAATCTAAATAGTATTGATCCATTTTATGCTATTTGTCATAGAACTGAAGAGCCTAGGTGCATCACCACATACTCCCCTTTAGGTGGAGAATGTAACATGCTAATAGGTACTCTTCACATGAAGTTAATATGAGAACATCCTAATTTTCGAAAAATTTATCTCCTTTGGGTAGACAGACCTTTTAGACTAGTATATTCTCAACAATAATCATCCATGTCCCATTCCAAATTACCAAACACAATAACCCCCTTTGGGTAGGCAATTGTATAAGATAAGCTAGAATCATTTCGAATCCTTGTGATTGAGAAAATAATCATTAATATCAATAAATGAGCCACTTTGGCAGCCAGGCATTTACATCAAGTAATGAAAAATTTTCTCAATCTGGGAAAACTAAAATTTGCTCAAATTATTAATATGCATACTTAATTTGATGTATGCAATAGACCACTCCATCAAATATACAAAACCTAGATGTAGCTTATTAGGTCTTTAAAGAGTTGATCATTCCTTATGAGACATAAATCATCGTGTATCATTATTAATCCATGTAAGATTCTTAAACCCACATGTTTCGTTTGATTATTGCATTTAAAACTAAGTGTCCTGAAATTTTTTTTAATAAATCAAAATTTAATTATGCATAGTTCATACTTATGTATCATCTATCTAAAATATAAATTTCAAAAAAAAAACATTAACAATGATACAAAGCATATATAGTCATGGGAATACTCAATTTAGACAAAAATTAAATTCAAATTATTTCAAATAACTAATTATTCAATAATTATTTAATTACTAGATGAATTTCTAGTTTGATACTAGCAATATTCAATCCTCATGGAGTTTAAATCTAACTTAAAAAAAAACTATGCATGTTGCATTAAAACTTTGGGTCTTAACCTTTAATAAAAATCAATTTCTATCAAATTTAACTAATTATACACAAAAATATAAGTTGAGAGTATATAAATATTTTATTCATACTAGGGACAGTACATACTACTAATAGACTCATAGCATTGTCAAATATTTTATCATCCAATAAAATTTCAAAATACTTGTGCATAATATATGATAATTACCAAAATATAATAATTAAATATTAAATATTTAAATTCATTGAAAAATTAAATAAAATAATAAAAAAATCAAAAACGAAATTTTGAGCATGTCAAAAAAACGAGAGTAAAAACGGCCACTAGATGGGCCCACACTTGTCGCACTTTGTGCATGCTGAGAGTGGGCTTCATTCTACCCTATACTATTCATCTCCTTCAACCCCCAATTAGATCAACCTGACCCATGCAAGAAAAATCCGACCCGTTGGGATCTTTTTAAGCCAAAAATCGATTTTTATGCCTTTTTCTTGGTGTTTTTATCAACTTGATGTGTCAAAAACTCAATTAAACCATTATTTTTCAAAGCCCATTTGATAAAACGCATTAAAACAATGAAAATCATGATCAATTTTATCAAACAATTTTGGTTCAAAACTCAAATTTTACCCGTTTTCGGTTTTCTTTAAATTTGTTATAAAAAATCAAAATTGTAGGAAATTAAAACCTTTATTTCATGTTTATAACATATAATGAACAATTATCGATATTTAAATCAATCCAAAACACATAAAATAACAAGGTTTTAATTTAATTTTGAATTTAGATTAGAAACTTTGTTCATAAACTATGAATCTCAATTAATTGTTTCACAAAACGAATTACCCAAAATTGATTTCATGTTTTTAAACATTGTTTAATAGGTAACAAAAGCCCCAATGTTTGATTTGAAAATCCTTTTGTAAGATTAGGATTTTCTTACCAAAAAACCAATGCCTAAAACTTTTTTTAATGAACAATTAAAAATTCTTTTGATTCTAATTCTACATAAGCCTAGCTCTAATACCACATATAAGATAAACTAATTAATTTTATTATGCAATAATTAGAACACAAGAGATGTCATGTCTCAGGTGAATTTGCAAGTGGGATTTATAAGGAGAATAATGATGATTACAGAAATTTGAGCTCTAAAGAAATCTAACAATGTTTTGTGCTATGTCAATATAGAACTTGGACAGGATCAAGCCACTTAACGTCAGAAGGATACCTTGAGATACCTCAAGCCACGTAGGGTATCCAGTAGGATTGGTCAAGTGAATAAAAAGATTCACTGCCAAGGCTTGTAGTTGTTGCTGGTGTTATTGATGATGATCTAGAAGAGGAGCCAATACCTGCAGAGACTTTTAGTCACCCACAAAGACAATGATGCATGTCGACTCATCTGCAAGATTATGTGGTTGGTAATTCTTGTGGTTCTTTTGATGATGGTGATGATATAGTTTACTATGCTTTGTTTGCAGATTGTGATCCTCTAACATTTGAGGATACTACAAATGATAATCGTTGGGTGCAAGCCATCGATAATGAGATTCATGCCATTGAAAAGAATGGCACTTGGGAACTTACTTCACTTCCCAAGGAAAAGAAATTGATTGGGGTTAAATGGGTGTACAAAACCAAATACAAGCCTAATGGAAAGGTAGATCGCTTTCAAGCTGTCTTGGTAGCCAAAGGTTATAAGCAAAAGCCAAGTATTGATTATTTTGAGGTGTTTGCTCCTGTTGCTAGTCTTGATACAGTGAAAATGCTTATTTCAATTGCTGCCCAAAATAGTTGGAAACTATTTCAAATGGATGTAAAGTCTGCTTCCTTGAATGATGTGCTTGAAGAGAAGGTGTATGTTGAACAACCTCCATGTTATGTTAAGAAGGGGAAGGAAGACAAGGTTTACTGGTTGAAAAAGGCCTTGTATGGATTAAAACAAGTGCCTAGGGCATGGTACACTCGCATTGATGCTTATTTTCTTGATCATGGTTTTCAGAGATGTCTTTATGAGCATACTTTGTATGTTAAATCTAACTTCCAGGGTGATCTCATCATTGATGCTTATATGTGAATGATTTAATTTTCACTAGCAATAATCCAGAGTTGTTAGTGAGTTTCAGGCAGGCTATGATTGCTAAGTTTGAGATGATTGACATAGGTTTGATGTCTTACTTCCTTGGTTTTAAGGTGAATCAAACAGATGCTGGGATTTTTATTTTGCAGAAAAAGTATGCATGTGATGTCTTGAAGAAATTTAATATGGAGTCAAGCAAGCCTATTTTGACTCCTGTTGAAGAAAGATTGAAGCTTGTGAAAGATGGTAGCAGTGAATTAGTTGATGTAAGTAACTACAAAAGGTTAGTTGGGAGTTTGTGATACTTGACAGCTTATATAGAGAATCCACGTCAATCTCAGTTGTAGGCAGCTAAGCGTACCTTGAGATACATTAAAGGTACATTTAGTGATGGTATTTTTTATTCTTTCACTAATGATGTGGAACTTGTTAGATATACAGAGAGTGATTAGGTAGGTGATGTTGAAAGTTGGAAGAGTACTTCTCGCTTTGTTTTTCATCTTGGCACTATTATATTTTCTTGACTGTCTAAGAAGCAACATGTGGTTGCTCTCTCTACTGCAAGGTAGAGTACATTATAAATAAGAAAATAACTTTGAGAAAATTTTTAATAACTTTATTAAACTCTAAATTACAGGTGGTTGCACAAAACATCCTCAAATGTGTATCTTACCATCAAGCCACTTAGGGTTATCAAAAGGATACCTTGAGATAACTTATTTTACGTCAACTTGACAACTAGACAAAAAAAAACTAACGTATACAATTTCACTACCTCCAATATCCATCGTAGATATCCTCTAGGTATGAATTATGATCAAGCTATCAAAGCTAGATATGCTGTAAAACTATGCACTGTATGATAAACCAATGCACTTTGTAATATCAATGCATGTTCGATAAATCAATGCACAGTTCAGTAAAACAATTCTCTTTTCAATAAACAATATAGTTACATGTCATATGCTATAAAATCATGTACTGAATAATAAATCAATGCAATTTATAATATCGCTGCATGTTTGATAAATCAATGCACAGTTCAATAGAACAATACTCTATTCAGTAAGCAGTACGGTTATGATAAACATTTAATAGTAAAATAAAACAATGCATTGCTCACAGTACATAGTAGCAATCAATCAGTAGTCAGTCGATAAAACCAATGCATTGTTCATAGTAAAACTATATGGTTAATCACTTTTTAGTCAATAAAACAATGTATTGATTATAGTAAACAGTACAATCAATCACTTTTTAAGGGTAGAGCAATGCAATGTATATAGTCAAGATTAGGCATAACACCCTAGCTATATCAATAAAGATTTTTCCACTGTAGCTAGCAGTGAGCCTTGTCGCCCCTGGAAACTAAAGGCGCTACCTATAACCATACGCTTCTCTAGTTCTACTAATCAGGTATGAACTAAAGCATTTATATTTAGTTGTCGACACAGTATGTAGTCATTACCTTAAGAGTAACTCTACTCATGCTGTTTATATTGCTTTATTGAATCTCAATCTCAATAAGGGAATACCATACATCTCAAAATTAATATGAAAAGAAATTAGATCTCATGCATGTAGGATCAAGATGAATGGCAAATTCAAATATTTGATGGTTCTAGAAAAGCAATATTTATACTTTTCAACCTTGAAGCTAATGAATTATTTAATAGAGACATTGACAATTTTTATAAAATTTCTCTTAAGGTATTAGTCAATTAACAATTATTTTAATATTGTTTGGTTTAATTTAATGATATTTATGACCATGATTTAGGAAAATGGAGATTACAAAATTTGAAAGATATTTAAAGATTTCAAGGGTGAATTTTTTATGTTCGAAATAATAACGACAAATTATAATAGTGAGACAAGAAGAGCTAAACTTACCATGTCTAAAGTGTAATACTTTGATTATAAACTTGAATGTCAAAAATTATTAAAGCAAGTACGTAAACATTTATATAATATGATTAATTATCTTTATTATATTTTCATATAATATACGTTATAACTTACACTTATTTAATCAAATTACATATTAGTGTTTTACGTATGTCTTCAATTCCATGTATCCATTTAAAAAAATTTGTACATGAGATCGATTTTAAAACAGGAAAAATTTCAATTTCTTCAAATCAAGACATTTTGAATTTTTTTATATGTTGCTTTCATTCAATAAATTACAATATGAGTTTGATTTAACTTTTAAAAAATTTTCATAATTATATCCAATATATAATTTTTTTCATTGGCTTGAGCTGATTTGATCCCAAGACGCTCTGGAGTAAGCAGCATAAGATCGAAAGGTTTATTTTCAGGCTCCAGTATTCTATTAGATCTCGACTTGCTCCCTTTGGTGTTTCCACTCACAATGAGGCCGTCTTGATGGCCTAGTTATGTGAGCAGGATTACAAGTCTTATTTGGCTGAATTTGAGGCTCGTGGTAAGGGTAAAGGTAAAGAGAAAGCCAGATGGTGCACCAAAGAGAAATAAACAAGAAGTCGACGAAGAAAGCTAAGACTTCTAACATTAAGATTTATGAGCCCACATCGGCTAAACCTGTTGCTATTGATAGATCTACACCTGCACCTAAGAGTACCGCCCAGCCTTGTGTGCATTACAATAGATTTCATGGGGATCGACCTTGCCATAAATCCACTGGAGCATGTTTCAGGTGCGAATAGATTGGGTATCTTGTCAAAAATTGCTCGAATACGAAAGTATCAATAGCAGCACCAGCATCGGCAGTAGTAGCACCTATTAAGGAGCCAAAGAAGGTTGTCGTATCCCAACCTAAGAGAGCCAGAGTAGCTAAAAAGAGGAAGAAGCCAGTTGTTCAGGGCAAAGTATATGCATTGGATAAAGAGACTGTCGATACTTCATCTGATGTGATTAAGGGTAAGATACTTATTTTTGATATATTTGCACTTGTATTCTTTGATCCGGGTTTTACACGTTCGTTTATATCTCTTGCTTGTGCTACTAAAATTCCCGTAGAGCCTAAACCTTTAAGATATTAGTTGCAAATTAAAACACCTTTTAAAGAATCTTAGATAATTGATGTGATATATCGTAATTATAAATTAAGGGTAGGAGAGAAAGAATCCGTAGCAGATTTAATTTTACTTAGAATGTACAATTTTGATGCGATATTAAGAATGGATTGGTTAACTGCAAATCGTGTTAGTTTAGATTGCTATACTAAATATGTAACTTTCTCTTACCCTAAAGAGTATACTGTAAAATTATTCGAGTAATAATGAAAGTAAAATATTTTATTTAAATCTGTCTGAGTGAGATATCTAAACGATTACGTTTGTTATTGAAGGATTCATAGCCTACGTGGAAAACGTAGAAAAGAAACGTTCAGAGTTACACAGGGATTTCCCCGATGTGTTTTCGGATGATTTGTCGGGACTTCCTCTTAATTAAGAGATCGAGTTCACTATCGATCTAGTCCCTGGTATAGAACCCATTTCCAAGCCTCCCTACTGAATGGCACTGGTGGAGCTAGATGAGCTCAAGAAACAGCTCTAGGAGTTACTAGACAAGAGTTTTATTCATCCAAGTGTCTCTCCTTGGGGTACACCAGTTCTTATCATCAGAAAAAAGGATAGTAGCCTGCGACGTTGCATAGATTATTCATTGCTTAGTAAGGCTTACTATCAAGAACAAGTATCCTCTACTCAGGATTGATGATCTCTTTGATTAGCTCAGGGGTGCATAGGTATTCTCTAAAATTATTCTCAGATCTGGATACCATTAGTTGAAGATCCGAGAGTCCGATGTTCCTAAAACAACATTCAAAACTCGGTACGGATATTTTGGTTTCTGGTTATGCCTATTGGACTTACTAATGCCCTTCTAGCATTCATGAATCTAATGAATTAAGTGTTCAAGCCCTACCTGGATAAATTCATCATCGTGTTTATCGATGACATTCTGGTATACTCTAAATCTCAGGAGGAACATGAGCAGTATTTGTATATAGTTTTACAGACCCTCAGGGATCGGAAGCTTTATGCTAAATTTAGTAAGTGTGAGTTCTGGCTAGATCAAATTACCTTTCTATGCCATGTGGTATCTAAGGTTGGGGTGTTAGTTGATTCGTCTAAAATACAGGCTATTGTGTAATAGGAAAGGCCTGAAATAGTGACAGAAATTTGAAGTTTTTTGGGTCTAATCGGGTATTACCGTCAGTTTGTCGAAGGTTTCTCCAGACTTGCTGCTCCACTGACACGTCTAACTCTCAAGAATGCAAAGTTTGAATGGAAAAATGCTTGTGAGTTCAGTTTCCAGTAACTAAAGCATCGTCTGACCACAACATCGATTTTGACCATTCTTAGTGCTTTCGGTGGATTTTTGGAGTATAGTGATGCTTCCTTACAAGGATTGGGATGTGTATTAATGCAACATGGTAAAATGGTTGCTTATGGTTCTTGCCAGCTAAAGGACCACGAGAAGAACTATCGCACACACGATCTGAAACTAGTCGATGTAGTGTTTGCACTGAAGAGATGGCGGCATTATTTATACAGTGAAAAGTTCTAGGTATTCATTTGTCATAAGAGCCTCAAATATTTATTCTTGCAGCTTGAATTGAATATGAGGCAGTGTAGTTAGATGGAGCTACAAAAGGATTATGACTGCAAGATACTGCACCACTCGGGGAAAGCGAATGTGGTGGCAGATGCTTTGACCCAAAAGCATATTGGCATAGTTTCTTATATGATCGTACGAGAATACGATCTATTAGAGAAATTTGCCAGTTTCAGTCTGAATGTCACTCCTTCAGAGAGATATGGTTTGATGGCTAATCTGTGGATTGAGCTTGATTTGATGGATCATATTAGAAAGGCTCAGAGGGAGGATTTTGATTTGATTGAGATTGCTAATCAAATACAGATGGGTACACAATTTGATTTTGGCATTGGTTCTGATGGTATTCTAAGGTTTAGAGGTAGAATCTGTATTCTCAAAGATAAGCAATTAAGGGAGTTAATTCTAGCAAAGGCACATTTATCTAGGTACACTTTACATCCCTGTAGTAATAAAATATATCATAATCTGTGTAAGGTGTATTGGTGGCCTAAAATGAAACGGGACATCACTGGATTTGTTGCAAGATATCTCATATGCCAGTAGGTAAAAGTAAGGCATCAGAAACCAAGAGGAATGCTTCAGCCTCTACTGATACTGTAGTGGAAATAGGAGCATATTACTATGGATTTCATTATGGGATTGTTGAAGACCAAGAGGAACCATGATGCTATCTAGGTAGTTGTAGACAGATTGACTAAATTAGCCCACTTCCTTGCCATAAAGTTTACTGATTCTCTTAATGCCTTAGCCGATCTATATGTTAGAGAAATTGTCCGATTGCATGGAGTCCTAGTAAGTATCACTTCTGACAGAGATTCCAGGTTTACATCACATTTCTGAGAACGTTTTCAGGATGCTATGGGATCTCAATTGAATTTTAGCACAGCTTTCAATTCGCAAACTGATGGATAGTCCGAACGCACCATTCAGATGCTCAAGGATATGTTGAGAGCTTGTGCATTGGATTTTAAGAGCTCTTCGGATGATCATCTTCAATTGGCTGAATTTGCTTATAATAGTAGCTACCATTCTATCATCAATGTGGCATCATATAAGGTTCTCTATGGCAGGAGATGTCGATCCTCAATTGGTTGGGAAGAAGTGGGTGACAGAAAGATTTTAGCTCCCAATTTGGTTAAGCAAGCTTTAGCAGATGTCCAGCTCATTTGTGAAAGGTTGAAGGTTGCTCATTGTCGATAGAAAAAATTATGCAGATGTCAGATGCCAACCACTAGAATTCTCAGTAGGGGATTCTGTATTCTTAAAAGTCCCACCCTCTAAAGGGATTATGAGATTCGGTAAGAAAGGAAAATTGAGTCCTCAGTATATTGGGCCTTTTGAGATCTTAGACCAAGTGAGAGACATAGCTTATCGGTTAGCACTACCACCAAAGTTATTTGGAATTCATAGTGTCTTCCACATATCTATGTTATGGAAGTACCATCCAAATCCATTGCATGTAATTCAATATGAGCCGTTATAAATCAGGGAAGATATAAGTTATATTGAGAAGTCGATTCGGATCTTGGATAGGAAGGATAAGGTACTACGGTCTAAGACTATTCCGTTAGTCAAGGTTCTCTAGCAATACCATTCAGAGGAAGAAGCTATGTGGGAGTTAAAGAGCTTGATAAAGGAAAAATATCTAGAGCTTTTCCATTGATAGGCCTATTCAAATTTCAAAGACCAAATTTCCCAAGGAAGGGAGGATGTGAGATCCATATTTCCTAATACTATACTATATGTCATTGAATCAAGGTATCTCATAACCATTTCCATTCATTGGGTTTTATAGGTATAATTGAGAATTCATGTTGTGGGCCCCACTGAAACTTTCATAGCACGGATGGACATGAGACTCCACAGTACTGATATTTAGAGCAAAACAATATGATGGTAAGTTTCTGTAACTCAAAATCATCTATTTTGATCATTTTAGGAAATATGCAAAAAATTTTAAAATGACAATTAAGGACATAAGTCGAAGGAATTTTCATGAATAACGGTCAAACCAAGTGGATTTTTTACCAACCAATAGAAGTATGATAATCTACATGTGATAAAGTTCTATGTCATGCCATTAGATAGACTAAATCACACGCGAAGAATAAAATTTAGGCGATTGGCATGATAAGGGTATTTTCATAATTTCACCTTTTTGGTCAGTCAAACCTTATTAAACCCTTATCCAATGATTAGAATATGTTAAATACTTATATTTTAGGATAAAATAAATATTTGGGAGATAATTTGACTGATTAATAACGTTATGAAATTTTAAGGGCAAAATGTCTGAAATTTTTAATCATAAGGGCATTTTGGTAATTTTTATTAAAATATGATTTTTTTTCTAAAGCTTTTTCTGGTGATCTTCTTCATTAGGCTGACCACCCCTCATCGTTTTTCATTTTGCACCATTTTTGAAAGCTTGTAAGAGAGAGAAAGCTTAAGAAAACCTTATCGAAACACACCGAAGCAAAAAATAGTCTTCACAAACCCTACCTAGTTTTTAGTGCTCTTCAATTTGGTACCAAAATCCAAGCCAAAGGAGGCCAAAATCTAGGGAAATCAGGTCTGTAATTTTCAACCCACAAATGTAAGTGAGAGAAAGGTTAGATTTTCATGGTTTTATGGCTCTATATTATGTGATCTACATGTTTAGCTATGTATTTAGCCTTGAATTAAACTAAAACACATGAATTGAGTACTTAGGGTTTTGATCACTATTCATCTTACATGAATTATAGGTTGTTCAATGCAAAAGTGCTATAGAATCAATATAGAGAATGCATAAAACGCAAATACGGCCTTAAATTTTTGAAACGGAATGTGTGTGCGTGTGTGTGTGTGTGAGAGAGTGTAAATCTGGCCTAATGAAGGGGAAGGTGCTTATTTCAATGTGTTTTGGATGCGAAGAGAATGTATAAATTATTAGAAGGCTACCAATGAAATCAGAATTGAAAACGTAGTAGTTTTTTTACGCTAGTTGCAGTGTTAGCACTGGTATGAATTAGACCAGTTTGGCAACTGCAATAGGCAATGTGATAGTTCTTAGAATGGTAAATATTCTTTTTATGGAAGTGTGGTAATTTGATTGTATCTATGTGGTATTTTGCAACTCGGAAGTGAGTGGTGTAATCTGGGTGCTATTGAGATTTTCGATAGAACTCGAGAGGTAATGAATATGTGTAAAAGACATAGAGATACTATGGTTGCATATTGGTTTCGAAAATGAAATTATGGAAAGATTTTGGAATGATTTCTACTGTTTCGTACATGAATGTTAGGGTAAACTTATCATTATACTGCTGAAATTTTGCAAAAACGTACCTCGAATCTTGTACCCTAAAAATGGATCTTTGAAGTGCTTTAAATGGATTTTGGGAAATTAAAATGTTTAAATCTCATATAATTAGCATAGGAGCACAAAATTTACAATTTAGTTTTTATGTTTTATACGAATAATAATATTGATTCTATACATAAATAAAATATTTTGAACTCTGAAATCTGAATTAAGAATTTTTGATGAATTTTTTATTATTGAATTGCTATTGTTCTAATTTGGTGAATTTATGATTCGTTTGAAAGTTTTGCTTTATTGTTCTGAATATGAAAATCTGTTTATACTGAATTATAAACTGTTTTGAGACTATTGGCCCTAAAGTAACCTTCAGGCTTAATCAGGCATTCTGAGTATTCAATTATATGTTGTTAGACCTGCCAAGTCTTCAACACCGCAGATGTCACCTGGCAAGTATACACTGTAGACTTTTTTAACTATGGCCATGTGTCATTTCTAATCCCTTTGGGATTTTTATTTCTTGCATGATACTGTTAGGTGTAGCCTAGTCTCCATTATATTGCTTTTGAATTGATTTATATTGATTACTGAATCTGATCGTACTTTTAAAATCTGATCGAGTGATTTGATTTTCCGAATGTTTGATTTCTGAATATGAATAATTGAATTCGATTTACTGAATGATTGATTTTCTAAATCTGATCGATTGATTTGACTTTCGATAATTTTGATAATTTAAATTAGATTTAAATTTGATTATTTTCTAATTTAAATTTTGTATAATTTCTGAATGATTTATAATATTTTTTGAGTGGTATATAAAATTTTATCTTGGAAACTATACCTTTGAATTAATTATTTTGCTAGAAACTAATTTATTCCTTATAGTTGGATTTAAGGATCGGGACACGTGAGGTGCTCTAAAGCATTTCCCATATTCAGCCTGGTTACCTAATCAATTATAGTATCCTTCCTTTTATCATGCATGAACTCTATTTTTAACCATATGAATTATTTAAAATATATTTTTATTATGCATGTAGACATGCATAGTATCAGTACTTTTATACGTATTTCTTACTAGGCTTTCCCTGAAGCTCACCCCCTTTTTCCTCCTCCAGATTATCTACAATAAAGCATTCGATTTTGTGATGGTCACTTTTGCTGTATCCCTTAGGCGGTTCACTGATCACCGTAGAGGTATACATTTTACTTTTTATATGTTCAGACTTTGTATTTACAGTACTACAATATGTAAATATTGTACAGGGGATGTAAATATATTTTGTAAGCGATTGTAAATTTTTCGTATACATAAATATTCATAATTTCTAGATTCTGAGGTTGTGATTATAAATAAACTCTAAGTGTGTACTTGACAGACAGCACAACCAACTATAAATTATGCGATATGTATGTATTTCAGATCGTGACATGCATGCAAGGGAGCTTCACTCAGAAAAGCATTTGGGAAGAAATTAATAAACTCGATAGGAACTTTCTTTGGGGTTCCAATGATAATCACAAGAAAATACATATGGTTAATTGGGCCACATTTACCAAACATAAAAATGATAGGGGCCTCGGAATTAAAGATATGCATTGTCTCAACAAGGTGAACATGACAAAATTGATTTGGGGATTTATCAAGGAACCCGACAACATGTGGACTAAAGTTCTTCAATCAAAATATTCTAGTGTTTTTATTAAGAAGGCTTGTTTCCCTCTGTGGACTGGGATAAGGAAAAGTGGAATCTATTTCAAGAAGTGGGACATGATTTGGTTTTCTTAAGGCAATTTTACATGGACCTTGGTAGCAACAAGATGAATATAAGATTGTCAAATAAATTCTTCATAATAGAGGAGAGTGGTTGTTTGATAAGATAAACTACCTTCTTTTTTGAGTTGTTAAAATAGAGGATTAGAGCCATTCCTATTCAAATAAGGGGGTCGGATAAAGATGTTATAGCATGGAAAGCTAATCCAACTAGAGAAGTTTCGCCCATATTTGCCTATAACATCATCAAAGGCAGCTCAGAGGACAACAACCCCATATAGAACAAGATTCGAAAAACTCTTTCCCTTCCTAAAATTCATTTTTTTCTGTGGTGTTGTTGCCATAAGAAAGTGGCAACTAGGCAAAACTTAACTGCCTGTGGAATGCAAGTTCCAACTATTTGTCTTTGGTGCAACACTGAAGATGAATTGGTGTTACATTATTTAAGAGACTACAGCCTTATTAGAAATATTTGTGAGACAATTAAAACTCCAACTTCTCTCTTCTTCCTTCTTTCTAGCCTGACTTTCATGATTGGCTCTCAACAAATATCACTTTTAATCTTGATTTATTAGTGGATGGAGTTCGTTAGAAAGTTATGTTTGCTTTTTTCTTATGGTTTTTTTGGATAAGTCGCAACAAAATTCTCTTCCAATGAGAAACTGAAAATCCTCAAGAATAGTCCAAGAAGACTTGGAACAAAATTAAAGAATTTTGAGCCATTGCAAGACAAAGCCGAAAAAACAAAATCATTGCCATATTCAAGTTAAATGGAGTCCCCCATCAGAAACCTACATCAAGTTTGTTAGCTTTAAATTGCCATATATATTTTGAAATGACAAAAACTTAAGGGATCTTTTATGTTTTGATTCATATTGTAAATTTGCTTTATCACACATGATTCTCTCAAACCATTTTAAGTGTTAATATCAAACATTAAGACCATGATTCAATTGTATATTCTTATTGGTCTTAATACTTTACAAAATGAGTTTGAATATTTTAATGAAAGTAATTTTCTCAAGAATATATTTATTCACAAGTTTAGAAAATTACTTTATAAGTTTTTGGACTAAGTTTTCATTTGAGAAAGTCATAAAAAACTCCCATAAAATTCATAAATGTTTTGGGATAAATTAAAATCAAAGTCTACATCATTTCTAACCCAAAATGGCCCAGAAAAGTGTAGGAAAAACATGAGGGATTGATCCCCTAGGATGAAGGATCCATCTCAGAGTGGTAGAATGCTCCCAAGAAGCAAAAAGGAAGCATGAGATCGATCCCCTAAGGGAAGGGATCGATCCTTTTACACGAAAAAGCCTCCAATTGCTAGTTTCTGTGAGATACAACGGCTACATTCGTTTTTAGCTCCAACCAACGACAAGAATACATCCAATGGACTATAAATAGAGGCTTGGAAGCTTAAGAAAGAAGGAGAGCAGCCAATACGTATTATTCTTCAATTTCTTCATCTTCTCTAAGCATCTTAAAGAGTTCAAGAGCTAGAGTTCAAGAGCTAGAATTCAATATCTTCTATTACTCTCATCATTTTTGTACTTTATAGCACAAATCCTTTAGATTATCTTTTCTAGAGCTTAATCTTTGTAATCACTTGCCTATCTAAAGGCTTTTCTTTGATTACATTCCTTGTAAACACATTCACAACTTGTAAAAAGGGAGGTTTCTCTTAAGCCTTAAAAAAAGAGGGAGGTTTCTCTTGAGCCTTGAAAAAGAGAGATTGTAAAGACAAATTCAAGTTGGTAAATTTGGAGAAAATCCTTAGGAGCGTCTCAAAGTAAAGGATGTAGGCAAGGTTGCCGAACCTCTATAAATCGCTTATGTACATTTCTCTTTCCCTTCTCTCTTTATTTACTTGCAATTATATTTGTGTTTATTGTATTGAATTTAGATTGCATGCTTGCATAGCCTATAGAACTTAAAAAACATTAATATAGGCTAGTAAATTTAGAGGAATCGAAAAACGACCTTAAGGTTAGTTAAAAATCAATTCATCCCCTCTCGGTATAGAGCCAACAATTGGTATCAGAGCTTAGGCTCGAGATTGATTTAGATTAACATCTATCGAATAAAAAGATCATAAATGGCTTACTTGAATGTAGGCACACCCCTAGGAGAAGAGCAACACTCGTTAGTTAGACCTCCACTTTTCAATGGAGAGAATTACTCATATTGAAAAATTAGAATAATGTTGTTTGTGTAATCTAATGACTATGAAGTGTGGAGAGTGATAGTCAATGGTCCCAAAATTCTAATGAAGAAAGTAAATGGAAAGGACGTCCCTGAAAGTGAGGATGAGTGGAACACAAATGACATGAGATTGGCTCAATCGAATGCCAAGGCTATGCACACTCTCTTTTGTGCATTAGGTCCAAATGAATACAATAGAGTCTCTTTATGTGAGAATGCTAAATAAATATGGGACAAATTGGTCATTACACATGAAGGGACCAATCAAGTTAGAGAAACTAAAGTCAGAATGCTCACACATGACTATGAGCTTTTTAGGATGAAAGAAAATGAGTCCATGAGTGATATGTTCACTAGGTTTAATGACATAATCAATGGACTTGAGGCATTAGGCAAGACCTATTCCAATGTAGAAATGGTTAAGAAAATTTTGAATAGCTTGCCAAAGTCTTGGGAGGCAAAGGTAACCGTAATAGAAAAGTATAAGGATCCTAATACCTTGTCTCTAGATGAGCCTATGGGCTCGCTAGTTACATATGAATTGAAAATGAAAAGAAATGAAGTGTCTTCAAAGAAAGTAGGTGTAGCACTTAAGTCTTCCACTCATGAGAACATTATAGATGATAGTGATGAGAGTGGAGATGAGGAAGAAAAGGAAATGGCAATGTTTGCCAAAAGATTTAATAGGTTCATGAGAATGAAGGAGAGAGAGAATAATAGGAGACATCAAAGCGGAGAGTCAAGTAGAAGAGAGGACCCATTAGTGTGCTATGAATGTAATGAACTGGGTCATACTAAGTTAGATTGTCCCTTACTTAGGAAGGAAAAGGATAGGAAGCCTAGGAAGAAAGCATTTGTGGCTGCATGAAGCAATAATGATAGCTCCGATAAGGAAAACGTAGATGATGAGGTAGCCAACTCATGCTTTATGGCTATTAGTGATGATGAGGCTAGTTGTAGTTCTAGTGAAGATAATATTTATACCTTTGATGAACTACAAAATACCTTTAATGAATTAGCAAATGAGTTTCAATGCATGAACTCCAAATATAAAAAGATTATTGCTAGATTGAAAATAGAAAATGAAATGCTATTAAATGCCAAGCTTGATTTTGAAAAGAAATTAGAAGAAGCAAATCTAGAAATTGATTAAGTAAATAAAAAGAACTTAAATTTGCATAAATCATTTTCTAGATTCTACATGGGTCAACAAAAGCTAGATCATATGTTAGAGACCCAAAGAGCATTCTTTGACAAAGAGGGGTTAGGCTATAATGCAAAACAAAAAGAAACTCATCTTAAGAATTTCCTAGTGAGCAAAAATTCTATGCATGATACATCTCTCATATGCTCACTATGCAATAGAATAGGCTAACCTCTTAAGCATGCACATATAGAAAAACTACTTTTAGAGGAAAAGTAGTTAGGAAGATGTAGATTCCAAAGCATGCTATAAATAATTATGATTTGAGTTTGAAATGGATCCTTAAAGGATCAAAAATTGTTTGCACTAACTTTCATAGAACCAAGAAAATTGGGTTACCAAAGCATGTTTGAAATTGCTTGGTGTAGGAGTGTTAGAGCATGGAATTACAATGGAACAATGGAGTTTGAATGCACAACACATCCTCATGGAGTTTGCTTGTGCCAATAAGAAAGAGAAAGAGCTTGGGAATCCATTTTTATCAAGGTGACAACAATTTCTCAAAGAATGGCTAATGGTGGATTCAATAATTCAAGGCAAAGCATTCTCAAGCCAGGAGTTTTGTAAGCTTAAATTCTATCTTTCAAAAACTCATGTGTTAAAATTGTTTGCCTAATTTAATGAGGCATTTTGTTAATGATTCATGATGCATTATGAGTTGAATGATTGAACAAAAGGCATGATAAATGATTTTTGATTGATTGTTCTTGATGCATTAAACGATTGAATGAAATGAAGGAAACCGAAACAAACACGCAGCAAAATATAAATCATTCGGCCTCCACCAGGATCGATTCGGAGAGTTGCCTGATTAGGGTTTCGAGATTTTACCTAACGTTTTCTCTGATTTTCTGTCATTGGTCGAGTCACAAGCAACAACTTTTCGTTCCTGCCTCTATGGTATCCACACGAACGGATCTCACGACTCTTGAACGTCTCACGATCAGAAGCCTTAAAGAGTGTTTTTGATTCCTTATAACCGAATTGCTAGCTTCGATTAAAAGAATAATTTTTTGTTCTGTTTTTTTTTTGTAGCTTTGTTTTAGAAAACATTCTTTTATAGGCAGTAAATTTTACCCTAAAATTTACTGCCAAACAGAACTCTAATCCTACTTAGAATAGGATTAGCTATATCCTTAATCCAATTCAGAATAGGATTAGATATATCCTTAATCCAATTCAGAATAGGATTAATTAAGCTTTTCATTGATCCGTTCTAAGTGTGCGACCCAATAGGTTCTCAAAACAATGGCAATGACAAAATTGTCATAGACAATGAGCGGTATCTAGCAACACATCATTGCTACCCATGTAACGAGAATGTCAATGACTCGACATAACCTTACTCGTGATAGATGTTACCGTGTAGTCTAATCCCTTTATCCTTTGATGTCTTGATTAGACACAAGTCATGGAATGTGTCACACTTGTATAGTCTAATCAGCGTTCTTGATTCCTGAGTAGACTAATTAAACAAATAAAATCAATATCTCATATTGACTTATTCGAGCACGGCCATGCATTTTTAGTCTCACTCTATCAAAGGGCCCAAGACATCACTCTTGTTATATAAGAGGGATAAATCCTATCTTGATCACTCAACATCCCTCTACATAGATCAAGGCATACCCAACTACTACCTTTATAGTCCATCCTGTTACGAATGACATCTAGCAGCATTAAAGTATGCAATTCTCTATGTTGGGATCTCTGATGATCTCAAGTCAAAGGATCACATACACCATCATCACTATGAGAATCGCTTATGACACTCATATAACAATCCATGTAGCATTCTCATGGAGGGTCGATCCAGTACATAGTTCTCTAACATGTACCTATGTGATGACTTGATATCCTATATCCATGACAATGGTCATCAGTCAACCACATACTAGTCTTATCGTATCATTGTTATCCTTGTTCACAATAATACTTGACTAGGGATATTTTAAGAATAATGTGTTATTACTATTCTAAGGACATTATCATATAAGATTACATTACGCAGTTATAAGACAAATATAATAATGAACTATAATAAAATGTCATGATACATAAAAATGCCAAAGTCAATCATCTAATGAATGGTTCTAAGGGCATAATCCAACATGAAAACCATGCTTAAAGATTTTGAAATGATATTGTGTGATTTGAGCAAGTATGAGATGTGTTGATAATATATTTGCTCCAAAAATGTCAAATATGTCATTCATGCAAAATGTCATGTCATGAGCATCAATGAGAAATATGTATATGAAAATTATGGCATGATGTTCACAAGTGTGGTGATTTGATGATATATATGCTTAAAATCTATGTAAACATGTTTGTTTTGGCATATTTATGTTTTCAAATTTATCGGTTTAGCAAAAATATGCATAACTCTTAAAATGATCTCCTTTGTAACCAAAAATGCATTTTATGGTGCAAATCCTTCCAAAATTACAGAATCTATTATTAAATGGTTTTTCATTCATATTTTTCATTTATACAAGTCCAAAATTATGTTACACAAATGTTTAAACTTTTACTTGGACTTAAAATACTCAAAAACGAAGTTTTAGCATCTCAAAATTTGAATTTTCAGTCAAAATTCTGCAGAAATTGGATGAGGGATCGATCCCTCCACATGTAGGATTGATCCCCTTGGACAAAATGCAAAAAATCTGCATTCTGGAATTAAAGGATCGATCCCCTTACTCTAGGGATCGATCCCTCTAGGCAAAATATGCCTATTTCGAGGGTTTTTAAGCAAAAATTGAGAAGTTTTCTTAATTTTTTTGATACCTTCTTTCTTCTCAACTTAAAATTCATTGTTTTAACCTTGTTTTTGATCTTTTCAATATGAAAAATCATTTTTCATTGGATTCATACCTCAACTTCAACAATTGACATTATTTTCAACAATCAATAGCTTTTTCATTGAACTTAAAAGTGCAAATTCATATTTCTTGTTGAAAATACTCATGATTTGCATAAATCTTGAAATAATCTTGAATTACTTTCAATGAATGCTTAAACATTATTTCAAGAATTATTTAAATGATTTGTGTATATATTTGAGAATTTGATGAACTAGTGATTGATAAATATATTAATTTCTTTTGTTCATCGTAGTCAAACATGCTTAAGAGGACTTCATCTTATAGCTTGACTCACATATTCCCATTAGGCATCATGATATATTTTTCGTGGAATATGAATAATTAAAGGTCAATATATATGCTTGAATGATAAAATGATCAAAACTTGACCTTAAGGATTGAATTCAAATATGACTTAGGTAAATATAATGTTTGAGATGCCTAACACATTACCTAGAGTCATAATTGTCCTTGGCCTACAATTTGTGATGATAAATGGATCTTAAATGTTCAAATGCATGAAAATTTGTCATCCATGAACTTAGATTGATCTTATGGCCAAATTTGTAAAGAACTTAGGCTTTAATGACAACATCAATATTTAAAGATAAATGCAAACTTGAACAAATGCACTTTCATTGATATCCATGCATTGAATCTTGATTGTTTTGATGTTGAACTTGTATGTTTGCTTAAGTTGAATCAATTGTCTATGAGATGAAAACATTAGTTTTTCATTAAATTATACTTGACTTCACTCATAGATTGAAAATCTTAATGATAAAACACATTTTAGCTAGATAATATTGATTCACTTAGGTAAAGCCATTTTAGTTAAAATAGCATATACCCTCTAAACCTTAAATGATTATAACAATTAGGGATATGGCTGTTAAAGTGATTAAGATGAAAATCTTGAACTCTTCCTTGCTCATAATTGGTTAAGATCTTGAATGGAAAATTGAGCATAGGATTCTTTAGTGTTATGGAAGAAAATGTGTACAATTGAATGACAACAATTGAATGACATGAACCTTTAAATCTTCCATATAATTAGAGTTGTGCTTATGAATATGGATTACTACTTTATGATAGTATGGTAATGCTTATTTAATCCATATTCATGTTTAATGGTGTGTGTGATTGTATGCTTACATGTTTGACTTGCTTATTCACTAAGCACACCACACATAACAATTATCATCATGCAAAATGGCTAAGTCAACCATTGGTAACAATTTGTATGATCTTTAAATTGACAATTCTTTTACATGAGACACTATTGTGCTAGAATTTGTAGTTAATTGATGTATGATTTAATTCTATGCACACTCCTTTTTGAAAATTATTTATGAGCTCATGCATATGATATATCATCTAATTTCAGCTCATAATCATGACGTATTGTCATGCACCCTAATTAGACCTTAGAGAACAATTGATATACTTAGGCACTTCATAGAATTGAAATAAGCAAGTTATAGAACTTAATAGATAATTTATAAATAACTTGCTTCATTATTTACCAATTGAGAACTTCTTGCAAAATTATTTATAAACAATTGGTATAGGAATATAAGCCTTGTCCTTTGCATGCCTAAACATCTCATATTTTTTAAGGATATTGACTTATTTATTTGTGCTATGAGTCCCACGTACTACCATTTCTTGTTGAATGGAGCATATTTTCTTGATTTTCACATTAATTAAGCCATATTTTTAGGGGGAGCATAATTTTTCCTTCTTTTTGCTATGACAAAAGGGGGAGAAATAATGAGGTTTGAAAACTTCTTTTGTAAACCATGCTTATATTTAGAGGGAGTTTTATATTTAAAACCATGCTTTATTTGAAGGGGAGTATTTCATCAAAGAATTTTCAAAGCAAATTTACCTTAAGTTTTGTCATAACAAAAAAGGGGAGATTGTTAGCTTTAAATTGCCATATATATTTTGAAATGACAAAAACTTAAGTGATCTTTTATGTTTTGATTCATATTATAAATTTGCTTTATCACACATGATTCTCTCAAACCATTTTAAGTGTTAATATCAAACATTGAGACCATGATTCAATTGTATATTCTTATTGGTCTTAATACTTTACAAAATGAGTTTGAATATTTTCATAAAAGCAATTTTCTCAAGAATATATTTATTCACAAGTTTAGAAAATTACTTAATAAGTTTTTGGACTAAGTTTTCATTTGAGAAAGTCATGAAAAACTCCCATAAAATTCATAAATGTTTTGGGATAAATTAAAATCAAAGTCTACATCATTTCTAACCCAAAATGGCACAAAAAAAGTGCAGGAAAAACATGAGGGATCAATCCCCTAGGATGAGGGATCCATCTCGGATTGGCAGAATGCTCACAGGAAGCAAAAAGGAAGCATGGGATCGATCCCCTAAGGGAAAGGATCGATCCCTTTACACGAAAAAGCCTCTAATGGCTAGTTTCTGTGAGATACAATGGCTACATTCGTTTTCGGCTCCAACCAACATCAAGAATACATCCAAGGGACTACAAATAGAGGCTTGGAAGCTCAAGAAAGAAGGAGAGCAGCCAAGACATATTATTCTTCAATTTCTTCATCTTCTCTAAGCATCTCAAAGAGTTCAAGAGCTAGAATTCAATATCTTCTATTACTCTCATCATCTTTGTACTTTATAGCACAAATCCTTTAGATTATCTTTTCTAGAGCTTAATCTTTGTAATCACTCGCCTACCTAAAGGCCTTTCTTTGATTACATTCCTTGTAAACACATTCACATCTTGTAAAAGGGGAGTTTTCTCTTAAGCCTTAGAAAAGGAGGATGGTTTCTCTTTAGCCTTAGAAAAAAAGGGAGGTTTCTCTTGAGGCTTGAAAAAGAGAGAGGTTTTTCTTGAGCCTTGAAAAAAAGAGATTGTAAAGAAAAATTCAAGTTAGTGAATTTGGGAAAAATCCTTGGGAGCGTCTCAAGATAGAGGACATAGGCAAGGTTGCCGAACCTCTATAAATCGCTTGCGTACATTTCTCTTTTCCTTCTCTCTTTGCTTACTTGCAATTATATTTGTGTTTATTGTATTGAATTTGGATTGCATGCTTGCATAGCCTAGAAAACTTAGAAAACATTAATATAGGCTAGTGAATTTAGAGGAATTGGAAAACGACCTTAAGGTTAGTTAAAAACCGATTCATCCCCCTCTTAATATAGCCTATAGAGCCAACAAAGTTAAATGCTAACGACTCTACAATCGGAAATTCTGGAAGAGCGAGGGCTGGTGGCATTTTTCGTAATGCTGATGATTCTCGGATCAGAGTTTTCGCCAAGAATCTTGGAATAACCTCTAACGCTACTGCTGAGTTGTGGGGGTTGAGAGACATACAAGCATTATCTTACTGTTGAGAAAGGCTTCAACAATCTTATCATTGAGATGATTCCTAGATCATTGTAAGGTATGTTATAGGAGAGAAAAATTCTAAATCTATTACAATTTCTACTGTCTATACTTCAAATATTCATAAGACAAAAAAGCCCTTATCTAAAAAGACATTAATGCCCTAATATAAACAAAGTCATCTCCTCTTCTCTTTATCAGCTTCCTCTTCTCTCCTCTCTTTCTATCACCAACTTCATCCTCCTTTTAAATTTACAATTTATTATTAATAATATATATAAATAATAATTAAAAATAAAAATATTTAATATGTTCCTACGTAAAAGTCTTGCATAGGAACGAATTGCGCCTGAACAAAAATATTGTGTTGAAACAATTCCCCTGCACAAGTAATTTTGCGTAAGAGCATTGTTCCCGCACAAGGTGAGGTGCGCTTGCGTAGGAACATTGTTCCTGCAAAAGTGAACAATATTTTTTTTTTGTGTGGGAATAAATTGTTCTGCTCTAGCTATTTTTTAATTTTTAATTTGTTTTATTTATACACCCAATACCCATTGTTTTTTTTTGCACAAGTAGTTTGAGCAAGAACACTTTGTTGTAGAAAAATAAGTAAAGAAAATGAAAAGAAGATGAAAAGAGTAGAGTGAAGAACAGCTCCAAAGATGAGTTAAAAAAAAAAACGAGCTCCAAAGAGTTTCTGGCGGGATGAAGATTGAATTTGGGGTTAAAATATTGTAGGGTTAAAATTGTGAATGAATGGGATATATTTAGTATTTTTTCGTCGTGTAGTTAAATTGTAGTGAAAAAAGTAAAAAAATGTTAGTAGATTTAGAATTTCTCTATGGGAGATTGTTCTGTTTCTCATACTCATTTTACTCTCATTTCTGATAGCAGGAGATTGCTTCAGAAGGTGGCAAAGGCTAGGATCTTCCATGTTTACCGTGAAGCTAACGGGTGTGCAAACGTTTTGGCATAGTTGGGGACTGGTCTTAACATCTCTTTTGTTTTCTATAAATCACCTCCAGGGATGTAAATAGGTATCCTATAAATGGGCACCCTGTAATACCCGACCTGATTAAGCAGGTTTAGGGTAGTTAATAATCGGGTTTGAGTAGTAATTTTACTACCCGTCATGGGTTCGAGTAATGATCTTAAGATACCTTACTACCTGAATCTGATTACAAATAATAATTTTTTAATATTATTATATATTTATTTATAAAATATTTATTATTAATATAATACTTAATTAAATAAATTAATTAAGTAATTTAATTATGATTTTTAACATTAATTTATTTTTATGAGTTAATTTAAATGTATTAATTTAATTTTTCTTAAAATTAAATTTAAATTTAAATTTAAAAATCAAACTTTGACTTAATAAACAGGTATTTAGCGGGTTCGGATAGTTCTTATATTAAATGGATAGGGTTCGCGTAGTTCTTATATTAAATATATAGGGTTCGAATAGTAAAAATCAAAATAATCGGATATTTAATCAAATTCAAGTATTTTAAATATAATTGGGTTCAGGTACTTCGAAATTCACGGATACCCGCTCTATTTACATCCCTAATTACCTCCGGGCAAGATGCTATCCTGCTTATTGTATGACTCTATGGGGCTGTGTATGCCCAGAATAATCGGATGTAACCCCTTTAGGGGAATTTTTTAAGTAAATGAATGTTCATTTTTCACCCAAAAAAAAAATACTAAACTGAGAATGGGAAGCAAAAGGGGGCAGGTGATTATACATAAAAGTGAGCTGATGTTGAGATATGTGCTTGCTTTTTGTGTGTTTCCTTTTTCTTCGAACACTGGATAAGGCTAAACTAGATGCTTTCACATGGTCAGTTTTGTTGGTGTTTGCTATTTCAGGCTTCTAACACTTTTTGCATGTGCTCAGATGCTGTGGGCCATTTTCATTTCAACCTGATAATAGAAATCTAGGAGTTAAATATTTTGCGACTTCGGCCAGTCCCAGCTGTCAGCAGGAGGTGTTGGCAATGCCAGTGGGTAGTTCTAGCTATTGGAGCCCATTTGACTGATCCAATGGGGTTAGCTAGTTAGCTAGCACAAAGGTTTGAAGTAAAATTTATAATTTGGATTCGTATAATGTAAAATATAAAAATATCATGTTAAAATTTATATAAACTTCATAAAAATATAATTTTTTAAAAATTTTATTATATTCATATACATTTTTTACTTAATTATAGTTTATGTTACTTTGCTGACTTTTATTCGATTGGTATCATATCATATTATTATATCGTGTCTAAGATTACTATATCTAGTTTCAAGTGCTAACCCACACGAGTCTAAGTTACATAAAAGATCAGCCCATTGGATTGGTTTGTTTAGAACTCTACATTTTGGTTGTTGAAATAAGTGAAAAATTTAACAAACTAAATCCCATTAACTAAACCAGACACATGAGACATGCTTTTTTAAAAATGTATCATGTTTGAGATTTTTTTACTTGAAGAATTAAAAAAGTGCAATATATATTACATAAGATATTTGCAAAGAAATTTTTAAAGAACTTTTGAATAAAAAGAGTTTAATGATTGTATAAAAAGCAATGGCATTCCTTCAGGCATTATAATAGTTAGAGGGAATTTAAAGAATTCTTTTCTTGTGTTTTGCGGCAAACATTCCTTAAGGTTCCTTCTGGAATTGCGTTTGTACCAAGCTCTACTTTTATACCGACCTCATTAGATTACTTCTCTACTTTTCACGTATATAACCTTTTCGAAAGTATTGGGCTTGAAAGTGGAAACAATCCTGAAACCGGTCATTTCTGTCCTTCTGAAACAAAGAAAAAGCCAAACCGACAAGGTATAGAGTGAATGAAACAGTAGACAATATTCTCGGGAAATATGAGCCATTCTCCTGAAAGGTCTCCTCCGAATAATCTACTAAATTTCAGTCTGTAGGGTTAACATGTAGAGCTAATTTTTCAAGTAGACTACTGGATAAATGTAAGAGCTATTGCTGTAAGCTTAACAGTCAACCTCAACCATACTTTTCTTTTCAAGTCTCAAGATATTAGCAGATACTGTATTAGCTGTGGAGACTGTGACATAGCTTGTTGCATTTGCAGTCTCATCCTATACTGTTACTTGAATCTTAACAGCAATTTCTGGGATGGATTTATGTTAATTATATATCAGAAAATGGAAATCTTCAAATATATATATATATATATATATATATATATATAAAATTGTGTAATATTGGAGTTCCTCCTCTAATGTAAGAAGGACTTTGTCAATCTTTACTTGGCAAAGCTGATTATGTTCTGTTTGTCAAGAGAAGGAGACTAAGTTTGATTCTTGTCTTGGAATCTTGTTCTTCATCCTGCATCCTAGAAGAAATTATTGCTTATAGATTTCTTTACTGATGATTAAGTACTGAAAGCAATCTGTCGAGAAAAACATGTATGTAAGACTAACAGACTGCTTTTACACTATTCTTAATTGATTCACACTTTTTGATCAATCATCAACGTTTTGGTACATAATTTTCCTGCATTTGAAATTCACTGTAACTATATGGTTCTAAACTTGAAAATGAAATCAATATGTATGAGTTTGATGACTGAGAGACATTATCCAATGAGGAAATCAACTTTTGGAATAAATCCAGAAAGTGGAATTGCCACGGTTAATATGCTGATTCCTGCTTAAGCTTTACATGAATTAATGACATTCCTTTGTAATATATAGAGGTGGCAAATGGGATGATTCAAGCAGGTTCGATTCGAGTTATATCTAAGTTCGGGTTATTTTGGTTTTGGGTTATTTCGTTTTCAGATTTTTTCGGTCTTGGTTTTTTCCGGTCTCGGTTTTTTCCAGTCTCAAGTTTTTTTGGTTTCGGGTACTTTCGATTTCAGGTTTTTCAATTTTGCGTATTTTCAGGTTCGGTTATTTTCGGATTCAGTCTATTTTCGAGTTTGGTCCGGTTTTAACTAGATGGGCTTGGTGAGCTTAGTCAAATTATTTTGATATTGTTTAAGTTATAAATATTTTTATAATTTTGAATGTAATAATTAATTTATTTTTATATAGTTAAATAAAATATAATAGAAATGTTAAATTAAAGCTAAAATTTAATAGATATTTATATAAATATAAATTTTTACATTTTAATGTTTTTATTACTGACAATTATCATTTTTTTATTTTCTTGCAATATTCACAATTATTATAAAATATATAATTATATAAAAAAATTTTAAGTGAGCCAAATATATATTTATAGTAAAACTAAAGGAAAGTGAAAATCCAAAAGTATTCGCTATACAAATAAATAGCTAACAAATTATAAATAAATCATACTAAACAATTAAAAATTTATATAAATGGCTTTATACTCCTAATAATAACTTATTGGGTCATTGTATTTGTGACGCCCCAAGGTGCACCTGTAGGTCACCGACCCAGGCCACCGCTCCAAACGAGTCAATCAACCATATTGTCCGCTTTGGGGTGTACCACTTTGGGCCATTGTCCCTCACGGTTTTATTGGAGTGCACCTCGAAAGGCCACTACTCCAATTCGCGTCCGGAGTGACTCAAACCCTTGACTTCCTTAAATGTCAAGTCATTGCTAACCCTAGGACAATTGGTTAGGAATGACTTAACACTTGAGGAAGTCAAGGGTTCGAGTTATTTCGGACGTGAATTGGATCGGTGGCCTTTTGAGGTGCACTCCAATAAAACCATGAGGGGCGGTGGCCCAAAGTGGACAATTGGTTTTGAGTGACTTGACACTTAAGGAAGTCAAGGGTTCAGACGCGAATTAGAGCGGTGGCCTTTCGAAGTGCAGTTCGATAAAATCGTGAGGGGTGGTGGCCTAAGGGTGCACCCCAAAGAGGACAATACGGTTGATTGACTCGTCAGGGGTTAATGTACTGAAAATAAATATTTCTTTACCTAAAGTAAAATTAATTAGAGTAGATGAGTAGAAACTCATGTTGGTTGTCGCATGTACCTATGTGCAAGGCAATGTTGCCATTCTTGTCCTTTTGATTCACCACATTTTTACGATATCAGTCCTCTTAAGCATCCCACAGAGGAGCATAAGAGCTTCAAATTCATTGTTTCTTGTCACAATGTGCAAAGCAGTCTCATTTGTAGTTGTCACATCTCGAATGCATTCCTGACAAGCCTTCAGAAATCTAGGTAAGAGATCAAGGTTGTGTTCTTTGGTTATTGCATAGTGCAAAGGAGTCTCACCCTTCTTCCCTTTGACACGGACAAGATCTTTATCAAGTTTGAAGAGAAGTAGCACCAACTCCTTATTTCACTTTACCATGGCAAGGTGAATGGGACTAAAGCCTTGTTGGTTAAGCTTCCTATCAAATGAAGGCTTTAAAATCATTATCTCCATCGCAAAATCAATGCAACCTTTAGTTGCAGCTAGACTTGGTAATTTGTGTCTATAATTCGTTTTCGTGTCGTATAAAATAATATTCGTGTCATGTAAAATACGAAAACTTCATGTTAAAATTTGTGTCAACTCGAAAAACAAAAAAAACATTATTTTTAGCGTTTAACCTATTCATATACGATTTTTTACTTAATTTTAGCCCATGTCACCTCCATATCTTTTATTTGTATCATTTTCGTGTCTTGTCACCATATCGTGTTTAGAATTACCAGGTTTAGCTGCAACTATGTGTAATAGAGTGCCGACAAACTCCAACTCATCAATGTGCCTCAAAACATGACAATCTCTTTGGATTGATGCATATAATTCATTAATATTTCCTTCCTGAGCAGCCCTCCTCAAATTTTCATCCATAACAAGAAGCCAAATGACAGTTACAAGCAGAAAAGTGAAAATAGGCCTAGGATACATGACATAGCTAGCAATCAAAAGAGTAACAGAAGATGAAGGAAATTAAACAAGAGTATGGTTTCAACCAAAATAAATTTCTTATCGTTACCAACATCAATGATGCAGTTCGATTCCATTGGTTTGATCGACGGAGAAGCCGGCCAATATGGGAGACGGAAAAGCTAATTCTTACAAAAAAAAGGGTATGCAAAGAGTCAACAAAACTACAAACCAATCAACTATTGCTCGCTGTTTTTGTCATGTGTTCATAGCAGAAAGTGAAAGAGTAAGGGATTAAGGGAAAAAAGAAGAAACAAGAAACAGCCCAATCATCAAAAGACGAAAATGGAGTGGTCTATAATTGTGATTTGTGAGCGCTTTGGAACAATATGTTTATATCCTTGGGAATTTATAATAAGAATTGCTGGTCTTGTATGAACAAAGAAAAAAAAACTGGCCTTGTTTAGTCCTCAATTATAATAAAAAAGATAATACTAGAATATACCTTAATTTTTTTTCACAAAATAATTATTAAAGTTTTATCCTATACAAATTAGATCATAAACTTGTATTTTACTCTAAATAAACACTTAGTTTTTCAAAATCATGTAATTACCTTTCAATTTGTTAAATAACACTAATCCAGTTTGTATTGCACACATAGTATAATTACGTGAGTTTCAAAGTTTATGGTTTAATTTACAATAAAAATAAAAGTTTATGTATTGATTAGCATAAAAAGATGTTGAGAGCTCATATCTATTTGTATAAAAGGTCAAAGTTATATTTGGCTATTATTTCAAAAAACATTAAAGCTATAGTTGAATAGATATTTGTAAAAGAAAGAAATTAAAAGGAAAGGAAAAGAAAAGAAAGTGTTGTTGCCTGTTCACAACAATTAATTTTGATGACGTAAGAATCTCGATCTTCACGCTAGCTTGTCTTTAAAAACTCTGCAGCAAAGAAAATTATTAGAGGGCAGCAAGGGCTTTCCCCTAAGTGCATACTCTGATACTTAAATCAAGATAGATTTTGGATTCAGTAAGCAAATACAGCTCTTTTTCTATAAAGATGATACTTGAACCTATTTACAGGAGCCATTTAGCGCGTAATTACGAATAAGACTCACAACTTAAATAATCACCTAGTGGATTTTCATGGCCTTTTTGAGTCCTCTTTCCTATTGGGCTCAGATTATCATTAAGCCCACTGTTCTTTGGACTAGTTCATATTAAGGCCCAATAACTTTTAGTATGACTCTCATTAGTTGCTCCTCACACTTTTACAGGGTATACCCTGTGAAAGAGTGAATAGGAGTTTTTTTATAATTATTTTGGGTTTAAAGACTTTTCAGATACTCTCGTGACCTCCTTTTTTTTGGAATTATTGCGAGAAACTCTTGATCTTCACCCGTGCGTACAACTAGTGGGCTTCACCATAGTTTGTAGAACTATTTCCATTTGTTAATCATTCTAACATTCTTCATTTTTTTCTCATGCAAAAATAGATTCTGTTAGGCGTGCTTTTTGGAAGAAGTTGGGTATCAAGAACTTCTCCAACTCTCAAACTGAAATTCCTTATCCTCGAAAAACTAGTTCGCCTCAAAGTGGTGGTTTCAAAACACACTTGAGCTCATACACTACTTCATGCTCATTATGATTGATTCAGTTCCTCTCAATCTTTTAGCCATGTGAGGGGTAAGTTTGTTGCTAGTGAATCACTAATGATTGGTTTTGGTGAATAAAGGAAACTTAAAAAGTCACACGGGTAGAATCGGGATGAGTGCAATACATCCAAGCTTCTCATTAATGATAGGAGGCAATCATTCATGGAGCTGTCAATGAGAGACGTGTATGTGCTCCCCAGATTGCTCCTCTTAACATTCATTGCTTCGTAGTAGATAGGGAAGTGCCATTCATAGGCATGATTTTTGGATCTATGTGGGGGCTAATGAGAACGATTCTGTAGAAGACTATAGGGTTGCCTCCCATTTGGGATGGTCCACCATTTTTCCTCATGATGAGATCGGGTTACTTAGAAGTTTCCTTGCGCATTTTTCGCTTCAAGTCCTTATATTACATCTCGTATTTCGATTCAAGCTCATGCACTTTTTTGTCTTTCGTGTGCATGGCTTACATCACGTATTTTTGCTTCAAGCCCTTTTCTTAGAGTGCATGACTTACCTCGTGCATTTTTCACTTCAAGCCAATGCACTTTTGTCTTTACTCATGACTTACTTCATGAACTTTTTGTTTCAAGTCCATGCGTAGCCTACTTCACACACTTTTCTCTTTAAGCCTTTTTCATCGAGTGTGTGGCTTACCTCGCGCATTTTTCACTTCAAGTCCATGCACTTTTGTCTTCATGCATGACTTACTTTGCGTACTTTTCACTTCAAGTCCATGCTAACCTACTTCACACACTTTTCGCTTTAGGCTTTTTTCTTTGAGTGTGTGGCTTATCTCATGTATTTTTCACTTCAAGCCATGCACTTTTAATGTGAGTGGCCTACCTCACACATTTTTCTCTTTAGGCCTTTGAATTCTTCACTCTTGTCATATGAAATTAAAGTATCATCAATCATAATTATGAATTAAGAATTCTTTGATTGCTCTACCAAATGCATGATAACATAAGAGTAAAATAAATAAAACACAATTTTGTCTAATAAACACATGAAATATCTAAATCATGAAAAAACATAAGCATATGGTCCTATCATTTTCGACTTAACATGGGCTATCCATATCTTCAATAAGCTGTAACTTGGTCACAGGTTGTTCCATGATACTAAAGATATTATTCCAATTGATTTCCTTGCCCTCAGTAAACGTGATATAATGTGCTCTTTCCTATTTTTTATCTCTTGTGCTTGACAAAATTCACACGTATTTAAACTTCACTAACACTTAGGTGGAATTAGATGAAAACATTGTTGTAAGACTTGTCCAGCTACTCTTGGTCCAAGTTTAGTCATTGCTCCTAGCTTTGTCTCTCGTGTGTGGGCCTTACTGCCTGAGGTAGCCTGAAGTGTGGGTCTCGTCGCCTGAGGTACCCGAGATTGTGGGCTCGTCGGCTCAAGATGGTTGAAGTGTAGGCTACGTTGACCTGAGGTGGTCGAGAGCATGAGCCCCGTCGCCTGGGGTGGCCTGCAGTGTGGGACCATATTGTTGTAATGTGCCTTAAGAACGATTCAACTATAGATGAAATCACTTTATATCACAAGATGTTGAGTGGCTTGATGGTTGGGTGCTAGTTGTCACTCATTATGGCATGGGATTGAATCTTAGTTTGCACAAATTATTTTGCACATATTGCTCGTAACAAAGTGATTTGAGCACACTCTACTCTGCTGCGTTTGTAATCTTTTTTAATTTTTTTTCTATTTTCTATTTTTATTTTTTGCATTTTTCCTTTATTTTCATTTCATTTTTCATCCTTTTTTTTACATATAAAGATGTGGTATTTATTTGTTTGTTTATTTTTATTTTCATTTATTATTATTTTTTATTTCTTTTTGCCACTACACTCTCCTGCACCACTTTGGGTTTCACTTTAAATTTCATTTTGGACTTCACTCTGAAGGTGGTGTGCAAGAGAGTGGCGAACACGTGAGCCTTAGCAGGAGACAGGTGTGTGGGAGAGTGTTGGTGGGAGATCGAAGTGCAGGAGAGTGTAGGCAAGAGACCAGAGTGCGGGAGAGTGTAGGCGGTAGACTTGTGTGCAGGAGATTAGAGTGCGGGAGAGTGTAGGCAAGAGAGTGTTGGCAGGAGTGCAACAAAAGACTACACTCTGCCTTTCACTCTGCTTTTCGTTTTGCCTTTGATTATGTTGCTCCACTCTTTGGTTCCACTCTGTGACACATACACTCTACCGCCTTTGGCTCTATCACCTATGACCCAATCGCTGAGACTCTAATTTTGCTTTATAGTTTCTCCGTAGTTTGTTCAGTATGCCATCTTTGTCGCTTGTCTAAGGCTTTTAACCGGATTCCCACAGATGTGCCAATTGTTGTTGCCTATTTACAACAATGAATTTTGATGACATAGGAATCTAGATCTTTGCACTAGCTTGTCTCCAAAAATTATGCAAAAAAGAAAATGATTAGAAGGGCATAGCGGCTTTCCTCAGTGCACACACTTCGATGCTTAACTCATGATGGATCTTGGCAGAGTTTCAATAAGCAAATAAAGCTCTTTTTTTATATAAAAAGTATACCTGAACTTATTTATAGGAGCCATTTGGTGCATAATTACAGTTAAGACCCACGGCTAAAATGATCACCTAGTGGACCTTTCATGGCCTTTTTTGTAAAGGTGGTTAATGGGCCGAGTAGACCTGGCCCAGTTTAGAACCGAATCGAATCAACCCGATCCGTTAACCGGCCAAGCTCGGTTTGAAACCAAGCTAAGTCGTTTCATTACTTTCAAGATCGAGCCCAGTAAGGACTCGGCCCATTAAGGACCTAGACTATTGGTCCTGATCCTGTGTCGAATCGATTTCGAGCTGGAACTGGTTCAGCACAAAAATTTAAATAAGAAAACTTGCACAGCACAGGCTTTGCAATAGGCAGTGCTGCCTACTGCAGCATTTGACTTTAAGGGGGCGCTACGACTCCCTCCAATTTTTTTTTAAATTTTGCTTATTTTTTAAATACAAAATAAATGAATAATTTATAATATTAGGTTTTTTTAAATTTTTTAAAAACTTACTAAATAAGTGAATAAATAACTTAAATGCAAAATTATAAGTTTAATTGTATTTTAAATGATAAATGATATGTCTAATTATATTTCAATTGTAATAAATAAGTATAATAAAATTAAAAGAAATTTAAAAATATTATAATTTTTTTAAACTAGTAGCTTTATTAAATAAGTTATAATAACTTTATTATAATATCATTATTTATAATTTTATTATAACAATAACTTTATTAGATAATTTTATAATAACTTTATCTTTATTACAAATACTTTAATCTTAAATAAGTTATAATAACTTTATTAATTATAATTACTATTAACATTATTTATTATAAGAATAAATTTATTAGATTAAATAATAAAAATATATTAATAAATATTTACTTTGATTAAAATGAATTAATAAATAAATTTCAAAAAATAAAAAAAATTTAAAAAAAATAAACCAAGCCAACTAGTTCGACTCGGTTTAACTCAGTTTCTAGTGAACCGAGCTGCTAAGCCGGACCGATTCAAGGGTTTGTCCCTATTGAACCGGTCCAATTCCATAGCTAGTTCAAATCAATTTTTAAAGCTTGTGGGCTGAAACCAATCCAACCCAACAAGGACCCAACTTGGTCCG
Organism: Heritiera fomes; assembly: GCA_032173925.1. Lineage (NCBI taxonomy): Eukaryota > Viridiplantae > Streptophyta > Magnoliopsida > Malvales > Malvaceae > Heritiera > Heritiera fomes. The sequence goes on along the minus strand of JAPDPM010000002.1, from coordinate 9,391,569 downwards.
ACCCACAATCACCTCTAGCTCTCGAGTCTTCTTTCTTTTTGAGCTTAGATTACCTTTAGGCACAATATTCTTTGGTCTAACTCATATTAATGCCCGATAACCTTTAGTATGACCCTCTCATAAAGAAAAATAAAGAAAAAAAGGGTAAATGATACATGTAAAAATCAGAGATAGACAAACTAAAAAGTTACATAGTTTTTATATGATCAAATGTAGTTTACTTTCGTTTTGTTTTTAGAAGTTGGAGAAAAATGCTTTTCAAATTGGCATTAAATTGCAGGTCAAATTGTTTAATTTTTAGTAAAATATTGCTTAAAGATAAATTCGCAATATGAGTCAAGTTGTCAATTTGATACTAAAATACAGCCAAGAGACCAAGCTCCTTGAACCTTAAAAATTTGAGCCTGGGTCGCATGTATATCTGTTATGACAATATATAAAAGGAATAATAGCTTGACACTTTTTTTTTAATTGTGTTTGTTAAATTATTAACTTATTTCGTAAGAAGTAAAAGATATTAATTTTTTAATATTTTAAATTAAAAATAATATAATTTAAAATAAAATTTTAAAACACTCAACATTTTTGGTTTTTCTTCAACATTTTTCAAATTAATAAGTTGCCCTTTAAAGATTAAAAAGTTTTGAGAATAATCTTTAATTTTGTTTCGGACATTTTCTAATTTTTTATTTTTTTCTTTATTTTTTCTTTTCAAATATTTTATTCTTTAACTAAAAAACCAAATATTCTTTTAAAAATTGAAAGGCAATGAGTATATCTTTGTCTTTTTGATTTAATAGATAAATGAATCATTAATAAAAAAAATATAATATAATATATTAATTACTCCACAACAACATTTATCACGTTCATTTAAATCATACTATATAATTATATTATTTACAAAATCAACTATTTATTATTCATTACATGTGATAATTAAATTATATTTGATGTGGACTAGGTCAATTATTACTGGCTTTTCTATAAGTCAAGCTGAAGACAATTAGGCCGAATGATAACTTAAGCCCAAGAGTAAAGAAGACCCAGAAGGCCCATAAAAGATCCACTGAGTTATTACTTAAGCTGTAGGTCTTAAAGGTAATTACGCACAAAATCACTCCTATAAATAGGTCATAGGTATCATCTTTAAACCCTGAGCTCTATTTGCCTACGGAAACCCTGTCTGACTTAAGCATCGGAGTGCGTGCGCAGGGGAAAACCCCTGCGCCCCCTGATGGTTTTCTCTCTTGCAGAATTCTTGAAGACAAACTAACACGAAGATCGAGGATTTGACATCAGCAAACATTTATTGTTGTTTTTGGCAACAACAATTGGCGCCGTCTGTGGGAGGTTCCTTTGTCTTCACCTAAATACAAAATAGCACAATAAAACATCCGTTAAATCTTATATTTTTGTGATTTTATATTCAAGTTTAGCCCATTCACTTGCTATCAATTGATTTTAAGCTAAATATTCAAATATTGGTAACCAAAAATCTCAGTTTGCAATTAATTGGAATATTGTCACTTTAGATATTTGTAGGTTTGCTGCTAGTAATAGTATTGAGAAAATCAATTTAATTAATTTAAACAATTCAAAACAAAGTAGCCATCAACTTTGAAACACAAACAGGTTTGAACATGAGAGTTTGTTGAACATATACTAATTACCACCAAATTATATTGAAGATCAGATATGTGCACACAAATAGCTAAGGTTTGAAAATGGATATCTTCATGTTAGTCATTATATCGTAAGAAGTTAAAAATAGAAAAACAAACTATGTATAAAGAAATGGTGTGTATAATAAGTTGTAGATGCATGATACTTTCTCAGTTTGTAGCAATTAATTCTGCTAGTGTCATCAAAATTAGGAATGGCCAGTTGCACAATTGACCTTAATTTCCCCGCAAGTTTTAATTTCACAGTGGGTGTTTGAAGTTTAAATTAGATTTGTCAATACAATAACATGATAAAAAACGATGTAAGAAAAAAAAATGAAAGTAAAAATACGGGTGGTAACCAGATTTAAGGTACCCTTATACGATGTTTTCGATTTTCTTGTCCACTCTAACGATTGTGATTGAATTAGGCAGGTGTCCGAGGCAGGCACTAGCCACTGTTGTGTAAAGCAACAAGCCAGGGAGAGCTTGGTTCAATCGAAAACAACTTGTGGTAAGCTCGTGAAGGTAGATTGCTGGTACCGAGGCACGACTTAGTGCACAATCCATGGTTGACAGCAGAACATCCCAACACTCGTACTTTACAGATTTTTCAAAGACAAAGACTTGGAATGGTACTGGTGGTAAACATTTGCTATTGTTGTTTTAACATTTGCTGCAATTATATTGTTACTTACTCCATTTAATTGAAAATACTAAATCATGAAACAAAAGGCCAGTTATTTTTATATGTACTATGATAATCCTCCATGTTTGATAGACATGTTGTAGGAATAGAAGAAGAAAAAATAAATCCTTAAGTGAAAAATGCGTGAGAAGGGCATAAATAAGACCTTAAGCGTGAACAAGATGCGAGACGGGCACAAATAAGACCTTAAGCGAGAAGAAGACGCGAGACGGGCACAAATAAGTCCCTAAGCGAAAAATGCGCAAGACGGGCACAAATAAGACCCTAAGCGAGAAGACGACGCGAGACGGGCACAAATAAGTCCCTAAGCGAAAAATGCGCGAGACGGGCACAAATAAGTCCCTAAGCGAAAAATGCGCGAGACGGGCAAAAATAAGACCCTAAGCGAGAAGATACAAAACGGGCACAAATAAGCCCCTAAGCGAAAAATGCGCGAGACGGGCAAAAATAAGTCCCTAAGCGAGCAAAACAAAAAGTCCCTAAGCACAAAAGGGTGCGAGGCGGGAAAAAATAACTCTAAACGAGGTACGTTACAATTTTATCATATTACATTTAACGCATTATGTTGGCATCTCGGATGTAAACGATATTATATTCTAACAAGTTCTTAAGCGGATAGTACGCAAGACAAGACCAATACTCCAGTAAAAGTTCTTTTTTGGACACAAAAAGTTGCAAACAAAAACTTGAGGAGCACAAAGTATGCAGGCTGTGAGGTATGGTACGAGGCTACGCATTTACTTGAAGCAAAAAAGTGTGCGATGTTAGTCATGCATAAAGCGTAAGGGCTTGAAGCGAAAAATGCGCGAAGTAAGCCACATACTCAAAGAAAAAAAACCTGAAGCGCAAAATGCGCGATGTAGGCTACGCATGCACTTAAAGCGAAAAGTGTGTGATGTAAGTCATGCATGAAGTGCTTGAGCTTGAAGCAGTAATTGAGTGACATAAGCCCCATATGTAAAAGAACTTGAAGCAAAAAAGTACACGAGGAAAACCTGATTATTACGTGAGACTAATACAAGGTAAATGTGTAGTTGCTTCTGTAGATGAGTTTAAAATGGGCTGATCGGTTTGTAAAAGACTAAGCTCTTTCACCAAAAACTAGGGAGCACTCTAGATTAACTTCTGCCTCAAAAGGAGCATCAATACTAATAAGCACCCAAGCATGTACGCCCTAAGGTGCTATAATTATCTAAATCATCTTCGTCCAAACTTGTGAGAACCTCGACCATCTCAAGTCGACAAAAAGGCTTCTAAGAGCTGGTAAGATCAGATAAATCTTTACAAGTGTCTATCCTCAAAGAAGGTTCCAAATTCTCAACATCTAGATCGAGCTTCATGATGAACAAAAAGTTATATTCTCACAAGTGCACGAATCAGGATAGTATAGCGTGCAAGTACAAGAGTCGATCCCACAGAGATTTGCTAAATTTATTCAATTAAAATTCAACTACTTATCCTCTAAAAAATTATAAAAACCAATAAAAAAAAGAATTATCTAAGTATCTAATTAACTAATGGAATTAATCAACCTAATAAAACAAATAAATTCACCAATAGAGAAAAGCCTAGGAATTTGATTTCACCAATACATTGCAATTTCATGTCTTCAATCCTAAAAATCTCAATTCAATTCTAGGGTTCATTCTTCCTAATATATGATTACTCTGTTTGATGGCAGCTATAATCAAGTATTTTTAATCATTAATTACCTATGATGTGTAGCATAATCAATGACTAAAAACCCATTAAGAATAGAAGAACATATAACAAGAACCAAATAAATATTCTAGCTTGATGTATGCATCAAATATTTATTCAATCATTCAAGAGAGCTATACATGGCTTAGCATATGATGTGTACCTTTACCATGTCTCACATAATCAATTGATTTATATTAAAGGTGGCCAAACAATAACACAAATCAAAAGATTTAATTAATCACAATGAATGATACTAGAAATAAGAATTGATCAATTAATTCATAAAGACATAAAATTTGCAAGTAGGCTCAATCAAATTCCTAGTAATAAAATTAGTTCATGCTTAATCTACCAAACATATTATTAAATTAATAAGAGTCATGCTTAATCAAACAATAACTAATTCAACATAAATAATATAATAAAGTATTAAAATAAATTAAAAACCCCTTTGTTAACTCAATTCAAGCACGTGTATGTGGAAGCAATAACAAGCAACAAACAAGAAGTGGCTTTGGCGTGTGGACATTAGAGCTTCAACACGTGATTCTGCCTCCTGTAGCTCACGTTTCTTCAGGTCTGAACAGCAGCAACTTTGGTCCCTCTTCTGTTCTATCTTGCGTGTACTGCTTCAACAATTTTCGGTGTGACCGATACTTCAACTCTCAAGCTGTTAGCAACGTCTGCCGTGCAATTCTTCAAAAGCTCACGATTTCGACCGCAGCTTCAAGTCTCAGGATCAGCTACTGCCTTCAAAGCTCGAGTCCTCTCTCTTTTTATATTATTCTACAAAATAAAGAGAAGCACACAGCAACAAGAAGACACCAAGAAAACAACAACCAATACCCCTTATTGCTCTCTGTTTCTCTAACTTGCTTCTCAATCTGTCTTGATTTTTTCTCTGTGTCTCGTTATTACTGCCGCCCCTCTCCTTTTATAATTTTTCTTTTAAGATTCTAGGGTTTCTTTTTAATCAAGCAATAAATCTCAGCCCTTTATTTTATTTTAATCCTATGGTCCAAAAATACTTAAAACAAATCAGAATTTAATTACAACTTTAGAAAGTCAAACAATGTATATTTCTCATGCAAAAATAGATTCTGTTAGGCGTGCTTTTTGGAAGAAGTTGGGTATCAAGAACTTCTCCAACTCTCAAACTAAAATTCCTTATCCTCGAAAAACTAGTTCGCCTCAAAGTGGTGGTTTCAAAACACACTTGAGCTCATACACTACTTCATGCTCATTATGATTGATTCAGTTCCTCTCAATCTTTTAGCCATGTGAGGGGTAAGTTTGTTGCTAGTGAATCACTAATGATTGGTTTTGGTGAATAAAAGAAACTTAAAAAGTCACACGGGTAGAATTGGGACGAGTGCAATACATCCAAGCTTCTCATTAATGATAGGAGGCAATTATTCATGGAGCTGTCAATGAGAGACGTGTATGTGCTCCCCAGATCGCTCCTCTTAACATTCATTGCTTCGTAGTAGATAGGGAAGTGCCATTCATAGGCATGATTTTTGGATCTATGTGGGGGCTAATGAGAACGATTCTGTAGAAGACTATAGGGTTGCCTCCCATTTGGGATGGTCCATCATTTTTCCTCATGATGAGATCGGGTTACTTAGAAGTTTCCTTGCGCATTTTTCGCTTCAAGTCCTTATATTTCACATTCGTGGCTTACATCTCGTATTTTCGATTCAAGCTCATGCACTTTTTTGTCTTTCGTGTGCATGGCTTACATCACGTATTTTTGCTTCAAGCCCTTTTCTTAGAGTGCATGACTTACCTCGTGCATTTTTCACTTCAAGCCAATGCACTTTTGTCTTTACTCATGACTTACTTCATGAACTTTTTGTTTCAAGTCCATGCGTAGCCTACTTCACACACTTTTCTCTTTAAGCCTTTTTCATCGAGTGTGTGGCTTACCTCGCGCATTTTTCACTTCAAGTCCATGCACTTTTGTCTTCATGCATGACTTACTTTGTGTACTTTTCACTTCAAGTCCATGCTAACCTACTTCACACACTTTTCGCTTTAGGCTTTTTTCTTTGAGTGTGTGGCTTATCTCATGTATTTTTCACTTCAAGCCATGCACTTTTAATGTGAGTGGCCTACCTCACACATTTTTCTCTTTAGGCCTTTGAATTCTTCACTCTTGTCATATGAAATTAAAGTATCATCAATCATAATTATGAATTAAAAATTCTTTGATTGCTTTACCAAATGCATGATAACATAAGAGTAAAATAAATAAAACAAAATTTTGTCTACTAAACACATGAAATATCTAAATCATGAAAAAACATAAGCATATGGTCATATCATTTTTTCGACTCAACATGGGCTATCCATATCTTCAATAAGCTGTAAATTGGCCACAGGTTGTTCCATGATACTAAAGATATTATTCCAATTGATTTCCTTGCCCTTAGTAAACGTGATATAATGTGCTCTTTCCTATTTTTTATCTCTTGTGCTTGACAAAATTCACACGTATTTAAACTTCACTAACACTTAGGTGGAATTAGATGAAAACATTGTTGTAAGACTTGTCCAGCAACTCTTGGTCCAAGTTTAGTCATTGCTCCTAGCTTTGTCTCCCGTGTGTGGGCCTTACCGCCTGAGGTAGCCTGAAGTGTGGGTCTCGTCGCCTGAGGTACGCTAGATTGTGGGCCCGTCGGCTCAAGATGGTTGAAGTGTAGGCTACGTTGACCTGAGGTGGTCGAGAGCATGAGCCCCGTCGCCTGGGGGTGGCCTGGAGTGTGGGACCATATTGTTGTAATGTGCCTTAAGAACGATTCAAGTATAGATGAAATCACTTTATATCACAAGATGTTGAGTGGCTTGATGGTTGGGTGCTAGTTGTCACTCATTATGGCATGGGATTGAATCTTAGTTTGCACAAATTATTTTGCACATATTGCTCGTAACAAAGTGATTTGAGCACACTCTACTCTGCTGCGTTTGTAATCTTTTTTAATTTTTTTTCAATTTTCTATTTTTATTTTTTGCATTTTTCATTTATTTTCATTTCTTTTTTCATCCTTTTTTTTTACATATAAAGATGTGGTATTTATTTGTTTGTTTATTTTTATTTTCATTTATTATTATTTTTTATTTCTCTTTGCCACTACACTCTCCTGCACCACTTTGGGTTTCACTTTAAATTTCATTTTGGACTTCACTCTGAAGGGGGTGTGCAAGAGAGTGGTGAACACGTGAGCCTTAACAGGAGACAAGTGTGTGGGAGAGTGTTGGTGGGAGATCGAAGTGCAGGAGAGTGTAGGCAAGAGACCAGAGTGCGGGAGAGTGTAGGCGGTAGACTTGTGTGCAGGAGATTAGAGTGCGGGAGAGTGTAGGCAAGAGAGTGTTGGCAGGAGTGCAGCAAAAGACTACACTCTGCCTTTCACTCTGCTTTTCGCTTTGCCTTTGATTATGTTGCTCCACTCTTTGGTTCCACTCTGTGACACATACACTCTGCCGTCTTTGACTCTATCACCTATGACCCAATCGCTGAGACTCTAATTTTGCTTTATAGTGTCTCCGTAGTCTGTTCAGTATGCCATCTTTGTCGCTTGTCTAAGGTTTTTAACCGGATTCCCACAGATGTGCCAATTGTTGTTGCCTATTTACAACAATGAATTTTGATGACATAGGAATCTAGATCTTTGCACTAGCTTGTCTCCAAAAATTATGCAAAAAAGAAAATGATTAGAAGGGCATAGCGGCTTTCCTCTGCGCACACACTTCGATGCTTAACTCATGGTGGATCTTGGCAGAGTTTCAATAAGCAAATAAAGCTCTTTTTTTATATAAAAAGTATACCTGAACTTATTTATAGGAGCCATTTGGTGCATAATTACAGTTAAGACCCACAGCTAAAATGATCACCTAGTGGACCTTTCATGGCCTTTTTTGTAAAGGTGGTTAACGGGCCGAGTAGACCTAGCCCAGTTTAGAACCGAATCGAATCAACCCGATCCGTTAACCAGCCAAGCTCGGTTTGAAACCAAGCTAAGTCGGTTCATTACTTTCAAGATCGAGCCCAGTAAGGACTCGGCCCATTAAGGACCTAGACTATTGGTCCTGATCCTGTGTCGAATCGATTTCAAGCTGGAACTGGTTCAGCACAAAAATTTAAATAAGAAAACTTGCACAGCACAGGCTTTGCAATATGCAGTGCTGCCTACTGCAGCATTTGACTTTGAGGGGGGGCTACGACTCCCTCCAATTTTTTTTTAAATTTTGCTTATTTTTTAAATGCAAAATAAATGAATATTAGGTTTTTTTAAATTTTTTAAAAACTTACTAAATAAGTGAATAAATAACTTAAATGCAAAATTATAAGTTTAATTGTATTTTAAATGATAAATGATATGTCTAATTATATTTCAATTGTAATAAATAAGTATAATAAAATTAAAAGAAATTTAAAAATATTATAATTTTTTTAAACTAGTAGCTTTATTAAATAAGTTATAGTAACTTTATTATAATATCATTATTTATAATTTTATTATAACAATAACTTTATTAGATAATTTTATAATAACTTTATCTTTATTACAAATACTTTAATCTTAAATAAGTTATAATAACTTTATTAATTATAATTACTATTAACATTATTTATTATAAGAATAAATTTATTAGATTAAATAATAAAAATATATTAATAAATATTTACTTTGATTAAAATGAATTAATAAATAAATTTTAAAAAATAAATAAAAATTTTAAAAAAAATAAACCAAGCCAACTGGTTCGACTCGGTTTAACTCAATTTCTAGTGAACCGGGCTGCTAAGCCGAACCGATTCAAGGGTTTGTCCCTATTGAACCGGTCCAATTCCATAGCTAGTTCAAATCGGTTTTTAAAGCTTGTGGGCTGAAACCAATCTAGCCCAACAAGGACCCAACTTGGTCCGACCCACAATCACCTCTAGCTCTCGAGTCTTCTTTCTTTTTGAGCTTAGATTACTTTTAGGCACAATATTTTTTAGTCTAAGTCATATCAATGCCCGATAACCTTTAGTATGACCCTCTCATAAAGAAAAATAAAGAAAAAAAGGGTAAATGATACATGTAAAAATCAGAGATAGACAAACTAAAAAGTTACATAGTTTTTATATGATCAAATGTAGTTTACTTTCGTTTTGTTTTTAGAAGTTGGAGAAAAATGCTTTTCAAATTGGCATTAAATTGCAGGTCAAATTGTTTAATTTTTAGTAAAATATTGCTTAAAGATAAATTCGCAATATGAGTCAAGTTGTCAATTTGATACTAAAATACAGCCAAGAGACCAAGCTCCTTGAACCTTAAAAATTTGAGCCTGGGTCGCATGTATATCTGTTATGACAATATATAAAAGGAATAATAGCTTGACACTTTTTTTTTAATTGTGTTTGTTAAATTATTAAATTATTTCGTAAGAAGTAAAAGATATTAATTTTTTAATATTTTAAATTAAAAATAATATAATTTAAAATAAAATTTTAAAACACTCAACATTTTTTGTTTTTCTTCAACATTTTTCAAATTAATAAGTTGCCCTTTAAAGATTAAAAAGTTTTGAGAATAATCTTTAATTTTGTTTTGGACATTTTCTAATTTTTTATTTTTTTCTTTATTTTTTCTTTTCAAATATTTTATTCTTTAACTAAAAAACCAAATATTCTTTTAAAAATTGAAAGGCAATGAGTATATCTTTGTCTTTTTGATTTAATAGATAAATGAATCATTAATAAAAAAAATATAATATAATATATTAATTACTCCACAACAACATTTATCACGTTCATTTAAATCATACTATATAATTATATTATTTACAAAATCAACTATTTATTATTCATCACATGTGATAATTAAATTATATTTGATGTGGACTAGGTCAATTATTACTGGGCTTTTCTATAAGTTAAGCTGAAGACAATTAGGCCGAATGATAACTTAAGCCCAAGAGGAAAGAGGACCCAAAAGGCCCATAAAAGATCCACTGAGTTATTACTTAAGCTGCAGGTCTTAAAGGTAATTACGCGCAAAATCACTCCTATAAATAGGTCTTAGGTATCATCTTTAAACCCTAAGCTCTATTTGCCTACGGAAACCCTGTCTGACTTAAGCATCGGAGTGCGCACGCAAGGGAAAACCCCTGCGCCCCCTGATGGTTTTCTCTCTTGCAGAATTCTTGAAGATAAACTAACACGAAGATCGAGGATTTGACATCAGCAAACATTTATTATTGTTTTTGGCAACAACAATTGGCGCCGTCTGTGGGAGGTTCCTTTGTCTTCACCTAAATACAAACCAACACAATAAAACATCCGTTAAATCTTATATTTTTTGTGATTTTATATTCAAGTTTAGCCCATTCACTTGCTATCAATTGATTTTAAGCTAAATATTCAAATATTGGTAATCAAAAATCTCAGTTTGTAATTAATTGGAATATTGTCACTTTAGATATTTGTAGGTTTTGCTGCTAGTAATAGTATTGAGAAAATCAATTTAATTAATTTAAACAATTCAAAACAAAGTAGCCATCAACTTTGAAACACAAACAGGTTTGAACATGAGAGTTTGTTGAACATATACTAATTACCACCAAATTATATTAAAGATCAGATATGTGCACACAAATAGCTAAGGTTTCAAAATGGATATCTTCATGTTAGTCATTATATCGTAAGAAGTTAAAAATAGAAAAACAAACTATGTATAAAGAAATGGTGTGTATATTAAGTTGTATATGCATGATACTTTCTCATTTTGTAGCAATAATTCTGCTAGTGTCATCAAAATTAGGAATGGCCAGTTGCACAATTGACCTTAATTTCCCCGCAAGTTTTAATTTCACAGTGGGTGTTTGAAGTTTAAATTAGATTTGCCAATACAATAACATGATAAAAAACGATGTAAGAAAAAAATATGAAAGTAAAAATACAAGTGGTAACCAGATTTAAGGTACCTTTATACGATGTTTTCGATTTTCTTGTCCACTCTAACGATTGTGATTGAATTAGGCAGGTGTCCGAGGCAGGCACTAGCCACTGTCGTGTAAAGCAGCAAGCCAGGGAGAGCTTGGTTCAATCGAAAACAACTTGTGGTAAGCTCGTGAAGGTAGATTGCTAGTACCGAGGCACGACTTAGTGCACAATCCATGGTTGACAGCAGAACATCCCAACACTCGTACTTTACAGATTTTTCAAAGATAAAGACTTGGAATGGTACTGGTGGTAAACATTTGCTATTGTTGTTTTAACATTTGCTGCAATTATATTGTTACTTACTCCATTTAATTGAAAATACTAAATCATGAAACAAAAGGCCAGTTATTTTTATATGTACTATGATAATCCTCCATATTTGATAGACATGTTGTAGGAATAGAAGAAGAAAAACTAAGTCCTTAAGCGAAAAATGCGTGAGACGGGCATAAATAAGACCTTAAGCGTGAACAAGATGCGAGACGGGCACAACTAAGTTCCTAAGTGAAAAATGCGCGAGACGGGCACAAATAAGACCCTAAGCGAGAAGAAGACGCGAGACGGGCACAAATAAGTCCCTAAGCGAAAAATGCGCGAGATGGGCACAAATAAGACCCTAAGCGAGAAGACGACGCGAGACGGGCACAAATAAGTCCCTAAGCGAAAAATGCGCGAGACGGGCAAAAATAAGACCCTAAGCAAGAAGATACAAGACGGGCACAAATAAGTCCCTAAGCGAAAAATGCGCGAGACGGGCAAAAATAAGACCCTAAGCGAGAAGATACAAAACGGGCACAAATAAGCCCCTAAGCGAAAAATGCGCGAGACGAGCAAAAATAAGTCCCTAAGCGAGCAAAACAAAAAGTCCCTAAGCACAAAAGGGTGCGAGGCGGGAAAAAATATCTCTAAACGAGGTACGTTACAATTTTATCATATTACATTTAACGCATTTTGTTGGCATCTCGGATGTAAACGATATTATATTCTAACAAGTCCTTAAGCGGATAGTACGCAAGACAGGACCAATACTCCAGTAAAAGTTCTTTTTTGGACACAAAAAGTTGCAAAGAAAAACTTGGGGAGCACAAAGTATGCTGGCTGTGAGGTATGGTACGAGGCTACGCATTTACTTGAAGCAAAAAAGTGTGCGATGTTAGTCATGCATAAAGCGTAAGGGCTTGAAGCGAAAAATGCGCGAAGTAAGCCACATACTCAAAGAAAAAAACCTGAAGCGAAAAATGCGCGATGTAGGCTACGCATGCACTTAAAGCGAAAAGTGTGTGATGTAAGTCATGCATGAAGTGTTTGAGCTTGAAGCAGTAATTGAGTCATGCATGAAGGTAAATGTGTAGTTGCTTCTGTAGATGAGTTTAAAAATGGGCTGATCGGTTTGTAAAAGACTAAGCTCTTTCACCAAAAACTGGGGAGCACTCTAGATTAACTTCTGCCTCAAAAGGAGCATCGATACTAATAAGCACCCAAGCATGTACGCCCTAAGGTGCTATAATTATCTAAATCATCTTTGTCCAAACTTGTGAGAACCTCGACCATCTCAAGTCGACAAAAAGGCTTCTAAAAGTTGGTAAGATCAGATAAATCTTTACAAGTGTCTATCCTCAAAGAAGGTTCCAAATTCTCAACATCTAGATCGAGTTTCATGATGAACAAAAAGTTATATTCTTGCATGTGCACGAATCAGGATAGTATAGCGTGCAAGTACAAGAGTCGATCCCACAGAGATTTGCTAAATTTATTCAATTAAAATTCAACTACTTATCCTCTAAAAAATTATAAAAACCAATAAAAAAAGAATTATCTAAGTATCTAATTAACTAATGGAATTAATCAACCTAATAAAACAAATAAATTCACCAATAGAGAAAAGCCTAGGAATTTGATTTCACCAATACATTGCAATTTCATGTCTTCAATCCTAAAAATCTCAATTCAATTCTAGGGTTCATTCTTCCTAATATATGATTACTCTGTTTGATGGCAGCTATAATCAAGTATTTTTAATCATTAATTACCTATGATGTGTAGCATAATCAATGACTAAAAACCCATTAAGAATAGAAGAACATATAACAAGAACCAAATAAATATTCTAGCTTGATGTATGCATCAAATATTTATTCAATCATTCAAGAGAGTTATACATGGCTTAGCATATGATGTGTACCTTTACCATGTCTCACATAATCAATTGATTTATATTAAAGGTGGCCAAACAATAACACAAATCAAAAGATTTAATTAATCACACTGAATGATACTAGAAATAAGAATTGATCAATTAATTCATAAAGACATAAAATTTGCAAGTAGGCTCAATCAAATTCCTAGTAAGAAAATTAGTTCATGCTTAATCTAGCAAAACATATTATTAAATTAATAAGAGTCATGCTTAATCAAACAATAACTAATTCAACATATATAATATAATAAAGTATTAAAATAAATTAAAAACCCCTTTGTTAACTCAATTCAAGCATGTGTATATGGAAGCAATAACAAGCAACAAACAAGAAGTGGCTTTGGCGTGTGGACATTAGAGCTTCAACACGTGATTCTGCCTCCTGTAGCTCACGTTTCTTCAGGTCTGAACAGCAGCAACTTTGGTCCCTCTTCTGTTCTATCTTGCGTGTACTGCTCCAACAATTTTCAGTGTGACCGATACTTCAACTCTCAAGCTGTTAGCAACGTCTGCCGTGCAATTCTTCAAAAGCACACGATTTCGACCGCAGCTTCAAGTCTCGGGATCAGCTACTGCCTTCAAAGCTCGAGTCCTCTCTCTTTTTATATTATTCTGCAAAATAAAGAGAAGCACACAGCAACAAGAAGACACCAAGAAAACCACAACCAATACCCCTTACTGCTCTCTGTTTCTCTAACTTGCTTCTCAATCTGTCTTGATTTTTTCTCTGTGTCTCGTTATTACTGCCGCCCCTCTCCTTTTATAATTTTTCTTTTAAGATTCTAGGGTTTCTTTTTAATCAAGCAATAAATCTCAACCCTTTATTTTATTTTAATCTTATGGTCCAAAAATACTTCAAACAAATCAGAATTTAGTTACAACTTTAGAAAGTCAAACAATGTATATTTCAAAAATTTATTCCAATTACAAAATTTATTGTTTGATTTCATACCATAGTTTCTAAAATTAATTCCAAAATCACTTTCTCTAAATTAATTCACAAAATACATTTAACAATTAATTTTACACAAAAATATAGCAATAAATGTGGTAATAAATAATAAAATAATATAACAAATATATTATTATCACTTCAACCAATCAAGAGCATGCCGAATACAAACCACATCTGATGAAACCAGATAAGAACATATGCATCCGCTTATGGCACTTCTTAACGATGTGCCCTCATGGCCTTAACCTAGATTCGATTTTCTTCCTCTTGGCTAATGGAAGGCACTTAACAAATGAAATGATGACACGATATCGTTTCTGCTACAAATAATAATGAAGTTCACAAGTTGAGCCCTCAAGTAAAGATGAAAAGACTTTTGTGATAATCCCAAGAAGAGGATAGCAAAAGAATTTGAAAAGCCCATTCTTTATGCTCTTTCACAAGGTAAACCTTGCGAAAGAGTGGGGAGCAATTGATGTGGACTAGGTCAATTATTACTGGGCTTTTCTATAAGTCAAGCTGAAGACAATTAGGCCGAATGATAACTTAAGCCCAAGAGGAAAGAGGACCCAGAAGGCCCAAAAAAGATCCACTGAGTTATTACTTAAGCTGTAGGTCTTAAAGGTAATTACGCGCAAAATCACTCCTATAAATAGGTCACAGGTATCATCTTTAAACCTTAAGCTCTATTTGCCTACGGAAACCCTGTCTGACTTAAGCATCGGAGTGCGGGCGTAGGGAAAAACCCCTGCGCCCCCTGATGGTTTTCTCTCTTGCAGAATTCTTGAAGACAAACTAACACGAAGATCGAGGATTTGACATCAGCAAACATTTATTATTGTTTTTGGCAACAACAATATTTATTTTAATAAACTTATTAATGACTCGGATAATTAATGGTTAATTTATTTTAATAATGTAATTAGATAGAATTTTTGACTAAAAGTGATATATGTTGGCGTAGAAATGAGATAATCATTTGATACAATCCATTAACCAAAAACTATATAAATAGTAGGTGCGAGGAAGAGATTAATACTGAGTTTGGATTGCTGGTAGCCATTAGTGCGGCCCATTTGGACAAATAAGGACAAAATAGCAAGCGATAAAATTACCCTTTGCCCTTATTTTTAATTTTTTTGATTATTTTATTTAAAAAATATATTTTTAAGCGTTTTTTCATTATTTTCAATCTCACTGGAGCCAGTCTCATCATCCATCCAAATCAGCCCGAAGTTTTATATTTGTCTTGGAATTGTGCTCTTCATCAAGCATCCTAGAAGAAATTATTGCTCAAAATTTTCAAATTTTTTGTCTCCCAAACAAATTGAATTGATTGGATAATCTAATTGATCAAATTATTAAGTATATTCTGTTGATTTAAGTAATTCAAAAGACATTTTTTTTCACCCAACAGTATAATAAGAATAAATTAATTTAGCCAACAACCTTGTGATCTGTTATATTAATTAAGTTGAAAATTTATTCTCATCCCTCAATCCAGTGATGCTGATTTTAATAAAAAAAATCTTTTGAAAGAAAAGAGTCATAAAAATATGTGTAAGGCAGATAATTAACATAAATTTTATTTGCTATTTATACATCTACGCAAACTATATAGTGAAATAAATTGTTACAAATTAAAAAAAGAAAAAAAAGTAATTCATTGACATACTACAAATCGAACAACCTAGGAAATTAGAAAAAGCAATTTCCATCCGCCGTTGCCCACTTGGGTTGCTCCAGTGGTAAAAGAGATGTTGGATTGGAGCCATAGTTGTGGTTGTACCATAGGAAAATGCACTGACCATCCTTCAACGCTATATATGCATCCAATATCCATATGTAGGGCACATCGTTCTGCTGTTGAGGCATTACAACCGTTCATTGCACCGCTTTATGCAGAATCGGCATTGACAAAGGAATAACCAGCTTCCTAAAAGTATAAGGGGTTCTATGAAGGATCCATCACCCAAACAAAGGAGTAAACAATATCCTACAACTAAAGCGGTTCCTTTCCAAAATTCATCATATAGAAAAAGGAATAACAAACATCCTAATATTAAATTTACTATAATAATACCATAAAAAGGGAATAACCAGCATCCTAAAATTAAAGGGCTAACTTTTGACTCCTGATAAGCAAAACACATGAACATCATTAAAATGACAACCAAATTTGAAAACAGATGAATAACTAGAGTAGTTAAATAAGTTGGAGATAGGAAAAAGACTGATTCATAGAAGCTTATAGCAAGAAATGCAAGGAGTACTTGAAGAGAAGTCCTGAAACCACGAGGAAAAGGTTTAAGGAGTCCCAAGGTTAGGAAAAACGTTACCACGAAAACAGCAGAGGTTGGAATGTAGAAATAAAGAAAACTTCTTTCATCCATGACTGATTTCCCAGGTTCTTTGGCTGAGAAGTTTGAGGTACTGTCTCCCTGCCAAACACTACCAGGCGGGCTAAGACTCGCTTGGTAGGTTGCTGTTAAAAGCAGTCCCAAAATTACTAGTAAGGCATTCCGGTGCTCGATTGATAAATTGTCCATATCTTGAAAAATTTCTCTTGATGCTTTTGTCACATACTTTGAAGTCTGTTTCTGCAATTTATAATAAAATGTGGAAACTCTTGGAATAAAACCACGCAGAATTCGTATGCTTTCACTGTTATTAAGTTGTTGCGCAACATCCAGTGCGGTTGAGCCGGTCTGATTTGTGGCATGTTTGTCAGCCTTGCATTTCAATAGTAGTTTGAGCATCTGTATAATTAAGAGTTTGATGGAGTTAGACAATCAGAAAATAATCTATTTCTTTAGCTAAAATGTAAAATTAATTAGAGCAGATGAGTAGAACCTCAGGCAAATTATAGCGGGCAGCTATGTGCAAGGCAATGTCGCCATTGGTGTCTTTCTGATTCACCACATCCTCGCCATACTCAATCCTCTTAAGCACCCCGCATAGGAGCTTAAGAGCTTCTATTTTACTGTTTCTAGTCGCAATGTGTAAAGCCGTCTGATTTGTAGTTGTCACATCTTGGATGCATTCGGGGCAAACCTCTAGAAATCTGGCTAAGAGATCAAGGTTTTGTTCTCCTGTTATTGCATAGTGCAAAGGAGTCTCACCATTTTTTCCTTTGACACGGATGAGATCTTTATTTTTTTTCAAGAGAAGTAGCACCAGCTCTTTATGTGTAACGACCCGTTACCACATTTTTCACCTTATTTTACACAATTTATCCGGTTGGGCTGTCTGTGATACTTCACTTGTACTAACTATTAAACAATTTTACATAACATTGTTTATATTATACACATCCCCTATCTTAATTAATTAGATAAGTAGTACTGTAGACATGTCTAAATACAGAAAATAACTGATCGTACCTCATATAAATCAGTCGGTCTGTCACATCGTCCATTATGTGCAGCCATGATCCACAATCAACTGATCTCACAATCATCAAAACCTGAGATGTTAATATTGGGGAGTGAGCAAACCACGGCTCAGTAAGAGAGTTATATGTCACACTTGATATTCAGCTATCTATATGCTGAAAATATTTTTTTCATTTTTATTTTTTTTAAAATCTTCCTAGCTGGCTCTAGGCTCACATGTAGGAAGGATACTACAGTCGGCTAGGGATCCAGATAGAGTAAGGTAGGTATTTTAGAATACCATACTTGTTCCGGAACCTAGAAGCAACTGTAGAGAGTGCTAAATCCATTTTTTTCTCAAAACGATATGATTCTTATTTTTTTTCACAGAGTAAACCACTTATTTCTTTTCACTTCACTATCCTTTAAAACACGTGACAGTTCAATAGTAAAACAGTGGTTTACTTCTCTTCTCTTCAGTACAGTGATTTGTGAATATCCAATCATTGGATAAACACTTCTTCGATTATTTCTGTCTTAGAAATAATTCTTATGTTATTCTTTTAGAATAAACATTTATTTCTCTTTTCAAATCAATAACCGTATCGTACAGTTCAGTAAACAGTAAATGGTAGCCTTAAGTTCAGTAAAACAGTAATCAGTGGCTACCATTTCAGTGTACAATACAGTTCTGTAAACACAGTATTTTGGTACGATTTTTCATCAGTAAACAGTAACCAGTGCTCAGTACAATAAACAGTACAGTAAATAGGATTCCGTAAATCCTTTCAGTAAACAGTAATCAGTGTGTGAGACTAGGCATCAAATAAATCATGCTCTCATTGTTCCCTCAGGAACACAAGTCGTCCGCTTTTGGGGTGCACCCGTAGGCCATCGCCCCTCACGGCTATCTCTACTAGATCTATGGCCATAATCTATAAGTGGTCCTCGGGTCCACTTGCCAAGTGACCTCGAGACCTCTGATGACTTGGCGGGTCCATCAGCCTTGTGACACCCTGAGGTGCACCCGTTGGTCCATCGACCCGAGCCACCGCCCCAGGTGAGTCACGCAATTACATGAATAATAATGCATGAATTCAGGGCCTAAAGTCTCAAAACAGTACAAACCGTACCATAACCTTTATGGATTTTTAAACACCGTAAATCAAATATCCATAAGGCTCACATGTAAATATAATCACCTTTATGAAATTTATTAAATAAATAACATTTTTCAAAATGTTTCATAAAGGTATAAATCATATTTCTCATACGGTGAAAACAGTTATAAAATAGTTGCACTGTAAAACAAATCTCATGACAATGTCTTTTTCACCGTAACCCATGTATGCACGCCTTTCCGTGCTATCCATCGAAAACATAGTTTTTAAAATCATCGGAATTCAATTCAAATATTTTTGTAATTTATGAAAAAGTAAAATATTTATTTTCCAATTTCAATTCCGTCACCATGTTTTCTTCTAAAACACGTGTAGAGACCTCTAGTCTCGAAGTCATAGTTTTTCATCATTTCTTAACCTTTATGGGATTTATATAATTATTTATCTCACAATTAAAACCATAAAGGTTTTATATTAAATCAAGTGAATATTTAAGAATATTTATAAAAATATTCACTTCAGTCTCTTTTTCATTTTTATCTCGTTTTCACGTGAAATATCACCTATCGGGTGAATTTTCGGTGATTTCCTTTTCACCATACTCAAAAACATGAATATTTTAAAATCAAATATCATTATATTCATGTTTTATGAAATTTACTTGATTTCTCGATTTTCGTACCTGAAAATCGTTTCACGTGAAATCAAATCTTTTATTTTAGTTTTCAGTGATTTTCGGTAAATTTTAGTAATTTTTCGATAATTTTTCGGCAGTATGACGGCTGCCGATTTGGCTAGCCTCCTGCACCGAAAATACAGTTTATATTTCTCAACTGGTATTTCACCACAATTTAAAACCGATAAATCACCACATTATAAACCAATAATTATCAATAGCATTTAAAAATTAAATGCAATTTAAAAACATGGCCGAATATCCTTACAGGCGGCACATGTCTCCCTTACCTGTTTCGGGTCGACGACTGCCTCTCGAAGGTCGCGCCCGTGTTCACCTCGCCCGATTCCATCGACTCGGTCATCGAGGGAATTTTCTGGAAATTAAATTCTAAAATTTAGAATTTTTCCATAATTATTTAAATAAATAATTTATTTAAATAATTTAACACTTTTCGGGATTTCTTACCGATTCCTGTAATTCTCGGGATTTCCCGTAGTTCCCGAATTCTCGAGAATTCTCCAAATTCCCGGAATTCCCCTTTTTTTTTCTTTCTCTTCTTTCTTTTTCTTCCTTCTTTCTTTTTCTCTTTTCTTTTCTTTTCTTTTTTCTTTTTCCTTTTTCTTTTCTTTTTCTTTCTTCCCAGCCGGTTTGGTCAAACCAGTCAACCTTCCTCCACGGCCGGTTCTCCTCCGGCGGCCGGTTCTCCGGCGGTTCGACGGCTCCACAGCTGGCCGGCACCACGGCGAAGCCGGATCTGGCCTCCGTTCGTCACGAATCGACGGCACGGCGACGGATCTACTCGGTTTTGGTTCGGTTTCTTCTCCTCCTCCGTCGGCCTTCCTCCGCCGTTCACCGCCTGAACCGTGGCCTCCTACCTCTTCCTCTTCCTCCGGTGAAGCTTCGATGGCAGTGGCGGCGACCGATTTGGCCGGCACCGCCAGATCTCGTTTTCTTCTTCTTCCTCGATTTTTCGCCGGTTTCGCGTCGATTCCTTCTCCGTTTCCCTTCACCAGCGTTGCCGTCGGCTTCCTTTTTCTTTGCCGGCGACGACGCTTCTCCTTTCCTCTCTCTTTTCCCTCGCCGACGGCCGCTGACGGGGGCGGCTGCGCCTGGGGAGGCAGAATCGGGGTCTTCCCGATTCTGTTTCTTCTGTTTCTGTTTTTTTTTTTTTATATATTATATTTATAACTATATTATAAATATAATATTAGTATTATATTATATAGTATTCTACTATATAATATCATATAGATATATATATTATATGTCAACACATATATATATATTTAATATATATATCTACATACTTTTTTTTTTTAACTTAAATTACATTTATATATTTTGATATAAATGAGATAATACTATATATATTGTATTTACAATATATATATTTTCTTCCTCATTTTCTTATTTAATTTGGATTTCCATATATCCAAATTAAATTTCCTTACTTTCCTTATTTTATTTCCAACTTAATTTCCTTCACTCGAAATTTCCCAATCCGTCACTTCCTCAATTCTCGGAATATTCCACAATATTCTGATCTCATATTATATTTATTTATTCATTTCACTAAGTTTCCAATATTAATAATTTACCATAAATGGAAAATTTACGGTTATCACATTATGCCCCTTTTCCACTGCAAGGTGAATGGGGCTCAAGCCTTGTTGGTTTAACTTCCTAGCGAACGACGGCTTTAAATTCATTATCTCCATTGCAAAATCAATGCACCCTTCAGCTGCAGCTATGTGTAATGGAGTGTCGGTAAACTCCACCCTATCAATTCGCTTCAAAACGTTTCCATTTTCCTGAATTAATCTGTACAATTCGCTAACATTTCCTTCCCGAGCAGCTCTTTTCAAACTTTCATCCATATCAGCAGGACCAAATGAAAATATAAAGGAAAATTGAAAGGATTTAAAGCCAATGATAGCAATTGAAAGAGTAAAGATAGGGATGCAGGATATAAAGAAAATGCGTCAATAAAGAATGCAGGGAAGACAGACTTCAAAAGCACGATTCGTGATTGGTCAAAAGAAATGTTTGGTTTCGTGAAACATACCATAATTATTGATATTTATTTTTTGGACTAGTAAAATACGCGGTTGAGAATAAAGCAGACGACAAATAAAATATCAATTAAACTTAACAATTTGTACATTCCTATCATCTTCGTTTGCGTTTGGTATTTAAAAAGGTATTAATTTCCGCAATCATTTTATAGTGTTGATATAAATTTTACTGTTAAAAGTGAGATCCTCATTGTAATTATTTTACAGCCAAATATATAAAGTCTTAGCCCCAAACTACCTTTTTAATTTAAAAAATTTAAGTCTTCTCCAGGTGATTTAATCATTAAATTAAAAATATCCTTTTAATGAAAGGAGGACCAACCATGATTTTGCCTCACAGCTGTGAGCCTTTTTCAGCATCAACAACCTTTTGTTTATTTAAAATTAATTTTTTTACCATACGAGTAATAAAATTTTTTATTTTATTTAAATTTAAATTTGTGGACAATTTTGATTGAATAACTAATAACTCATCAGTGCAATTTTAATAATTTTTTATTTAAAACTTTAAGAAATTTTCTTTGTAAATAAAAAAAATGTTGATAGATGATTTAAACTTTATATTTGAAAAAAATTAGATTTTATTGTAATAATTTATAGATTATTATCTTATCCATTATCAATAGATTTTTTTAACTCCACAAATGATATTAGAATGATGATATGTATCCTTTAAAAATATTTAAAAAATAAAAAATAAATAAAATGAGATATATGATCACCTTAACTCTACTTGTGGAGTTAAAAAAACTCCACTGACAATAGATAGGATGATTTTTCATAATTTATTTTTAATTAATTTTGAATGAAGAAAAATGAAGAATCATGGTTACGACATCAAGTTAAGTATGTTATATTAAATTGTGCATGGTGGGGATAGGTTTTTTTCCAATGAACCAACATGCCCTTTTAGATGACGTTGTCAAGAAGGTGCAAGTAGGGACAAAAACATGTAACTTTTATTACTAATTTTTTTATATTTTTTTTATTAAAAAATTTATAAAACAATACATATCTTTTAAAATATATTACAAATTATGAGCAAATCTTTAAAAATATTTTAATATATTAATTAAAATTTAAATTAATAATAATATATATAAATTTGTTATTACAAATGATGAGTAATGTCAATAATTATAACTTTAGATTATTTACATTTTCATATGATAATTACATTTTTAATTAATTTCAATGTACTAATTTTGTTTTTATACTTAAGGGTATTTTTAAAATTTGTCACTACATTACCAACAAAGTGAGTGCCTACAAAACACTACAATGTTATTTTTTCTGCAATTTAAACATAATTTTACACTGTATCCCAAATACTGTAATATTACTTTCCCTGCAATCACTTTTCTTGCAATCACTTTATACTACAATTACTTTTTCTATAACATACCAAAAGCAACCTTCATGTCAAATACTACACAAGACACAATACAAATTATTAAAATATGAACACAACACAAATTATAAAATGTGTTTAAAGCCTAAATACGAACATGAAAAGTTTATTATACATGTAATACGCAATATGATATGATTAATACATTTTTGATTATCAGTGCAACATCAAAAGATTAGCACGATATGACTAATATGATTAACACAGATGACACGATATGTTCAAATAAACCATATCGTATGAGTACACATTTAACACGTATAAAACACAGTAACTTGTCTACAAGTGCAATTAATATATGTTTGTAAAAAGATTCGAAGTTGACCAAAAACTTTTACTATTCAGTGTTTTGCAAAGTTAACCAACTTTATAATTTGAAAAAATTTACTGTAAAAATTAATTTGTCTTTGAATAAATTATGCTTAAAATTTTAATTATCAAATTTAATAAAATATTAATGATAAAAAAGAGTAATGAAACATAATAATAAAATTAATTATAAAATTAAATTAATTAATTATGATTAAGATAATAAAAATTTTAAATTCTAAACATAAAGTATTGTAGTTAACTTAAAAAAGTTATAGTAAGCGGTAAAATACATGATAAGAGATGAAGTACATGGTAAAAAAATTTGTAAATTCTAAACATAAAGTACATAATAAGAGATAATAATGTAACATTATCATATAAATTACTATGACATGATTTAAATATTAATGATCTGTTTTATGTACTTGATTTTAAAAACAACACATTTATTCTAAATAACATTCTATAAAAACAAGAAATTATAAAATTTATTTAAATCATATGTATAACTATATGATAATTTAAAATTATATATGATTTATTTTAAATCATATTATAACTTATAAGAAATTATTTTAAATAGACAAAACATATATGTTTAGAATTTTGGTCACGAAACATGACTTGGGTAGGATTTCAAGTTTGAAAAGGCAATTACGATTAAAAGAAAAAGAGATTTATTTTGTTACGACTATTTTAATTAAAAACTAATATATATATATATATATATATATATATATATATATATATATATATATATTATACAATCTAATTGCCTTCTTGATGTGGTATAAAATTTACTTTACCTTGTTATCTCTTATATTTCACCAAAAAAAAAAGATAAATTACACAATCTTTTTTAGTATACTATTATTTTTAATTTCCAATATTTTTAAATTTAATTTTTTATCATGGGTGTAGAATATACTATTATTTTACTCATGAGTTGTGGCTCAGTTGACAACTCAAATTAAGTTTGTGAGAAGAGTTCTCGGATTCGACCCTTATTAAACACACCTTTGAGGAGGGATGAGGAGCTTTAACTGTGACGAGGCCGTGAGTAGAATTAGTTTCAAACAGTTAAAACAAATTATAATACTTGTGGTTTAAACAAAAAAAAAAGAATATACTATTATTTTTTTTGAAGAGAATATATTATTATTTTTAATTTTAAACCATTAATTTCTTATAAGATATTCTTAAATTTGAATTTGTTTGATAAATTATCATAATCTTGGACAATTAAATAAATATTAACCTTTTCAATTCCATTTTTTTAGATCAAAAAAGCCTTTTAATTTTTTTTCGCTCAGCCATAATTTTAATTTCATTAAACAGGTAGAAGATTACAACAATTCAATCCCTGTAAACCAAGGTTAGAAGAAACATACCAAGATAAATCCAAAAAAAAACTACAATATTATCCCATTCTATTACCTCTCGAAATGATCCTCAAAGCTTGCACAAACCCAGAACCACCATTCCAAATCCTATCATTTGACTAGTTTACACCACATTTCTCATAAGCTAGAAAAAAAAAGATATGAAAGCACTTTTTTCCAAATGTCCTATGCCATACAAACAAACATAAACCTTCCTCAAGGCTAACTCCTTTCTCCGTAGAATCATAAAATATTAAGAACACTGATCCCATCTTCCCCTTTCAATCAATTTCTCATCTTCTCCTCTTGAAACCTCATTATGAATAATTCCCCTTCAATTGAGACCCATAGTTTCCTTCCATAATCCCATTTCTAACAGATCACACCACAATAATATCTTATAATCAAATCCCCTCGAAGCCAACATAATCACCAAAATTTAATCAAAATTAAAGAAAACTCATACTACTTCAAAAAGAATCAATCTATCACAAACAATCACAGCAGATAAATAATTTAATTACTTTCTCATATTGACCCAAACCACCATATGTCCTAATTACTGGTCAAAATCCAAATTACAACTCACATGATTTATCTCTGTTTTGTGAATGATTATCACATCCATGATCACTTCACATATTTACCTCTTTAAAATTCTTTTCTCATATAACTAAAAAAACTCCAAACATTCCAAGAATCAACCTTATTCTATTCTCCCCCAACCAAAGCCAATTAACCCAACCACCAGAAAACGTCATTTTCCCCTTAAATTAATTTCAGATAATTAGAACAATTCCCAAATTCTCCTGTATCTCAACTTTGATCTAGTAACACGCACCTCTAAAGTTACAAATATCTACCAACTCTACCAAATCCCAACAACCTTCACAAAAAATATCCCCCTCTAAACACACCTATAAAAATATCATTCTCCCTTCTACACTTTCCGGAGTAACAGTTTAATCCTCATACCATGATAACCAAAGATCATGCAATAACCTGAACTGGAAATAAACATTAACTCCACCATCCACAAGTAGATTTGCTATACTCCTTTCTTGCCTACTAGTAGCCTCATTTTCTCCACATTCAGTCGTCCTTTATGCTTTGTAATATATCCACTCCAATTACCTTAAGAAAAAATTATTTCCTTACAATACAATCCCAAAAGTAGAGTTATACCTGTTTGGCTCTCTTTCGACCTTCTAGCTGTATCAAACTTTCAATCATCACTCGATCACCACCATCTGTCAATCCTAGCTGCTTCCTAATTTTAAGAGTTATAAATAAAACAATATACATATATGTATATGTGTTAAGATTTATACATTATAATAAAATATCATTATAATATTTATAAATTATACTAAAATATTATATATGAAAGAAATTGTACGTTAACTTACTATAATTTTTTCTTAAATTTTAGTACTTTATGTTATAAACTTTAAAAATATTATTATCTAAACATATTTAGCTAATTTAATTTCATAATTAATTTTATTAATCTCTTACCAACAATAGTTTACTAAACTTGGTAATTAAATTTTTAACTAAAGTTTGATAGATAGATAGATAGATAGATTTTCAACAATTTATTTCAAGTTTTAAGATTAGTTCATTTGGTAAAACATTTAATAATAGAGTTTTTGGTCAGAGTTCAAATCTTCTCACGAACACATTATTAATATAGGTTATCGTGTCTTACATGTGTTAAACATATACTTGTGTGACATGGTTTATTTGAATTTGTTTTCTATGTCTTACACGAGAATATGTGTACCTATGTAACACAATTTATTTAAATGTGTTTCTTATGTTTTATACGTGTTTAAACGTATCAGACACATGTAATCAAGAATATTGCCGTGTCAAAATTCATATCCACACAACTAAACATGAAACACATTTTTTAAAACTCATAAATTTTTTTTGTATTTGTATCGTGTCTAAAATTATGAGATCAAATATTAACTTCAAAATGAACAAATTCACACTTGAGACAACAAACAAAATAGCAACTTTAAAATGGGCAAATTCTCACTTGAAAGTCAAATGTATGACTATATGCATAATATAGTGTGATATGAAGGGATACTTGTACATAATCTCTCATATATACATTTCATAACAAACAATAAGTTCTCAAAAATAAACTTAAAAAGAATTTAGTACAGATGACACTCCAAAACCAAAAAAGAAATATGGTATTGGGATCAATCATTGATTCTTTTGGTTGTGGCTTCTTACCATTAAAAGATGATGCATATATGGGAATGGCACAACATTAAGAAATGTATTAAGAAACCACAATTTTATCGTTTCTAATTTCTTTCACAGTAATTATACTAGTTACCAAAAATAATTACAAAAACCAATTTTTTTTTGTTGTTTCTAATTTGTTTTATAACGATTATGTCATTGTGAAAAATAATTATGAAGCCAAATTTTTGTCATTTCTAATTTGTTTTGCAATGTAAAAAAACTAATAACCAATATTATTGCTACAAATAATCTTCCCTACAATATTTTTGTCATTACAAATAATAAAAAATATATACACCTTTATATGATAAAAATAATAAATTATCACGGAATTGATAATTTAAATATTTACTATTAATGAAATTTAGAATTCAACAAAATTTCATGACTAAAAAAAGGAAAGAATACAACAAAAGAAAATTAAAATTAATAAATAATGAAAAATATATTTATTTTGCATTCATTTACAATACATTTATGTTAAAATAAATTACACAAATTAAAATTCATAATTAGTAAATAAAAGAATTCTGAATGTAATCATGTTCTCCTGCAATAAAACAATAATAACATTATATGATATTATGAACATAAAACTCAAAATAAGATTGAGAAAATGAAATTAGTTAGTCATTCATCTAAGTCAAACTTGTATATACATATATAAAAATATCTATAGAAATTAGAAGTCGAGCACTTTTACAAGTTTATATATTTTATGAGAAGTCTTCATCAATTATGAATCAACTTGATACTTGTATCAGTAAACCAATACAACTAATGGGAATTGGAGACTACTTCATGAATAAGGGATATTCTTAATATGCCCAAAACACTAATTGCAAAACAGAGGCAAAGTTACCTACTTAAACTTATACTTGCATAAATAAAAATTCATAATGAACAATAAACCACATATAATTAAATGGATATTAAATCATACATTACTCAAATTAAGAGAGGAAGAATAAGAATGAAAATGCTAGCTAGAAATTTACATACCAAACTCAAAAGCAGAGAGTTTCAGTTTAATGCTAACACCCATTCTAAATGAAGCATCCGTTTTCAATCATGAATTGCTTATCCACCCTCTCAACAACTTACAATAAATTAAGAACTTTTACAAATCTAATAATTCAATTATTGAAACCATATATGCATCCAATCACCAAAGGTAAAAAAAGTTCATGCATGATTTTTTATACTTTATTGGTCTAACCTTTACATAAAAGAAATTTAGCAAAATATAAAACGTATCATCCTAAGATGAACTAATAGTGAAACCGAAAAGGATCCTCGTGTTCCTATTATCTAGCAATCAACAATCAGTTTTATCATTCACAAAGAAGTCTACACCTGGTATTAATGTGGTAAAAGAGGATGGGTTCGCATCCAAAGTATTGTTTAACCGAGAAGAGACTATACTTCCAAACAAAGCTTTTGGGCTTTAAGAAAAGATGATGCACTCTTACCAGTCAATGTGATCACAGCTGCTTTCACAGTCTTAAACATACTCTGTTCAATTTAATCGAAAATCAAAATTGAGTGAAAAAATTATAACAAAAATAAGTTCTTGCAGGAACCCAAAGAAAAAGTAGAGGGTGAGAGAGTGAACATACATACCGACTTGGAAAAGACATCTTCGAAAGAATATAACTGGGAAACGGCGCAGGGAAAGGGAACACAAAGAGAAAGGGTTGAATTAGGGCTTAAACACTTTGGATAGGTGAGGAATATCTGGGTTTAGTTATCATATATAATGTATTATATATATATATATATATGTGTGTGTGTGTGTGTATATATATTTATATATTATAGACGTTTTGCAACCACATGTATTAATTGTATAAAATATTATATATTATATATGTGTGTGTGTTTTAATGCACCATCTTTGCACAAAAAATATTATATGTATACTTATAATAAAATATTATATATTACAACCAAAAATAAAATAAAATATTACATATATTATAATATATTATATTATATTATATATAACTCCATATATAATAAATAATATATAATTGTATATACAAAATATATTTTATTATAAAATATATATTATATATTGTAAAAATATACATCTTTTGACACCACATGTATTAAGGGGAATAATTATTTTTCTTTTTTAATATTTAATCATAAAATAGTAGATAATTTCATTAAAAATAATAAAAATTCAATTCACTTAAATTTAATAAATGTGAGTAGCAATTACATAAAAATAACATGGCTATTTAGAATTGAGTTAAAATTAAGTAATTAAGTTTTTAATTAGTAGAGTTGTTTTTAGAGAGATCAGTCCTGAAATTAGTAAAAGGTTTTTTTTTTTTTTTGCATTTTAGTAAAGGTTTTAATTAATAAGAGTTTTAATCTAACAATAATAAGGAGTTTCAATTCAAGCAAAGTATAATTTTGATTTTTTTTTCTTATTTTCATTATTTTTCTCTAAAATTAAAGTTATTAAGCAAAACCAAAATGAACAAGCTATCGCTTAACAAAATAAGGTGTCAACATTAAACATAGCAATACACAAGTAAATAAATATATATATATATAAAGAAAAATATAACAAATTTGCAATATTGATATTTTGAAGATAATAAAATTAATAATTTTTCAAGTATTATAGAAAAAATTATTAATTTTGTATGAGATAAAAGTGTTAAAAATCACATTTTTCATGTAAATATAATATAGTTTAAGAAAAAAGTTGTTGCAAATTTGAGAAGATTTAGAAATGATTTATTTTCATCGTTATGAATATGATATATATATATATATATATATGTGACGTCCCCGTCACTTCATCTTATCACTTATTTTTTTCTTCTTTATTTAGATTTAGTTCATCCAGTGTCATTCTTCCTTTATTTTTAAGCTAATTATCTGATAGCTCATAAATTTTTATTCCATTTTCCATAAGCATAAAATGATATATATAAATATCATTCCATTTCCACAGGATCTCATACATTACCTTATCTTACATCCCCAGACATCCTATATACATAATTGCTACTTGTACTGTACCGTAACTGAATTACAATTTACTATATACATGAACATATAAGTATACCTTCTATGAAAATTGGGAAGCGTATTGAGAAGGTACACGGCAATCTTTTCAATACAAGCTCCTCTAATTGGAGCGAGGCTCACTTCAGGTAATCTGTAGAAAAATGGTCGTAAAGGGGTGAGTTTATGCTCAGTAAGAAAAATATGTAAAAGAGCATATTATGCCTCTATATGCATTTTTCCTACTTGGCTCTACGATGTCATGTAAAGCATTATAAAACATGCATCATAAACATCTTCATGTAAAGCATTTATTTTCCTGATATCAACATATTGTATTTGACTTATTGACATTCAACTTCATTGTTTCTTCTATATTCCATACATCAACCATACATTATTCATGCATCAATGACACATCAACTTCATATTTATTTAATCATATTAGATTGAAATACTTTACAAACATGGAGGAATAAATGAAAATTGGGGATTTCACATCTTCCCCACCTTAGAAAATTTGGTCCTCCAAATTTGCATTAGTTTATCATGTAAACAGCTCTGGATATCTTTCTTTCATTAAGCTCTCTAACTCCCATGTAGCTTCTTCTGTCGTATGGTATTGCCAGAGAACTTTCACTAATGGAATTGTCTTAGACCTCAAAACTTTCTCTTTTCTGTCCAAAATCCGAATCGGCTTTTCTACATAGCTCATATCTTCCCTTATCTCCAAGGGTTCATACTCAATGACATGAGATGGATCCGGATTATACTTTCGAAGCATCGATACATGAAACACATTATGCACTCCCGATAGCTCCGGAGGCAATGCCAATCTATAGGCAACATTACCTACTCGATCTAAGACTTCAAATGGACCAATGTAGCGAGGACTTAACTTACCTCTTCGGCCAAATCTCATAATTCCTTTGGATGGAGAAACTTTCAAGAACACAAAATCTCCAATCATAAACTCGAGTGGTCTCCGTTGAGCATCTGCATAGCTCTTTTGTCTACTCTGAGCTGTCTTAAGCCTCTGACAAATCAACTTAACATCTTCGGAGGGTTGCTCGACTAGATCTGGAGCTAATAACTTTCGTTCGCCCACTTCTTCCCACCCAATCGAAGATCGACACCTTCTTCCATACAAAGCTTCATATGGTGCCATCCCGATACTTGCATGATAACTATTATTATAGGCAAACTCAGCCAATGGCAGATGGTCATCCGAGGAGCCTTTAAAGTCCATAACACAAGCTCTCAACATATCCTCGAGCGTCTGAATCGTGTGCTCGAACTGTCCATCAATCTGCGGATGAAAAGCTGTGCTGAAATTCAGCTTAGATCCCATGGCTTCTTGAAAATGCTCCCAGAAATGGGAAGTAAACCTGGAATCTCTATCAGAAGTGATGCTCACTGGAACACCGTGTAGTCTTACAACATCTCTTACATACATATCTGCCAAAGCATTGAGTGTATATGTTGACTTCATAGGCAGGAAGTGAGCTGACTTTGTCAATCTATCTACGATCACCTAAATACCGTCATGATTCCTCTTGGTTCTGGGCAATCCCATAATAAAGTCCATCGTAATGTGTTTCCACTTCCACGTAGGTATAGGCAGAGTATGCAGTAATCCTGCGGGCTTTTGGTGCTCTACCTTAACCTGTTGACATGTGAGACATTTCGCCACAAAATCAGCTATGTCTCTCTTCATGCCATTCCACCAATACACCTTACGAAGATTATGATACATCTTCGTACTTCCTGGATGAAATGTGTATTTAGTGGCATGTGCTTCAGTCAAGATCAACTTCTTCAATTCATCATCACGTGGAACACATATACGTCTCTTAAACCTCAAAATTCCATCACTACTAATATCAAATTCTGAGGTCATACCTGATTTTATCTGATTCATAGCCTCAATGCATCTATTATCTTCCTTTTGAGCACTTCGGATTTTATCTATCAAATCTGGCTCAATCCTCAAGCTAGCCATCATTCCCAATTGCTCATTAGGCATAACATTAAGGTTGAGGATTGCAAACTGTTCAATCAGTTCATGTTCTTTGATCATCATATAGGCTATCATACTTACATGCTTCCGGCTCAGAGCATCTGCCACCACATTAGCTTTCCCTGGGTGGTACAAAATCTCACAATCATAGTCCTTTAGAAGCTCGAGCCATCTTCTTTGCCTCATATTCAACTCCTTTTGAGAAAACAAGTATTTCAGACTTTTGTGATCTGTAAAAATCTGAAATCTCTTACCATACAAGTAATGCCTCCATATCTTCAGGGCAAACACTACTGCAGATAACTCCAAATCATGAGTCGGGTAGTTCTTCTCATGATCCTTTAGCTGTCTAGAACCATAGGCTACTACCTTACCATGCTGCATTAATACACATCCCAAACCTTGCCCTGAGGCATCGCTATACACTACAAATCCACCTGAACCACTAGGGATGGTAAGGATCAGCGCAGTCGTTAGCCTGCGCTTCAACTCTTGGAAACTACACTCACAGGCTTCATTCCACTCATACTTCACCTTTTTGCGCGTCAAGCGCATCAATGGAGCAGCTAGCTTCGAGAAACCCTCTACAAATCTTCTATAGTAGCCAGCTAAACCCAAGAAACTCCTAATCTCCGTCACAGTCTTCGGTCTTTCCCATTGAACCACCGTTTCTATCTTTGATGGATCGACCGAGACCCCATCTTTATTGATAACATGACCTAAAAAGGAGATTTGATTCATCCAAAATTCACACTTACTTAGCTTGGCATACAGTCCTCTATCCTTGAGGGTTTGCAAAACTATCTTCAAATGCTGCTCATGCTCTTCCCGTGACCTCGAGTACACCAATATGTCATCGATGAAGATAATGACAAACTGGTCTAAGCACTGCTTAAACACGTCATTCATCAGATTCATGAAGGCTGCAGGTGCATTAGTCAGACCAAACGGCATCACTAAGAACTCGTAGTGACCATACCGTGTCCTGAATGTAGTCTTAGGGATATCTTCATCTCGAATCTTCAACTGATGATATCCCGACCTCAAGTCTATCTTAGAAAAGACTTGTGCACCCTTTAACTGATCAAAGAGGTCGTCTATTCTGGGAAGAGGATACTTATTCTTAATCGTCACTTTGTTCAACCACCGATAGTCGATGCACAACCTCATACTACCGTCCTTCTTCCTGACAAAAAGCACAGGAGCACCCCAAGGGGATACGCTGGGTCGTATGAATCCCTTGTCTAGCAACTCCTGAAGCTGTTTCTTCAACTCTTCTAATTCTACCAAAGCCATCTGGTATGGAGCTCTTGAGATGGGCTCAGTCCCCAGCACCAAATCAATCATAAACTCCACTTCCCTATCCAGTGGAAGTCTTGGAAGATCATCCGGAAATACCTCGGGGAAATCTTGGACTACAGGAATATCCTTGAGTCCGGGACGTTTCTGATCTACGTCCTCCACATAAGCAATAAATCCTTCATACAACCACACATGCTTTTCATTACTCTTATATGAATTTAAATCAAAAACCAAACATACTTCATATTAATTACTTGCAAAATTTACAACATATCTAACGGGTGAAGAGAAGGTTGCACTTTTTGCATGACAGTCTAATATAACATGATTATTAGCTAACCAATCCATATCCAAAATAACATCAAATCCATACATATTTAGTAGGATTAGGTCAGCTATTGATTCTCTTTCTCCTACCCGTAGCTTGCAGTTTCTATACACTAACTCGGTCATTTGTGATTCCTTAAGGGGTGTGCTTATCTTTAATAAGTGTTCTAAAGTCTCAGGCTCAACAGGCATTTTCATAGCAATCTTAGGTGACATAAATGAATGCGTGGAGCCTAGATCAAATAATGCAGTAACACTTATATCAAATAGGTAAATTTTACCTTTAATCACTTTGGACGAGGCATCGGCAGACTCTTCGTCAATGGCAAACACTCGTCCTTGAGTCACAGCTTTCTTTCCCTTCTCGGCAGCAGTGGCCTTAGGTTGCGGTTTAGGGGTCTTATCAGATTCCTCGGGTATTCTTTGGTCTCTCTGAGGGCAGTCTCTAATCATGTGCCCTTTCTCCCCACATCTAAAGCAAGCGCCACTCGCCAAGCGACATGGCTGTGATCCGTGAAACTTCCCACATTGCTCACATCTTTGTATCGTACTCTTCAATGAGCTAGCGGTACTTCCAGCTGGATTTCGGGATCGCTTATCACTTATCTTGATCCCAGTAGCTTTAGGAGTACCTATATCATTATCATCATCATCATAACTCCAATTGCAATATAATTCCATATAACCATTAAATTAATTTAAAGATCATCTTTCTATACTTTACTTACCTATAGAAACTCCTTCAGATCTTCTACTTCTCCGATGTGGATACCTATCACTCTGAGCTTTCTCATCCGACTTCCGCTTCATCGGTTCTTTGCCTTTACCCTTGGCTCGAAAGTCAGCATGATGTAGATCATAGTCCTGCTCACACAACTGAGCCTTACGGACAGCTTCTCCATAGGTAGCGATATCCATCGGATACAGCTTAGATCTAATCGGGGACTTCAATCCCTCGATAAACCTGTAGATCTTATGCCCTTCATCTCTTCGGACCTCTGGATCAAATCTACTCAAGGTGGTGAACTTAGATTCATACTGATTCACCGTCATCGTACCTTGAGTCAAGCTTAGGAACTCGATCTTTAGTCTATTCTGATCCGTGCATGGGATGTATTGCTCATTGAAAACTTCCACAAATCTGTCCCACGTGACCTCATCATATCGGGCCTCTAGCACGGTCCGAGTGGCTTGCCACCAATATTCAACATCATCTATCATCAGATAGGCAGCCAAGCCTACTTTCTCCCTTTCGGAGCAGGGCATGTACTCGAAGGATTTCAAGACCGCTTTCATCCAGTTCTCTACGGTCAGCAGATCCCTTTCCC
This sequence comes from Heritiera fomes, assembly GCA_032173925.1. Lineage (NCBI taxonomy): Eukaryota > Viridiplantae > Streptophyta > Magnoliopsida > Malvales > Malvaceae > Heritiera > Heritiera fomes. Next base: position 9,356,723 of record JAPDPM010000002.1, on the reverse strand, counting down.
CCTTAAACTTGGGCGGATCCAACTTCTTAAATTCTTTTATTAGGGCCACACTACAATAGGCTTTAGAATCCCACCTTTTCGTAGTTGGGGCTGGTGGGGTTACTTCAGTAGGAGGGGTAGCAAGTGTCGCTGCTGGGGTACTTGTGGCCACATTCGGGAAATTAGACATAAACTGGGTGAACATCATGGCCATGTTCTCCATATGCTTCTCCATTTTAGCTAGTCTTGTATTCGGGCTATGTGGTGGAGATGGATGAGGAGACGGAATTGGGGGCTCTTCAGTGCGACCCCGTCCTCTTCCTCTACTTGTACCTCTTCTTCGTGAACTCATACTGTAAATATAATCATCATTGAGCTCTTTAGTTAACCATAAACAGTTATACTATGCATTTTTATTCAAACAAGTACAGTACAATTAGGGATATATTTTATTTCTAACTTCTTGACACTAACAAACCTCAATCTAAACTACTCTGATACCACTCTTTGTGACGTCCCCGTCACTTCATCTTATCACTTATTTTTTTTCTTCTTTATTTAGATTTAGTTCATCCAGTGTCATTCTTCCTTTATTTTTAAGCTAATTATCTGATAGCTCATAAATTTTTATTCCATTTTCCATAAGCATAAAATGATATATATAAATACCATTCCATTTCCGTAGGATCTCATACATTACCTTCTCTTACATCCCCAAACATCCTATATACATAATTGCTACTTGTACTGTACCGTAACTGAATTACAATTTACTATATACATGAACATATAAGTATACCTTCTATGATAATTAGGAAGCGTATCGAGAAGGTACACTGCAATCTTTTCAAAACAAGCTCCTCTAATCGGAGCGAGGCTCACTTCAGGTAATCTGTAGGAAAAATGGTCGTAAAGGGGTGAGTTTATGCTCAGTAAGAAAAATATGTAAAAGAGCGTACTATGCCTCTATATGCATTTTTCCTACTTGGCTCTACGATGTCATGTAAAGCATTATAAAACATGCATCATAAACATCTTTTATGCATTGTTTGCAACCATGCATATTTATTTCAAATAACATGGCAATCATACTTTGTATGCTTCTCTTAAAATGTAGCATACATATAAAACATGCATCATACTTCTTCTTTTAAAACATCTTACTTCATAAACTTGCTTTTAAACATACATAATATATCCTTTGAAATAGGATGGAGACTATGTACAATATTTAAGCGATTGAATCGTCATATAAACCGTTCATTCCCATTTATATGACTCTAATCATGCATTAGTACAGTAGTGCACTCTGTATAGGTCAGGGATTCTCTCCTGCCTTTAGTAATCCACAGTGAACACTAGTTGGGTGTCACATGTGGGATTGACGACCTGACTAGGGTTCCTTGCTCAACATACATATCACTGAGGACTTGATCAGAGTCACTCAGCCATCAGAAATGCATAATCATCACGCAGTCCATAGTCTCAAAACATTTATAATATACTTTTTCAGAAAACACTTTTGGGTTTAAATCAATTAAGCTTTGAAAGCTCGTTTCATACATGGCAGTCGACTGGCCTCACAGGGCGATCGGCTGCTGCCTCATAACTTCATTTTGGAAAATACATGGGGGCAGTCGACTAGTTTTGAAACAGAATGCATTTTAGCAAATAGCAGCCGACTGGTCCATATAGCAGTCGACTGGTTTTCAAACAGAATGCATTTTAGCAAATAGCAGTCGACTGGTCCATATAGCAGTCGACTGGTTTGAAACAGAATGCATCTGGGTAAATAGCAGTCGACTGGTTTGAGTCGGTTTTAGAGAAAACGGTGTTTTGGTTGTCTCTAGGCAGTCGACTTCCCTTTATGGCAGTCGGCTACCCCTAGCCTAATTGGTACTAGGAAACAAGTCCGAAAATGTCATTTTTCTTGCATGAAATCAGCTGGTGTTTCTTTCCAAACCATATACATATGTCATAAAACATGCAGACATAGCCGACTTACGTCCGTTACATAAATTTCTTACCTCAATTCCTCCGAGAACGCAAGATCGCTTAGTGCGTTTCGCTTAGTGCGTTAGTCCTCGCTTTTCACTTCTTCAACCTAAAATCATCACATCAATTCAAATCTTTAAATAATCATCATACATACATCATACTAACTCAAAAAAACTCCAAACCATAAACCAAATTGACTAAATCATCTTCTTCTCTTACCTTCACTAGGAACCAAAATCTCAAACTTTGAGATCTCTTCCAATTCTTGAAATCAATCCACCAAACTTTGGATATTACTTAGCCTAGTGACAAGGATTGATTCTTGTTCAACAAACTAGTTGGATCGATGAAAGGATGGGATGGTTTGTCAAGGAAATTAGGATGGAAACTTGGAAACTTGAATGGAACGATGGAGAGGGCTGGAAGAGGGCTGGCGTGGGGTGATGGGAGGGATGATGAGTCATTAACTTCATTAATTGCATGCTTATCTCATCATCAATCTCAGCCATGCTTTATCCCTTATCTCAAGACCATTTGACCCTTTTAATTCCTCTTCCATATGACTCATCCATTTAATCACCAATCAAATTTCTGATTTTTCTTCTTTTCTCCTATTCCATTTATTTTCCTGATATCAACATATTGTATTTGACTTATTAACATTCAACTTCATTATTTCTTCTATATTCCATACATCAATCATACATTATTCATGCATCAATGACACATCAACTTCATATTTATTTAATCATATTAGATTGAAATACTTTACAAACATGGAGGAATAAATGGAAATTGGGGATTTCACAATATAGCAACAATTTTTTTAGTCGATGTATAAAAGTTTTTAAAAACTTTTAAGTCAACGGCAATAAAAAATCGTTACAAATATAATAAGATATTGTAATTACTTTTTTTAATCGTTGTTAATCTGATATGAATTTGCAACAATAAAAAATACTATTGTGTAAAGAATAAAAAAAATCAAATAAGCAACGACTATGATAAGTCGTTGCAAATATAATTACATTTTGCAATGACATTGTTAGTCGTTGCATAAAATATTTAAAAACTTTTACGTCAACAACAATGAAAAGTCGTTATAAACATAATAAGATATCGTAACAATTTTTTTTAATCACTGTTAATTTGATATAAATTTGCAACGATAAAAAAAATCATTGTGTAAAGTATAAAAAAAAATCAAATAAGCAAAGACTATAACAAGTCGTTGCAAATATAATTACATTTTGTAATGACATTATCTGTCGTTGCATAAAATATTTTAAAAACTTTTAAGGCAATGACAATGAAAAATCGTTTCAAATATAATAAGATATCGTAACAACTTTTTCTAATCGTTGTCAATTTCACATGAATTTGCAACAATAAAAAATATCATTGTGTAAAGTATAAAAAAATTTACATAAGCAACGACTATGAAAAGTCGTTGCAAATATAATTATATTTTGCAATGCAACGGCATTGTTAGTTGTTGCAAATCATGGTTGCTAAAAACTCATTTTCTAGTAGTGAATCAACTCTATCATGCTTATTATTAAAATTACATACTCTTCAGTTTTTTGAAATCATATCAAAATCTTAGTATTTCAAAGTCAACAATCTTTATCTTTTTGATATGACAAAACTTAAGGTGAATTAATTTTAATTTTTCCCCCTCAAAATAAAATAAATCTTTTAAAATTTGCAAAATCATGTTTCTCTTTTAGTTAAGCATACTTTTGATTTCGCGTGAGGGTAGTTCATAATTCATTCCAAGGTTCTCTTTATTTCTTCTTACTAAATGTTTTTTCATTCCTAACCACTTTGTAAAGGATAATCTAAGGTTATACTCTTGATTTTTTTTCATATTTAAAAGGCACAGTATTTCAAAGTCTAATGACAAGGCATAGAGGTAGCAATAATGAGGCTAAAGTAAGATTGAATCACAATCAAATATATAATTCCAATTATGTTTACTAAACTTTGTAAAAGATAATCTGAGTTTATACTTTTGATTTTTTTTTTCATATTAAAAGGCATAGTATTTTGAAGTCTAATGATAGGGAATAAAGGTAACAATAATAATGGTGAAGTAAAAATGTGTCATAATCAAAGATATAATTCCAATCATGTATACTGGACTTTATAAACGATAATCTGGTTTGCCAAAGGAGCAAGATATGTTGCTATTACTATCAAGGCCGTTGAATTATACTTGGCCAAAAAAGTGGCAACAGACCATAGCAACATCGGGCCATACTAATTATTCACGAGGATTTCTTGGTTTATGAGAGGGTTTAGTCACCAAGGGTTACAAAAAGCCACTATAACAAGCATGGGGTCAATAGCCAATGGACCAAACTCCAAGTTCTACTTTTTATAACACCAGTTACCGAATTTGAAACTGCTAATTTTCTAACATGAATGTTTAGATCAATAGGCTCTGCCAATTCCACTCTTCTCTGCCTCTCCACACCTACAAATCTACATTGTTCATAAATTCAAATTATTTTGCTAACTTTATGGTTATGGCAAGAGGGTGGATTCATTGAATTAGAAAACCAAACTCATTTTTTTTTTCACAAATCTGATCATTTCTTCAATGTTTTCTTTTTCCATGCTATCATAATAGCTTTATTTACTTAAACTATCAAATCTTTCACTTTTTTTCTGACTTTTACAAGATTACAGGAGAAAATTTTAGAAGAAAAGGTTTAGTTTATGTTGAATTCGGTTGAAAGAGGAAACAGTGATGGAAGAGAATTAAAATTGTTATTCCATCAAGGTTAAAATTGTAATTTCATTTGAGGACATTTCTGTCTTATAATTATTGAAGTGTAAATATCCCTGTTTTTGCATTTTAGGAAGTTTCAATAGTTATTGATGCTGATAAACAATTGTTAACCTCTCACACTATGGAAATCTATCAGAAAAAGTGCTAGCTAAAAGGAAAGAATTGGAATCAGTTCAGACAACAATCTTGACTCATACTCCCATAACATATTTGGTTAAATTGGAAAAGTCCCTATCTTCTGAACTTTATACATTAATTAAAGTTGAAGCAAGCTATTATAGACAAAAATCTAGAATAAAGTGGATACAAAAGGGAGACCAAAACACAACATTCTTTCACGAAATGATAGTAGCGAAGCAAAACTTTAACACAATTAGAATTCTTATTGGTGTTGATGGTAAAAGACTGGATTCCTTTACCTAAATCTCCAACGAAGCTATCTCTTTTTTCCAAAAGTTAATTAACACAGCCAATAAACAAGTTACAGTGTGATAACAGTAAATTCTCTTATTTTTGAAGTTAAGTATATGTAAAATTTAATTTTAGATGTTAATAGATTGATTGAAATAAATAAATAACTTTATTAAAGGATTGAAATATTTCGAAATTATAATACTTGATCAATAGATAAAAAAAAAAAATTTAGTAATCAGGAATTTAATTCAAGTATTAAGAAAAAAAAAAGATGTGTCTATATATATATATATATATACACACACACATATATGTACAAATATAGAAGTGTATATATAAATATATATTAATAAGTAATAAAATAGGAAAATATATGATTTAAGGAATATATATGTATATATAATATAAATTATATTTATGTGTGTTTTGAAGGAGGGAAATTAATTAGAGGTGGTCTAATTTAATTGGATTACATGTTAATAAAAGAAGACCAAAATTTTGTCTTCTTCAGCAGCCACAAACCGACTTACTCCCTGTTATTTTTGCCCTGAACCGACCCCGCTGCATCTTCCAATTTCTTTTCGGTTTCAAGCCTTACTCTCCTTTTCTTCCACCGAAATCACCCTTTGTTATAACTAGAACCCACAGCTCTCTTCAGCAACTTAATTTCCCACTAAAAGAACTGATTAAAACTAAAAAAAAAAAATGGACAGAGCAACGCTGGAGCACTGGTTTGGAAGGTTGTACAGTGCGGTCTTGAAAGGAGGTGAGTAAAGAGATGAACCTAGTCAATGTTTCTCATTGTTTATGATTGTATTAGGCTGGTAGGATATATCTATGGCTGTGCTTGAAACAGAAATAAGAGTAGAAAAAAAAATGGGTTTCGGTTGTGGAACTTAACTAGGAGGAATATGATGATTTTGTTATATGTTGGATGTTGTATGGCTATTTATGATGAATGGAATGTAACTATAAGGCTAGAAAATTGCAAAATCATGATTTGGAATCTTAAAGGAAGCATTCGATTATGGTGGTGATTTTCGGAACAGGAGAAAATGGCGTGAATGGTGGCTGCCATTCACGGTATTGGTTGCACGATGGTGCTGCCATTTTGGGTGAATTGAAATTGTTTGAAGAAAATCCTAAGTGATGTAAGAGTAATTGCTAGGCAAGGAAATTGAGAAAAAGGAAGAATAGAAAACCATAAAGAAAGACCCACTTGAAGCAGCCGGCCATAACCTGTTGAAAGATAAAAATTTATAGAATAATTATTATAGCTATGTATTGGATTTTGAAAATAAATTAGAATTATTGTTGATATGGAATTTAGAGAAAGAATGAGATTTCATTGAAATTATTCTTTGGTAATTAGTAGGAAATAAGTTAAAAAAATTTAATTGTTAGAAATCATAGAAATAAAATATAGGAATTAAGAGAAATTTATTAAAGTCATAGTATGGAATTCTAAATATAATTTGGAAATTTCTATGCAGTGCTAAGGAATTGAAGGATAAAGAGGCATAATGGCATTATCGAATTTTTATACAGCAAGGAAATAGAGGTAAGATACATGTATAGGAGTTGTATAAAACATGTTTTATTTGCAATTGAAAATTTATTGAAATCTCGTTTTAATCGTTCTTATCCAATTTTCCTAAATACAAGAAATAGGAATTATCTTTAATTCCTATAAGTTTAAATATTTTATTATATGAAATGTTTTACATGAATTGATTTAAATGAAATGATTTATATGCATTGAATTATATTAAATGATTTACATGAAATGAGTACGTGATATAATTTACACAAATTAAATTGCATGCAATGACTTACATGAATTGCATTACACGAGTGATGTACATGAATTGATTTACAAGAAATGATTTACATGAATTGAATCGCATGACATGATTTATATGAATTGAATTACAAGAAACGGTTTACATGAATTAAATTACATGAAACAATTTACATGATTTGAATTATATGAAGTATTTTACATGAATTGAGATTCGTGAAGTGCTTTACATGAATTGAACTATACAAAATGATTTACATGAACTGAATTTCATGAAAGGAATTACATGAAGTGATTTATATGAAATGATTTAAGAGTATATGAAGTGATTTTATGAAATTGATGTCTTCCTGATGATCGTGCATATGAGATAGTGATGATTAGGCTGGGAGACGTCTCAGACCTTCCCCTTTACATGATATGACTGTGGGAGTTACGGTCGAACCCCACAGGCTTACACAGTGAGCACCTGACCAGTGCGAACTGTGAGTGATCGACGATGGCCATTCGTTATAGTGTTTCATAGGATTGGCTAAGGAGTTCCGGATCCCTGGCCTTCCTATACAGGTCCCTTATGGGATATAGTGCGTGCATGAGTCTCTGGGAGATTATTTTCTATCGATAAGTGAAACTTGACTGATAATTGATTTAGTGAATGATTTGATTTACGAGACTAGTGCATGATTTGATTGAAAAGTGACAAAGAAAGTGATACAAGTTTTACAGTATATGTTTTTTTATGCAAGTGCATTTATTCTATTTTAAGGATTTTAAATGAATCGCATTACTGTACTGATCGAAGTTTTTGAAATTATTGCATTATCTCATGATTTTGAAATTGTTATTATATTGTTTATCGAAGTTGCATAATGACATGGTCTTATAGCATTGCCTACATAAATGGCTTATACAGTGATTAATGATTCGAGCTTGCATTGCATAAATTATAAAATGTTTTATACTGATTATTGATTTGAAATAGCATCACATGAATTATTAAATGTTTTATATTGATTAATGAATTGAAATTGCTTTGTATAAAATGTTAAACGTTTTATATCGATTAATCGTTTTATCGTCAACTGAATTTTATATGCGCTTTTATATATGTTTCTTATTGGGCTTTCCCCAAAGCTCACCCCCCTTCTCACCATCCCAGATAGCTTATCGATATACACGAAGTCCGCTGCCTTTAGTTAGTCAAAGAAATCGCTAGAGGTCAGAAGTACTAAGTGATCAGGTAATTATTAAATGTTTATTTATATTCAGACACGTATTTGCACAGTAGTTGTATTTATAAATAGAGCATAAATACGTATCGAAAATTAGTGGGATGTAACTTATGTGAAGTTTATTATGAACGAAATCCTAGTTATTATATTGTAGTCTGTATTTAATTTTTTATTATTAATTGAATTAATTGTATATTGAATTAGGTGAAATGAAAAGATGGAGTGTACTTACACCGATGCCGAATGCAAACCTAGTGTTATCGATTAATTGAAAGAAAAAGATAGTATTGAAAAGGAAAAAATTTTGTTCGAAATTTTCTAATTTCAGTCGTTACACATAGGTTGCTCACAAGATTTTTTTATTGAACTTCTTCAGGTTTCATTACGTTTTAAAGCGCATGATCCACTTATAAGTTCTGTTAGCAAAAAGCAGATAAAAGATTCTTTATTCTCACTCAATAGTGAGAAAGCCCTTGGTCCAGATGGGTTTACAACTCACTTCTCCAAGAAAAACTGGTCCATTGTTGGTGAGGATTTTACTAGTGCTATTCTGTATTACTTTAACACTGGAGATATGTTGCATGCTTTTAACTCAACATTGCATTAGTGCCTAAGTGTCCTCATCCTAATAGCATTCAAGATTATAGGCATACATCTTATTGCTGTTTAATCTACAAATGCATTATAAGGATCTTGGCAAATAGGCTTAGACAGTTTTTTCCCGGGAAAATTAGCAGCAGCCAAAGTGCATTCATAGATGGGAGAAGTATCACAGACAATGTACATATGGATAAAGAAATGGCCAAGGGACATGGAAGAACCATGTTGTCCCTAAGATGTGCTGTCAAGTTGGATCTTCTAAAGGCATTTGACTCATTGGATTGGAGATTTATCCATGACGTTTTACTTGCTATTGGACTCCCTTCCAAGTTCATAAGTTGGATCAATGGTTTTATAATCACCTCTAAGTTCTCCCTTTCTCTTAATGGAAGGATAGCAGGCTATTTTCATGGGGCAAGGAGAATAAGACAGGGAGATCCTCTTTCCTCTCACTTGTTTGATTTGGCTATTAGTGTACTTCCAAGACTACGGACACTGTAGCTAAATATGGAGTTTTTGCCTATCATCCAAAATGCAAAAGAATCAACTTGACTTATTTATGTTTTGTAAATGATCTGTTGATGTTTTCGAAGGGCAATATTGACTCTATCATTGGGATCAAAAAGGTGTAACATGTTTCCAATTCCTTTTCTGATCTACAGCTCAAATGTGTAAAAAGTGAGCTCTTTCATTATGGAATTAGCAGAGAACAACTTTCACTCCAATAGATTTCAGGTTTCAAAATTAGCTCACTTCTTGTCAAATACTTGGGGGTTCCTTTGGTCACTAGAAGACTAACCAGAAAAGATTGTTCACCACTACTTGAGAAGATCACAACCAAACTTAACAAATGGGCTACAAGGTATTTATCCTAAGCTGGTAAATTGTAACTTATTCAATCAATGTTGTTCAGTGTGTAAAATTGTTGGTGTAGGCACTTTATTTTGCCTAAGCATGTGGTTAAGAAGATTAACCAACTATGTTTAAGCTTCTTTTGGAAAGGCAAAAAAGGATCTGCTACGAGTGCCCAAGTTATTTGGCAAGCCATTTGTTCTCCAAAGTCTGAAGGAGATTTGGAAATCAAGGATACTATGTCTTGGAATCAAGCTTGTCTTTTGAAGAATATTTGGTCCATCTTTATTAAAGCTGGTTCAATATGGATTGCATGGTTGAAAGCTTATGTTCTGAAAGGAAGCATTTGGCAAGTTCCAACTCTGCAAAATAGCTGCTGCAATTGAAGGAAAATACTGCAACTTAGGCAGATTGCTCAACGGTTTATCAAGCATAAAGATGAGAGAGAGGTATGGCGTTTCCCTAGGAATCATTATTTTGCTGCAACTGTGTGGAATGAAATCAAACCTAAACAAGAGAAAGTGTGATGGCACAAACTTATATGGTTTCAATACCATATCCCAAAACACTCACTAATTACTTGGATGACTATCTTACATAAGCTTCCAACGAAGGAATGGTTAAGAGTTTGGGGAATGGAGGTTGAAGAGAGGTGTTGCGTATGTCAACAAGAGGGAGAATCAAGGAATCATGTGTTTTTTGGCTATGACTTCAGAAAAGAAGTTTGGCAAAAGATCCTTCAGCTATTCAAGATTAACAGGAGGGTGGAAAATTAGGCTTTTGAATTAAGCTGGGCTAGGGAGCAAGCTGAAAGGGAAAGCTTTGATTTCCATTATTTTGCACATTGCTTGGAATGCTTGTCTTTACCAGATATGGAAGGAACGAAATTATCAGTTATTTCAACATATGATAAAGACTCCGTTGACCTTAAAAGTGTATGCACTTAAGTGCACACGGTCATACAAGTAATACGAAGGTAAGTCCAAAATATCGTCCCACAATGATTAGTTAAGTTATTTAGCTAATTACTAAAATTGTATCACTCTAGGTTTATTTAAACAATTAAGTCTTCTTAATTTGAATAAAATAAAACATAAAACTAATTTGTAAACAATAAATAAAAAAATCGAAATTAAAATGCAAATATTTAACTAGCAAAGAGACTAAGAATCATAAACATGCTAATAAAAAAAAATTGAAAATGCATAAAATTAAAATGAAAATAAAATGAAAAATTAATATACATAAAAAAATGCAAAATTAAATTGATGATATAAATTAAATTATCCAAACATAATTTACTAACTAAATACCTAAAGCTAATTCTATTTAAACTAACAAAACTATTAAATTGATGAACTAATAAACTAACTAATACCTAAGCTATTATAACAAGAATCTAATTAGCTATTAATTAAAAAAATAAAACATTAAACAAATAAAACTATTGAAAACCATTAGCTACCATTGCTTTACACACCACGTCCACGCTCCAGCTAGCTGCACTAAACATCGACACGCACTACTCCTGATGGTAGCCACGACGCACACCAGCTCTGCCTCCTGTCAAGCCATGCTGAAACTACACCACGCACGTGCTGTCCGCTGGGAATCAATTAGCCTTGCTAGCACCGATCAGCCTACAATGTCGAACCAAAATCCAAGCAGCTTGTCCGTCTTCTTGCAACAATCAAAAATTAAAAACTTCGAATCATAAAAAGAAAAAAAATGTAGCAACAAACAGAAATGAAACAGAGTAGTCAAACATAATGCAAGAACCATAAAGAACAATTAGACAGTAAAAATACTAAACTCATTGAACAAATAAAATCCTTATATTAAACTGAAATCTTTTTACTCAAAACCAAATTCATTAACAAATAAAAAAATGCAGGAACTTAAGTACTTAAAGACAGGAAAGTCTAAAACCGAGAATGTGCAAAGTCGAAAATTAAAGAAAAACAGGAGAACCCTCTCTTTATACCTAAACTAAAGCAGAAAACTACACATTAAAATTGTTACTAAACTAGAGGTGATATGGCAAAACCCATTTACGTTGGGCTAAAGCCCAAAAACCATAGAATACACCACGTGGCAAAGATTATTGGACCACGTGGCATCTGGCGAGAGATAGTCGAGATAACATGGATCATCTCGCCTGCAGCAAGCCTTTGTCACCACAAAGGCCCGAGGGTCTAACGTCAGAACCTATCGCCTGAACACGTGGCGTATATTTAACCTCTCGCTTGAAGCGACAGACGTATCCTGCTCTATTGTGTCGCATCCTTTTTCACAAGTCTCCCGCCGGTGATAGACTCCCACCATTCCCAAGATTGACGATATTTGTGTCTACTTGGAAACAAACTCTCATAAAAAAAAGACGTGATTATCTCCAGGTAATTACTCCATAATATTTGCCTATAAATAGGCTTTATGTACAAAGGCAAAATAGCCAAATAAGCCCTCGACCTTGGGTCCAAAATGGAATTAAGCCCTCGACCTTTTATTTCGTGAAAATCAGTCCATAAACTTTTATTTCAGTGGAAATAAATCCTCAACCTTATAAAATTATGCAATTAAGTCCAAATCTGTTAAATGACACTAGCTGCCGTTAGTATTGCACATGTGGCATGCCACGTGGCAGCCAAGTAAGCTATCCACGTCAGCTTTCACTAACGGCAGTTAGTATCATTTAACAGATTTGGACTTAATTGCATAATTTAAGAAGGTTGAGGGTTTATTTCCACTAAAATAAAAGTTTATGGACTGATTGCCACGAAATAAAACGTTGAGGGCTTAATTCCATTTTGGGCTTAAGGTCGAGGGCTTATTTGGCTATTATTCCTATGTACAAATTTATTCTCTAATTTTTGACTTCTGGCTTTTACGTTTCCCAATACTCAAGAATCTTTTGCTGACTTAAGCATCAAAGTGCTTACGCAGGGAACCACCCCCTGCGTTCCTCTAACTTTTCTTGTTTTTATAGAAGCTTCTTGGAGACACGTGGAGAGAAGAGACGAATATTGACGTCAGCAAGCATTTAGTATTGTTTTGAGCAACAACAACTGGCGCCGTCTGTAGGAAACGTATAAAAAGCTAATCAAAACTTCTAAGATGGTGAGAACAAGATCGACTAATGTGAGAGCAAGAAGCGATGAGAACTCTATGAGTTCTCCTAAACAACCGATTCACCAAGAACCCAGGAGAACAAGGAAGAGGAGAGAACGACTGTAACCATGGCAGAGTTTGAGGCTTTGAGGCGATAGAGAGAGGAGACGACTCAGGCGCTCATAGCCATGGTGGACTTGTTTAAGGGAGTTCTTCCGTAGTTGAGTCTGCCGCCAACCATACAAAACCTCGTAGGAGAGACGAGCGATGGGGTACCGCAATAGGCGGCTAGGCGACAGACTAATTGTGTGGCATCAGATCCCTCGCTGCCACAAAAAGTGCCTCATGTTGAAGATGATTAAAATCGACAAGATGTAGTACGGTTTGGATGTGGGGACGCTGTCGTACGGTCTCGAAGGGAGTATGAGGCAACTATAGAGCATAGGCCTACGACAGGTGTTAGGCGACAGGTGCCTGATGTCGGGCGACAAACTACTGGGCGACAGGGTACCGAAGCTGCGGCAGGGTCTTCCACCCATCACCGTAGTGTGTCGAATTTTGCAAGTATTAACTTAGAACATGGTGTCGGAGGTGCTGGAAAGAATGGTGGTGATGACTAAAGCACTTGGGGAGCTGGGTCAAAGTTTGACCCCACATGGTGCACACAAATGACATGAGTAGATGTACCTCAAAGGAAGGGTAAGGAAATAGTGGTTGAAACCTACCTGATTCATCTCATGCTGAAAGGGATAGAAATCAACTCACTTCCCTTGTAGACATGAAAAAAATGATAGAACAAGTGTTGGAAGAAAGGAAGTTGGTGTCCGCAGAAGAGAGCCAGAGGAGAAGGGTACCATTTAGCGCAACCATCATACAGAAGCCGTTGCCTCCAAAGTTTAAAATGTCGCAAATGACCTCGTACACAGGGAAGACAGACCCCTACGACCATATGCAAAACTATAAGGCCTTAATGTTGCTACACGAATGGAAGGATGAGATAATGAGCAGGGCCTTTTCACTTACTTTGACTAGGCATGCGATGAAACGGTTCAATAATTTACTCGAGGGGTCTATTGTCTCTTTTGACCAACTACGAATTGAATTCCTTAAAGCGTTTGTGGTGAATAGCCAGAGAAAGAAGGAGCCAACTTATTTGCTCACACTTAAACAAGGAGTTAAGGAGTCATTTAAGAGTTATGTGGATCGGTTTAGAGATGCCAGTCTAGAGGTATGAAATTTGCAACTCTGTATAGTCGTAGTAGCCTTGTTACAGGGAATAAGGTCTAAGAAATTGCAGGAGTCCTTGTCACAAGACCAGCCAACCACAATCTCAGACCTACTTTACCAAGCAAATAAGTATATCACTCAAGAAGAGGTGATTAAAATGGTATCGAATGGAGAGCAAAGAGAAGGAAAGAAGCAAGGAAGAGAAGTCACTGAGGCATCTTCTAGTCAACCGAGAAATTTTGACAAGGCCCCTACATTGAAATACACCACTTACACCCCACTCACTGAACCTCACACTTCGGTGTTGGCAGCTATTGAGGGGACAGGTCTCATACAGCTTCCAAAGAAGGCGTCAGGGAATCTAAGCCGTGACTTGGATTCGTATTGTAACTACAACTCGGCGCATGGGCATTCGACAGAAAAGTGTAGGGAGTTAATGAACCAGCTAGAGAAGTTGGCGCGAGAAGGAAAGATAAACATATTTGTGTGGAGGAGTGACAGAAACAACTATCCCTTGAGAAACAGGGGAAATTACTTCAGGGACAGAAAAGATGAGAATAGGAGGAATGTAAGGAGAAATGAAGTTGATAGGAGAAATAATGATAGGAGAATAGAAAGGAGGAATCACGAGGAAGGTAACAAGCCCACAGGACCAGCAATCAACGTTATATATGGAGGAGAATCGTTGGCTGGTACATCCTCCTCGTCTCAAAAGTCCTACGCCTAACAGGCCTATCAAGTTAACTCAGTAATGGAAGAAAGGCAAGGTAAGGAGCCCATCACTTTTACATCGGCCGATAAAAGAGATGTAATGATCCCTCATGATGACACGATGGTGATTTTGACAGTTGTAGCAAAGCATCCAATTAGTCGAATCTTAGTCGACAATGGGAGTTCGATAAACTTAGTCTACTGGAATTGCTTTGAGAAGATGAACATCTCGGATGATAGGCTGAAGCCAGTGCCCATACCACTATATGGCTTCTCTAGAGAAAAGGTAAGGGTAGTAGGTGCAGTTCAGCTACCTGTCACGTTGGGGGAGAGTCCGAGAAGTGTCATCGGCCAAGTATTGTTTATGGTGGTGAAGTCAACATCAGTGACTTACAATATTATCTTCGGGCAACCATTGTTGAATGACATAAGTGCATTGGTGCACCCTTGTTATCTATTGATGACTTTTCTGACTCCACACGATGTTGGACAAGTGAGGGGAGACCAAAGAAGAGCTAGGACGTGTTATATCGCGTCAACTACGTGTAAGGGAATTCAGAGAAAAGAAACCGTTACAATAGAAGAACTGCCTAAGCCAAAATCTGATGAGGAGATGGAGGTAGTTCGATTAGATGATGAAGATGACGAAAAGGTGGTGCATGTGGGAAGTCAACTCCAAGAGAAAACAAAGGAGGAAATAATCTGGTGCTTGAAAGAGAATGTTGATGTCTTTGCATGGACTCCCGTCGACATGCCTGGAATTGACCCTATAATTGCTTGCCACCGATTGAACATAGTCCTAAGAGCTAAATCGGTTAAGTAGAAAAAGAGAAATTTTGCTCTCGAAAAGCAACAGACCATAGATGAGGAGATCCAGAAACTGTTGCAAGCTGGGTTCATCAGAGAAGTCGATTACCCGAAGTGGTTAGCTAATGTGGTAATGGTAAATAAGGCCAATGAAAAATGGAGGATATGTGTGGATTTTACGTTCTTGAACAAAGCCTGCCCTAAAGATTCATATCCGTTACCTCGAATTGACAAGTTGGTGATGAGACTTGTGGATATGAACTGCTGAGTTTTTTGGATGCTTTTTCGAGGTACCACCAAATTATGATGCACCCAAAGGATGAGGAGAAGACTTCTTTCATCACCGATAACGGAACATACTGCTATCGAGTAATGCCACTCAATTTGAAAAACGCAGGGGCAACATATCAGCGCATGGTAAATAAGGTGTTTAAGGACTTGTTAGGTAACACCATGGAAGCGTATGTGGATGACATGATCATCAAAAGCCGAAAAGAAGAATCACATGCCGAGAAAATGTCAAAGGTGTTTGAGGTGTTACGACAATATAAAATGAAGTTGAACCCCAACAAATGCTCATTTGGAGTAAGGTCGAAAAAATTCTTGGGGTTCATGATCTCTAATCGAGGAATAGAAGCTAATCCCGAGAAAGTTAAAGCCATTTTGGACATGAAGCCACCTAATACTGTTAGAGAAGTTCAAAGGCTAACAAGGAGGATAGCAGCTTTGAATCGCTTTTTGTCCAAATCAGCTTAAAGGAGTTTGCCGTTCTTTAAGGCAATAAAGGCGGGAAAGAATTTCAAATGGACAAAAGAGTGTAATGATGCCTTTGAGAAATTAAAGGACTACCTGAAAGAGTTGCCATTATTGTCTTGACCACAACCCGGATACCAACTCCTCATGTACCTCGGTGTAAGAGAGATGGCTATAAGTGCAGTCCTATTTAGGAAGGAAGGAGACAAGGACTGCCCAATCTACTATGTGAGCAAAGTCTTACTAGAAGCCGAGACAAGGTATCCCCTAGTGGAGAAGATAGTTTTATCATTGGTGATGGCAACTCGAAAGTTACGACCATACTTCTAGGCTCACTCGGTGACTATCCTAACAGATCAACCTTTGAGGCAAATACTGCAAAAATCAGAGCACTCAGCAAATCTGACCAAATGGGCTATTGAACTGAGTGAATACGACATACACTTTCAACCCCGTCAAGTGATAAATGGGCAAGCATTGACGGATTTTATTATAGAATACACCGGTCAGAAGGCCCAAGGAGAAACAGAATTAGTCTAGTGGAAGTTATTTATAGACGGGGCTCGTAGTATGGATGGTAGTGGAGCTGGAATTGTGCTAACTTTGCCTGAAGGGGAAACCTATGAGTATTCCCTATGCTTTGATTTTTCAAGCTCGAATAATGTAGCTGAATATGAGGCCTTGATAGCTGGAATGAAACTTGCCTAGAAGTTAGAAGTTAGCAACTTAATGGCCCATAGCGACTCACAATTGGTGGTAAATCAGTTCTCAGGTGAGTATGAAGCACAAGAATTAGCTTTAGTCCCTTATTTACAAAAGGTGCAATTATTAGCACAATCGTTCAAGAATTTTTGGTTGACCCAGATAAATCGATCTGAGAATGGTCATGCAGATGTTCTTTCGAAGTTGGCCTCCTCTAGGGGAACTAAAGATGGTATGGTATAAATAGAATCCCTCGCCAAGCTGAGTATCGAAGAAGAAGATGTTTGCGATGTCGAGATCGAAAATGGTTGGAAAAGCCCGATCAAAGACTATATTTTGGGAGGCAAACTCTCCACTGACAGAGATGAAGCCTGAAGGCTAAAATTGCAAAGTGTCAGGTTTACCATGGTAAATGGAGAACTCTACAGGCATGGGTTCACTATGCCCTTGTTAAAATGCTTAGGGCCTCAACAGGCTGAATACACCTTGGCTGAAGTTCACGAAAAGATATGTGGTGAGCACTTAGGGGCTCGAGCATTGGCCACAAAAATATTGCATGTGGGGTTTTATTGGCCTACACTAAAGAAAGATGCCACTGAGAAGGTGTGAAGATGCGAAAAATGCCAAAAGTTTGCTCCTACAGTTACTGCACCAGTCTCAACCCTTTATAGCATTCTTCAACCAACGCCATTTACGCAATGAGAGCTCAACATCTTGGGACCTTTTCCCTTGAGCACGGGCCAAAGGAAATATTTGTTGGTAGCCATAAACTAGTTCACAAAATGGATTGAGGCTGAACCTTTGGCTACCATTTTCAAAAAGAAGATGGAGGTGATGCTATAGAAAGATATTGTCTGCCGCTTTGGAATCCCTCGAGTGCTAAATGCCGATCATGGGAAGCAATTTGATTATGACACATTCCGAGAGTTTTGTAAAGGCTTGAATATCCAGTTAAGAATATCTTCTGTCCCTTACCCACAAGCTTATGGGTAAGCCGAGGTTAGTAACCGAACTATACTGCATGGTTTGAAAACAAGACTGAACAAGGCAAAGGGAGCATGGGTAGATGAGCTCATGAGTATCCTATGGGCTTATAGAATGACAAGCAGGGTGTCATAACGTACTAAGTTTATGGTAAAACCTAATAGCTAGACACAAAATCTATGGAGTCGCCACCAACCATTCTACCTAGGTGTGATTGGTCACCTATTCAAACTAAGGATAAAGACTGGTCTACATCTCAAATTTAGGGTTCGGGAGTACGGTTACGTGTGAGGAAGGATTAGCACCCTCACAACACCCATCCTAAAATGGTACCAACTAATTTTAGGTTATCTCAAATTTGCCTTAGTTAATCTTAAGTTCAATAATTAAATATTGGAAAATATTTCTAAGCATCTTCCATTAAGCTGGTGGGATAGCTTAAAAAATTCCCATCACCTCAAGAGTATTCAAGTAGTACTATGTGACTTGCTTGAAGAGGCTCCGTCGTCGGATTCATTTTAATATTTTATGAGAAATTCCTAACTTTGACTCCTTCCACCCAACTTATTCTAACCATTATATTATTTATTAATTCTTAATTTTATTTGTTTATTTAAGCGAAAATGAATATGAATTATTTTTATCAAAAATTCATTTTAGATCTTCCATTAAGCTGGTGAGACCTAAAAGAAAATTTTTTTTTACCTAAAGATTTCCAAATCATTACTTAAACGTAATTCTACTTGGAATCTCATCATAGGAACAATCAATATTCACTCTCAATAACTCCTATTTATCATTTTATTATTTCATTACTATTTATTATTGTTATTTTATTATTATAGTTAACATGAATTATTGAAGTTTTTTATCTTCTTAATTAATTACTTTAATTTTAATTTTAATAATATTTTTAGATAAAAATCACCTATTTTATAATTTTAAAAAAATGAATAAAAATCACTTATTATTGAAAAACTATCTCTAGGCCATCCATTAAGCTGGTGAGACCTTGAAAATAATTTTCCTACCTAGAAAATTTCAAGAAAATCACTCATGCGTAATTCTCTCGATATTTCATCATTGGAGTAATTCATGTTCACTTACATTATAATTTTCATATCTAGTCTTTATTCATTCCATTCCTTATTTTGTTACTTATTATTATTTCTATTATCATGGATCATTAATTATCGTTTCTAATTTTTATAACTTATTCTTGTTCCAATTCAATAACGAATCTACTAATTATTCATATTTTAATTTCAAAAAATGAATATAAATTGCTTTTTATTGAAAACCCTATTTAGACCCTCCATTGAGCTGGTGAGGCCTCGAATAGAACTTTCTTCCCTAGAAATTTTCAAGAAAATTACTTAAGCGTAATTCCCTTGATATTTCATCATCGGAGTAATCGTATTCACTTTTATTATTTTAATATCTAACTTTGGTTATTTCATTTATTTCCCTCCTTATTTGCCATTACTATTTTTATTATATTATTATTAATCATTAACATCTTTCTAATTTTATAACTAATTATTTTTAGTGTTATTTTATAATAAATTTATTTTTATATATATTTTCTTTTAAAATGAATATGAATTATTTGTTATCAAAAATCCTGTCTAGACCCTCCATTAAGCTGGTGAGGCCTTGGATAAGATTTTTTTTTTTTTACCTCAAGATCTCTAAAGTACCACTTAAGCGTGATGCCTCTAGAGTTCCATCGTCGGAAGATTCATCTTTTTATTTATCCCTTATTGTAATTTTGTAACTTAAAGATTTAATTATATTTTTCTAAAGAAACTTATTTCCTAAAATTAAACTTCTACAAAAAAAATATCATATAAATTATACAATTACATTATTTAATCAAATCCTAACATATAATAATATCATCATGCGAACAAAATTAACAGACTTCTAGCTCAAATTAATTATCTTACAAGTTTTCATTAATTAAATTTCGGTTTTAATCAACATGCAAATCATACAAATTAAATATACAAGTTATTAACATACAATATTAGTATTTTATAAACAATTTATAAGCAATTTATTAGCTCAGATAATCATACAAATTCATATTAATTCAATCTTATTATCAAATCAAGTTACTAAATTGCTAAATTAGTTAAAATAAAAAAAATGATTAAACATGCAATTACCTGACAGATACAAACCCTATTCTTCCTATTCTCTTCCACGTGCGTCACTTTTTCTATTCTTTCTTTTCGTTCTTTCTTTTGTTGCTGCAGGTTCTTTCCTTTTGCTTTTTCCTTTTGCTTTTTCCTTTTGCTTTTCTGGTTTCACGTGGCTTCTTTGGTATTGCAACAGAAGCGAATTAGCAGCAAGGCGAGCAGGCGCGCACGGCAGCAGCAAAGGCGATGGACGAACAAACGGCAGCAAATCGGTGCAAGCAGTAGACAATGGAGCGACGATGATGATACCCAGTGGTAATGTGCAGGGACGCGTGATAGGCGAAACACTGTGGCAAAGCTAGTGCAGCAAGGAAGTAGCAGCGAACGTGATGAAGATGATAAGCAGGGGCAAATTGCAGGGGTGCGATTTGATGGTGATAGCAGCGAGTATGTGGTGCAGGAACGTGGCAATACAAGTAGTGGAAGAAGGCTTAGCGATGCAGAAAAAACAATGGTGAAAACAGGAATGGTTCGAACAGCAAGGGACAAATTGAAGCAGTTCGTGGCAAGTGTGGCGCACAGCAACAGGGAGCAAGGAGCTGCCGTTTGCTTGAGACAGGTGATGCAGCAAAAGGGTGGTGATGAAGTAAGGTGACTGCAGAAGTGATCTGTTTCGCGTACGAGGGTAGGAACGTGGAGCAGATTTTTTGTAGTAACTTGTGGGACAAAGCTGAAGACAAAGTACAACAACGTGCAGTGTAAAGCAATATGCAGAGGCGGCAAGAAAGGCAGGAACAATGGACGAAAATGGGAAAGCAATGATGGGCGGAAGCCAGGTGGCAGTGACGGGATGTCAAGGCTAACGAGAAAGATGACGATGACGAGTGTTGTGATGAGGTTTGGGCGGCTAAGGGTGGTGGCTCTCTCTGCCTGGAAAAAAGCAGTCCCCAAACTCTTTCTCTTTTTTTTAGGTCTTCTTTCTAGGGTTCTCTTAGGGTTTTTCCTTTTTTTTTCTAGGGTTCCTCCTCCCCCTTATTATTGTACCTCTATCCTTTTTATCATGATTGTTCCTCCTCATATTAGTCTTAATTTTCCTTGATTTTTTCCTGGTCATTAATCCCATAATCTCAACATTGACATCTTTTCTTTTAAAGCTTTCCATAAACAAATTCTAATTTGATTCTTTTAATTAATTCTAGATTTGTCCAAAGTTTTTTAAAACCAAAAGATTTGATTTTTTATTCCACAATTTGCAATACAAGTTTGACTTTCCCCTTTTATTTTGTTTCCTTGATTTTTTTGAATTTTCATTTTTTATTTTTCCTTAATAAATGTAAAATATATTCAAAATTAAACTTAAATATAAAAATTGGTCCTTTAATCACCGGGCCTAAAGTCCAAATCTAATATTAAGTCCAAAATCATAGTTTCATATCCAAAAGTCTAATTAAACTCTAAAAGAGCATTAAACTCATATTAAAATTTATTTAGTTTCAAACTTTGATTGAAAATATCTCGATAAGCCCAATAATATTCAAGACTCGGACAAAATGGGGTGTCTACACAAGGTGTCAACAGGAGAGACGTCGTTTAACGTAGTATATGGAACTAAAGCCCTTAAACCCGTTAAGATCGAAGCGAGATCACCGAGATTAGTCCTTTATGTTGAAGAATTTAACTCCCAGGGATTTAGGAAGAATCTTGATCTGATAAATGAGCTGAGGGACACAGCGAAAATGAAATTGGCCACTTACTAACAGCAAATAACCTCTTATTATAATGCACGAGTTAAAGATAGAGAATTGCAAGAAGGAGACCTAGTACTGAGAAACTTAGCCATCACAAATGCTCATAAAGAGGATGGTAAACTTCAAGCCAATTGGGGAGGGCCTTACAGGATTAGAAAGATGATTGGACCCAGCACATGTACTTTGGAAACCTTGCAAGGAAAAAAGATCTCGAAGACTTGGAACGCCAATCATCTTAAATTATACTGGCAATGAAATCATTGTACTTTTTTTACTGTTTTTGTTCTTATTTTTCCATCTATTATTCCAGTACTTTGTAGATATCATTGTTCTGTTATCATTTGATTTATGAATAAAGGCCAGTTATTCATATTCTACATTTTCTAATACAATATGCTAGTTGGTGTATGAGTTACAAGAATAAAAACGACTGAGGTGATAGCTAGCCAAACATAAGTCCCTAAGCACAAAAGGGTGCGAGACGGGTAAATCTAAAATCCCTAAGCATAAAAGGGTACAAGATAGGCAAATCAAAAGTCCCTAAGTACAAAAGGGTACGAGACGGGCAAGTGCAAGTCCTTATGCGAAAAAAACGCGAGATAGGCACAACGCTCAAGCAAAAAGTTATTCTTTGGACAAGAAAAGTAACGTTGTCTTAAAGAAGAACTTGGGGAGCAGTACCATATGAAAGATAAAAGGTATGTATGTTACAACTTTTTGAAAGCACGTAATTGCTTTATTGATAAAAGACTGTTATGTTGCAACACTTTGACATACTCATATTGTCATGACTACAACATGTTGGAATTGGAATGACCATGTTTGAAATTTGAATGAACATGATGATACAACATAGCATACATTCCGTCACAAGCATACAAAGAAAAGAACAAAACACAAAAAGGAATTCTAACTTTCATTAAGAAAAAATGAATTGTTTACAACTATGCGTCATTTGTGCGAGTTACAATTGCAATAAAAAACAACATAAAAAGAGAAAAAGATCCTAATTAGTCTATCGAGACAATTGAATCAGCTGGTAAGGAAGGCGTTATGTCAGCATTAGGATCTCGGGGAGCCGAAGGAGCAATTTCAGAAGAGGGAGTGTTGCTTGAAGGTCCAGCAATGTCAACGGCCATAGAGTCCGACACAGGATCGACGGCAGTAGAATCAGAGAATTGGAGCTTGTCACCGTCTAACCCTTGCAATGCCTTGATAGGCCCAGATTGGTCGTGTGCCTCAACATTTTCGGGCTGGTTGTGCACCTCAATAGGCATAGGTTGGTCACGTGCCTCAGTGGACTCAAGTTAACTGCGTAGCTGTCGAGGGGGCCACAGACCTTCGAGGTTGTCTAGGTCATCTACGACCCCTTCCTCTATGTAATCATCAAGGCCTTGTGAGTCAAGCTTATACCTAGTCCAAGGAGGAGCATCATAGTACTGGGCCTTTTCAGTGAAAAGTAGCTCAAGGAAAGTCTCATTAGGCCTTTGCTTCTCCAGCCAAGCACGAGCCAAGTAAAAGCCGAACTTGACGAATCCCGTCGCAAATTCCTACTTCTTTTCAAAGTACTGTTGAGACAGGCCGTATTCGCAGATGGCCTCGACTCGGACCTCCCTTGCCGATCTAGCGCATTGTTCAACTCTTCAACAACCTCGTCCCGTTGTAACCTCGCGACCTCAAAATCATATATAGCCTTATTGTAAGCCTCCTAATATCCATGAAGGGATACCACTTTCGCTTTCTCTTCTTTCAACTTCAGATCGAGGGCCGTATTCTGTTGTCTCAAGGCTTCATTGTCCTTCCTTAACTCTTCTACTCTGTTGGTATATGGATGAAGTTGGTTAACCTCATTCTAAAGCTTCATGTTTTTCTCTTGAAGCTCATGTAGATCTTTCTCAGCCTGCTCCCTAAGAGCCCTGTGCCGTGCATTAATGGCCACCGTCTGTTGAGCCGCCTGACAAAACAAAAAGAAAATAACTCAAAAATCTGACAAAAGAAGTTAAAAAGAGAGTATCATTATCAAAGAAAGGCGACACTCTCACCTTCACTATGAGGTAGTCAGAGTTGTTTTCAGCTTCTGGCAAGATTCTTGAAGAGTTCCATCTCGTCGCGAGGAAGGATGGTGCTCCAAGCTAGGCGAGAAGCTACCCCAGGCTCCTCAATGCTATCATTATCATTGACACTGAGGTAGGTCTGAAAGTCATTCCCGTCAACAACGACCCCTCTGTCTGCTTAATATCACCTAAGGGTAGGATTGGCCATCTTAGTCTTCGATGATTAATCTCTTTCGATATTTACAATGGTGCCTGTGAGGAGCTGACCTATTTTCAGGGGCACTAGGATCACCTTCTCAGCAGGTGGACTCACTCTTCTACGACCTCGAGCTCTCATGATTGTCCAAGCTACGATCGAGCGCGAGGATGTCCAAAAGTGGATGCCTCAACCCGAGGCTGTTGTTGAGAGGGATGAGCTGCTCTGGAAGACACAGTGGTCTCTTTCCTACGCATAGCCGCTTGGAAGTTTATATCTGCATAACATAAGAAGAAGGAGTTAGCAAATCAAGTCTAAAAATGCTGCACACACGTATATAAAAGTGAAGAAAATTGAAAAAAAACCTATAAAATCACCAAAATCCTCTAAGTTAACCAAGTTCACATCTGAAGGGCAATCATAGAAAGGACTCCCAAAGGCGTCACCTTGGTTTCATTCAAGATCTTCCTCAGATAAATCATCGACACCCGCGGCCTCAGGTGTCTCGTCCCTTGAGTCAGGAGAAGGTTCATCTACGAGACAACCTATGGGGGTAGTTGGTCCAACTACAGGAACCGTGGGAGGGTGGTTGGAACTAGAACCGGGAGTATGTAAGGTTGTGGTAAGGTTAGATGGAGCAGTAGAAGTCCTAGGAACAACTCTGCTTACTCCCCATCCGGCGGCTGTAATGTTCTCGGGAGTTAAAAGAGAAAATAAATTTCGCTCCCCGGTAGAACATATACGCCTAATGGACTTGCAAAAATGACCCTCAAGCTAGCCAAGTCAAACTTGTCCGAACGCTTCGAGTGGTCACTAGTATTACGATTCCATCTAGTGTAGTTCTCAGATCACTTGGAACCTCAACAACTACCCACTCGCTCTCGAAATTGCACAATTTTATTAGGAAAGTGCGAGAAGATCTTATTGTGAAACCCATCAACTTTAAACCTCTGAAGAGAAATGTAATTAGCCCTTTTAGCCATTGAACTCTAAAAAAAGCACTCAAAAAAAGGATGGTAGGAACAATGCCTAAACTATGGCATACTACTGAAAATCCTACTAATTGAGCCTAAGCGTGAAGATGGAGTTGACATAGGACTATGTCTTTATACCTAAGAAATGCTAAACCGAACTCCGGTAATGGAAAACGAAAACCGAAGCCTAAAGATGCTTTATGTACGACTACGCCGCTTCTAACCAAGTCAAGTGAAAGTTCCCTATCGTGTGTAAGTCTATACTGATAACCGGATGGAAGGGGAAAGCGAGTTTTGATTTCCTCTAAGTTGTGTTAGATGGCTTACACTCAACACCGCCCCTTCTCAATGTCTTACCTGCGCATTGAGAAGACATGGTCAAAAGTGAGATTTAACAAGTAAACAGGCGCAGGCGACAGACCTAAGGGAGACCTAGTGTGAGAGAGACCTAGGCTGTGGCAGACCTAAGGATCTGCGAGAGATCCCTGTGGCGAGAGACTTAAGCACGCAAGAGACCTAAGATTTTTAGGCGAAAGACTCAATTACACGGAGACCTAAGCACTATAAGAGAGACTAAACACCAGCGAGAGACTTTAAGGCAAGTGCGAGAGATAGCAAATGAAGCGGCAGGTACACAGTTACTATGTCAGTGACGAGCGAGAGGCTTCTCTGTGATGGCGAAAGACTATATGATGCAGCAAACTGTGTGTGGCGAGAGAGTTAAAAACGTGCGGCAAAGTGCTGACTTAGAGGTTTTCTTACTCGATTTCGTCGAACTCTTGTTGCTTATATAGCCACTACAAGGAATACCAAACGTTGCGCCAGGTAACACCTCCCGCAAAGCTGGACCTTTTTCACCTGCAAAAAATATAAAAAAAAGCAAAAAAAATCAGGAAAAGACTACAATGTCTCAAGCTCAAGTATTTATACTCTCTTTATTGAAAAATCCAATAAAAGAGTGGGGAGCAACTGATATGACAAAACCTATTTATGTTGGGCTAAAGCCCAAAAACCAAAGAATACGCCACGTGGCGAAAGATTATTGGACCACGTGGCATCCGGCGAGAGATAGTCGAGATAACATGGATCCTCTCGCCTGCAGCAGGCCTGTCGCCACAGAGGCTCGAGGTTCTATCGTCAGAACCTGTCACCTGAACACATGGCGTATATTTAACCTCCCGTTTGAAGTGACAAATGTATCCCGCTTTGTTGTGTCGCTTCCTTTTCACAAATCTCCCGCCGGCGACAGACTCCCACCATTCTCAAGATTGACGATATTTGTGTTATACTTGGAAACAAACTCTCATAAAAAAGACGTGATTATATCTAGGTAATTACTCCATAATATTTGCCTATAAGTAGGCTTCAGGTACAAATTTATTCTCTAATTTTTTACTTCTGGCTTTTACGTTTCCCAATACTCAAGAATCTTTTGCTAACTTAAGCATCAGAGTGCCTACGCAAGGAACCACCTCCTGCGTTCCTCTGACTTTTTTTGTTTTTACAGAAGCTTCCTGGAGACACATGGAGAGAAGAGACAAATATTGACGTCAACAAGCATTTATTGTTATTTTGAGCAACAACAAGAGGAAAACATGTAAAAAGAATATAATAAACGGTTGAGGAAGAGCTACTATCACCAACCGTCCTCCCCCTAAATCGAAACTAAACGAAAGAAAATTTACAAAGAAAAATTGCCCAACAATGATGAAGAGAATGCAACAAATTGGGAAGACTTGAGCTACTGTCACCAGCCCATCTTCCACACTCTTCAACCTACGGCAGCTTCATTTTATTTCCTTAGGGCTTCATTGGTTCTCCTTCCTTGGCAACACATTTCTTTAGGCTGGACTCTTTGACATGTCCTTCGATTGGACATCTCCAACAAATAAAAATGATAACCCATACTTGTAGGTTGGACTTGGAGTGTTTTATTTTGGCATATGAATTTTGGGGATTTAAAGTGGGCTAAGTGAATTTGTGCTTTTTGTGAAAATGGGTTAAGCTTTAAGTGGGTTATGTTTAGAGTATGGTCAAAGGCTTTAAGGATTATAGTAATTATAGGGTTTAGAACAGGGTTTCAAGAAAAAGAGTTTAAATTTTTCTAAGGTTTGAAGAGGTTTAAGGTAAAAAAAATTGCTTTTATGGTTAGTGTTTAGGATTCAAACACCAAATCCAATCATTTTTCTTCGATTTCTTTGTCATTTTCTTGATTTCTTCATTATTCTCGAACTTTCTACACATGAAAATAATTTAATTAAATCAGGAAAAAAATACATTAAAATTCCAAAGTTCAATCAAAATTGATGCAATAAAATACTTTAAAAAATATATATTTTAAAGACTTATCAAACTCTAACACAAGTAATTGATCGAATTTAGGACACTGTTAGATTTAGATTACATGGTCTACGTCAAATCTCTACGGACACAATGAACAAAGAATAATGTGATGCTTGGAACCTTAATGTTGCTATCTTAAGAGTAAGTTGCTAAGAGAACTGATATACTTGTATTTGTGGCAAAATCTCTACTAACTTGGATAAATGAAATCATAGCTTATCCAAAAATATATATAAAATTTTCGCTTCAAGCATCATCAATTTTTTGCTTTAAGAAGAAATCAAACAAAACCATTTTGTAAATGCCTTTTATGCCACAACATCATTAAAAATGTCTCACTTCCTTCCTCCTACCTCTCTCTTTTATATAATATCTCAACATTACTGTGCTTTGAGATTTTTGTTCGTAGCCGATTGCTTACCCTTCTAACAGCCGTGTGATCTTGATAGAAAGCCTTAAATATAAAAGGAAAAAGAAAAAGAAGACCCAAGTTTGATATACGAGTGCTTGTCACTAATATACTGCTACTTTCATTTTCCAGAGCACCTAAAAAGAAAATTCCTGCTTGGAGAAAAGCCTCATTGTAATTGGCAAGAGCTTAAACAAATTCAAAAGCCAAGTTCTGCTATAAATTAAGATTCCCCATCTTTAATTTGGCTGCCAATATTAATAAGAAAAACAAGGAAGTTTTTTTATTTAGGTATGAGTTAACTTGTGATATTCTGATTGCTGAGCTTGAGAGACAGCACAATTCACGAATGGAATCTTGTTTCTACATGTTTTTTCAAAAAACTGCGTGCATGGTAAGCTATATTTGTTTACTTCCTCCAACCTTACCTGACCCTCCACAAACCAAACCATTTCTAAACCTTGTTTAAACTTTTTTCCTTCAAGAAAGAAGTAGGAGACTTCCGGAAGGGGAAAAGGATGAGTCGTTCTCCGAAAGGGTCTAAAATTGCAAAGGATGTTGATGAAGATCAACCCTCTAGCGACGAAGGTGAAGGCTACGGGGGAGATTCTGAACGGGAGCAGATAAGCCACCGAGACCAGAAGCAGCAGCGACTAGAAGCTGATGCAGCGCATCCACAGCGCCATGAACCGATTGCCTTGCATCCACGACCGGAGCCTCCTGAGCCTGGGAATTCTTCTGGCTGTTGTTCCTGTTGTAGCATTTTATGAAAACCCAAAGGCTCACTTCTCAAAAAAATACTGGAATTACTTGTGCATTTTCAAGGTTGAAATAGCTTATTTTCCATCTTTCCTCACAGCAGCTTAGCTCTCCATATTAATGTGGCTTTGTTACAGTTTATTTCTTGTTCCATGTATGTATATGTATTTATTGATCCAAACCTTTTCTATCTCTTCAAATTCTACAAATTCTGAAAAAAAAATCTAGTTACCATACATATATATAAACACAGAGAAAAAAAATTTCATAGGAACCAAAATTCTGTAACAACAAATTTCCATGGTAAAATCAAAAGTTCCTATAACGGATATAAAACTGTGAATATTGCATAATTAGTTAATTACCTAAGAAAGGAGTCCTCGGTCCCAATTTTCTTGACCTTTGTTTTTTTTTTTTGGTTAAATGAATCCATTTTTGTTGTTAATATTTTTCTTTAATAAATCATTTAAAAAAAAGATTTAGAAATTTTTTAGAAATTTTAAAAAATTGACTTGGAAATTTATATATTATATGGCATTTTCAATAAAAAAAATTGTAGAAATTGAACTAATTTGAGCAAAAACAGTTAAACCAATAGTCAAGACTAGGGAATTACTATTTTTTACAATTGAAAATGGTTAAAAGGAGAGGGGAGATTTGAACTTTTGCTAATAATTGTGTCACATACTAAGGTAACCTCAATTAATCATAAGGTAATTTCCATTCAATCAATAGTTTTGTAACTATAACAATCCTTAATAGATGAAGATGAAGAAACAAAGCCTCTCATTGATCAAGATAATTTACATATACAAAACGTATATATGTATGTAAATATGATTTGCCGTAGCATAATGTTTATGCTGGAAGCCTCAATATATATTCCTTCTATAAATATTTATACATACATACATACATATATATATATATATGTATATATACACACTTTTTTCATGATTGACATATTTTTGGAGTTTTTCATTGAAATGAAAAAAAAAAGGACAGATGGTGCTCAAAATAGGAACGAAATATTTCATATTTGTGGCGTTGGATTTCCATCTTTTGTGATGTTCATGAAAGCAAGATGCTGAAAGAAGATCCTGATATAAGCTTTGAAGAGAACCAGGGAATACTTGAAAGTTGAAAGCCATCAAGCCACATAGCATTTTACTTTCCTTTCTTCCATTTGGCATCTTTACTTGTTCCACTGCTATATTTTCTACTGCAAAAGCCTAAATACTAAAGCTATCTGTGGAAGGAATTTTGATGGGAAATTTAAGGGTGGTTTGGTATCATTATCAATTTTATGTTTTATTTAATGATAGAACATTGTAGTGTTAGAACATTATCCATCTTTAAAATCAATCTTGGAAAAGGAATATTGATTTGTTGAAATGTCACAGCTGTTGTTTAAGTGTAAGTTTATAGATTATAAGTTATTAGCAAGATTCTATTCTTTTATTCAGGACAATCTGGTGGGTTTATTCTTGATCCTTGAAGCAATGACACTAAAAAATTTCGTAATGGCTTATATGAAAATTGCTTTTGGGTAAGAAATGCATGCCTATCCTGAAAATATTACAGTACCAAATGCTTAACGTTTCCCAAAAAAGAACCCTATACCAAAAGCTCAAATGACACCTGAAAATGTTGATTCAACAGCTGAAACATTGCCCAAAAATATCGGTATAGGGAGAACTACAACATCATCACCACCTCCATTTTGTTTCCATTGCTGCGTCTCATGGAACTGCAATTGATCTGTGCTGGAGTATCATCCACCACCATTTCCAGTTATGTATCTACAGTTCTATACTTGATCCAACCTTAAGGAGAGTGCAAAAGAAAATCCTTGTACATTTAGGCGGGAATTTATCAACCCTAAACAATTTGCTAAACAAAAACCTCATTAATGTACCACGATTCACACCTCAAGAAACTAAAACGAAAGAAGATATCAGTTATATTCATTCCTATGGAGTATTTCACTTATTTGTGGTGCTAAATTTACAGATTTAAGACACAACCTTAGAGTAAAAATTGATTTATGGCCTTAATCTTGATTTTACGTGAAGCTTTTCTGGTCTATTATCGGCCATACATAACTCTTCTTACTCCCACTCAAAACTGAAAATAGCTTGGCTCTAAACATTCATGATTGAGATTTGGAACAAGAATGTAATCTATCACAGCTAAAGATTTTTCCATGTAAGCTTTTGAGAATTCAGAAAACTTGGATCCCACTCTTGATCTTACAGTAATAAACCTTATCTTCTATATATCAGGCATCTTGCTAGCATCTTCTCTGTCCCTCCATTGCTTTCTAGCCCAGCTCAAAAATAAGAAATTATTGCTTGAAAGAAAAGCTTTCATTGGGAATGATTTGAGCTCAAATACAGAAGCAACCTGGGGAGAAACACATTGAATCTTGTATTCCTCATTCACACTCCTTTGTGTTTAAATTTATTTTCTTTCAATCTTATATTAATCAATTAGCTTTATTCTTGCTCCCTCCCTTGTAAACTTGCTTTTTATGAACTTGCTTTATTTCTTATCATCCTTTTTATGAACTTGCTTCTAAAGTAAGCTATACTCTAATGCTAATGCCAAAACCTTAACATTCACCAAAAATACAGGAACGCCAACCCAAGAATTGCAGAAAGAAACAGAAAAGTACCTGCTTGAGATGTAAAAGATGAGTAATTTTCATCGAGGTTCTTCTCCAAAGGATGCGCATCAACAGTTAGGAAAGCAAGATCAAGAGTTCAGAGAGAGGCATTCTTTTCAGGTGCACTCGAGTAGCAACAACAACCAAGATGAAGATTTCAGAGAGGAGCATTCTCCATTGATGCACATGAGTCGTGAGAACAAGATCCAGCAGCAGCAGGAACCACAGCTAATTAATGGGACTCCTTTTCAGCAAGGATATCCTTTAAAAGACAAGAGCAGTCAAATTTCCAGCCATTCCCAACAGACTTTGGTTACAACCCCACAAGTATATCCTCCAAAAGATGGTTCTCCTCTGAATCATCAGAGTTCCAATCCTGATCTCCAGCAAGAACAGTCTTCAACCAAGATTTCTACTCCACAAGAACATTCTTCAAAGGGTGATCACCTTACAAACCCTCAAAATTCCAACTATTTGACGCAACAGAAGTTGTTGGCTGGGGCAACTTCAGGTCCTTTGCCGCAACAACAGCCGTCTCCGATTTTGGCTCCTCCTCCAAAAAACAGTCATCTTCGAGAGAGTAATCAAAGTTCCCATCAATCACATAAACAGTCATCTCCAGTTACAGCTCTTTCAGACAGACATCTTTCAAAAGATGATTATACTGCCGGTTCTCAAAATTCCAAAAATCTCCAGCAACAGCAGCCGTCATATTGCTTACAAGGTGAGCCTGCTAAGCAAGTGCACCAGCCAAAACATACAATTCCCATGGAAGAATTAAACACAAGCTGCGCACAAGAGGACTCCATAATTGTCTATGACCCACACAAAGCAGAATCATCTTCAATTAAATTTTCCACACAAGGGCATGCAACTCCTCTCAAATCAGAAGAGCATGACAGTGACTATCAGAATACTGTTACTGAGCAGAAAGATGAAGCTTTGACTAAAAAAGTCACTACAAATACAGTCGAATCAACAGATAAAAATATTGCTGTACCAAGAACTCCATCGAAATCATCATCTTGTTGTCCATGTTCCATCTTATGAAACCATAAATGATCTCATTGGAGTATCATCAATCATGTGGCTATGTTGTACAAAGAAGAAAAAAAATGTACCCCATAGTTACGCTCTAGTCCTATAGATAGGGAAAAAATTCTACTTTATACGTAACAAGTTCCTACAATTAATAATATGGAAATAGCTCAGTTCCCCTCTACCCCTCCTTGCTCTCCACTAATTCAAAGATATCTCACAATTTAACTATTCTACAATTATAGCAAAATAAAAAAGAAAAAGACTAACTAACATCGAAGACAAAAATCAAACACAATAAGAACTCATAATAAACTACAATGTTTAGAGAAAAAAGTAAAGTCTACAGCAAACTCTGCATTTCTTTTACAAAAGCAGCAGCAGCCTCATAATAAGACCTCATGATAGGAGGAAAGGATTGCAAGTACTGGGAATCTACTAGAAACCACCTTCGCAACTACATGAACCAACTGAACTAAATTCAAATTCAAACTTTCCATTTTTTGTCAATGATAAAAACATTATTCTCCCAAAAATTTTTAAAAAAATAATAATACAAAACTAACCATAAAAAGTAATTAAGTATTTCATTGACCCTTTCTCTCTTTCTTCAAGTTTCATACAAGTATTATAAAGCAAGAAATTAATTAATTAATTAATTAATTAAACAACTTACAAAATAAATAGTAGCTTTCACAATTCAGTAAATTTCCCTTTCTTCAACAATAAAAGTATCATTACATTACATTACAAATTACCATAACTTCATATCGGCTGAAAACCCAGAAAAAGAAAAAGAAAACGAAAATAAAATCATACCCAAAAATTCAAAACATTTTCAAGTTTTGGGTGACGAAGATTGAGAAGGTGGCCAAACACTAACTTTTTCTTTCTGATATTTAACAAACAAAGCCCCAACCGCCGCTACAAAATAAATCTGAATTAAAATAATCGCCGGCGTATGATAACTTATCACGCTCTTACCAGTAGCCAATTCCACCAAAACCAAAGCTGTCAACCCCAGAATGGCAATGCGCCCGTTTATCCTCTCGCTATATTGGCTAAACCCGAAATCCACTTTTAACCCATTTGAAATCGCTTCTTTTAAAGGCACCGGAGGGAGGTAAATGGAGGAGGAAGTGGATCCGGATACTGATCCAGATTTCTTTGATTTTCGGCGCTCCGCTTTTTTTCCGGTTCCGCTTCGGTAACGGAGGCGAACTTGGGAGAGGCGGGATTCGAATGGGTCCGAGTCGGATGAGGTGGAAGAGGAGGATGACTCGGGTTCCGTTGAGGACGAGTCGGAGTCGGGAGTGGCGCGTGGGATGAAGGAAATTTGGGGTTTGGGTGTCATGTGAATGAGTGCGCGTGAGTTCGGGAAGGAAGTTGTTAGTTTGGGAGATGATGCTGGTGGTGGAAGTGCTGCCGACATTTTCAGTGGTTGTTTTGTTCTTCACCTCAGTTCAGTTCCGTTTGTGTCGGATAACAAACACGAACTGAATATCTGGTATTTATTTAATTTATTTATGGTCGTTAATTTTTTTTATCAGAGCTCTTAATTTATTTATTTTTTATTTAGACTTTTTTTACAAAAAGAAAATAAAATAATTAATTAATTCAAACTAAAATTTTTGGAAAAGCAACTCTCATCTGTACCAAGAAAAGATGTTAAAAAGCTTGGAAGAAATTTTAATCTTTTGGTAGAAATTACAAAATGAATGAAGTGACCCACCAAGAATATTTATTAATTAATAGTGATTAAAAATAATTAGTAAAAAGATATATTAAAATTTTATAAATTAGATGTGATTATATATACAAGTGTTGTGTGTGTGTATATATATATAATAGGCTTAATAGCAAAATATATCAATCACGTTTATCATAAAATAGAATTAAGTCTTCAACGTTTAAATGCATAGAAATCAATCAGAAACGTTATAAAATTGAATTAAGAACATTTATGTTAAATTCTTTAATTTCCATTAAGTTTTATTATTGGTGGGGGTAACAGAAATTAAAAGATTTAACGAAAATGTCCTTAATTCAATTATTTTGTAACGTTTAGGATTGATTTTCATGTATTTAAACGTTAAAGACTTAATTCTATTTTGTGATAAATGTGAAATACACATTTGACTATTAAATCTATATAATATAAAATATATACAAAATAATAAATTTACATTTGTAAATATGTATATTCATCAAAATTCGAGTTATAAAAATATTTTTTATTTTTTCGTTAACTTTAGATATTAAAATTTCTTTTTAAGTAACTATTTTTAACATAATATATCAATTAGCAATTTTTCTTTTATAAACCATCCTTTTTTATAAGTTTCCCAAAAACAAAATTAGTGGTGGAACTCTTTTGGGCTAGATTTTTTTCATTGTACATCTTTTTTGGACACTGTTTCCAAGCCCAATTATATTTTATCAAAGAAAATGGGCAAATTAGAGTTTAATGAGGCTGAAAGCTTTTATCCTTTAATAAAAGCCCAATAAATTTGGGTTTTTAGAAAATTTGGTGAGAAATTATGGGTAATTGAGTAAGGGTCTTAGGTATCCAAGCTTTACATTTTTTAGAGCTAAGCCCATTTTAAATGACTAGTGCGAAAATTATATTATATTCATTTGTCTAACAATAACACATGTTTTATCATGTCACCTTGGTCTTTTCCAAATTTATAATATACATGAAATTATGAGACATGGCATTTTTTGTTTGTTATTTGATATTTTGCAAGCTTTGGCTCACCGTAGCTAAGAACTCTTTGTGAACTGGTGAATTTAATTGTAATTATTCTAACTATTTATGTGACATTTGTATCTTTTATTCTGATAAATTTAAATGTTGGTTGTCAATTCTATTAATTTTGGGAAAAAGCAAGGTTTCTCCGTCTATCCACATCATTTTTCTTCTTTTTTTTTTCCAGTTTTTGCCCTTTTTTCTCTCTTTTCCTCTTTAACATCTCTTATTTGATTTTGTAAATTCACTTACCCTATTTTAAAAATCACTCAAAACAAAAAAGAAAAAAAAATTTCTTATTCGATTTTTTTTTATCTTAGGCTGCTTTTTTTTTTTGATAAATAGGCTGCCTTTTTTTATTACTCGTAGCTTAGTCTTTCATATCAAGGTGCCCTTTTTTTATTACTTATTCACCTATCCAATTCTTTAACCCATACCCATTTTCCATCATTTTTTTTTTGGTAACAACAGTCTATGATTCAAATGACGTAAAGAATTCAAAAACCAAGAAGTGAAAATGCTATTCGCACAGAAATAGAAAACATTATCTATATATTCTTTTACAAATCATTGTCATTCAAAATGCGTGATGAAATGGCTAAGGCCTAAAAATATGAAAATTGGTCAGGTTGAAACTAAAAAGCCAAAATTGACAAGATCAAAAGGCTAAGGGCTTAAAATGCCAAAAAGTTGCGAGATTGAAATTAAAAAGGCTAAGAACTTAAATCGGGAAAAAAATAGCGAGATGAAATGGCGAAATCCTTAAAACGCCAAAACAAAAAAGGCGAGAACGAAAGACTAAATCCTTAAAACGCAAAAATGGCGAGATCAATATGTCAACTGCCTTAAAACGCCAAATGCCAAAATGTGGTGAGATGAGATGGCAGGACGAAGTGGCGAGATGAGATGGTAGGATAATGTGGCGAGATCTACAAATATTTTTAAAAAATCGTGAGACTGACAAAAAAAAATCTTGGCGAGATCAAAAGGCTAAAGCCTTAAAATTGGACATGGTAATTCGTGTCAAAAAATTATTTTTGTGTAATGTAAAATCGTGTTCGTATTATGTAAAATCGTGTTCGTGTCGTATATTCGTGTTAAAAATTTGTGTCGATACGAAACACTCAAAATGTTATTTTTAGCTTTTACCACATTCATATATTAATTTTACTTAATTTTAATCCCGTGTCATTTCGTGTCATTTATTCGTGTCGTGTTCATATCATGTCTAAGATTATCAAGTCTACTTAAAACACCAAAAATGACGAGATCCATGCGTTAATGCCTTATAACGTCAAACACCAAAAAAGTAAATATGATTATAGACCAGCTTAGATCGGACACATGACACATGACATGTAATAAAAATTTATGTGCATTCAAATTCGATTCGATCTTAAAATTTGGACTTGACTTTTGATTTAGGTTCATTTTTATTTTTATACTATAAGCTTAAGCTCAATTTGATTCATCCAAATATAATTTTAGTTTTTTATATTTTAATTATTTTTTTATTTGTTTTTATTATTTTATTCCTTTTAAAATTTAATTTAATTTAATTTGTCAAAATTTGTATGTTAATTTTTATATTAAATATTTATAATCATGTTTATTAATCAATAATATTTTATATATATAAATTTATATTATATTTAATAAATATATAAAAAAATATAATTAATATTAAAATTTGGCCGGATTGGGCACGGGCTTTGAAAGGTCAAGCTTGAGTCTGACTAATTTTTAAACTGGCCTAAAAATTTTATCCAAGCTTGATAATTGCATCAAATATTTTATTTAAATCTGACTAAATATCAAATAGGTTTTTGGGTTTGAGTGGATACTTCGACCTTTAAACAAGGTTACAAAAAAGTGACGAGATGACCTAGCAAGATCTACTAATATTTAAAAAATGGCAAGATTGAAATTGAAAAGTCAAACTTGAGGAGATCACAAGGCTAAAGCATTAAAACTCAAATGATGAAATGAAAATAACAACATGAAAAAAATGACGAGATAAAAAAAAATGCGGTGAGATTAATATCAAAATACTAAGGGCTTAAAATGCAAAAAAAAAAAATTGACGATGTGAAAAAGGGATGGATGAAAAAGGAATGAAAAAGTAGCGGGATAACAAAAAGTAACGAGTTGAAAAAGTGATGGAATGAAAAATAGCACAATAAAAAAATGGCGAGATTAAGATCAAAAGGATAAGGCTTAAAAAAAATAAGGGGAGACGAGATGAAAAAGTGTGGTAATGGAAAAGGTAACAAGATTAAAAACCAAAAGGTTAAAGACTTGAAATGCAAAATTAAAAAAAATGACGAGATGTTAAAAATAATTTTTTTCTTTGTAAATATGATTCTTGATTAAAAGAAATTATTTTTATGATACTTTGGAGTGAAGTTAATCCGCAATATTGTGTGGGTCATCACCTATTTAAAAATTAAAAAGGAAAAAAAAAGCAAAATTATGAGTTCACAACTCAAAATCAAATTGTCCCTTTAATAAGTGTGAATTAAAAAAAAAAAATTTGTTGAATCCAAATTATGGATTGGCATTCTTAAAATTTAAAGGTTTGAAAATGATACAAAATTTGACAAAAATAATGTTAAAAGGTAGTGATTAAGTCGTTGAGTTGACAAAAGAAACCAATATGCAACAAAATAGAATAAACGTCAGAGAAGGAAAATCAAAAGCACCCATGTTTGTCCCCAAAGAGCCTTGTCTTTTCTCAACTTATACCCTACTTTTCATGGGAAAGGAAATTATAATTTGACAAAAAATGGAGAGATCACAATTTTTTGTGAAACGAAGATATCAAACAGTGCTTCAATGCCCTGAAACCTAAAATTATAAAAAATAAAAAAAATTGACGAGATTAAGACCAAAAGGCTAAAGGCTTAAAACGTTTAAAAAATATATAAAAATGTGGCAAGTTAAAACGTGACGAGATTAAAATCAAAAGGCCAAAGGCTTAAAACGCAAAAAAAAAAAAAAAGAGATGAAAAAGTGGGGAAATAAAAAAGGTGGCAATATTAAAATCAAAGTGTTAAAGACTTGAAATGGAAAAAATATGACAAGATGAAAAAAATATTTTTTTTTTTGTAAATATGATTCTTGATGAAAGAAATTATTTTTATGATGCTTTGTAGTGAAGTTAATCCACAAATATTGTGCGGATCATCACCTAATTGAAAACCAAAAAAATAAAAAAAAACAAAATTATGAGTTCACAACTCAAAATCAAACTGTCCCTTTAATAAGTTTGAGTTTTTAAAATTTTTTTCAAAAAATCCAAATTATGGATCAGCATTCATAGAATTTAAGGTTTGAAGATGATATAAAATTTGACAAAATTAATGTTAGAAGGTAGTGATTAAGTCATTGAGTAGACAATGCGATGAAATAGGGAGAATGAAAAAGGTGGTGAGATTAAAATCAAAAGGTTAAAGATTTGAACGGAAAAATAAAAAAAGACGAGATGAAATATTTTTTTTTCTTTGTAAATTTGATTCTTGACTAAAAAACTTATTTTTATGATACTTTGGAGTGAAGTTAACGAGCAACATCGTGCAGGTCATCATCTAAATAAAAATTAAGAAGGAAAGAAATTAAAAGAAAAACAAAATTATGAGTTCACAACTCAAAATCAACTGCCCCTTTAATAAATGTGGATTTTTATTTTTATTTTTTTTGGTAAAATCCAAATTATGGATTGGCATTCTTAGAATTTAAAGTTTGAAAATGATATAAAATTTGACAAAATTAATGTTAGAAGGTTGTGATTAACTATATGTTTGATCTAACTTATTGAAAGAGCTTATCCATTGCAAAAGCAGGTATTTAGCTTTCAAAATTTAAGAATTTTTCTACATATACGAGAAGTAAATTTTAATTTTTTGATGA
Source organism: Heritiera fomes (assembly GCA_032173925.1). Lineage (NCBI taxonomy): Eukaryota > Viridiplantae > Streptophyta > Magnoliopsida > Malvales > Malvaceae > Heritiera > Heritiera fomes. The sequence goes on along the minus strand of JAPDPM010000002.1, from coordinate 9,317,764 downwards.
AATTATAAATTATAACTTCTTCAAAAAACACTAATTTTAATAACATGTATTTAGTGAAAATTTTTACATTTTCACTTTACTCATCAATAATTCACAAAATTATAAAGAAGATTATATTATTTTATATTAATTATTTATTTTGTGTAATTTCTATATTTATTTAATTTTTAGTTTAATTAGAAAAACATTTTTATTTTATTTATTTGATTCACTTAAAAACATGTGATTTAATTTGATAGAATTTATTCTTTTACTTTTACACTTATAAAAAATATACAAAAATTCTATTAAATAGTTTTTAATATTTTACAACACTTTTATAATAAATTTATCAAATACTAATTTAACTTTTTTTACCAACACTTTAGAAAGTTTTACTCCAACAACATTTTTTATAAATGTTCCAGCTAGGCCGATAGATCCTAAGTCATTAAGTAGACAAAAGAAACCAAAATGCAACAAAAAGAATAAATGACAGGGAAAGAAAATCAAAAGCACCCATCTCTGTCCCAAAAAAGCTGTCCTTTCTCAACTTATTCCAACTCTTCATGGGAAAGGAAATTATAATTTGGCAGACAAATAAGAGATTACAATTTTTTGTGAAAAGAAGATATCAAACAGTGCTTCAATGCTCTAAAACTTCCAAAAAAATTAAAAACTGTTCGAAAGCTGACACGGAAAGACAGCTAACAATTTGATGGTTATTGTATTAGAAAGTGAAACGTATACATTTAATTAGGAAGAAAAGGATAGCTAGCATCATATTATCAACCCTAATTATTTCTCTTTCCATTTTTATACTAAAAAAGCTTATGAGTTAAGAAAATCAAGAAAATCTTATCCGAGGCAGAGGGATATATTATTTCTCTTTCCATTTTTTTACTAAAAAAGCTTATGAGTTAAGAAAATCAAGAAAATCTTATCCGAGGCAGAGGGATATATTATTATGATTATTATTATTATTATTATTAAGATGGTGGAAATTACAAAACCTATTATTGTTTTAAACCCAGACCAAATAGAAAATTTTGGGTTTATAATTTGAAACCACGCCAAACCATATTATAGTTGATGAATGAACCAAATTAGACCAAATCGAAATCAATTATAATTTGGTTTGGTTTGGTTTCTTAATCGGTTTTGGACCTAATTATTAATAAACCAATTTTATTTTCACAAACTTAATATTTAAATGAATTAATTTCAAGAGAATCCAATCTTATTCAAGTCAAATACAAACAAATTAAAAATACAAAACAATAATCTAAACATGCTCCCAACATACATGAATTCATACTAAACATTAAAAACCACAAAGTATAAATAACATATATGCTTTGCAACGCATCTAAGAAATAAAACTTAGTGGACAACTTTTCATAATGAAACTTTAAGGTAAATATATATATGCATTTAAGTGAAAAAAAAACATAGTATATATTCTATTATATATATGTTGAAAAATTTGTATAAATATATTATTATTATTTTTAATTTGATTTTTTTATTTGGCTTGGTAATTCAAAATTTTTTTAAATTAAAATGAAATTGAATTATACAAAAAATTTTTTTATCTTAAAAACCAAATCAAATAAAATCAAATGACTTAAATTTTTTTGGTCTTATTAAATTGCCCCGCTCTTAATTTTAAATGAGCTGCCTCGTTTTTTTAAGTTTAGGCGTCGGCGTCTAGCTCTTGCCCAACAATTTTTATCCATTACTTAAATTGCGTTAAACAATAAATTAATAATTAAGTCTCATAAGTGTCAATAAAAAATGCAATGTATTGTAATTAACGAATACAAAATAAAAAATAGTCTAAATTCTAACTTGTTATGTGAAAATAGGTTTTAATGTTACAATTATCCTTCATGCCATATATTTATTTGCCTGTTGTCATTCGATATTTTCTATTCAAAATAATCAGCAATTACTTTTTAGATAATAGATTAGATGCCTTTCTTTTTTCTGATTGTTAAGGAAAATATTTTTTCATGGACATACGAAAGTCAATTCGTTGATATCAAAACAATTCATACAACTGAAATCTTTTTTAGAAAACGGAGGCTACATAAGAGATGATCTGTCCACACTCCCATAAAAAAATGTTGTACGAAAATTCCATCCTCGTCCAAAATGTACACTAAAGAAGATGAGCGTATTTCTACCCAATTCCTCTAAAACATCTCCTTTTTAGCATGGCTAGCTACGCAATCAGCAGCCTTATTTGATTCTCTACATACCCAACTGCACTGAAATTCCTCAGACACATAACATTGGGTTTCCCTTGTAATAGGATATATTCTCCAAACCTTCTTCCTAGCTACATTATTTACTACTTTACAGACCACCTCAGAATCAATCTCTATTATTATTTTCTTTATCTTCATCTTCATCTTTAAAGCTGACTGTATTCCCTCACTTAGTGCTTTGGCTTCTGCCTCAATTGGAAGATCCACACATATCTTCCTTGCATTTCCTGCTATTAGTTGGCCATACTCATTACGTATCACAACTCCAATCCATGCTTTTTTTTTTAAACTATTGAAAGCACCATCACTATTGACTTTATGCCATCCCAACTCAGGCTTCATCCATCCTTCTGACCTCTTCTTTGTTTTATGCACAACATTTCAGTCCATCATCGTATTGGTTGATCTTCATTCTGCTACTACTTCCTTAAACTTTAATACACCTTATTTGTAACGTTCCAAAATATGTGTTGTTGCACAAAACAACAATAAAGGTATGCTGACGTCGATGTTCGTACTCGGTCTTCACGTGTCTCCAAAAAGCTTCTGTAAAACAAGAAAAGTCAGAGAGACGCAGGGGTAGTTCCCTGCGTAGACACTCCGATGTTTAAGTCAGCAAAAAGTTCTTCAGTATTGGGAAGCGTAAAAGCCAGTAGTCAAAAATTGGGGAATAAGATTATACCTGAAGCCTATTTATAGGCGAATATTCTAGATTAATTACCTGGGGATAAGTACGTAACTTTGCTAAGAGTTTGTATCCAGATGTAATACAAATTCCACGTACAGATAAACTCGAACCTTGTCGCTGGCAAGAGACCATCTCGCAAATCACGTTATGGCGTCAGGGGTCTGTCGCCAGTCGGGACTGATGCCACGTGTCGCGCTGCGACGACAGGCGATAGGCTGAGAGTCTGTCGCAGCCTATGTCGTCTATCTCCGAAGGCCACATGGCCCAGTGATCTCCTGCCACGTGGTGGTCTTTGATGAACCTTGGGCCTGACCCAAAGTTGGTATACTTTGTCATATCAATTGCTCCCCACTCTCTTGTTTGATTTTTCTAACCAAGAGAGTATAAATATGTGTTTTTTTGGGCTTCAACCCACCGTGAATAGTCTTCTCTATTTTTTGCTATTTCTTCTGGTATTTTTTGCAGGTGAAAAAGCTCTACTCTGCGACAGACGTGATCGGGCGCGACGTTTAGCATTCTCTGTCGCGGCTATATAAACCGCTGGGGCTCGTCAAGAGAGTGCACGAAAACCTCTGAGCAGCCATCTGTCACCCATCTTTCAGCTCTCTCGCCAAAAGAGTCTGTTGCCTAAAAGAGTCTGTCGCTCTCTCGTCAGGATCTCTCGCTCATCTCAGTGACAGTAAGTGCATATCTGTCGCCTTATTTATCACCTTTCGTATTCAGATTTAGGCCTCCCACAGGTGTTTTTAGTCTTCCACGTAGAGCCTAGGTCTCCCGCAAGTCTCTCGTTCAGTAGGTCTGTCGCCCTAACAGGTCTGTCGCCTATTAGGTCATTCCTTCGCCATGTCTTTGCTACATCCAAGTAAAACACTCAGAACCGGTGGTGTTCTGTGTTCTTTGACGAATACTGACTTAGAGGATTTTAGGACTCGTTTCCCTCTTCCGTCAGGTTATCGTTATAGACTTCCAGTCCAAGGGGAGGCTACACCCGACTTGGTTAGAAATGGTGTAGCCGTTCATAAGGCCTCTTTATCCTTCGGTTTTCGCTTCCCTCTTCTGGAGTTTGGTGAAGCGTTTCTTAGGTATAAGGACATCGTCTCGTGTCAACTCCATCTCCAAGCGTGGGCCCAGTTGGTAGCGTTTTCTATAGTGTGTCATCACTTGGGTATTGTCCCAACTGTTCCTCTTTTAAGCGCTTTTTTCAGAGTTCGTGGGTTGAAAGGGTTGATAACGTTCTCTCTTCAACAATTGAAGACCGACGAGTTTCCTAATAATAAAATCTTCTCGGATCTTCCCAATAAACTACGTGGCTTCAAGAGTGAGTGGGTCGTTGTCGAGATTCCAAGCGACCTACAGATTCGTAAGAGATGGAATCGTGATACCTCTGACCACTCACAGCGCTCAGAAAGATTCAAAGCAGAAACTTTGAGAGACCAATTTGGTGAGCCTATTCGGCGGATCTGTTCTACCGAGGAGCGTAACTTATTCTCCCTTTTAACCCCGGAGAATATCGCCGCTGCCGGCTGGGGGGTAAGCAGGACCGTTGTTGGGACTTCCACTGCCCCATCTAACTTACCTACGACTCCACGTGTTTTTTATGCTGGTCCTAGTCAGCCATCTCCGGTAGTCGTAGCCGAAGCATCCACCCCTGTAGGTCATCTTGTAGATGAATCCTCTTCAGGCTCGGAGGATGAGACCCCTGAGGCTGCGGGTACTAGTGATCAGTCAAAGGAGAATTCTGAGTGGGCTCGGGCCGATGCCTTTGGGAGTCCCTTCGTCGATTTCCCCTTGGATTCATCCTTGAATAGTTTAGAGGATATTAGTGGTTTTTTAGTTTTCTAATTTCCTTTTTACTTCTTGTATAAGTGGGTGTGGCGTTTTACTTGTTCAGCTAATTCCTTCTTATATTGTGCAGGTATGAACTTCCAGGAGTTTTTGCGTAGGAGGGATGCCAGTGATGCTGCTCGAGCGGCTCCTGCTTCTCAGTCGCAAGCTGGGGCTTCCTCATCTGGACCAGCTCGTGCTCCCTCATCTGTTCCAGCTCGTGCTCCTACTGCCCCTCCTCCTGCCGCTGGTGTATCCAGCCATCCTACACAAGAGGCCAGTAGAAATAAACGAAAGAGGCCTATTGTTCCTGATCGTGGTTCGGACGACCGCGAGAGCTCAGAGTCCCAGATGAGTGATTCAGCCCATCAAGAGGGTGGATCTCGTGTTGCTGAGGATAGGTCTGTTCCTCGCCAGCCTAGGCACAAATACAGGAAGAGGCTAATTATTGAAGCCACAATGCCTACAAGACCAATTTTGCCTAAGGTGGTCGATCCGACTTTGAGGAGCTATCCAGTTGATAGTGGGGTCGTTGTAGGTGGAGAAGACTTCCAGACCTATCCCGGGGTGAATGACAACGACAGCATTGAGGATGCCGGATAGCATCTTGTCTGGCTTAGAGCACCATTCTCCCTCGCGACGAGGCGAGGCTTTTCACCAATCTGACTGAGGCGGAGGATAATTCTGACTACCTCGCGATGAAGGTAAGCTTTGTGCTTATTTGGTAATTAGCTTTTTTTTCTTTTTATGCTTTTTGATCAGGTTTGTTGAGTCTTTGTTTGTTTTTTGTCTTGTCAGACGGTTCAGCAAATTGCAGCTGTTAATGCTCGACACAGGGCCCTTAGGGAGCAAGCCGATAAAGACATTCGTAAACTTCGAGAGCAGAAAATGGAGCTTATGAACGAGGTTGTCCAGCTTCGCCCCTATCCCAAAAGGACGGAGGAGCTAAATAAAAAGAACGCTGATCTCGAGCGAAGGAATGCTGATCTTTGGCGAAAGCTCCAAGAAGAGCAAGCGAAGGTGGCTTCCCTTCAGGGGTACCAAGAAGCTTATAATAAGGCTGTCAATGACCGGGGAGCCATGGAGAGACAACGGGATGAAGCCATTGAGGAGCTGCACAACGTACTGGACCGTCAGAGAGAGGTTCGGGCCGAGGCCGTTCGTGAGTACCGCTTGTCCCAACATTGCTATGATAAGAAAGCAATGTTCGCGGCGGGATTTATCAAGTACGATTTCTGTTTGGCTCGTTCGTGGCTGGAGAAGCATCGGCCTAGTGAGACTTTTTCTGAGTTGCTCTTTACTGAGGAGGCCAAGTACTACGCAGCTCCTCCTTGGACCAAGTACGAGCCTGACTCGCAAGGTTCGGATGCCTATTTGGAGAAGGGTGCTGGGGACGAATTGGACAATCTTAAGGGCTCGTGGCCTCCTCGACAGCCACAACGTCAGCCTGAGTCTTCTGGCGCACGTGATCGAGTTGAACCTTCAACAGTGTGTGACGTTCCTGAGACTATCGAGGCGGGCAATCAGCCTGAGTCTATCGAGGCACTTCTAGGGTTGGACGGCGATGAGTTCCAGATTTCTAATTCCGCAGCCGTTGATCCTGTGCCAGACTCCGCAGCTGTGGTTGGGCCTTCAAGTGATGATCCTTCACCCGGGATGGCTCCTTCGGCTCCCCAGGATCCTTGTGCTTCGATTCCTCAAGTTCTTGATCCCCCGGTTATTAAGGGCTCCGGTGTCGAGGCGGCTTCTTCTCAGCCAGATGACTTAGTACTCAGTGTAGATTAGGATTTTTTGTATTTTCCTCTGTTTGTAAACATTCAATGAAAAGTACATTTCTTTTTGCAGCTTTTTCCTCTTTTCTTCTCTGAATGGATGTTTTGTTTTTATAACTGCTACATCACAAGATTCTAAAAAGCAGCATTAAAGCATAAAAATATGAAATAATTCTGTTTTCACAGTATAAAGCGTACCTTTACACCATGTTGCTCCCAGAGTTCTACTTTGAGACAGTGTTGTCATTCCTGTTCCAAGATGAACTTTTCTTGAGCGTTGTGCCTATCTCGCGCTCTTTTCGCTTAAGGACTTATTAGAATAATCAAGACTAAAATGTCCAAGTGTTAACCATAATTTGTCAACTTATTGCAACATATTAATCTGAAGGATTTGTAACGTACCTCGTAACATGCTATATAATCTGTATCTTTGTGTTATTTGGATTTCGCACATGTCTGTTTGCCCAGTACTTGATGATTCCGTGATTTGTCTTTTTGTACACTTTTTAAGGACTGGTCTTTTGCCCGTCTCGCAACTTTGTACTTAGGGGCTTTTAGATTTGCCCATCTCGCGCATTTTTCGCTTAAGGACTTTTATGTTTGCCCGTCTCGCGCATTTTTCGCTTGGGGACTTGTATGTTTGCCAGTCTCACGCATTTTTCGCTTAGGAACTTTTATGTTTGCCCGTCTCGCGCATTTTTCACTTAGGGACTTTTGTTTGCCCGTCTCGCGCATTTTTCGCTTAGGGACTTTTATTTGCAAGCTGTTGCCTCATTTCAATTCTTGTAACACATAATCTGTCTCACATATTGCGTTAGAGAATATAGAAAATGATTGGCTGGCCTTTATTCATGAATCAGAAAAATAATAACATCTGTAAAGTAATGTAGCAATAGATGAGAAAGTAAAGACAAGAATAATAACAATCAGAAAGCAAAAATTACAATGTTTACTGCCAATATAGCTTAAGATGGTTGGCATTCCAAGTCTTTGAGATCTTCTTTCCTTGCAAGATTTTTAAGGTGCAAGTGCTAGATCCGACCATTTTTCTGATTCTGTATGGTCCTTCCCAATTAGCCCGAAGCTTTCCATCTTCCCTATGGGCGTTTGTAATTGCCGACTTTCTCAATACAAGGTCCCCTTCTTGCAATTCTTTGTTCTTGACCCGTGCATTGTAATAAGTGGCTACTCTCTGTTGGTAAGCAGCCAGCCTCACTTTTGCCTGGTCTCTCAGCTCATTTATCAGGTCAAGATTTTCCCTTAGTCCCTGAGAATTAAGTTCCTCAATGTAAGGGACTAGTCTGGGTGACTCAGCTTCAACTTCTACTGGGATGAGGGCTTTAGTGCTATATACCAAATTGAACAGTGTTTCACCTGTTGTCACTTTGCTTGTCGTTCTGTAGGCCCATAGGACACTTGGGAGCTCATCTACCCATGCTCCCTTTGCCTTGTCCAGTCTAGTCTTCAACCTGTGTAGTATAGTTCGATTGCTCACCTCTGCCTGCCCATTGGCCTGTGGGTAAGACACAGAAGATATTCTCAGGAGAATCTTCAGGCCACTACAAAAATTTCGGAAAGCATCACAGTCGAACTGCTTCCCATGATCTGCATTTATCACACAGGGGATCCCAAATTGGCAAATTGTCTTTCCATACCATTGCTTCCACCTTCTTCTCAGAAATTGTAACCAAAGGCTCGGCCTCTATCCATTTTGTGAAGTAGTCTGTGGGGACAAGCAAATACTTCTTTTGTCCTGAGCCTAGGGGAAAAGGCCCCAGGATATCTAGTCCCCATTGTACAAATGGAGTTGGTTGGAGAGTGTTCTGAAGAGCCAAAACAGGCGCGGTAGTTATAAGAGCGAATTTCTGACACTTTTCACATCTTCTCACTTTGTATGTGGCATCCTTCCTCAGTGTAGGCCAATAAAACCTCGTGCGCAATATTTTCGAAGCCAAGGCTCGAGCCCCCAAATGTTTACTGCATATTCCCTCATGAACTTCAGCTAAGGTGTACTAAGCCTGTTGGGGCCCTAGACACTTCAATAGGGGCATTGTGAATCCCCGTTTATAGAGTTCCCCATTAACCACGGTAAACCTGGCACTTTTTAACTTCAGCCTTCGAGCTTCGTCTCTGTTAATAGGGAGTGTGCCCCCCAGTATGTAGTCTTTGATTGAGCTTCTCCGATCGCCTCCGATTTCGACATCATAGACATCTTCTTCTTCAATACTTGGCCTAGTGAGGGATTCCACTTTGACCATACCCCCTTTGACTCCTCTAGAAGAAGCCAACTTTGAAAGGGCATCTTCATGGTTATTGTCTGACCGGTTTATCTGAGTCAATTGGAAGTTCCTAAATGACTGTGCCAATAATTGCACTTTCTACAGATAAGGGACTAGAGCGGGTTCTCGTGCTTCATACTCACCCGAGAACTGGTTTACCACTAATTGCGAATCGCTATGGGCCATTAAGTTGCTGACTCCTAGTTTCTCAGCAAGTTTCATCCCAGCTATCAAGGCTTCGTATTTGGCTGTATTGTTCGAACTTGGGAAATCGAAACGTAGGGAATACTCATAGGTTTCCCCTTCAGGCGATATTAGCACAATTCTGGCTCCACTGCCGTCCATGTTACGAGCCCCATCAACAAATAATTTCCACCAGACTAACTCTGTTTCCTCTTGGACCTCTCGGCCAGTGCATTCTACAATGAAATCTGCCAATGCCTGTCCTTTTATTGCTTGGCGAGGCTGGAAGTGAATGTCATATTCACTCAATTCGATAGCCCACTTAATCAGACGCCCGAAGTGTTCTGGTTTCTACAGTATTTGCCTCAGGGGCTGATCTGTTAAGATAGTCACCGAGTGAGCTTGGAAGTAAGGCCGCAACTTCCGAGTTGCCATCACCAGGGATAAAGCTATTCTTTCAACTAAGGGGTACCTTGCCTCGGCATCTAGCAAGACTTTGCTTACATAATAGATTGGGCAATCCCTGTCCCCTTCTTTCCTTAGTAGGACTGCACTTACAGCTTTCTCTCCTACACCGAGATACATGAGTAGGGGTCTCCGGGCTGAGGCCGAGATAATAGAGGCAACTCTTTCAAGTAGTCTTTCAACCTTTCAAAGGCGTCGTTGCACTCTTCCGTCCATTTGAAGTTCTTTCCTGCCTTTATCGCCTTGAAAAATGGTAGACTTCTTTCAGCTGATTTGGACAAGAAACGACTCAAGGTTGCTATTCTCCCTGTCAGCCTTTAAACTTCTCTTACAGTATTGGATGGTCTCATGTCCAAAATAGCTTGAACTTTCTCGGGATTAGCCTCTATCCCTCGATTAGTAATCATGAATCCCAAGAACTTTCCGGATCTCACCCCAAACTAGCATTTATTGGGATTCAACTTCATTTCGTACTGTCGCAGCACATTGAATACCTTAGTCATTTTCTCAGCATATGATTCTCCCTGTCGGCTTTTGATGATCATATCATCAACATAAGCTTCCATGGTGTTGCCTAACAAGTCTCGGAACACCTTATTTACCATGCGCTGGTAGGTAGCCCCCGCGTTTTTCAAACCGAATGGCATTACTCGATAGCAATATGTTCCACTATCGGTAATAAACGAAGTCTTTTCCTCATCATCTAGATGCATCATGATTTGGTGGTACCCCGAAAAGGCATCTAAGAAACTAAACATTTCATACCCACAAGTTTCATCTACTAACTTGTCTATTCGGGGTAGTGGATACGAATCTTTAGGGCAAGCTTTGTTTAGATCCGTGAAGTCCACACACATTCTCCATTTTCTGTTGGCTTTCTTCACCATCACAATATTAGCCAACCACTCTGGATAATTAACTTCTCTAATGAATTTCGCTTGTAACAACTTTGAAATTTCTTCGTTTATTGCCTATTGCCTCTCTGGAGCAAAATTCCTCTTCTTTTGCTTTATCGGCCTGCCCCCGAGACTACGTTCAACCGATGACAAACAACTTCAGGATTAATTCCGGACATATCAGCTGGGGTCCATGCAAACACATCACTATTCTCTTTTAGGCATCGGATTATTTCTCCCTTCACTTCTTCAAGAAGCTGGCTCCCCACATACACTATCCTTTCTCCATCTTTTTCATCCAACCGAATTGCCTCTATCTCCTTATCAGGTTTTGGCTTAGGCTTTTCTTCAATTGTAAGGGTTTCCTTCCTCTGAGTCCCCTTACATATGGTAGATGAGATATTACACGTCCTGGCTTTCCTTTGATCTCCCCTCTCTTGTCCAACATTGTGAGGAGTTGGAAACTTCATTAACAAATAGCAGAGATGCACCACCGCTCTCATGTCATTTAACAATGGCCGTCCAAAGATCATATTGTAAGCTACGAAAGTTGATCTCACCACCATAAACAACGCTTGTCGAGTGACACACTTCGGGCTTTCCCCCAGTGTCACAGGTAGCTGAACTGCGCCCTCCACCTTCACTTTTTCTCCTGAGAAGCCATACAGTGGTGTGGTTACTGGCTTTAGTCTATCATTCGAGATGTTCATTTTCTCAAAGCAACTCCAGTAAATCAAATTTACCGAACTCCCATTATCAACTAGGATACGACTCACTGGGTGTTTTGCTATTATCGCCGAAATCACCATTGGGTCATCATGAGGGATCATTACATCACCTCTGTCAGCTGGCGTGAAAGTAATGGGCTCTTCATCATGCTTTTCCTCCATCACCGAATTAATTTGATAAGCCTGTCGGGCGTAGGTCTTTCGAGACGAGAAAGAAGTGTCAGCTAATGACTCACCTCCGGATATCACGTTAATAGCTGGCCATGTGGGTTCATTATCTTCCTCTCCATTCCTTCTTTCTATCCTTTTTGTCATTATCTCTTCTTTCACCTTCATTTTGTCTAACAGGTCCTCTGTTTTCACCTCTTCTATCTCTGAAATTGTTTCCTTTGTTCTGCACAGGATAGTTAGTTCTATCACCTCTCCATACAAAACGGTTTATTTTTCCCTCTCGTGCTAGCTTTTTTAGCTGATTCATCAACTCCCTACATTTTTCGGTTGTATGCCCATGCGCTGAGTGATAATCGCAATACGACCTTAAATCATGACCCAAGTTTCCTGATGCTTTCTTTGGAGTCTGTATAAGCCCTGATCCTTCACTAGCTGCCAATACTGAAGCTCAAGATTCGGTGAGTGGAGTATAGGAATTGTATTTCAGTGTGGGAGCTTTCTCAAACTTTCTCGGTTGGCTAGAAGATGCTTCAGTGACCTCTCTTCCTCGTTTCCTTCCATCCTTGGATTCTCCTATCGCCACCATTTTCATTACTTCCTCCTGGGTTACATACTTATGTGCGCAGGAAAGCAGGTCTGAGATGGTTGTTGGCTGGTCTAACGACAGGGATTCTTGCAATTTCTCAAACCTTGTCCCCTGTAACATGGCTGCCACGGCTATATCGACTTGCAGATCTCGCACCTCCAAAGTAGCATCTCTTAACCGATCCATATAACTCTTCAATGACTCCTTAGCTCCCTGTTTAATAGTGAGCAAATAGGTCGGTTCCTTCCTTCTCTGACTATTCACTGCAAACGCCTTGAGAAACTCGTTTCGCAATTGGTCAAAAGAGATAATGGACCCTTCAAGCAGGTTATTAAACCATTTCATCGCATGTTCGGACAGAGTTAAGGAAAAGGCCCTACATATTATCTCGTCTTCACATCCATGTAACAACATTAGGGCCTCATAGTTTTGCATATGGTCGTAGGGGTCCATCTTTCCAGTGTATACGGTCATCTGCGGCATTTTGAACTTTGGGGGCAGAGGTTTTTGCATGATGGTCGTGCAGAACGGTACTCTTCTCCTTTGGCTCTCTTCTGCAGACACTAACTTTTTCTCTTCCAGTACCTGTTCTATCATCTTCTTCATGTCCACGGGGGGAGCGAGCTGATTTCGGGCATGAGACGAATCAGGGAGGTCTCCGACAACTTCCTTGCCCTTAGCTTGAGGTGCGTTTGTCTGTACCATTTGCGTGCACCAAGTGGGGTCAAACTCCGACCCGGTTCCTCAAGTGCTTTGATCTTCGACACCGTTCTTTCCAGCACCTCCAATACCATGGTCTAAGTTAGCACCATCAAAATTTGACAAGTCATGGTGGTAGGCAGTAGACCCTGTCGCCCGGTCAACGTCCTGTCGCCCGGTCAACGGCCGCCCTATATGTGGAACCTGTCGCCTGAACCCTATCGCAAGCTCTAAACCTACTGCTTCCTCAGTCTCTCGCTGGGTTCCTGCGACAGGCCTCCTGCTCCCCTGTCGCCTGACCCTTGTCGCAGGCTCTAAACCTACTGCTTCCTCAGTCTCTCGCTGGGTGCCTGCGACAAGCCTCCCGCTCCCCTGTCCTGCCGCACCCTGATGAATGTCATGCTCTTCCACAGGGGGAACCTCTCGCCGACAAGAGGGGTCTGCTGCTGTCGTGTCCTCCTGTCGCCCAAACACCTGCGGCGGGACACCTCTATTTGTTCCTCCTACCAAGTTCTGCATGGCAGGCGGTAGATCCAATGTCGGGAGAACTCCTTGAAACAGATCCACCATGGCTCACAGCGCCTGGGTAGTTTCTTCACTCTGTCGCCTCAGAGCTTCTAATTCTGCCACCGACACGGTAATTCTTTCTTCCTCCCTGTTCACCTGGTTTGTCTGACGAATCTGTTGTTTAGAGGAGCTCACAGAGTTTTCCTCACTTTTGGTCCTCACGTTTGTAGATCTTGTTCTCACTATCTTTGAAAGTATTGATTGGCTTTTTATGCGTTTCCCACAGACGGCGCCAATTGTTGTTGCACAAAACAACAATAAAGGTATGCTGACGGTGATGTTCGTACTTGGTCTCCACGTGTCTCTAAAAAGCTTCTGTAAAACAAGAAAAATCAGAGAGACGTAGGGGTGGTTCCCTGCGTAGAGACTCCGATGCTTAAGTCAGCAAAAAGTTCTTCAGTATTGGGAAGCGTAAAAGCCAGTAGTCAAAAATTGGGGAATAAGATTATACCTGAAGCCTATTTATAGGCGAATATTCTAGGTTAATTACCTGGGGATAAGTACGTAACTTTGCTAAGAGTTTGTATCCAGATGTAATACAAATTCCACGTACAGATAAACTCGAACCCTGTCGCTGGTGAGAGACCATCTCGCGAATCACCTTATGGCGTCAGGGGTCTGTCGCCAGTCGAGACTGATGCCATGTGTCGCACTACGACGACAGGCGATAGGCTGAGAGTCTGTCGCCTAGCGACAAATGTTATGCCGCAGCCTATGTCATCTGTCGCCGAAGGCCACGTGGCCCAGTGATCTCCTGCCACGTGGTGGTCTTTGATGAACCTTGGGTCTGGCCTAAAGTTGGTATACTTTGTCATATCAATATGGAAAAGTGGGCCAAATTTTTTCTTTTTCTTAAACGACTTGTCATCGTGTAGTATAGATTATTCTTATCAAGTAATTATTACTCGCTTTATTCTGAAGCAATTTCATAAGGTCCCAACGTATTTTAACTCGTGACACAATCTGTACTTCAATTTAGATTACAGTATCATTATGAATCCATTTTTCCACATATAGCTATAATCTGATGCTTATCACAGTTCATTACTCAGCTAACATTCTATCAAATATCTTATAACATTACCACATATTATATACATCAAACTTATCTTGTTTATCTTACAAGGCAAGTAGGGTTAATATCTACATTCACCTTGATCTTCACTTACATCCCATTTTACCTTACTATGTATACTAGTGCTACTGGATAACTGTCTACAAATATAAATAACATATACAAAGAGGATATACCTCTCAAAAAAAAGTTAGCAAAATGCCTTGAGTGTTGGGTCTACTCTATAGTCTAGCGGAGCCGTTCAGAGCTCGCCCACAAAATTCGAAAAAGATTTAACAGGGGGAATAAGCTAAAGTCCAGTAACACAAACAAATCAGAATTAAGCTCCTATCGCATTCCCATTAATCATCATCTAATCACAACCACAATTTAATATGATTTACTTATCTTAACAATCAATCTTATATCATATCAATTTGTTTATCAGTAAAGACTAATCCATCGGGATTAATTTATTTACATTCCAAAAGCAACATATTTCTTATCTACTAGGTACATTTACCCAGTTAACACTCAAATCTATAATACTGCAAAAAAAATTGCTTGAAAACAAATTCGTTTACCCATCGGAAATATACTTATGGTATTCAGTGTATGGAATGCACTATAAATCAATATTTCGTATCTTTACCAATATATAATTCCTCAATATCCACAATGTACTTAATCATTCATTATCATTATAATGTCGTGGAGTTTGTGGGGTATTAGTCAAAATGATACTTTGAAATATATAATTTCCCCAAGCCCTAACACCGTATATCACTCAATCCATCACATCCACAAAATATTCTTATGTTTACATGCATGTGCTATGTATAAACATAATTGCATCAAAACTATAGTTTAAATGCCGGATATAAAGATTGAAACATAAAAACGATATGCATAATATGATTATGCAGTACAAAATCACTATGTTACATGCATAATTATCAAGGTGTAAACCAATTTATGCAGTACCGTAAAGCAATATATAAATATCATTCTGCATCAATCTTGAAAATATAAATTCTATTCTCGATCATATAAAAAATCTGAGATCATCACGTATAAAACAATATAAATCTATTCTCGATTATTTAAGAGACAAGACATAATCCCCTAATATTCAATTAGAAAATAAAACTTCGACTCATAGTAGCTAACCATGGTCAACATCCCTTGTGGGATTTCAATATAACTATATGATCATAGAGTACTTACCTCACTGTTAGGGATCCACTAGCATTGAGGCACGTGTCACGACTTGTGTCTTATCTATGATGCATGTGCACTAATAACATTCAAAACCTCCCCTCTTAAAACTAGTTTAACCTAAATAATTATATCCCCTTGTCTCCTAACCTGTACAACTTCCTTTTGATGCTCTTTGTCCATGATTGCAAACCATGTCAATCTCTATCTTTCCTTGTACCAAAGCTTATACGACTAGTGTGTTATCTCCATAGCTTTTTTCTCAACCCATTTGGTCTCTTGGAGACACAGGATGTTAACCCTCTTCCTATACATAACTTTACAAATCTCCACTAACTTACATTAAGCATACTTATATTCCAAGATCCTAGCTTAAACTCATGGTTATAGACTAACTTCTTTATTTATCCTAGTCTATTATGTTGTGAAAAACTTTGCTATTTGACACCACATTTAGGCATTGATGTGGCACGTTACTTTCGGACGATGGCTTAGCAGCCATTGCACACTTTTTACTACACTTGGGCTCTCCAATGCAATCTGTCACTAAGTAGGAGATGCCCTAATGGATTTCATATAATGGTACAAAATTAGACAAATTTTAAGTAACTGGTTATCCAAACTTATCGCCAACCCTCCTTCTTTATCCAGAGTTGGGACTGACTGCATTCAACATAGGTGAAGTTTATACATACATATATATATATATATATATATATATATATATATGAAATTTTAAGATACCTTTTCCTGAAACTAAGGTGCATACAAAAAATGTGCATGATTCATATATTCCTAACAAACACGAAACATCCTAATTTAGTGTAGAGTTTCATCCTCAATTAGTTTCATGTCATGCAAAAAATGGAGCTAATGTCAAGCAGACCCCACGTGACACTTAGGAAACAAGTAGTCTTTTATCAAAGACAAAAATAGCCAGCAAATAGCATATGCTCACAAGGAGATTTTAGCATGTATTTAAACAAAAAAAAAGGTTAAATTTGTTTTTACGTTAGGGTTAGTAATAAGGTTAAGTGCCTCAAGCAAAAATAGAGCCTATGATTTTGTTGAAAGAAATTAAGTTCGTTTTGCCTAAATTAAGAAATAAGATGCTATCACTTGAAATATTTTATGGATCAAATTATTAATTATAATAATATTTTTTTCTTGATTTTGTATCTATTTGTTTATATATTCAATATATAGCTTTTTTGTTAATCCTCAAAATAAGAGTAAAATAAGATCTGGTGTATCATAAGAAACATATATTTGAATTTAATAATATTAATAGGGAATTATCAATAAGATTTGAAAAAAATCATGTTTTATTGTAAAGATCACCCACAAACTAATCAATCGAGCTATAACCTCAATGGTTTATGATCTACCTAATTCTTGCTCTCATATTTTTCTTAAACTATCTTCCCTTTTTTAATGGATTAAAATCAAATTTGTCAATATACTAAAAAATCATGTTGCATTTTGTTTCTATGTTTCAATTTAGTTGAATTTTATGGTTATAATATTAATGGTTTTTATTATTTTTAACATAAAATAACATAATTGACAAAAATTTATATTCACAAAATATTTCGTTACATACTTTAACCATGTTACTTTTGATCCAAAAATTAAAAATTAAAAGTTCAAAAGCAAAATTTTAACATTAAATGAAATTAAACCCTCTTTCTGCTTTCAGTTGATGTCGCTGCAAATTCGTATGCGGCATTTAAAACAAGCCTGTTAAACATGGTAAATAGCAGCAAACTTATGCAATAAATGTAATTGATGAATGCACTACGTGCAAGGCAATATTTCACCGGTCTTTACAGTTGGGATGCCTTGCATTAATGGGCAGTAGACTGGTTTAATTCTTAGTGTTAGTTCTTAAAAAAAATCCAATTTCATTTGTAATTTTAGAAATCCCTCAAACCTTTAAATACACTACGAGTTAATTTTTTAACAAAATTATATAAAAATTTAACAAAAATTAGAAATATATGTTTCATATTTGATGAGTTAGCACAAATTATAATAGCATAATTTTTTATTTTATACATATATTTGATACAAAATAAATATAATACAAATATATATATATATATATATATATATATATATATATATATATATATATATATCTCCGGATCTAATTAAATTCCTTGTTCAACAAACGTTGGAGAGAGTAATCCCTAAGGAATATAGAAGAAAAGAATAGTATGGAAACCGTAGGAAACAAGTAACTGCTTGGCCTTCACGATTGTTTTGTGTGTCAAAAGAAAAAATAAATTAGGCTACCAGACAAATAAATGACATTCACACAACTATGAGATTTAGAATTGAAAGGAACTGCTTTCGATCATCAATGCCTGAAAAAAGGTTAAGAAATAATGAGAACTTAAGGTAATGTTGATCAAAAGTCGAAGTTATGGCTGAAACATAAATGAACATTGCAAAACCATATCCTTTTCCATGTGAAAATGTGTATTTTTTTCAACTAATAATTCCCAGTTTCTCACAGTTTATATGCTGTTTATTTCAGGTGTTGAGTGGATCCAAAAATCATTGGTCAAAAGTATTAAAAACTTTTTTATATATTTAAAAATTCGAATGATTATATATTCATTTTAAAGTTTGAAAATTTTGTAAATTCGACATTCAATTTCCTGTTCAAATCAGAAGCTTTCTTCATTAATAATATTAAAATGATTATTAATTTTATTTTTACATCCGGAAGGTTTGATTAAGTAATCGATACATTTTTCTTTTATATTTAAAAAACAACATTGGCTTCTTCCAGCTTTCCCAATTTGAAAAGAAAAATAATTTTCATCAAAATGTTGACTACGTGTTTTAGATTATGCAAAATTGAACAGCAAAAAGTTCTTCAATGAAAGTGATACAAACAAATTTAAAATTATCTTTTATGTTGAAACTCTATCTATTTACAGAATCTATAATACAAAAGTCATGCAATAAATATATATATATATATATATATATATATATATATATACATGTTATTAATTTATTATTCAATACACTGTTAATAGAGCTTTTAAATTTTATAAGTAAAGTTTAAAATAATGATATATACTATTCAAAATATTAAAAAAAATAAAGTAAAATATGTTTCACCATGTAATTTCACTTCCAATAAATGAAAATTAATTAAAAATATATAAATTGTGATTCTTTTGTAACGATTAATGAAATAAATAAATATTCACATTGAATGGAAAAATATTATTTTCCATTTAATATATATGCAACAGTTCTACACCAGAATCTGATCAACTCAGCTCCAGAAATTCAGTCAAATTACAAATCCAATTGGAGAAACTAAGCCCCAAGAAGATTAAAGAAACACATAATATCAGCAACTATTCCCTGCCAAATTCGGTATTTCTTTCATTTTCTTTTGTTCTTGCTTCCCAGTAGCAAAGTGAAGTAAAATAAAATCCTGAACAAGAACCCCCAAGCCACAGTAATCCACAAGCACTTCCACTTGCTCAGATATGTTACCCCTTGGTGTTTCAGAATATCTATTCCAGTAGTCATGCATGTTGAGCTAGTGATACTCATGCCCAGAGTGTTGCTCATTGACTGCAGCAATCTCACTTTCATGGCGACTGGGACTGCGCTAAGCGGTGTATTGTCAAAGATCTGAATGCCTCTCACAAAGCATTTCGTGGGTTTATCGAATTCGTTCTGTAAAACTGCTTCATAAGGGTATTTGATAAGAGATAAGTAATGGAACCAAATCCAGTAGGCTGGGATTCGGTCACGGTTGATGAAGAAGCCGCTGAAGAGCAAGAAATAGGCTAAAATGGCGACAACTATCGTGTAGCCCAAAATCACATGTGGAACCAAACCAGAAAGAAACGTGACAAATGAACTTCCAGACCAGAATGAAGCACACATGATTAAGAAATAGAATAAGAATCCTGAGAAGCCACCGTCGAGGCCTACTGCCCAGAAGGTTGTCGCCGAGAAAGCAAATGATAGGAAAATCAACCCCGGCAAAGCTACCAAGGCGTTTGATATGACATAAGATAATCTTCTGTAAGCGTTGTAAGCAGTTTCTCTCATGAAAATGTACCTTTCTTGGAGAAAAACTGGAAGAGCGTCGGAACAAGTGTAGTACGTCGTTGACATGGCGAAGGCGAAAAACCCTAGTCTTTCTTCTACTCCTTTTGGTGAATTATCAAGCTGCCAGAACACCGTTGCTAAAATGAATCCCGTTACTAAAACAGCTCCCAAACGGATAGCAAACAACTCCGGCATCCGCCTTGAGTTCAAGATCGATCTGTTCGACAATACCAACATTTCTTTCCAAAAGGGATTTGCAAATGTTGGAACCATGGAAGTTGAACTGGCGTCATTGGTAGCACCTGAAACAAGTTTACCTCTAGATATGCTGGCGCTAATTGCTTCTTTTAGTGACACGAGCCGGTCTGGTTCAGACTCAGAGTCTCTTGTATGCTTCAGGCTTTGCCATGACTTGTTGAATTCGACCAAACCTTTTGTTCCTCCAGGAGATCCTTCGAGTTCCCGGATTAAGTCGAGAGCGAACTCAGTTTTGTTCTCGTTTTCCGGTATCGGATGACCAAACTCAGAGAAAAATTGTGGCAGACTCGCCGGTGAACCACTGTAAACAGTTTGCCCACGAGACAAAAATATCAATCTGTCAAGCAGTCCAAGAATCCGATAACTCGGCTGATGAACTGACATGATAACAATGCTTCCACTCTGAGCTATCCTCTGTAAAACCTTCACCACCGTGAAAGCACTGGTCGAATCAAGCCCTGATGTCGGCTCATCCAAGAACAGAATAATGGGGTCGTGAATTATATCAATTCCAATTGATACACGACGGCGCTCTCCACCAGAAACACCGCGATGACCTTCGTCGCCAATAACAGTTTTGGCTGCGTTTCTTAGGCCTAATTGATCAAGTAAAGCTTGAACTCGTATTTTCTTCCCGGATCTCGACAAAGTTCGAGGAAGTCGAAACTCAGCAGCAAACATTAAGGTTTCTTCGACAGTAAGCATTGGGAAAAGCAAATCATCTTGCATAACATAAGCTGAAATCACTTTCAACATCCGCGACTCCAAAACTTCACCGTTAAGAGTCACGTTTCCTTTCAAGCTCCCTTTAGCTATTCTGTTAGCTAAAGCGTCGATGAGTGTCGATTTCCCTGACCCGCTCGCTCCAAGCACAGCGATTATCTCTCCATCTCGAGCCTCCCCGGAGATATCATTGAGTAAAGTCTTCGTCCTTGTAAAAAGACTATCTCCCGCAAGTGTGTTGCCGGCAATGGCGGAGGCGGCTGCGCTTCTGTCTCTTCGTCTCAAGACACCCGGCAGCGCCATCTTGCAACGAACCCTTACACTATAAGTAAGGTTGTTAAAGGCGAGAACAAATGGCATCGGCCGCGGCTCGGTTACATCGACGAGGATTTCATGGACCGGTGTTTCGTCCCCGGATGCCTCTTTGCGTACATCACCTTCGAGTTTAAGTAATTGTCCAAGCGTCGGGAAAGCTCCAGCAGCGGATGAGAATTCGCCGGCAATAAGCTCCGTTGATTGAGGAAAAAACTGTGAAGAATTGTTATTATCCGGCGATATGTTTTCAGCTACAATACGGGACATTGTGGGATTTGTTACTTTTTCCTTTCCGCTGGAAAGTTTCGGCAAAAGACTCGGCTTTGGCAGTTTCGAAGAGAAGAGGGAAAATGGGGCTTTTTTGCTTTGGGTATTTTGGGTTTAGAGAATCTAAACGTGTGCGTAAATGTATGTATAATATACCAAAAGAAAATTAGAAAAAACTATTGCTCCTTATTAACTTACGCCATTTTCATTTTAATCATGTTAAGTATTATCATTATTAAAAAATTAATTATTTATTATTGAAAATGTTAATAAATCAATTAAAATAAATATTTATCATTTAATTATCATATTTGATATGTAATAATTACTACAAGAGTTATGTCCCATTCCGCCAGGAACAAATTTTTTACTTTAAATAATATTAAAAAATTTTATGTTTTAGTGTATGTATCTAATATTAAAATAATTATTTTATTAATTATCAAAATCAAATATATAAAAATTAATTATTTAAATTTCATAATACAAAAAAACTTTCAAGCATTATTTTAAAAAATGTATATTTAATATATATTTGCAGGCATTCTTATAATATTTAGTACTCGTCATGTGTGAGTTAACCAATAACTTTAAAAATTGTTTTATATCCTTAAAATTCACTATCATGATTAATAAATATTAAAAAAATATTTTTAAAAAATTATCATGTTGACAGAGAAAAACTCAAAGTCAAATAACTTTTAAAATTTGTTTGTATATATAGCTAGTAAAAATTCTATCTAATTTACTAAGAATAACAATTCCAAATCTATTGACGAAGATCTAATTAAAAAAAGTTAAGATTTCAGAAAATTTAGATCTAAACTTTTTTAATTAGAAAATCTAGATCAATTTTTGGTGTTGTTTATCTTCTTGCTTTTCTTGATTGAAATTTTATATTTATATTTGATATGTGCAATATTTTTTAATAATATAGTTCAGTATTTTTAAGTCTTTTAATTTGTTTGAATTTTTTAAATTTATGTTTAATTTGATATTGTCAATGGAAAAGAATCTCAGTGTCATTGAAAAAAATCAAATTAGAATGTCCCACGAAAAAAATTAAAAGCTAAAAATTGATTAGAAGCCATAATCGAAAAAAAAAGTATTAAAAACAAAATTAGATCAAGAGATTTTAACTAAAAAAATTGAAAACTTAAATATAGATTAAAGGATAGAATTGAGAAAAATTGAATAAAGGACATATTAGAGTACTTAATTTTGTAAGAAAAAATTGTAGAGCTTACTTGGGAAAATAAAATTGAAAAGTTATTCAGAGGACTTAAAAAAAAACTATGTTTGGCCAAAAATAAAAAACAATTGAGTAGTTGACACATGGCACACAATTAAGTAACAATTGAAAAAGTGCACTGTAGAAAGAGTACTTTAAAAATATGTTATAGAAATGTAATTATGTAACATGATATAAATAAAAATTATATGTTCTAATCTTAATAATTATTTCATAAGATACTTTCTCATGTGTATATGGGAATGAATTTAAAAATTAAAATAAAAAGGTTAATTGTGATTAATTATCAGTAAAAAATTTTAAACTCAATAGACAGAATTAAAATAATAACATTGACACATATTTTATTTAATTTTTTAATTATTTTTTAATAAATATGTATTATTATTTTAATAATATTTGTAAAGTTTAAAAAATTTCAATAACGCCATATTTTACTATAATCTAATTTAGTATAGCATTAATTCATTTAATAATTTTTTATATTTTTTTATTATTATATTCTTCATACTGTTTTTTTATTGGGAGATGAGAGAAAGGTCACATAAATCATCGAATCTGAAATTTCTGCGTCTTTCCTTTCTTGGAAGGAGGATGGCAGAACACGTAGACGGTTGTGATTGAGTTGATACAATTTCTAATTGATGGGTAAATGACACGTGTTGCAGTGATTTTTTTTAATATTACAATCGCAATGGATTTTTGAGCGTGGGGAGATTAGGTTGGGTGTTGGTCTACTGTGGCATGAGCTTCGTTTAGTCCATAAATACAGTTTAATGGATTTTGATTCTACAATTAAACTACTTGAGCTCATGTTTAATGAATTAATCTCATCAAATATGAGTTTAACTTAGTCTAATTATTTTTTTAGTTTAATTAGTTATAATGTTTGTTAGTTTAGTTAGTTATAGTAAAATGATTTTTATAATTATCAGTTTATAAAATGTAATACACTCATTATGATTGTAATTTTTAATGAAAAAATCTAACCATTTAATTTAATGATTGTCATAAATTTCGTATATCATTTGAGATTAGAGTAACAAATTTGTAATGAGTGGTGTCAAAAAATAAATAATAAGTACAAAAATTTTATGATTTAAAATGCATTTTCCTTGTGATTAGGATGTAACAGCGTGTTTGCTTCATGGTAAATACTTTTCTTTTCTTCTTTTATTCCAGGCGGGGCCACAAATCCTCTTTTTGATTCAATTTTTAGCTCCGATTTTGCATTCTTCGGAAACGTTCAGTTTTTGTGTGCTGAAGAATTGGAATTCTTCATGGATAGCATTGATTTGTTTTCTGTGAGAAAAGGAATGGGTTACAAAAATTTTCTCCCAATCGTATCCCTGAAATTTTTTTGAATTTACTTCCAAGCCAAGGCTTTTTTTTATCTCATTTCCTCTGCGTTTCTTTATGTTGCCTTTCTCTCCTTTGCTCCTTTCCATCTTATTCTGCAATTTCAACCAAAAATCTTTCTTTCTCATCTTTACAGATTACCTAGCAATTGCAACAAATGATTTGGGCATACAAGTATATATTTGTGAGATCTTTGCAAATTACCCAACAATTGTAACAAAAGATTGGGCATATAAGTATATATTTGTTAGATTTGTTAGAAGAATCTATTCAATGTTTTGTTGGTTTAATGTAAGAGTTGTAAAGAAATAGTTAAATTCTCGGTATTCAAATGATTACCAGAACAAGGCATTCCAATGCCTTATAAGGCCATTCGAATGCCAACTACTTTTCAATGAATTTGGGCATTTAAATGCCCAGATTTCCTACTGTCACGGTCCGAAGGTCGCAACAGTACCTCTTGTTTATACGGATGCGTAGAATTTAGGGCTAATTTTCTATACTTGTTTTGTCTAAGTGCAATATAGTAAATTTTATTTCGGAATGTTAACTCCCTCGCTTATTTTTATCACTTTACCCAGATTAAATACCTACATAAAATTCACAAGTAATATACAGCTCATGATTCCCACAATAGCAATTGATTTATATCCTAGCATTACTACGACTAAGTTCACCATAATTCTTTCTTTTAATGAGTCTAAATTTTCTTCGTAACTTAAGTCCATGTCCAATTTATAACATTTCATCCATATAGTTCACATCTTCTTGCTTGGTCACTTGTTCATGACATTCAATAATGTATCCATACTCATGCAAGGACCAACAGTTCTATAATTCATCCTTAATATAGTCTAGATGTTATTCCCTATTTTAGATTACATTCCATCTAAGTACTGAATCAAAAACAACTTGAAACTGATATTAAATACAAAAGAAGAGTATATATACCTAAAGTACCCAAAACAATCTCCTTAGAGAGTTGGGACTATATTTCAGGCTTGAGAATATTCAGATAGCTCCGAAATACTCTCCTAACACCGTTCTCAATCTGAAAAATTTAAATAGCGTTTAATGAGCAAGGCTCAGTAAGTCATTTATATAAGTGCAGAGTTAGAATTATACTGTTCTAATGCAATTGTATGATGTCATGTGATGAGAATTCACTATTAAATCACTCTCTTATTTATCATGTAGTATATGCCTGTTATGTTCTCAAGCTCAATGTAACAATACCTCAACATGTCATGAGATGTCCAAGCCATGAGATCATATTATGACTTTTAACATGTAACTATATATAAAGTGATTGCAGTCTTAAAACATATGATACATATTCTTTTAAACATGTTCAAGACATTCGAGATATCAATACATCTCAGTTTTACTTTTAAGACATGCTTGAAAATATGCAAACTTTTCATTTCATGTCACATGTACTTTTGAAGCATATTTTGTGTCATGTGCAATATCAAAATACATGTCATATGCCATAAAGCTATATCGAGTTTAGAGTTCATTTCTGTTTTAAAACCATGCTCTAAACTTCATTTCACATCATTTGAGACTAGGCTAGATCTCTAATGAACTATTAATAAAGACTTAGATCACTGTAGCTAGCAGTAAAGAATTATATCATCGTCCTCTGGAAACCAACTAGGGCGCTATCTATTGCCATAGACCTCATGTCTCTCAGCCTCACTGATCAGGTGAGACTGAGCCCTGTCCACGACTATTGTCGGAAAAGCATCTATGCCTAATGAGTAATCTCTAATTAGGCAGCTTCCACTATGCTTTATTGAATTTAATTTCCTTAAGGGGCCTATAGTCTCATAAAACATTTAGCTGTTCCCATGAAAATATTGTCGAGTACATAATACATTTCTTTAAATTCATTTACATATATATGTACATATGTGTGCACTATAAATTCATTCTTTTCAAAACCATTTAAGCATTCAAAGTATTCTTGTAAACATGATAAGAATAAATCATTTCGAGTTTCATGTATAGTAATAAGACATGCTTAATGGCAATAAAATTCAAGTAGATGAAATGAAAACAGTATAATGGAATGCTCATGAATTGCATGAATGCTTATCATTCCATCCCATGATGTCTATGAGTCTATACCATATCAATTCATTTCCTGTTAATATCACACCACTATGGTACTTTATCGAGCTTAACATTGTACCTGCATTTCATTTCGTTAAATCCAATCTCTGAATACTCAAATCATTTCATTGTTAAACTTTAACCTATACAGGATAATCCTACTTCTACGTTATATAAACATCTTACCTAATACGAGCTTAGTTTGAGCGTGTCCCATGGTTAGCTAGACCGTGTCTGTCGTCCTCTCGTCGTGCTATACATGCACAAAAAATCCGACTTAATAATGTCTAGCCTAATTTCTACACGCTTATAAAAATTTCAATTTCAACTTAATATATATATAAATATATATATATATACACACACACACACTTAACACTAGTATACTTCAAGTTCTTAAACCAAATTCTCTCATCTTCTTACATCTTTATATATATGTACTATACATACATATATATATATATATATTCATTTCCTTTCTTTTTAATCCTTTTTCCTTTCTTTTTATTTCTTTTCTTTTATTTTTGTTTCTTACCTTGTTTTCAAGTAAGTAGTATATATATATATATATATATATATATATATATATATATATATATATATATATATATATATATAATATACATTCTTAAATCTAATTCTCTCATCTCCATATATGCAAATATATATTTTCTTCCTTTTTTATTTCTTTTCCTTTCCTTTTCTTTTTTTTCTCACCTTGCTAGATTTTACAGCCTTGTGTAGACACCATCTACAGCAGCTTTAACACTCCACGACAGCCTTTGTACGCCTATTGCAACCACCACCAGGATGCTGTCCGTTCTGTCCTTTGAGAGTCCCTCGTTTGCGGCTGGAAACACTCGATCAACTACCACAAAGCCCACTTCCGGCGTTCTGGTTCAGCACCCAAGTTAACCACCAAATGCCTTCTTTTTCTCCAACATTTGTTCCTTCTCTGTTCAGCCTTCTCAAAGCTCAAATCTAGCCTTCGAAAATCACAGCCTACCTCTTCATTCTCATCTTGTTCCAGACCTAAAATCGCATGAATAGCTCCAATTTCCTCGCCTGAACCAGCACCAAATGAAGCCTCGTCTTTCTCTTATTTTCAACTATCTAGTTCCAACAGCCAAAACACCCACGTAAATGCCTCGTTCTAGTGCCTTGTACTGCCTCCATTTTCATCTTTTATTATGCAATAAAATGCCACACATGATGCCCTCTATTCACGTCAGGTCTGGCACTACATAAGGCTCCTGTTGCTCGATGCAGCTTCAGTCTTCATCAACCTTCAAATGGCGTGATGGTCGTATGGCAGCGAAGGAAAGAATAGCAAAGAATGAGGGTGAAAGAGATGAGTTGAGAAGGAGAGAAACGGTGGAGAGATGAGTGATTTTCGATATTTTGAAAAGAAAGGAATATGTAAGAAATGCTTGGGGAAAGTGACGGAGGAGGCAAAACTCTGTCTCTTGTTTACTAAAGTGACGGGTTGATGGAAATTTTTACATCAATCCGTATTACATTTATATATTTTATATACTTTGTACTTTATTTATTTATTTTTTTATTAAATCATTATTTTTATTTTGCATAGGTATATAAACGTATTTTGTAAGATATCATATTTATATCTATTTTACATATACTATATATATTTTTATACTTATACATTTATATTTCAATTTATTTGTCTAATCATCTATTTATATTGGTATAAGTGTAACTATATATTTTCATTCTCAAACTTATTTACTTATATGCTTATTAAATTATTTTCATCTTTGTATATACATATATATTTTTTTATATATGTATTTTATTTATTGATTTATTTATTTATTTTTTTACTTGTGCGCACGTACGTTGCGTATGCGGTATTGGTGTACTATTTACATTCTACTCGAAGGCTTCGTTTCTATGAATACGTATCATAATTTTATACTTAAAATTTCAAAAGTAAAATTATCTTTTACATTGACTAGATTACATGTGGAGTACACATCTAGTTAGAAAATTTGCGATTCTCCCACCTACATTGAAATGAACCAATTTTTTAATCAACTTTTTATTTAATTTTTGGGTTGCTTTTTGTTTTATTATAATTACATACACAAAAATCTTGTTTTTATTAATTAATATTAATAATTAGAAAAATTAATTAATAATTAAATATTCTTAAACTATAATTAAGTAATAATTAATTAATAATTAAAAATTTTAATTAGTAATTAAGTGATAATTAATAATTCATTAATACTTAATAATTAATAAAAAAATTATAATAAAAATTAATAGTTATTTAAAATTAATTTTTATTTAATTATAACTAGTCTTACAATAATTCATAATTATTTAATAAAAGGGTAAAATGGTCTTTTAAATTTATTCCAACCATATTATTTACTCTAAACCAATTATATTAATACTAATTCCTACTATATTCTATTCTAGTAAACCAAACATTATAATACATTTTCTATTCTATTCCTCCTTTTTTCTATTCTCACAAATTACCTTTTCCATTCTCCCTCTATTCTATTCCATGAACCAAGCACCACCGAATTGTTTGAGAAAACAAAAGGTGCATTGAACTTGAAAATGGAAAGCAAAGAAGAATGGTAACTCTAATTAATAATTTGAAATTTATTGATTGAGTTTTTCATACCTAGATGGCTAGAAGTTATTAGAAGTAGTAATTTCATTTATGAGCTATAATTTTTTTTGTTACATTTATGAGCTATAATTAACTAAAATTTTAGTTAAGAAAGATAAACTTTTTTTTGGAAGAAATATACATTTTTATTTCACGTTGTACAAATGTTTATCATAAAATATACAAATCTTTATAGAACTTTTTTTTTGTGTAGATCACAGGTATCCTCATTCATTTTAATGGTCTGATATTAATCCTGTTCGAGGTTTAGTCACAGTTAAAGCTCTTCACCCCTCCCCAAAGATGTGTTTAGTGGGAGTCGAACCCGAGAGCTCTTCCCACAAACTCAGCCTGCGTTGCCAACTGAACCACAGCCCTTGGGTATCTTTATAGAACTTTTTACATATAGGTATTTGAATTCCTTGTTATAGCCATTCAAATACTCAAAATTAATTTCTCTTCTGAAAGAAATGTAAATATATCATGACCAATTAAGGAAATAGATTAATAATCAACCCTATAATTAAGTCCTAAAATCAATCATAATTAATTAATCTAAGTCAACTATAATATTACAATTAATTGTAATGTTAATTGTAATAATCAATGTTGATCAATTAGTGTAATTAATTCAACTTTAATTAATTGTAATATTATGTTAAGAATGATGTACATATAGTTATCATAAAATGTAAATATTTTTATGGATTATTATCCTATCCATTACCAGTGAAGTTTTTTAACTTCACAAGCTATGTTAAGAGAATGACACGTTGTCATAACATATTAAGTTTCGGAAAACCTAATAGCTAGAAACTAAAATCAAAGGAGTCGCCACCAACCATTCAAACCTAAGGTGTGATTGGTCACCTATTCTTGTCTAAAGATAAGGCATGGTCTACGTTTAAAGAGTCTTAGACTCGGGAGCACGGTTACGTGTGGGAAAGGATTAGCACCCTTAGAAACTAGCTTTATGTTATCTTTATAATTTGCCTTAGGTTCATATTAATTTCGATATACTTATATATTGAAAATTTTCTAAGATTTTTCCATCGATTTGACTCCAACCTTAGAAACTCCCCACACCTCAAGATAATCAAGGAGTCTCAATTGACTTTCTTGAACTCCATCGTTGGATAAATTTTAATATTTTATGAGATTCCTCTTTTTCCTAATCTTGTCTCTAATTTTGACTCCATATTCATTTTATAAATTTCTTACACTTTCTAATTTATTTTTATATTCTTATTTACATTATTTGTAAGAAATAAACATGAATTATGTTTTATTGAAAATTCACTTTTAAGCATTCTATCAATTTGGCTCAGCCCAAAAAGAACCTCCTCACCTAGAAATTTTCAAGGAGTCTCAGTTGATTTTCTTGAAATTTCATCATCGGCATAACTCATACTTACTCTTTTTTATTTATCTTATTTATTATAATTCTATTTATTTTTTATATACTTTATCTTATTTTATCTTATTTTATTTATTTATCTTTATTTGTTTGCTTGTCTTTATTTGCTCATTTTTATTTATTTTAAAATTTCCAAGGAGTCTCAATTAACTTTCTCATAGTTTCATCCTCGGTATAATTCACATTTATTTCTTTTTTTAGTTTATTTGATTTTAATTATATATATTTATTGTTTATATGTTTTTTTATAACCTTAGAATATTCATCTAAATCATACAAAATTGTTAAATCAAAATTATACGTGCAAACTAAATCAATGTACTATACTATAGTCATACAACAAATCGAATAACACAAATATACAAATTAATATTTTACAAGCAGTTGTTAACTCAAATTAATTATCATGCAAATTCATATTAAAATGTCATACAAGTAATTATTAAATAAAATTGGTATGTAAACTATTATCAAATTATCATGCACATTAAAATTACTAAATTATTAAAAACTAATTTAAGTTAGCATATAAATGACAAGATCAATCAATCATGCACGTAATTAATAATATAGCAAACTATCTCATATGAATTATCAACCAAAACTTTAATTGTTAATACTATTGCCAGCCCCTTTTATTAAATTAAGATTAATTAAGCAAAGTAAAATAGAAACCTGGTAAAACAAATTCACTTGCTTCCTTTCTTTTGGGAGTGATGGCATGCGAAGCTTTGCAAAATAAAGAAACGAATAGCGACCAGCCACAAGATCAGCTACGATGCAACAACAAGCCAGTGAAGGTAATTGCAGTCGCAACAGAGAAGCAACAATGGCAGCAACGTGAAGATGGCTCGGTGACCGAAGAAATGGTGCAGCAAGAAATTGGACAGAGTGCAAGAAAAGCAGGGTCTGGTTCCAAATTGATGGTGATTGTAAAGTGGATTGATCGGTGCTGGACAATGATGACAGCAAGGGATTAGGCGTCAATCGGCGATGATGATGCGTCAACACTGCTGCGGTAGAATAGTGGGGTGCTTGGGTCTTGGTGTAACAATGGTGACAATAGCCTGGAAGTTCGACAAAGATGATGAAAGTGGGCTGATTTGGTTTGTCAAGGCTGAGATGCTTTATTGCCAAAATCCCCCATATCATGAGTTTTAATCCCCTTTTTATAATCCAAAAACTTGTTAGAGTTATAATACAACTATACTTATTCTCATAATTATCTTATATTTTATCTATTTTATTCTTATATTAATCTTAATCTAACTCTATTAATCTAAATAATTATCCTAAAAAATTTAATTATCCTATCCTAAAATCTAATTATCTTATTCTAAAATTAATTTATTATTATTTTTTTCTTTGTCTTTTTTTCCTAAATCCTATTTTAATTTTAATTTCCTAATTAATGTTAATTCTAAATCTAAAAATTCTAATTTAATTCTAGCATAATTCTAAATTGTTAAAATACAATGTCACCCAATACAATTAATTATTTTTTACAAATTATGACTCCGGACAAAATAAGTTGTCTACACACGTGTCATTTAAAAATATTAAGAAAATAAAAAATAAATTAAATTGGACATGTGTCATGTAAGGTTTCATTGTCTCGGTTTATCATGTCATACATGAAAATAAGCGATGGATTAGAAAAACAACAAAACCAAAATTACCAGGATCATGCAATAAAATTGTTTTCAGGATAGAATCTAACCTTTTTTGTGTGACTCATGTAGGAATGTTCAACTTTTGAATATGGCAACCTACGAACAGCCCTCGATTTATCGTTAACTCAAAACTCCTAGCTGAGAGAAGCCCTCTAATGGTATCCATACGAGTAGGACGCAAAACAAGACCTTTGCCTGAGACAAGATGTGATCAAAAGCAAAGGGAGGAGGAAGGAAATTATTTTCTGAGAGTGCTAACTCCAAGTGGCAAAGCGACTATCAAAAATATTCTATCTAACTTTTAGACTTAATGTTATTTTTATAGTGCCTCTTAACAAAACCCTAAAAAGGCCTTAGCCTTAGTCCAACTAAATTGGGTCTTTTGGGTTTTTTTTTAAATTACTTAATCCAAATCTAATTGATTGTAGGATATAAACTAACAATTTCCCACTTGCACTACAACCAATTGGTTATACATTTGGATTAATAATTTGGTCTGTCCATGAATTATTAAATTAATAATTCATAATTATAATCTCATTATAATTGAAAAGATCAAAATACCCTTTGGTAATCTCGGGCTAAAATTACTATTAATTAAATCCCGAATTCTAGTTGGAATAGGATTCTAGTCTCACTAGGAACCTACGTGTACTAGGATTCATCACATGGATCCAACTCCAATTACCTTGTTTTAGTCATACTCTTATTGTGTTTGACCCTTTAGGTTTCCATTATGTTGGCAGTGATTCAGAATCTCATTCATAAATCACAAGCCAAGATTGGCATCTAGCAATGCATCATGGCTACCCAAGTAATGAAAATGTCGGTAAGTTAATGACAACCTTTCAATGAGCAATTACCGTATAATTCGATCCTTTCGTCAACTAATATCTCAGTTAAACATAAAGTATGGAATGTGTCATCTCTATTAAAGTTCAACTACATTGTTTCTCAATCTCAAGATAAATGATTTAATCAAATGAATTCAAGATCTCATCTTAAATCTCATTTGTATTGTGGCCACAGATTTTCAATCATTAATCTCTATTGAGAGGCCTTGAGATATAGACTATTGTTACCAAGAGGGACAAATCCTATCTTGATCACTCATAACCCTCATATGATTTATGATGTACCTAATTACTGTCTTACTTGCAACCCTCATTGAGCTACGTTTACCAATCCTCACATAAGATACCATGGCGATCTCAAGTCTACGGATCACATAAACCATTGCCATTTGAGAACATCTAATGACACTCAATGTAACAATCCATACAGAGTTCTCAAGATGGGTCAATCCTGTGTATTCATTCACAATGATCACCCATGTGTTAATCTGGATATCACCATATCCATAGCTTATGAGATCAGTCACCCAAAGGAATCTAACACATGTTAGTCTTACCGTATCACTGACGTCCCTTCTTAGTGATACTATGACTAAGGATATTTAAGAATAGTATTCTTTGTATCATAAGGATCTCATTATCAAAGTCACTACTTTGATTCCTTTTATACGAATCCACTATTCTAGGGACTTTATCATTTGATTATGACTTGATCAAATTAAATATAGTCAATAATGATAAATAACTGCTATGTATTATTAAATAACATAAACAATCACAATGTCATAAGTGTAATACAAATCCAAATTTGATTGGCTCTTGAGGCACACACTGATAATCTCCCACTTGCACTACAACCAATCGGTCATGTATCTAATACCGAATGTCCTAACATGTGCATCATGCTTTTACTATGATAGTGCCTTCGTAAGTGGGTCAACAATATTATCAGTAGTGTGTATTTTGCATATCTTCACCTCGCCTCTTTGTATGATCTCCTTGATCAGATGGAAGCGCCTAAGTATATGTTTGGACCGCTGGTAAGACCTAGGTTCCTTAGCTTGTGCAATGGCTCCATTGTTGTCACAATAAAGTGCCACTGAATCAGTAATGCTAGGGACTACTCCAAGTTCTGTGACGAACTTTTTGATCCAAACAGCTTTCTTAGCTGCATCTGAAGCCAATATATACTCAGCCTCAGTTGTAGAATCGGTCACTGTCTCTTATTTTGAACTCTTCCAACTTACATCGCCACCATTTAGGCAAAACACATAGCCAGATTGTGACTTAAAGTCATCCTTATCTGACTGAAAACTAGCATCAATGTAACCATTTACAATGAGCTCATTCTCTCCTCCATAGACTAAGAAGGCATCCTTAGTCCTTCTCAAGTACTTAAGGATGTTTTTAACTGCTACCCAGTGACGCTCACCTCGGTTAGCTTGATACCTGCTCACCATGCTTAAAGCACATGAGACATCAAGTCTCGTACATAACATGGCGTACATGATAGATCCAATAGTTGAAGTATATGGAATCTTAGCCATTTTATCTCTCTCATCTTGTGTTTTAGGACACATGTCCTTTGAGAGATAAATGCTATGTGACATAGGTAAGAATCCTTTCTTGGATTCTTCCATGTTGAACCTTTTCAACACTTTGTCAATATATGTACTTTGACTTAGACCTAGCAACCTACTCGATCTATCTCTATAGATCTTTATTCCAAGGATATAAGCTGCTTCTCCTAAGTCTTTCATGGAGAAGCAATTCCCTAATCAAGTTTTGACAGATTGTAGGGCAGGAATGTCATTTCCTATGAGTAATATGTCATCCACATATAATACTAGGAATATGACAGCACTGCCACTAACTCTTTTGTAAACACAAGGTTTATCTTTGTTCTTGATGAAGCCAAACTCTTTGACTGTCTCATCAAAGCGAATGCTCTAGCTCCGAGAAGCTTGCTTTAATCCATAAATGGATTTTTTGAAGCTTGCATACCTTGTTGGCATCCTCAAGAGTGATAAAACCGTCAGGTTGTGCATATACACATCTTCCGACAAGTTTCCATTCAAGAATGCAGTTTTAACATCCATCTGCCATATCTCATTATCATGAAATGCAGCGATAGCAAGCAAAATCCGAATGGACTTAAGCATTGCAACTGGTGAAAAGGTTTCATCATAGTCTCTACCATGCCTTTTTTTAAAACCTTTGGCCACCAATCGGCCTTTATAGGTATGAACGTTACCATCTATGTCATTCTTCTTTTTAAAGACCCACTTGCACCTTATGAGTTTACCCCTTCAGGTGGATCAACCAAGGTCCATACTTGGTTTGTATACATGGAGTCTGTTTCGGATTTCATGGCTTCAAGCCATTTCTCAGAATCTAAGCTAATTGCTTCTTCATAGGTGGTAGGCTTATCATTATCCATGAGCAATACGTCGTCGTGTTGAGTGGTGAGAAGATTAAGCTTCTCAGGCTCTCGATGTATCTTATTAGACCTACGCGAGCCTTGTGTTTCTGGAGCTATTTCCTGTTCCACAACATCTTGTGGGACTTGCTCCTGTTCCGTAAAGGTTCAGTGACATTTTGTAGTTCTTGAACCTCTTCAAGCTCTATTTTCTTCCCACTAGTTCTTTTAAAAAGGAAGTCTTTTTCTAGAAAGACACCGTACCGAGCCACAAACACTTTGTGCTTTGTGGGATTATAGAAATAGTATCATTTTGTCTCTTTATGATACCCCACAAATATGAATTTATCATATTTAGGTCCAAATTTGTCTGAGACTTGTCTTTTGACATAAGTTTCAAAACCCCAAATCTTTAGAAAAGACAGATTAGGCTTTTTTCCTGTCCATATCTCATGTGGTGTCTTTTCAACAGCTTTAGTAGGAACACGATTTAGTGTGAATGCTGCTGTCTTTAAAGCATAACCCCAAAATGAGATAGGGAGGTCAGACAGACTCATCATGTATCGAACCATGTCTAACAAGGCCCGATTCCTCCTCTCAGATACACTGTTCCATTCAGGTGTACCAAGTGGAGTGAGTTGTAGAACTATTCCACACTCCTTTAGATGATCTATAAATTTTTGGCTCAAATACTCTCCACTGCGATCTGATCGGAGTGTTTTGATATTCTTACCTAGCTGGTTTTGTACTTCATTCTTGAATTCCTTGAACTTTTCAAAGGATTCTAACTTGTGTCTCATTAGATACACTGTAAGATCTGATTCTACACTACTGTAGACCCAAATCTCATAAACTTAATAATGAAAATGAAGTAAATATTGAATATTCATTTTCACTTGGATGAAAAGCTTCTTAAACTTGAGATGTGCATGGCGAAATGTCGGTGAAATAATGTCTGGGCGAGGACGTCGAGCAGCTCGCCAATGGGCGAGAAAAGAAGGCTGCTCGCCAGTGGGCGAGCTAAATTGGCGAACAGAATGCCAGGATGGTGCTGAGGGCGAGTAGGTAGTTCGCCAAAAGGGGCGAGGGCTCCTGATCGCCCATACGGAATGAGATAAATAAAAAAAACATAAAATGAAAGTGTGAAAGGGATTAATGGCAAAAAGGACAAACAAGGGCCAGCTTAAGTCTTGTGTTGAGAAATTCTTAAGGAATTAATATACTACAAGACAAAAGAAAAGAATGAGATGAAAGTCAATAATAGTGGCTGGAAGTGGATTGGCGTGGAGAAATGAAAGTCAATAATAGTGGCGGTTGGCAATGGCATGGAGGAGAAGGAGAAGAGAAAGGAGGAGAAAATTAGTCAAACAGCAGAAGTAGACTCCCCGTAGCCATCCCTTTTTGGCTAGAATTTCTTCACCATTTAATGACAGTAGAAAATTCTTCACCACGCCATTGCCATATTTTCTTCACCATTTAATGAGTTATAAGACAAGGTAATGATGACAGAAAAACAGGATGAGAATAGGTGGTGGATTTTAAGTGGATTTGGGTGAGTTTATAAGAAGAATATAACTGAAGAAAACCAGCTTAGCCAACTTCATCTTCTCCAGAAAACTCCTCGCCAGTCTGCTTTCACTGCAAGCTCACATGCAGTCCTTCCGTTTCTCTCATATAGGAGGCAAGAAAAGATCAATCTTAGTTAGCCAAACCCTTTTGCAGTGTTGAAAAGCTAAGGAACAAGAGAAGCAAAGCTAAGGTAGGCAAGAAAATACTCTGTTTTTGGAAGAACAACTGGGTTAAGGTGAGATTTAATGGTTCTTGAGATTTAATAATATATTTCTATGATTTCGAGTATGAGAAGCATGAGTATAGTCTTGCTTTTGATTTATTCTTGATAGATCATAGAAATAGAATAAATTCATATTTTGAAGTAGATGAAGTATAAAATGAAACTGGGTTGATATTGTAGTAGAATGATAGGAAAATACTGGAAAAGTGATGAGTATGGCGACTATGGTGATCGCCCATGATTGAGTGATAGTAATCGCCAATGTGGCGAGTAGGAAATAAAGAACTTGCCAAAGTAGTTGCCAAGTGGGTGAGGTCGCCCAACGTTAGTTTTAATTCGTGAGCAAGCTCAGTGAACATGGGCGAGTTGGAATGTGGAAGTGGCGAGGTCGCCACATGTTAGTTTAAACCGAGGTAATGGTGGGCGGATTGATCGTTGGGCGAACTCCCAGTAATAATCCAATATATGAATGATAAAATAATGGGCGAGCTCCCACGTGTAAGCCATTTGGTTAATGGCGAGCTAAAATGGGCGAACTACTAAATGCTCTGTTGGACGAGCTAGAAGGATATCAATTGGGCGAGCTGGTTTATTTATCTCAACTCTCGCCCAAGTGAATGAAAGTTATTTAAAGAAAATATTAATAAAATTTAATAAATTATTTTGCAGCCGGGAATTGGAAATGGCAATTGGCGAGCAGGAAGCAAGGCAAAACAAGACTTCGTTGGACAAGGTAAGGGAGATGTGTGTGAAGTGAATGCATGTCCTGTGGAGTAAATTTGATGAAAATATTGAGATAAATGTTTTGTTTTCTGACATGCATTGGTTTGATAATAAAGTGTCTTGATCTTGGGCGAGCTACAAAGCCGCCCCTTTAATAATTGTTGATTGAACTGGTTAGGGCGGGCGATTCCATCTATTTTGATATTGGGCGAGCTACTAAGCCGACCCTTATGATATTTCTAGACAAATTGGTATTGGCGGGCGAGCCAAACTTTTATCATATTTTGGGCGAACTAACCTTTTAGTTTTGGGGCAGGCGAACCCTAGTCAATAAAATCCGGGTGAGCCAATTAAGGGCGAACTTATTTTATGTTGTTTTGGGCAAAGATCCCTTTCAATGACAAAATGGGCGAATAACCCTATTTTAATTTAGAAATCCGGGCGAGCCGCAGATGGGCGAACCCTTTTATAATGTTTTTATAAAATCGGGCGAGTTGACCATGGTTGTATCCCACTGGGCGAGTTGACCATGGGAGTGTCGCAGTTGGGCGAACTGACCATGGCAATGCCATAGTAGGCGAATTGGTCATGGGCGAGCCGCAGAGGGCGAGCCAGTTTTGCTTATTGTTTTTTTTAAAAGCAATGGTTGGCGGGCGAACATAAGTTCACCGCATTGGGCGAGCTGCCATGGGCGAACCGATTAGGTGAGCAGCCATGGGCGAGCAGGTTTTAAAGGTTGATATTTTTGAAAGTTTATCGAGGTGTTTTGTAAACAGAAGCCTAAACCTTTTTGGAAAATTAAAGCATTTTGAGAAAATGATAATATGGGTGAGATAATTCCATAAAGGTTTTCATGAAATATAAAAGTGATTTTTGAGACTTTAGGCCCTGAGTTCATGCAGTATTATTCATGTAGTTGCGTGACCTACCTGGGGCGGTGGCTCGATCGATGGACCAACGAGTGCACCTCAGGACGTCACAGGGCTGATGGACCCACCAAGTCATCAGCGGTCTCGAGGTCACTTGGCAAGTGGACCCGAAGACCACCTAGAGATTGTGGCCATAGATCTACTATATATCCCTTTTTGGGATTATTATTCCGTTCTCGCAAAGGGGAGGGGGAACGATGATAGCATGAGGATGCCTAGTCTCAACTTGTTGATTTTTGTTTACTAAGAGGATTTGTTAAATCCTATTTACTGTTTACTACATTTTAAAGTAAACTGTTTAACCAGTGGTTTGGAAGTGTTGCTTACTATATCCACTGTTTTCCTATTTGATATGATTTTAGGAAAAACAATTATTTGGTGGTATATGATTTTGGTTTTTATAAAACAACATATGTCTCTTTTACTGAGCGTATGAATCGCTTACCCTTTTATTTTAACTCTACAGATAAAAGACATGGGATTTGAGAGAATTAGCTCCCACATGGATTGTTACATATAAAGCGCGGGGGCAACTTATGTCAAATATGACAGGTACAGTCACTTCTCTTTTACATTTCGGACATATGTATACAGTACTACTTTATTGAGACAAAGTTAATAGGGGATGTCAGACGTAAGGAATAATGAAAAGAAATTTCATATATTCGTATTTGATAAATAAATATTATTATTTATCACTATCATTATAGAATGTTATTGGCATCGCAGACAGCCCAACCGGTAAAGTTGTATGGAAATACGTGCAAAAAGTGGTAACGGGATGTTACATACACATAGCCATATCTACTGTAGTCATCAATAAATGTGATGAAGTATTGGAACCCTCCTCTAGCCTGTGTGGTTAATGGGCCACATACATCTGTATGTATGAGCTCTAGTAAACCACGAGCCCTTTCACTTGTTCTTGTAAAAGGGGCCTTGGTCATTTTACCAAGTAAACAAGATTCGCATACATCATATGATTCAAAATCAAATGAATCTAAGTGTCCATCTTTGTGGAGCCTAGATATGCGTTTCTCGTTTATGTGACAAAGTCTACAATGCCAAAGGAATGTAGGGTTAATCTCATTACCCTTTGACCTCTTAGAATCAACACTGTATATGTGATTATCTAAGTCTAGAACATACAATCCATTCATAATGGAAGCATTGCCATAGAAAATATCATTAAAGTAAATTGAACAACTATTGTTCATTATTTTAAAAGAAAAACTTTTCTTGTCCAAACAAGAAACAGAAATAATATTCTTGGCAATTGTTGGAACATAATAACAATTATCAAGTTCTAGAATTAGGCCTGAAGGCAACGATAAATTAAATGTTCCTACTGCTAATGCAACAATTGTTGCTCCATTTCCAACTTGTAGGACCACCTCGCTCTTGGCAAGTTTTCTACTCCTTGTTAGTCCTTGCACATTCATTCAAATGTGAGAACCACATCCAGTATCTAATACCCAAGATGAGGAAGTAGATAGATTTATCTCAATCACATATATACTTGAAATGGAAGTCTCACTTCCCTTCTTTTTCTTTAGCTGCTCAAGTTACACAGTGCAGTTTCGCTTCCAATGACCAGTCTTATCGCAATGGAAGCACTTTCCTGTCTTAGCAACTCCACCAGATGGCTTGAGCTTCTTAACCTCTTCCTTCTTGTTACTTGGGCTTACCCTTAAGCTTGCCTTTGCATTTGGATTTGGTCTTGTCAATCACCATAACAGAAGTAAGCCTTGACTTCTTCAAGTCCTGCTCAGCAGTTCTCAACATGTTGAGCAATTCTGCCAGTATCTTATCCATACTGTTCATGTTGTAGTGCAACACAAACAAACTATAACTATCCGGTATGGATTGGAGGATGAGATCAACTAACAACTCTTTATGCATGGTGAAGCCCAGTGCTTCCAGCCTCTTAATGTACCTAATCATATTAAGTACATGAGTGTGCACCGAAGCTCCCTCAGCCATCTTGCTCTGGAAGAGTGCCTTAGACACTTCATAACGTTCGTGCTGTGCTTGCTCTTGGAACATTTCCTTGAGATGTTCGATCATATCAAACGGTTTCATATTCTCATGTTGCTTCTGGAGTTTAGAACTCATGGAAGCTAACATTAGGCATTGTATGTCAGTAGCATCATTAAAATGCTTTTGATAAGCTTGCTTATCAGTAGTGGAAGCATTCTGTCAAGGTTGAGCAAGGATCGCATGCTCTAAAATATATAACTTCTTTTCCTGAGTAAGGACTATCCTCAAATTTTTGTGCCAATCTAAAAAGTTTGCCCCAACCAACTTGTTATCCTTCTCAAGGATAGAACAATGGGATAAGTTGTTATTTGCCATGATAATTCTACAATCATAAAATATGCAAGTAAGTAACATTGTGATTAAAATCATTTAATTATGGTCTTTTAATTAAATGAATTGCTCCCATTATTTTTCTTAAGCTAATAGCCCTCACTATCAACTCGGGAAGCCTTTTCGCCTAGACTTCCTAGTGAGCCAGGATCCATATTTGGTCCCATTATGACTTTAGCTGAGCTAATGCGTCCAATGAGATTATTTAGGTAGACAACTCTTGTCAATTGCATCTCATGCAACTCGTAGATGGTTGGGTGAACAACTCTTGTTCTAACTTATCATATGGGTTAAAGCCCAACCTATGGCTCTAAATCTTATTAAGTTTGGCTGAGCCAATGCCCTAATTTGATTTAGTTAAGTCTAACCCAATACACTTGGAAATAACTATTATCTCATGCAATGTGAATTCCTAAGGTAGGTATGGCCTTGACTAAGCCAAAGTAGCACAATACCGAACAAAGTCTCTTTCTCATGCATCATATTGGAAGATATCTTTTTTTGTTATCTTTGACTTAATATTTATTTTGAGGGATGTTTAATTTTACCGTCTCACCTAGCATACTTTTCTAACATATATATCAACATATATAAGTAACAACATAAAATTAAATGTGACATGGTTATGGCCTTTCTATTACAAAAAAACCTAGGATACATTATTTTTTTAAATGCCTTCTCCTCACTTTCCCTTCAAGTGTCACCTTGGTTCACTTTGGCTCCGAACTATCTTGGCTCCAAATGTTGTACATTTTACAAGATGATCTTAATTTATCTATGTAACTATTACATAAATAAATTATAAATAAATCAAGGCTCGCACACATTTTAAATTAATTTTAATAAATTACAACCCATGTAAACCTAAGCCCATATTCATACACCATGTAATCATCCATATCACATACGAATCAAGCATCAAGCATACATAGCAATATCACATATTAATTTGCATGCTTCTAATTAAAATCAAATTTTAATTAATTATGGGTATCAAGAACTGTTTTAATTTAATTTTAATTCTCAAAATTCAATTTGAACTTAATTAAAATTTTAATCTTATTAAAATCTCAAAACCATTAGGCAACTTTTATGCATTTTAAAATATTTTATTTTAAAACAAAAAAATTGGGTCAGCCGACGTTTGAGCCCCGCTGAGTTCCATAAGCTAAACCTCATTTAATGTTAAGGAATAGCAAACTAACCACTCTATTAAATGTTGCATGATTAAGTGTTGTTAGTTAAGGAATGTTTTCCGGAAGCAGAAAAATTTTCAAAACTTTAAATATATTCATAATATATGACAAACTTTAGGAATAATATTTAGATAAAACCTCATAATTTACTCGAAAATAAATACAAGTATATGGATCTTTTATTACATGAAACAGAGATTATGAATTTATATTTTATTGAGATTAAAATCTTGATTGTATAAATTATTCAATTTTTGTTAAAATTTTTTAATTGAATAATATAATTCTTAAAAATACTTTTCTTTGAAAGTGTAAAAAGACTTATTTAGATGCATTTGAATAAGTTGAATAACAAATATTTTTAAAAAAAACTATTTTAAAAATTGCAAATTGAATATTATTCACTTTCTTTAAATTTAATGAGTATAATTACAATGAAATAAAAATTTATATTTTTAATTTCATGCAATTAAAGATCAAAAAATTATTTATATTTAACTAAAGTCCGAAAATTATACTAAACCAAAAAAGTTAACAAATAAAAGGTTCAAATTTCTGATATTCAATCTTTGCTTCCTCGAAAGGAAAATGGTAACCCTAAAAATTATGAGGTTAAACCAAAAAAATGAAAGGAAAAAAGAAAGGCACATAATTTTTATTCGACTTTTACGTACTTATTAGTTAAATGTAGATAAGCCACGTTAGCTTACCAACTAGCTAGCCAACTCATACCCACTAAAGAAGGCTGAAAAAAGTTCCTTTCCTTTTTTTTTCTTTTTTTTTTTGTGTAAAAGAACAGATCATTTGGGCAAAAATAATTGTGAATATCAGCATGGTCATCAGGTAGTGGCAACATTTATCCTCAACTGTTCAACTCAATTTTTCTGTTTGCTTTCATCGACAATGTTCAAAGAGTGGACACAGCTGCTTCATTATCTGCCATTGTCCCTGCAGCAAATTTTCCTCTTTTCTTCTGCAGTTTCCTGGATATGTAACTTAAAAGCATTGACTTGATAAAGCCGATGCCA
The DNA here is from genome assembly GCA_032173925.1 of Heritiera fomes. NCBI lineage: Eukaryota > Viridiplantae > Streptophyta > Magnoliopsida > Malvales > Malvaceae > Heritiera > Heritiera fomes. The sequence goes on along the minus strand of JAPDPM010000002.1, from coordinate 9,274,947 downwards.
GATTTATGTCAACTTTGAAATTTTCCATTTATTTTAACTCCACAATATTGAAATAAATGAAGTTCCAAGATCTTACTTATGTTTGCATTTAACCCCCAACTGGCATTGGGAGGGTTCCTGTTCTTTTGGACCCTGAATTAGAACACAATTCAAAGAATAAGACCCAGGCAAGCTCTAGAAAGGATTCATTAGTTGACAAGTACTTATAAGTGCTTATTAAAGTTAATTCAAACTCAACTAATCTTAATAAATGTCTATCAACACCCGTGAACCGGATGCTTGCTCTCTTTAACAATGGATTGTAAACAGAGACGAGTTATTTGCCAAAAAAGATGATTGGTTACTTGGATCAAGTTGTTCTTAATAACCACAATTCATTGGTTCAACAAAATCCAAAGTCAAGCTGTTAAGCTTGGGGGGGGGGGGGGGGGGGTGGGGGGGGTGGTGGGGGGTTGGGGTTTTGGGGTGTGGGGGGGCCAGGAAGCGCGGCTTGGGGGCGCATGGTGGTGGGACTTGGAAACTGACCTTTTAAAAATCAAAAGTCATTCTCTGAGAAATTAACAGCAAGGTCCCAGTAATGGGCGACTCCGGCATCAGCGTAAACCTTTTTTGCGGCTGCTTCAGTGATGCACTCATGAACAGAGAACTTGCTGAAACTTGATTTGGCCACGCTACCTTGCCAAACTAACAAACACTTGTTAGGAGGTTTCTCGTCATCTTCATTTTCATCCTCGTCTTCCTCTTTTACAGCTTCAGCCCAGTTGATTCGCCTAAGCATAAGCTTCCCATACCTCTTAATGGATTTGCTTCCACCTTCCACAACTACAACACTAATACCCTCAGAGATCACTGCACAGCCAGTCAAACGGTTTTCTTGAGCATTAACATCAACTTTGAAGCGGGTCTTGGGATGTGAGAGGTCATTGATCCTGTAAACTGAAACAATAGTCTCCACTGCATTTGGGTCGTCAAAAAGCTTTCTCTCTTTCTTTTCACGGCGTTCAGCAGGGGTAAGCTTGCGAGCAATGTTCCGATCCACATGAGCCTGTTCCCGCTCAGCGGCAGCACTACGGATTTCCATTTCAAGCTTAGTAGGATCTTGTGTAGCTTCAGAACCCAGGACTTTCATCAAATTACTCAACTTAACTTTAGGTTTTGGAGGTTCTATCAGGCCTTGTCTAATCATCTCCTGTTTATCTTTTTCCCGGGCCAGACGTCGCTGGGTGCGAAGTTTCTTCTGCTCCTTCTTTGTTAGCATCAGAGGCTGAGGCGGTGGAGGAGCTGGCTCAGCAGGAGGCTCAATAGGTCGAGGATGTTCAACATAAATAGTCATCTTTTCCATCTTCAGTTTATCGTCACTCAGCACACCATCGGCAATGCCATCATAAGAACCAGATACCAGAATAGGCAGATCCCTGAAATACAACAAGAAATATTTCACCAAACAAAAAACAATGAGAGCAAAAGGGAACCTTAAAAGAAGAAATGACTAGCAATTGTAATGCCTCCTTTAGATTTTTAGGGGAGAAAATTACATGAAAGTGAAAAAGATGCTGAAACTTTCCGGAATTAAACATATGACAAAGAGCATTGCATGTCTTAACTAAGCTTGAATATTACCAAAACATTCACATGGCAACAGTTCAAATTTTTACTTGACAAACAGTACAGTACCCAAACAAACACTTTTAAAGGAAAATGAAAATGCAACCTGATGGTTACAGGCTACGCAGAAACTAAAACAACAGCAACCTTCAGAGAGAACTGCATTTCCAACAATAAATAATCTTCCTCACATATATCACCAGCTGGATGGATTACTTGGGCTTAAATAGATGACATGTTGGATTGAACCAATATCTCATATGTAATTAAAATAATTAAAGGTATCTAAACTTAAATATAAACAATAAATAAGAAAGATCAACTTACCACCACTCTATTTCAGGAATTGGGTCTTTTGGTTTCTCCTTCGTTATAATTCTTTCTGACACCTCAATCAAATTTGGATTTATATCAGCTTTTGCCTTTGCCAATTGTGCTTGCTTTGCCTTAAGCTCTTTTGCTTTTGCTTCTCCAAATTGACTCTGTAATGTATAGATAATAATCTCAAAAACCAGACAAACAACTAATGGAAGAATCATTGTCCTAGATGAAAATAAAATAATTGATACCTTCAATTTGATAACTTCAGCATCTTTTGACCATTTCCCTTCCTCTACAAACTGAAAAGTCATCCTTTTAGGTCTAAGAAGCTTATTCTTATTGATTCCCATGCTCGCATCAAAATGCGGATTTGATTCTGGATCCACCTCCAGCTCAGGTTTAAGGATCTGGAATGCATCTTTCTTTTGCTTGTTTATGTTGACCTGAGAAATCAAGCAGACCACGTTATAGAACAGCCTTCAAAATAACATAAATTGTACTTGAAGTAAGAACATGACAATCCACGACTACAAATTTCACAAACCTTAAGGGTGCTAAGATTACTTGGTTTTGTCACATTTATGATGTTACCATGTTCGTCAATTTCCCTACCAAGCGCATCAACACGAAGGACAGGTGCTTTTGTAGGTTTCTGAGGAACTGGAACATCAGCTTGCTCCTCTCCAGGGAACAAGTTTATCAGAGGAGCAAACTGAGGGTCCTGGCGGAATCCCATCTTAGCAGCCAGCTCTTGAGCACGTTTAACAGCTTCTAAATTGGGTATTGATGCAAGGCCAGGAACAGCGGCCATCCCACTAGCAGGTGGCTTCATAGATGCTGCTGCTGCAGCGGTAGGAAGAAGGGCTGATGAGCTTGATGGTCGACTAGCAATAGCTGTAGTCACTGATGAGACCAGTCCCTGAACTGTTCCAGCAGTCGCTACTGAACTGGAGCTAGTGCCTTTGTTCAACTACACATAACAAAACCAATACAACATGAATATTTTTCAACTTTCAAATGTTCAGGATAAAAAGAAAAATGAGATAAGATGAAGACTCACTGAAGGTATCTTCTTCAGTTTCTCTGCTAATTCTTTCTGCATTTGTAAAGCCTTTTTAGCTTTGGCTAAGGCATCAAGAGAGAGATTTCCACCACTTTTCCCAGCCGCTGAAGAGCCATCTGTACTAGATCCAGTAACCTCATGAGATCCGGTAATACTATATGCTTTATTTTCAGCAGTAGAAATGGAAGGTACCTTGGTAGGAAGGGGGTGACCAGTCTTTGGTAATGATGCCTCAGCAGCACCCTTCAGGTATGGAAAAAGGTAAATTTACATCAGCATACACATTTAAAATTTTGGCAACAGGCCAGAACTTTAGCAGTGGAAGCAATTTTAAATTAGCATAATATCAACATAAATGCATTAAAATCAGATCCATCATGCACTTTAATTTGAACAACATTCTGAATTAAGATCATCAAATCACTTAATATTATAAAATTCTACTTTCTACGTGCCTTAGATTAGCTGCAAATATAAGAAGGCAACAACTATGGCTCCTCCAGTTACATCTCCACATAAACGCCAACACAAGGAAATTACTAGGAATAAGAATTCTAAAAAAAAAAAAAAGATTTAAAAACTTGCGTAGTAAGTACTAATTAGCCACAGTTTCAAACAGGAAATACACCATAATGCTTAATCCACTTCTAATGGAATTGCCGTTCGAAATAAAATGCGAAGATTATCATCTACAAAATGCATAAATATTATTCCGAGTTCAATTGGTGCAAAACACATAAAATCAATGAAACAAAATTATCTACTCGGAACATAACCAAAATACACTTTCCAAGTAAAATTAACATCCAAAAGAAATTTCAACAGATATGGATTAGATAAAGCAATAAGGTCAATGTTCCATTGGAGTTGTTATTTTCCCTACTTGCTTCTTTACTATATGCTTTTTATTTCCTAAAATCTTGCTTCAAAGCAAGAGAAAATGGCAGAAAATAACGCATGTTAAGTTCTAAATTTACAACATACTTAGTACGTATGCAACTAAAAAATATTAATTTTAATGATTTTTACTTCTATGAAATTCTTGTTTTCTTTTAAAATTAAAATAAAATAACAACCAAGAATGCCAAATTAATGAAATAAATAAGAAAATCAAAGTTTAAAATAAATCAATAAATAAAATTAGAAGACTCACATTTTGAACTGGATCACCACCATTGGCGGCATTGGAGAACTCATTTTCCTCTTCTTCTTTTACCTTATCCCCAAATCTTCTCCTCTCTCTTTTTTCCTCTCTGTTTGCTTCTCCAAATTTAGCCCTCTTCTCTCCTCTCTCCTCACTCTCTTCCCTCTCTTTCCTCTTCTTCTTCGCTTCAACTTCCTCATAAGAGCCCTCACGATGCTTAGCCGCCGACCTATCCCTCGAACCCTCCCTCTCAAAAGATCTCTCGCGTTCAGCACGGCGCGATGAGGAAGATTTATGATCCGACCTCCGGTGGGAATCGCGGCTGTTGTGGTGGTGGTGATCGGAGTCACGGTGATGGCCGCGGTGGTGCTTGTCGTCGCGGTCTCTGGACCGTTTGGTTGCGGGCTTATCTTTATCCATCTTAGGGTTAGGTGTCTTGGGGAGGGTTTTGGCTTGGCTCTTTCTCTCTCCTTTTGTTTCAGATTCTATTTCTGCCGCTTTCGGAGCGAGTGAATCTAAACTGTGTCGTTTATAAAGCCGTTAATCTACTATTTGGGTTTGGCCAGTTCGTTAGGCCCATATTTTGCTGCATGGATCAAGATTTAGGCTTTACTTTTCTTTATTAACTATATCTATAGAGGCCCAAATCTGATTACAATTGTGTATAATAATAAATTATTATTTGAAAAATTATGTTATATATTAAGTGGAGATTAGTCTTATATTGAATATAATATAGAGATGTTTCATGGTTTACACAATAAAAATTCTGCAAGCGAAGGTTGGTATGTGTCTCATTCCTATGTATTTATAGGTGTTATTAAATTAATCAATTAATAATAGGAAGGTCTATGAAATTTAAAATATTATTACTGTTGAAGTGGGCAATAATAATATTTTATAAAAATTATTTTTACTATAATTATTGGTATTATTATTAATTTAAATTAATAAAAATTAGACATGACCTTGAACTTTTTATTATCATTGTTCATTAATGATTAATAAAGTAAATTTATAATTAAAATAAATAAAAATGAATTTTTGATAAGTTATTGCAACAGCTTTCTAGTTTGTAATTTATCATCTATTTCTCTTTTGCACTCATGTAGTTTAGGTTGTCAAATTTGTATTTTTTTTTTACAATATTTAAAGAGGATGGGAAATTCAGATAAAAGAAAATAAAATTGAACAACAAATTGAGCATAAAAAATTTAGAATGACAAAGTCATAGAGGTAATACAACTCCTCCTCAAAACCCTAAACCTATAATTAAACTAAATTTAGCCACAAGTAATTTTGGCGGCGGCACTTGTTCACTAATGAAATTTAAACGGGAAATTTTATAGTAAGATCACAAATTTTGATTTTATTATAAGGTCAACGTAAAAAATATATGATTAAGCGTAAATTTAAAGTCATTAGGCATAAAAAATGTTAGACGTACCGTAAAAATGTGATTATCAATATAAATATTAGTGTCAATAGATTTAAACACATGATAATTTTGCTATAATGTATGTTTATGTTAATTATCATATGTTTACATACTTCTAACATATTTTATACCTAATAACGTTAGATTTATGCTAAATCATGTGTTGTTTACATTAATTTTAAGTTAATTATCAAGTATTTACAATACGTCTAACATTTTTTATGCCTAATGATTTTAAATTTACATTTAATCATATGTTTTTTACGTTGACCTTATAATAAGGTCAAAATTTGTGATCTTACTATAGAATTTCCCAATTTAAACAACTTTTAAGATCATTGACCTTTAATTTGGAGTTATTTTAAGATTGGTTGACTATGACTATTATTACATTGAGCTCTACAATCAGGCTTGTGTTTTCTTTTTATTTATAATTATTAATTATGTATTATACTATTTTCATTTGATGGATTAATTTAAATTTTTTATAATTTATTTTATTTTTATACTTATTTAAGATATTTTTGAATATTCTTTATATTGATTTTATATTAAAATAATTTGAGTTACGGTCATTATAACTATTATGTTTTTCATTTTAATTTGTAGGATTGTGATAATTTATTTTAATTTTATTACTAATTAATTTTAATTGATACTTATTTCTACCCATATATAACAATAAAACTTGGAAAATTAAACTTGCAACGAAAGCGATCCTTGTTTTAGTATTTGTTTAGCACAGCTTAAACTTCTATAAAAAATATTGTTTAAGTAAAACTATTTTAAAAATATTGTTACGAGAAGTTAAGATAGTATTTGACAAACTTAATACAAAAGCATTATGGAATGTTCAAAATTATAAAAAAATATAAATTTATATATATTATATGCCAAGATGGATTGCATAGGGAAGCCTATCTTATCTCACAAAATTCATTTGGTGTGTCTTAAATTTTGAACTTTAAACTTTCAAAATAAAATCTTACATCTTATTTATTCCAATGTCTACGTTATATTATAATTTGTTCATGTTTTGTAGTTTCAATAAGTTTTTAAAAAGCTTCATCAAACCAACAAATAATTGAAAGAAAGAAAAATAGACTTTTTTTTTTCAGGTAATTAGACAGGATTCGAATTTTGAAGTCTCAATTATTAGAAAGATTTTATCGTTTATCATTCTCGATGAGAATAAGATTAATTTCAGATCGTACAATGAATGAGAATATTTGTACTTAAAAAAAACTTCAGCAAAAAAAAGTTTCAAAAAAGATTTTCCAATGATCTCACAAGACTTGCACAAAACATAGACCAAAAGAATAGAATTGAAACAAATAATGTAAAACTTATCCTTATTATGTGATAAAATGTTATATATAAAAAAAGAACTTTTAAAATATTAAGAAATAAGTGTCATAACGATTTTCGTCCGGGGATTTGATCGCTAGACGATTTTGATAAGAAACACAAAATGGAGTCGCCACAATCTTTTTTGACTAAGTGTGATTGGTCACCTAAAATTATTTATCTTTTTAATAAAATCCTAAAATTAATTAAGTTTTATCAAAAGAAATAATTTTGGTCTGTGAAAACAAAGTTTGGGTTCGGGAGTTCGGTTACGTGTGGGGAAGGATTAGCACCCCCACAACGCCCGTTAAAAAAACGGTACCACTTAATCATGTCTTATCCTTTAATCTTAATAAAATGATCCTAATTAAACATTTAAAAAGAACTTCATTTATTTTGAAATCATTTTGTTATTTATTTTGAAATATTTAAATTTTAGTTTTTATTTGAAATAAATGAAAATCCCTTATATCGAAAATTATTCCGAAGTACCCCAATACTTTTGGTAGCATTTCGGATAATTTCCTCACCTAGGGATTTCTTAAGAATCGCTACTTGCAATTTCTATAGAATCCCATCCTCGGGAGATTTGCATTTAGTTTGGAATTACAATGAATGCAAATGATGCAAACAAAATAGATGTGATGCACATGAGAAATTTTATTTTATTTTTATTATCTTTTAATTCATTTATACTTATATTATTATTTTGTAATTTATTTATATTTATAAAATCTTACTTTTATTGAAAAATCATACTAAATATTCCAATACGCTGGTAACATTTAGCATATTTCTCTCACCTAGAGATCAGTTAGGAATCATTACTTGTGAATTCCGTAACATCTCATCATCGGAAGAATTCTATTTTATTTTTCTTTATTTATTTTACTTATTATTTTCTACCCATACATTAAAAATACCTAAATAAATGAATGACAAAAAAAGGGAAATATACCTTCCTCGGGCGGGCGACCTCCTTGAACTGGCGAGCTCTTGGACGTTTTTTCTCTTTGGGCGGCTCCTCGGGCGGGCGAACTTCCTTGAACTGGCGAGCTCTTGGATGTTCTTTCTCTTTGGGCGGCTCCTCGGGCAGGCGAACTCCTTGAACTGGCGAGCTCTTGGATGTCTTTTCCCTTTGGGCGGGCGAGCTCGTGGATGAGCGAGCAAACTCGCGGATTCTTCTTTCTTTCTTTGGCAGGGCGAGTACCTCTATTGGAGGGCGGGCGAGCTCACAAGTCTTCTCTCTTCTTCGGTCAGGCGAGCTCACAGCTTCTTTCTTTGGCGGGGTAGGCGAGCGAAGATATCCTCCTTGGGCGAGCGAACAATGGCTGTACTCAGAGGCGCAGGTGTGTGCGGGGATGGGTGATGAAGGTGGCCAGCCGTTGGGCAAGAATAGTGCCTTCCCCTTTTCTTTTATGTCTCTGTTTCACGTTGCAGCAAATAGCTATGGTGACAGTGGTGTAGTAGCAGCAACGGTGATGGTTAGCAATGGTAGAAGGGAGCGGCAAGGACTTCCTGGCAAGACCGACAAGCAGTGATGATGAGGATGCTGAAGCTAGAGGACACAGCAGTTGGGATAGCGCAACAAGAAGCCTCGGTTATGAACACAGCAAGGTGGCGTGCTAGGCAGTAGCGGCAATGGACACTCGATGAAGATGAAAGCAAGACAGGTGGTTTGATGATGAATGCTGAAAGAGGCTGCCAGATCAAAAGTGAAAAAAACCTGTTCTTTCTCCTTTTTTTTGCTGTGTCTTCCGTTCTTTTCTCTCTATGTGTTCCTTTTGCTTTTAGAGCCATTCCTGAGCATGAGTAAGGGAAAGGGACAATATTCCGCCATTCATGTTCTTAAATTATGGCTGCCATTATGCAAATTTTATTATTTGATTTTTTTGTGATTTGATTTTCTTTTTTCCTTTTTTATTGGTTTCACACTTTTAATAAATCTTCTTGGTCAACTCTTTTTATTTGTTTCTCTTTAATATTTATTTCTTTCCAAATCTTTCAAGTCAACTCTTTTAATAGGCTTGGTATAAGGTTGACTTGCTTTCAAAAATGTTTTTTTTTTATTTTTTTTATTTTAAATTTGCTCGGACAAAATTAGGCGTCTACAGCTGCCCCTCGTTGCACATTGTTGAGAATCAGAAATTGGGCAAAGACTTTAGACAACAATTTTGTCCAAACTTTTTATTTTTATTTTTTTTGAAAAAAATTTAATCTTGGTTCTCGAAAATAATACCTTGACTCCATACCAAGGCTCGACCAATGAGAACAATAGATTCAATTAGAAACACATAATATCTTGACTCCCTACCAAGGCTCGATCCACTGTGAAAAAGTGAATTCGACTTTACAACATAATACCTTGACTCCCTACCAAGGCTCGATCAATTTGAAAAAGTGAATTCGACTTTAAAACATAATACCTTGACTCCCTAACAAGGTTCGATCCATTTTAGAGAAATGAATTCGATTTTGAAGCATATGATACCTTGACTCCCTACCAAGGCTCGATCCACTGTGAAAAAGTGAATTCGACTTTGCAACATAATACCTTGACTCCCTACCAAGGCTCGATCCACTGGGAAAAATGAATTCGATTTTGACACATGAAACCTTGACTCCTTACCAAGGGTTGATCCACTTCGAAAAAGTGAATTCGACTTTGCAACATAATACGTTGACTCCCTACCAAGGCTCGATCCACTGTGAAAAAGTGAATTCGATTTTAAAACATAATACCTTGACTCCCTACCAAGGCTCGATCCACTGTGAAAAAGTGAATTCGACTTTAAAACATAATACCTTGACTCCCTACCAAGGCTCGATCCATTTTAAAGAAATGAATTCGATTTTGAAACATAATACCTTGACTCCCTACCAAGGCCCGATCCACTGTGAAAAAGTGAATTCGATTTTGAAACACATGATACCTTGACTCCATACCAAGGCTCAATCCACTGTGAAAAAGTGAATTCGACTTTAAAACATAATACCTTGACTCTCTACCAAGGCTCGATCCATTTTAGAAAAATGAAATCGATTTTGAAACATAATACCTTGACTCCCTACCAAGGCCCGATCCACTGTGAAAAAGTGAATTCGATTTTGAAACACATGATACCTTGACTCCATACCAAGGCTCAATCCACTGTGAAAAAGTGAATTCGACTTTAAAACATAATATCTTGACTCTCTACCAAGGCTCGATCCATTTTAGAAAAATGAATTCGATTTTGAAACACAAGAACTTGACTCCACACCAAGGATGGAAGGTTTAACTTTTCCGAATCATAGGTTACACATCAAATTATATAAATGCAAAGGACATAATTGCAGATGCAATATTCATGAATGTGAATGCAGATGATAACAAGTGACCTAATTTGCGGGTACACACTTGGCTGTAAACGCATATTTCATCGTCACCCTGGATGCTCGAATCAAATTACCAAGCTTTGAGCTTACAAGATATCAGACTCCCTTTTCTTTGAAAGCAACGCCTCCTTATATGATTTCTGTACTCCTGGTCTATATGCCCGCAGAGTTGGGTTTAAACCCTCATATTCCCATTTTATTATTCACATAGCAATGCAAACTACTTTTATATTTGGGACTATTTATTGAATCAAAATCATTCAAAATTGCCAAGCAAGATACATTTATTATGAATGTAAGGTAAACAAGTCCATGTACAAGGTAATTTCAATGAAGAACAATTTGGCTTTGTCTCAAAATATCTAAGAATTCACGAAGAAGGGACAATAAAAATAAAAAATTGTATGGTGGCAAAAGTTCCCTTATAAGAAGAATTTGGACTTTCTCTATCGAATAATCCAGAATCCTTATTGTATGAACCATTGATTGATGACCCCAATGTGTGGGAGATGTTTCCTATCATCTTTAACCCCTTTAGACTTGCAACACTGATGCCCCATTTTATCTAGGCCGCCCTCTCGGGTTTTCGACTTAGATACCTCCTATGGGTTTAAGCTGCCTTTTCAGGTTTTCAACTTAAACCCCAACTTTTCACTTTTTTTTTTTGAATCTAAGCCGCCTTTTTCAGGTTTTCAACTTAGACCCCTTTTTTTTTTTGAATCTAAGCCGCCTTTTTCAGGTTTTCAACTTAAATCCAATTTCAAGCATAATACTTTTTCACCACATCACCATTGACTGGGTTTTGTAACTCATACCCATCCATCTCCGTCAAAATCAATGCTCCGCCTGAAAAGGCCTTCTTCACCACATACGGGCCTTCCCAATTTGGTGCCCATTTTCCTCGAGGATCATGCTGATTAGATGGAATCCTTTTCAAAACTAATTCCCCCTCTCGAAATTGTCTAGGGCGGACCTTTTTGTCATATGCTCTCATCATTCTCCTTTGATATAATTGGCCATGACAAAGCGCTTTAAGCCTCTTTTCCTCAATCAAATTCAACTGTTCATATCGAGCACGGATCCATTCTGCTTCCTCCAATTCTACCTCCAGCAATACCCGTAAGGAAGGAATCTCAACCTCAATAGGCAAAACGGCTTCCATTCCATATACCAACGAGAACGGAGTGGCTCCGGCGGATGTACGTACTGAAGTCCGATAAGCATGCAAAGCAAAAGGAAGTTTCTCATGCCAGTCCTTATAGGTGTCTGTCATTTTTTGAATAATCTTCTTGATATTCTTATTTGCAGCTTCTACGGCCCCATTCATTTTCGGGCGATATGGCACTGAATTATGATGTTTGATTTTGAATTGCTCACAAGCCTCCTCTATCACCTTGTTATTAAAATTCATAGCATTGTTTAAAATAATCCTCTCAGGGAATCCAAATCTGCATATGACTTCTTTCTTAATGAACTTGCACACCACTGACTTCGTCACACTAGCAAATGATGCAACTTCCACCCATTTTGTAAAGTAATCAATCATTACTAAGATAAAACAATGTCCATTCGACGCTTTTGGAGTGATCGGCCCAATTACATCCATTCCCCACATTGAGAAAGGCCAAGGAGCTGTCATGACGTGCAAAGATGTTGGAGGGACATGTATTTTATCCCCATATATTTGACACTTGTGACATCTTTGAGCATATTTAATGCAATCACTCTCCATAGTCATCCAATAATAGCCTGCTCTCATGATTTTTCTAGCCATCATATGCCCATTCGCATGAGTCCCACAACTTCCTTCGTGAACCTCCTCAAGGATCTTTCTAGCTTGCATAGCATCCACACACCTTAACAAAACCTGGTCCCTCCCTTTCTTATACAGGATATCACCATCGAGAAAGAATCCCATCGCCAATCTTCTTATGATCCTCTTATCGTTTCCCGTGGCTTGCTTAGGATATTGTTGGTTCTTAACATATTGTAGAATATCATGAAACCAAGGCTTATCATCAATTTCTTCCTCCACATTTAAGCAATGAGCTGGGGAACCACGTACACTCATCTTAATGAGCTGAACTTCAGTATTTGCATTTACTTTGAACATGGCTGCCAATGTTGCCAAGGCATCTGCCATATGATTTTCTTCTCGAGGTAAATGGTCGAAACCTTTTCAAATTGTTTGATCAAGTCGATGACGAATTCACGATACAAGACCATTTTTGAGTCTCTTGTCTCCCACTCCCCTCGCAATTGGTAAATTACCAATGCAGAATCCCCGTATACTTCCAACGCCTTAATTTTCTTTTCAACGTCTGCTTGTAGTCCCATGATACATGCTTCATATTCAGCCATATTATTGGTACAATTGAAATCCAATCTTGCAGTGAACGGATAATGATCCCCTTTTGGAGATATTAAGATTGCACCAATACCATGCCCCAGAATATTTGATGCTCCGTCAAAGTACAACTTCCATGCCTTATCTCCCACTAACTCTTCATCAATCTTGAGGATAGTCATCAAATCCTCGTCCGGGAAGTCGAACCTCATAGGCTCATATTCTTCTGCAACTCGATCTGCCAAGAATTCAGCTATCGCACTCCCCTTGATGGCTTTTTGACTTACATAGACAATATCATATTCGGAGAGTAATACCTGCCATCTTGCTAACCTCCCTGACAAAGAAGGCTTTTCAAAAATGTACTTAATGGGATCCAACTTCGCAATCAACCAAGTAGTGTGATACAACATATAATGCCGAAGTCTCTGGGCAGTCCAGGCTAGTGCACAACACATTTTCTCTAGTGAGGAATACTTGGATTCACAATCCGTGAATTTCTTGCTCAAGTAGTAGATTGCACGCTCTTTCTTGCTTGCTTCGTCGTATTGCCCCAATACACAACTCATCGAGTGCTCATGAACTACAAGATACAGAATAAGCGGCTTTCCTGGAATAGGAGGAACTAAAACTGGTGGATTCGAAAGGTATTCTTTGACTTTATCAAATGCTAGTTGACAATTTTCATCCCACTCTCCTGAGTCATGTTTTCGTAGAAGCTTGAAAATTGGATCACATTTAGCAGTGAGATGGGATATAAAATAGGAGATATAATTCAATCGTCCGAGGAAACCCCTCACTTCCTTCTGAGTACGCGGTGGCGGTAAGTCTTGGATAGCCTTGATTTTATCCGGATCTACCTCAATCCCTCTTTCACTAACAACAAAACCCAATAATTTTCCTGATGTAGCCCCGAATGTGCATTTAGCCGGGTTGAGTTTAAGTTGAAACTTTCTTAATCTTTCAAAGAGCTTTTTTAAATTGTCAACATGGTCCTCCGCTCTTCTCGATTTAGCGATCATATCATCTACATAAATCTCGATCTCTTTATGCATCATATCATGGAATAAAGTTACCATGGCCCTTTGATAGGTTGCCCCAGCATTTTTTAAACCAAATGGCATTACTTTGTAACAAAAAGTTCCCCACATTGTCACAAACGTGGTCTTTTCCATGTCCTCCGGTGCCATCTTGATCTGATTATATCTCGAAAAACCATCCATGAAAGAGAATAATGAATGCCTGGCCGTATTATCAACTAGAGTATCAATATGTGGCAACGGGAAATTGTCTTTAGGGCTAGCTCTATTCAAATCCCGATAATCAACACACATTCTCACCTTTCCATCCTTCTTAGGTACTGGAACTATATTTGCTACCCATTCAGGGTATTTTGCCACTTCTAGGAATCCGGCGTCGAATTGCTTTTTTACCTCCTCTTTTATTTTCAACAACATTTCTGGTTTCATCCTCCTCAATTTCTGCTGAACTAGTTTGCAACCTGGCTTCAAAGGTAATCTATGCACTACAATATCAGTATTCAAACCTGGCATGTCCTGGTACGATCAAGCAAACACATCAGTGTATTCACGGAGCAAGCTTATTAATCTTTGTTTAATTGGCAAGGAGAGAGAGGTCCCAACTTTAACTTCTTTCTTTATTTCTTCATTCCCCAAGTTTATGACTTCTATTGGTTCTTGATTGGGCATAATTTGTTTCTCTTCTTGCTGTACTAGTCTTAACAAATCTTGAGGTAAAGCATAATCATCCACATCTCCTTCATCATTAAGTTTACCAACACAAACAGTTCTTTCAAAATTAAGTTCTGGATTATCGTTGAGAAGGTCCTCATTTTCATTATTGGGATACCTGGAGATAATTAAAATGGGATTGATATGGAGAAGGTATAAAAATGAATGAAGAGAAACAACACGGATGAATGAATAAAATGCATCATGCTTGTCATTTATTGAATGATAAAGACTAAATAAAAGCCCATACATAAAAGACCTTAATGCCTTTGGGCAAAGGCACTTGGATAAGTTTATTGCATTACATGGAACATGATTTGAAAATGACGGGGAGCTCAACAGTATGCCAATTCTCCAATTTGTAGTCGGGAGGACAAGGACGAATTCCGGAACTATCCATCTCTTTTAGAAATTCCTCTATTCCCACCATATTGATAGAGAGATCTGTGAAAGCTTTAGTCATCGCTGGGATAAACTCGCCTTCTTCAACTTTTGCAGAGTTATTGTAGATGTATCCTGCCGAATAGAAAGACTCATATAGAGGAGGGAAACCCATTGGTTCAAACTCTATTTCATGCCCCGTAAAATTAGCTAACTTGTTTTTCTTCTTCCTTTCTATGAACTTTTTCTTTTCAAGTCCAGTGGGTTTATATCCTAACCCAAACCTACCCATCTTAGGAGTAACAGACACTACTCTCTTCATTCCTTGTAACTCCTTTCCTAAACCTGCTCCAGCATGCCATCCCTTTCCCATCATTTGTTGGATCCTGAGTCTGGTGGCTTTTGACAAATGTGGTACGGGTATTTTCATCCCTTCTCCCACAAATGTAGCATTAACAAGTTCTAAAGATCTAAAAGAGCATTCCATCGCATCTTCAGCAACTTCTATGTATGGGGCACTTGTAGTAATGGTTGCAATCATGTCTTCTTCTCCTTCTATACTCACCAAATGTCCATCAACCACGAATTTGACCTTTTGATGCAGAGTTGAAGGAACTGCACCCGCTGAATGGATCCAAGGCCTTCCAAGTAAACAATTATAAGAAGGAGTGATATCCATAACTTGAAATTCAATGTTATAGACACATGGACCAATCTAGAGTGGCACCTCTATATTCCCAACCACTTCTCGACGAGTACTGTCAAAAGCTCTCACAACAATGTGACTTCTCCTCAAATTTGACTTATCTATAGGCAACCTAGACAGTGTAATCATAGGCATAACATTCAAGGATGACCCATTATCAATGAGGACTTTCGGAAGGATATGATCTTTGCAAGTGGTGGTTATGTGAAGGGCTTTAGTACTCCCTCTACCGTCGAGTGGGATCTCATCATCATTGAATGAAATGAAGTTATCTGCCGCAATATTTCCCACCAGCCGATCTATATTCTCTACCGACACATTGTGGGCCACATAAGCTTCATTGAGCACTCTCAACAAAGCATTTCGATGAGGCTCTGAATTCAAGAGTAGAGAAAGTAAGGAAATCCTTGCTGGTAAGCGATTTAGTTGTTCCACCACATTGTATTCACTGTGCTTAATAAACTTCAAAAACTCACAAGCTTCTTTCTCCGTTACAGGTTTCTTTCTTTCAGAATCTACTGGAACTATTGGCCTGACCTCTTTTGCTTGGCTATCTCTATTGTTTTTACCCTTTTCATCTTCTTTAGCCTTCCCCATCTGAGTTTTCTTCAACATATCTGGGGTATAACACCTACCACTTCTCGTCATTCCTCCCGGGCCCGCAATGTCTATTGTATCAGCAGTATAAGTAGAGGGATTATTGAGAGAACCTTGAGCTGTGACCTTATAATTGTAATTCCACGGGACTGCATGGTCACTCTTATACG
This sequence comes from Heritiera fomes, assembly GCA_032173925.1. NCBI lineage: Eukaryota > Viridiplantae > Streptophyta > Magnoliopsida > Malvales > Malvaceae > Heritiera > Heritiera fomes. The sequence continues at coordinate 9,258,699 of JAPDPM010000002.1, read as the reverse complement.
GGAATGGGCTTGGAACTTTAATAATTAGTTTCGACCTAGCATTTTCAGTAGTTATGCTAGGTTCCATTTTACTCTTATCCCCACAAACGGCCTTCAATGGTTTGATTGGCTTCCCAAACATTGATGGCTCTATAACATTCACTACTTTCCCTTCAAGAGCTTCAGAGAACTCAATTTCTCTTAAGTCCATCATCTTTTGTACTATACGACGAAACTCCTCACAACTTTGGACGGAATGCCCCATCACTCCTCCATGAAACTCACAATACTCTTCTTCTTGCATTTCAAGCCCAAATTTTGCCTTCTTAGATTGAATAATCTTTGCCTTCCTCATTGTTTCCAGCACCACCCTCATCGGTGTTTTCACATCATTGACATTTCTTTTTATCCAACACCCATCATCCTCTATTATTGCGTTTACATTGGCCTCCGTGTGATTTGGAAGTGGATTCGCATTTACACTTGGCTCATTATCTTTCCCAAATTCCAAGATTCCAGCTTTCATGAGATCTCGAACTTTGTACTTAAATGCTGTACAATTTTCGATCGAGTGGCCTTGGATCCCGGCATGATAATCGCAATGGGCATTTGCATCATACCATTTTGGATAAGGGGGTTTAAGGGGTTGTAGAAAAACCGGGGCAACAAAGTGGTTTTGCAATAATTGGGGGAATAGCTCAGCATAGGATATTGGTATTGGGTCGAATTGGGGTCTTTCCTTATTATTCTTGGGAGCTCTTTGGTTATTTCCTTGGTTGTTAGGTTGATAAGTAGGTCCTGGTGTTTGTGCAGAGGAAGGGGTAGCAATATTCATTGGTGCCTGTAAATTCATGGGGTAGGTTGGTTGAGGTTGGTATGAGTAAGGGTTTTGGGAGATATTGTTCACGGGTGAATAATAGGGACGATATGAAGGATAAGAAAAATGGGGTGCGGAATTCATCTTCGATCGTCTTTCAGTGGTAATAGCTTGCACTTCCCCATCTTTCTTTCTACTCATTCCACTCCTTTTTTTGGGGCTGATGTGTCTTCAATCTTGCCACTTTTAATGGCATTTTCAATCATCTCTCCCAAAATGACCATATCAGCAAAATTTTTAGTAGCACTCCCCACGAGTTTATCATAATAAGGAGGTCGCAAAGTACTAACAAACAAAGTTGTTGTTTCTTTTTCAGTCAACGGAGGCTGCACCTGAGCTGCAAAATTCCTCCACCTTTGGGCATACTCTTTAAAGCTTTCACCAGATTTCATCTCTAGGTTCTGTAAGGATAACCTATCAGGTGCCATATCCGTCATATGCTTATATTGTGCCATAAATGCTTTTCCCAAATCCTTCCATGTATGGATACGACTCCGATCCAACTGATTATACCATTTAGCAGTAGGTCCAATCAAGCTATCCTGGAAGCAATGGATGAGCAACTTATCGTTGTTCGTGTAGCCAGACATCTTTCGACAAAACATAGTAATATGAGCAGCTGGGCAGGTGGTCCCATCATACTTCTCGAATTCCGGGGTTTTAAATTTTGGCGGTATAACCAAGTCTGGGACAAGGCTAAGCTCGTTGGCATCTATGCTCCCAAAGAAATCCATTCCTTCAATTGCCTTTAGCCGTTCTTCTAGCAGATCATACTTCTCTCTTGTTTCTTCATTCTCCTTCCTTAACTTCTCTTGCTCTATTGGGTCATCCAAATTAGGCACAAAAATAGGATCCACAGGGCTAGATCCTGAGTATTTTCCTTGATTTTGTGGGTTATTCAGGAAAATTAGAGCTTGGGGATAAGCTCTTTGGGTAGCTTGGGCTTGGGGCGATGTAAACCCAGGTGGGTATATTGGATCCTCTCTTGAAAGTTGAGGTTCCTCCCTTGAATCGTCAGCAACTCCTTTCCCTTTCATTAAGCTCATCATCATCTCCATCATTTTTGCCATTTGCTCCCGAGATTCTTCTTGGGACTTGATAAGCTCTTGCTGAACTCTTTCCATTCTTTCCATTCTTGCTTGTTGTTCAGACTCCATGACCTTAGATTGGGAGCGAGTATTATATCGATGTTGTGCTGGACGTTCAAGATTCGGTGGCTTCGCTATTCTGACACCTAAATGAGCCCGCAAATTAGGATCACCTGCTAATTTTTAGTTTTTGCCATAAAAAGGAAAAGACAAAAATCATCCCAATACTTTGGTGAGATAGAAACTTTTCCTTTTCACCTCAATGATATATGATGTCATTACTTATAATCACCAATATCTTTTCATTGGTAGGCGTGTGCATGACATGCATAGGAGTGAGAGGTATCACATGTTATTTTTTAGTTTTTGCCATAAAAAGGAAAAGACAAAAATCATCCCAATACTTTGGTGAGATTAAAACTTTTCCTTTTCACTTCAATGATATATGATGTCATTACTTATGATCACCAATATCTTTTCATTGGTAGGCATGTGTATGAAATGGATGCGTGACATGCATGGGAGTAAGAGGTATTTAATCCATAACAATTTCAACCAAAGAACCTTCATTTATTCAAAAGAACTTTTATCACATGGCTATTGAATTCGACTTTCACTTATTCAAAGGAACTTTTATTATATGACTATCGAATTCAAAATTACATAGCTAACATTCTCCTATTATACCCATAAAACTGACTGACTTGCTGATATTGGTCTTTAGCTTCCTCGAGAAAATCCAACAAACGCTGTCCAAACTCTCCAGTCGGGTTAATTTCCTGCCTCAGAGCTTCCGCCTTTTCCACCATCTCTCTTGCCTTGCGCACAGCTTTGCAGACCTGTGTAGCCAAGTGTTCTATATATTGTTGTCTTCCAAAACTCCTTACTCTCCATTTCATGCTTGCATCTACGACCAAGTCATATGAATACCTCCAATCATTCTCCCTGAGTTTCCATTCCTGGATGATCAAAGCAATGTGATTCTTGTAGTGTTGCAAGTGTTCCTCCAAAATCTGGACTTTTTGTTGTAACAGATTCCTTTCATCTTGAAGTTTGACATAGTCTTCGTCCTTCAGTCCAACTTTCAAAGCTTCATTTTCCTTTCGACATTGCATCAATTTTTCAGTGTTAACTGTATACATTTGTTTCCAATATCGTTGTTCTTGAAGAGTAATGGCAGCTCCCTCTTCATTTTTCTTTGCTTTGTTTCTCCAATACTCACGAAGATCTTCTATTTCCTTCTTCCTCTCATTAGAAGTCATAACAATTCCTCCGATCCTCATCTCTCTTCTCAACCTTTTATTTTCCTGATTCAATTCTTGAAGGTCATTGTGGGCAACATCTCGCTCTGTTCTCATCCTCTTGAGCGCAGCTTCTTGTACTTCAAACTTGACCTTTAAATTCTCTACCTCCCCTTGAAGCTTTAGATTCTTTTGCTCCATCTTCTTTTCTTCCTCTTTGAATTACTGTCGAACAAGCTCAATTTTGGATATATCTGTCTTAGGTTGTGCATACACAAGTGACTCCCTTAAGACGAATACAACATCTTTAACCCGTTTAGCTCTCCACATTAGGTAATTTGGGGTAGCTTTATCGGATAAGGGCCCTGTCACAAATCTTCGAGGTTGTTTCCACGCTCGAATGGCTTGTTCAGTCTTTTTCACCGCCTTCGGTTCACCATAGGAATACTCCATCAAATTAAGCCCATGCGTTGCAGGAGTAAACTGTTTTGCCCAAAACTGTCTCTGCACCATAAGTGGGGCACAACTTGTTATCCCCCATAATCCCAATAGTGGTATCCAAGATTCTTCTCCTCATCTATATAGTACTGGGACATGATACATCCACGGGGCCATCCAAGTCACTTGATCATCTCTAAGCTGTTGAAGGACAAACACCCATTCATCTTTAGGTTTTGGTTTTGGCCATTTACTTCTACAAAATTCTTTGATCGAGGTATTCCCACGATAAAAAGGCTTTGAGAATTCTTTCACTTCACAGTTGAAATGGCTTTTGATCCATATGTATAAGAGTTGCGTGCATCCCATGAAACGCCATTCTCCTTTTCGTCGGCAATAACTTAATGATCTGAAGGTTTCAGCCAAGATTGCTGGTGAAGGATTTACATTATTAACAACTTGTTCAAAGAAGTCTATCACAGCCATCTCAATGTGCCCCAAAACCTTAGGAAAAATAACCAACCCATAAATTGCCAGAGCAAAAACAGCTAACCCCTTCTCATCATTCAAATGCTTTTGAATAAATCCATGGAGAAAATCCCAAGGTAGGCAAATGTGTTCTCCCTTTTGCTTCATATGAGGATCTATTTCTTCCGGTTTTACTCCCATAATCCCAGCCAACTTCTTACGAAACCCAGACTTCGGCTTTCTCACATATACCTTGTCAGGACTCTTTAAATCCAACCCTATCAAAATAGAGTACTCTTCTATAGTAGGCATTAAATCCACTTCGTTAAATGTGAAACACCTGTAGGATGGATCCCAAAACTGGATAGTAGCTTTCAGCAAAGGTTCTTCAACCACCACCGAAATCAACGAAGCTATTTGGCCATACTTGCTACAAAAGTCTTCTTTCTTCTCCTTACTGATTTGCTTCCATATGTTAACCAGACCTGTTAGGTCATTCTGTTTAAGGTCCAAGCTTACTTCTCTAGGTAATGATGATATGAAGCCTTCTATCAAGCAATTCCCTTTCTCTTGCTGAGTCTTCTCTGACCAAAACTGCACTTCATTATATGGATCACACACGACAGTCACAGTTGATGAACAAGCCCAACATTCTTTGGATTTCATGAAGGATTCTTGGTTGTGATATGCCATGGAGAAAATACCTCTCTTATGCAACCTTCATGATGAGAAATGATTCATGAAAAATAGAATATTTATTAGTACAAAAACAAAAGTAACAGCAAATGTCTTATATAGGGTTATTTTCTAAGGGTAAGGTTCTACCTAAGGTTAATTTTTTCTATGGTTCGCTATATGCTTGGTTTGGGTCTCTAAAGGATAAAAGGTTCCCAAATTGTTCCTTACTGACGTCAACGCCAGACTAGTAAGGCACCCCAATCCTCACCCATGACAGGCTACAAACGGAAAGGGTTCAACTTGAGTGAGAGTATTTCGCTTGCCATTGCGGAGGTTATCACCTCACGAGAGCAAAGGTACTATACTCTCTCCTAAAAGGGACAAACCCGGGTGTAGGGTTGATGTATGCAATGAATATGTCATGTATGCAAAAGAACAAAATTTAAAGTGCATCCCAACAAAATGCAAATAATAAAGATGATTCACACATTTTTGTTTGTATTTTTTTGTTTTTTTTATTTTTTTATGAAAAGTTTAAATATTTATTAAGACCATTAACTAAGATTTTAGATAAAACATGATTAATCATGGTTCGACTCTCTAATCTCCCCAGTGGAGTCGTCAAGCTGTCGTAACGATTTTCGTCCGGGGACTTGATCGCTAGACGATTTTGATAAGAAACACAAATGGAGTCGCCACAAATCTTTTTTGACTAGGTATAATTGGTCACCTAAAATTATTTATCTTTTTAATAAAATCCTAAAATTAATTAAGTTTTATCAAAAGAAATAATTTTGGTCTGCGAAAACAAAGTTTGGGTTCGGGAGTTCGGTTACGTGTGGGGAAGGATTAGCACCCCCACAACGCCCGTTAAAAAAACGGTACCACTTAATAATGTCTTATCCTTTAATCTTAATAAAATGATCCTAATTAAACATTTAAAAAGAACTTCATTTATTTTGAAATCATTTTGTTATTTATTTTGAAATATTTAAATTTTAGTTTTTATTTGAAATAAATGAAAATCCCTTATATCGAAAATTATTCCGAAGTACCCCAATACTTTTGGTAGCATTTCGGATAATTTCCTCACCTAGGGATTTCTTAAGAATCGCTACTTGCGATTTCTATAGAATCCCATCCTCGGGAGATTTGCATTTAGTTTGGAATTACAATGAATGCAAATGATGCAAACAAAATAGATGTGATGCACATGAGAAATTTTATTTTATTTTTATTATCTTTTAATTCATTTATACTTATATTATTATTTTGTAATTTATTTATATTTATAAAATCTTACTTTTATTGAAAAATCATACTAAATATTCCAATACGCTGGTAACATTTAGCATATTTCTCTCACCTAGAGATCAGTTAGGAATCACTACTTGTGAATTCCGTAACATCTCATCATCGGAAGAATTCTATTTTATTTTTCTTTATTTATTTTACTTATTATTTTCTACCCATACATTAAAAATACCTAAATAAATGAATGACAAAAAAGGGGAAATATACCTTCCTCGGGCGGGCGACCTCCTTGAACTGGCGAGCTCTTGGACGTTTTTTCTCTTTGGGCGGCTCCTCGGGCGGGCGGGCGAACTCCTTGAACTGGCGAGCTCTTGGATGTCTTTTCCCTTTGGGCGGGCGAGCTCGTGGACGAGCGAGCAAACTCGCGGATTCTTCTCTCTTTCTTTGGCGGGGCGAGTACCCCTATTGGAGGGCGGGCGAGCTCACAAGTCTTCTCTCTTCTTCGGTCGGGCGAGCTCACAGCTTCTTTCTTTGGCGGGGCAGGCGAGCGAAGATATCCTCCTCGGGCGGGCGAACAATGGCTGTACTCAGAGGTGCAGGTGTGTGCGGGGATGGGTGATGAAGGTGGCCAGCCGTTGGGCAAGAATAGTGCCTTCCCCTTTTCTTTTATGTCTCTGTTTCACGTTGCAGCAAATAGCTATGGTGACAGTGGTGTAGTAGCAGCAACGGTGATGGGCAGTAATGGTAGAAGGGAGCAGCAAGGACTTCCTGGCAAGACCGACAAGCAGTGATGATGAGGATGCTGAAGCTAGAGGACGCAGCAGTTGGGATAGCGCAACAAGAAGCCTCAGTTATGAACACAGCAAGGTGGCGTGCTAGGCAGTAGCGGCAATGGACACTCGATGAAGATGAAAGCAAAACGGGTGGTTTGATGATGAATACTGAAAGAGGCTGCCAGATCAAAAGTGAAAAAAACCTGTTCTTTCTCCTTTTTTTTTTGCTGTGTCTTCCGTTCTTTTCTCTCTATGTGTTCCTTTTGCTTTTATAGCCATTCCTGAGCATGAGTAAGGGAAAGGGACAATATTCCGCCATTCATGTTCTTAAATTATGGCTGCCATTATGCAAATTTTATTATTTGATTTTTTTGTGATTTGATTTTCTTTTTTCCTTTTTTATTGGTTTCACACTTTTAATAAATCTTCTTGGTCAACTCTTTTTATTTGTTTCTCTTTAATATTTATTTCTTTCCAAATCTTTCAAGTCAACTCTTTTAATAGGCTTGGTATAAGGTTGACTTGCTTTCAAAAATGTTTTTATTTTTATTTTTATTTTTATTATTTTATTTTTATTTTTATTTTTATTTTTATTTTTATTTTTATTATTTTAAATTTGCTCGGACAAAATTAGGCGTCTACAATAAAAATCGACACAAAATGAACCGACAAATTGATTGTTAGAAATATAGAAAAAAATGATGCCAAAAAATTGATACCAATTTTTTTTATCACTTTCTAATTTTAAATGGAATAGAAATATGTACATTGTACCCCCACTTTTATGGGTGAAAAGAAATATATAATCTAACCAAAACAAAAAGAAATATACAAAGAATTTATTTTGGAAAGAAGAAAATGGATATTTATACATCCTTTTAAAAAATATATTGCATAAAATTTAAGACATTGAATATTATTATTTGATATTCTGATTTTATTTTTAATACTTTTTATTATTTGAGTTATTATAACTTGATTCATTTTATCAATTCAGTCTAAATCTAATAATTTATGTATATAATTTGTGTTTATTTCATATAAAATTGTGTTTTTATTATATAAAATATAAAATTATTATATTAAAATTGGTAAACATAAAATAATTTTTATTTTTATCAAATTTATATAAAAATTTTATTAAATTTAAATTCATAATATTTTTGTATTTTTTATTCTAGGTATTCTTATGCGGTGTGTTGTGTCCTGTTCTACAACTACAAAAATTAATTCAGTCAGACATTTTATAAATATTATAAATAAAAAAATTAAAAAGAAGAAATGACGTGGTGGCTTATGGTTGGCTTGATATTCAATTTATTTTTGGTGTTAATCAGAACCTAGCCGCAGAAGATGCTTTTCCTTCTTCCCCGTCACTTGCGCAACCATGCTGGTTGGTTGTGAAAAACGCGTTGTTCACATAACTCAATTCATTCTGAAAAGCGACGAGAGATAGGACAGCATGATTTGGATGTTTCATTAATAAACTTTCAATTGTTTTATTCTAGTGCCAACAACCTTCTGTCCCCTCAATAAATTGTGCAAAAAAATCTGGGAAATCTTTTGTGTCCGGATGGAGAAAGTTTTTAGGTTGTCTGAACACATCATCTTTTTTGAAATGACAATGACGAGAGGAGTCATTAGAAGAATAAAAACATGACTTTTCTAACTTCATGGAGTTGTTCACCAAGTTAGAAATGCATGTGTGCTCTTTGAATGTCTTATGAACGGCTCTTAACATCATCTTGTAAATATTGACTAACTTTTGCCGGAGTTCTTGAAAACTGTAGGGTTGGACTGACATGGTTAAGAGCTTAGCAAGGTGTTTCCATGGCTGAAATGAATGATAAAACTTGATACCTTTTCCACTGAGCTTAAGACCTGGAATATTAGCAATGATGTCAAAGCCGGAAATATTAGCTGTTGTTGCACAAAACAACAATAAAAGTATACTGACGTCGATCTTCGTACTAAGTCTCCGCGTGTCTCCAAGAAGCTTCTGTAAAAACAATAAAAGTCAGAGAGACGCAGGGGTGGTTCTCTGCGTAGACACTCCGATGCTTAAGTCAGTAGAAAATTCTTCAATCTTGAGAAGCGTAAAAGCCAGTCGTCAAAAATTAGAGAGTAAAATCATACCTGGGGCCTATTTATAGGCCAATATTACAGGAGGATAAGTTTGTATTCTGTTAAGAATTTGTGTCCCAATACAACACAAGCTCTTTAGGATCCAGAAGAGTCCGAGGTCTACCGTCAGCGATAGATTAAACCATCCGGTACGTTTGTGGCGCCAGGGGTCTGTCGCCGAGCCACGTGTCGCGTTCACAACTGTGGCGACAGGCTAAGGAGTCTGTCGCCCGCGACAAGTTAGTGTTCGTGCCACGTGTCGCTTTCACAACGGTGGCGACAGGTTCAAGGGTCTGTCGCCCGCGACAGGATCGTGGCACGTGCCGACTAGAAGCGATAGGCTATGGAACCTGTCGCAACGACTGGTTCGTGCCACGTGTCGACATTCGACTATAGGCGATAGACTTTTACGTCTGTCGCCAGCGACAGGTGTCTCGCGACTTTGCCTTCTGTCGCCGAAGGCCACGTGGCCCGGTGGTTTTCTGCCACGTGGAGGTTTCTGACAACATTGGGCTTGGCCCAATGTAGATAAACTTTGTCATATCAAGTGCTCCCCACTCTCTTGTTGCATTTATGCCATCAAGAGAGTATAAATATGTGTCTTTGGGCCTTAGCCCACCCTGAATAGTTCTCTTTGTTGTTTGTAATTTCTTGTATTTTTTGCAGGTGACAAGAGCTCTGTTCTGCGACAGGTGTGATCTGGCGCGACGTTTAGCCTTCTCTGTCGCGGCTTTTGGCATTCCCTGTCGCGGCTATATAAACCCCTGGAACCGGACGAGAGGGTGCATGAGAAACCTCTGAGCAGCCACCTGTCGCCCATTTTTCTACTCTCTCGCGAAAAGAGTCTGTCGCCGAATAGTCTTTTAGCTCTCACCCGGAGTCTTTCGCTTACATCGTGACAGTAAGTACATCTGTCGCCGAATTAATTTAATAGTTTTTGGTCTCCCGCAGGTCTCCCGCTTGGTACATCTGTCGCCCTTTAGGTCTGTTGCCGTTAGGTCTGCCGCCTTTAGGTCTGCCGCCGTTAGGTCTGTCGCCTTTTGGTCTGTCGCCTTTAGGTCTGTCGCCTTTTGGTCTGTCGCCTTTAGGTCTGTCGCCTTTAGTTATTCCTTTCACCATGTCTTCACAACGTCAAGGTAAAACGCTGGTGAAAGGTGGCGTTCTGTGCTCTTTGACAAGTGCTGACTTAGAGGATATTAGGGTGCGTTTCCCTCTTCCCTCGGGTTATGGCTATAGACTTCCAGTGCAAGGGGAGGTAACGCCCAACTCGGTTAGAAATGGTGTGGCCGTCCATAAAGCTTCTTTGTCTTTTGGTTTTCGCTTCCCTCTTCCGGAGTTTGGCGAAGCGTTTCTTAGATATAAAGACATCGTCCCGTGTCAACTCCACCCTCATGCGTGGGCTCAATTGGTAGCGTTTTCCATAGTGTGTCACCAACTAGGTATTATCCCATCGGTTCCTCTCTTAAGCGCCTTTTTTAGAGTTCGTAGGTTGAAAGGGTTGATAACGTTTTCCTTTCAACGGTTAACGGTCAACGAGTTTCCTAATAACAAGATTTTTTCGGATCTCCCTAATAAACTGCGCGGTTTTGAGAGCGAGTGGATCGTTGTTGAGGTTCCTAGTAACCTACGGATTCGCTGTAGATGGAACTGTGATACCTCTGACCACTCCCAGCGCTCGGACAGGTTCAAAGTAGAAATTTTAAGAGAACAATTTGGCGAGTCTATTCAGCGAATCTGTTCTACTGGGGAACGCAATTTATTCTCTCTTCTAACCCCGGAGAACATTGCCGCTGCCGGCTGGGGCGTAAGCAGGACCGTTCTTGGAACTTCTGCTGCCCCGTCTAACCTGTCCACAACTCCTCGTTTATCCGATGCTGGCCCTAGTCAGTCATCCCCAGTCTTAGTAGCCGAAGCACCTACCCTTGTGGGCCGCCTTGTAGATGAGTCCTCTTCAGATTCGGAGGACGGGACCATTGAGGCTGCGGGTACTAGTGGTTATTCAGGGGATGGCCCTGAGTGGGCTCAGGCTAACGCCTTTGGGAGTCCTTTCGTTGATTTTCCGTTGGATTCGAATCTGGATATCTTAGAGGATTTTGGTGGTTTTCTAGGTTTTCCATCTTTTTTTTTTTATTTCTGGTGTGGTGTTTAGCTCAGTCGGCTAATCCTTTCTTCATATTTTGTGTAGGCATGAACTTCCGAGATTTGATGCGTAGGAGGGAAGCCAGTGATGCTGCCGCTCGAGCGGCACCTCCTTCTCAGTCGCAGGTTAGACCCCCATCTGGGTCAGCGCGTGCTCCTACTCCTCCTCCACCTTCTACTGGCGAATCCAGCCGCCCTACACAAGAGGCCGGGAGAAACAAACGGAAGAGGCCTCCTGTCCCTGATCGGGGTTCAGGCGATCACGAGAGCTCCGAGTCCCAAAGGAGTGATCCAGTCCCTCAAGAAGGTGGCTCCCGTATTGCTGAGGGTAGGCCGGCTCCCCGCCAGCCAAGGCGAAAATACAGGAAGAGGCTGATTGTTGAAGCCTCGATGCCTACAAGACCAGTCTTACCCAAGGTGGTAGACCCTACTGTGAGGCGTTATGTGATTGATAGCGGGGTCGTCGTTAGTGGGGACGACTTTCAGACCTATCCCGGAGTGAATGATAACGACAGCATCGAGGAAGCCGGGATAGCATCTCGTTTGGCTTGGAGCACCATTCTTCCTCGCGACGAGGCTGAGCTGTTTACAAACATCCCGGAGGCGGAGGATAATTCTGATTATCTTGCTATGAAGGTAAGAGTTTGGTAACTAATTTCCCCGTCTAAACTTTTTCGTTAAAAGATCTGTTGAGTTACTTGTGTTTTTTGTCTTATCAGTCAGCTCAACAAATTGCGGCCGTCAATGCTCGGCATAGGGCTCTCAGGGAGCAAGCTGATAAAGAGATTCGCGAGCTTCGGGATCAGAGGATGGAGCTTTCAAACGAAGTTAACCAGCTTCGTCCTTATGTCAACAGGGTGGAGGAGCTAAACAAAAGGAGCGCTGATCTTGAAAGAAAAAATGCGGATCTCGAGCGAAAGCTCCGAGAAGAGCAGGCGAAGGTGTCTTCCCTTCAAGGATACCAAGAGGCTTATAATAAGGCCGTTGATGACCGGGGAGCCATGGAGAGACAACGAGATGAGGCTATTGAGGAGATGCACAATGTGCTAGATCGTCAAAGAGAAGCTCGAATTGAGGCCGTTCGTGAATACCGCTTGTCCCAGCATTGTTTCGACAAGAAAGCGGCTTTCTCGACGGGGTTTATTAAATATGGTTTCTATTTGGCTCGCTCTTGGTTGGAGAGGAATCGACCCAATGAGGCTTTTCCTGAATTGCTATTCACCGAGGAGGCTAAGTACTACGATGCTCCTTCTTGGACCAAGTATGAGCCCGACGCACAAAGTCCAGAGGCCTATTTAGCGGAAGGGGCTGTAGATAATCTAGACAACCTTGAGGGTCCGTGGCCCCCTCGACAGCCACTACACATGCCTGAGTCTTCCGAGACACTTGGTCGATCTGAGCCTCTGGCAGTGTGTGACGTCTCTGAGCCTATCGAGACAGGCGATCAGCCCGAGCCTATAGAGGCACTGATGGGGCTGGACAGCGACGAGCTCCAGATTTCAGATTCTGCTGCCGCTGATCCCGTGCCAGACTCTGCGGCCGTGGTTGAGCCTTCAAGTGGGCTTTCAAGTGATATTCCTGTTTCCGGGGTGGCTCCCTCGTCTTCCCGGGATCTTGGTTCTTTGACTCCTCCAGTTCTTGAGCCTCAAGCTTCTCGAGATGCTAGCGCCGATGCAGCGCCTTCCCAGTCGGCTGATCCGGTCATTGCCGTAGATTAGAGTTTTATAGTTTTTGTTTTGTTTGTTAATTCCGATGTATAGGTTCATTTTGAATGAAAAGTAACGTTTTCATTTTGTAACTCTTTCTCTTTTTCTATGAATGCTTTTATTTCGTGACTTGTTGTGTCGTTATATCGTGAGATTCTAACGAGCAGGATTATATATTGAGCAATCGTAAGCTATATGGAGCAGCATTAAAGCGTAAATAATAAAATCGTCAATAATAAAATCCTTATTTAAAGCATTATAGATATCAATCCACCGCGAATTCAATAAACGAGCAGGATTATATATTGAGCAATCGTAAGCTATATGGAGCAGCATTAAAGCGTAAATAATAAAATCGTCAATAATAAAATCCTTATTTAAAGCATTATAGATATCAATCCACCGCGAATTCAATAATCATACAAAGAGCGACAGTAAAAGCGTTTAGAGATATCAATCGATCACAAAATCTAAAGAACACCATTAAAGCATTATAGATATCGATCAATTGTGGATTCTCGACATAAGGCGTACCTTTATATCATGTTGCTCCCCGAGTTCAACTTTGAAATAGCGCTTATTTGTGTTCAAAGTTGAACTTTCCTCGAGCGTTGTACCCGTCTTGCGCCTTTTTCGCTTAGGAATTTTTTTTTTTGTTTTTGTTTTTTTTTTATTGTTATTTTTGCCCGTCTCGCGCATTTTTCGCTTAGGGACTTTTGGTTTGCCCATCTCGCGCACTTTTCGCTTAGGGACTTTTAATTTGCCCGTCTCGCGCATTTTTCGCTTAGGGACTTTTGTTTTGCCCGTCTCGCGCATTTTTCGCTTAGGGACTTTTGGTTTGCCCATCTCGCGCACTTTTCGCTTAGGGACTTTTAATTTGCCCGTCTCGCGCATTTTTCGCTTAGGGACTTTTGATTTGCTCGTCTCGCGCATTTTTCGCTTAGGGACTTTTGATTTGCCCATCTCGCGCACTTTTCGCTTAGGGACTTTTGATTTGCCCATCTCGCGCACTTTTCGCTTAGGGACTTTTGGTTTGCCAGCTTCTGCTTCATTTCAATTCCTGCCATACATAATCTGTTCTCGAACATTGCATTAGAGGATATATGTAGAAAATGAATAGCTGGCTTTTATTTATGAATCAAGACAATAATATCTGTAAAACAACTAAGCAACAGATGGAAAAGTAAAGATATAAATAATGGATAACCAGAGAAGAGAGAAAAATAGTACAATGTTCACTGCCAGTACAGCTTAAGATGGTTAGCATTCCAAGTCTTCGAGATTTTCTTTCCTTGCAAGGTCTCCAAAGCGCATGTGCTAGGTCCGACCATCCTTCTGATTCTGTATGGTCCTTCCCAATTGGCGCGTAGCTTTCCATCCTCCTTGTGGACGTTTGTAATTGCCGACTTTCTTAATACCAGGTCTCCCTCTTGTAATTCTCTGTTCTTTACCCGTGCATTGTAGTAAGTGGCTACCCTTTGTTGGTAAGCAGCCAGCCTCATGTTTGCCTTGTCTCTCAGTTCGTTTATCAGATCTAGATTCTCCCTTAGTCCCTGGGAATTAAGTTCCTCAATGTAAGGGACCAATCTGGGTGACTCAGCTCCAACTTCCACCGGAATGAGGGCCTCAGTTCCGTACACCAAATTGAACGGTGTTTCCCCTGTCGATACTTTACTTGTCGTCCTGTAGGCCCATAGGACACTTGGGAGCTCATCTGCCCATGCTCCTTTTGCCTTATCTAGTCTGGTCTTCAACCCGTGCAGTATAGTTCGATTACTCACCTCTGCCTGCCCATTGGCCTGTGGGTAAGACACAGAAGATATTCTCAGGATAATATTCAGGCCTTTACAGAAATCCCGGAAAGCATCACAGTCGAACTGCTTCCCATGGTCTGCATTTATTACACGAGGGATTCCGAATCGACAAATTATGTCTTTCCACACCATTGCTTCCACCTTCTTTTCAGAAATTGTGGCCAAAGGCTCAGCCTCTATCCACTTCGTGAAGTAATCCGTGGCCACAAGTAAGTACTTCCTTTGTCCTGAGCCTATGGGAAAAGGTCCCAGAATATCCAGTCCCCACTGTGCAAATGGAGTTGGTTGGAGAGTGTTCTGGAGGGCCGAAACCGGCGCAGTCGTTATGGGAGCGAATTTCTGACACTTGTCGCATTTTTTCACTTTTTCGGCGGCATCCTTCCTCAATGTAGGCCAATAAAACCCCGCACGCAATATTTTTGAAGCCAATGCCCGAGCCCCTAAGTGTTCTCCGCATATTCCCTCATGGACCTCAGCTAGGGTGTAATCAGCTTGTTGGGGTCCTAGACATTTCAGTAAAGGCATTGTGAACCCTCGTTTATAGAGTTCCCCATTTACTACTGTGAACCTGGCACTCTTTAATTTTAACCTTCGAGCTTCGTCTCTATTAGTTGGAAGTGTGTTCTCCAATATGTAGTCTTTGATCGGGACTCTCCAATCATCCCCGTTCTCGATATCGTACACACCTTCTTCTTCGATACTAGGCTTAGCAAGAGATTCCACTTTGACCAGACCTCCCTTAACTCCTCTAGAAGAAGCCAACTTCGAAAGAGCATCTGCATGTATGTTTTCTGATCGATTTATCTGAGTTAATTTGAAGTGTTCAAATGATCGTGCCAATAATTGCACCTTTTGTAGATAAGGGATCAAAGCGGGTTCTCGTGCCTCATATTCACCCGAGAACTGGTTCACCACCAACTGTGAGTCACTATGGGCCATTAAGTTGCTGACTCCTAATTTTTCAGCAAGTTTCATCCCAGCTATTAAGGCCTCGTACTCGGCTGTATTATTCGAACTCGGAAAGTCGAAACGTAGGGAATACTCATAGGTTTCCCTTTCGGGTGAAGTTAGCACAATTCCCGCCCCACTGCCATCCATGTTACGAGCTCCATCCACAAACAATTTCCACCAGACTAAGTCTGTTTCATCGCGGACTTCCCGGCCAGTACATTCTACAATAAAATCTGCCAACGCCTGCCCTTTTATAGCTTGGCGAGGTTGAAAGTGTATGTCATACTCACTTAATTCAACAGCCCATTTAATCAGACGTCCGGAGTGATCTGGTTTCTGCAATATTTGTCTCAACGGCTGATCCGTTAAGATGGTCACCGAGTGAGCTTGAAAGTAAGGTCGTAATTTCCGAGTGGCCATCACCAAGGACAAAACTATTCTTTCCACTAAGGGGTATCTTGTTTCGGCATCTAGCAGGACTTTGCTTACATAATAGATTGGGCAGTCCTTGTCTCCTTCCTTTCTCAACAGGACTGCACTTACGGCTTTCTCTCCTACACCAAGGTACATGAGGAGATGATCACCGGGCTGTGGCCGAGATAGTAGAGGCAATTCTTTCAAGTAGTCTTTCAGTCTTTCGAAGGCGTCATTACATTCTTCTACCCACTTGAAGTCTTTTCCGGCCTTTATTGCTTTAAAGAATGGTAGACTTCTTTCTGCTGATTTGGACAAGAAGCGATTCAAGGCCGCTATCCTCCCTGTCAGCCTTTAAACTTCTCGCACAGTGTTGGGTGGCCTCATGTCCAAAATGGCTTGAACTTTCTCGGGATTAGCCTCTATCCCTCGATTTGTAATCATGAATCCTAAGAATTTCCCAGATCTCACCCCGAATGAGCATTTATTGGGATTCAACTTCATCTTGTATTCCCGCAACACCTTGAACACTTTTGTCATTTTCTCAGCATGAGATTCTCCCTGTCGGCTTTTGATGATCATATCGTCAACATAAGCTTCCATGGTGTTGCCCAACAAGTCTTGGAACACCTTATTTACCATGCGCTGGTAGGTCGCCCCTGCATTTTTCAGGCCGAATGGCATTACTCGATAGCAATATGTTCCACTATCGGTAATGAATGAAGTTTTCTCCTCATCATCGGGATGCATCATAATTTGGTGGTATCCCGAAAAAGCATCCAAGAAGCTAAGAAATTCGTACCCACAGGTTTCATCTACCAACCTGTCAATCCGAGGTAGTGGATACGAATCCTTTGGGCAAGCTTTATTCAGATCTGTGAAGTCCACACACATCCTCCATTTCCCGTTGGCTTTCTTTACCATTACAACATTAGCCAACCATTCCGGGTAATTGACTTCTCTGATGAACCCTGCTTGCAATAACTTCGAAATTTCTTCATTTATTGCAAGTTGTCTTTCTGGAGCAAAATTCCTCTTCTTTTGTTTTATCGGCCTCGCTCCTGAGATTACGTTCAACCGATGGCAGACAATTCCAGGATCAATTCCGGGCATATCGGCTGTAGTCCATGCGAACACGTCGCAATTCTCTTTCAAGCATCGGACGATTTCTTCTTTCATTTTTTCAGGCAACTGACTCCCCACGTATACTACCTTATTCTCATCTTCTGCATCTAATCGGATCGCCTCCATCTCCTCGTCAGGTTTTGGTTTAGGCGGTTCTTCGATCGTAAGGGTTTCCTTTCTCTGAATTCCCTTACATGTAGTAGACGCGATATTGCACGTTCTGGCTTTCCTTTGATCTCCCCTTACTTGTCCAACACCGCGGGGAGTAGGAAACTTCATCAGCAAATAGCAGGGATGGACCACTGCCCTCATGTCATTTAATAATGGCCGTCCGAGGATCATATTGTAGGCTGTAGAGGTTGATCTCACAACCATGAACAATGCTTGTCTGATGACATCTTTTGGGCTCTCCCCCAATGTAACAGGTAGCTGAATGGCACCTGCTACCTTTACCTTTTCACCGGAAAAACCGTATAAGGGTGCGGGCACTGGTTTTAACCTGTCCTCCGATATGTTCATCTTCTCAAAGCAGTTCCAGTATATTAAGTTCACCGAACTCCCATTATCGACCAAGATTCGACCCACCGGATGCTTTGCCACCACTGCTGAGATCACCATCGGGTCATCATGGGGAACCACTATGTCCCCCCTATCGGTTGGTGTAAAAATGATGGGCTCCTCATCTTGTTTCTCCTCCATCACAGAGTTAATTTGGTGGGCCTGTCGGGCATAAGTTTTCCGAGACGAGGAAGATGCACCAGCTAATGATTCACCCCCGGATATCACGTTAATAGCTGGTCCTGTGGGCTCATTATCTTCCTCTCGATTTCTTCTTTCAATCCTTCCATCATTACCTCTCCTTTCTCCTTCATTACGTCTCACAGGTCCCCTGTTCTCACCCCTTCTATCTCTGAAGTTGTTTCCTCGGTTCTGCGCGGGTTGGTTGTTTCTATCACTCCTCCATACGAAACAGTTTATTTTTCCTTCCCGTGCTAGTTTTTCTAGCTGATTCATCAACTCCCTACATTTTTCGGTCGTGTGCCCATGCGTTGAGTGGTAATCGCAATACGATCTCAAATCACGGCCCAGATTACCTGACGCCTTCTTCGGAGTCTGTATAAGACCTGTTCCTTCAATGGCTGCTAACACTGAAGCCCGAGATTCAGTGAGTGGGGTGTAGGAAGTGTATTTCAGTGCGGGGGGTTTCTCAAACTTTCTCGGTTGGCTGGAAGATGCTTCAGTGACCTCTCTTCCTCGTTTCCTTCCCTCTTTGGGTTCTCCTGTTGCTACCATTTTCATTACTTCCTCCTGGGTTACATACTTATGTGCACGGGAAAGCAGATCTGAAATTGTAGTTGGCTGGTCTAGGGACAGGGATTCTTGCAACTTCTCAGACCTTGTTCCTTGTAGCATGGCTGCTACGGCTATACCAACTTGCAGATCTCGCACCTCTAAAGTAGCATCTCTAAACCGATCTACATAACTTTTCAATGACTCCTTAGCGCCTTGCTTAATAGTAAGCAAGTAGGTCGGTTCCTTCCTTCTCTGACTGTTCACCGCAAACGCTTTGAGAAACTCGCTTCTGAGCTGGTCAAAAGAGATTATGGACCCTTCAGGCAGGTTATTAAACCACTTCATCGCATGTCCGGACAGAGTTAGGGAGAAGGCCCTGCACATTATTTCGTCTTCCCATCCATGCAGCAACATTAAGGCCTCGTAGTTTTGCATATGGTCGTAGGGGTCCATCTTTCCGGTGTATGCGACCATCTGCAGCATTTTGAACTTTGGGGGCAGAGGTTTTTGCATGATGGCCGTGCAGAATGGTACTCTTCTCCTCTGGCTCTCTTCTGCAGACACTAACTTCTTTTCTTCCAGCACTTGTTCTATCATTTTTTTCATGTCCATCGGAGGAGCGAGATAACTTCTAGCATGAGACGAGTCCGGTATGTCTTCAACTACTTCCTTGCCCTTTGCTTGAGGTGTGTTTGTTCGTACCATCTGTGTGCACCAAGTGGGGTCAAACTCCGAATCGGCAACCCAAGTGCTTTGATCTCTAGCACCGTTCTTTCCAGCACCTCCAATACCATGGTCTACATTAGTAGCATCCAAATTCGACAAGTCATGATAGTGGGCGGTAGACACTGTCGCCCTGTCGCCCTCCTGTCGCCCAGACACCTGCCGCCCTATATGTGGGGCCTGTCGCCTAACGCCTGTCGCAGGGTCTAGGCCTGTCGCAACTTCCGTTTCTCTCTGGGTTCCGGCGACGGGCCTCATATTCCCCTGTCCGCCTGTCGCAGCCCTTTGAATATCATTCTCTTCCTCGGGGGGAGCCTCTTCCCGGCGATAGGGTCCTGTCGCTGTATCATCCTCCTGTCGCCCAAACGCCTGCGGCCGGACCCCTTGATTTGCTCCTCCTACCAAGTTCTGTACGGCAGGCGGCAGATTCAATGTCGGGAGAATCCCTTGGAACAAATCCACCATGGCTCTCAGCGCCTGGGAAGTCTCTTCGCTCTGTCGCCTCAGAGCTTCGAATTCTGCCGCCGACACTGTAATTCTTTCTTCATCCCTGTTCACCTGGTTCCTCTGACGGATCTGTTGTTCAGGGGAACTCACGGAGTTTTCCTCACTCCCGGTCCTAGCATTTGTTGATCTCGTTCTCACCATCTTAGAAAATCTTGGTTGGCTTTTTACACGTTTCCCACAGACGGCGCCAATTGTTGTTGCACAAAACAACAATAAAAGTATACTGACGTCGATCTTCGTACTAAGTCTCCGCGTGTCTCCAAGAAGCTTCTGTAAAAACAATAAAAGTCAGAGAGACGCAGGGGTGGTTCCCTGCGTAGACACTCCGATGCTTAAGTCAGTAGAAAATTCTTCAATCTTGAGAAGCGTAAAAGCCAGTCGTCAAAAATTAGAGAGTAAAATCATACCTGGGGCCTATTTATAGGCCAATATTACAGGAGGATAAGTTTGTATTCTGTTAAGAATTTGTGTCCCAATACAACACAAGCTCTTTAGGATCCAGAAGAGTCCGAGGTCTACCGTCAGCGATAGATTAAACCATCCGGTACGTTTGTGGCGCCAGGGGTCTGTCGCCGAGCCACGTGTCGCGTTCACAACTGTGGCGACAGGCTAAGGAGTCTGTCGCCCGCGACAGGTTAGTGTTCGTGCCACGTGTCGCTTTCACAACGGTGGCGACAGGTTCAAGGGTCTGTCGCCCGCGACAGGATCGTGGCACGTGCCGACTAGAAGCGATAGGCTATGGAACCTGTCGCAACGACTGGTTCGTGCCACGTGTCGACATTCGACTATAGGCGATAGACTTTTACGTCTGTCGCCAGCGACAGGTGTCTCGCGACTTTGCCTTCTGTCGCCGAAGGCCACGTGGCCCGGTGGTTTTCTGCCACGTGGAGGTTTCTGACAACATTGGGCTTGGCCCAATGTAGATAAACTTTGTCATATCATTAGCTAAATATAGTAATATATTCTCAATATTTTACAAAATAATCTAAATTTATATCTTTAACGTTTTATTATATTCAAATCAATCAAAAATTTTTATTTTTTAAATAAATTTTCAATCTTTTGTTACAAAGCCTGGTGCTGACCTGCGACCCAATCTAAGCCAAAGCTAATCTTATTGTGCAAAAAGTTAAGGTAATATTTGAATAAGAAGTTTTATCCAAATCTGGCACAAATGATATGTTTGTTCTTGTTTTTTTTTTTGGTATAAATCATAGGGATTTTTATCTATTTTTACAATTTAAGATTAATTTTGTTCGGAACTTAATCACAGTTATGAATTTTCACCTCTTTCCAAAAATATATTTAGTGAAAATCGAACTCGAAAATTCTTCTCATAAATTCAGCTTGCGTTGCCAACTAAACTATAACTCATGTTTTTCCTTGCCTTTAACTTGAATTTTTTTAACCCACAGGTTTTTAGGTTTTGTCCCTTACATTTAATTGGTCCCTAAAAGTTTCTATATGTAGGGTTAATGAATTTATGGAAAATTATTTTTTTCACAATTTTTTAAGATTCATTCTCGAAACAACTAAAAACGAAAAAATTTTCATCATTTGAGGTAATATTTACTGATAAATTAGTATTATAAAAAATAATAAAAAATGTAATTAAGTAATATTGTATGAACATTCATAAACATCGAAAATTTTAAATAATACAATTGTCCCCTGATGATTAGGTTATGAATGGATATAACAAGAAAAACAAAATAACAATAAAATCCAGGTTCAAGTTTGAGTTGTATAGGGATGATTGGATACATTTTATTTTCAAAATCCGATTTCTATTATTCAACATTAGAGGAAAAATATACAAAGTATCATTCAGTTATTTAATATATTGAAAAACATTATTTATTGCATTTTGTCGGGGCAAGCAAATTGTGTGCAAGCCAAACAAGCAACTGTTGGCACGTTGCCAATCCAGAAATTGTTTAATAATTTTTCAAGCAAATTTTTTGAAGAAAAGTTTTGAATGTTTAAACATTTTTACTTTCAATTTTCTTGTTTCATCAAAATATTCTTTTCTTTAGATTATTTGCTACAATTTAGCAAATTTATAGGCGGATGGTAAGCTTCTTTTGGAAAGGGGGGGGGGGTGGAGGAAGCTTCTGAAAAATAAAAGTTATCATCATCATCATCATCGTCAGAGCCTTTATCTCAATAGATTGGGGTAGGCTATATGAACCAATATCTAAAATCATGTTAGATCGTCCATATGTATTCTCT
This sequence comes from Heritiera fomes, assembly GCA_032173925.1. Taxonomy (NCBI): domain Eukaryota; kingdom Viridiplantae; phylum Streptophyta; class Magnoliopsida; order Malvales; family Malvaceae; genus Heritiera; species Heritiera fomes. The sequence goes on along the minus strand of JAPDPM010000002.1, from coordinate 9,236,875 downwards.
GCCTCCATAGATTCCTATTCAAGGCCATTTGCTCATCTAATTCTAAAACCTCCATGTCTTTCCAAACTACTTCCTTCCAAGTCTTTTTCGGTCTTCCTCTAGTCTTAACCCTTCTCTCAACATCCATAGCCTCTATTCTCCTAATTGGAGCATCTACAGGTCTACGTCTTATATGTCCAAACCAACGTAAACGATTTTCACACATTTTGTCTTCGATAGGTACCACTCCAATCACCTTACGAATATCATCATTTCTCATTCTATCCTTTCTTGTATATCCACATATCCACCGTAATATTCTCATTTCTGTTATACTCATCTTTTGTGTATGTAGCCTCTTAGTCGCCCAACATTCACTACCATATAACAATGTTGGTCTAACAACTGTCCTATAAAACTTACCTTTCAACCATGTAGGAATTCCTTTATCGCACAACACACCTGTAGCACTTCTCCACTTACTCCATCCAGCTTGGATCCTATAGGTCACATCACCATCAATCTCTCCATCCATCTGTATTATTGATCCCAAGTATCGAAAATGATCCCGCTTAGATATCGCCACCCCATCTAACTTCACTACATCATGCTCTTCCAGTCGATTAGAACTGAATTTACACTCCATGTATTCAGTCTTCACTCTGCTTAGTTTAAATCCTTTTGATTCCAACGTTTGTCTCCATAATTCCAACTTTGTATTGATCTCCGCTCTAGTTTCCGCACATAGGACAATATCATCTGCAAACATCATACACCAAGGCACCTTATCCTGGATGGATTTTGTCAGTTCGTCCATAACTACCGCAAACAAGAATGGACTCAACGCTGACCCTTGGTGTAATCCCACCGTGATAGGAAACTTACTTGTTTGCCCCCCATCTGTCCTCACATGTGTCCTTACGCCTCTATACATGTCCTTAATTAGTTTAATATATTTCAAAGGAACTCTTTTCTTCATTAAGGACCACCAGAGTACCTCCATAGGCACTTTATCATATGCTTTCTCCAAATCTATAAAGACCATATGAAGATCTTTACCCATTACTCGAAAGCACTCCATAAGTTGTCTAAGCAAATATATTGCCTCCATAGTTAATTGACCTGGCATAAAACCAAATTGATTCTTCGATATCTCTACATTCTTTCTTAATCTCCGTTCTATTACTCTCTCCTATAATTTCATCGTGTGACTCATCAATTTTATGCCTCGGTAGTTGGCGCAACTTTGAATATCTCCCTTGTTCTTATATAAAGGTACTAAGACACTCTTCCTCCATTCCTCTGGCATTTTGTTAGTGTGCCAAATCTTATTAAATAGATTTGTCAACCACCTAACTCCTACATTTCCAAGGCATTTCCAAACTTCAATTAGGATGTCATCAGGTCCAACAGCTTTTCCATTCTTCATCATCTTTAGTGCCTCTTTTACCTCTGTCTCTTGGATTCTACGCATAAAACACCGATTTAAATCATTAAGAGGCACCAAAATATTATCCAAAACTTTATTTTGTCCGTCATTAAATAATTTGTTAAAATAATCTTGCCACCTGTCCTTAATGTCATTATCTTTAACGAGAGTTCTTTGATGCTCATCCTTAATACATTTCACGACTCCTAGGTCGCGACTCCTCCTTTCTCTTGCTCGCGCCAATCTGTATATCCTTTTCTCTCCCTCCTTTGTGTTCAATTTGTCGTAAATCTCTTTCGCAACCTTCGTCTTAGCTTCTTCCACAGCCTTCTTTGCCTCCTTTCTTGCTACCTTATATTCCGAAAAACTCTCTTCTGTATTGTTCTTCTTTAAAGCCTTGTAACGCTCTCGCTTAGTCTTTATAGCATCTTTTACTACTGCAATCCACCATGTTGCGTCCTTTCCAGTCGGCACTCTTCCGTTTGATACTCCTAATGTCTCTTTGCCTACCTCCCGAATGCATTTTACCATCTTATTCCACATTACATTTGGGTTCTCTTCTGTTGTCCAAGCCTCTTTTTGAATCCAACTATCTCTACATATTGTATGACAATCTTCTTTTAGCTTCCACCATCGAATCCGTTCACTTCCTTTTTGTTGGTTCCTTCGATGTCGTCTATCTATCTTCATATCTAGAACTAAGAGTCTATGTTGCGCGATAACACTCTCACCTGGTATAACCTTACAATCCAAACATCTATGTCTATCCCTACTCCTAGTTAAAAAGAAATCTATCTGACTTGCTCTTGGTCCACTTCTAAAGGTTATAAGATAAGAATCTCTCTTTTTAAACAATGTATTTGCTAGGATTAGGTCATAAGATAAAGCAAAATTTAAGATAGCATCTCCTCCCTCGTTTCTTACACCATAACTAAAACCCCCATGTACTCTCTCAAAACCCTCTCTACTTGTACCAACATGTCCATTAAGATCACCGCCAATAAAAAGGTTTTCTTCTATGGGTACTTCTTGTACTACCTTATCCAAATCCTCCCAAAACTGTCGTTTACTAACCTCATCAAGTCCTATCTGGGGTGCATACACGCTAATGACATTCAACACCTCTTCTCCTAAAACTACTTTAACCAAAATAATCCTATCCCCTTGTCTCTTAATCTGTACAACATCCTTATGGTACTCTTTATCTATAATGATACCTACTTCATTTCGGTCTCTATCTTTCTCTGTGTACCAAAGCTTATATTGCCAAGTTATATATAATATAATTGTAAATTAATAAATATATTATTTATAATAAATAGTTTTGACCCATCCAAACATTTGAATATTTCTTTATACAAGGTTTGTATGTCATTTTATCTTTTTATATACTTGTAACTATATGCTGGATACTATTTAAATTATTTTTATTTAATAAAAAATTGGAATAATTAAATTTTTGTTTTTTTATAGCATAATATTATATTCACTTGTCTTGATTACCTATGGAGAATTATTCTTTAAAAAATCTTACAATTTTTTTCAATACCAAAATTAGATTGGGTTCACTTTGTAAAATGTAAGAAAAACATATTCAATTTTATTATTTTAAAGATATATTATATATTTTTTGTTTGATATAATTTAGTTTATTTATATATATATATTTAATTTTAAATTTTCAAAGGAAATGATCAGAGAAAGTTTACCCATATATAATTCACTTATTACATAGTTCAGATTCAATTTTTGAAAATTAAAAAAAAATCGTTCACAATTTTAGATTAAATTATAATCTATTTGTTGTATTTTGTTTCATTATACTTTTGTTTATAAATTTATAAGATTTATAATTTTACAAACTTGTTATTTTTTATAATTAGTATACATAACTCAAGTAAAATTTATGTAATTTAAAATTTTACTTGGCTTTAGAAGTATAATTGAGTGGAGATGATTTAGTATCAAACTTAAGCTAGGTTTGACTCGAAAATTCGAGGGTTTTTTAAGCTCGAGTTCAGCTTGACAAAATACTTGTGCCGCTTAAGCTTGAACTGAACTCGATAGACTCATTTTGTTAATTTTTAATTATATATAATAAGAGTAAAATAGTAAATTAATAATAAAATATTAAAAATATATATTAAAAAAGTTTGATTAGACTCACGAGTCGTTTGATTCGAGTATTAAAATACTTGAATTTAATTAGTTTCTCGAGCAACTTAATCTTAAGTTTAGCTCAAAATAAATGAGCCAAATTCGAATAATTATCGAGTCAAGCCACTCATGTCGAACTTAAATAGCTCACAAATAGCTTGATTAGTTTATACTTGGCCCCCTCAAATTCAAATGTCAAGATCTGCCACTGTCTATACTGAAATATCATTTGTTTGCTCCAAAATATACAAGGCTAAAATAATAATACAAAAAACTCTTAAATTTTATCGTTTTACTTAAATAAGTTTCTAGGGTAAATTCCTATGAAGTCTTCAAGGTTTTATCATAATTTAATTTTAGTTCATTAGTTTTGAAAATAGACACTTTGATTCAAAATCACAAATGATTTTAACATATATGGTCAAGTACTAAACTTGAATTAATAATATTACATTCTCAAGTATAAGAAATGAATTTTATTATTATTTATTATTTTTAAGAATTTTTTAAAAAATTATTCTAGCAAGATTTTTATTTTTTAATAACAAAAAGGGTATTATGGGTATTTTATGAGTAACAAATGTTTACGTTAATAAATTTTTTAATAATAACTTAATAGAATAATTTTTTGTTACCATCACATACATAATTTTGAATCAAAATGTCCATTTCTCAAACTAATAGACTAAAGTTGAATTATAATAAAACCTTGAGGATTTTAGAGGAATTTACCCTAAGTTTTTATATTTTTATTGTATAAAAATAAGTATTTTAATATTTAATTTATACTCAAATAAATTCTTAATCTTTAATTATATCAAAATAAGTTCTTAACATTTAATTTATACTAAAATAAACTCTTAACATAAATGAATATTTCATTTGAAACAAGGGATTATTTAGATACAAATGAAAGGATAAAGATTTATTACAATACAATACAATATAAGGATAATTTTATAGTAAGATCAAAATTTTTTACTTTATCGTAAGATTAATGTAAACACGTATAATTAAGCGTAATTTAAGTATTATTAAGTGTAAAATATGTTAAAAATATCATAAACATATACAAATAAATATAAACAAATATTGTAACAAAATTATACAGAAACATTAAAAATTTTGACTTTATTGTAAAAGTTTTCGAGTATAAGTGCTACTTAAGAAAAGTAGAATAATTTAAAGATTTTTTTAGTATTTTGGTCAGTCTCAGTCTAAAATGTAGAACTTTTTTAAATTTTATTTTCAAGAAAGTGACTTTATTATAGTCAATTTTGTAGTTTTATTCTTATCAATAATCAAGTTCATGCATGGGTGTCACAATCTTGTTTAAGTCATCACTTCCTCTTGATTTAATGATTTTCCCAATTGTGGAGTAGCATTGGGTTACTTGATCGTGTTGAGTAAGCCTTAGGCAATTAGTCTTTTTCATGTTCATTTATTTGTACTTGATTGAAATAACAATTTAAAAAGTTTGTCAAAAAGAAGAAATAATAATTTAAAACGTTTAAAAATTAAAAATTATAATCAATGTCTTCTCAATTATTATGTGAATTAAATAAAAATCTTCTCATATAATGTTTCTTTTAAGTAAAAGGAAAGAAGGGTTTCTCAGATAATGGCATGAGAAAAACTCTACTTTCTTTTTCTTTCCAAAATTTTCAAAATTCCAATATTTCTTTGTAATATTTTTTAATATTTTCAAATTTTGTTTTCCACATATACTTGTGAGACTGACTTTTTAAGGTGAAAAATTATAGATTATGTATGTATTCAAACAATCATTTTTAGTTAAAAAAAAACAATTTATCATTTTTAATGAAAAATGTTATTCATACATAATATATACGATTAAGAAAATAAAAAATTAAGAAAATAATAAATAAAAAATATAATATGTGTCATCATTCTAATTTTGCTTGTCCTATCCACTGTCAATGAAGATTTTTAACTTCATAAGCAAAGTTAAGATGATAAAATGTATTTTTTAAAAATATTAAAAAAATAATAAAAAAAAAATATAATATGTGTCATCATCCTAATATATATATATATATATATATATATATATATATATATACACACACACATACATATAATACAATTCAATTTTTTTAACCTAATAAGAGAAATCATTTAATTTTTTATTTTAAAAATAACGTCACAAATATAATTATATGTACATATATATGTGTGTGCATTTTTTTCCAATTGTGCATGTTTATTAGCGTGCATAACATTGTCTTTTATATATAAAGACAAATGAGAGTATTTAAATATACTTATCTGAATAAAAAAAAATGTGGTCAAACTTATGTTAATGTTTTTATTTTTTTAGTTCATAAAGATGTACAAAAGAGAAATGAATTAAAATTTTAGATTTAATCTTTCCTTAAAAAATAATGCTTAATAACCAAATAAGCCCTCAATTTTTAGCCCAAAATGGAATTTAGCCATTAACGTTTTATCGTGCGAAATTTAGTCTATAAACTTTTATTTCGGTGAAAATAAACTTTCAACTTTTTAAAATTATGCAATTAAATCCAAATTTGTTAAATGATACTAACTGTCGTTAGTATCGCACACGTGACATGCCACGTAGCAGCCAACTAAGCTATCCACTTAGCTTTCACGTTAGATATACTAACGGCAATTAGTGTCATTTAACAAATTTGGACTTAATTGCATAATTTTAAAAGGTTGAGGATTTATTTCCACCGAAATAAAAGTTTATGGACAGAATGTCACGCGATAAAACGTTGAGAATTGAATTCCATTTTGGGCTAAAGATTGAGAACTTATTTGGTTATTAAGCCAAAAAATAATAATCTTTGGACCAAACCTTAATTATTAATGTTTTTATTTTTTTATTTAAAGAAAATAATCGAACTCTACTCTTTAAACAAAAAAAGTATTTATTTAGTTATTTTTTGATACAATAAAAATTTTTTATTTGAAAAAAATGTAATTACTCAAAATTCTCATATTTTAAAAATAGAAAACTCAATGTCTTGTTTGCATTATTCAAATTATTTAACAAAGAAGGAAAACAAACAATCAACATGGCCTAATTTCTGGACATTTTTCTCTCGAGGCATGCTAAAAGAAATCACTTTTGATATTTACTTTTAATATTTTTATTTTTATTGAAATACGTCATTTTTTAATTTTATGTGAAAATAAATTATTCATGTTAGAATTAAAAAAATTAAAATATATAGATGTTAAAAAAAATATTTTTTAAGTAACTTATAACCGTAAATAATTGATCTTCATATAAAGCTAAAAATTGATATAATCCAATAAAAATAAAAAATATTAAAAAATAATTATTAAAAATGAATGTCTTTTAACATTTCTTTTTTTCTCTTATAGCAAGTTTTTCTCTTACACCAACCAAGGGGCAAGGACACAACTGATCAACTAAATCACCAAACATATATCAGACAAAGCTTTCTAACGTACACACGGGAGGAGGGTGAGACTCAACCGCCCTTCACAGCTGTAATCCTCTTCTGCCTTCAATTATATTTTTTAATTTGTCTATTCAAAATCTCTTACTTATCTACTTTGACATTCAAATATAAATTCTTGTCATCGTTTCGCCTTTTTCTCTTCAATTCCATGAACTTGTCAAAACCAAACCAAACGTTGATCCTAGCACATTTTAAATATAAATATAATTTCATTTCGAAGTCGTTTTCTCATTACATCTTTCCTTCCCACGTGGTTTCTGCATATACTTTGAACAGCTACAAGTTGTGGAGCTCATGAATGTGACATCTTTGTTAGTTTTTTCTTTCTTCAACTTGGGTTTCCTGTGAAGTTCTTGTCTAATTAGTCGACTTTCTCTTTCAGTCTTTTCTTTTATTACTAGTTGCGGCCCACTTTTTCAGCATACATTTTGTTTATGCATTGATTTTTGTTTATTGGGTTGCTTCCAAATTGTTCTCTTGTTGAAGTTACAAATTGCAGTTATCAGCTTTCTCATTTCATATCTCAATTCTCAGGTTAGCCTGCTTTGTTATAGTAGTTTCTTGTCTATAATTACTGCAGTTCTACTGCAATTTCTAGTTTCTGCCAATGATCTCTTGATCATCTCTAGTTTTTGCAATTTCTGCTGCGAATGGCCTCTTGATCATCTCTAGTTTTTGGCCATTTTCTACTGCAATTCACCAATATTGGAGTTTCTGTCATGGAGAATCCTTGGAATTTTGGATTGATTGTACGGATTTCATCTATCTTCTGTTTAGTTTGTCTTTCACTAGGATACAATCCTGTAGATAACTATTTGATAGACTGTGGATCCTTCACAAACAGATCAGTGGGTGATAGGGTATTCCTGGCTGATAATTTCAGTTCCTCATCCTATACTCTTTCAACCTCTCAGGATACTTTTGCCAAATCTAGCTCGAATCCTATCTCACTTTACTATGATTCATCTCTGTACCAAACTGCTAGAATTTTCAATGGGCCTTCCAATTACAGTTTTTCAATAAAAGAAAAAGGGAGACACTGGATTCGTCTTCATTTCTTTCCTTTTGTTTTCGAAGAGTACAATATGACTAAGGCAAAGTTCTCTGTTTCTTCTCAGAACTTTACCCTTATCAGTGAACCTCAGTTAGGGAATGTTTCTGCTGTTAAGGAATACTGCTTGAATGTTACTTCTGATAAGTTGGTTCTTACTTTTACCCCTGCTGCCAATTCATTTGCTTTCATCAATGCCTTGGAAGTTTTCTCAATCCCTGATAATATCATTCCTAGAGAAGCCAGAACACTTGATTCAAAAAGTGATAACAAAAGTCTGTGGCAGCAGGCATTGGAGACAGTTGCAAGGGTGGATATGGGAAATGCAACAGTGCTTCCACAAGACGATACTTTATGGCGACTTTGGGTTTCAGATGATGCATATCTGATAGACAAGGATCTAGGATCATTTGTGTCAAATGTCACAGCTGTTAAATTTACTGGAGGATTGGTGACTAAGGATATTGCTCCGGCTTCTGTATATGGCACAGCCACTGAGTTGAACTCCGATGATCCTAATCTTATTGCAAACTTGACATGGAGCTTTGATGTTGACCCTGGGTTTGATTATCTTGTTCGGCTTCACTTTTGTGATGTAGTGAGTAACTCTACTCAGCAAGGCATCTTTCTTCAAATTTTTATAAACACGCATTTAGCAAGTCATCTTGATCTTGGTTCTGAGACATCAAATGTTTTAGGTGCCCCGTACTTCATGGATGTGTGCACAAAAGGAAGTGCTACTGCTAAGCTTAATGTAAGTGTTGGTCCTGCTAATGCACTCGTTTACCCAATTGTCATTCTCAATGGTTTGGAGATCATGAAAATAAACAATGCTAGGGGCAGTCTTGATGTTCCTGAAGTTGTCTCCTCCACAACTTCCAAGACAAAACTTGTGGTTATAGTTGGCCTGGCCGTTGGATTGTTTGTTGTGTCTGTCGTTCTGGCTGCAGTTCTCTTGCTTTTCCGCAGAAGAAGAAGAAAACCAGCTCCAGGGATGGAGGAGCACTTTTCCATGAATGGAGGACAAAAAGTTCATACCACAGGAAGTAAATACTCCAATGAGACTGCCATGTTTTCCAGCTCAAAAATAGGGTATTGCTTTCCTTTCATGGCAATTCTAGAGGCCACCAATAATTTTAGTGACAGTTTGGTAATCGGGGTTGGTGGTTTTGGTAAGGTTTATAGAGGAGTATTGAGAGATGACACTGAGGTTGCAGTCAAGAGGGGAGCACCTCAATCAAACGAAGGGCTTGTAGAATTCCGGACTGAGATTGAAATGTTATCTCACTTCCGCCACCGCCATTTAGTATCCTTGATTGGCTACTGTGATGAGCAGAATGAGATGATCATAATTTATGAGTACATGGAGAATGGAACACTCAAGAATCATCTATATGGCTCGAGTCATCCTGGCTTGAGTTGGAGACAAAGGCTTGAGATATGCATTGGATCAGCAAAAGGACTTCACTATCTTCATACAGGTTCTGCCAAGGCGATCATACACCGTGATGTCAAGTCTGCCAACATACTGCTTGATAAGAATTTCATGGCTAAAGTTGCTGATTTTGGTCTGTCAAAAATAGTTCCTGATATTGATCAGACGCATGTTAGTACAGCAGTGAAAGGAAGCTTTGGGTATCTTGATCCAGAGTACTTGACGAGGCGACAGTTAACAGAGAAATCTGATGTCTACTCCTTTGGGGTTGTTTTGCTTGAAGTCCTTTGTGGAAGGCCTGTCATTGATCCATCACTTCCGAGAGAAAAGGTGAGTTTAGTTGATTGGGCAATGAAGTCTTACAAAAATGGAAAATTGGAAGAAATTGTAGATCCCAGACTTGTTGGTAAAATCAAGCCAGACTCCTTGAGTAAGTTTTGGGACGTTACAGAGAAATGCTTGGCAGAATATGGCATTTACCGGCCTTCAATGGGAGATGTCCTATGGAGCTTGGAGTCTGCAGTTCAACTTCAAGGCCATGAAGAAAAATCCGACCAAATTGGTGAACTATCTTCTCAAATCAGCCATGTCAGCAGCTTGGAAACAAGCCTAGAATTCAGCAGAACTGCCAGTGTGGGCGACCTTGCTGGTGTTTCAATGAGTACAGTTTTTGCTCAAATGGTGATCAGAGAGGACATGCGGTAGATGAACATTACATGCTGTACAGGAAGGGCTGCATTTCACTTTAGTTTCCCTCATTTCTGCACTTCACCATCTAAGAAATATCTCGATTAGCTTTGTCCAAGGCTGCAAATTCTTTAAATATCAGTTAGCTAGATTGATGTTTGTATACAATAGGCATATCTAGTTTTCTTGCTTCTGTTTGTCAAATTTTCTCTTCTTGATTGAGATTTTCTCACTTGGAATCATTACCACCTGAACAAATTTGGATGCCTGTTTTATTCTAAAACTGTTTTGTCAGTTGGAACTATTAATACATGTGGTATGATAACTGGCTTCCTGCTCTTTATTGTTGGCTTTTATTATTCTAGAATTTGCTAAGGTTATTGCTGTAATTGGAAAGATGGTGCTGAAATTAGCTGATTCAAGGAGTTATGTTTTTGGTCCAAAGAGTTGGTTCAGTGGTGTAAGATCTTATTAAATTCTTGAGAGAAGATGATCTATAGCCTAAGTTTGTGTTCAAATCTTCACTAGGTCAAATTTCCTTGTGCCAGCGCAAGTGGGGATTAGTTTCATATCCAATGTGACAAAAAAAAAAGTTATGTCTCTGAATTCAAAATATAATAAATTATGGTTGCTTTCAAAATCCAGAAATTGTCTTACACTTGAGCGTGATTGAAATTTTCACAAGTACCAGAGACTGGAGTGGCAAAAATCTGGTTCTCTCTGAACTTGCACTCTCAGCAGCATTTCTTTTTTCTCAATGAATAGGATAGATGTTTTAGTAAACGGTTACCCACAAAGTAACGATACACGAAAAGGAGCAGGAAACAGCAGCACAGTGTAGTGGTTGTAAGAGCCAGCCCTGGGCAATGAGACAGCACTGCATATGTGCCTGTCATGAATGCCACCACCATTGCAACCATGGCATAGATGGCATATCTAAAGGCCCGCTTAAATAGCAAAACAACGCTGGCTCGTCTGTTTGGCATGCCATAAACAGGTGGTAGAACACAGCAGAACTAGAAAGCGTCAATGCAACGGCATCTGAAATAACAAAGGCTTTGAAAGCAATGTCTTTTGTTAGAATTGCATGGCCTTGCTTCGGGTCTTTTCCACCACTTCTATAGCCGCCAGGCAAGGTCAAAGCAGCTGCAAAGGTAACTGTTGCAATGAGAGTGGCTACTACCAAATGAGCCTGTCTTGCTTCTTTGATAACAGCCATCCTGCCATCGTCGGCTTCGCTACTAGCTTCCTGCTCTCTTCTCTCCTGCTTTCTTCTCTTTTCACGATCCGCTGATCCGATTTAATTCCCTTCCATTCCAAAATTTTTTTGGATATTTTCTGCGACATTTGGATTTTCGAAGAGAATGAAATACATTAATACCAAAAATTATTATTAAGTAGAGATCTTTATTAAGCACAGTAGGAATTAAACTATTGTATTTTATACTTAATTAATCTTTTAAATCTAAACATATATAATACTTTATATAATCACATTCCTTCACATCTACTTAACAACTCTAACACGAGTGTAAAATATCAGTCGAATCAAGCTTTCATCTATTTATTCAAAATTGACACATAAATTCTAATATTCCTGTTTATAAATCACACATGCGTTATTCTAACATTTAAATCAGACAATTCTAGAAACAAATCGCCACAGAAACAGAAAATTTAAGGAAAATCTGTAATTAGAGGAAACCAAAAGAAGAGAAAGATACCAAGGTTTGAACTTGTAAAATTTTCACACCACTGAAAATGATTTTCGAAAAATGATTTTTGTATTTTTTGATATTTGATTGGCAGAAAATTGTTTGATCAATGGAAAATGATTTCTCCATCAATGAAAAATGAGGTTATTTTTCTCAAAATTGTCTTACGTTTTTAGAAAGGGAAAATGTTTTTTGGAAAATAGCTATTTATGTATAAGAATATTTAGGAAACTCGTGAGTAAAATTCTACTCAAGTTAAATATTGGATATGATTTTCTTAACTTTTATTTAATTTAACCCTACATAAAATATTATTATATTAACAAAAAAATTATTTAATTAAATTAAAAATTTTAAATTTAAAATATTAACATTAAAAATATTTCAATATTTTAAGTTCAAATATTTTTATTTTGTATGTTATTAATTTTAAATATTTTTAGTATTTCAATAAGAAACAATATTATATTTATATTTTAATAATAAATAATAAATATTAATTTGATAAATAAAATATTTATTATTTTAATAATCAGTATTTTTAATAATTTATTAATATCTTAATTTAAGATATAATGTTTTTATATTTTATAAACAAATATTTCTATGTTAATATTTTAATAAAAAATATATATAAATAATAATTTTAAAATACTTTCAATATAAAATATAATTATTTTAATAGAATAAATATTTTTAATATTTCAAAAATATTAATATATTATTAATATTATATATATATTAAAATAGTAATATTACTTTAAATTTTTAAAAATATTAATATAAGTAATGAAAAGTACTTTTTTTAATGTTTAATAATACAATATTTTAATATTATTATTTTCAAAATATAATTATTTTTATATTAATAAATAATAAATAAATTTTAAATATTTTATTAGTTATGTTAATATCATTTTTAAAAAAATTCAAAAATAACAAAACAACAGAAAATGTTTTTCTTTGTCTCATCTAAACAATGAAAAATCTTTAGTTTTTCAAAAAATATAAACTTTTTTGAAAAATCATTTTTCAAAAGTTATTTCTGGTGAATCAAATGGAAAGTGCATTTGATTTTAAAATACACAACAATAATAAATAACTTCATCTCACCTTATAAATGTCACTCTACTTCTTTTAGTATTTAAATCCGAGACTTCAAATGGCGGTCTAAAATTTTAATGTATGTTTTTTAATTAACAACAAAATTTTAAATTTAGTACATGAATTGTTAAATTTCAAACTAAAAAAATGACATTGGTGTATAATCAAGATTCATTAACTTCAAAAGAAATTACCCGGACAACGAGATATAAGTTCCTCCATGATGTACTTGTGGCCACGTTCAGCTGCAAGATGGAGAGGTGTCTTCTGATTATCAATTTCGTTGGCATTGTAGGCTGTAGATTTAGATTTATCTTCCTTTAATAGTATTTTCAAAATAGGAAGAAAACCAAATTGTGCTGTGCAGTGAAGTGGAAGCCATCCTTGTTCATCCGCTTTTGTCGCCAAAAATCCCATTTTACATAGTATTTTCCGTGTCATTTCTATAAGAAAATAAGAAAACACCCCCTTTCATACCTTATGGCGACTCTGGGTTTCAGACGATGCATATCTGATTGACAAGAATCTAGGATCATTTGTGTCAAATGTCACAGCTGTTAAATTTACTGAAGGATTGGTGACTGAGGATATTGCTCCAGCTTCTGTATATGGCATATCCACTAAGTTGAACTCCGATGATCCTAATCTTAATGCAAACTTGACATGGAGCTTTGATGTTGACCCTAGGTTTGATTATCTTGTTCAGCTTCACTTTTGAGATATACTGAGTAACTCTACTCAGCAAGGCATCTTTCTTCAAATTTTTAACAATACGCATTTAGCAAGTCATCTTGATCTTGGTTTTGAGACATCAAATGTTTTAGGTGCCCCATACTTTCATGGATGTGTGCACAAAAGGAAGTGCTATTGCTAAGCTTAATGTAAGTGTTGGTCCTTCTAATACACTCATTTACCCAATTATCATTCTCAATGGTTTGGAGATCAAGAAAATAAACAATGCTAGGGGCAGTCTTGGTGTTCCTGAAGTTGTCTCCTCCACAACTTCCAGGACAAAACCTGTGGTTATAGTTGGCCTGGCCGTTAGATCGTTTGTTGTGTCTATCGTTCTAGCTGCAGTTCTCTTGCTTTTTTGCAGAAGAATAAGAAAACCAGCTCCAGGGATGGAGGAGCACTTTTCCATGAATGGATGACGAAAAGTTCATATCACAGGAAGTAAATACTCCAATGGGACTGCCATATTTTCCAACTCAAAAATAGGGTATCGCTTTCCTTTCATGGCAATTCTTAGAGGCCACTGATAATTTTAGTGACAATTTGGTAATCGAGGTTGGTGGTTTCGGTAAGGTTTATAAAGGAGTATTGACAGATGACACTGAGGTTGCAGTCAAGAGGGGAGCATCTCAATCAAACCAAGGTCTTGTAGAATTCCGGACTGAGATTGAAATGTTATCTCAGTTCCACCACCGCCATTTAGTATCCATGATTGGTTACTGTGATGAACAGAATGAGATGATCATAATTTATGAGTACATGGAGAATGGAACACTCAAGAATCATCTATATGGCTTCACTATCTTCATACAAGTTCTACTGTAAGACCCGAATTTTATTATACTATATACCATATTTGTACATGATTGATAGTGGAAATTAATTCTTTTAGTAAAAAAATTAAAAAATCATTGAATGTGAATTTCCACTTTTCATTTTAAGTTATGATGTATAGTATGGTGTATAAAAGAAAGAAAAACAAATATCAAAGTGTAATAAGAAATAGATGGGATATGATCAGAATAAAAAGGGTTGAAGATAGTATTTATAGTATGAAAGCATTAAATGAAGCATGAGCTAATGTGAAAAATTTAAGCTGAAGCCGAAATGGAAAGTATAAGAAGGGATTAATGGCTAGAGGATAAAATGAAGAAAAGAATGAGAAGATAGCCAATAAACGTTGGCTAGAAGTGAATTGGCGTGGAGAAGAGAAGAGAAGAAAAGAGAAAAGTCAAGGAAATGGGCTATAGTGGACTTCTCGCCACTTTGCTTCTCCTGACAATTGGGCTAGGCAATAAATGGCAAAGTGAAATTAGTCAAGAACGGATTGCAGTAAGGACTTTACCACCGTTCTTTTTGCTGCAGTTTTCTTTGGTTTTTAATGCATGAATGATGAAAGAAAACGGGGTAAGAACAGATGGTAGGTTCTAAGTGAATGTGAATGAGTATATAAGAAGGAATACATGAGGAAAACTGATTTAGCCAACTTCATCTTCCTCAAAATCATTCTCGCCCATTCTTTCTTCATTTCAAGTTCACAATCATTTCTTCTGTTACTCTCATATATGGGCCATGAAACTCATCCTTAGTTAGCTAAACATTTATCCAGTGTGTGAAGAACTGAGGAATAAGCAAAGTAAAGCTAAGTGAGGCAAGAAAGCACTCTATTTTGGAAGAGCCACTGGGTTAAGGTGAGTTCCATAATTTGTATGGTTCTCTTAATATTCGATGGTATATTTCTATGTTTTATAACGTAATAAACATAGATATAGTCTTGTTTTAGTTAAATCTTGCTAGAATACATAAGAAACTAGAACAAGGTGCAGTCTGAATCGAGAATAAACAATGAAAATACTGGAAATGATGATAATGGGCGAGCTCAGTTAGCATGGGTGAGCTAAAAATCTGGAATGTGGAAGTGGGCGAGGTCGCCACATGCAAGTTTAATATATAGGTGAGCCGCCAATAAATAAAACAGTAGTGTCGGGCGAACTCACATGCATAGGCATGGCGAGTTGACCTTGTCGGGCGAGCTGCCATGATGGGCGAGCTCCAACAAATAAGCCAATTAACGTATGGCGAACTATTTTGGGCGAGCCCCCCCTCGTAAGCCATTTGATGAATGGCGAGCTCGGTTTGGCGAGTTAATAAGAACTCTTATGGGCGAGCTATTTCATTTTTAAGTCTTGCCAAAATGTTGAAAATATTGGAAAAAGGAAATATTAATAGAATTTATAAATTATTTGCAGCCGGGAGTTGGGAATTGCTATTGGCGAGCAGGAAGCAAGGCGAAGCAAGGCTTCGTAATATCAGGTAAGGAAGTAGTATGTGAAGTGAATGCAATGCATGTCCTGTGGAGTAAAAATGTTAAGAAAATATTAGAAATTATTTTGGTTTACGACATGCATTTATTTGATAAGTTATTTTGATTTGGGCGAGCTAAAAGCCGACCCTGTGTTGTTTGTTGGGCGAACTGGTTAGGGCGGGCGAGCCAAACCTTTTATAATGTATTGGGCGAAGAACCCTTTTTATGAGATCTAGGCGAGTGCCCTTGTTTTAAAGAGAAATCTGGGCAAGCCAAAGTTGGGCGAACCTTTTTAGTGTTGTTTGGGGCGGGCGACCTTTGTTTTAAATAAAAGGCAGGCGAGCCAAGTTGGGCGAATCCCTATATTCTTTTGGGCGAGCCATTATGGGCGAGCCAAGTTACTTTTATTTTGAAAAGCTAAGTGGCGGGCGAATACTAGTTCGCCGCCTTGTCGAGTTGACCATGAAAACGCCATAATGGGCGAGCCGTTTCTGGCGAGCCAGTCTGTTTGTTTTAAAATGCTAAAGTTGGCAGGCGAGTACTAGTTCACCCCAACGGGCGAATTGAATATCGGCGAGTCACTTGGGTGAGCTGACCCTGGCGAACCAATTAAATGCTATATTTTTCATACGTAAATTTGGTGAAAATGGGCTGTTTTTAATTAATATATTTGTAAACAGAAAATATGAAACCTTTTGGAAAGTAAGCATTTTGAGAAAATGATAGAAATTATGAAATAATTCCATAAAGGTTTTTCATGAGATATAACTTGATTTTGAGACGTTCGGCCATGAGTTCATGCATTATTATTCATATACTTTGCGTGACCCATCTGAAGCGATGCCTCAGGTCAAATAGACCAACGAGTGCACTCCAAGGCGTCACAAGGCTGATGGACCTGCCAAGTCTTCAGCGGTCTCGAGATCACTTGGCAAGTAGACCCGAGGACCACTTATAGATTATGGCCATAAATCTAGTTGAGATAGCCGTGAGGGGCGATGGCCTACGGGTGCACCCCAAAAGCGGACGACTTGTGTTCCCTGCATGATTTAAATTGTTGCTTAGTCTCAATTATATGATTTCTGTTTACTGAAAGGATCCATTGAATCCTGTTTAATGTTAACTACATTCATTGTTTTCCTAATGGGTTTGTTCGTTAGGATAATTAAGTGGTTTTGGGAATATAGTTTTTATATTTATAAAGCAACATACACTTTCCTTACTGAGCACACTGTCGCTCACTCCTTATTTTCCACTCCATAGATTGTTGAGTTAGGACAAAGAGAATTACCTTGCCGAGATTTGATATCGAAGGTATATTGTATCTTTTTATAAATTCAGTAAAATGGTACAGTACTACTTTAAATAAAAGGGAATGTATAAACATTCATAAGGAAACAATTTAATAATTCATAATTTTATATGATTTACAAGGAATAAGAGTACAAAATCTTATTAAAGTATTGAGAGTTGTTAAGTATCACAGACAGCCCAACCGGTAAGTAAGCGTAAGTTATAAGTAAGTACCATGTTATACAGTGGAATTGAGATGTTACAGATTTAATGGTATCAGAGTAAGGATGGTCGGATGTCTAGTGACGCTTAAAGTAAATAGTATACATTCCCTGTAGTACTGTATAATCTGAATATATAATTGATATATTAATGATAAGTGATAAACGATTTCTGTGGTACAGATATGAGTGGAAGGAGGATACGCTCAGTGAGAGGTATAGGCCGAGGTAGGGCGACACAGATTTCGGAACCGCAGACACCGAAACCTGCCCCAAGACCTCTACGTCCTATACAGTTAGAGAGCATTGATAATCGTGTGACTCAAGTAGAGAGGTTAGTAGTAGATTTTATAGCTATGTATCAGGCGGATAGAGCCGCCGATAGGGCAGAGAGGGAGAGAGCTACAGCTCCCGCAGCCCCAGTAGAGGCACCAATACCGCCACAACCAGCACTAGTTGTACTTGAGCCTCAGCCTATTCCACCACCGGCACCTCAGCCACAGGTAGCTCCACCACAACCATTGATTCAGCCGCCTCGAAATGCAGAGTCTTATTGTAATGTGGTATTGGTGAAATCATTTAAGAAGTTGGATCCACCTAAGTTTAAAGGTACTAGGGATCTATTGGCGGCAGAGCAGTGGGTTATTGAGATCGATAGATTACTTCAGATTATGAGATGTTCAGAGACGGAGAAAGTAAGCCTGGCAGTATTCCAGTTGGCAGATGATGCGAGACATTGGTGGAAGGCCACTCAGATTGTCTTATTTGCTCAGCATCAGGATCTGTCCTGGGATATTTTTGAGGATGCTTTTCGGAGGCAGTACATTCCTGACACTGCTCAGGAAAAATTACAGCAGGAATTCATGGAGTTAGTTCAGAGTAGCATGTCAGTGGATGAGTATGACGCCAAATTTACTACATTGAGCCGTTTTGATCTACAGACTAGTGTGAATACCAAGTATAAAATTTCGAGGTTTAGGGCTGGATTGAGACCATCTATCAGAATGAAGCTAGCCCCATTTGATATTTCGACCTATGATGAGATAGTTAAACGGGCTCAGCTATGTGAGAGAGATTATGAGCAGTTCCAGCTCGATTTCAGTAGTAAGAGTAAGGGTAAAGCAAAGGGAAAGACTAAGAGGTTTATGGAGGATAGATCAAGTAGAGAACAGCTTAAGAGAAGTAGACCTACGGGCATACAGATTTCAGAGGGCAGATTTAATAGACCAACAGTTTCTACTCCTGCTAGTGGCCCCACCACTACTCAGAGGAGTGTTGCGCCCTTATGTAGACATTGTGGAAGGTCGCATGGATCACGCCCTTGTCCTTTAATGTCTGGAGCATGTTTTAAATATGGACAGACGGGGCACTTTATTAAGAATTGCCTGATGTTCAGAGAGTCAGCTGCTTCTACTAGACCTCCTGCATTACCTCCGATAGCGGCACCGACAGCTCAGAGTGAGCCAGAGAAAGCGACACCCTCACTGCCTAGGCGGGCGACAGTCGTAGAGAAGGGTAAGAAGGTTGTGACTCAGGGTCGAGTGTACGCGTTGGATCAAGAGACTGCTGACGCCTCTATCAATGTGATTAAAGGTAAAGTTTATCTTTTTGATATTCTCGTAATTGCCTTATTTGATCCGGGTTCTACCCATTCGTTCTTATCGCCTATATATGCTAACAGGACCCTAGTAGAGCTGGAGTTGTTAGAGTATACTTTACAAGTGAAAACTCCTTTTAATGATTTCCAGAGGACGGATGTGGTATATAAGAATTGTAAATTGACTATAGGAGAGAAGGTTATGACAGCTAACCTAATTTTGTTAAACATATATGATTTTGATATCATTTTGGGTATGGATTGGTTAGCCGTGAACCATGTTAGTTTGGATTGTAATACTAAGTTTATTATCTTCTCTCATCCCGAAAAGTATATTGTAAAGTTATTGTAAATTAATAAAAAGTACGTGAATTTATGTTATGAGATGACATGTGTACTGAAATTGTGATTGTGTATGAATGTTTATGAAGGATATATTGCTAGTGTGGAGGATGTAGAGAGGAAACATCCAAAGATCCAAGAGATTCCTTTGGTTAAGGACTTCTCGGATGTATTTCCCGAGGATTTACCAGGGTTACCACCAGATCGAGAGACGGAGTTTATGATCGAGTTGGTACCCAGTACGGAGTCGATTTCTAGACCCCCATATCGGATGGCACTGACAGAGTTAGATGAGCTCAAGAAGCAGCTCCAAGAGTTATTAGATAAGAGATTTATATGTCCCAGTGTGTCACCGTGGGGAGCTCCAGTATTATTTGTTTGGAAGAAGGATGGTAGTCTCCGGTTATGTATAGATTACCGGATGTTGAATTGGGCTACCGTTAAGAATAAGTATCCACTACCTCAGATCGATGATCTGTTTGATCAGCTCAGGGGTGCACAGGTGTTTTCTAAGATAGACCTCCGATTAGGCTATCACCAGTTGAAAATTAAGGAGTCGGATGTGCATAAGACAGCCTTTCAGACTCGCTATGGTCAGTATGAGTTCTAGTGATGCCTTTTGGGTTGAAAAACGCCCCTGCAGCTTTTATGAGTTTGATGAATGAGGTGTTTCATCCATTTTTGGATAAGTTTGTCATAGTATTTATAGATGACATTCTGATTTATTCTAAGACTCCAGAGGAACACGAGCAGCATTTGCAGATTGTCTTACAGACCCTCAGAGAGCGGAAATTGTATGCTAAGCTTAGTAAATGCGAGTTCTGACTTGACCATATTATATTTCTCAGACATGTAGTGTCGAGGGACGGGGTATCAGTTGATCCGTCCAAGATAAAGGCCATTGTTCAGTGGGAAAGGCCTAACACGGTTATCGAGATACGAATTTTTTAGGTTTTGCCGGATATTATCGTAGGTTTGTGGAGGGATTTTCTAGGCTTGCTGCTCCATTGACGCGACTCACACGTAAGGATGTAAAGTTTGAGTGGAATGATGCGTGTGAGCGTAGTTTTCTCGAGCTTAAGAGGAGATTAACTACTGCCCCCGTGTTAGCCCTTCCTAGCGGATTAGGAGGATTTATGGTGTATACTGATGCATCCGCTCAAGGTTTAAGGTGTGTACTCATGCAGCATGGTTGGGTTATAGCCTATGGTTCTCGACGGTTGAAGGATTATGAGAGGAATTACTCGACACATGATTTGGAGCTAGCCACAATAGTGTTTGCATTGAAGATATGGCGGCATTACTTGTATGGGGAGAAATTTCAGATATATACAGACCATAAGAGTCTGAAATATATATTCTCATAGTGAGAGTTGAATTTGAGGCAGCGACGGTGGATGGAACTGTTAAAGGATTATGATTGTGAGATTTTGTATCACCCAGGTAAAGCTAATGTAGTAGCAGATGCACTGAGCTGTAAACATGTTGGCATGGTATCTTACATGATGATCAGGGAGCATGATTTGATAGAGCAGTTCTCTAACCTCAGTCTGACAGTTATTTCCTTTGACCAGTATGGATTTACGGCTAGTTTCCGTATAGAGCCGAATTTGATGGATCAAATCAAGGAAGCTCAGAGGAGTGATGATTATTGCATTGGGATTGCCAGTCAAATTCAAATGGGAGATGAGTTGGATTTTGAGATTGGCACCGATGAGATACTGAGGTTTAGAGGTCGGATATGTGTTCCCGAGGATCAACAGCTTAGAGAGTTGATTTTATCAGAAGCCCATACCTCTAGATATACATTACATCCGAGTAGTACTAAGATGTACCAGAATCTCCGGAGGGTATATTGGTGGCCTAAGATGAAAAAGGACATCGCTGATTTTGTTGCTAGATGTCTAACATGCCAACAGATTAAGATTGAGCATTAGAAGCTGACAGGTATGCTTCGACCATTATCAATTCCTATGTGGAAATGAGAGCATGTAACTATGGATTTTATTATGAGATTACCACGAACTCAGAAGGGGTATGATGCTATTTGGGTGATAGTCGACAGATTGACTAAGTCTGCTCATTTCTTAGCCTTGAGATCTACAGATTCAGTTAGTGCCTTGGCCGAATTGTATGTCAAGGAAATAGTGAGGTTACATGGTGTTCCAGTGAGTATCACCTGTGATAGGGACTCTCGCTTCACCTCTTATTTTTAGGAGAGATTTCAGGAGGCTATGGGATCCCAACTGAGTTTTAGCACTGCTTTTCATCCACAGACTGATGGACAGTCCGAGCGTACCAAACAGACGCTCGAAGATATGTTGAGAGCGTGTGCACTGGATTTTAGAGGCTCATGGGATGATCACTTACCCCTGGCAGAGTTTGCTTATAATAATAGTTTTCATACGAGTATCGGCATGGCATCGTATGAGGCCTTGTATGGCAGACGATGCAGATCTCCGATAGCATGGGAAGAAGTAGGAGACCGTAAATTACAAGCTCCCGATTTGGTCGAGCAAGCTTCTTGTGATGTACGGAAGATCTGTGAGAGACTCAGAACGGCTCAGAGTCGGCAGAAGAGTTATGCAGATACTAGACACCGACCATTGGAGTTCGTAGCGGGTGATTATGTGTTTTTAAAAGTTTCACCATCCAAGGGTATAATGAGATTCGGGAAGAGAGGAAAGTTGAGTCCTCGATACATTGGGCCTTATGAGATCTTAGATCGCATAGGAGATGTGGCATATCGGTTAGCACTACCACTAGAGTTGTCAGGGGTGCATAACGTATTCCATGTCTCGATGTTGAGAAAGTACCATCCAGATCCTTATCACGTGATTCGACATGAGCCACTGGAGATCAGAGAGGATATGAGTTACGTTGAGAAACTGATACGGATCCTAGATAGTAAGGATAAGGTATTGCGATCTAAGACGATTCCTTTGGTTAAAGTGCTCTGGTAGTATCATAACGAGGAGGAGGCTACTTGGGAGTTAGAGAGCCTTATGCATGAGAGGTATCCAGAGCTCTTCCAGTGACAGGTCCAAGTTAAATTTGGAGGATCAAATTTCTTAAGGTGGGGAGAAATGTAAGACTCGAATTTTATTATACTATATATCATTGTAACATCCCGTTACCACATTTTACACGTATTTTCATACTTTACCGGTTGGGCTGTCTACGATGCCATTAACATTCAAC
The DNA here is from genome assembly GCA_032173925.1 of Heritiera fomes. NCBI lineage: Eukaryota > Viridiplantae > Streptophyta > Magnoliopsida > Malvales > Malvaceae > Heritiera > Heritiera fomes. The sequence continues at coordinate 9,214,148 of JAPDPM010000002.1, read as the reverse complement.
AGTAACAGTGATAAATGATATCCATTTATCTATTAATTATGGAATATGAAAATTCCTTTTTTTTATTCTTTTAATCTGACATCCCCTATTAACCTTTATTTCACTAAGGTAGTACTGTATACATATGTCTGAAATGTAAAGGAGAAGAGACTGTACCTGTCACATTTAACGTGCCATGCCTCAGTGCTTTATGCATAGCTATACCCATCTGAGAGCTAATTCTCTCAACTCCGTGTACTTCTTATATGTGGAGTTAAAACAAAGAAGTGAGCGATTTATACGCTCAGTAAAGGAAATATATGCTGCTTTAAAATAGCAAAACTATATATCGGAACACATTTATTCTTTTCTTATAATAACCCAGTAGAAAAGAACATAGATATATAGTAAACAACTCTCTTAAAACACAATTCAAATCACCGGCTAACAGTTTACTTTAAAATATAGTAAACAGAAATTGGTAAGTTGAGACTAGGCAACAAATAAATTATGCTATCATCGTTCCCCCTCCCCCTTGCGAGAACGGAATCTGCCGCTATTGGGGTGCACCCGTAGGCCATCGCCCCTCACGGCTATCTCAGATCTATGGCCATAATCTAATGGTCCTCGGGTCCACTTGCCAAGTGACCTCGAGACCGCTGATGACTTGGCGGGTCCATCAGCCCTGTGACGCCCTGAGGTGCACTCATTGGTCCATCGACCGAGCCATCGCCCCAGACGGGTCACGCAACAGTAATGCATGAACTAGAGGCCTAACGTCTCAAAATCAATTTATATCTCATGAAAACCTTTAAGGGCTTATCTCACCTACATTATCATTTACTCAAATGATTTAATTCCCGAAAAGGTTTTAGGTTTCTGTTTACAAAACACTTTGAAAACTTTCCAAAATTCTCAACTTTTAAAACTTGCCAGTCCATGGTCAGCTCGCCCGTTATGGCTTGCCCATGGCAGCTCGCCTATGGCGGAGAACATGTGTTCGCCCGCCCTCTTGTTTTTAAAATCCGAAAGCAAACTGGCTCGCCTTCAGTGGCTCGCCCAGTAATCAACTCGCCAAAAAGTCTCAAATTTCTATTTTGAAAATATTTAAAACGTCTTATTTTTCCCTTTAAGAAATTACTCTTTAAAACTGTTCGCCAGAGTCAGCTCGCGCTTCACGGCTCGCCCCTGACTAACTCGACAAGACGGTGAATTCGTATTCGCCCGCCACTTAGCTTTTCAAAACAAAACTCTCGTTAATAGCGGTTCGCCCGCCTTAAATACAAGACAAAGGGCCGCTCGCCCAAACACATTAAAACGAGTTCGCCCGCCCTTAAAACTAGAGACGGTTGTATAAAATTATAAAAGAGCACGGCTCGCCCGCCATTACCAATTCACCCATATTAAATTACAAGGGCTCGCCCGCCCTGTATCAGTTCACCCAAAACAGCATAAGGGTCGGCTTTTAGCTCGCCCGTATCAAAATAATTATCAAATAACTTTTCTCAAACAATGCATGTCAGAAAACAAAGCATTTAACTTATTGTTTTCATAAAATTTACTCCACAGGACATGCATCACTTCACACACATCTCCCTTACCTGTTAGAAACGAAACCTTGCTTCGCCCTGCTCTCTATTCGCCTATAGCCATTCCCAATTATCGGCTGCAAATTATATAAATTCCGTTAATATTTTCTTTATATAATATATATATATAATTTTTCCATTACTTGGGCGAAATTAAAATAACTCAAATCACTACTCACCCAAATAGAGCTTCACTAGTTCGCCCAGACGAGCTCGCCATTCACCATATGGCTACCACGTGTCATCTCGCCCGCCAGGTAACTCACGAGACCTTCATTGGCCTAATTGTGAGAGTTCGTCCACAATCCTATTCGTCCAATGCTTCTGTATTTGAACTCGCCCATGAATTCATTTCACTAGAATTGGGCGTTCTCGCCCCTTGAACACATGCTATACCTTGGCGAGTTCCTCATTATCTACTCGCCTCATTGGTCATTACTAGATTTCAACATGGGCGATCATTGTCGTTACTTATTTCATTATTTTCCTTGTTTTCATGTTCTCTAAGGATCTAACTAAAACAAGGTTGTGTTCTATGTTGTAAACATATAAGTCTACCCTTGAATATCAAGAACACATAAGAAATATGAAACTCACCTCAATCAACTGCACTTCCAGAACAGACTGCTTTCTGTCTCACGTTGGCCTCCTTTGCTTATTCTTTTAGCTCAACCAACTAAGAAGGAAAGGTTTGCAAACTGTTTTATGTATTTAACCAACTTAAGGTTTGAAGTTCAGTAAATCAGGCATGATAGAAATGAGAGGAATCAGAACATAAACTGGCAGTTGCACAGCTCTTGTGAAGGAGATGAAGTTTGCCAAATGAGTTTTCCTCAAGCCTTTCTCCTTATATAACCATGCTAATCCAATCCAAAGCTACCGCCTGTCCCTTATCCTGTATCCTTCATCATTTCACGTCTTTAATGCATGAAGAAAACTGAGGCACAAGTGGCGTGAAAGTCTCCCTTTCACACTTTTTTTCTTCTGCTGCAGACTTTGTTTACTTCCTCAACCAATAAGGCTAATTCCCTTATTGACTTTAACTTTCCTTCATTTATTGTCCTTGACCGTATATCTCACAAAGTCAATCTTGGCTGCTAGGTTGAATTCTGTTTTCATTTGCCCTTCTATCTGGACGACCACCTTACTCGCCAAATACATTGGCATTTCCAAGTCCTCGCCACAAGCGGGCCATCACTTATCCACGAAGTTGGCTAACTCAACTACTTGCCAAACAAATAAGGAAAACAATTAACTCGCCACACTACACCAGTTCGCCAGCCATTCAGCTATTCTTTGCCCCTCTGTGTGGCGATCACAAGTTCTCGCCCTTTTGGGACCATCACCAGGCATGGCTCATCTCGCCAACCTTGTTTTTTGATTCACCTCACACGTTGGCGAACACACATTTTCGCCCTTGACACCAACCAATTCGCCATCACTATTGGCGATCTGTTCGCCCATTGGCGAACATCCTTCCTTGCTAAATCGTTGGCGAGCTATTTTGTATACTCGCACATACATTATTTCACCATAATTGCTCCATTTACTACTCAACTTAAGGAGCTTTTCAACTAAATAGAAATCAATACTCTTTAATTATTTAATTTCCAATATCCATTTTATGAGATTAAGGTCGACAGTAGGGTAAAATCAGATCTTACAATCATATTTGTACATGATTGATTGTGGAAATTAATTCTTTTATTAAAAAAATTAAAGAATCATTGAATGTGAATTTCCACTTTTCATTTTAAGTTATGATGTATAGTATGGTGTATAAAAGAAAGAAAAACAAATATCAAAGTGTAATAAGAAATAGATGGGATATGATCAGAATAAAAAGGGTTGAAGATAGTATTTATAGTGTGAAAGCATTAAATGAAGCATGAGCTAATGTGAAGAATTTAAGCTGAAATCGAAATGGAAAGTATAAGAAGGGATTAATGGCTAGAGGACAAAATGAAGAAAAAAAATGAGAAGATAGCCAATAAACGTTGGCTGGAAGTGAATTGGCGTGGAGAAGAGAAGAAAAGAAAAGAGAAAAGTCAAGGAAATGGGCTATAGTGGACTTCTCGCCACTTTGCTTCTCCTGACAATTGGGCTAGGCAATAAATGGCAAAGTGAAATTAGTCAAGAACGGATTGCAGTAAGGACTTTACCACCGTTCTTTTTGCTGCAGTTTTCTTTGGTTTTTAATGCATGAAATGATGAAAGAAAATGGGGTAAGAACATGTGATAGGTTCTAAGTGAATGTGAATGAGTATATAAGAAGGAATACATGAGGAAAACTGATTTAGCCAACTTCATTTTCCTCAAAATCATTCTCGCCCATTCTGTCTTCATTTCAAGTTCACAATCATTTCTTCTGTTACTCCTATATATGGGCCATGAAACTCATCCTTAGTTAGCTAAACATTTATCCAGTGTTTGAAGAACTGAGGAATAAGCAAAGTAAAGCTAAGTGAGGCAAGAAAGCATTCTATTTTGGAAGAGCAACTGGTTTAAGGTGAGTTCCATAATTTCTATGGTTCTCTTGATATTCGATGGTATATTTCTATGTTTTATAACGTAATAAACATAGATATAGCCTTGTTTTAGTTAAATCTTGCTAGAATACATAAAAAAACTAGAACAAGGTGTAGTCTGAATTGAGAATAAACAATGAAAATACTGGAAATGATGATAATGGGCGAGCTCAGTTAGCATGAGCGAGCTAAAAATCTGGAATGTGGAAGTGGGCGAGGTCGCCACATGCAAGTTTAATACATAGGTGAGCCGCCAATAAATAAAACAGTAGTGTCGGGCGAACTCACATGCATAGGCATGGCGAGTTGACCTTGTCGGGCGAGCTGCCATGATGGGCGAGCTCCAACAAATAAGCCAATTAACGTATGACGAACTATTTTGGGCGAGCCCCCACTTGTAAGCCATTTGATGAATGGCGAGCTCAATTTGGCGAGTTAGTAAGAACTCTTATGGGCGAGCTATTTCATTTTTAAGTCTTGCCAAAATGTTGAAAATATTGGAAAAAGGAAATATTAATAGAATTTATAAATTATTTGCAGCCGTGAGTTGGGAATTGCTATTGGCGATCAGGAAGCAAGGCGAAGCAAGGCTTCGTAATATCAGGTAAGGAAGTAGTATGTGAAGTGAATGCAATGCATGTCCTGTGGAGTAAAAATGTTAAGAAAATATTAGAAATTATTTGGTTTAGACATGCATTTATTTGATAAGTTATTTTGATTTGGGCGAGCTAAAAGCCGACCCTGTGTTGTTTGTTGGGCGAACTGGTTAGGGCGGGCGAGCCAAACCTTTTATAATGTATTGGTCGAAGAAACCTTTTTATGAGATCTTGGGCGAGTGCCCTTGTTTTAAAGAGAAATTTGGGCAAGCCAAAGTTGGGCGAACCTTTTTAATGTTGTTTGGGGCGGGCGACCTTTGTTTTAAATAAAAGGCGGGCGAGCCAAGTTGGGCGAACCCCTATATTCTTTTGGGCGAGCCCCTATATTCTTTTGGGCCAGCCAAGTTACTTTTATTGAAAAGCTAAGTGGCGGGCGAATACTAGTTCGCCGCCTTGTCGAGTTGACCATGAAAACGCCATAATGGGTGAGCCGTTTCTGGCGAGCCAGTCTATCTGTTTTAAAATGCTAAAGTTGGCGGGCGAGTATTAGTTCACCCCAACGGGCAAACTGAATATCGGCGAGTCACTTGGGCGAGCTGACCCTGGCGAACCAATTAAATCCCATATTTTCCATACGTAAATTTGGTGAAAATGGGTTGTTTTTAATTAATATATTTGTAAACAGAAAATATGAAACCTTTTGGAAAGTAATCATTTTGAGAAAATGATAGAAATTATGAAATAATTCCATAAAGGTTTTTCATGAGATATAACTTGATTTTGAGACGTTAGGCCATGAGTTCATTCATTATTATTCATATCCTTTACGTGACCCATCTGGAGCGATGGCTCAGGTCAAATAGAACAACGAGTGCACTCCAAGGCGTCACAAGGCTGATGGACCTGCCAAGTCTTCAGCGGTCTCGAGGTCACTTGGCAAGTAGACCCGAGGACCACCTATAGATTATGACCATAAATCTAGTTGAGATAGTCGTGAGGGGCGATGGCCTACGGGTGCACCCCAAAAGCGGACGACTTGTGTTCCCTGCATGATTTAAATTATTACCTAGTCTCAATTATATGATTTCTGTTTACTGAAAGGATCCATTGAATCCTGTTTAATGTTAACTACATTCATTGTTTTCCTAATGGGTTTGATCGTTAGGATAATTAAGTGGTTTTGGGAATATAGTTTTTATATTTATAAAGCAACATACACCTTCCTTACTGAGCACGTTGTCGCTCATTCCTTATTTTTCACTCCACAGATTGTTGAGTTAGGACAAAGAGAATTACCTTGCCGAGATTTGATATCGAAGGTATGTTATATCCTTTTATATATTCAGTAAAATGGTACAGTACTACTTTAAATAGAAGGGAATGTATAAACATTAGTAAGGAAACAATTTAATAATTCATAATTTTATATGATTTACGAGGTATAAGAGTACAAAATCTTATTAAAGTATTGAGAGTTGTTAAGCATCACAGATAGCCCAACCGGTAAGTAAGCGTAAGTTATAAGTAACTATCATGTTATACAGTGGAATTGGGATGTTACATCTACCAAGGCGATCATACACCGTGATGTCAAGTCCGCCAACATACTGCTTGATAAGAATTTCATGGCTAAAGTTGTTGATTTTGGTCTGGCAAAGACCGGTCCTAATATCAATCAGACGCATGTCAGTACAATAGTGAAAGGAAGCTTTGGGTATCTTGAAACTTGACAAGGCAACAATTAACAGAGAAATCTGATGGCTACTCTTCTAGGGTTGTTTTGCTTGAAGTCCTTTGTGGAAGTCCTGTTATCAATCCATCGCTTCCGAGAGATAAGTTTAGTTGATTGGGCAATGAAGTCTTACAGGAATGGAAAGTTGGAAGAAATTGAGATCCCAGACTTGTTGGTCAAATCAAACCGAACTCTTTGAGGAAGTTTTGGGACATCACAGAGAAATGCTTGGTGAAACATGGCATTTACCTGCCTTCAATGGGAGATGTCCTATGGAACTTGGAGTTTGCACTTCAACTTCAAGGCCATGAAGAAAAATCCGACCAAAATGGTGAGCTATCTTCTCAAGTCAGCCATGTCAGTAACTTGGAAACAAGCCTAGAATTCAACAGAACTGGCAGTATAGGCTACCTTGCTGGTGTTTTAATGAGTACAGTTTTTGCTCAAATGTTGATAAGAGAGTGTCGTAACGGCTTCGCGCTCGACGATTTTCGAAAAAGTGTTTAAAAACAAAAAGGGAGTCGCCACCAATCTTTTTTGATTAGGTGTGATTGGCCACCTAAAATATTTATCTTTTTAACAAAATCTCAAAATTAATTAAGTTTTATTAAAAAGATAATTTTTTGGTCTGCGAAAACAAAATCGGGTCCGGGAGTACGGTTACGCATGGGGAAGGATTAGCACCCCCACGACGCCCGTTGAAAAACGGTACCATAATAATCATGTGTTATCCTTTGGTTTTAATAAAATGGTCTTGAATTAACATTTAAAAATAATTCTTATTTTATTACAATCTTTTTGTTCAAAATCATTTTTATTTGTAAATTTATTTTGTTTTATTTTATTTTTCGAAAGTAAATGTGAACTTTTTTTGTATTGAATAATTAAATCAAATACTCTAATACTTTTGGCAGCATTTGAAATAATTTTCCTCACTTAGAGATTTCTTAAGAATCACTACTTGTGACTTCTACAGAATCTCATCCTCGGAAGGGCTCACATCTTATTTCGAAAAATTATCATGAATGCATATGATGCAAACAGATAAAAATGATGCAAATGAAAAAAATTTTTTATTTCAAATTTCATTATTTATTTTTTATTTATTTATATTTCTTTGTTTTTTAAAAAAACTTATTCATTTTCATTTTTAATAAAAATTTAAATTATTGAAAAATCATACTAAATATTCCAATACTTTTGGCAACAATTAGTATGACTCTTCTCACCTAGGGATCAGCTAGGAATCACTACTTGTGACTTCCGTAGCATCCCATCATCGGACTTTCATTTAATTAAATTTTAATTTTATTATTAATTTTAAAAATTCAATTTTATTTTAAAAAATTTAAATTATTGAAAAATCATACTAAATACCTCAATACTTTTGACAATATTTAGTACGACTCTTCTCACCTAGGGATCAGCTAGGAATCACTACTTGTGACTTCCGTAGCATCCCATCATCGGACTTTCATTTTAATTTAAATTTTATTATTTATTTTCTTTTTCTATTTTCTTTTTAGAAAAAATTATTTATTTTTATGTTTATCAAAAAATTAAATTATTGAAAAATCATACTAAATATTCCAATACTTTTGGCAACAATTAGTATGACTCTTCTCACCTAGGGATCAGCTAGGAATCACTACTTGTGACTTCCGTAGCATCCCATCATCGGACAATTTCATCCTCTAAATTTATTAATCAATTTATGAGATTTTATTATTTTTATAATTATGAAATCTATTTGAAGCATATTATTTTCTAAACATGACAAATAATTAATAAACATTTTAAAATGAATTGTCCAAAAATAAACTTAACATATAAATCCCAAGGCATATTACACAACTTTCCTACAAACTTTTGACTAGTCAATTCAACAGTTACATGAGCAATTGGCAACAAGTATACTACCCGCCTAAACATATGCTCAACCACTCATCTCTAGCAATCAACATGTACTAAAAGAAATAAATTAAGTAAATCAAATAGTGAGCAACTCAAATAAACAAGAGGAGAATCCTACACGTACAAGCACAAAAAATTTAAATAATCAATTTTAATAGTTTGTATTAACAAGCAAGTCAAAACACATTAAATGAATGACAAAACAAATAATAAAATAAGCAATAAAAGCATGCGAAATATCTAACCCAAAAAAGAAAGCAGATGAACATAAACATCAGTATAGACACTTCCCGTGTTTTCATTTCTCAAACAACCCAAGCCTCCAATGCTTCTTTTTCATCATTCCTTTCTCGCTTTTCCTTCCCGATCTGCTTGGAGACCCACTGCTCAAGCTGCCGCCGTTGCTGCCTTTGACCACCTCTGCTCCGTTAGCCCAAAACATCAGAGAAAGGATATCAAAATACAAACTTTTTCTCCTCTGCCTAGACTGCTTAAACCTCTAGTTTGAGATCAAAAATCCCGAGAGAACTCCCTTGATTCGAAGCCTAATCTTCACTTTTTATTTTGTGGTTTCCTCACCAATATAGATGATGATTGTTTTTGTTTTTGTTTTGATCTCGGGTGTAGGCTGCTTGTAATAGAGGTGCTGGGTGTGGTGCCGTTTTGGGAGGGTCATGTGGTGGTTTTCGGGGTCTTGTGGGTGAAGTGGGTCTCGGGCAGGGTTGTCGTTTGGGGTGGTTTGGGTTGTTCTAAGATGTTGATTTTGGTGATTGCAAATTTGGTTGGAAAGGAGTTCGGAGCTGTGTGGAAGGGAGGATGACCAGGGGGTTGTTTGATGGGATTTAGATTTAGGACGTTATTTGGTGTTTGATTGTTGTGAGAGGTGGTGGCGGAACCGGGACTTGGGTACTGGTATGTGAGGAGAAGAGAAGAGAGAGTGGAGGAGGAAAATTACTCCAAAAAAATCCCTTTTCGGTAGAAATAGTTTTTAGTTTTTATCTTATTTAGCATCATCTTCTTGTCCGGCTTTCAATTGTTAGTCCAAGAGATTTTAGCAGCCAGTATAGTAATAAAGCTGATTGTTACGGGGATGAAAGTTGCTGTTATGGGGATGAGATGATGTCAGAAGACTGAGTGATAGCATAAAGAGAGGGTCTGTGAGAGAGGGTGGCAGGAGTCGGTGGCAGGAGTTGGTGCCGCCATTGTTGATTTATTTTTTCTTTTTGATTTTTTTGTTTTAAAATTAATATTAATTAAATTCCTTAAAATAATACAAACAAAAACAAAATTATAAAATAAAAATCAAAATCAAAATATAAAATATAACCAAATGATTTAGGCCTTCAAGCCCATGGAACTTAAATTGGGCTTTTATGATTGTAAGCCCAATAAAGTTCACATAACCCAAAAATTTATCTGAATTTATTGAGAATTTGAATCAAACAATTATACCTAAACTTAATTAAGCCAATTCCAATGTATAGATTCGATTTTTAAATTTTCGAATTTATTAAATCCGGACAAAATTAGGTGTCTACAGAGAGGACATGCGGTTGATGAACATTACATGCTGTACAGGAAGGGCTGCATTCCACTTCAGTTTCTCTCATTTTTGCACTTCACCATCTAAGAAATATCTCAATTAGCTTTGTCTAAGGCTGCAAATGTTAGGTATATTTCTTCATTATCGGACAAGACCAGATTTTGTTGATTGACAAAATCTGGTCATTACAATATATAATAGATAATGTTTAATGCCAAATATATGGTCCATTATTTCACTGATTCTCTGGCCATATATATAAAAACATAGTATATGATGATTGTACGTGTATTGAGTTGGTTAGAAAAATTTGAGGCTCTAAGTATACAAACAGAGAGAAAATCCGGTCCCCAAGCACCACCTGTTCTATCATATATCATCTAGTGAGCATTCGAGTGCTCGGAAGACTTAAGATTGATCATAGTAGACAGACAAGCACAGAACGGTTCAACAACAAATTTAATAGAGGTGCAATGACTGGAGGTTAGGATCTCTTGCTTCCGCTTTTGATTGTTTTAACGTATTTCATATCGGATAGAAGCATGTTTAAGCTTGTATGAAAATTTCAACAAATTCTTTAAAAATCAGTTAGCTAGATTGATATTTGTATACAATAGACATATCTAGTTTTCTTGCTTCTGTTTGTCAAATTTTCTCTTCTTGATTGGGATTTTCTCACTTGGAATCATTACCCCCTGAACAAATTTAGATGCCTATTTTACTCTAGAAATGTTATGTCAAATGGAACTATTAATACATGTGGTATGATAACTGGCATCCTGCTCTTTGTTGTTGTTATTCTAGAATTTGCTAAGGTTATTGCTGTAATTGGAAAGATGGTGTTGAAATTAGCTTATTCAAGGAGTTATGTTTTGGTCGTGGCTTCCAATAAATAAGAAAGAAAAATGGATTTATATATGATGTACTGACAGTGTATAACTATACACTGTCAATACACCAGAGGTTGACACCTCATCAATAGGTGTTTATATGCAAATATAAATAAAATTTTTTAATTTGTCCAAAAGAACCTATTGATGAGGTGTCAACCTCCGATATATTGACAATGTATAAAAATTAAACACTGTCAGTGTATTATATACAAACTCAAGAAAAAAAATACTTCGTTTTTTACTGTTTATACTACGTTTTATTTGCACTCCCAAAAGACTACTGATTACACTTCATGAATTTACAATGATAACCTTCATTACGTTTACTCACACCGATCCTTCAGCTCAACACCATCTTCATCACTATTTGTTTGTCTCCAAGACCATCTCCATCGCTACTTGTCTTTGATTGCCGGAGCAGTGGGTTCCATAGGTAACAAAAGAAATCGAGCATCTGGAGAACATAGTCTTGGGCAAGAGCGCGAGACCTTTAGTCTTGGGCAGATGCATCTGTGCGAGACTTTAGCTCCTTAATTAATGGTTGAATGTGTTTCATTTGCTAGATTGTTTAGCCAGCAAACAGTGTGAAGTCTTACGGTCATTGATCAAGCAGTTCACATTGGAGCTAAAAGTATAAGGCTAATGGCAGGAGTGTCAGGACTATAAAACGGAGAAAAGGTTTATTTGATGGTATTAAAGACAAGAAAGTATCGTTTATGTGCCTTTAAAAGCTTTAGATATTCAGTTCTGTGATCGAAGGAAAATCAGGAGAAAAGGAATACATGATGCTTATATACGGCATATGACATTTTCTGTTATTGCTGTGCAGCATTGAGCTAGAATAGAATTCAGAGATGACGATACTCTGGAGCAACGCTTGATTCTCACGGTTGAGAAGAAGAAGATTAACATTGAAAAAGAGAGGAGAGGAAGATGAGGGAAGGGGAAGACGAGTTTATGTTTTGTAAAATTATTAGGGTATTAATGTCTTTTTATATAAGGTTTTTTTTGTCTTATAAATGTTAAAAGTATAGAGAGTAAAAAATGAAGCAGTAATATATGTATCGCCACGAGCAAGGAAGAGAAGTTGAAGGAAAGCTAGTAGAGTTCTCTCCATCAGTCTTGCCCAGGACTTAGGCAAGTGTTTGGGGGTTCCATTGATTCATGGTGGTGTATCCAAGAAACTGTACCAGAAGCTGATCGACAAAATAAACGATCGGTTGTCAGGATGGAAATCCAAGTGTTTAAGTTTGGCAGGACGAACTACATTAATCAGGTCAGTGACTTCAACTATCCCATCGTACCATATGATGACGGCTTATCCACCTAAATCTGTCGACAAACAAATTGATAGATTAAACAGGCGATTTCTTTGGGGTGGATCAGATGCAAAACGAGGACTGCATTTGGTGAGCTGGAATGAGGTATGCAAGTCTAAGTTATGTGGTGGTCTTGGCATTCGGTCAATGCATAATCAAAATAAGGCTTTGCTCTGCATGACCATGACAGCCTTTGGGTTCGTGTGCTACGAGCTAAATATAAAGTACAGGGTGACTTGATCAGACATATGAGTGGAATTGATAAGAAGTCACCAAATTGGTCGCATTCTTGGAGTGGTTTGGTGGTAGCTTGTAAGTAGTTAGTTGAAAGACTAAGGCGTGGGTGGGATCCGGCACAGATACGTTGTTTTGGACTGACGCATGGATTGGCAAACCTTTGTTGGAGCAAATTGGTTCTTGTCCGGATTATATTGATATCTCTTTAAAAGTAGCTGATTATTTTGATGTGTCAGGGGAATGGAACTCTAATTTACTGTTTGCTCATCCACCTAAGGAGCTTGCAGAGACAGTTTTAAGCTGTCCACTACCTAGGATTCAATACATGAAGGATACGTGGATATGGAATTCCTCTTCTGATGGACAATTTACTGTTAAGTCAGCTTATAATTTTCTATTGTCCCAACAGTACACAGCAACTGACGATAATTGGCTATGGATTTGGAAATTGCCAGCTACACATAGATGGCAATTTTTTGTATGGTTTGTTAAAAGGGATAGGCTTCCGACTAATAAGCTTCGGTTCTCATGGGGCATGGCTCACTCACCTGATTGTGAAGTTTGCGGTCAATATGAGGAGACCGTAATGCATGTGCTAAGGGATTGTGTAGTTCCTAAGGAGACATGGAAGAATATTTTACATAGACAGCAAAGACCAAATTTTTTTAGCACAGAATTGGATATATGGCTGGCGGAAAATCTGAGGACAGCTAACGAAACTGTTATTAACGAAACCGATTGACAGTGCATTTTCCTTACTGCTATATGGAGGTTCTGGACGAGGAGATGTGATAAAATATTTGGTGGGTTGAATGCAGAGTTTGATGGAGTTTTTTTAGTAGAGAGGATCTTCCTTGAGGCGGCTGAACTGTTGGATTATGCCCTTAGAACCATTCATTAGATGATTGACTTTGGCATTTTTATGTATTATGACATTTTTATTTATAGTTCATTATTATATTTGTCTTATAACTGCGTAATGTAATCTTATATGATAATGTCCTTAGAATAGTAATAACACACTATTCTTAAAATATCCCTAGTCAAGTATTATTGTGAACAAAGATAACAATGATACGATAAGACTAGTATGTGGTTGACTGATGACCATTGTCATGGATATAGGATATCAAGTCGTCACATAGGTACATGTTAGAGAACTATGTACTAGATCGACCTTCCATGAGAACGCTACATGGATTGTTATATGAGTGTCATAAGCAATTCTCATAGTGATGATGGTGTATATGATCCATTGACTTGAGATCATCAGAGATCCCAACATAGAAAATTGCATACTTTAATGCTGCTAGATGTCATTCGTAATAGGATTGACTATAAAGGTAGTAATTGGGTATGCCTTGATCTATGTAGAGGGATGTTGAGTGATCAAGATAAGATTTATCCCTCTTATATAACAAGAGTGATGTCTTGGGCCCTTTGATAGAGTGAGACTAAAAATGCATGGCTGTGCTCGAATAAGTCAATATGAGATATTGATTTTATTTGTTTAATTAGTCTACTCAGGAATCAAGAAACGCTGATTAGACTATACAAGTGTGACACATTCCATGACTTGTGTCTAATCAAGACATCAAAGGATAAAGGGATTAGACTACACGGTAACATCTATCACGAGTAAGGTTATGTCGAGTTATTGACATTCTCGTTACATGGGTAGCAATGATATGTTGCTAGATACCGCTTATTGCCTGTGACAATTTTGTCATTGCCATTGTTTTGAGAACCTATTGGGTCGCACACTTAGAACGGATCAATGAGGAGCTTAATTAATCCTATTCTGAATTGGATTAAGGATATATCTAATCCTATTCTGAATTGGATTAAGGATATAGTTAATCCTATTCTAAGTAGGATTAGAGTTCTGTTTGGCAGTAAATTTTAGGGTAAAATTTACTGCTTATAAAAGGATGTTTTTTTAAAACAGAGCCGTACAAAAAAAACAGAAAAGGTATTCTTTTAATCGGAGCTAGCAAATCGATTATAAGAATAAAAAACGCTCTTTAAGGCTTCTGATCGTGACACGTTCAAGAGTCGTGAGATCCGTTCGTGTGGATACCATAAAGGCAGGAACGAAAAGTTGTTGCTTGTGACTCGACCAACGACAGAAATCAGAGAAAACGTTAGGTAAAATCTCGAAACCCTAATCAGGCAACTCTTCGAATCGATCCTGGTGGAGGCCGAATGATTTAAATTCCGCTGCATGTTTGTTTCGGTTTCCTTCACGAACTACATAACAACCTCATTAAAGAACATAAACCATTGAAAGAGCAAAGCTTTATCTGTTGGAGGAAGCCAAGAAAGGGATCGGTTAAGGTTAATATGTTGAGGTTTGCCTTGAATCCCACATCGAAAGTATAGGAGAAGTTATAAGGGCTCTCTCCTTATAAGTAATATGTCAGGCTTGATTTGTAAAGTGTCCCAAAGAGTTATAGAAACTGATAGAATAGCTAGGGTTTGGGCTATTAAAGGGTGTAGTTGGGCTTTGGGATCTTTGTTTGGAGTTTGCAATTTTTCTCTCTAAAAATTGCATGGTGGATGTTTGTTAGGAGCTTGCAATTTTTCTCTCTAAAAATTGCATGGTTTGGCTTTGTTAAGAGTTTGCAATTTTTCTCTTCTAAAAATTACACAGTTGTAGTTGTTTGATTGTTTGTTAGATTGGTTGGGTGGTTGTAGGCCAAATTGATTAGGCCAAACCACATTAAAAATTATTGTGTTTGTTTTTTTGCTTTCATCTGCTTTTGTGGGTATTTGGTTTGAGGGATATTTTTTCCAACATAATAAAGATGGCTCCTCACATGGAAACCCAAGGATCTCTGGTGCGGGTGGTGTAATCCGAGATGAAAATGGAAAATGGCTTGTTGGTTTTACAGCACACCTGGGAAGTTGCACAAACATTGTTGCTGAATTATATGGGGTTCGATACGGTCTATTACTTGCTTGGAATGAAGGTTTTAGAGATGTGGAATGTGAACTTGATGCCGCTGCTACCATTGCATTAATACATACAGCAGAGTCACACTTCCATCCTTGTGGCTATTTATTCGAAGACATCAGGGAGCTATTGAGCAGAAACTGGAAATGTTCTATCACCCACACCCTTAGAGAAGGAAATTTTTGCGCGGACGCCCTTGCAAAATTTGGGTGCGACTTAGATGTTGACTATGAAAGAGTTCAAGATCCCCCTCCATTCTTGAAGACTATGCTGCTGGCAGATACTTGGGGAGTTAACTTCCCTAGGAAGTTCTAGTTTAGTTTATTTACATTTCTCTTGTAATCAAAAAATAAAATTCTAAATACGCTCAATTTTTTTTCACTTTACACCCATTTTTCCTCTTTGAATGAACAGTAATCATTGAGTAAAATAGGGTACAGGCAGAAAAAAAGTGGGTGTTTAGAAATTCTGAAAATGAAGTACGAATAGAAGCTTTCAAGACAAAAATGTACGTAAAATTAATTTTATACTTTTTTAAAAAAATATTTTATTATTATTTTATTAAAATTATTTTTTATTAAAAAAATATTAAATAACTAAAAAATATTTAAATTTGAATTCAAAACTTACAATATACTATAATTTACCCTTACATTCTTCCCAATTATCCGGTACCAATGGTAAGTATACATCACCCGAAGTGGGAAATAGCAGCACAGTATAGTGGTTGCAATGGCCAGCCCAGAGGAATCAGACAGCACCGCATATGTGCCTGTCATGAATGCAACCACCATTGCAAGCAAGGCACCAAAGGTACATTGAATGGCCTTAACAAATAGATAAATCAACTCCAGCTTTTTGTTCAATGCCATAGACAAGTGGCACAACACAGCAGTACAAGAAAGCGTCAATGCAGTGGCATCTGAAATAACAAAGGCTTTGAATGCCAGTTCTTTTGTTAGAATTGCATGGCCTTGCTTCGGGTCATTTGGATCACTTCTATAGCCGCCAGGCATGGTCAAAGCAGCTGCAAAGGTAACTGTTGCAATGAGAGTGGCTGCTATTAAATAAGGCTCTCTTTCTTTATTGACAACAGCCATCATGTCGTCGTCGGCTTCGCTACTAGCTTCCTTGCTCTCTTCTTTACTGCCATCTTCTTTATTTCTCTCTTCTTTCTTGCTCTTTTCTCTCCTGCTTTCTTCTCTTTTCACGATCCGCTGATCCGATTTTAGTCCCTTGCGTCCGAAAGTTTTTTTGAATATTGTCTGCAACATCTGATTTCGAAGAGAATGAAATACATTAATAACAAAAATTATTATTAAGTGGAAATCTTTATTAAGCACAGTAGGAATTAAACTATAATATTTTATACTTAATTAATCTTTTAACTCTAAACATATACAATACTTTATATAATCACATTCCTGCACATCTACTAACACGAGTATAAATATATCAGTCGAATCAAGCTTTTATTTTTTTTAAAAAAATTGAGACATGAATTCTAATATTCCTGTCTACAAATCACATAT
Source organism: Heritiera fomes (assembly GCA_032173925.1). NCBI lineage: Eukaryota > Viridiplantae > Streptophyta > Magnoliopsida > Malvales > Malvaceae > Heritiera > Heritiera fomes. The sequence continues at coordinate 9,197,330 of JAPDPM010000002.1, read as the reverse complement.
GCGTTATTCTAACATTTAAATCAGACAATTCTAGAAACAAATCAACATAGAAACAGAAAATTTTAGAAACAAATTAACCGACTCAAAAACGACATGAAAATAATTTTTAAAAAATTATATGAGTTAAAGTTTGGAAAAAACTTATACATTTTCGGTAACAACTGAAAAATATGTTTCGTATTAACGTGCCGACTTGAATTGTAAAACCGTAATTTTTATATTTCACACATGTATGAAATAAAATAAATACGGCATAAATACACGTATTGATATTAACCACGTAAATGCTTCTTTGACTAAAAAATCAGAATAATTTCTAATATATACATGTTATTACTATTTTTCTGACAACTAAAAATTTCAACATTGAATGTTAAATCTCTTACCCCCTCCCCCTCCCCCTCCCCCTCCCCCTCCCAGGGGGTACGTAGACATAAAATGAAACCTGGCCGATGACCTTTTCGGTGACGTAATGAATATTTAAAGCGATCGGGGTTGGTATATTGCTGGCGGAGACGTGTGTACTCATCTCTATCCTTCTCATGTATAAGATTGCTTAAGGATGTATCATCTAAAATTGTCCCAACTGCAGATGTATTGCCACTCTCAGCTGCATAGTGAAGAACATTCCATCCTCTGGCATCAACTTGCTCCCAGCAACCTGATCAAGATCAGCAGTGTTAAATGATCCGATATTTGTACATATAATATATATATATATATATATATAATTTTTACAATAAAAATCTCTAATTAGAGGAAACCAAAGAGGAGAAAGATACCGAGGTTCGAGCTTGTAAAACTTTCGCACCTTAAAAGTAAAAATACGATAATTTGATTTAATGTTTTGTTTGATTTACTAAAAATAATTTTCAAAAAATGATTTTGGCATTTTTTGATGTTTGATTGATAGAAAATTAATTAATCAATGAAAAATGACTTCTTGGTCAATGAAAAATTAGGTTTTTTTTTTTTGAAAATTGTCTTAGGCTTTTAAAAGGAAAGATGTTTTTTGAAAAATAGTTATTTATGCGTAAGCTTATTTACGAAGTTCATGAGTATAATTCTACTCAAGTTAGACCTTAGATAAAATATTATTATATTAATAAAAAATTCTATTTAATTAAATTTAAAATTTTAAATATTAAAATATTAACATTAAAAATATTTTGATATTTTAAGTTTAAATATTTTATTTTATATATTATTAATTTTAAATATTTTTTGGTATAATCACAGATATCTTTATCTATTTTACAGTTTGAGATTGATTCTATTTGGACCATAAGTGGCAATATTTCAATATTAAACAATATTATATTCATATTTTAATAATAAATAATAAATATGTTATTTAATAATATATCTTTTATTTTAATAGTTAATATTTTTAATAATTTAATAATATTTTAATTTACGATACAATGTTTTTATATTTTATTTACAAAATTTCTATGTAAATATTTTAATAATAAAAATAAATAAATAATACTTTTAAAATACTTTCAGTATAAAGTATAATTATTTTAATAGTATAAATATTTTATTATTTCAAAAATAAATATTAATATATTATTAATATTATATATATTAAAATAGTAATATAGCTTTAGATTTCTAAAAATATTAATATAGGTAATGATAACTAGTTTTATTTTAAATGTTTAATAATATAATATTTTTATATTATTATTTTCAAAATATAATTATTTTTAATAAATTTATAAATAAATAATAAATATTTTTAATATTTTTTTAGTTATGTAATTTCATTTTAAAAAATAGATTTTTCAAAAACAACAAAACTACAAGGAAAATTCTATAGTAAGGTCATAAATTTTAACCTTATTATAAGGTTAGCGTAAAAAACATATGATTAAACGTAAATATAAAGTCATTAGGCATAAAAAATGTTAGACGTATCGTAAATACTTGATAATTAACTTAAAATTAATGTAAACAACACATGATTTAACATAAATCTAAAGTTATTAGGTGTAAAATATGTTAGAAGTATGTAAACACATGATAATTAACATAAACATACATTATAGCAAAATTATCATGTGTTTAAATCTATTGACACTAATATTTATATTGATAATCACATTTTTACGATACGTCTAACATTTTTTATGCCTAATGACTTTAAATTTACGCTTAATCATATATTTTTTACGTTGACCTTATAATAAAGTCAAAATTTGTGACCTTACTATAATAATTCCCTACAAGAAATGTTTTTCTTTGACTCATCCAAATACCTAAAAATCTTTAGTTTTTCAAAAAATATAAATTTTTTCAAAAATCATTGTTCGGTGGTCGTTTTTGAGTAAATCAAACGGAGTCTACATGTGATTTTGAACTACACAACAATAATAAATAACTTTAGCTCACCTTATAAATATCACTCTCCTCTTTTCAAAATTTGAATCTGAGACTTTAAATTGTGGTTTTAAATTTTAACATATGTTTTTAATTAAAGACAAAATTTCAAATTTAGTACATGAATGATTAAATTTCAAACTAAATAAATGACATTGGTGTATAATAAAGATTAATTAACTTCAAAAGATATTACCTGGACAACGAGATATAAGTTCCTCCATGATGTGATTGCGGCCATTTTTAGCTGCAAGATGAAGAGATGTCTTCCGATTATCATTTTCGTTGGCATTGTAGGCTGTAGATTTATCCTTATCTAATAGTATTTTCACGATAGGAAGAAATCCCAATGCCGCTGCGTAGCGAAGTGGAAGCCATCCTTGCTCATCCGCTTTTGTCGCCAAAAATTCCATTCTATCTAGTATTTTCCCTGTCATTTCTGTAAGAAAATAAGAAAACACCCCTCTTCATCAATCATTTCATGACTACGTTAATTTACACCAGTAAAGAATGAATTAAATAATTGACAAATACGCTAAGTTATATACATGGTTTCTCTTAATGTAAAATATGTAGAGCGGAAATGTACTAAAATAATATGTAGAGTGGCCTAATGACACACGCGCGCGCACGCGCACACACACACACACATATATATATATATATATATATAGGATTTATATATGATGCACTCACTATCAATGCACCAGAGGTTGACACCTCATCAATAGGCCCTTATGAGCAAATATAAATTAATTTTTTTAATTTGCTCATAAGGGCCTATTGATGAGGTGTCAACTTCTGGTGCATTGACAGTGTATAGTTTCATATACAAACTCATATATATATATATATATATATATATATATTTATATATATATGCCTAATAATCAAATATAACCTTAACATTTTACATAAGATAGATATCAGCTTGCAATATTTTATTGCAAGAAAATCAATCCGTAAACTTTTATTTTACTTTAAATAAACTTCAACGTTTCAAAATTATGTAATTAAGTTCAAAACTATTAAATGACATTAATTTTTGTTAGTATTGCACACGTGGCATGCAAATTTTTTTTGTCAAAAGATATACAGGGAATTTGATTGGTTGTTGAACTGCATCTTTAGCTATGAATTAGCAGTGGTTCACCTTTATCTCCGCAGAGCACTGCTGCATGGAGAGCTGTTCTTTCACCAGGACCCTGATAGGCTGGTAAATTAGTAGCTCCAAAAATCTTATCTACAGCTTTGGAAAATCCATTCTCAGCAGCTAAGTAAAGTGGGGTTTCACCAGCATCATTAACCGTATAAGAATAATCACCATCGTTTGTAATCAATTTTTCCACCACTTTAAGATGATCATAGCGGACAGCTTCATGCAAAGCTGAGTCTTTCACTTTGTTCACCATCCTCGTCAGCTTCATTCTGGCAGCTTCTTGATCTAAGTTCTTATTTTCATGAGTAAATAAGATTTGCACTATATCCTCATGTCCATGTCTAGCTGCAATGTGCAGAAGAGTTTCATCTTTTGCATTTTTTTGATATAAAAGATCCGGGCAAATTTGAAGAATACGTTCCACGAACTTGATTGAGACTTCTTTCCAAGGACCACTGGGACGAGCTTCATTTTTAGCAAAATAGTAACGTGGATAGGACGAAAATCTGCATCTTGCCGTTATGTGGATGTGGAGGATTGTATTCCTATCAAATGGTGTCACTAATTGTATGAGTCGCTCTGAATCATAGTGCTTGAAAGCATCAATTTCCCCTCTTGCTGCCTTGTAATATAGAGAAGAATCCATGATTTCCATGGTGTCTAGCTGGAGAAGACCTTCCATATCTAATTTGATCCTGGTTCCTGGGCTCTAAGAATTTAATTTCTGTTTTTTTTTTTGGAAGAAAAGGATAGAAAAAGAACGAGTGATTCACAGAAAAAGTTTGTTCAAGCTACAATCTATAGTTTTGAAAATCACAGACACACACACACACACACACACACACACACACACACACACACACACACACACACACACACACACACACACACACACATATATATATATATATATATATATATGTAGTATAGGAAGTAGAAAAGGGCAATTTTGTCCATTAAAGATTTGCCAGCCAAAGCATTATATCATACCTAAGTTAATTTTGTCACATTTTTGGTATTGAATGCTTGTTTTCTTTTGGATGAATTTTTGAAGTGACCATAACATTTTAAGAAATGGCAGTTGGCAGTATTTTCTTACAATTTTAGGTCGTGGATATGTATTGAGGTCTAGGTTTTTGGATAACTTGCAGTCAATATTTCTTTTATAGGCCAATTAAAGGAGAACAAATTCAAAATGTTCAATTTCTACAATAAAAACATGTCATTTTCGAAGAACAAACTCGATATTTTAAGAGTTTTAAAGCCTATAATCTATAACTATACATTAAAGGAATTCTTTTTTGGTTAATAGTTGACACTTATCCAGCTTTAATATTCTCTCTTTCTCTTCCTTGTGCCTCATAACTGTCTTTTTTTCTCCCTTTCCTTTCCATTTCTTTTTTTTTTCCTTACCCTCTTTTTTCCTTGTGACACAACCAATCCAACTTAGCTCCAAAATTCTGCTGGATGTTAATTGCCTAGCCAAAATGATGCTTACTATTAGAGAAACTCAACAATCCAAAAACCAAAAAAGGAGAAAGAAATCAATGCTTACTGTTAGGGAAGAATAAAATGTTTAAGAAGAAAGGGGTAATTTGTCCAACTATATACGAAAGGAATCCATTTTTGAGGTTAATAGCTAACACTTGTCCAGCTTTAATATATTCTTTCTCTTCCTTTTCTCTTTAGCATCTTTTTTTTTCCTTTTCCCTTTCCTTTCTTTTTTCCTTTCTCTTTTTTTTTTTCCTTTTGACATAACCAATCCGACGCTTATTTTTAGGGAAACTCAACAATCCAAAAACCAGAAAAAGAGAAGGAAGCGACGCTTACAGTCAGGGAAAAAAGTGTTTGGGAAGAAAGGGGCAATTTTGTCCATAAAAGACTTGCCTAACCTGAACATTATATCATACCTAGCTTAATTTTGTCCCATTTTTGGACCTGAATACTTGTTTTCTTTTGGATGCACTTCGAAAGTGACCACGACATTTTAAGAAATGGTAGTTGGCAATATTTTTTTACAATTTTAAATATGATACGATATACAATATGTGGATATGTAAGGTTTAGGTTTCTGGATATGCTGTAGTCAATATATTGACCTTTTATAAGCCAATTAAAGTTGGAAAAAAAATCGAAATGTTCACTTTCTAAAATAAATAGCTTGTCATTTTTTAAGATCAAACTCAATATGCTGTGAGTTTTATTATATATGTGAAGATGTTATAGTCAAAGAAAATGCTTGTTATTTTTTAAGATCAAACTCAATATTTTGTGAGTTTTATTATATATGTGAAGATGTTATGGTCAAAGAAAATGCCCACAAACTTTATGAAAAATGGCATCTTTGACAAAAACAAAGAAGAAAAAGAAAGCTAATTCTATTGAAAATAACAGCAACATGCAACGTCGCCATTCATGTACCATTGTAATAAAGATGAAAGCTAAAAAAAAATGCACCACTAGTACTTTGAATGCCCCTCTTATATATGTTCATCTATTGATAGACAATTTTAATAAAACAAGTAAGAGTCAAACTTGGAGGCGTAGGGCAAATGTAATGAAAGTTTGGGTTTGTTTTGTTGGGGTTAAGTGTGTCAATGGTGAAGCAATCAAAAGGGATGAGTTATGAGAAGTCCCTAAACAGTGGGCACCTTGAATGTGTTCTACATATATCTTTTATAGTATATTAAGGGATAATGTAGATAGCTCATTTTGTCCGAGATCTTGGATAGTGTTTTTTGGTCCATTGTGGTTAATCTAGTTCCAATCCAAAATTAAGTTAATTCTTGAGTGATTGCATTTGAAAATTCAATTCTCTTTGATAATGAATCCCAAAATTTACCTTGAATTTGTCATGATATATTGGATTTTTAAATTGAGTTTAGAACTTTATTTGATTTTGGACTTTAAATTATATTTTGACCTTGTTAGTTGCTTGACTCATTTTACTAGTTTCATTATTTTTTGTTTAAGTTTTATTATTTTAATCTTATTTTATTTCATTTTCAAAAAACAAAAAACTTGAAAAATCATAAAAGAAAAATAATTATTATCCAATTCACTGTTAGTGGAGTTTTTAAATTCTATGAGCAGGATTAAGATAATGACATGTATTTATTTTATTTATTTATTTTTTAATTCTTCATAAACAGCATGTGTTTTCATTTTAACCTTAGAGTTAAAAAACTCTTTTGTTAATGTATGAGATAATAATCTATAGTAAAACCAAAAAAAGTCATAAAAGTAAATTTTGATCAGGATTAAATCACTCTTTAGCAAAGATAATCAAGAGATAAATTACCAAAATTTGATAAGTTTCAGGAGATTAGATTAAAAATTCGAAATATAAATTAACTAAAGCACAATTTATGTCTATAAAAAAAGAAGGAAGAAATAATGACAGAAGGAATGGAATCAGGTTAAAACACAAAAAAAGAAAACATATTGAAACCAGAAGGAACCGAAGAAAAGTGTAAAAATTGTCAATTATATATGCATAAATTATTGACTGCACAAACTCTAATTTCCAATTCATAGGATCTTCAAATTTAATAATTTTCATTGATTAAAGAAATAAATTATTAAGTATATTTTACTCCATGGAAACTTTTAATTGAAGAAGACGATCCCATTCTTGATAAAGAGAAAAAACAGTGTTTCTCTCTCTTTCATTATGTCTTTCTATGTTCTTTCCGACGAAAAAAGTCCTAATTAAAAGAATTATCTTCCATCAAAGTGCAATTATCTTTCATAAAACTACTACTTCTCAAATTAGACCAATAAGATTGTAGTAATTATTAATTTATATATGCTTTTTATTAAAATATGATATATATATATATATATATATATATATATATATATGGGTCACAATAATCTTACGTTCTCCCACTTGGCCTATGTAACATCATTTCACTTTATGGATTTCTAAAGAAAACATAATGCAAATAGTATAAAGTAAAATCTTTCATACATTGATTACATCAGATATTATTATTAAGTAAAAGCTAATAAGAGTCTTAGTTGTTGTATATTATTATATATTTCCTTCCATGTACTATGTTATCAACTTCGAGTTACTTTGAATGAGAAGCACAATAATGGTCAAACAATAATGTCTTGGTAAGAGATAAATCCCGTTAACATTTATGTAGATCATTTATATATATATATATATATATTAATAGAAATAAAACAGGATATGCATACTATGTAGAAAAAATATTGTAAATGAGCTCAAAGTTTCAAATACATAAAAATCATAATGTCATACCATAATGTTCATTAGTGATTTTGAATAATGCCCATTCATCCAACATGTTCATTAAATGTTTTAGGTTGTAACCCTTTAGTTAACGGATCTGCAATCACAAGATTTGCGCTAATATGTTCAATTGATACTCTTTGTTTCTAAACTTCTTCTTGAACTCTCAAGTATTTAAATTTCATATGTTTAGCACCTTTGGAATACTTGTCGTTCTTGAGAAAAAGACTATTGCGGAGTTATCACAATAAATTTTTAGCAGCTTGGCAATAGTATTGACAAATTTAAGTTCTGAAATAAAGTTTCGAAACCAATTTCCATAAATTTTGGTCTTATAGCATGCCGCAAATTTGGCCTTCATAGTGGTTGCAATGATGACAAACTCTTCACATTCTTCCATGAAAATGCTCTCCCATTTGCTTTCATTTCAATTCATTCTTTAGACATTGTATAAGATTAGATTTGTTCCCTTTTTGAATTGGAACAACACTTGCTGGACACTTTTCATTCTTAAATCTCTCTAAAATTTTATTTATATATGCTTTCTAAGACAATCGTAACAATCCTCATGATTTGTCTTGGAATAGTTCAATTCCAATCACATAAGTTATCTCTCCCATATCTTTCATTTAAAAGTTTTGAGAGAGAAATTTATTGATTCAATATAATAAACCAAAACCATTAGTTGCAAGCAAGATGTCATTAACATACAAAACCAAAATATAAACTTAGTCCATTGATCTTCATACAATGATCAATGATGTTTTCCTTAAATCTAAAGCAATTAAAATATCATTAAATTTAAGATACTATTGTCAAGAAGCTTGTTTAAGTATTATATTGATTTTTTAAGTTCACACTATGTGTTCCTTTCCGTTAACTAAAAAAGCCCCCAATTTGGTTCACGTAGATCTCTTCTTCTAAATTTTCATTCAGAAAGACAGTTTCACATCCATTTGATATAACTCTAAGTCAGAATGAGCTATCAAAGCCATAATAATTATAAATGAATCTTTCTTTAACACTAGTGAAAAAGTCTCATTGTAGTCAATGCATCATTTTGAATAAAATCTTTAATAACAAGTCTGGCTTTATATTTTCCAATATTGCCTTTAGAGTCATGATTGGTCTTATAGACCCATTTACACCCAACTCTTTTACAACTTTTAGGCAATTTAACGAGTTTTCAAACTTCATTATATTCTATAGATTTTAACTCATCTTTCATGACTTCTACCCATTTAATAGAAATAAGGCTTTCAATTGTTTATGAAAATGAATCTGAATCATCACCAATTCCTAAGTCATATTCTGACTTGAGTAGATATACCATATATTCATCAAGAATAGCAGATTGTCTTTATCTTTAAGACTTTCTTAATGTTATTCCTTGAGGCGCACTAATTACAGGTTCATTAAGAATAGTTTCATTTTGAGGTGTTTGAGCATTTGTTGTTCTTGCGAATAGTCAAAACATTCTACAATTTTAGGAACAACAACTCTTGATGAGATTATGGGTAAAGGGCCTTGCACCCTAATCTCTTTAATTATCACATTACGTGACTATTCACTCTCATTAACTTTATTATCCACAATGAATCTTGCATTTCAAGTTTCCACAATACTCGTACTATGGTTAGGACTATAAAATTTATACTTTTTAAATTTTTCTAGATAACTAATGAAGAATTCGTTGATTGTTCTTAAATCTAGTTTTTTTTGTGGATTATAAATTCCTACTTTCCCTAGACAGCTCTAAACATGCAAGTGCCTTAAACTTGGTTTCCTTCCGGTCCATAATTTAAAAGGTGTTTTGGAATTGCCTTATTAAGAATCCTATTCAAGAGATGAAGAAGCTAGGTTGTTAATAGATGAAAAAGTAGCAAATAAGAGAGCTTCAACATTATGCTCCTTGTGGGGGCAAAATCTTCAGAAGTTTTTGTGCAGAAGTCTTGAAGTTAGTTTTTTTTTTTAATAGAAAGTGATCTTAAAGACAATCTTATACATGAAAATATGGTGTAAGAATGTTTTATAGTAATTACTTTGTAATTTTTTAATGAAATAAAATGGCACAATTTATCCAATTTGCATAGTCTTGATTTTAATTTCAAATAATCAAAATTTACAAATAATTTAATCCCATGTTTTATTTAAAAATTAGACTACATTTTAAAAAAAATTGTAGTTTATTTTCTATAAGTTTGACTATGATTTCTCCTTAAATGTGATCTTTATTTATATATTATACTACATATCAAAAATCGTAATCTATACCTATGTCAAATTAAGTTACTGTAGACACTTAATTTTATTCGAAATTATAATTGTATTTAAATCAAGTCTCGTTTTAGTTTTAATGATTTGAGATTGAAGCTTGCTTGTTAATCAATTCTATTTAATCTTACACTTAATTAATTTTTGAAAAACAAATTGAGTAATCTAGTATTTGAGATTAATTTAAAATTTGAATTAGTTCAATTATAGTAAAAATCGAATTCTGTCTTTAGAGATTGATTTCAGATTTATCTTAAATAATTGAGTCTTTTCCTTAATTTGTTAAAATTAATTTAAATCATTTGGATTAAAGCCAATGATCTAATGAGCCCAAATTAATTGAATATTGGATTCTTGAAGTCAAAGATCTAAGCTTTTTTTCTTTTTAATTTTTTATTTTCGAATTTATATTAAAATAAAAAAATTAAAAAAAGGGCGAAAATTAGTGTATCAGATGTTTACTTTTTTTAGAATCAAAAAATAAATAAAAAAGAGGAGAGCTGGTGTCAGTGCCGATGCCAGCATAGAAGGCTGTCAGCCTGAGTCTAGCGCTGACTTCTTCAACAGCCACATTGACAAACACAGAGGAACTTAGGAAAAATCTACAAGATGGATTATAATCCTGGATCTCAGGGATTTGATCCGTTTTTCTTTACTAAAAATGCCTCGACAAAACAGAGTCCTGTTAAACACAAAAAAAAAAAAAACCAATCACCCAAAATCCAGATCAGAATCACAAATCATAAGGCACATTCAAAGAAATATAGAAAGTTTAAAAACAAGAAACGAAACCAGCGGCAAGGAAGACAGCGGCTTCGGCGACGGGCTGGAGGCTTGAAGCTCGATGCGGTGCAGCTCAAGGTTGGAGATCGGAGACTACGCGCGGCAACCGAAGCGGAGGATCGCAGCTGAGCAGAGGTGGGCCAACCGTTCACTGTCTCGGTTCAGGGAGAGACCAGATCTGAGGCTAAAATAAATAGTAACGAAAACGAGAGCTTACCCGACTGTGAGGACTCTTACTCTTTGCGTTTGGTTTTTTTATTACTTGTTTTTTTTTATTTCATTTACTTGCCTTTGACGTGCGTAACATATTTGTTTGGGCTAAGTTGAATGGTTGGTTTTGGGCTCTTCATGTGTTGGCATGGTTTGGGATATAACTTGAAGTTGGGCTTATTGTGTGTTGTTGGTTCTTTCAATTCATGTTTCCGGTGTATATATGCATGGGTTTGGTCTTGTTAAATTGATTGATGTTTTAATCTAAGAACTAAAAATGATTTTAGCTCTTGAAGTATGGATGAATAATTTAATTTTAGGCCCCCTGGAAGTAGTTTATTTTAATTTCCATAAACATTAGGTTAGAACTTGATACGGTTATAGTTTTTATACCAAGAATAAATTTATAAATGCAATAATAAATATGTGATGGAATAAGATAAAGTAAAAACAAATTCAAAGAACATAGTGAAAGGAATCCTTTAAATAACAACAACAATAGGAAGGACGATCTTTGAAAACAATTAGAAAAACTCTTAGAAATATTAACATAATACAAATATATTATATATATATATATGGAAAAATGAATAATTATACAGGATACGAAAATAAATTGGATAATAATAAAATTTTTAATAACGTTAATAAATTTTATAGAAGTCCCTAAGTGATGGACTTACTCTATGAATTTCCCAAAAGTGTTGAGACATTTAAATAAAGGATCTATGTGGCATAAAGTATTAATAATAAGTAATAAATATGAAATTTCAGTTAAGAAATAAAACTTCGCTAATTAATAAAATTTATGAAATTATATAGAGTTGTTTCTCAAACGGTTCTCAGGTGAGGAATTTTATTTAAATCTTACCAAATGTGTTGGAAAGATTTCAAAATATTAAAATAAAGTGTAAAATATTTAAAGTTAAAAAAATAAAGATAAAATAAAATTTTTTTACGGAGGAAAATTTTAAAAATAAAATCTTACGACAAAACCTCTTCAAGGGAATGAGTGATTTTCTTAATTACTCTTGATGTGAGAGAATTTATTAAATTATATTGGAAGTGTCAGAAAATGTATAAGAGAATTCTTAATACTTAAATAGTAAATGAAAAAATAAAAATAAAATAATAAATATTAAAAGACCACTTTAGTTAACAACTTTTAAGATAACATGTAATTAATTGGTACTGTCTATCAAACGGGTGTTGTAGGGGAATTAATCTCTTCTCCACATGTAACTGTACTCCCGAACCTAATCGTAGGAATGTAGACTAAACTTTACGGGTCTTGTGGGGGAATTAATCCCTTCTCTACACGTAACCGTACTCCCGAACCTAATTTTAGGAACATAGACTAAACTTTATCTTTAGAGTCAAATAGGTGGTCAATCAAACCTAGCTTAAAAAGATTGGTGTTGACTCCATAAAATTTAAAATCTAGCGATTAGGTCTCCGAATTCAAACGTTATGACAGCTATGATTAGAAAAACTAATTTTTTTACCTTAAACTACTCTTTTTAAATGTAGTTTATGAGTTTTTTTTTTCCTTACAGTGCTTCTTACTTTTTCAACATTTTGGTCAAATTTTAAAAAATATTTTCTTAACTAGAAACTTCTTAAATATTGCTCATTGTTGAGTATTAGAGTGCACCTCGAAGTGAAACTCCAATGCCCCTCATTGTTTTTTCTTTTCTTGATAAGCATGATATTCAAAATTTGGCGATCTCTACATCTCAAATTTAGCTTATCCAAAATAGTCATCAACAAAATTTAATCATAAGTTTTTAATTGAAATAGATAAATAAAATAAAATATATTTGTTAATTAGAATAATAAATAAGATCAAAACAAAATAAAAAATAATTTGAAATAACATAATTATCCTTATAATTTTATGAATTATCCAAGGTAAAATAAGAATGTAATGAAATTTATTGAACATTTGTTATTAAGCTTAACACTATTGAAGATGTATTGACTCATAATTTCATCTAAAAGTTTAAATTTTTTCTAACATAAATTAAAATCTTAAAATTTATTTTTATTTTTGTAATAGATAAATTTTTTCATAAATCAAGTCAAACATGCACAATATTTGATCTCAATTCTCAACCCATCAAAATTAACGAGAATACTTTTTATATAATAAATCTAAAAATATTAAAATATAATAAATATCAAAATTAACAAAATGTTTGGTATTGTGAAAGTATTCACTTTGCATTACAATTTAAATGGTTGTAATCACTTTGCAGTTACTTTACCTTTTATTGCTGCAAAGTGATTGCATTCCCCACCCTTATGTAAAGTTACTTCGCAACAATTATACTATAGATAAAAGTTTGTGAGATTCTCGCCACCAAGTGAAGCCACGTTCTGTTGTCCATTCATGAACGCGTTTCTCACCTCTCTCGCTACTGAGTGTCTTTCTTGCTTCTATTTTCCTGCTTTTTCTCGCTTCTGTTGTCCCGGTTTTTCTTTCCCCAGCCCAGTTTTTCCTTTCCCATGTTGTTTTACTTATGTATTAAATGAGCTGATAAATCAGCTTCTCGTCCAACAATGCCACTCGATTGTTTTTGGGTATTGTGTGTGTTGGTTCTTGGGATTGATTTGTTGTTTTTTTCATCTATATTTAATGTTTGCTCTTCTATCTCTTGCCGTTGGTTTCGGTTTTGTTGCCTATGCATCATTTGTTCCTCTGTTTTCCCACTGCTTCTATAGATTTTTCCTTGATTTTTGCCACGTGGTGCATGGGGATTGTTGTGGTCTTACATTTGTTGCTTTCCATTTTTCCCCTGTTTTTCTTTTTCACGCGATTTTCCTCCTTGGTTCTCATTGGTTCAATCGTTTGGTCGTCATTCTGTTGTCCTTCTTCGCTGTGTTGGTAGCCTCTAATCGGTATTTTCCTCTTCCTTTCCTTGTCTGTGTTTTTCCTTACCACCCTTCAACTGATTGTTGTTCTCTTGTGTTCTTTCTTGTTATATATGGCTATTTGTTTAGTTTTGTGTGCCTTTATTTTTTGTTGTTCGTTTGTTATTTCCTCTGCCTTACTGTTTGTTCAGTCTCGATGGTTTGCCATTATATTGGTCCTTTTTTGTTATAGATTTTTTTTTGCTATATTCATTGTGGTTCTGGTCTTTGACTATTTTTGTCTTGATTACCTTTTTCTTTTTTTCCTCTTTTTCCCCATGTTTCCTTATTGATATGTTGTTGTTGGTCAACATTTAAAGCTCTTCTCTTTTGTAGTTGGTGCTTTAATTGTTGCTTGTTGTGGTTCTGCTTATATTCTCGTGTGCTCCTGCTTGTGTTTCCTTTTCTAACTGTGTTTTTCCCTACCTTTTTTATGCATTTTCTCCTGCTATGCTCTCTGTCGATTTTTTTTTTGCTCTAGTTGTGTTCATTTTGTTTTCTGGTATTTTGTGTTTTCGGTTTTGGTTTTATTTTGCTCCCTTTTTTCCCTTTTATTTTTTCGTTTGTTTATTCAAGCTGTGTATTAATTGTTTTTGTGTTCTTATACCCCATTTTCTTTTTTTTTTCCTCTGACGTTTCTTTTAGTTTTAGGATGTTGGTTCTCGGCTGGGTTGATCTTTTTTCGCTATCTTGTTCCCTTCGGCGGAATTTTTATTTTGTGTTTATCTGGTTTTTTTTGCATTGTAGCTATGTATTTTGACTCGATCTATTCTATTTTGCCCGGGTGCCTTTTTCGCTTGGTTTATTTGTTTTTCCTCTTGCATGCTTTTGGCATTTGTTTTATTTTTCCCTCTTTTCCCTTTTATGTTCGATGGTTAGTCTTAATGGTGATTCTTGTGCTTGATGGGCATTGTTGTTTACTCGTTTGATCTCTTTTTGTTTTGAGATGTTTCTGTTTTCTATAACTGTTTGGTTGTTTATGTGTCATTATTTTGGTTAGGTTGTTTGGGATTTGGTTATTTTTGTGGTATTCTTGGTTTCTTGTTGTTGTTTTCTGCTTTGCTTCTATTTATATAATGTGTCCCATTTGTTTCTCTGTGTTAGTTCTGGTTATGGCCTTATATTTTCCTGTGTGGTTTATTCTTGTTCTCTGTGCTCTCTTCCTCTATCTGCATTGCATTGTGTTTAGGCTGCCTGAGTTTCATGTTGGTTCCCCCGATTTTTCCTTTCCTGTGGTTTCTTGCATTAGACTTGTTGTCAAGCCAATTCATATGGTTAATAGAGAGTTAAGCAAACAAAACAGGCTGAAACGGAGTTAATATGTTAAGCACAAAAAATCTAGAGCTTGCAGAGGTGCTCACACTCGACAAGACCAGTCATCGTTGGGTCAGAGTTCATCTAAATGTTATGGATTGAGTTGGACTATTGAGATTGGGCAATATGACAGAATTGGATTGGTTAGCTTGTCTTCTGATATTCGTGGTGAAAATGGCAATTCAAATATTGATTGTTAGGTTGTTTACATGTCATTATTTTGGTTAGGTTGTTTGGGATTTGGTTATCTTTGTGGTATTCTTGGTTTCTTGTTGTTGTTTTCTGTTTTGCTTCTATTTATATAATGTGTCCCATTTGTTTCTCTGTGTTGGTTCTGGTTATGGCCTTATATTTTTCCATGTGGTTTATTCTTGTTCTTTGTGCTTTCTTCCTCTATCTGCATTGCACTGTGTTTAGGTTGCCTGAGTTTCATGTTGGTTCCCGCGCTTTTTCCTTTCCTGTGGTTTCTTGCATTAGACTTGTTGTCAAGCCAATTCATATGGTTGATAGAGAGTTAAGCAAACAAAACAGGCTGAAACGGAGTTAATATGTTAAGCACAAAAAATCTAGAGCTTGCAGAGGTGCTCACACTCGACAAGACCAGTCATCGTTGGGTCAGAGTTCATCTAAATGTTATGGATTGAGTTGGACTATTGAGATTGGGCAATCTGACAGAATTGGATTGGTTAGCTTGTCTTCTGATATTCGTGGTGAAAATGGCAATTCAAATATTGATTTGTTAGGTGTTGAACTTGTGCATCTGTAAGCTTTGGCTAGTCTTTGTTCGAATATAAGGCCTGGTGGTGTTGAATGTGAGGTTGCGATAAAAGGTGTATCTCAAGTTACATCGTCAATTGTACTACCAAGTACTTTTTTGCTTGCTAATACTCTTTTTGTGTTTCTCTTTATTATATTTGCTGAATTTTTAACTTAATGTTTATTTGGTTCAGTGTTTGCTCGGCAAAGCTATCAAGTTTGTTTTCCCTTGATTGTTTGCCAAATGGTTTCTTTTTGTTCTTTATTTGGGTGGTTCTTTTTTATGTTTCACTTTGTTTTGTTATTTTTTGTCTCTGTTATTATGTTAGGGATGATATATTTTTTGTTGGTTCTGATATTTTACTTGCTAATTTCTTATACAATAGTTTGTATTTTTTTTGGTTGATCTTAAGCACGAAGAAGGTAAAGAGATCAAGATGTTTTGAACCTATCATGCACCGACAACGTAGGTAATATATATATATATATATATATATTGCTTGTCAAATGTTGTCGATTTTCATTGGCTGTTATCCGTTCAAGTATTTTTTTATGTTCTTCAATGTACTGCAGATTGGCTTAACCAGATGGATTCCATTTAAATTGTCAAAAACATTCTTTGCCTGTCTTTGGTCAATGATCTTCTCTGCTTGGCAATGCTTGTGCTGATCTTATTTCATTCTGGTATTTGTTTCTTTGTTTTTCACCTAAATTTGCAGGTTTTTGTTATTGCTTGTTGTTTCTGAGTTTGTGTTTTCTCCTCTTCTTAATTACTGTTTCTTTTTGTGCCTTTAAAATCATGTCTAGGTGATCAAGTTCTTGATCAAGATGTTGTTCAAATTTTTTGTGCTAAGTTAACACTTTGTTTTCCTTTTTTTTCCTCTTTCTGTTTTTGCACATATCTTTTTCCTGTGTATGCCTTTGTTGTTCTCTTGTTAGTTTTTAGTCGATGATGCTGTTTGCTATCTTAATTTGTTTATGCTTGCTGTAGATTTAAGAGAAACCAATGGATCAGATCAAGCTTTATCTGTTCGTTTAGGATTAATGGGTCATCAAACACCTTTGAAAAAGGATGTTTTATCAATTCTGTCACTTTGCATTCTAGAGCTAATGATATTGGTGATTTGGAAACTGTATCGTTTTGTAGCACTATGAGATCAATCAGATTTGATCAATCTTTTGGTTTGTCTCCTGGCTCTGTTCCTCCTCTGTATGATATTGGCTCTAGTAGTAGATCCATGGAATGTCAGTCATTGCCTTCAGTAGTTAATCTGGTTTCTCAACCTTTTGCACCATCTGCTATCGAACCTGATAGTATTGGCTTGGTTCGTTTTGAATCTGAAGGTAATTCCTCTCTTTTCTTGGTTTTTATGAAATTTATTTATGTTTTCGGTTCTTGCTTTTGTAATTCATCTTTTTGCAGATACATAGTTAGATTTGTCTTGGTATTCTTCTTTATCCTTAGTTGTCCATTTTCCTTTTCCTGTTTTGCCAGGATATGATGCTGGTGAATGCAAGACTCAACCTTCAAATTGTTAGTTCTATCTTCCTTGATTTATGTTGTTGTTCCACTTACTTGCTGTGTTGTTTTTGCTTTTTATTTTCCCTCTTTTTGTTCTTCTGTTAAGGTAAGATTTTTTCTAAAAAGTTTTGTTTTTACTTTTTGTCCTTTTGTTATAGGCAAATATTTTGAACCATTGAATCTTGGTGGTCTAGACTATAAATGCCCATACTATTCTGCTAAGACATGGTATGACGAGAGAATCAAAAAGTGTGGAAACACTCAATTTCCTATTTTTGGTTTATGTTGTAAGGAAGGAACTGTGGCTCTACCCTAGGCAAGGATAACTCCACCTATCTTTAATAACTTATTGAAATATAAAGGTGGGCAGAGAGCTAGGAATTTCAGAGAAAATATCAGGGCCTATTATTCAATGTTCCAGTTTACATCAATAGGTGGCAAAATAGATCCTCATGTTAATGATCGAGGTGGTCCTTATGTTTTCAAAATTGGAGGCCAAGTGCATCATCGAATAGGATCTTTGTTACCACCTGATGGCAAGCCCCCCCAAATTTGCACAACTATACATATGTGATACAGAAAATGAAGCTATTAATCGTATGAGAGCTTTCCAAGATGATCAGACTTCTGAATCGATTGATGTTGCTATTATCTGGGCCTTGATAGAGATGTTTGATCAGGTCAATGCACTTGTGAAGGTTTTTAGAATGGCAAGAGACTAATTTGTTGAAAAAGACTATGCTCTACTTCGGCTGCGCCTCATTGGTGCAATAGACCACCGTGACTGGCAATATGATTTACCTTTGGTCAATGACGTAGCTGGTTTGATTGTTGGTGAGGAAGAAGGTCCTCAAGATGATAGAGATATTATTGTTGAGGAAAAGTTTGATAGCTTGAAACGCATCAATGAACTTCATCATGCTTTTATGGTAATGTAATATCTGATACTTTTCCCTTTTGGTGATCATGGATTTCATTTAGGTATCAAATATAGGGATTCAAATCGACAAAGTAGTAAAGAGTGCAAAAATGTAACAATGATTGAATACTATGCATATTTGATACAACAACACTTGTCAACGGGACATACTCTGCTTAGAGGAGGCAAATTGTTCTAGCAGTTTGTCGTTGATGCTTTTTTATGTGCTGAACGTATGAGATTACAATGGATTCGTGACAACCAGCGACAATTAAGATCAGAAATCTATCAAGGAGTTCATGATGCAATCACTAGAGGTAATGTTGACAGTCATGCAATTGGTAAGCGCATTACTTTACCATCATCCTTTGTCAATAGCCCTCGTTTTATATTTTAGAACTACCAAGATGCTATGGCAATTTGCAGGCAATTTGGAGAACCAGATTTGTTTATAACTTTCACATGTAACCCAAAATGGTTAGAAGTTGATCTGGCACTATCCCTTATTCCTGGACAAAAAATACAAGACAGGCCAGATATATTGACAAGACTGTTCAGGTTAAGGTTAAAAGCTTTGATGAACGATTTGGTTAACAAAAGACAATGTGGTTGAACAATGGCAGGTTGTTTCTGACTTACCTCTTTTTTCTATACTTTTGCTATTCTGTTTTCTTGAATATTTCTTTCCTTTCTTTTTAATAAAATCATTTTCTCTTGTCTTGCAGTTGTCTATACAATTGAGTTCCAAAAATGTGGTTTGCCACATGCTTATATCTTTTTATGGCTTTATCCTGAGGATAAATATTCAACATTGGAAGATATTGATAGAATCATATCTGCAGAGATACCTAACAAAGGAAAAGATCCTGTTGCTTATGAAGCTGTTTCCAACTCTATGATCTATGGTCCTTGTGGTTCAGCAAATACCACATCTGCATGCATGAAGAATGGTAAATGTTCAAAGTGATTTCCTAAACCCTATCAACCTCATACTATAGTCAACGAGAATTCTCTCATATTGTCACATCCCGTTACCGTATTTTTCACCTTATTTTACACGATTCCTTCGGTTGGGCTGTCTGTGATACTTCACTTTTACTAACTGTTAAACAAATGTACAGTACATTGTTTATATTATACACATCCCCTATCTTAATTAATCAGATAAGTAGTACTGCAGATATGTCTAAATACAGAAAATAAATAATCGTACCTCATATAAATCAGTCGGTCTGTCACATTGTCCTTTGTGTACAGCCGTAATTCACAATCTTTAAGATCTCACAATCATTAAAACCTGAAATGTTTAAAATTAAGGGGTGAGCAAACCACGGCTCAGTAAGAGAGTTATATGTCACACTTGATATTCAGCTATCTATATGCTGAAAATATTTTTTTTTTCTTCACTTTCTTTAAAATCTTCCTAGCTGGCTCTAGGCACACATGTAGCAAGGATACTACAGTCGGCTAGGGATCCAGATAGAATAAGGTAGGTATTTTAGAATACCATACTTGTCCCGGAACCTAGAAGCAACTGTAGAGAATATCAATTTTGTTGTTTCAAAACGATATAATTTTCGTTTTTCCACAGAGTAAACCACTTGTTCCTTTCCACTTCAGTATACTTTAAAACACTTGACAGTTCAGTAATAAAAACAGTGGTTTACTTCTCTTCTCTTCTCTTCAGTACAGTAAAAACAGTACAGTACAGTGATTTGCAAATATCAAATCATTGGATAATTACTTCTTCGATTTTCTTTATCTTAGAAATAATTCTTATGTTACTCTTTTAGAATAAACATTTATTTCTCTTTTCAAATCAATAACCGTATCGTACTAAAGCCTCATAAAAAATGCATTTAAAATAGTCATAGTATCGATATATGCAGAAAACAAATGCCATAATAATGCATTTCATACTTTAAATCATTGTATGAATTCTTTAATGCATATATCTAAAATTCATACTTGTTTCAAACATGCATCATACTTTAGAAACTTAACATCATAATTAATAAAACGTTTCATACAATTCATGGAGACTAGGCAGAATCATATAGCCAGTATGCGGTCATGACACTTACTTCTTCCTCCGAAGAGGGAACGGAATACCTATGGCCATGGTATGGGCTGTAGACCTGATCAGGGTCGTACAGCGAACATGCACCACGAAGGACCAACATACCCACAAAGGAAGAAAACATACACAATGTGGGCGAGAACATGCACGACGTGGGCTAAACATATGCCACAAGGGACGGAAACATGCACAA
Source organism: Heritiera fomes (assembly GCA_032173925.1). Taxonomy (NCBI): domain Eukaryota; kingdom Viridiplantae; phylum Streptophyta; class Magnoliopsida; order Malvales; family Malvaceae; genus Heritiera; species Heritiera fomes. The sequence continues at coordinate 9,176,558 of JAPDPM010000002.1, read as the reverse complement.
TGTGGCAAGCATGACAGGCAATAACATAAACTATAGGAAGGCCTTAGTCTCAAAACTTACTTTCATACAATTGATATAAAATAATAAGGACCGGGCGTGCCAGGGTCTAAGTTAGCCTGGGGTGTGCCACTCCGATACCTTTTTCGGAAAACATATACTTAAATCATACAACTGATATAAAATAGTAAGGATCGGGCGTGCCAGGGTCTAAGTTAGCCTGGGGGGTGCCACTCCGATACCTTTTTCGGAAAACATACTTATAGCATTATTGAAAAATATACATAGAAATCATAAATTCGTTTAGCTAATTATCAAAAGACTATGGAATTTAATTTCAGAACGAAATTCATGCTTCAAACATTTCTTTATAAATTGCGATGAAGACAGTTTGAAAAATCATCACTGAACATGTAAAAGGGTAAAACTGTTTTTTTTCCACCATAAAACATATATGCACGTTTTTCCATGCATTAAATTGAAAACATGATTTTATAATTATCGGAATTCAAATAAATTATTTTTATACTTTATGAAAATAAAATATTTATTTTCTAACTTTAAATTCTCATCTCAATGTTTTCTTTTAAAAACAAGTGTAGGGACCTTTAGTCTCGAAATCATAATTATTCATCCTTTCTTAACCTTTATGGAATATTCATAATTAATTATTTCCATAATTAAACCACAAAGGTTTTCTGTAAAATCAAGTGAATATTTAAGAATATTTGTAAAAATATTCACTTCAGTCTCTTTTTCATTTTCATTTTGTTTCACGTGAAATATCACCTATCAGAATAAATTTAGGTGATTTCCTTTTTCACTATTTTCAAAACATGAATATTTTAAAATTAATTATCAATATATTCATGTTTTATGAAAACTAATCGATTTCTCGATTTTCATGTTAGAAATCGTTTCACGTGAAATCAAATCTTTTATTTTGGTTTTCGGTGATTTTCGGTAAATTTCAGTAATTTTTTTGATAATTTTTCGGCATTATAACGGCTACCGATTTGGTTAGCCTCCTGCACGAAAATACAGTTTATATTTTCAACCGGTGTTTCATCACAATTTCATCCGATAAACCATCACACTATAAAACCGATAGTTATCAATAGCATTTATAAAATTAAATGCAATTTAAAAACATGGCCGAATATCCTTACAGGCGGCACATGTCTCCCTTACCTGTTTCGGGTCGGCGACTGCCTCTCGAAGGTCGCGCCTGTGTTCACCTCGCCCGATTCCATTGGCTCGGTCATCGAGGGAATTTTCTGGAATTTAAATTCTAAAATTTAGAATTTTTCCACAATTATTTAAATAAATAATTTATTTAAATAATTTACTCTTTTTCGGGATTTCTTACCGATTCCCGTAATTCTCCGAATTCTCGGGAATTTTTTCAAATTCCCGGAATTCCTTTTTTTTCTCTCTCCTTTTCCTTTTCTTCTTTTTCTCTTTTCTTTTCTTTTTCTTTTTCCTTTTTCTTTTCTTTTTTTCTTTTTCTTTTTTTTTCCTTGGTCTGACCGGTTCAGACCAGTCAGACCGGTCAACCTTTCTCCACGGTCGGTTCTCCTCCGACGGCCGATTCTCCGGCAGTTCGGTGGCTCAGCAGCTGGCCGGCGTTGAGACGAAGCTGCCGGTGGCCTCAGCTCAGCCTGGATCGGCGGCACGGCGGCGGATCTACTCGGTTTACCTTCGGTCACTTCTCCTCCTCCGTCGGCCTTCCTCCGCCGTCGTTGGCCTCACCGGTGGCCTCCATCCCTTTCCTCTTCTTCCGCCGGTGCTTCGGCTGTAGTGGCGACGGCCAATTCCGCCGGCAACCCCCAGATCTGGTTTTTTTTTTCCTTTTCTCGGCTTTTTCCGTCGATTTCGGTTCCTTTTCCGTTTCCGTTTCGCCGGCGTTGGCGTCGGCTTCCTCTTCCTTAGCCGGCGTCGACGCTTCTCGTCCCTCTTCTCCCCCTTTCCGGCGACGGTTGACGGGATCGGCTTCCATCGGGGAAGACAGAATCGGGGTCTTCCCGATTCTGTGTCTCTTTTCTTCTTTCTATTTATTTTTTTTGTTTTATTTCTTTTAATTTATTTATCATATACTATATTTATAACTATATTATAAATATAATATTAATATGATATTATATAGTATTCTACTATATAATATCATATAAATATATGTATATATACTATATACTATTATTATTTTATATATATAGTATTGTACTATATATATTATATAAAAATATATATAATTTATATTAACATAATATATATATCTAATATATATATATATATATATTCATATACTTTAAATTTAAATACTATTCACATATACATGTTATAATACAATATATATTGTATTTACAATATATATTTTCAAACTTTAATGTAAACTAGTATTTACGTTTCTCATTTATGTATATATCTATATATATACATAAAATACTTTACTTAAATACATATGTATTTATATCAAAATACATTTATATAATTTGTAATTATATAAACATTTTATTTTCATTTCTCATTTTCTTATTTAATTTGGATTTCCATTTATCCAAATTAAATTTCCCTATTTTCCTCATTTAATTTCCTTCACTTAAATTTCCAAATTTTATCACTTCCTCAATTCTCGGAATTCCCACAATATTCCGATTCTCACAATTTTATTTATTTACTTTAATTTATTTATTTCCTCTTATCTATTTTCTTTAATATTAATTTCTAATATTAATAATTTCCAATAAATGGAAAATTTGCGGTTATCACACATATTATATAGAAGAAGAGTTCCAACAAGTGAACAAATGATTGTTGAAAAAAATGGTATGATGTTTGATACAAGATTTGTTGTTCCTTACAATATTAATATGCTTGTTCGACATCAGGCACACTTATATGTTGAAATCTATGTCAAAACAAAATTGATCAAACATTTGTTCAAGTATGTGAACAAAGGTGTTGACAAAGCAAGAGCAATTATTGAAGAAGTTCTTGCAACAAACATTGGTGATAACTAACATGATTCTATCCAATTTGTTGAGATCAAATCTTTCTTAGGTTGCAGATATATTTCATCTCATGAAGCATGTTAGAGACTGTTTGGTTTTGAAGTTCACCATAGAGACCCTGCAGTTATTCAACTTCCTGTTCATTTGCCAAATGAACACCATATTACTTTCTCTGACAATGCAAATCTCTCAAATGTTTTGCGTCAACCGATGCTTGAAAAGACCATGTTCACTGAATGGATGGAGGCAAACAAATTTTACCTATCTACTTAAACTCTCACATATACAAACTTTCCAACACAATGGGTTTGGTCTCAAAAAAATAAGAGTTGGTCACAATGGCAAAGAGGTAAAGTCATTGGACAAATAAACTTTGTTCATTCTCTTGCTAGCGAGCTATATTTCCTTAGGTTATCACTGAATGTTATTACAGGAGCAAAAATCTTTAAAGATCTCAGGACAGTTAATGGTGTCTTGCATCCTACTTTTCACTCAGCATGTCGCACTTCGGGTTTTCTTGGTGATGACAAAGAATGGGAACATGCTTTGGAACAAAGCATCTTGTTGGGCAATGGGACCTGAATTGAGACAATTATTTGTTACCATTGTTCTTTTCTGTGAGGTTCAAAATCGAATGGAATTATAGAATAAACACTAGAATATTTTGGGAGAAGATATCCAGTACCAAATTAGTCTTGATTTTCCAACCAATATTTCTTTCTTGACAGATCAAGATTGGAAAAACCAAATCTTGCTCTTGCTTGAAGAGCTTTTTAACAAGCATGGTTCCTCGCTGGCTAATTATGATCTGCCTCGTCTATCGATTGCTTCATTGCATATGCTGCGAGATAGACTTGTTCAAGAAGAGATGAATTATAATATTGACAAACTGAAAAGAGACCACATAAATCTTGTTTCAATGCTTAATGATAAACAAAAATCTATTTATCAAGCTGTCTTGGGGTCTATTGCCAATAATGAAGGTAAAACGTTTTTTGTTTTTGGCCATGGTGGCATAGGGAAAACTTTCCTGTGGAAAATTATATTGGCTGCACTTCGATCAGCTCAAAAAATTATTTTGGTTATTGCATCTTTTGGTATTGCTTCTTTATTACTACCTGGGGGGTAGAATTGCTCACTCCTGCTTTAAAATTCCATTAAATGTTGATGAAATATCAACATGTCAAATAAAACGCAACTCAGAACTTGGTAGACTCATTCCATTGCAAGCTTTTATATCTGGGATAAAGCTCCTATGATACATAAACATTGTTTTGAAGCATTTGAAATAACTTTATCTGATATTATGCTGTCTGGCGTTGGTGATCGACCAGTTCAACCATTTAGAGGTAAGACAATTTTGCTTGGGGGTAATTTCAGGTAAATATTACCTGTTATAATAGGAGGAACAAGATCTTAGATTGTCAATGCATCTATAAGCAAATCTCCACTTTGAAAATACTGCCATGTATACACTTTGAATATAAACATGAGACTTCAACGTCATTTTTCAGATGATGAAACAAGAAGATAGACAGAAGAGTTTGCAAATTGGATTTTGAATATTGGAGATGGCAAAATTAGTCCTGTTCATGTTGATTTTGATTCTGATGAAACATGGGTCCAAATCCCTCCAAACTTATTGCTACCTTATGAAAGGATGCCTCTCTTGGCAATAATCAATGCCATTTATCCAAATTTGAGAAACAACTTTGTTGATTCTACTTATCTCAGATATCGTGCAATTGTGACACCATTCAATGAAACAGCTAACATAGTTAATTGCGAAGCACTAGCAATGATTCCAGGAGATGAAAAACATTATCTTAGTTTTGACTCAATTTCAAATATTGATGGGAACTTAATTGATCAAGATTTCCTGTATCCCCAGGAGTTCTTGAACTCATTAACATATCCAAATGCTCCCAATCATCAGCTTTCATTGAAATTAGGATATGCTATTATGTTGTTAAGGAATATTAATCAAAGTTTTAGCCTGTGCAATGGAACTAGTTTGTTACCCAATTAGCTTCAAATATAATTGAGGCTGAAATCATTACTGGTAGTAATATTGGGAACAAAGTCTTTATTCTTAGAATATGCTTTGTCCTTAAAGATTTAAAATGACCATTTGTTCTCAAAAGAAAACAATTTCCCATCCGTTTATCATATGCCATGACTATCAATAAAAGCCAAGGTCAAACACTTGAATTTGTTGGTATATATTTACCAAAGCCTGTATTCTCACAAGGTCAAACATATATAGCAATTTCTAGAGTTACAAAAAGATCAAGATTAAAAATTTTGATTCCTTATGATAATTCTCATTCACATCTTATTATAAAAAATATTGTTTATTCTGAAATATTTGAAGATTTAGCATCAGGTTCTCTCTCCCTGTTTTATACTTTTTGTTGTTCTATTTGTTTTCCTGCCAACTGTTTTATGCTTTATTTGTAGCTATTTATCATTTTGTGCCTCATTTTTTCCTAAAAATATTTATTTCTTATACACACATTGCATTGACATATGTATCTTATACTTAGCTTTTGTTGTTTCTTTGTGTATATTATGCAGCAAATCTTTTTTTATTTAAGAAATTTTGCTTTTTTTTTATGTTTTTCTTTTTTGAGCTTTTTCTTTCTAGGTAATTAATGCTTTCTTTGTTACAAGTATGCCTTTGTTGATTAAATTTCTATCTGTAGTGCAAATACACCTTTGTTGATTTAATCCTTTTTTTTTGCTTTTTTTTTTGTTTCCCTCCTAATCTTAGATGATCAAATTTTTTTGCTATCTATTCATTGGCTTTTTTACCAATTCTGTGATTAGTATGTTGATATTAAAAATATGTTTCCCTTTCCTACTAAGTTTAATGCTGCAACAATTTTTGGGTTTATATGCAGTATCTTCACTTTCAATTTTACCATGGGATACTAATTTTTGGATGAGCTAAGGCCTTTGGAACCTACTGACAAGGTTCGAGTTCGTGTTTTGAAGATTTGGGATACAATCTTGCCAGGAAGTGAAAAGATATTTCTCTTTGTTGATATGCTTGTTGTTGATGAAAAAGTAATGTCTTATTTTTTAATACATATTTTCCTTTCAATCTACTTTACTTTGTTCTTTTTTAGAATCCTACTTACTTTTGGGCCTATCTTTGACCAGGGCAATGCTATGCAAATAGTTATTCTCAAAAAGGATGAACTACTTTTCAAATCATTGATCAAAAAAGAAGTTGTCTATGACATTACAAATTTTTTTGTTGGTAAACCTAAGAACTTATACAAAGCAATTACTCAAAAAGCAGTGATCAGCTTTGCACGCACAACTAAATTGGTTGAAATACAAAATCCGCCAAACCTACTACCTTTGTACTACTTTGAACTCCTACCATTCCAGTCCCTTGATCCTCGAGTAGGATCTAGAGAATGCTTTACAGGGCCTGTTCTATTTATTTTGTTCTTATTCTTATTCATTGTTTTCTGTTTCCTTTCCTTTTTAATTTGTTTGTCCTTCAATGAACACTGTTTGCTACCTCTTGCATTCTTTCTTGTCCTCTTCTTGCCTTGCATTTATTCTTGATCTGAAAAAATGAGGTTTGTATGCTAGATGTTATTAGTTTACTCACCTTCGTTGGCCCCATCAATGATGGATATACAAAGTATAGCCCAGATCCTGTTGACAGAAGAAGCATCAAAATCCAAGATCAATTGTATGTATACCACAGTTCTCTTTTTAAATGACTTGCTTGGTTTGAAATACATACAAAAATGTTTGTTCCTTCATATTTTATCTGTACTTTTCTCTTTTTATCAGTGTGGAAATTCTTAAAGCTACATTATGGGCTGCATCAGCTCTTGTCTTTAACAATCGAGATGATCTTTTTTCAAGAACAAATGTTCCGGTTGTCCTCTCTAGAATGATGGTCCGCAAATTTCTGGGTGAATTGACTATTCTTTTTCTTCTCTTTTTAGTTATCCCTTTTTTCCCTTTGTGTTCCTGCCATGAAATTTTTGTCTTTTGTTGATAGGCCGCTGTGCTTTAACAAGTTCAACAGCTACCAAAGTTTATTTAGATTTTAACATACCAGAAGCTAAACCATTAAAAGATAGGTTTGTACCTGCATTGATTTCACACATGGTTTATTTTTGCAATCATTTCAAGACTATTCATCTTTTCATCCTTTGTTTTTTCTTTTCGTCAGATGTGCTGATCAACCACTTGTTGTTTCTCCCCTACCTGAACAAGCTTGGATCCGGCAAAAAGGACTAGATAATATAGATGAGAACAGGATGACAATAGCTGAGTTATTAAAAATAGATATTTTACAATCAAAGGTTTTGTCCATTTTTTACAAGACAAAGAAAAAATTATCATTGAATGTCCAAATTTTACAAGCACTTTTTCCTGACACAGTGCTTTCCTTCATGTGTCACATGTCTGACCCAGAATATATTCTTCACATGCAAAGCAAAAATATCAGGATTTGATCTCTCTGGTAGCTGGTTTTACAAATGTTGCAGAATTTGTAACAAAGGACTGAGAATTATTGATAACAAACTTTGTTGTCCGGCTAATGGACATGGTGAACAAAAACCAAGACCGTGGTGAGATAAATTTATTTTCTTTTCACTCTATCTTTTTGGGTTTCAAATGTTTTTTATATCATGAGTTTTCAAGTTATATCTTTTAGTTTAATCATTTTTTATCGTGTCTTTGGCTCACACTTGCCAACAACCAGCTTCAAGCTTTGTATCAATGTGCAAGATGAAACTAGTGAAGCTGATTTTATGGTTTTCGGTAGAACTGTAGAGGAATTTGTTCAAAAACCTATGGAAGACATAGTTAAGGAACAAACACTTGACCAATAAGTGTTACCTGAGTCTATTAAGGATTTGATCAATCCAGAAAAGGTCTTTAAAATTAACCTTGCAAAACAATCTTTTGAATCCGGTGGGCCTATTTTTATTATTGCAAGAAGTTTCCGTGTAAATTACAATGATGCTCCTGCTGCTGTTGAACCAATACCTCCTATGATAACTCCTACTCCACATTCATCTCAAACTTTGATCTCAGATCTTGCACAAACCCAACCCTCACCAGATCCTAATACTGATTTACTCAAGGGTTTGTTTGGTTTTGAGACCCCAGCTAGTCAAAAAAGGATCAGGTTTGTATTCTCTCTTCTTTCAACTCTCCACAAAAAATGTAGGAAAACAAAAATGATTATCATGGTTCTGCACTTGACAACAAATCTTATATATTTCCAATCTGTGCTAACCAGAATTAAAGAGCCAACTAAACAACCTCTCCAAACTTGGGAACAATATTCCTCTGGCTCAGCCAAAGGAAAACTATTCAGGTGAATCTTTGAATAATAATAAAGATATAATCTAACTATATAATTCAGTATTCTACTGTTATTAATCCTTAATTATTATAAATATAACATTGCTTTTCACTTGTACATAGTGAGAAAGGAAAAGAATTAAAACAATTAAAACAATAGTGATCCAGTAGATGATACGTCTTTATATGACATACCATTAAAACAATTAAAATCTAGGTAGAACACTGATTTTCCTCCTTTGAATCTGTATTTTTTGTTGTCTTTGTTTTCTGCTTTATTTTTCTATTTGATTATCTTTGTTAGCCACTTTATTTTTCAATATACTTGTGTAATTCCATTTGTATTCTTCACTTATTTTTTTATCTTTCCTGCTATCTTAGTAGCTTTAAAAAGTAAAGTCATAGTCATTCTACCGATATAGCTTCCTGGTACAAAACAAACATGATAATCATGTTACACCATTCCTGATAGACATCTGAATTATAGCTTGACTTATATTTCTTCCTTCCTTTTGTTGCCTATGTTCATTTCCCCCCACCCTTTTTTCTTTTACAATTTTCTGCATTGCTGTTAAATTTCTCTTGCAATAAACCTCTTTTTTAATTCAGAGAAAAACATAATAGTTACATTATTTACATTCTTAAGTATTTCTAACAATTAAAACTTGCACACTCTTTTTTGTGTCCATTACTCAACTTTTGATATCAGACTTATGTTTTGCATTTCATATATGTAAGGACAAAGGAAAAAGAAAAATCTGATTATCATGTCCAAATCAAAGTGTAATGCCTCTTTTGTTTCAGCTTGCTTGTTACAAAGACAAATAACCAGCTAAAACAATGATAACTGCAGGCTTTTGATGAACACTAAATACAAGCTATAATGGCACTTGTTTGATATCTCATTATTGTCACTTTTTGTTCTTTTGTTTATGTTGCTTTGTATAAAAAGCTAGAAAACAAGTATCTGTAGGGGTGTAAAACGGGCGGGGCGGGTACAGGGTGGGTCGTACGGAAGCGAGCCTAAACGAGTTAAGTCGTTTAGGCCCGTTTTTTAAACGGGCTGAATATTACATGCCCGGTCCGTTTTTAATACAGACCGGGCCGGCCCGCGGGCCAAGTGTTTTTTTAAATAAAAATAATAAAAATTAAATCAAATTAAATTTTAAAAAATCATTAAAATTCATATATAAATACAATCTAAATACAATTACAATTCACTTACAATATTTTAAAATAAATAATTACAAACTTGAAAAAACATAAATTTTTATTAAACAATAAACTTTTCCAACATTTTTTCACTATCATACATATAATGTCATGGTTTGAATTCAAAGTAAAATTATATGAATTCATTTTTTTTGTTAGAATACAATAAAATCATGTTATTTATTATTTTGATAAGAAATAAAAATACATTAATAATATAGTTTAAAAGCTAATTATATAAAAAAAAGGGGGCTTAAAGGGGGTAAGCTCGCGGGTCGGCCCGCGGGCCACATGAACCGGCCCGCACGGATTGGCAGCCCACGCTGGCCAATCCGTAACGGGCCTAAAAAATTAAAACCGACCCTTATAAAGCCCGCGGGTTTAATGGATTGACCTGCGAGCTTTGGCCCGTTTTACACCTCCAAGTATCTGGCCCATCAACTATGTTGACTTTGTAACATTTTTAGCTAAACTCTCACTACTCATGACAAGATATGTAAATCACTTTCAATATCCTGTATTATGCACATAACAAAAATTGGTCTGAAACTTTGTTCAAAATAGTCAGTGAATATAATGTATCTTTAATCTGTTCTTTTTTGTTTTCAGCTTTAATACATTTTTTTTAACCATTTGCATTTTACTCACAAATTAACTTTTGGACAATTGTTCTATAACCGATTATGTATATGATTTTGCTTCACATTAAATAAAAAATATATTTAATCATGTATTTTTATTTTTCCTTATCAATTATACAAATCTCTTAATCAATTATTAAACCAAACATTTGTTCACAATTTGCTAAATTTAGAATTTAAAAATAAAAATACACAAAAAAAATTTTCCTTACAATATACATTGCCTATATTAATATTTGTTTTCCCTTGACTTTTCCCTTTTATATGAACATTAGCTAACTAGATAAACTATTGCTTTATTTACCTACCCATCATTTAAAACAATCAATAATCTTAATTTTGATTCCTAAATATCTATATATTAGCTTGCAAAAAATAAATAAAAATTTATTCTTGAACTTATTCTTGAACCGGCATCAATCTCACTTAAAATTTAACCTTTCTCAACCAACTTCAAATAATTATCTTCTTTTTTTAACTTTTTGTTACTATATTTATTAATACTCCGGTTCTCATCACATTTAAAAACTTATATTCTTTTGTATTTGCACAGGTATAATCTTTATGAAATAGATTAGATACATACACTGATTTCTTGCTCCCCTGTTCATTACACTTAAACAAGTGTTTGCATTGAAAATTTTTCAGTTGTAAAATACTTACCCAACCCTTAACCTAACTTAAAACATACAAATATATAAGACTTTGTTTATCTCTTCATATTCTCCTTACTTTAATAAACTATTAATCAATTTTTTGTCAATATAACTTCCACATAATTTACAAATATATCATTTCATATAAACAAAAAAAATATACAACTAATTTAATTAATTAATGCTCAATAATTTTTGACTAAATTTCCCCTGTTGAGTAATGACTGTTTCCAAAAAATAACAATAAAAAATATGACAGCAACTAAAACATTTTCTTTCTACCCCTTTCTGGTTTAACTTCCTCATGTAGTTCTTTAACAATTCTCGAAACCACAACCAAGCCCCAAGAAAAAAAAAAACAAAAACCAACTTCATCACTTGCTAACCATCGTCTCCTTCCTCTGACATAATCTTGACTATTAACCAGTATTGAAGCATGGATCATCAACCGAAGACCATCTTTTGTGTCGTTATGACTCAAGACCTGATGCACAGAAAGTACATGGTAAGAAATCTCTGCACATTACATAGAAAATTTATATTCTGGCAACAAAACAAGTTAAGATCCATACTTTCATCAAAATACCACACATGTAATTTCTTTTCAAATTCATAACAATACCACTTTCATTTAGTTCCCTTGAACATGTTTAAGTACTATTACTCCTGAAACCATTGCATGATCAAGCAAAATAATATGCATCGAATTCTCATCAAATTCATGATTATTTTCTTAGAAAATTTCGAAAAAAATAGCGCTTCAATACAAGTAATCCCATGATTATGTATGCCCGATAACAATCTAGACTTCTTTGCTTGAAATATTTAAGATGAAATTGATGTCGGTTGATAAACATATGTGTTTTAATGATGGTTAGGAACACTTCTTCAACGCACACTTTTTAAATTGCGGAGACACAATGATCTTCCAATTGACTGAACAAATGTCTTTCAACATAACCATATATACTGCGGAAGGATTATTGTTGTCGCTCGAAACCATTGAAAAAAAAAAGGTAAAGTTCGTCTTTCCTTTACTGCTTAATCAATCTTCTGTATTTAATCACACCTTGGTTTGCAGCTGGATCATCCCAAAGAATATCCCCAAATTAGATCCCTCAAGAAACTCAAACTTCAACAGACCCGACACAGACATGTGACATTACTAGCAACCCCCTTTTTTTTATAGCTACCATGACAGCAACAAATGTTGAAACATCTTATGTCTTGGTATTTCCTATTTTGATTATCCAGCACTTCATCTCCCAAGTTTTTCAATTATTATAACTACTGACATGATGCAAATTTTAACAGCATGTTCCTCGGTTGTTTGCCCACAATTGTCTTCCAAAATCCAACCTTGATATGTTATTTTCTATGTGTGGCAAGTCCTAGATATGGAATGTTCACTATATTTCCACAGAAAGAAACAAGTGTTTTTCAGCAGGGTGGAAAAAATGTCATCGACAATAACATCAAAGTTGGACATATTTGCAAGTTCTCAAAAGTTGATGACACACATATTCAAGTATCTGTCTCTCAAAGTAATAACTTATTTCTATTCATTTGTCAAACAATAATTCTTAAGTTATTCTTATCGTATAAAATGGTTACAAGAACTATAATCCTCAATGATTTCCTATATTTTTATCTTAATTAATCACGTTGATGTCAAACAATTTCCCACCTTCTTACATAAACATTATAAATTTTGGCTTACAATTATTCTGGTTTTCTATTCTCATATATTTACTCCTAAAAGAACAAAATGTCACCACAACTATAACAACATTTACAAAACATGGTAAATGCTAACCTTTTTGCCTTGTATAACTTCCCTAACATTTGGTTTACACATCTTTTCCAATTTATCTGGTATATTTCCATGCAAGGAAGAAACAAAAACCCTGTTGTGGCTGGATTAGCAGTGATGATGAAAAAGGTCTTGTTTATCTGCCACCAGCACCTAAATTTCTATCTTGGCTTCCAAATACAAGACCTAAAGATTGAACAACAGCTTTAAAAAATTATGTTGAAATGCCATATTTTACATTTTGATGTACCTTGTTTACTTTTCTGTTTATAGTTAAGTCCAACTTTGTTGAACATATACTTTTTCTGTCGATGCTAAGGTATTACTTTGTTAAACATGTGCTTTTCTCTCTATCTTCACTCAAAAGATATGATCTTTTTTTGTCTGCACAGACATCATTGCACTTTTTGCACTACTCAATTACACTGCTATCAATTTTTGTTACAAATAGCTAAAATATATTTTCAAGCAAAAAAAAACTAAAAAAACTTGATTCTAACCTGATATAATTCTATTTACTAAACTAATAAAATGATATCTTGAACATATCTTAATATAAACATATCTTAGTTTATGCTATCTTTTCACTTAAACCCGATAACAACAGAACATGACTTTATTTTTATACCATCTTTTCTTTTGCCAAAATATGTTTATAAATAATTTTTGATTCCAAATCATTAGATAAATTTAAAAAAAAAGTATGATACGCAACAATTACTCATTTTAATTATCAAAACTACAATAACAAATTGTGCATATATATACACACACCATTTTAGGCAATAAAAAAAAGTAAATTATTCCTCTCAATAACCATCGAGAAATAAGCAAATAATACCCACAACTTTCTAACACTTATATACACACACATATATATATACACATATATAAATATATAATGAAAAAAAAAAGTCCTATCTACAAATAAAATTTAGTCAGAAACCAAATCTTTCTTAACGTTATTATCTAATAGTATGTCCAGCCAATATCTTCAAAATATTTGACCCAAATATGCTTTTATTTTGTTATTAAGATCGATACCAACCCTATTATCTTCCCTTGTCATATCACCTTTCCTTCACCGAATAACAAAATAAAAACCCTTCTTATACAATATTTTTTTATATAACTGATCTAACTCTTTCTCTGCCACTACACTATCTAAGTCTGACAACCACCATTAGAAACAAAAAAACACAGGTCTGACTGATTCTCCTTCTGATGCACGATTTATACTTTAACTTTCCAGGCTTCATACTTGCACCTATCTACAATCTCAACCTGTATCGGTAGCAAACACTTGCATCATCAAGAATGGCAAGCAACAACCCAAATCTACCCTGCATTTCTTCAATGTTTACTTCGCATTAGAAAACCAGAGGAATATCGTGGTAATCAAAAAAAATTTCCACTCAATTCCTTTCTGTATAATAACTTGAAAATATATGCTATCTTTTTATACTCTAACGAAACTATGTTTTCCATGAAAGTTTTCCCCTTTTATATATCAAGTTACTTTCCCATTCAAGTTCTAATAAACTGCATTTAAAACTTTTGTTTCTAATCTGTATTTTTATGTCCCTTTATCTTTACATGGCCTAACTTTTATTTGATTCACCATTAAAATATAACTCAAATTTGATAAAACCTTAAATAATAACCAAAACAAAGCATGATTTGATTCACTATATTCATCGAGTATTTTATATTTTGCTAGATGAGTCAGAATATCTATCCTGTTATATGAGCTTCACTTTTCAATACTCTATTCTGTTTTATAAGACTTGGAATATCTCGGCATCAACATTTATCTTTGCATGTTTATTATATAAAAAATTCTGATTTATAATTTTTACAGTGCCTTAATCAAAAATACATATTCATACTTCATCCTCTGCAACTATTTTTGGATAGTCTTAGTCTTGCTACTTTCTGTTGAACTAATATTCACTTCCTTTTCAAGACTATATAAGTTTGAAATGAACAAAAAAAAATCAAGTTTTTCTTAATACCATTTGTATGTTTTTTCCCAGCCGTTACCTAATTGGTTTGCAAACGAATATTTCCCTCATGTTCAAGAACCTCTTGATTGCACACTGAAGGGAGTATTGCCAAACATTTCATAGTTCAACTTATCCGAACAAATGAAGGACTATGGTTTGTTGATTGATGGTCAACATTCATTAAAGTTCATGCAATACAATTTGGAGACCTAATAGCAATACGACTAAATGAGAGAAACAGTTTCAACGCATTCATCTACAGGAAAACAACCACTTTATTGACCATGGAAAAAATCATGTCAAGGAAAGGTAAGACCAATGCCTCAACTATGATCGATACAAACTTAGAACCTCGACAATAATTCCAATTGCTAAAACCAATTAGTTAGTGTTTCATACTTTTCCTTTGGCCTTTCACATGACAAATTTAACTTTCTTCATATGTTTTTGCCTAGCTGGTAATATATCTGACACAGATGATGGATACAACACTGAAGCTGATGATGAACCAACTCACTACTTCATAGATTTTGGAAATGAGCCAATCTGTCACCTAGATTCAAATCCTCCAACCTTTGTATATATAATGACAAGAACAAACGTTGAAACATCATGTGTTCTGGTAATGTTAACTTCGCAAACCTCTACTTAATATTTATTCCACTTCAGACTTTCTAAAAAAAGATTTCAACTTTTCTTGCAGTACATACCACGTCATTTTTATGAAAATTGTTTGCCAAAAGAAAGGACTCAATTAAACCTATGCCTCCCAGAGAACACATGTAGATGGCCTATGTAATACATTTATTCAAAGAAAAACAAAGTGTTTTCAGGAGGCTGGAAAAGATTTGTTGTTGATAACAACATCAAGGTTAGAGACCAGTGTGAATTTGCTCTGATTGAACCAATGCTCTTCCAAGTCTCCATCTACCGCTGTAGTAAGGGTGTCTTTAAGTTCATGTGATCTTTTTTTTCTTGTTAACTTCTGTCTTTCTATGTTATCATTTGGCTCTTTATCGAACACATCAGTTTGTAAAATTAACCTTGTCTTCATCTCTTGACTTATTGCAACTAAAACAATTTATTATATTTGCTTATTGACTATGTTATTGCTACAAACGAATATATTTGAACAAACATAGTATTTAAATTGCTTTTACTAATTTTCAAATTTAATTCTATACATGGAAAACACATTTAACTCCAAATTAAACGTACATTTGATTTCGTGCAGGTTCAATATAAAAGGAAAAGAAAACAGAGCCCATATCACAACAGCTAGTATTCCCCTTCCTCACCTATCCATCCATTTAAAATGAACTGACAAAACCATTCATTGAATGTATTTACATACTACCAAAAACAAAATTGTACCTCACCAATCTTACAACAGCCATATCAAACAGCCCATATCCAATCTGATCACAATACAACCCTAAAGTTAAAATAACATGACTGCTCATGGATCATCACAACTATAACATCTCTTTTTTATATACCTTTTTATATTCTTCATGTGTCACTTCCATCAGAATCTGTTTGTTCAATTACTGATCTGAAACCCATTTGTTTCCTCACCCTTCCTTCATATATAGACAAAATGTTTACACCTCCATTGTTTCTTTTCCAAAAACCAACTCTCTTTGCCGTTTCATTACCATGGCATACTACCCCGCAAACCACCTATGCCAATATTTTGAAGTTTTCTTCCAGAATGACGAACAAAAATAGGCACTACTAAAGAAACAACTCTTTACCTTCTTGTCTTTTCTCTCTTGCAGCACATTATAGCTATTTTGCTCTCAACCAAAAATACTACTCTGCCAATCTGTGTTCCTTTTACCAAATACCATGCTCCTGTAATAACCTCATCTGTGACATTTGCTTTTTCTCAGCTTGTACGATACACGATGCTTGTCTAGCAATCTTGTGTAGAACATTTCCTGTTTCCCCACACTCTCTGATAACAAAAAATCTCCTACTTTGCAACCGTCAACAGAATCCATTTTGTTCAAATAATAAAGCTTTACCATACCCAACATATTTCCATGTAAATTCCTCGAAAAACAAATGTACACATATTTATCTTCCTAAATCGTCCACATCTGATTCGACTTCAATCCAATCAGTCAAGATGTTTGAACAAACGATGAAACTGCAACCTAATCACCTCTACTTCATTCATTATATATTCACTATTTGACAAAATAAACTGATTTCTTACCATGGTTTATTTTCACAGATTCTGTCGCAATCATTTGCTAGCTATATTTAGTAGGCATACAAACACTGGAAAATTACACTCTCAAATCATACATACCAAAAACTTTTCAAGTGCTGCTTGAACACAAAAACGAACAGCTTTATTTTACTGATGGGTGCGAAAGATTTGTTAAGGCCAATGCTATCAAAATAGGAGAATTGCTTCTTTTCCGATACAATGGAAACCTCACATTCAGTATCTCCCTATATGATCAAGCATGCAATCCTCTAACAGTTGAACTCATCAAATCAAGAAGAGGTAAATAAATTTTATCAATCTAGATAACTATCTTTTAAATACAACATATAAAGCCTTTTTCTTATTCATGTTTTATTCTTTTACTGCATTGTAAAACCTTTGTTTTATCACACTTATAAAATTGAGTTATATATCTTTCAATTATTCCCTTGAACTTATTATAGCAACACCAGAAAAATTCCTCAAGATGCTTCAATCTGGAATTACTACTCCTTCATCCTCTGATGAATCTAAAGAAGAAGAACAAGAACCAGACTATAAACTTATCTTAGACAATGCTATCCAATGCTTGCCGCATAATGACTCACCATTGTTTGGCAGCAAGATGACTAACCAGAATGTTTAGTATCCATATCTTGTGGTAATTTCTTTAACTTGCTAATATTAAACTCTACCTATATCTATTCAATGTCACTTGTCTGTTCCTCCAAGATATACCTAAAGAATTCAATGACAAATATATGCCTTCACAATCAACTGAAATGACCTTTGGTATTCAAGATAAGTTCTTTGCTACCTGGCAAGTGAAATATGTGAGAACTCAAGAGAATGGATACTTTACAGACGATTGGAAGGATTTTGATATCAACAATGATATCAAAAAAGGAGACAGGTGTCAGTTTGCATTGATGAGCCCAACAAAGATCAGCGTTAACATATTAAGGTCAAGATCTGGGATTTACAAATATATATAATATGCTTTTCTTATCTTGTAGAAGGCATTATCTAATACCTTTTCATACTCTGCTTCAAATGTATAACATTTTGTTTCCATTCCTGCGCAACACGCTGGGTATTCCTAGTAAATTAAAAAATTTCACCCAAAATATCCTCTCTAACTCCGTACTTTTTTCTCTGAAAAAGTCAAACCCTTATTATTATTATTATTATTATTATTATTATTATTATTATTATTATTTACTTGTTAATATAATTACATTTTAAATTAATAATAATGCATCAAATTTTATATTACAATTGATTAACATATTAATAATTGTAACTTGTTAATAAGGCATTGGCTTTTTGACAATGAGGAGGTCATAGAACTTGGAGGTCTTAGATTTAAGTCAACCAAGTATAAGATTGAGTTGAATTTGTTATTATTATTTGTATAGCTTCTTATTGTTATTTGTATTTACCAGTTTATCAAATTATCAGTTTATCAAATGTTATATACTGATTATAATTGTTATTGTGAATGAAAATATACTATTCAAAAAATAACTACAACTTTATATTACTTACATTTAATTATAATAATTATATTTTAAACTAATAATAATGTATCAAATTTGTTTTTGTACTTAAGAGTATTTTTGAAATTTGTCACTACATTATCCACAAAGTTTTAATTTACCAAATACTGCAATATAACCTTTCTTTTAATTTAAATAATACTTTTTTGTTACAAGGAAAATATTAAATAACTACAGATAGAGAATAAGGGTGAGGTTGCTTGGATTCGAACTAAAGCCTTATAAAATGCTATAACTCATCTTTAATAACTTAGTCAAGAACAATACTTTACAATGCTGATAGAGATGTAAATAGATACCCAACAAACGAATACCTTGTATTACCCAACCTAATTAAGTAAAGTTAGTATTTAATAATTGTTCAGGTAGTAATTTTACTACCCGTCATGGGTTTGAGTAGTGACATTGGGGTATCCTACTATTCGAACCCGATTATAATAATATTCTTAAATTATTATATACATTTTTATTTATAAATTATTTATTTTTAATATAATACTTAATTAAATTAATTCATTAAGTATTTTAATAATGATTTTTAATATTAATTTATTTTTATGAGTTAATTTAAATATATTAATTTAATTTTTCTTAATAGTATGCATTAAAATTGATTTTAAATTTTAAATTGAAAGTCAAACTTTAATTTAATAAACAAATATTTAATCGAATTCAAATAATTAATGGATATTTTGTATATTAAATAAGTAAGATTTAAATAATAAAATCAAAATATTCAAATAATTTATCGAATTCGAATAATTTAAAACATAATCAAATTTGAATACCTTAAAATTAACAGGTAAGTGTTCCGTTCACATATGGTTGTTCAACGAAGAAAGCCGAGGAATAGCAAAAGCATGAAAACAGGTACAGATGACCCGAAACCAGGCAAGTCGGGTAAGATTGACAAAGGAAAACAGAAAATGGAAGAGCACGTGACCGTCCCGCAACAACGAATATTTGTACAGCAAAATTCAGACTTAGGACAGAGCTCCAAGCAGGGATGGGACATAAAGCGAGACACTACACCTAATGAGGGTAATGGCACAAAAGGAACTTGGAAACCAAAGGAACGAGAAATTAATTCGTCTACATCTAAACCAAACCAAGAGAGTGAAACCAGCCCTTTTCGATTTTTTAGTCAGGAAAATCTCGAAATACTGACTCCCCAACCTCAGGTAAAGAGCTAAGAAAAAATATCAAAAGTAAACAAAAGAAGACTCAAGACATCTGGATCAAAGACGTTCAAAGATCTGGAATTCAAGCTCCCAGTGAGGGAAAACAAAGTCATCACCATGAAAGAAGCAATGGAAATTTTAATGGGGGCGACATATCCAACTCTAGATTGGAATGCGGAGGAAACCTCTTTAGCCTAGAGCAACCTAATTATAGCCCTAGATTCCATCAACCCATTACCATTCTTGCATCTGGCAAAGTAGACGACCCAACAGTTCATCCCCAAACCAATAGAGAGCCTTCGAAACTTCAAATCCATAATCACGAAAATGGAAATCCTAGACACGGTGAGGAAAGTCTTAAGGAAAAGGGAGAAAGCAAAAGCATGACTGATCACGAGGCCATCATCGAAAAACCCAACAACGGTAGTGATGAGACCATTCCCAAAAGGACAAGCGGTGAAGTTGGGCTACAAAATCCTGATGATACCACAAAGTCTTCAGATATAGAGTTTGTTATGCAAGATGCAGACGGGGAATTTCCAAGTAATCCCGGAGTTAACAGACTGGTTAGTCAACCAAACCACACCGGAAACCTTTCCAATGAGAGGACTGCTATGGAATGCTAGAGGGGTGGGTAGTCAGGACTTCAGAAGAGTTTTCATGGATTTATCTCGTATCAATAATCCTAGTTTTGTGATTATCACCGAAACGAGAACCTCAGGTGAAGTGGCTGAAAGAATGAGCAGCTCTCTGGGCTTTGATAACAAATTCATTGTTGATGCAGAAGGATTTGCAGGAGGGATCTGGTTACTATGGAAAGCAGCAGAGATCACTATGAATATTCTCCACTCATCAAACCAAGTGATTCATGCCACCATCCAGGTATGTGCTAACTATATTTTTAGCAATAATAGTGTTCATAATTCTAATTCTCTTGAACCTTGGATGTTATCTGCGATCTATGCAAGACCACAATTTGAGATTAGAAAGGTTTTATGGGAAGAATTGACAAGGTTTGCCACTGCTCATGATTTTCCATATCTGATGATGGGAGATTTTAATGATGTTCTCTCTAAAGCCGAAAAATTTGGAGGTAGACCTATCAATAAATTAAAAGCAAGGCTTTACCAAGATTGTATGAATGATTGTGGAATGATTGATCTTGGATTTATTGGCCAACAATTCACTTGGACGAACAAGAATCATTATGGTCAAGTAATCCAAGAGAGACTTGATAGGGCTTGGGCTAATGAAAGGTAGAAATTGATGTTTCCAAACACATTGGTCTCTCATCTTACAAAAATCAAATCTGATCACAATCCGGTTCTTCTTGACACCCACCCATCTGAGCCTCGCTTCGGTCCGAGACCATTTAGATTCGAAACTATTTGGTTCTCCCACTTGGATTTTCCCCAAATTGTGAAAAACTCATGGGAAGAGACTAACTTTTCAGTCTTGGAAGCAATCCAAAAGTTCAAAACCAACATCAAAAGCTGGAACAAAACGACCTTTGGTAATATATTCATGAAAAAGAAAAGAATCCGGGCAAGATTAGATGGAATCCAAAGATCCTTATCTACAGAAACCAACCCATGGCTCCAAGAACTTGAGGAGTTCTTGGAAAATGATTATAAACAAATCCTAAAACTTCTACGAAGAACATCTATGGGAAGCCTAAGGTGAGTTCTATCTCGGATTGGTAAAGGTTTTGCAATCCTTTTTGTTCAATGACCTTGCTTTCTTATCCTTCCAAATCATATTTTTGAACCATTCTATGTTCTTGCATATTTTAATTGTTTGTTTGTTCCATATTTAAATAGGTGGAGTGGCAAAATGAGAACAACTTCAGCCCACCACCCTTGCATTTCAATATCTCGCACACATCTTCTATGATTGCTTGTGGTGTGACAGTAAATGTGCCAATAAGTCTATTTATTTGTTATTCTTGTGAGATGATTCATAGATCTGCTTATGACAATAAGTGTGTTGTGTTTGTTTTTTTTTAAAGTTTGTATTACTATGTGTACTCTAACTTGGTGTAATTTGCTTTCAATAATCACAGATTGGCATTGATGTTGAAGAGAAGCAACGGAGGATAAAGAACAATATCATAGCCTTTGCTCAACGCTATTTTTCTCCTTATGAAGTGAAATTTTTAACTGTTATATCAGACCCTGAAGTTCAGCATTAGGAGTTTATCAAATTATGGACTCTCAAAGTAAAATATTAATACTAAAGCTGCCCCAGGGCATGACAAATAATCGTTGAAATGTAACGCATTCACATTTTTCTCAAGTGTTCTACAATTTGGATTCTTTTCCAGGAGGCATATGTAAAAGCATTGGGAAAGGGCTTTTCAGCTGTGCCTTTCAAGACCTTTACTATTCGATTTGGGGCTACAGCTATGAGGAACTCTCATCCTCATGGAAATTCAATTTCCGACGTTTGTACCTGACCTCTCTTTGGGTATTATGGAATATAAATATTCATACATCATCACTTTTATCACATTGTTAATCTAGATTTGTTTTGACAAATAATCATTTAGCCCATTTAAGAGACTTAGAATTGGTGCATTGGTCATTTCACCTTCTTGCTGAGCTTTTGAACTGAAGTTAACAACAAAAAGCTTTAGGTAAGTGCTAAGAGGGTGGATTTGGATAGCTCTTGGTTATTGCTAGGGTGTGTAAAAGAAAAAAAAAGAAAAAGTACTCTGAGTTCTGTGATTTGAGCCTATGGAAATGGATCTGCATGTTGTTATGTTGCTTATGATCTAAAAACCAATGAATTGTATCAAAAGTTTTTTATTAACACTATTCACATTGACAGGCATCTAAGGTAATTGTTGAATCATCTGATGACCCCACGAAACTCACAAACAATTGGCAATTTGCACTCCTTGAAGTGGCTGGTTCTCATTATGCTGCCATTTGCACGGAAAAGGATAAAAGTGTTGGAGGTTGGTTTCTTTTTCCTATTGGTTTAAGATAGTTGTAGAATGCAAGGTTGCTAAGTGTTTACATTTTGTTTATAGATGAAGCAAAGTCGCCAATGAAATTGACAGTGTGGAAAACCATTCCATTTGTCGAAGATGTTTGTGTCTCTGGAACTGATGCAATTCTAGCCCTTGTTGGCATACTTGAGCAATAGTGGCAATGCGCTGATAATTATTTTTGGTCGACTAATGATATATGAGATGCAATTTGTACTTCTTGCAATATGCATTTAGCAGAGGCATAAATTGTATTCAGATGTAAATTACAATTGATTTTACCCTTGCCACTTTTTTTACTGTAGTTCCACAAAGCTTTTGCTGCAGTTCCTACAAGTCAAGACATAGTTGTGAAATTTATGTAACATTATAAAGTTCCGTTTTTATGGTATAATTTGCATTGTTTCATAGCTTTTTTTTTATTTTTACAATTATCATTCTGTCAAAGTCTTTTAGCTATTTATGGAGGCTCGGGGATAAGGTAACTGTTGGCTGTGCATACAGTTCTACTGATTATGCATCAAAATCAGGTCAACACTGGAGGCAATCTCTACGTAAGCAACCGTATGCATGATTCTACAAAGTAATATCAATTGGTACAAAGGGAAATAAGTACAAAGCAGGGAAAAGGTACTACTGGAAATAAGAATTGCTCGGCTGTTTTCTCTTTGAAATTGAAAGCACATTCTTTTTTTTTAATTTCTCAAAATGTATAAAATCTTTACTCAAAACTCTCGTGCACAGGCATTCTGCCTGCTGAGCATAGCGAGTCTGCTTAGCAAACTGGGTGCACGCATTGATCAATCAATCAACCTTGAGCATGGCTAGTTGATCACCGCCCCTTTCTCTGGAGGCCCTCCAGCAAAGATGTCTTCTCATCACCACCTCTTTTATGAACTGTTAACTGATGCTGTCGAAGGCCATCAACCCAAAGCTTATCCATAGAATATTTGACCATATATTATTGCAGCAACCTTCAGCTGAACCGGCAATCCACAGGCTTATAGTTGCTGACATAATTCTCTGTTTTAATTTAAAATATTTTGAAGCTCTAATCCCAAGTCTTCTTACTGTATATTTTCTATTACTTCGAGAACATCTAGGGATATCCTTCTATAGTCGAGCAGGAGGTAAGATTTGGCAATATTACCAATAGTCTTTGCATGAACATAGCCCATCTCTGAAGTGGTGGAATCGGGTTGCATCTCTAACAACAAGTTGACGATCCACAATCTTGCTGACACCCTTGAGAAACAAATGGCAATCTTCATACACTCTAAGGTTCTTTATAACGACAATCTCTGTCCCTGGCTCAGAGTTCAACAGTCCGAACACAATTGCCAACTTTTCACTATGAACACATGAGGTTGAAGGTAGACTGGATTAGTGATGGGGACAAGAATACTCGATTTTATCATATGAGTACTCTTCAACATTGAAGGAAGAATAAAATCTTGTCTCTCCAAAATAGCTCTGGAAACATGGTTTCAAGAGCGGAGGAAATTAAGAGGATTATATCAACTTTCTTCAATAATCTTTATCAATCATCCTTCACAAGCTGCAAATTCAATGAAAAATTATGTAGTTCCTTTGGAAATCAACTTTAGGAGAGCGAACGGGACTCCCTTTTACAACCTATCAAAGAAGCTGAGATTCGTAGGGCTGTGTTTAGTATGAAACCCTTTAAAGCACCAGGCCCGAATGGACTTCATCCTATATTCTTCCAAAAATGCTGGGAAACAGTTGGACATTCTATTATTCAGCTTATTAAAGAAGTTTTCGATAAGCATGCCATCCTAGAAGAGATTAATGAAAGCTTTACTTGCCTCATTCCCAAAGTGAACTACCCAGGGAACATATCTCAATTTAGACCAATCAGTTTGTGTAATACAGTGTACAAAGTGATCTCTAAAGTGTTGGTCAATCGCATTAGATCGATTATATCTAGATGTGTTCATCCATTCCAGTCAAGCTTTATTGCAGGAAGAAAGACGCAAGATAATGTGATAATAGCACAAGAAATTGTCCATTCCATGAAGAAAAATAAAGGAAAACAAGGCCTTATGATGATAAAGGTTGACCTTGAAAAGGCCTATGATAAGTTGGAATGGAACTTTATTAGAAATGTCCTTGATTTCTTCAAATTTCCCCAAAATTGGATCAAAATCATCATGAATTGCATTTCAACAACATCTATGACAGCCCTTGTTAATGGGGAACAAAGTATTAACATAAAGCCATCACGTGGTATTCGTCAAGGCGATCCACTATCCCCCTACATCTTTATTCTGTACATGGAGTACCTATATCTCCAAATCCTTAAAGAATGTGAATCTGGCTAATGGGAACCAATTCAATTATCTAGAGGGGGGCCTAAGATTTCACACTTTTTCTTTGCAGATTATCTCATTCTTTTGGGAAAGGCTAATGAGAAAACATGCAAATCGATGATTAGAGTGCTTGAAACGTTCTGCTCCCTCTCTGGTCAATCTATCAATTTCTCAAAATCATCAGTCATGTTTTCTCCTAATACTGAAGAATCGAAATGAACTCTTCTTAGCAATAAGTTGAAGATGGGTGCCTCGAACGACATTGGAAAATACTTGGGATTCCCCATTACAAAAGCTAGAAAAGCTACCAATTATAGATTCATTATCGATAAAGTTAACCAAAAGTTGACTGGATGGAAATCAAGGGTGCTCTCATTTGTTGGAAGAACAACCCTTATCAAATCAGTGCTTGGTGCCATTCCAATGTATTACATGCAAGGAATTGGTCTGCCTGCAAGCACCTATAACGAAATTAACAGAATTTGTAGGAACTTTTTGTGGGGATCTACTGAGAGTGCGAGGAAAATGCACATGATCAATTGGAATACTGTTACAGCCCCAAAGGAAGATGGTGGGCTTGGAGTAAGCGACATGCGAAACCTGAATGAAGCCAACATGGCAAAAATTGGATGAGACATTTTGAATAATAAGGATAGTATGTGGGTTAAGATCATTAGATCAAAGTACTGCAGAAATGGAGAGTTTAAGCACAAAAACTGCTCCCTTTTTTGGTCTAGTGTGAGGAAAAGTACTAATGTCTTACAACGAGGTATGCGATGGGTTATTAAGTCAGGTAACCAAGTTTTATTTTGGAAAGATGATTGGTCTAGGAAAGGTCCACTTGACACTATTGTTTATGGACCATGGCTACCACATGATGAAAATCTTATAGTGAAAGAAGTGATAACGAAGCAAGGAACATGGGATTTTCGTAGAATCAGCTATGATCTTCCACTAGAAATAAAGCAGGAAATAATTGCCATTCCCACCCAAATGGAAGGAGAGGAAAGTGATGGTCTTAGTTGGAAAGGGTCTTCCACTGGAGTGTTCAATATGAAATCTGCCAATAATTTGTCAAGAGATTCTAAGGAAAAAGGCTCCTTTCCCTGGAAAGCCATATGGAAAATTCAAACGCTCCCCAAAATCAAACACTTTATTTGGAAGTGTTGTCACAAAAAAATCCCCACAAAACAAGCCCTCAATGATAGGGGAATCCAAATGGACACTTGTTGTCCAAGATGTAATTCTACCGAGGAATCTGTTATCCATTGCTTACGGGATTGTAAAGTTGCTAAAGATATTTGGCAATTTATTAGACCACCCTGCCTTTTCTTTCAATCAGCAAACTATGACCTTGATGAATGGCTCAAAACCAATTGCTGTGATTCCAGAAGTTTTGATCCTTTTAACATGCCATGGAATTCTGTTTTTGCTTTTGCTATCTGGTTCATTTGGACCAACAGAAACAAGTTGGTGTTCGAAAGCATTGCTAAGTCGGCTCTTACATGCTTTAATAAATTGAGAAACTCAGCCAAAGAGCTTTGGGCTATAATGGCATTGGATAAAAATAAAAAACTAACCAAGGTCATCAACATTGGTTGGACCCACCCCCTGATAATCATATTAAATTAAAGTCTGATGGTTCTGCCAAAGGCAACCCTGGCAGAGCTGGAACGGGTGGAGTTATTAGAGACCACAAGGGCAACTGGATTGGTGGGTATGCCAGGAAACTTGGCATTACTACTAGTGTTTGTGTTGAATTGTGGGGGCTTTGTGATGGATTGAAACTTGCAGCCAGATATGGACTTAGCAACATTATTGTGGAAGTCGACTCCCAGCTGGTTCTCAGGTATGTTGAAGATGGAATTAATAATACCCATCCTTACTACCCTATTGTGATGGATTGCAGAACACTTTTACAACGACTGGATAACGCGAAGATCGTACACATCTATAGAGAGGCCAACGCATGTGCTGATGCTCTTGCCAAACTTGGGGCTGATCAGGAGATGGATTGTGTTGTTTTTGAAGTTCCTCCTACCTCTGTTAGAATGCAAGCTTTTTATGACATTTTGGGAATTGTCTCCCCTCGGATTTGTAGAACTTAGATGTTGTTGTTTTTCAGTTCCTTTACTCAGCAAAATAAAAAAAAAATAACAATAGATACCAAGTCCTACAATACCAAGTTCGACCCGGCCCATATTAACACCTGTACTCCAGCAACGAGAAAATTGAGTGCTTAAAGCCCAAATATCCAACGGACTTTAAGAAGATCGGGGCCCACATTCAAACTTCCTCTTCGTCATCGTCTTCTTCATCATCCGATCAAAAATAATAAAAAAAATTTCCTCATTTTTGTTTCTTTTTCGACCTCCAAAACCCTCAAAATCCGTCAAAAGAAAAGAAGAAAAAAAAGAAAATTAATTAAACCTCATTGCATTGATCGATCGGAGCGGTGACTGAAGAAAAGAAACGACATGTCGTGGCTGAGAACGGCGGTGAACAAAGCGGTGGAGGTTGGGAACAAGAATAACCTGACTCGAAACATCAAGAACTATGCCGATACCGTTGTTCATCATGCTGGTCAAGCTGTCGCTGAAGGAGCCAAACTCTTTCAAGATCGCATTGTAATTTCTTGCGTTTTCTTCATATTCTATATATTAATTTTTATGTCATTAGTAATATTTATTTGCATGTTGAGGTGTAGAGGTTGGAATTCGAGACTGAATGTTTTTTAGTTTTAAAGGTTTGCAAATTTAATGTCTTTCAATCTTGGAATTTTGGATTAACTTTTTAAGAAATTATTTTGGTTTCTTTAAAATGCATGATTGTTAGTTTTTAATGTTTCATTTTGGTTGTTCAATTATAAGATAATGAAATAAATGTAATAATCTATAAAAAAGCCGTTTTTTCAAAATACAATGGGATTAAAATTGGATTAGAATTTCACCAATGTGTCTATTTGACCAATGGATTACTTATCTGTAAACTGGCCGCAACTACACACATATAAGTGTAATTTTTTTAGTACCTTTAATTGGCTTTGGTGATTTCCCTTTCAAGTAAGGGTGCTAGGAAGAGAATTTTGGCCTAATATCAAATGTGACATGTAAACTAGTAGTAATTTAGAGCTTTATGATGTGTTCAGTTATATAGTAAATACAGCCAGTATTCCTTATATTGATTTGATGTACTATTAGATTTTGTTCTGTTTATTTATAGAAATTATTTTTCCCGTTGTGGGTCTCTTATAATATTGTTATTTGACTTGCTTAAGTCGCATACTTATGCAGGGGTCTCGGAGTCTCAAGAGTGTAAAGCAAACTGTCAAAAGACTGGAGGAAGCAGCAATCTCTTCCAGGGGTTCTGAGAGAGTTATGCTTCTGAGAAGATGGTTGGCTGCACTCAAAGAAATTGAGAAGTTATCTGGAGGTTCAGCTGAAGGCAGTGCAAAAAGCCTTGAGCAAATTCTCGCTTCTGAAGAAGCAAAGGAGAATCCAAAAGGACCATCTATGGTGAGCTATACCTGTATTTTAAATTTTAATGATAACTAAATTGTGTACAGTGGCTTATGTGTTTCTTATTCATGCCTTGCATTTCTTATTGAGTTGTAAATCATATGCTTTAGTTAATGTCTGCGCAACAAGAGGATAAGGTAGGTCCTTTTTTCCCGAGTATTCTGCTATCAAATTATATGTTGTGTTTCTTGAATGAGTTGGGTTCAATATTTTAATACATCTTATCATCATATCCACATATTTTCTTTTAAAGTTACTATTTTTAGTTGGATTTTGAGACTAATGTTGTTGATCAATCGTTGTGTGCCTAAAATAAGTTTTAAGTGTTGAAAAAAATGCTACATTTCATGTAAGTTTCTTGTATCTTGACTTTCTCTTTTGATTCTTTTTAATGATAAATAGGTCTTGTATTATGACTTTGATGTTGGGGGTGCACCAATGAATTTTCGAGAAGTCTTTCTTCAAAGCCAGGCTTTGGAGGGCATAACAATATCTATGGTATGATTTGGTATCTTGGTCCTTTGTTCATATTTTCTTTTCAATTTGCAAGATAGCTTAAAATCATGAATATATCATATACCATTCTAAACATTTATTGCCATGCTTTGATAGCGTTGCTTTTGACTAATTTGTAGAGGATTAGGCATTATATGAAGGTCTAGAAAAGTCAACATTTCAGGTTTGGTCATTCTGGGTCTAAATCTTACCCTGAAAAATGATGAAGAAAGAATCAAGGATAGATTATTTAAATAAATAATCAAGATAGATTAACTTTTTATCATGAATTTGATGCAGTTTTTAACGTTGTCTATTGATAACTGAATAATGTTTTTCCTAACAAAAACACATGAATGCCTAGTTCAGTAATTCCTGCACTTCATAAATCAGGGTTATAATGGCTTTACTGGAATTGTCATTAGTCTAGAGTGCTATGCAATAAGTGGAGCATTACTCTTTAAATGTTGTCTGAGATCATTGAGTTCCTATCAAGCTTGGTAAATTACAAGGCTGCTTGAAGGCCTGTTGGGCCTTATGCTATCAGATCAATCTAGTTTTGACCAAGTAAAATGGGTTAGTGACAATGAGAAAATAAACAAAATGATACAAATTATAAACTTTTAGAGCTAATATTTACTGACCTCAATATGACAGTATATCATGGTTCCATTCCTCATCATCAGAGCCTTTATCCTAAGAAATTGGGGTAGGCTACATGAACCAATATTTGAACTCACGCTAGATCATCCATATGAATAGAGCATGCCTCAATGATGTTCTAATATTGGTTTATTTCATGAGACCGGACTAGTTTTTATGGCTGGTTGTCTAAACCTACCGCCACCCTCCTCCTTTATCCTAGCTTGGGACTAGCTCCGTTAACTGACATAGGTGGAGTTATCATGGTTCCATTATCTAGGTAAATATCATTAAGTAGAAATTTTATTGATTGAATCATTTTCAAAGAAGATTATCACAAAGCTCTGAGTTTGTTTTGTTTTTATCTAATTTAAAAGTTTAATTTTTCTGAAATTTTCATCTAATCATGTTCAGGATTATTAGATACTTTTTGTTATTAGCAGCCGACTTTAATGAGTTAACATTGTGACAAAAAGAACTTATTGTTTCTAAAGTATGCAACTTCTCTATTAAACTTTTATGTTTTCGCAATATATGATCCTTGAGGTTAACAGAGGTTAGATTTTTCTATGATTCAGATTCTTGAAGCACCAAACGATGAAGAAATTTGTCTGCTACAGGAATTGTTTGGGTGAATCCTCTCACTTTATGAGTTTTGCTTTTTTATACCCTGGAACGCCAACACTTAGGGTTTACCAGATTTAATTAAGTCCATTCTCATTGAAAATGTTGCAAAAAGATGTACTTTTTCTACCATCACAGATTTTACAATGGATTACTTCTGACATACTTGCAGAATGATTTCAGTTTCTGCATCTTCTTGTAGGTTTTGTTTGGTTAAGTGAGATAAATAATTTATTATTATGAACATTTAGCCCAAAACTTGAATTGGATTTTGAAATTTTCTTTAATAATATAATAATACTTGCAGGCTCTGCCTTACTGGAGGAAAAGAAGTTCACAATGCAATAGTAAGCAGTATACAGGATCTAGGTACTGCTTTTTCTTGCTACCAAGATGAAGTGCTGGTACTAGTCAAACCCACATTCACAACACAATTTACTCAGGCAGATTCACAATTTAACTGTTTTTTCTTTTCAAACATGGGAATATATAGGTGAAGCGGGAGGAACTGCTTCAATTCGCACGAAGTGCCATATCAGGATTGAAAATCAATGTGGATCTTGTAAGGTAGTTCAAAGAAAAGAGCTTTCATTTCTTGTCTTTGAGCCCATTTTATAATGTATAAACTTTCCTGTTGAGTTCTGAGCGCATGTTTGTGACAATGCCAAAATGTTTGTGTGTTTTTGGCAGCAGCTAAATGGACTTTTCTTTCATAATTATACTTATATTTATTTTTCTCCTCTTAAAATGAGTTTCAACTTCTTGTAATATCTAGATAATTTCTGTTAGGCTGAATAAAATTTACGTTGGATCATAGTTCGCACATGCCAAATTTGCATCTATCATGATCATCAGAGCCTTTATTCCAATAGTGGGGTAGGCTACATGATCCAATATATGAACTCACGCTAAATCGTCAGTATGAATTCTCCTCTTTCACTCTTTCCTATCTAAGGCAATTTGTTCTTCCAACTCTCCTTTCGCCATATCCCTCTGGATAACTTCCTTACAAGTTTTTGTCGTTCTTTCCCTAACCTTGACCCTTTTTTCATCACTTATAGCGTCCACTCTCCTAACTGAAGCGTCCACAAGTTT
Organism: Heritiera fomes; assembly: GCA_032173925.1. Lineage (NCBI taxonomy): Eukaryota > Viridiplantae > Streptophyta > Magnoliopsida > Malvales > Malvaceae > Heritiera > Heritiera fomes. The sequence continues at coordinate 9,145,216 of JAPDPM010000002.1, read as the reverse complement.
ACATCATATGTGTCCAAACCAATATAAATAACTTTCACTCATCTTGTCTGCCCAATTTGCATCTATGTTAGCATAAATCTACATGTTGGTCTTGTTTTAAGAAACTAGGAATGCGTTCCTATCATGTTTTTGGTTCATATTGTTTGTGCAGCCACTATGTTTACTAGAAAATTTTTAGGATTGTGAAATGCAAAGTGCTTGATTGGTTATGCTTACTGAAGCAGGAGAAATTAACCTTTCTGTTTCATTGATTTCCATCGACAGAATGGATGTTAAAGCTTCTTATCTAAAGAAAAAACTCAATCAGATGAACGCTTCCCAAAAACTTCCAAAAGAAGGTGATGATAATGCATCTGAAAAGACTACCAAAGCGACTATTGAGGTGAGCAGTGAGCTTGATTTGATTTAAAGTAGATTTGCTTATCGTTTTTGTTGTAGTTCAGAAGCTATACAGTGTTGCATATTGAGTACAAAAATTTGGTCTAACATCAAGGAAATAATTTTCAAGATTCCTGTTAAGTTGTTGATCTAAGACAATAGAATCAAATTGCTGGTATGAAATTATATTGGTTCATTTTGCTTTTTATCTTGCAATTTACTCAAGGGTGATTTTTTTTTCCTTTTTCTTTGTGCTGGGTCATGTGTATAACCCTTTAGTAAGTCACAAATCAAATAAACCAGTATCACTAGACAAAGCTGCACAAAAATGAAGTAGAAACACTGGGAGTTCTTATGGAAACAAAATATTATTTGGAATTCTTTTGCCAGGTGTTTCCAAGACTTGTCTCCTTTTTTTTTTCACTTGCTTTGTCCATTTCTGTTGCTTCTGTCGAATCCCTTTAATTGTGTGTTCCTAGGTGCATGGTGATATTCTTATCATTGTTTGGGACTAATTGCCTTTGCAAAAATGTCTTTATCCGGATGGCTTTTTATCTGATTAGCTCTCTCATTTTGTTGCTTCTTGATAATTCATAAATAGAAAACAATAAACAGGTTAGGCTTATAGTCAAGAGAACAAAATTTTGCAGGTCTGCCACGAGCCATAACATATATAGTAAAATATAGCTTAAGTATGTCAAGTCAGCACATTTTATAACCACTAAGCTCTTTATGGTATCTAATTAGATGGGCTTTTGTTCACAGTTTGAAATCAAGTTGGTAAGGCCTACTGCTCTCCGAAGAAAAAAAAAAGTTTTGCTGAAGCTACTCATGTTTTTAATTCTCAAGCTGATTGTCTATATATAGTGATGTGTACCATGGCTATGTTTCCTCTAAAACAGATGTTAAACTTCCCAATATTTTTTCTCCAGACAGAAAATATGAAAGCTGACCACCCTATCTTTATGGTAGGCTCTTAAAGAATCAATTGCAGAAATACGAATTTGTTCCAAATTGGAAGGAATTTTGCTGAAAAAGAAGTCTCTAAACAATGGAGACTCTCCTGAGATTCGTGCCCAAAAGGTATGAACTTTCTTGCTATTTGGTTGTTTCCTGCTTATGAATGTGCATATGCAACCTGTGTTCTGTTGAAGTTTGCTTTCTCTATCTAAAATGTTTCATTTAGGATGTATCACCTTTTTGTCATTCGAGCTAAATGTTTAAAAGAAGAATGAGTGTTTTAGCAAATGCAGCATTTCTTGGGGCCTTTAGTTTGAAATTAACTGCTCTAAATTCTTTTTTGGGCAGGTTGATAAGTTGAAGGTCTTATCAGAATCTCTAGCCAATTCCACTGCAAAAGCTGAGAAACGTATTGCAGATCACAGGTATGCTAAGGATCTTTTAGAGTTATTCTAAATAATATTTGATTTTATCAATGCTGTTACTCTAGATAAAAATTGACAGCTGCTTTTTTACATGATACATTGTTTTGTATTGAAGGGGCAGTACAAAACCGGCGGATTTTATTTTTGGTTCTGTTTTATGATACGAAAAATTGCAGTCGTTATTTTTTGGTGCGAATTTATGAAATGCAATACTAACTTTTTTAGATAGCTCCTTTTTGAAATTTAACGAGAAAGTATGAAGCATTGTTCTGAGAACATGTTGGATTCTATATCTGATGGCCAGAATGCATGGTTTCTTTAAAGGATGTCTGCTTAACTGTCTGGTGCAGTTTTTTCTTAAGAGTCATGTATGATCTTCAACCAAAATTTCCTTCTTGTTGATTTTATTTATCATTCATGATGAAAGGTTAGCTTGGATATCCATGCTAATTGGCAAAAGTGGTTTCAAGAGAATATGAGGATGTCCTTGAAGAAAGAGTATTGAAGCAAGATATAAGCAATCTGAAGCCTCTTAGCTGATTCTGAACTTTATTAGAATTATCTAAATATTTACTTGAAAAAAGTATTCGTTGGATAAGAACTGGTCATTGGTTTTGTTATTGGCAGACTTCAGAAGGAGGAGGCCTTAGCTGTTCGTGTGGCCAAAGCAAGTGAAGCTGATGGAAGAGAGAAGGTTGTTTACTTGTACTGATGTCGTCTCTTTCTCTGCACTGCTAGATTAATAAGAAAATCTTATTATCTTGCAATTTTAGGTTAGAATATAAGATCTGAAGCGAGAAGTTACTCTGGACTCTGATAGCTAGCTGTTTTCTTGCTGTCCATAGTCAAATGTGTTGTCAAAACTCAAAATCATGACTGGTTTAGTTAGGTCTGCTGCAGAAGATTTTTGCCATACTTTCTAATCCTACATCTTCTATTCAATGTCTTTAACGAGTTGATGACTTTGGCAGATTTTATGGAACATATCAAATTAATTCCATAGCTTCATGACTCCATGCATCATGGTACTGCATAGCAGTAATATTTTGTTGATTAGATGTCATATGCTGTTCAAAAGGTCCCTTAGGGGACATTGGTAATGTTTAGAACGTGAGACTCAACTCAGAGGTCTTACTTTTGCATTTTGAGGATGTGGTTTAGGGGATGGGAAAGGGCTGCCTCTATTTGTGTAGCCTATGGAGTAAGGCCCAATGTGTGTCCGTATGTACCAAAAGAACTATATGCTGTAAAAATAAAAAGAATTAATCTTTAAGGTTTGTTTATTTATTTGTTTCTGTGCTTTCATTAGCACCCATAAACCATGTAAGCTTTTCATGGAAACAATGAAAGCCATGCAAGTCTGAGCAGTTCAGCTTGGTAGTTTTGGTGTATTTACTTGTTTTGGATGGGAAATCTGAAATTTTTTTCTAATGACCAATACCCAGGAAATAGTAGCAGAGATTTCAGAGCTTGAGAAACAAAGAGATGAGCTTGAAGCAGAGCTGAAAAAGGTCTTTCTGCTGCATTCTGTTTCTAGTAGTTGTTGCTTACATGTTGAAAAATTTATACGTCTTCTGGAACTTATTCTTTCATGTTTGATTCTGATTAGACCTACAAGTATAATGTATTGTTCTCTCTTGTTACTTTTTACTTTATAATTTTTGTTTCTTTTATTCAGTGTTCCTGACTGTTTGCTTTAGTGAAGCAGATATTTTGTATACTTATTTGCTTTTGGGGGTGAGTGGTGAAATTAGAAGTTACTAAAGCTTGTAAATGAGATTACTATGAAAGATATAAGAAAGATTTATATGTATGTTTTATTTCATTGCTCTTTTTTAATAATAATTTATTGTACTGCTTAAATCTGTTTCAATTATCATTTGCTGCACTTGATTGGTAATGAATGGATATTATTTTCCAATTATGAAGTAGTGGAGCTCCCACACAGCCATGCAAAGGAGGCAGCTTGGAAAGCCTTTATGTTAGAGCTTCTTTGAATTCATGCTACCGAAAGTTCTATCTGTGTTTGACTACCTTTTGAATAAAAGGCGGATTCTGTCCCATTACCATTTTGGTGGAATATGTGTAGGTTAATATCGCATTGGCTGCTGCTAATGCGCGTCTACGCAATGTCAGGGAAGAAAGAGATCAATTTGATGATGCTAACGATCAGATTGTTGCACATTTGAAAACAAAGGTTTGTTTTATCTTTCCTAATTTCTATGTTATTTCTATAAAGCTATAATGTTTATAAGTTACTCCGTTTTGATAATTTTATGGCCTTTTTATGGTTCAGATATCTAAGAATTCTTTCTGATATGCTAACAGGAAGATGAACTGTCAAAATCCATTTCTGCTTGTAAAGTAGAAGCAGAAGTTCTCCATACATGGATAAATTTCTTGGAAGATACTTGGCTTCTGCAGTCCTCATATGCAGAAACTAAGAACGAGCAAGTCAAGTATGTAATCTAACATTCTTTTCTTCTGTTGAGCTGGAATTATGTTTCTAATTATCCTCGATTGAATCTGTTTTTTTAAATTCTCTGCATTGAAGAAAGAATATATTATAAATTCTTCTCTTAATTTTATAAATTTAATATATAATAATAGTGGATTTTTTTTTTAACATTTTGGTTAGTGTTTGCACTTTACAGTGAGGAATTGGAGCAACATGAGGATTATTTTGTGAACTTGGCCATTACTCTTCTCCTTGCTTACAAGGTGTTGAATACGTACTGTTGGAAGAAACTTAGTTTGAGAACCTAAGTTATGGTTAATTTTCACCTGAGTTCCTTCTTATCTCTCTCTTTATCTCTAAGCACTGTTCTTGGAAACTTTGTACTCTTGCAGAAAGAACTGGGCCCTTCCATTAGCCATATCACTAAATTTGTAGAGAACCTGAAGAAGTTGAGTGAGAGGTAAACTGTATTTTTTGACATAAATAATTCTGATATATATTATTGCAATTTCTAATTCCTTTTTCCTGAAAGACAGATCAGAGATAGCATCTAGCCCAAGTAATGAGGATTCTAAAGAATTGAACCCGAGGAAACATCTTGAGGAGGAATATTTGGATTACGAAGCCAAGGTATAAATGTCATTACTTTCATTCTTCAATAGGTGCGGACTGGTAGATATTTAGTTCATCATGTCATGAATTGCTGTTATGTAGCACTTCTGCCCCACTGATGCAGATTTTCCCCGTCTCTTTTTTACTTTTCTCATTCTTATTTCATTTAGCAGATTTTTGCAACAATGAAAACATATATTACTTAATATGTTTTTTTCTTTTTTCTGTTAGTTTTAAGCACTTTTCGTTTTAATCCTTTGTATTTCTAACTCCAAATTTTGAGGTTAACAAATTTGTGAATCTAGATTTACTAAAAAAAATATTTGTGAATCATGAAGCTATAACTGTTAGCTTATAGAGCTATCTGTTGACTGGTTCCTTGTTTCAGATTATAACCACATTCAGTGTGGTGGATAACATCAAAGAGCAGATTTGTGCAAATCATGGGACAGTTTCATGGTGAGATAAATGCTTTTTGCATGCAAATTCATCATTCCCTTGTGCACTCCCATCCCTTGTCTTTTTCAAATTCACTGTAAATGAGGTTTTAAAGTCCATGTTCTCTTTTCTTATGCAGGAAGGATGATCCTAAGGTTAAAGAGCTATTTGATGACATTGAAAAGTTAAGATCAGAATTTGAATCTATTGAAAGGCCAACTTTAGAGATGGAAACTCCAAAGGCTGATACTCCTGAAAAGCTGCAGGAAACCTTATCTCCTCGACCAACACTAGAATCAACACAACCCAAACCAGATACAAAGGAGAATTCTGAAACACAGCCGGTGCTAGACCCTGCAGCAGAACTAGCAAAGCTTGAGTCAGAGTTTGGGAAGGTTGGTCGAGACTACTCAGCTGAGGAGATAGGTGATTGGGAGTTTGATGAACTCGAAAGGGAGTTGAGGTCTGTTGATTCTGCATCAGGCAAATAGATCACATAAATTAACCTTATGGAAACTGTTATTCTCAGTCAAAAATATCTGATATATAAGCAAACCTGTACAAGTATGTATCAGTATCTACCTGCCAAAAGCTGCATTTTAAAACAAGCTTTTCGCTGTAACTTCTGTAACATTGGATGGTGTTTCAATTTGTTCATTCTTCTGTAAATACTTTCAGCCTGTAATATAGAATTCATGAAACAAATGAAATCAGTATTGGTTATGAACCGGAACGATTTATGGGATAATTTCTCAAGCCTTTGTAGGTTTGATATGTGAAAAGGGTTGGATTAGAGCTGATATGAAATGTTCATCTACTTCCCATTGCTTCTTTGATTCAAAGTGGATGGTCGATAACGATATTCATCACCAGAAAAAGTAAGAAAAGAAAAATGATTATATGTTGGATGTTGCTGTACAGGAAAGTCACTTCCACGAAGAACAGACGGATGAAGCAGTAGCTTTCAGGGTTTTGAAATCTTTGGTGATTTGTGGTGAATGGTGAACCCCATGAAAGGAACATTAGCTGTGTTGAAAAGGTTTCCTGATATAGAAATTCCAATTTGTCTTATCTTTAAAATAGCATCATCATTTTGCAGGGGCCTCCAATGCTTTCAAAACGAGGGTACAGAAGGTAGTGGGATGGGAGTTTTGCACCCCCAAAATGACTTAGCAAAAAGCTTTTGCTAGCAACTGTGTCGTAGCTGTTGTAGAGTTTTCCTGCTTTTGCTGGTGCTGGTGGGATACCTGGCAACGGTGTCCCTCCGCTCGAGCCTGAAGAATGCTCTACTTTGTCAATCACTACTCCAATGAAACCAACCCTGGAATCCTGATTTTCTGGGCGGTGGGTCACTCGGACTAGCACTTCTATGGCTGTCCTTTGCTCATACTTTCCCTTGTTTGTCGGGAGAAACTTCCATTTCTTGGTTTTGGTTCCATATCTGAACAAAATAATGCCTTATCCTCATATAATTTTATCCTCCCTACCAGTTATCTTTTTCTCTACCATATTCACTAACAAACCATGTTGGTCTCCTAGTACACTCTTCGTAATCTTACTCTCAAACATATCTGATGTATCAGAAATTCAGAGTCGACCAGAGCAAATCTATTGAGGAGTTGATGCCTGGGTTAATCTTGTTTTCTCATTTCAAGTGATGAAAAGGACTCAAATTTGTTCTTTTTTGGTTCGTTCATGTAACTTTATTCTGTGACCGTTCCCAGGTCTTCAAGAAGGGAGAGTTTATCATAATTATGTCCCATATCAACTTAGCAATACCCTTCTTGTTGCTTGTTTGGAGCATACATTTTCCTTTACCCACCAAAAGGGGGAAATAGGTCTCAAATGGAGGAGGAGCCTTGTGTAAATGTTATGCATTCAAAATGAAATAAGGTACTTCTATCTTACATCAGATATGAAAAAGAAAGCGTTGTACATTCTATGAAGTTAGTTTGTTTAACTGTAACGAGAAATAAAAAGTGTTTCGAAAAAGACTCAACATGTTTCAATCTAATATCAAATATGAAAATATCACAAGAAGAGAGTAATGACCACATGACATTTGATAATAAGAAGGAAAATACTAATCTTGTTTAAAAAAAAAGGATAATAGACAATTTTGTACTTGGACAATGTTCCAAGATGAGCTACGTTTGCTATTGTACTTGCCTATAATTGTTCAAGGGATGACATTTGATTAGACTTAATTTGAATCGAAATCGAAATTAAAAAAAGCCTTATCTCCAACGATTCATAATAATACACATGAAGGTTCTTTGAATATGGCCTACAGAATTTAAAAGACCATAGCTAGAAACAGTAGTTGAAATGTATTTTCTTATGTTTGTTTCTTCATAAGTCATACTAGAAACACAACTACTCTTAAACCATACTGTTTAGATTTTTGGGCAAAGGGAAGGATCCTTTGGCATATTGTTTAGTGGTTAGATGTGGGGAGTGCATTAAAAGGGAAGACAAAGCAGCAACAAAAAGAAAGGAATGGAAAGGAAGTCTCGAGCTTTACAGGGAATTTCATCCACATTTTCCTCCCTTAATTCCCAACCCACCATGAAATGTCGGATCATGTGTTGTTTTCTTAGTTGAAGTCAACAACTCTTGCGCTCTTTCAATGCCTTTTCTTTTTACCTACTTATGTTATTTTAGAGTTACATAGAAAACTAAAGAAAGCAGATTGATTAACAACTCAAAAAGAATGAACAAAGGGTGATGAAGAAAAGATCAAAAGGCGTTAGAGCAGAGTTATCGTATCTGTTAAAAATTGAGTTTTTTGTTATCTTATATTCAAGTTGAATCCTTTCATTTATTGTCAATTGATTGTAGGTTAGATGTTTAACACAGTATCGAACATAAATTCTGTCTGCGATTCTTGCCTGATATTCTTTCAAGATTGTCACGTTATAAGCTTTTGGGATGTCTAACAATCGATCATTTTAAGGAGACAGCAAGTGAAAAGTTGGGGGGAGGGGGGAATTTTCCAATGAAAATATTACTATTACAAAGTTTAAAAACAGACCCTGGAATCCAGTAAAAGTAGTAAAACATGTCATAAAAAGTGACTCTTTAGCTTTGATCACTATTATTTTACTCATAAGCATTGTTCTATCAGCTACAGGGGCACAGACACAGACAGATGTTATTCAATAATAATATTATGGAGATGAATGCTGGAAACCTGGTTTTGAAATGTGGGCTACTTTCAAATTATTTGAACTTGGCTAAGACATTCCACCAATCTTATTGCTTTCCTGCGTAAATGCTAATTCATAAACTAGAAATTGTTTCCAGGATGTGGACTTCCAGTGAGATATCTTATGACCCACATCAAATATTTTTATCCATCCTGATCACTGCATTTCTTCTGCATCATCATGGCAGAATTGTTGGAGTCTTCATTGATATTTTCTGTATATATTGTGGTAATCAAACCCAGATCAATTAATCAGGATCTTAATCAATCATAGTTTTACTTATAAGGTAACAAAAACGAGCTTTAAATCTCAACAGATAATTAAGTCTTAATGAAGTAAGCTATGGTGCTATACAAGTAGCCTGAGCCACCATGATCAAAAGCTGACATACTAACAATTCAGCTTGGAAACCATTAATGGTTTTTTTTTTTTTTGTATAAAATATCAAAAGACGGATTCATTCAATTTATTAGTGTTTTTTTTTCTGATTTAAAGCAATGAGAATTGGCCACCAAAATGTGGAGTTGAAAAAAGAAAGAACAGACATCAGGGAGGGTTGGTCCCATTAGAAGAAGTTCCATAATGTTTTGAATTTAATATTTGGAAGCATATGAAGATTTACAAACATTCAGACAAATGCCCCACATTTACTTTCTTGCCATTACTTGGCAGCAGCAACAATTTAAAGAGTGCACTCCACTTCCTCTCTCACAAAGCTCAGCTCCCTCTAAACAAAGATTACACTGTGAGGATTGAGAAAGAGAGAGAGATTTCTACCATAAACTTTACACTGAAAACCTGAAAATGGCAGTGAGCCTCCTACCCAATGACATTGACGATGAGGAATACATTGACATGGAAGTCAGTTCATTCTCCAACTTCTTCTGCCACTCAATAAGCTCTCCTCCACACCCCAGAGAGTTTGAGTTTCAAATGTCTTCAGTCCCCATGGAAAAAGAGCCCACAACTTCCCCAGCTGATGAGCTCTTTTACAAAGGGAAGCTTCTTCCACTTCACCTCCCTCCACGTCTGCAAATGGTGGAAAAGCTTTTGCAGAAAACAAATTCTGTTTATGAAGACAGGAAGGATAACTTTGAAGAATTCTATAGCACCCCATTAACAACTACTGTCACAACACCAACTACAACCAGCACTCCATTTGAATCCTGCAATATCTCACCTTCTGAGTCCTGTCGCGTTAGTAGAGAGCTGAATCCGGAGGAGTATTTCTTTGAGTACTCAACAGAAGTAAGCGGTTACATTGGTGAAAACCCGAAGAAGTCTTGGACCAGAAAGCTTAAGCTGATCAATCAGGCCTCCATCAGTTCAAAACTGAAAGCTTCCAGGGCATATCTCAAATCCCTTTTTGGTAAATCAGGTTGCTCAAATGAGTCCTGTGCAGCTGCAAAAGTTGCTGATGAAGGATCAGTTTCAAAAGCACGAGAAAGAACGGATAGATACATGAAATCAACAAGGAAAATCCCATTCGGACAAATCCATCAGGACAAATATCAAATCTCAACTGAGGATAGATGCATGAGAAGTTTTGAGAAAGAAAAGATAGCTGAAGACAATGCCAACCGCCATAGGAGATCATTTTCTCTGGCTATCAGACGACATTCAACAAACAAGTCTTCATCCTCTTCATCATCATCTGGCTCTTCTTCATCTTCTAGCTCAAATGCCTCAAATGGTTTTCAGTATTTGCAGTTTCTTAGAAGAAGCAGCAGTGTGAATGTAGAAATTGAGAGTCCAATTCAGGGAGCAATTGCACACTGCAAGCAGTCTCAGCAGTTGATGAGGTCCAGAAAGACTGTTAGTGAAGTTGGGTTCTACTCATTGTCAGCTTCTAGTATTGCAGTTTGTGAAGATCAAGAGAGGCCAGATCTTTGCAGGGGCTGAAAATAGAGATAGAGAGAACCCTGACAGTATATAAATTTTAGTTTCATTTCATGTTTATCTATTTCTTTTTTTCAATCTCATAACTTTGATAGGGTTTATGCTTTGAACCAGAATAAGATTCGAAAAATCCGCACAATTGCTCCAGGGAAGTTTCTTAAAATGATCAAGAACAAAAACAAGTTTGCTTAATACATATCTTATGCCAATTAGCCGGAAGCAACCTTTAAATCATAAAAAAACTCAAATAATTTCAGTTCATATCTCTCATGTTCACATCAAACTTGTTATATAAAAACCTATGGATTGTGACTCAATTGACAACGTAAATTGAGTTTGTGGCAAGAGTTCTCGAATTCGATCTCTATTAAACATACCTATAGGGAGAGATAAAAAGCCTTAATTGTGATTAAACTTTGAGCAGGATTAATCTCAGGTCATTAAAATAGATAAAAATTCTTGTGGTTTATACCAAAAAAAAAACTTCTTCAATGAAACCAATCTATACATGGTCAGTTCAAGACTCACGATTAGGGTTCAATAAAGGCAGCCATCCTTTCTGCCTGTATTTCTTTCCCTTTGCAGATTTGACATCAGAAAGTTTCAGTTAGAGCAGAAATTCAGCTTTTGTACTGCAACTTGTTGAAATATCAATAAACAGGAATTTGGTACATCACAATAAATCAAGATTACACCATTTCATTCATCTATTTTGCTTCAAAAATAATGCAATCAATCCTATCAGATAGCTTTAAAATCAGGTGACACTACGTAAATTCAAGGCTCTATTCACTTGTACAATAAAACGTTATGCAGATTGGTTGAAGCTGTTCAAAATGATAAATGTTGTCATTTCAACCATTCAGTTAGTTCAAAGGTTCTATCTATGATGAGCTTCCATAAACAGACAAATTCCTAAATAGTTGTAAAGCAAAAACTAAAAAGTCAGTTAAAAAAAAGAAAATAATAAATAACAAAACATGGGTCCTGGATTTCAGGGTGTATTTATCCAGAATCCTAGATACAATTAATTTAACAGATTGTCCATGTAAATTCCCTTTGTTTACTTTCATTTCAAATTATGACAAGAAACTCCCAACGAAAGCAGAAAATAAGTCTTCTCACAATCCAATTCAAAATGCCATAATTTTCCATATGCTTACCTGTAAAGTGTAGATAAATCTCAGTTCCATCAATTCTACAAACAGCCGCCATGGTTTTCCTGAAGTATATAACATTGAAAAGTAATCATAAATTAGGAAGGTAAATATTATTTTAGTTGTAGCCAATGATCAGATAGCAGAACTAATCATGACTGTGATTCCATAAACCTACCTCTATGCCTCTATAGAACAATTAGGAGACATCTGCCCGCATTAAATATGTTTAAATTGCCTTGGTTTAAATGAAAATTGTTTTTCTTCTAGTGGCCTAAAAACTGATATAAAGTATGAAAAAGGTTAGGATCAGCACCATGTATACACACTGATGAAACTTGTAATGCAACCCAGCAAAGTTGAGAAAAGGAAGGACAATCAACCATCAAATATGAGTGAAAATCTTCAAGTGCAGACAAACAGCCTTCCAGGTGGCTGCTTTTTCTCTTCTTTACATTTTGTTAGTGGGTCTACCAAACCTTAAACTAAGAGGACATGTCAGCCAGACTTTTGACAAGATTAGAGCCAAAGAAAAGTAAATAAAAAGGCTAATTTGATGTTGCTAAGCACTAAGGGGTCTTTGAAAAGCATGTAATGAGAAACTTTCCCCCACCCAATTTCCATGAATGTCTAGGGGAAAGAAATGAAAGGCAGCAAATACATTTTCTCCAACTCTTGATTATTGGCATTGGTTTGTTTGTCTATCACTAAATATTCTAGTGGTCCAAAAAATTGAATAATAAGTTAGGACTTGGGACAAGCTATCAGCTCAAATGCCAATTTGGCCCGTCAGATTGTAAAATATAGATATATACTTACTGTACTGATATAAAGTCATTCTATTTCATCCATTGCAGACTTGAGCCTGTAGAAAAAGTAAACCTGTGAGCTAAGCCCTGGTTCGTCTAAGTAACTCACTTTGAACATAGGAGCAGATGATTTACCAAAGTTGTTTTCCAATGACATTTATTTACAAAGATCGGCTTTAGAGATTCAATACTGTTCAGAAGAAAAGAAAGATGGGCTCTTGAAGGAAAAGGACTTTGTCCTTGGCTTGAAAAGTTATATCAAGTGCAAAATAATTGCTGCATTTGAGAAAGTGGCACTGATGGGAAATTCTACAGTAAGATCGCAAAATATCGACCTTATTGTAAGGTCAATATCTCATGAGATATTGAATAAAATTTAAAAATTATTTAAATATGTTAATAATGGCTTAACAGGTTAACAGGTAAACCAAAATTTAATTAAAAAGATTTAAATTACATTTTTATCCTTTTAAAAGGTAAGAAAATATTTATATTTACATCTTTAACCATTAATCAAAATTAAATTACGATATTACCCATTAATATTAAAAAATATAAGGTAATTGCCCAGAAAAGTTTGGGAAGTCGACTGCCCGTGTATAGAAGTCGACTTCCCTAGTTATTTTACTCTACAGATTGATTCTAGCATATGGGCAGTCGACTGCTTATAAAAAGAAGTCGACTGCCATATTTAATAAGGGATTTAGTTTACTGTTAATTATCATTTCTTTGAACTCTTAGTGTTTTTATAATTAATTACTTAAAATTTATCCTAAGTTACATTAATTTTTCTGTTAATTATTATAGATTTTATTAATATAATAAAATTTAAGATATCATATATTTTATGATAAATGTTATAAATTTTATGATCAATTAGATAAATTTTACGATATATTACGGTGAATGTAATAAATTTTACGATAAATCTCGTATTTTACGATATTTTACGATATTTTATGATAAATGTTCATTTAATTTATGACAAATCTCGTAAAATTTACGATGAATTTCATTGAATTTACGATGAATATCATAAAATTTACGATGAATATAATAAATTTTTAGGGATTTTGGTGTAAATGGAAGAAATTTGGATTTAGAATAGGATTATGTTGATGAGAATATGTTTGGGATTTGTAAGATTGAATAGAGAGAAAGATGAAGGAGGAGTGTCTAAAAGAGAAGGCTCGGTTTAGGGATTTTCTGCCTAAAAAATCTCGTATAAAGTCCAAATTTTCATGGGGAGTCGACTTCCAGAGAAAGGAAGTCGACTCCCCATGTGAATTCTGTTTCCAGAATGCTTCTGGCGATGCAGCAGTCGACTGCTACTAATTAGCAGTCGACTGCTTCATCAACAGAAGCATTCTAGAAACAGAATGCACATGGAGAGTCAATTTCCTTTCTCGGGAAGTCGACTCCCCATGAAATTTTTTTTTTAAAAATTGTTATTATATATTTTTTTATTTATTAATATTGTTATGATTTTTTCATTGTTATATTATTATTAATAAATATTTATTATTTTTTGGTCGAAATTATTAGTATTATGATGAATCTTATAATATTTGTGATTATCCTTTTTAAAATTACGAACAATCTACTTAAATTAACTATGAATCCCATTATTTTTACAATTATCCTTATTTAATTTACAAACAATATATCCAAATTTACGATGAATCTCATCATTTTTACGATTATCCTTTTTAAATTTACGAATAATCTACCGAAATTTACGATGAATCTCATCATTTTTACGATTATCCTTATTAAATTTACGATGAATCTTATCATTTTTACGATTAGCCTTATTAAATTTACGAACAATCTACCGAAATTTACGATTATCCTTATTAAATTTACGAACAATCTACTTAAATTTACGACAAATCTCATCATTTTTACGATGAACATTATTAAAGCTACAAAACATCTTCTATTAATTTATGATGATCCTTAGCTAAAGTTACATTTAATTTATTTAGTTTTACGATAATTCTAATCTAATTTACGTTAGTGATGTGAGAATTACATTTAAAATACATGGAATGTCGAATTTTCAATAATAAAAGTCGACTTAACATAAATTGAATAAGAATAGCGAGCTTAAAAAAATTAGAAAATCGATTGCCCGAGAAAAGTAGTCGACTGCCTAGATGCATTTTGGAAACAGAATGCATCTGGTAATGAACCAGTCAACTGCTAATTATTAGCAGTCGACTGCTTCGTTACCAGATGCATTCTGTTTCCAGAATGCATCTGGGCAGTCGACTATCTTTCTCGGGAAGTCGACTCCCAGTATGAAACTTTTTTTTATTTTGTTATTATAAATATTTTTTTATTTATTAATGTTGTTATGATATTTTTTATTATTATATTATTATTAATAAGTATTTATTATTTTTTTGGTTGTATTTATCATTATTATTATTACGATAAATCCAATCATTTTTACGATAAATACAATTAAATTTACAATGAATGTCAAAATTTTTACGATTATCTTTATTAAATTTACGAAAAATCTACCCAAGTTTGCGATTATCCTTTTTAAATTTACGAATAATCTACTCAAATTTACGATGACCCTTTTTCAATTTATGATAATCTTTTATTAATTTATGATGACTTTTAATCTATTTACTTTCACGATGAATACAATCCAATTTACACAAGTGATGTGAAAATTATGTTCAAAATACATAGGAAGTCGAATTCTTAATAATAAAAGTCAACATTCTATAAATAAATTAAAAATAGCATGCTTAAAAAATTTGGGAATTCGACTGCCTAAAAATATCAGTCGACTTCCAATATGCATTTTGGAAACAGAATGCTTCTGGCTATTTAGCAGTCGACTGTCTTACGCATTCTAACGTTCTGCAATAAATTTTCTCTTAGGAAGTCAATTGCTTCAATTGAGCAGTCGACTTCCCCGATAAATTTTATTATCGAAACACTTATAAAACCAGGCAGTCAACTGCCTGAAAACATGTCAAGAATTAAAAATCTTACTAGTAAAAAATATAATGATTCTTTGGTCGCTTGGGAGGACGTTCTTTGTAAATCATTGGTTCTTCGCACTTTTCATCGCAATTTCCATCGTTTATGCAATTCTCTTCCACAAACTTACCCATTGTTAAAAATATAAGATGGGAATAAAGAAGAACAACTATTTGATTGAGGTTAGGCTTAAAGTTTAGGATTTATAAAATATTGAGACAGCTATAAACTGGATTAAAGGTGAAATAGACAAAAATTGGAATAAAGGGGTTTATGATTTAGGGTTTATGATTTAGGAATTAGGGTTTAAAAACAATAAAAAGGTTTATATAAGAAGAAGAATAGTACTACAATTATAAGGGTATATTAGTAATATAATAGTATAATTTTAATAATATTTAGTAAATAATGTTAATTTTACTAATTGGTTTAGCAGGTTACCAAATTAAAGAGTTTTTTAATTTTTAAAATTTCATCAACGGTTTATATTAGATTTGACTAATCCAATGGTTCTAATTCAATTACCTTAAAATAAGGTCAATTTTTGTGACCTTACTGTAGAATTTGCCGACACTGATAGTCAGATTCAAATGTAAATATTGTCTAATCATACAAGCTTAAATTCTCATTTATTTTCTTACTACCTAAAGTAAAATGCAGAAAGGGTTAGCTAGCCATTTAAAAGTCTGTGGAAAACGAAGAACTGGAAAAAGAGTTTTGTTAGTTCTTTGTGTACATTGTCATGCATTTTTCTCATATAAGAAACATAAAATTAAGGCATATGATATATGCGTGAATTTATCAGTTGAGGGAAGAAATCTTATTGAAATAGGTAACCATTTAACAAACCAGAGAATGAAGTGGTATCCATTCCAGTCCATGAATTCCGGTCATGCTTCACAGTTCTTCAATTAACAATTGTTTAAATGCAAACCCTTTTTAATATCAGCAAGAAACCTTCAGAATCATGATGAAATTCTACACATGCAACATTGTTTATTGCCCTTGGTTGTCTTTTTCCCCAACACTTTCTACAACTAATAAACTTATGCCTCCTATACAAAAGATTTTCTCACTGCATTCCATTATATAGATTCAAATAGTTAAAGATAGCTAAAAAAGGAAAAAAGAAAAGCTCCAATCAACATTTTATACCTCGCCTTTGACATGATCCATAATTATGTGAAAATGAACTCACTCACATGCAACACATTTGATCTATCCTTTCTGCTTCACTAAATATTCCATTTTCCTTTCATGTGTGTGTATTGATGTCCTTTGATCTTTCTACTCTGCATTCACATACAAATACTTAACCTGGTTTCAAACTGCTCATATACAATGTATATTCACTTGTTCATAAAGAGTTATTTGATTAGTTCATGTCTGAGGAATAAAATAAAATCTTTCTTCTCTAATAGGGGGTATTTTTAATCTTATTTACCTAAATGGGTACTTCAAGCCACATCTTCATTCATCAACATATGATTTTAAACCAAAAAAAAAAAATCAATTTCAGTCAAAAGCCTAATACAATCTCTGGTTAACCATGATTTAGAGTGTAAAAGTTGTGAGGTATCCTTTACTTATCTTTCCTTTATCTTCTTGATTCAAAAATAGCAAAATGGAGAAGAATCAAGAAAATTGATGATACTAGCAAACAAAGAAGATGGTGCAATGAGTTAAGAGTTTAGAAGTTAAATGTTGCAGCAGACAATTAAGATGGTGAAGATGACTTTGGATATTTTTATATTCATTTAATAGCTATATAGATGAAATTGTTCAAAAGACATGTTAGGATTATATGTGATAACCACGAATTTCTTATTTTTTGTATTAAATAACTGAAAATTTAATTTTAAAGTAAACAGATAAGCGAAAATAAATAAATAAATTTAGTTACGAGATCCGAATATTGTTGGAATTTCAGTAATTGATGAAGTGACGAATCTGAAAAGTCATACGAAGGAATTTAATTTGGATATTAATAAATCCAAAATTATAAGAAATAAAAATGTTTATATGTATATATATTTATATATATCCATATATGTATAAATATATTTTTTATAAAAACACATATGTACATATATGAAATATATGAAATATTATTATATATGGATATATATTATTTCATATTACAAAATAAGTACATATATATATATTATTATACATCTATATATATATATATATATATATATGAGAAATATATACGTCATTTTAAATAAAAGTGTATATATATATATATATTGATATTATAAAAAAAAAGGAATGAAGAAACGATTTCCCCGTTTCTTCTCTATTACCAACAGAGAATGGAGCCGACCCCGTCGACGAGAGGAAAGCAGAGAGAGGGGAGGGGGGGAACGAAGGTCGTCACCGGCTAGCGAGTGAAGAAGGAAGGCTGCCAGCGACAGCAAGAAAGGTAAAGAGAAGAACCAAATTGGAACAGAGGAAAAGAAAAAGGAAAGAGGCGGTGTCGGTCGATCCGGGCACCGCCACCGTCGCCTTCGTCACCGGCGAAGGTCAACCAAGAGGAAAAGGGTAGCTGGCGGTGAAGGGGGAAAAGGAAAAGGAGGGAAAAGAGGAGGAAAAGAGACCAAAACCACCGCTTCTAGATCTGCCACCGCCACTGCCACCGCCGCCAATCTGGAAAAGAAGGCCAAAAACAGCTTCGCCGCCACCCCAGCAAGCTTTGGAGGGGCTGAATCGACGATGATGGAGGCCGATGGTGGCCGAACCGGTGGGATGAGGTGAACCAGTCCGAACCGGTTCAGACCGAGAAAGAAGGAAAAAGAAAAGAAGAAAAGGGAAAAAGAAAAAGAAAAGAAAGAAGGAGAAGAAGAAGAAGAAGAAGGGGTAGGAAAAATTTACTACAATTTTATTATTATTATTTTGTTGAATAATTTTATAGATTTCTAAATGTGAGTATGGGCTTGAACTTGTAGAAATTATACAAGAACGATTGGAGCATGAACGAATTTGAGAGAGATTACATCGTCAACTTTGATACTAGATAAGATACTTTTATAAAGTAGTAGTAGTAGTGTTATATTGTATAGTTTGGAGTTGCGATCTTGAGGATGAATTATTAATGAAATGATTTTAAAAGGCTAAGAGGACCTACAATTGGTGGTAGGGGTCTTAGTAATGATCATGATATTGCAATAAAATGATTATGGAATACCACTGTGTTTATTTGGAATTGTTGCAGGAGGTTTTAGTTCTTGAAATGTTATGCTTCTGAAATTTATATGAAAATGTTTGATGAAAAAGGTTAAGGTTTTCTCGTATAAATGGAACTTTGGAAAGAATTATTGAAAGACAAGCTTTGAAAGGACTTTATCGTATTGCCAGAAAATTTGATTTTTGGAATAGTTTGAGAGGGTAAATGGTTGAGCATGATAACATGATGAATTATATTGTGTAAGCCTTATAGAATCGATAAATTGATTTATCTTAATATCACGAATTGGTTATCAAGTTGAAATTGAGGTTGAATATCAATTTAGTCAAATCATTGATCAAATTAATGATGATTATGTGATATAGCTTGGAAGAGAATATCGAGGTTGTAATTTAGATGGTTGAACGAGTGAATTGTGGAATTATCGACAGAGTGATGATTTTAGAATTAATTAATTTTGATTTCTTGATTTTGGAGTAGTTTCGAACGTGATAACACGGACATTGCAAGAGGTCAATGTTGAGATGGTTTTATTATATTACGTTATATTGTCGAATATACGTGAGATAATAAGAGGACCTACACTTATGGTAGGGGTCTTAGTATCAATATTGTGGTATACAATGGATAGTTGTGATATCGAGTTATAACAAATGTATGACTTGTGCATACATAATCTTATTGAAATTGAGGTTGAATTCCGATATAATCTAATCATTGATAGATTCAAATAAATGAGTGTCAAAAATGTGATTATATGGTTTCGGTTATAACTTTGGAATAGGTCTTGAATAATAAGATTGACAATTGTATAAGTTCGGTATTCTGACATAAAATGTCTTGGAATATTGTTTGATAGTGGAAATTGGCCAAATCTCTTAAGTAGGTAAACTGCTAACCTAAATTGATTCGATAATACCTTTATAGAGAATTCTATCATAGTATTATATCATACAAGCCATATAAAAAGAAATTGATTTGAAAACTGTGATTGATTTTGTGATAGTGAATGAAATTGGACATCAAGTTGGAATTATGATCGAGTGTCAATATGTTAAACCATAGATGGATTGGATAGGTGACTATTGATCTTGTGATTTTATATCCTCGATGTTGACTCTGAAATAGGTCTTGAATGATGATATCAGTAATAGCATAATTTCAGTATCTTGATGGTTATATAAAAATGTGATATTTAAATATTCATAGATACTAAGAGGACTCATACTGACAGCGGGGGGTCCTAGTATTGATGATAAAATGTACAAGTGATTGTTATAGTCGATAATTATTGAGAAATGATATTGAATATTGAGGAACCACAAAGAATATCGAATTTACCTATTAGGTATGATCCGATTGAAATCAAAAGGATGGAAATGAGGAATTGGGATTATAGTTAGTGCTATACCAAATGATACTACATTGATGTATTTCATGAGCATGATAGCAAATTGTCTTTAACTTGAGTTTTAAATTACATTGCTTTTAAGCATGCTTTGTTTATAACTTGATGAAAGGATTTATTCATGCGATACTTATATGAATAAATGTTGGAATCCTTTTGAAAGGACTGAATATATAGTGTAAGTGTATGTATTTACATATGTAAATGATCTTAAGGAAATGTGTTGCATACTTTACACTATTTTCATAAGAAAGTGAAATATTTAAATGTTTTATGAGACTATAGGCACCCTAAAAGAGTTAAATTCAATAAAGCATAGTGGAAACTGCCTAATTAGAGATTACTCATTAGGCAGAGATGCTTATCCGACAATAGTCGTGGACAGGGCTCAGTCACACCTGATCAGTGGGGCTGAGAGAGATAAGGTCTATGGCCATAGATAGCGCCCTAGTTGGTTTCCAAGGGACGATGATATGATTTCTCACTGCTAGCTACAGTGAACTAAGTCTTTATTGATAGAATATTAGGGATTCAGCCTAGTCTCAAACGTGATATGATATGCTATCTAGAGTATAGTTTTATTTGATATGAACTCTAGACTTGATATGACTTTACAGTATATGAGAAATGTTTTTGAAACTGTACATGTTTTAGATATGCTCTAAAAGTGAATATGAAATGTTTTGATATATTACATGTTTTTTATTTTAAAACATGTCTTAAAAGTGCAAGTGATATGATTTGCAAATTGTACATGTTCTGACCATGTCTTAAAAGTAAATATGAAATGAATTGAGATTTTACATGTTTTGAACATGCTTTAAAAGTATATGCGATATGATTTGAAATGAAAGCTATTTCATACAGTAAAGCTTGCATAAGTTTTGCACGTTGCTTTATGACATAACGACATTCTATTTACATGATGTCATGATATTACACTGTACATGAACATATGATTTATATGAAGAGTATTATGACTTTACACTACCGGTAATCGTGATTTTTCCATATAAAAAGCGATATGATTTGATATGATACAAGAGTATAATTGTTAAATGTAAAGTAACCTGATATGATATATTCCATCTGAACCTAGTGTTCACTTGAGATACGATATATTATGAGATTGATGTGAGTATAGATTAATAGTATATGATATTCAAATTATACACGATGCATTGTTGTACGATACATTGTAGTATAAGGACAAGAAGATTGAAAGTGATTAAGTTGAATTTATTTAAAGATCTAAATAATAGACAGATGATAGGAATTGAGATAATAAGGTGCTTCAAATTCTCTTACATCGATACTTCAAAATTCTGCTCACTTAAGGTCCTTAAGACATGATCTTGTTATAAATATGAGATGTTATCTGTAGACACCTCATTTTGTCCGGGTTGTATTTTTGTAAAAAAACTAATAATTTGTAAATTTTGAATTGACATTTTGAATTAACATCTAGAAAAATTAGGATTAACATTATTAGGATTATTTAAATTACAAATATTTAATAGATTAGGATAATTTTATTAATATAAGATAAATAGTAATATAAGTTAGGATTTATTAGATAATTATAAATTAAAATATTTTTAGGATAAGATAATTAGATTTTTTAGGATAATTAATATTAAAATTGATAGAATTAGATTAGGATTAACATAAAAATTAAATAGATAAAATATTAAAAATAAAAAGATAATTAATAGAATAGGTTTAGTTGTATTAGGACTCTAACAAGTTTATGACTATAAAAAGGGGCTAAACCCATAATTTAAGGGACAAGGATTCTCAGAGAAAAATTCAAAAAAAAAAAAGAAGCAACTAGCATCAAGAAAATTAGAAAACACACAGCGAGAAAGAAGGAAGGAAGCTCCAGTCAAAGCGACAACGGAACTAGGATTTCTCACAATCTAAGCAGCATTCACGGCAGAAGGTGAACTAGCAAGGTTTTGCGGCACCTCTGGAGATTAGCAGCAATCCTTTATCCGTTTCTAGATCAGTGGCAGTCGACGATTGGAACACAGAACCAGCAAAAGGAAACCCCAAGTCAGACGACAGCATTTTGCTTTGAAACAAATATTAGACTCGAGACTGTTGCTACCCACGTGAAGTCGGTTTTGATATCCTCTGTTGGCAAAATAGGTACACTTCCTTATATTGTTTTACTTTCTATATTGTATATGTAGGTATGCTTTCTTTGCTGGATGTGTACACTTTAGCTTGGTAGTGGACAATAAAAGCAACGTATAATAAAGCATGATAATGTAATGATTAAATGAATAGCAATATAATATGGAAAAATAGTATTAGTATTAATTAGTATGAAACAATGGAAATAAACTTTAAATGAATGAATATTAAAATTTACAATTATTATAATAAAATAAAATTATTCCAATGATGGAATTCTGAGGTGTCACGAATGGTTGACATTTCAGATTTTCTAGGTGAGGATGTTTTCCATAAGTTTTGCCAGAATGATGGCAAACTCATGGAAAATGTTCAATATTAAAAAATATTAAAATATATATCTAAAAATTTAATCAATATAAAATTTAATTGTTATAAAATTATAAATACTTAATAAAATAAGAATTATTCCGATGATGGAATTCTAAAGTGTCACGAATAGTTGACATTTTTAGATTTCCTAGGTGAGGATATTTTTTATGAGTTTCGCCAGAATGATGGAAAATTCATAGAAGATGTTCAATATTAAAAAAAATATATTAAAATATACATATCTAAAAATTTAATCATTATATAATTATAACTACTTAATAAAATAAAGAATTATTCCGATGATGGAATTCTAAAGTGTCACGAATGGTTGACATTTTTAGATTTCCTAGGTGAGGATATTTTTTATGAGTTTCGCCAGAATGATGGAAAATTCGTAGAAGATGTTCAATATAAATATAAAAAAATTATTAAACTATATATTTCTAAAATTATCATTAAAATTATAATTATTCCGATGATGGAATTCAAAGTGTCACGAATGGTTGACATTTTTGAAATTCTTAGGTGAGAATGATTCCTTTAGGTTTCGCCGAAATGATGGAAAATCCAAAGGTAGTTGTTCAATACAAGATAATAAAAGTTAAAAATTAAAATTAAATTAAATTAAATAAAACATACTAAATACAATAATAAAATTTAAGATAATCTAGATAATTAAAAGGATAATATTAAAAAAGGGATAAAAGAAAAAATTTGATAAATCCGACGATGGAGCCTCTTTAGAAAAACAAATGGGATTTCTAAATACTCTTGAGGTGAGGGAAAATTTTTAAGGGTTCCGCCAGAATGATGGAGAGCACTTAAGAATTTGCCCAATATTTAAATAAAAAAATTCAATCAAAGACCATTAAATTAAAATTCTAAAAAAATCACAAAACTAATTGGTACCGTTTAAGACGGGCGTCATGGGGGTGCTAATCCTTCCTCATGCGTAATCGAACTCCCGAACCCTAAATTTTAAAATATAAACCAGTCCTTAGAGTCATTTAGGTGGCCAATCACACATAGGTTAAAAAAGATTGGTGGCGACTCCATTTGTTTAATGTCTAGCGTCCTAGGTCTAGGAAACGTTATGACAGCTTGGCGACTCCACTGGGGACACTTAAGAGAGTCAAGCCAATAAAATTTTGTGATGTATTTTAGAATTTCGATGAAATGGTCTTGTTGATATTTTGTGGATGTTTAGGTCATATGAATTTAGAAAGTTAAAGTTCCTTCACACACACAAAGCACTTGCATAATCATAACATGAGCTTTATACTCGAGCTTCGTCCTTTTTAGGAGAAAGTAAAATAACTACGCTCTCGTGAGGTGGTAACCTCCGCAATGGCTAGCGAAATACTTTCACTTAAGTTGAACCTTTCCGTTTGTAGCCTATGATGGGTGAGGATTGGGTGCCTTACTAGTCCAGAGTGGACGAAAGTGAGGAACAACTTGGGAGCCTTTAGTTTTGTGAAACTACCTGAATTTAGCATGTTGTGAAACTTAGGAGACCAGCCTCTAGGGTAGAGCCATGTCTAACCTATGTTGTAGAAAACCTAAAAATATGGACACATGAAGGAATTTGTCAGCATCTTTGCATTTTATGCTAATCCATTCATTAATTTATATATTTATATGACATGCATTTTAACCTTGTGCATTGCATTCATGCATTTATATATACATTTTTAACTAATTTCATGCCAACTTTTTCCATATCATCTTTCCATGCATAATAAGCTTTATCAATGCCAAAGATCAAGGGATCAAGATTGCTACTCTTCAAAAGTAAAGAAAATCATTTCAAGAAATCAAGAAGAATTTGATAGAGTCCTAGTTGTTCTCAAAGTTTAGGAAAAGGTTAAGCAGCAAGGGTTTACAAGAAAAATTTGAATGCAAGGGCAGTTCTTGAGCTTTGTACATAATTTTGAAAACACTCTTGTTGATAAATTCTTGGTTGAGAATAACTGATTTTTTGAGAATTGTATAGCATGTTGTTCAAGGTTGATTTAATTTGAGAAATTCTCTCTATATTTTGAGTTAAATGTCGATTGATAACAAAAGTCCCATATAATATCTTTTCATGATTAAAAGATAATATTTGTGTTAACAATCTCAATAGGAATGGTGATTGCTATCAAGAATACAAATCTCTAGCTTTTTCACTAACTCTCTATGCCCCATACCACTTAAACCTTGAACCTCCAAGAAAAATAAGTGTTGGACTTCCTGAACTTAATTTTTCTTTTACTTTGGGCTATGATCAATGAAATGATTTTATGAAAGTTTTGTGAAAACAAGTCATAAGGTACTCTTTTAAAGAATCATGATCTTGGTAATTTAACACATGTCAAGACTATGCTAAAGACCAAAAACACTACCAGTTGAATTTTTCAAAGAACTTAAATCCTTCAACCCATTTCTTCTAAAGCCATCATTTGCCCACATCTTGGGGTAAAATGATTGAAAGAGACGAGTTATAATAATTCGAACATTCGTTCGTAAACTAGTCTTCATTTGATTCATATCCTGTCCACCTTTCTTTGGCTGAAACTTAAAATGAAGATTCCTACATATTGGGCCTATGCATCTTGAGCTTGAGTTGTAAAAAAAAGGAAAAAAGAAAAAAGAAAGAAAGAAAAGAAAATTGAAAAAAATGATTGTGATATCATGCATGTGAGAAATTCAAATGATTTCGAATGCTAAAAGAAAATTTTCATCCTGAGAATTGTTTTTTTAATGCAAGTGTCTCGTTTGATATGATGAATGGCCATTTTTCATCTACCTTTCTCAAAAAAAAAAAAAGAAAAGAAAAATTCCATTTGCTACCCCATTTGAGCCTATAAATTTCTTTCTAAATCAACCTAACTAAGGATCACCCTCCACACTGGAGGGCAAAGTTCAAAAAAGACCCATTTGTTAAGGAAGGAAAGCTCGGTCATAAAAATCTCAGGGGCAAAATAAAGAAGAAAGAAACCCTTTTGAGTTAGAATTCTTGTTGAAAAAATGGAGAAAAGGAAAATGAAAAAGAAGATGAAGAAGAAAAAAGAAAAAAAAAAGAGAAAGAAAGAAATGAAAAAAAAAAGATTGATGAAGAATGGGGCAAGATTCTTAAATGCTTCACATAATGAAAAATGATCCTTGGTCTGATGAACCCTGAAACACTTATTTTAGGCCTGGTTATCCATTCTTTCTTAACCTTAAACCCTGGCCTATATTACATGCTTTAAAAGCCCATTTTGATCAAATTATAGATGCTTGAATTGGAAAATCTTTTCTCTGGAAAACATTAATCATTTTGGTTTTGAATGAAATTTGGATTCTCAAATGCATGGTAGAATGATCAATAAAAAAAAGAAAAAAGAAGAAGAAGAAGAATTAAGCTCTAAGGTGAAAACCCCAAAAAGGGCAGTTTAGAGCAATAATGGGATCTTTTTCAAAGCAACTCAAGGCATTTATACATATGATTGACCAAGGCGACCAATGAAATGATAATTTCAAATAAAACCTTTTGAGAAACTCAAAAAAATTCATCACCTTGAAGATTTATTCCAAAGTTTGAACCTTTTCCTTCCTTACCCAAATTTTGAAGCCATTACGGCTAGTCTTGACATTTGTTAATTGCCATATATCAATAAAATTGAGAGAGTGCTTAAATGAGTTGTGTTCTAAAAAGAAATCATTTCAAAAAGACAATTTTCAAGAAAATTCCTTTCATTTGTGAGCCTAGATGAAGCAACGTTGATTTTCCTAACAAATTTGTTTTGATAACCAAGCTTTCTTTGGTATGCCAAATCATCTTGAAAAAGAAACCAACTGTGATTCACTTGTTCATTCAAGATAGCAATTACCAATTACCAATTTTTAAGAGATGTAATCAAATGTTTTATTCTAAACATGAAAGAAAATGGTGTGGGGCAACCTTCTATTGTCATGAAACTTTTTGAAAATTGAAAGCAATGAAATGACTTTGGGGTAAGTTTATGTTCTTGTGAGACCTTTCGAGAATTAATGTGATGAAAAATTGTTGGGGCAAGTTTTTATAGTTCTTGAAGATATAAGTCTTTTTAAAATTTAAAATGATGAAAAGTTCTTAAGGAAAGCCTTTGTAGTTAGGAATTTTTTAGGAAGTACTTGAGGGGCAAATTTTTTGTATTCATGAGAAATTGAGTTTTTTTGAAAATGATGAATTGAATGATTTTCTAATAAATTTGAAAATAGTAATCTTTATCGGGCAAAGAAAAGATTGAATGAATGGTTTTATAATTAGAAAAAAGGAATTTGATAGAAAATATGATCTGATTGGACATTGTGTAATATTTGCATTCATGCATGACAATTATGACATTTCATTGCATGCATTTTGGAAATGAGAGGTGAAATCTAAACATTTGCATCACATGCATGGCATACATGGTATTCATTGCATATGTCCAAGTAAGAAAGAAATTCAAATTTTGAGGGAAATCATTTGTTGAGTAAATTTTGAAAGAATGATAAGGTACCTAGATGAAAAATTTTAGGGAAAGGATGAGATTTTGAAGAGATATGAGATTAGATTTCAAATGATTTCAAAATGAGATTTAAATGATGAGATTTTCTTGAAATTAAAGATAATGATAAGATCTTTAAACGCGATTCAAGTGAGATTAAATTTGAGAGTTGCAAAAAAATAATTTTGTTGGCATAGTTGTGTGGTTTTAAGCCGAGTGAAATTAAAAGAGATTTTTAATCTAAAATAATTGGCACCATTCTGTGGTATTAAGATTAGTTAAATTGGCAAATAATTATGTGAGGGTTTTCCTTAGATTGGCACAATCTTTGGTTTCATTCGGATCACTTTGTTTACAACATTTGGTTTTGTCCAGGTCATCCTATTTTTGATTTTTTTTCATCTAGGTCATATCATTCTCAACCTTTGGTTTTGTCCAGATCACTTTGTTTCTGACCTTTGGTTTTGTCCAAGTCATCCCATTTTTGATCTTTGGTTTCATCCAGATTGTTTTGATTTTGACCTTTGGTTTTGCCTAGGTCACATTATTCCAACATTTGGTTTCATCCAACTTCATGATTTACAAAAGGTAAAATCTTTCCTAATCTTTTGAGGGAAGAGATTAGGAAATTTCACAGAAGGTAAAGTCTTTCATAAGCTTTAGAAGGAAGAGATTATGAAATTTCACAGAAGGTAAAATCTTTCCTAATCTTCAGAGGGAAGAGATTAGGAAATTTCACAGAAGGTAAAGTTTTTCATAGTCTCCAGAAGGAAGAGATTATGAATTTTCACAGAAGGTAATAGTCTCCAGAAGGAAGAGATTAGGAAGTTTTCCAAAGTGGTATAACCTCTAGTGAGAGGACCACTATCAAGGTTATTTTTCAAAGTTTCAATGCCTCTGGTGAGAGGAGCACAAGGTTATTTTTCAAAGTATCAATGCCTCTGGTGAGAGGAGCACAAGGTTATGTTTCAAAGTTTCAATGCCTCTGGAGAAAGGAGCACAAGGTTATTTTTCAAAGTTTCAATGCCTCTGGTGAGAGGAGCACAAGGTTATTTTTCAAAGTATCAATGCCTCTAGTGAGAGGAGCACAAGGTTATTTTTCAAAGTATCAATGCCTCTGGAGAGAGGAGCACAAGGTTATTTTTCCAAAGTTTCAATGCCTCTAGAGAGAGGAGCACAAGGTTATTTTTCGAAAGTTTCAATGCCTCTGGTGAGAGGAGCACAAGGTTATATTTCAAAGTTTCAATGCTTCTGGTGAGAGGAGCACAAGGTTATTTTTTCAAAGTTTCAATGCCTCTGGTGAGAGGAGCACAAGGTTATTTTTCCAAAGTTTCAATGCCTCTGGTGAGAGGAGCACAAGGTTATATTTCAAAGTCCCAATGCCTCTGGTGAGAGGAACACAAGGTTATTTTTCAAAGTTTCAATGCCTCTGGTGAGAGGAGCACAAGATTATGTTTCCAAGTTTCATTGCCTCTAGTGAGAGGAGCACAAGGTTATGTTTCCAAGTTTCATTGCCTCTAGTGAGAGGAGCACAAGGTTATTTTTCGCACACGGTTATTTTTCAAAGTCTTACAGCCTCTGGTGAGAGGAAGTAAATGTTTCTCAAAAAATGTAAAAAAATAAAAAAATAAAAAAGGTAAATCCGAACAAAATAGTTGTCTCATTGTCTTTGCACAATTCCTGATTTTCAGAAAATGTGCAAAGAGGGGCAGCTGTAGACACCTCATTTTGTCCGGGTTGTATTTTTGTAAATAAACTAATAATTTGTAAATTTTGAATTGACATTTTGAATTAACATCTAGAAAAATTAGGATTAACATTATTAGGATTATTTAAATTACAAATATTTAATAGATTAGGATAATTTTATTAATATAAGATAAATAGTAATATAAGTTAGGATTTATTAGATAATTATAAATTAAAATATTTTTAGGATAAGATAATTAGATTTTTTAGGATAATTAATATTAAAATTGATAGAATTAGATTAGGATTAACATAAAAATTAAATAGATAAAATATTAAGAATAAAAAGATAATTAATAGAATAGGTTTAGTTGTATTAGGACTCTAACAAGTTTATGACTATAAAAAGGGGTTAAACCCATAACTTAAGGGACAAGGATTCTCAGAGAAAAATCCAAAAAAAAAAAGCAACTAGCATCAAGAAAATTAGAAAACACACAGCGAGAAAGAAGGAAGGAAGCTCCAGTCAAAGCGACAACGGAACTAGGATTTCTCACAATCTAAGCAGCATTCACGGCAGAAGGTGAACTAGCAAGGTTTTGCGGCATCTCTGGAGATTAGCAGCAATCCTTTATCCGTTTCTAGATCAGTGGCAGTTGACGATTGGAACACAGAACCAGCAAAAGGAAACCCCAAGTCAGACGACAGCATTTTGCTTTGAAACAAATATTAGACTCGAGACTGTTGCTACCCACGTGAAGTCGGTTTTGATATCCTCTGTTGGCAAAATAGGTACACTTCCTTATATTGTTTTACTTTCTATATTGTATATGTAGGTATGCTTTCTTTGCTGGATGTGTACACTTTAGCTTGGTAGTGGACAATAAAAGCAACGTATAATAAAGCATGATAATGTAATGATTAAATGAATAGCAATATAATATGGAAAAATAGTATTAGTATTAATTAGTATGAAACAATGGAAATAAACTTTAAATGAATGAATATTAAAATTTACAATTATTATAATAAAATAAAATTATTCCAATGATGGAATTCTGAGGTGTCACGAATGGTTGACATTTCAGATTTTCTAGGTGAGGATGTTTTCCATAAGTTTTGCCAGAATGATGGAAAACTCATGGAAAATGTTCAATATTAAAAAATATTAAAATATATATCTAGAAATTTAATCAATATAAAATTTAATTGTTATAAAATTATAAATACTTAATAAAATAAGAATTATTCCGATGATGGAATTCTAAAGTGTCACGAATGGTTGACATTTTTAGATTTCCTAGGTGAGGATATTTTTTATGAGTTTCACCAGAATGATGGAAAATTCATAGAAGATGTTCAATATTAAAAAAAATATATTAAAATATACATATCTAAAAATTTAATCATTATATAATTATAACTACTTAATAAAATAAAGAATTATTCCGATGATGGAATTCTAAAGTGTCACGAATGGTTGACATTTTTAGATTTCCTAGGTGAGGATATTTTTTATGAGTTTCGCCAGAATGATGGAAAATTCGTAGAAGATGTTCAATATAAATATAAAAAAATTATTAAACTATATATTTCTAAAATTATTATTAAAATTATAATTATTCCGATGATGGAATTCAAAGTGTCACGAATGATTGACATTTTTGAAATTCTTAGGTGAGAATGATTCCTTTAGGTTTCGCCAGAATGATGGAAAATCCAAAGGTAGTTGTTCAATACAAGATAATAAAAGTTAAAAATTAAAATTAAATTAAATTAAATAAAACATACTAAATACAATAATAAAATTTAAGATAATCTAGATAATTAAAAGGATACTATTAAAAAAGGGATAAAAGAAAAAATTTGATATATCCGACGATGGAGCCTTTTTAGAAAAACAAATTGGATTTCTAAATACTCTTGAGGTGAGGGAAAATTTTTAAGGGTTCCGCCAGAATGATGGAGAGCACTTAAGAATTTGCCCAATATTTAAATAAAAAAATTCAATCAAAGACCATTAAATTAAAATTCTAAAAAAATCACAAAACTAATTGGTACCGTTTAAGACGGGCGTCATGGGGGTGCTAATCCTTCCTCATGCGTAATCGAACTCCCGAACCCTAAACTTTAAAATATAAACCAGTCCTTAGAGTCATTTAGGTGGCCAATCACACCTAGGTTAAAAAAGATTGGTGGCAACTCCATTTGTTTAATGTCTAGCGTCCTAGGTCTAGGAAACGTTATGACATTATCGATTGAAAAGGTGAATTGTAATGGCAAACTTGCAGGTTTTATGCATTGCAGTTAAGACAGTATAATTCTACTCCTACATTTATATTAGTATCATACGAAGCCGTGGATTTGGTCACTCCCTTAATTTCATCTCTTTTCAGACTATTTGAGTTAAACTTTGCCATGAGAGCTTTTGAGTGGGCCTCCAAATAGGGTACCTAGGCTTGGTACTAGCCTTTTGAGGTATACGCTCTTTATAAAACGCTTGTTTATATGTAAGACTTTAATTGATGCACAATACATATTTTGTTTAATGAGTCGGGATGTAACTTAGAACTATTTCCTTGCTAGTTTCATATTTAAGTGAAATGACTATAGTTCACCTAGATAGTTGAGTACATATGCTCACAAATTAATGTTTAAGTTATCAAAGCTAAAGTATAAAGAAAGGATCAATGAAATTAGTGTAGTGACTACACTGACACCAAATACAAACCTTAAAATGAAAAGGAAAAATTTAGTTCATAAATTTGTAAAAAGAAAAAGTATGAGTATCAAGTGAACGTCATGGCCTTCGGGTCGTAGGCCTAATAGTTAACATGTCTCAACACTTGCAAGAGGTCAAGGGTTCGAGACATGCAGACGCGAAAGAAAACCTTGAGGGCCAGTGGGCCTAGAGAGGACAATACGGATGAGTGGGATGCAGGGGCCACCTCTTGAATCCCAGTGGAGACCAAAGTGCCACGCAGTCCTTACAAAAAAACGAGCGTTTTTTTGTGACATCCCGGTGTGCACCTGCAGGTCTATGACCAAGGCCACCGCACCGAGTGCGTTACTCATCCGTATTGTCTGCTTCGGGGTGCACCACACTGGCCACCGCCCCTCACAACTTTATCGGGGAATAATATCCCAATTCGCGTCACCAGGAGGTCGAACTCAGGACCCTTAGGTACCTAGTTCTTACACACCTGGTACCATATCTTAATGGTAGCAGGTGTGTAAGAACTAGGTACCTAAGGGTCTTGAGTTCAAACCCCTGGGAAAGCAAATTGGGGTATTATTCCCCGATAAAGTCGTGAGGGGCGGTGGCCAATGTGGTGCACCCCGAAGCGGACAATACGGATGAGTGACGCACTCGATGCGGTGGCCTGGGTCACGAACCTGCAGGTGCACACCGGGACGTCATATTATATGATGAGAGTGAGACCATGTATTAAGTATTATGATTTTTTTTTTATATTTTTAAATTTGAAATGAATGTAACTTGAAGTATCCCATTAGAGGAAATAATTTTAAAGTGCACTGTTAGAGGATAAAGATTTTATTTTTACCTTAATCCAGGAAAAAACTCGCATAGATTTGATGAATTTATGGTGATCGCTAATATAGTTTGTTTTTTTTTTTTGTTTTTAATGCAAATCAGTTGGAAATTTCTCCTGATCAAAATTTTTAATTTTATTGTAATGTAAACGTAAATATACATTATTAAACATAAATTTATGTTTATTCTCGTATATTTAGTAGAAGTAAACATATGAGAATAAATATAAAATTAGAATTAATAGACATAAACATATGATAATTTTACTACAAAATGTATTTATGTTTATTTTTATGTATTTATGATACTTCTAATATATTTTATGTTTAATGACACGAAATTTATATTTAATCATGTGTATTTACATTTATGCATGTTTGCATTAACCTTATTGTAGAATTCTACCAATTCAACCTCTCTAAATTAATCACTTTAAAATTGATAACCTCTCTTTTTTTTATGAAAAGTAATAACCTTTCTAAATTAATAAAAACTTCCGGTTTTGACTAGGATCACTATAAAAAATTAATAAATCCATCTATCATAATAATAAATAATTTTGTCTTAAAACCTAATGTAAAATTTCAGTCCTAACTATCATATAAATTAATGATATGATAAAAATACAAAATATATTACATAATATTCAAAAATTAGAAAAACACTTCAAGATGTTATTTCCAAAAAAGTTACCATATTTGAAATTTTTTGCTTTAAAAACTAAAAGTACAAAACATATTATATAACATATATGTAAAAAGAGATTTTTTTAAGGAGCTTATTAACCAAAATGAGATTTCAAAGTAAATTAAATGCTATATATATACACATAAAGTTATTGGAGGACACATTTAATGAATGTGAAAATTAAATGGATATATTTTTTTAAAACAAAATAATAATTTATAAGATAAAATTTTTGAATTAATAATACTTTTACATTAATACTATGAATTCCAAGGATATTAATTTAAAATAATTTTACTGCAAAAGTTATCTATTAAAAGACGTTGAACATGAAGAACTACAACTGATACAATAATAATTTGCCATGAATTCCTCTATGGCTTGTGTCTAAGAGGTAGAATTGGCTTGGATTTAAGCCCAGTCTTTGAAATGCTCCTAACCCCAATCCAATCTTCTTCAACCAAAAGATTGTCTCAATAGTTTTTTTAACTGAAGGTTGATTATTCCTAAAAATTCATTATTTTGGGTTTGTCAGTTTATTTTATGTGACAGAAGACTTGGACCCACTTTCAAGTAGTCCCACCCTCCCCCCTTTAAATAATTTTAATTTGGAATCATCTCAATCTTTTTCTCATGAAATGCATGTTTCTAAATGTTATCTTTCAATTTAGTTTACATAAACATGGCATCTAATACGGCAAATATACAAATTTTCACCCGTAAGATCTTTAAAAAAAGAGTTGAAATTTTTAAATCGAACAAATACTTGGGTTAATCATTGAATCAAATGCTAAATTACGCAGATGATAAAAAAACAAATGAGATTGATAAATATATAGATATTTGTTGTATTCTTAGTTATTCAAACTTCTCAACTAAAAGAACATGTTTTCTAATAATTTTCTTCGGTGGAGCCCTTTACACACGTGAAGTGATGCCTTTGCCTGTCATGAAAACACGTTGGGTTTCATTGTGTTTTGCATCCAATGAATGAACCCATTAGTGGGGCTTGGCCACAAGATTCTTTCCCCTACTCGGCTTCACATTTTTCTTTTATTGTTGCAGTTGATTATTTTTCAACTTTACAATTACAAGAGTCAAGATTCGCACCAAAATCTCAAACAAATTCCATTCATCACCAGGATGTGATAGGACTTGTTGAGTTGAAAATAATTACACAGAAAGAACAAGATTCCAGTATGTTAGTCCAAAGGCAAGACTTTTGATCACTAGAAAGGAAGAAACATGTTGGAAGATGGTAGTTCCAGAAGTCCTCGTTCAATTTCAGGAAAACGTAACTAAAGTACAAGAAGAGTGTAACCCAAAAAAAAAAAAGTACAAGAAGAGTGTTTTGTAGCAATACAGTTTAATCATAGAAAGTTCATCATTCATAAATCTCAAGGCTAGGATTTTACTAGACTTCCAAGAGTAATTAAAACATGTGAATGGTTTGAATCCATCTAACATGGCTGATTTAAGACAACGTTGACTAAGCAATATCCCTGATGAGAAGTGCTGCAGTTTGATGAGTGTTAGCTCCAGGGTATCTTGAATCATATTTGCATGAGTAAATCATCACTTCCCATTTCTTGCATGAAAAAAATAAGAAGCATGGGCAAAGCACTGCCATTTGGTAACATGAGAAAGGTTATAACCAAAACTCATGCCTTTTGCCACCCAATAACTACTACTACCTTTCCTTTACTAATATATGGACTCAACAAGCTCACAGAACATACAACAAATTGCCAAATTCAACACTCTTCTTTCTTCATTACTAACTAAAAAGCCCTCCTTGAATTAGTCGTTCGAATTGCTTGTACCTTGCAAACCATGGTCATGAAGGTAGAGTGTGCATATAACAACTACCAGGCAGACCAAAAAGTTATTATTCTTATTTAATCCAATCTTTGGCATATTGGGTCTCCTTTTTTCTTAATTTCTAACATTCATCCTCCCTTCCCCTCTTCCAGAAGTTGTAGATTGGCACATTAGAGAGCATAAATTCTATCAACTTCAACTTCAGAATTAGTTAAGTCAGAATGATGCCAAGAGTTGGATCCACTTCTCCTTGAATTCTTTCCTCTCTTCCTTCTTGTCCGCTTGGATTTCACCACATAATAAGTCATGGTGCCGAGAACCCCAGCCATTATCAGACCCCCTACAACTGTAACCAAAATTGCAGCCCACTTATGTTTCCTGCCAACCACTATATAAGAGGAAGCCATAAAAGCAACTGAAGTACAGACAGACGCCAACCACATCAACTTGTTAATCACTTCCACCACCTGTTTCTCTGCTTTGGTTTCACCCCTAACCAATGTAATTTGGACAACGACAACAGCCAAAGAGGTGAAGAGAGCAATAGCATTGAAGATGAAGAAGATTTTGAAAGAAGGAGAGCTTACCACCACAGCAACTCCACTATCTAGATCTCCTCCAGGCACAGTAAATATAGCTGCAAAAGCAACAGTTGCAAATAGAACAGCCACCACAGTCACTGAATTGGTGGCATTGTTGATTCCTTCTCGGTGGAGTTTTCTAAGTTCCTTTGAAATATTATGAACATTTTTGTTGGTTCTTTTGGTTTGTTCAAGCTGTGTATGGACATCTTTCTTAATTTGTGTCACTGTCTGCCTCAACTCATCTCTTGGTTGGTTCAGTTCGTTTGCTCTGAGAGCACCATAGTGAGAAAGGCAGCGCTTTATATCCGAAGATTCTTCAGAGAGGGGAAGCCCCTCAGCTATGTCAAGGGCTGTTTTGTGGTCTCTGGTGAGCGCATTGACATTTGTATCACGAAGGGACAACAACTCGTTCACTATCTGCAAGGAAATAGGAAGATTCAATAATATGATACTTTTTAGTAAAAATCGTAAGGAATGTCACTAAATATAGGAAATTTTTAGTGCATGTAAAAATAAAAATAAAACCCATTGCATAATAAATAGACAGGCACATAAGGAGCATCCATACAGATAGATATATAATATAGAATTAACTTACAGAATCATGTAGGGTATCATGACAGTCTAACCCGAGAGTGATCCAATTAGTATCTAAACAAACCATATATAAACCATTTACTATATAAATTGATGTTTAGAACTGAAACTTTCAGTTTTTTTTTCTTTGTATAAATTACAAGTATTTTTATCCGTTTTAACGGTTTAAGACTAATCTTACTCGGAGCTTCGTTACAGTTAAAGCTCCTCACCCCTCCCCAAATGTGTGTTTAGTGTGAGTCAAACCCGATAGCTCTTCCCACAAACTCAATTACAACTTTTAGTTGAAGACATATATATATATATATATATATATATATATATATATATATATATATATATATGACAACCTCATCTCTCTCTACATTCAGCCTTGTCTTTCTAACATGTCATATGTGTTTGCAATACCGTTTCAAGAACGCTACTGCTGCACAAAAGTGGAAGGGTCTTAACGAACATAAACTTGCATTACCATATAATCTGCCACTGACCATTTAAACGAGGGTAAATTATAGAAATTCTCATAAGGAGTAAATTCTCATAAGAAGTATAACAATTATATATATATATATATATATGTATATATATATGCAGCATCATTGAGACATATGCTTCTACCTATATAGCAAGAAATGAAAAGGGATTGAGAGAATAGTTGTACCTCTGCTCTCTTTTTCCTAGTGGCTACATGTAATGCTGTGTTCCCAAACTTGTCTGGAAGCATCACAATAGCAGCATCTGCCTCAAGAAGCAACTTCACCACCTTACAGCTCTGTCCTTTAACAGCCATGTGCAATGCGGTCTGTCCTTTCTTATCAGTTCTTCTTGCCAACTGTGGATCTTTGCTCAGCAAAGCTTCTACAACATCTACATGCCCCTGTCGAGCAGCTAGATGTAATGCATTTTTCCCATTTGATCTGGGAGTCTCTAGCAAGCCACCATCCCTTGATAGCAGCTCATTGACTACTGCTGTATGCCCCTTGGTAGCTGCAGAGACAAGAGGGGTTGCATTCGATGGCCCAAAAGTTTGGGATAGACTAGGGTCATGATCCAGCAGCACTTTGACAATATCTGCAAGGAAAGAACCAGGGTTACTGTTCCAGCCTAGTATCTATAAAACACAACCGAAATAGGACCATCAATAATCAATTCCACAACTGGCCTGTACGAAAGCAAACTAATCATGAAGGCATTTACTTATTCACCATTTATAATCCATGTCATAAACGAAGAATTTGACGAAAGATTGTTCTGAAGATTGAAAGAGGAAGGTGCCTCTTTATTCTTCTTACACAGAACATGGCCATAAACCGTTTATGACATTAGTAAAACAAAAATGAATTGTTGTCTTGATCATTCTAAAAAACAAATCAAACAATTTCCTCTAAACATTTCCAGAGTACATTCATTATCAAAGGCAGTCTAGTAAAAGTAATCCATTTCTTTTGCCTCTAAAGTTTGTCCCTTCGGTCTTCCTACATTTTCCAGGCTATCAAACATAGCTTAATTGTCAAAATTAATTATTCAACAGTCTTTGACACCCTGTTGAACCAGTACTTTTGCTATATGCCATCTTTGTAAGAACTCAGATGAGGAACTGCCCAAATACAATTAAAGAACTTGACCAACCAATTGAAATCAAGTAACATGAAAAGCAAAATCACATAACCAAAAGTTCAGAATCAGTACCATGGTGCCCTTGGCTAGCAGCAATATGCAAGGGATCAAACCCGGATTTATTCTTCGTAGTAACAGTCTCTGGGTTTGAGTATTTTAACAACTCCTTGACAACATCGAGATGCCCCTTCTCTGCAGCAGTAAACAAGGCTGTCTCCCCCAACTCATTCACCTCATTCACTACACTTGCCTGTATCTCCGAGACCTCCATTTCAAAATCTTCTCCACTGGCAGTCTTCATCATCTGTGAATCAATATCAGCAAGAATCTGCTTTACAGCCGCCAAATCACCACGCTGTGCTGCCAAATGCAGCTCAGTGTCATTATGGCGTCCCGTTACCTGCTTCACATATTTCTTTTTGCCAGCCTGATCAATGCGCTTGCCAGAATTCGATAGGACCAGAGCTGGGGTTGTTGCTGTAGATGATGGTGATGGTGTTGCTGAGGGTTCAGCAGTACCAGAACTAGAACTGGTGAGGCTACTGGACATTCTGTCAATCCGCTTGCCAGAATTCGGTAGGACAAGAGCTGGGACTGTTGCTGTAGAGGATGGTGAGGGTGTTGCTGAGTGTTCCGTGATAACGGAACTGCAACTACTGAGGCAACTGCCCATCCTATCAATACGCTTGCCAGAATTCGGTAGGACAAGAACTGAGGCTGTTGCTGTAGAGGATGGTGAGGGTGTTGCTGAGTGTTCCGTGATACCGGAACTGGATCTGGTGACGCTACTGCCCATCCTATCAACACGCTTGCCAGAATTGCATAGGATCAGGGCTGGGGCTGTTACAATTGAGGATGGTGATGGTGATGGTGTTGGTGAAGCTTCCATGTGGGAATTCGGACTCAGTTGTGGAGTCACTATTCCTTTCTCCAGATCCCTCTCTCTACCTAAACAATCAATCGTTAATCAAAATAGTTGTTGAACTAATCACAATTTTTTTTTCATTATTCTTCATAAAAACCATACAAATAACCCCATCAACAGTAAAAGTAACTTCTTTTTCAGCCCCTAACCTGTTAATGAATGATGCCACCTTCCATTGCTTCACCTTAATTTTAATTTCAAACTAAAACTACCAGATAATTACACACAAAAAAAAACCGACAACTTCCTATCAATGGATCAAGATATAAACTTGATAGCGGGCACTAGATTCTCTCAGTTCCATAACATTCAATATTCTTCAAGACAGTAAAATTAAGCTAAAATCCAATTAAAAAAACAATAGAAAGCAAAAACAAATCATTTTTTGTTAGCTGAATTAAGCTGATTTCCTATTTTAAGACTAACCCATTAAGTATTTTGAAGAAAGAATCAACACCCAGAATCAAAAAGTGAACTTTTAACTTAAAGCAACAATCTTTATGGCAAAATATGTGAAAAAAAAAAGAAAAGAAAAATGATGGGTGAAGATTGAAACATGGGTCAAAGGAGAGTCAACAGTGTTACCTTCTTGGATTGAAGATGAGGCCATGGTTGGAGAAGAGAGAAGCAAAGCTGAGAAGAAAAATGGGAATATTATTTCACAATAAGTAAATATAAAAAGGACAAAAGAAAAAGAGAAGACAGTTGAGAGAAGTGTAAATGAGAAAGACAGTGGCGGGCGAAGGAAAGTGTTAGGAATTTTCGTTGTTTATCTATTAATAGAAAAAATATTCTTCTAGGAATCAGCACTTACCGACTCCGATCACTTTTTTTAACTTTGTGGACTGCAGAGAGAGAAATTCTCTAACGTTCAATATCTAAAACTAAAAATGTACTTTACATTTATCATAAAATAAAATTAAATTTTTAACATTTAATTATATAAAAATTAATTTTAAACATTTAGAAATGATATAATTAAGTATATTTTCATTAAATTTTTTAGTTTTTTTTTACTCTTATATAGTAATAAAATTGAACTGTATTAGAAGAAGTTAATATGAATGTCTTTAATTCTGTTATTTTAAAACACATAAAATTAATTTTCATGCAATTAAACGTTGAGGATATAATTTCATTTTGTTATAAACATGAAAGATATGTTTTGATATTAAGTTATGTTCTAAATTTGATACACGAGTAATAAAATTTTTGTATTTTACAAAAATAAAAAATTTATTTATTACGACGCATATTAATCATTTAAAAAGAGAAAAAAAAACTATTTTTATTAATTCGTATTTGACTTTCTGGTATTCTATTGTGAAAAAAAAAATTATAATCATTTAAAACTAAGTAAATGATATTTTAATCATATTATCGAAATAAAATAAATTTTGTTAATAAGAATTTTGATCTGGTTTATATATATATATATATATATATATATATATATATATATATATGGTTGATAAAAAGTACTAATTAATCGTTATAAAAAATAAATAGTTGTATGATTTGTTAATAAAATATATATTTTTAATTTTAATAATATGAAGGGTTTTTCTTAATAAAATAATTCATTATTATTTTAATGATTATAAATTATAACGATTATATATATGAGAGAATTGGAGAGTGAATAAACAAGAAAATGGGTAGAAATAGCATTAAAGTATTTTTGGGGTGATTGATTTATAAATAAAGGGATAAATCCTAACTTTAATGAAGTAAAAGAAAATTCATAAAATTAAAATCCATAAAAATTTAAAAATATCTTTATTTATACAAAAACATCCAAAATTGTATTGGCCCAAATCATTTTCATTGTTTCTCAAAGAAAAAACACCATCTTCACTGTCAAAAGCCAAAAAAAAAATTCGCAGCAAAAAAAAAAAAAAACCTTTGGCTTCTGTTGATTTTTAAGCTACAATAAAACATTTTAGTTTAGTTTTTACTGAATTTTAAATCTTCATAAATAAAATTAAAATAATAATAAATAGTTTTTTAAAAAATAATAAATAAATAAATGTGTAACAAAAAATATATGTGCCACAATTTTAATATTAATTGTAAAGTTTAAAAACTTCATTGGTAATATATTGAATAACAATTTTTAAACTTTTCATTCATGATAAATTTCACATAGATTTTACTTTCTAAACATACACCCTAACTAATTCAATAAATAGATGATTCTATAAAATAATATTTCAAATTTAAACTCGAACCGATTTATAAGTACCATATATTTTATTAGTAAATATTTTTATCTAATTTTAATTTTAAAAATATTAAAAATATATTAAAATATTAAAAAATAGTTTTAGTATTAACGTTAATATTACTTAAATTAATCAAATAAACGCACCAATTTAAATCACATAATTTTTTATAAATATGAAATTGAAACCAATCCAAAAGCAATTCACTGACACCATCATCATCATCATCATCATCATCAGACCTTTTATCCTAATAGAAATTCACTGACACCAACAAATAAAAATTGCGAAGTCGTAGAATCAATTAGCGTGGAAGACTTTTAAAACTCCACTTAGGCACTTAGGCACAGAAACATGACTATTTGGTTTTCCAAATTTATTTTTTAATTTGAGGGTTCCCTTTTGTCATCTTTCCTCTGTCACTCACTATCATATCATGACAAAGTATTCACATATGCCAAAGTGGAAGCAACATTATTGAGATGGAAATTCATGCACCTAATCTAAACAGCCATTTTTATTAACCTACCAAGCGTTTTTATATCTGATTAGGTACGAGATTAATCTCCACTCATATTTAGTGATTGGTATTGACTAGGGGTGTAATCGAGTCGAGCCGAGTCGATACAGTGGGATGCTCGAGCTCGAGCTCGACTCAAAAACTCGCTGCTCGATACTCGGCTCGAGCTCGGTCGAACCTTAATTTTTAAGCTCGAGCTCGACTCGAAATTAAAATCGAGCTACTCGAGCTCGCTCGATTAAGCTCGTTTTCTGAGCTCGATTGAATGTCCGAACTCAAGCTCGACTGAATACTCGAATTCAAGCTCGAATTATTTTTTATAATATAAAAAATATTGTGCATTAATTAAATATAATAAAATTTAATAGTTTTAATAATAATGTAGCAATATCGATACAACAACAGTAATAAAAAACTTTACATTAAAATAAAAAAAACTAAAATCAAAATAACTAAAGTCCATATAAATTACACACAATACTGTTGTCAGAATTAAAAAGTTTTATACATAATTTTGATAATGATATTGTGGCCTGAGTTGCTCAGTAAAACGTGAAGCTTGATACCTAAAATCACACATTTCAAGTCATACCAGCAAAGAGTTATCTCAATTAAACAAGAAATATAATAATATTTGGTGTAAACATTTAAGCACCGGCATCTCATGTATAATTAATCCCAATAATCAAGAAGTTTCCACAATTTCATTTCACTGAGAAAGTAATAATACCGCCGGATTTGGTGCCGGAGGGAGCTAAGTGCATCAGATCTGGTGCAAGAGGGGCTAGGTGCGCCGGATCTAGTGCCGGAGGGAGCTAAGTGCGTCAGATCTGGTGCAAGAGGGGCTAGGTGCACCGGATCTGTGCCGGAGGGAGCTCAGTGCGTCAGATCTGGTGCAAGAGGGGCTAGGTGCGCCGGATCTGGTGCCGGAGGGAGCTCAGTTCGTCAAATCTGGTGCAAGAGAGGCTAGGTGCGCCGGATCTGGTGCCGGAGGGAGCTAAGTGCGTCAGATCTGGTGCAAGAGGGGCTAGGTGTGCCGTCGAATCTGGTGCAAAAGGGGCTAGGTGCACCTGATCTGGTGCCGGAGAGAGCTAAGTGTGTCGGATCTGGTGCAAGAGGGGCTAGGTGTGCTGGATCTGGTGCCGGACGGAGCTAAGTGTGCCGGATTTGGAGCCAGAGAGCGTTAGGTGCGTCAGATCTGTGCAGATTACGCCTAAAACGTAAACAACGGCTAGAAGGTGAGGAAGAGAGGGGCTGGTCTG
This sequence comes from Heritiera fomes, assembly GCA_032173925.1. Lineage (NCBI taxonomy): Eukaryota > Viridiplantae > Streptophyta > Magnoliopsida > Malvales > Malvaceae > Heritiera > Heritiera fomes. The sequence goes on along the minus strand of JAPDPM010000002.1, from coordinate 9,102,780 downwards.
TTGGTGTGGGGGCGCCAGAGCTGAGGTGCAGCGCCGGATATGGGAGGGACTTCCCGGGTTGGCGGTCGTTACTAGGTTGGACATTGGGAGGTGCGGCTGGTTTGGAGGGGATGAACTGATGAAGAGTGAAAACGTGAAAGAAAATGTGCAATAAGTTAGGGTTTCTGATATCTAAAGGCATGTAATAATAAATGGGTAAATAAGTAATTACACATAAAATAATAAAATATATATTAAAATATTAAAAGCTCGATAAGGCTCGCGAGCTACTCGAGCTGAGTATATTAATACTCGAACTCGGCTCGTTCGATAACTCGAGTAGCTCGAGCTCGAGCTCGGCTCGAAAAAAATCGAGTCGAATTCGAGTTTTTTTCGAGTCGAGCCCGAGTAGCTTGCGAGTATCAGTGTATCATTTACATCCCTAGTATTGACTTAAGAAAATTTAATTTGATGAAGATTCGAATATGAAATTTTTTATTATAAATTATTTTTATTCAAAAATTCAATCGAATATTATATTGTTGAACCAACCTTTTAAGGTTTTTTTTTTATTTTGTGGTTTTGGGTTTGTGCCTTGCTCTCTTGCCCCAAATTAAAGACAAATAGCTTGGGATGGGCTTTAAGGTATCAGCCGACTCCAGCAAAGCCCATTAGGCATTCCTTTGGGCTACTATTATATACTATTTCTTCACCATTTTTGACAGGTATGATTTTTGTGGATCGAGTGATCTGCTAAACTCGTGAGTTTTGCTTATTACGAATAGAATTTTAAATAAAATGCTTTAAGTTTGACTTAAAAATTATTTTAATATTAATAATAATTTAATATGACAAATTTAAATAGACAATTTTGGATGAGCCGAATTTGAATTTTAAGATATAAGCGAATCAAATTATGCGTAAATTATTTAAGTTTTAATTCGATGATTATTCGATTTTTATTTTTTATTTTTAATATGACAACTCAAATAATTCAAGTACTAATGAATCAAAAATAGAAAGAATAATTCAGGACTCTACATTTGCTCAAGACTAGTTAGGACTAGTTTGGACCAAACAATAAAAAAATTGAAATACATTTGCTTAAGACTAGTTAAGACTAGTTTGGATCAAAAAATAAAAAAATTGAAACTAAGAATAAAAGGATAATTTCACCTTTCAACTCTCATTTGTTTTTTAATTTGACACATCAATCATATAGTAATGATGCAACCGGTGTGCCAAATCTACTTTTTAAACTGCATTTTTTATTTTTAAAAAGTTTAATAGGGATGAAATTGTGGTTTCCTTTCAAGGTGGGATTGGCGGGTATCTTTTGGGCTACTCTAACCTCTCCCCACATCTTCCGAACTCAGTGTCTTGCAAAGCCGCACTCCATCACATTTCCCCTTATATTTCTCAAGCTTTGTCTAACACAATACAGTCACGGTTAAATTCTATTCTATGAACTTTGCTCTTTTATTGAAGTATTTCTTCATGAAAATGACATGTTGAAACCCGAAGTTGCTTTCTTTCATCGTGCAAACTCATTGCATATTTTCCTTGACATGTTTTTCAATGGCCTTTGCTGCTTTATTGAAGAATTCCTAGCATTAACACATGCACTTTCATCTACTTTTCTTGATTAAAAAAAAATTCAAGTTAACTATGTTTGGTTCAATGATTAAAGAAGAATTAAAAGCTGTGGATTTGGCCCGTTTTGGATTTCTAAGAACAACCATTTGGTATTGGACACAAGAAGAAAAAATCAAATTCATTACATTGACAAGCATACTGGTTTTAAATCAAAAACAGCAAACAGAACACTACTAAGTAATCTAGTTTAAGTAGGTTGACAAATATTCTCATCAATTTTAGCCAATGGGTATCTAAAGTAGAAGCTAACTAATCTAGTTAAATCAAAACACCAAACAGAATACTACTAACTAATCTAGTTTCAGTAGGTTGACAAATATTCTCATCAATTTTAGAAAATGGGTATTTAAAGTAGAAGCTAACCTTACAAGTATAAGGATTTAAAATTGCTAAAGAACACTGCTCAACTTGCTTTGGTAGGTTAGCAAATAGTTTCATCAAAGTTGATTATCACACCCTGGAAAGATGTTTAAATTTTGAACTAAAATTGGTAGGGGGCCTTTCATAAGAATTGCCCTCTTCAAAAATTGGTGCATGCCGCTTGTTGTAGTGAGCACACGGTATTCTTTAGTAAAAGGCGAAAGAATAGTTCGCTTTGTGCTTACTACACGGCTCCATGTCTTTGTTCATGACAGGATTCATTTTAAATAGAGAAGTCTGGGGCCTATTTCTTGCAGCTTTTATCACTGTGGGATTTGAAAACAACTTAACCAAGGGGCAAGAGTCAGTTGTCCTCCATGTCCCAGATTAATACTATCATAAATGCTTATTTGTAGATTGGAAAACTTGAGTACTTCTCAATTTTCTTTGTCCCACTCTGTGTGTATATATATTTATATATATAAATGAAGGTATATGTTGACCCAACAGTCACTTTCGAATCGGAGTGACATAGTGGCTGCATAAATCAATAAAACATATGGTGAAGGCTTTTGTTTATACTTTTTTATGTCTTCAAATATAGATGATGATGTTGGAGGTGTGCTTTTGATACGTGCTTAATGCTTAAGTCAGTTAAAGATTTGAAGTATGATGAATTGACAAAAGATATACAAAAGGAGAGAAACAGAGAGAAAGGGGGCAGGACTCCTGGAGAGGTGTTGGGTGACTTGTATTGGGAAGAAGTGTTTAGCTCCCCCTTACCTTCCAAGCTCTACCTCTTATATGTACTTGACTTGTGTGGTGTGGCTTGTCATGGATTTTTGTTTTTTACGGAGCTCTGTATGTCAGTCAAGTGATTTATGTGACTATCAAAGGCAAAGTAGCCTAGACGGTTGTCAAGCTGCTGTGACTCTTTCAGATGTCATTTACTAAGTGGTGCTGCAAGTGAACGACTAGGCCTAGACCGGCGGCGATTGGGCCGACTGTCTAGCCTATCGCTTGGGCTTAGTGATATATGTTTTTGTTGATGGTGTTTGGGCCTGTTTTGGGTCTGGTCCTTGTGTCTAGGCTTTTACTCTGATAACCTTTGTAGTTTATAACACTACTCAGTTGAAGATGAATAGATGATAAATGACAAGTTCTTAAAGCATAGCCTAAGAAGCAGTACCGTTTTGAAAGGGTAAAGATCTGACTTTTACATCTTTAAATGTTAGGTTGGCTTGGCTGGCCTTGCAATAGTACAGCTTTCAATTTGCTCTAAGGATTATTAGTCAAATCCTGAGGCTTACCATGTGTGTCACATTACTTAAACCAAGTTCATCTGTCAATTTGGCTTGGATTGCTATTGTTTGCATCTGGCAAGGATTTAACTTAGATTAATCTTTATTCGTGCTGCATGGTACATTTCGGGTGTAGGGTAATGACCAGTTCAAACCATCTTTCTCGGGTAGCTGATTCACTTTAATGTTGTGGATTTATTGTGCGTCAGAAAGAAGTGCTGTCGGTCTGTGCTAGTGAATGGGATGGACTTGAATCAGAAAGCAGGAGGAAAGTTCAAGAGGCCAACATGAACCAAGATTTTCCTGTCTTTTTCCTGTGACAACATTAATGACTATTTAATGTTTGTTACTAATTCCAATTTTTTCTTTCCATGTTTCTTTCCTGCATGTTAGATTTGATGAGATTGGATGAAGAAATCTTCAGACAGATTGTATTTGTAGTAAAAGTTTCTTGTACTTTCTAGAATACAAGAAAAATCAAACTGCTAGATGAAATGAACAGAAACTTTATGTAGCACTAATGCAGAGAATGTGAAAGTCCATCCGAACAAAGTTCAGACACTCATCGTTGAGCCAGCTATACTTCTCAGTGTAAGGGTTTACCAGGTTTTTCCTGGGGATGGGGTAACGATCTAAGCAGTCTTCCCATACATTAGCCTCTTTCAAGTCCTTCATTACCTCCCAAACACAGTTGTTGCACATGAAACCAGCTCCAAGGCTGATCATCAGAATCCTGTCGCCCTTCTTCAGCCTCCTCTTGGCTTCCATATAACCTAAAACATACCACAGGCCACCGGCTGATGTGTTTCCAAAGCGGTGAAGCGCCATTCTAGCTGGCTCAAGGTCATGTTCACTGAGCCCCAAACTCTTACCAAGACCATCAATGACTGCCCTTCCACCAGGGTGAATACAGAAATGCTCAATACCAGTCTTCAGATTCAAAACCGCTCTTGCTGATTCAGATGTTGAGCTTTTGCACATACTTTTACAAGCAGATACTATAACAAACCGGATTAGTTCTCTTATTGGTAAGATTTTGGGTACTAGAACTTTAAGATTCATGGTAAGAGCTTTGGCTGCAGCTTTTGTTAGGCTTCTTGTGAGAAGAAAACCTTGGTATCCTTGCTCATCTTCAATCTGCATGCAGCATCCATACGCTTCATCATTTGAGCCAATATTGGTTCGTACTGAATGGCTTAGTTTCATCAGAGCTTGATGCTTCAAAGATCTTCTGTTTGTCAAGAGCACCGAACACCCTCCGGACCGAAACAGGCAGTTAGAGAGCATCATGGAGTTTTCTTTCCCACAATACCAATGCGGACCTATTGTTTCTGTGCTTACAACAATGGCAAATGCATTCTTGTATGTCTTGAACAGCTGCTGCACCAGGTCAACAGCCACCATGCTTGCACTACAACCCATTCCGGAGAGGTTGAAGGCTTTAACGTTATCCCTCATCTTGTATCGGTTTATAATCCTAGCTGTTAAGGAAGGTGCCGGAGAAAACAATGAAACATTGACAACGAGTATATCTATGTCGGCCGGAGAAACTCCACTCCTAGCAAAGAGCTTGTCAAGTGTGCCGAACATAATCTCATCCATCTCCGAGTGTGCATCCTCTAGAGTGGGAGTTTCTTCTCTTCCAGCAAGAACATTTCTCGGGCCATAAGTTTCTTCACCGATACCTGAATTCACCATGGTCTGTAAGAGAAACCTGTATTGTTCTAGACCAAGGTTCTTGTTCCTCAGGACAACTCTCACACAAGCTTCAGTATCAAGCTTTCTGTCGTCAGTCGGCTTGTAACATTCATACGCCAACATATAACAGCATTGGTTTCTCATTTGAAAGAATCTCTTGTAGCAGTATGAGATTATGAAGAAAATAAATAAAAAACATATTGTTATGAAAAGCTCCATTGAGTGAGTGAGAAGAAGTGAGGGAAGTATTCAATGAGCTCTGTGTTTGGAACTTGGAAGTCATAACTCATACATGTCTTATTTATATTATCCTTTTCATACTTTTACCATCTAATTTACACCCTCAAAGGCTCAAAACCAGACCATTGGAATATATGAAATTTTTTTTAAGAAAATGATACTTCAACATTTAAAAGCAATAACATTCTCAACAACCAACCCCTATGTACTGGTTAATTACAGCTGCAACTTATTAGTAGGGTAGAACTCAAATTCGACAATGAAAGCCAAAAGACAAATTTCGACTTTGAGTAATCCCAACGTGCCGGGTCCAATCTCCATAGGAGCAACTGGTCAAGTGGAGGCCAGTAAATTTTTATTTTTATTTTTATTTTTTTAAATCTCATATTCATTTCTAGACCAATATAACTAAATTCATATTGAATGGAGCAGTTATTTCTGATTCTTATTTTGAGCATTTGCTATCCTCATCTCTGTCCTTGTTATCATCAATCATCATCAGCAACGACCAAAAAAAAAATATAACTAAATTCATTTCTATCATTATTTTAAATCTCATCGTTTATTTAAATTAATCCAACCGAAAGCATGATGAACGTGCTTTGTACCTTATGAGATGGAACCAATAGCCGTGTTCAACGTCAAAATGAGTACGAGATGGGACCAATAGCCGTGTTCGACATCAAAATGAGTTGACTATTATAACAGTAAGAGTATCATTGATGAATCAAGAACACGTCGATCAGTTGGTAAGAGACTGTTCTAGTTTAATCAGAAATCTCGAATTTGAGTTTTGGGTATGCAACTGTGCTAAAACTCTTAAGAAAGAACTTTGCCGTTCTTTGGATCCTGTCCGACTCGAATCCGAATTAATCTTATATCAAAATGATACGAAAATACCGAATGATTTCGACAAAAAAAAAGTATCATTGATGAAACATCCATTTATTCACAATTACTAGCTCTGTCCGTTTTTCTTATCTGACAATTTGGTCAATCACGTGGCTTGCTAGAGAAAAGTCAAGCACAAAAATCTTGCATAGATTGATAGCAGTTGGTAAGGAAATGAAGAAGAAAGAAGGAAAATAGGAGCCAAAGATCAGTAGACATTAAGTGACAAATTAATCGTTTTGATTTTCTGTCTTGTGTTTCCAATGTTCAGCAGTGTCTGACTCTTTGCACGCCATGGCAGGATTGGAGGCAAAAGAAATGAAGGTGACAAATGAAAAACTTTAGCTCATCAGTCATTTCATAGTAGTTAGACCAGATGGAAGGGGAGATTCAGAGCTTCACAAATTACACAAGATTGCTAACTAGGAACACTTTTTTTGCTGATAAAAAAAAATGGAACACAATCATTATTTCTCACATCAATAAACAATTATTATCCTTGCTGGCTAGCAAAATTTCTTGTTGTGATTGGTTGTAAATTTATCACAAAAGGGTTGCTTTTAAGCATAATTATAATAGCTTTAACTCTCACTACTGAAATAAAACACCTTGGTCTACTAAATCTTATAGCATTATTGTTGAAAGATATTGAATTCAAGAGATTAATAGATGAATTCCTTGTCAGTCATGTAATTGACCATCATTGTGTTTAACCGTTGCACAACTGTTGCACCCATCTTTTCATCAGTATAACAATACAAAATGAAAAGATACTATCCTATCTAGTGCAAGCATGAAGACAGAGAGTCCGATGTCTTTAATGTTATATTAATGAATCAGTAGTTGAAAGTTGGTAACTTCTTTCATTTTCGGACTGCTATGGTCCTACGGAAGCTGGAGCGAATCAAGTTGCAAAGTAAACCACTCTAGCTGACACATTCCTATCCAAGCTATCTTCTGTGCCCATAGTTTCAGAAGAAAACCAGTTCTTTCTTCTTAATTTACCAGCCTGGTGTTTTTGAGGCTTCCAGAAACCTGAGAGCGTACTTTTCCACTGAAACTTTTATAACCTTGCAAATTTTCTTTAACTTTCCTTAAACACAAGGAAAAATTAACTAAAGTTTGCTTCCCCAGTCATGTTCAGCTGAGAAACAAGACAATATAAACTTAAAACATATCTAAAATGCTAAGGAGAACCCTGATTATTTGTATGAAGTTTAGCAAGTCTAGTAGACATATTTCACATGAATCATGAAAGGTTTGTTAGTGCCAGATGAATGGTGAGTTTTGTATGGGTATCTCTAATACATGTATATGTGTGAAAACCACTTACTCATCCTACAAAGTCATAACCACCCATTAACTGCAATTGCGACTTAATTTAGATAGGTGATGCGATTGATTCCGATGAGATTGAATCAATGATGGTTGTGAGATTGATATCGAACAGTGATATGTTGGATTTAATCGCAACAGTGACAGTTAGATGAATGATAAAACGATCATTAAAAATATTTTTAAATTACAAAAAAATAAAAATGGTGGACAAAATTGTAATTGCTGCACCTTGAAAATTTTCACCGTGCCACACTGGAGGTGCGTTTACTTCCAAACTAAGCCTCCGTCTTTGTAAGGCTGATATCGAGTATTGGGTTCCCCAACTAAGCATTTTTGTGAGTACAACACCATTATTGTAAGATCGCTTAATGTTAGAAAATCCCCCTTAAGGTTAGAAGATGCCACACATAAAGAATTGAAATCTCATTGTTGTTCAAAGTTGTCAGTGGCTGAGTTTGGTTGGCCGATTAATTCTGGTGCAGGTCAGTCGGCTAGAAAAAGACAAAAATACAAGAGGATAAAATTATCCTTTTACCCCTATTTTTTATTATTTTTAATTATTTTATTAAAAAAGATATATCTTTAAGCATCTTTTCATTATTTTTATCTCACCGGAATCAATTTCATCTTCCATCCAAACTAGCTTAGTGTCAATAGCTTGGAGATCCAAACTAGCTTAGTGTCAATAGCTTGGAGTTGGTATCTTATTCTGTTACGTGTTTTTTATGATGTTAGTACCTAAGATGACCATTGAAGAATTTCTTATAAGTTTTTCAGCATCCCCCGGAACAAAAGCAATGGTAAGTAAGAAGCTTTAATATACGAAGAGCATGGCAAGGTTTACAGTTTCTGCTAAAGAAAAACAATGTGCATATTTAAGTAATTGTTTTAAGTTTGAATGGAAAGTTTAAAATCCTGGAGATACAGGACAAAAAAATGCAGCTGCAGGTGAGTGACATAGACCTTAAAGCCCTGATATCCTTCTTCAGTAGACATATATAATGTTTTGCCTTTTAATGACAAAGTAAACTTTACACACTAACAATTATATCTCACATGGAGTTCTGCTGTAGTACTGTTATTTCAATTAATATTTTCAAAACAAAAGAATGCAGACTGAACCATTTGAAGAATTGTTCACATCCTCTTTGACAAAACAAATTTCTCAGATTTGCTGGTTTTATTAGCATTGGTCAGATTTTCCTTCAATATGTATAAACTGGTGTGTGTACATAATACATTATGAATTAAAGCCATAAAAGTCTACAGAAACAGTTCATAAATAAGCAAAAAGATCACACACAATAGTTCAAATAGCGCCTGTAATTGGCAGGCAGGTGTGAATGGTCCTGGTTTGCCATGTAAAGTCCAAACAAAGAATCCTGGTTTCCTGTCACACCTGTTTCTCATGCCTCTCATTTACCCAACTGTATTTCTCTAGGAAAGAAATATTGGATGTTGATTTTACAGGATAGCGACCTATGCAATCTTCCCACACATTGACATCTTCCAAGTTCTTTGTTACTTCCCATACGCAGTTGTTACACTTGAAACCTGCTCCGAGACCGATCATCAAAATCCTGTCACCTTTCTTCAGCCTCTTCTTAGCTTCCATGTAACTTAAGACATACCAGAGTCCAGCAGCTGAGGTGTTTCCAAATCGGTGAAGCGCCATTCGGGTTGGCTCAAGATCATATTCGATCAGCCCTAAGCTTTTGCCCATTCCATCAATCACTGCCCTTCCACCAGGATGAATGCAGAAGTGCTCCACGCCAGACTTCAGATTCAAAGTTGCTCCTGCTGCTTCAGGAGCTGATGCTTTGCTCTTACTTCTCCAGTAAGATAAAATTGCATAGCGAACAATCTCTCTTAGCGGTAACATTTTGGGTACTAGAACTCGGAGATTCATGGTTACAGCTTTGGCAGCAGCTTTTGGCAAGCTTTTGGTGAGGAAGAAACCACAGTAACCTTGCTCATCTTCAATCCTGGTGCAGCTTCCATAAGCTTCATCACTTGCACCAGCATGGATTCGCACCGAATGTTTCAGCTTCAGCATGGCTTGATCCCTGAGAGATCTTTTGTTTGTCAAGAGCAAAGAACACCCTCCAATCCGGAACAGAATATTGGGGAGCATCATGGATCTCTCCTTGCCACAATACCAATTCGGACTCAAGGATTCTGAGCTCACAATAACCGCAAATGCATTCTTGTATGTCTTGAACAGATGCTGCACAAGATCAACAGCTATAACACTTGCACTGCAACCCATTCCGGAGAGGTTGAACACCTTAATGTCTTCCCTCATCTTGTAACGGTTGATCACCCGAGTTGGTAAAGATGGTGCTGAAGTGATCATTGAGATTGTGACAACAAGAATATCAATGTCTGACGGCGAAACTCCTGTTTTAGCAAAGAGCTTGTCAAGAGTGCCAAAGACTATATCATCAATCTCCGAAAGAGCATCAAGAAGGTTGGGGGATTCTTCTGTGCCAGCAATGACATTTCTGGGGCCATAAGTTTCTTCCCCAATGCCTGCATTCACCATAGCCTGTAGCAGAAACCTGTACTCTTCCAGACCAAGATTTTTGTTCCTCTGGATGAGATTCCCGCAGGTTTCAGTGTCAAGCTTCCTCTCATCAGGAGCCTTGTAACACTCATAGGCCAGAACATAGCAGCACTGATTCCCCATTTGTAAAACCAACTTACAAATGAAGAATATGAAGCAGTAAAGAAGTATTAGACATATTGTCATGAAGAGCTCCATTGACAAAGAGAGAGAATCAAGTTCTGCACTTGTTTTTGGCACAGAACTATTATGGCTCTGATACATGAAACCTTGCCCCTATTTATACTTGATTTTCGATCTGTTTGGCATTTAATTAAAAAATTGAAGAAATGCAGTACAGTTCGGATGCTCTTTTATCTGCTTAGGTGTGGAAGATAGATTTTTCAAAGAAGGTTTGTAACATCTCAACAACTTGTAGCATGGGAATGGTATGAGCATTTAGTTCGTCTAAGGCTTAGTTTGGCACACCGATTGGCTCCGGTGCGATGCGGTGCGATGGAATCTTTCACATAAAACAAAACAAAAAATCACAAAAAGACAAAAAAAAAACTTGTAAAATTATTTTTTTATCCCTTTTTTTAAATATTTTATTAATAAAACGTATACCTACGATGGTCATTTCTCTTATTTCAATTTCACCGGAGCCAATCGCACCGCCCATCCAAACTAGCCCTAAGTAAAGTGGGAGATAGCAGTTGCATTAAGTAGCACATGGACAAATCCGCAAGAAAATGGGTGTTTTTGTAACCAAAAAAAAAAAAAGAAAATGGGTGTTTGGATGGAAAGAAAAAGAAAAAGAAAAAGAAATTGAAAATATCTGTAAACTGACTAATTAAATCTGATCATTCCATGGCCCTTTTACGGCACAGTGACATTAGATTTTTTCTGTTCTTTTTTGAAATCCAAGAATTAATTTAGTGCAAAGATGGCCTGTACCTGTTTTATGTACCTGTTTTGACGATTTTGTACTTTTTTTGTTAAAATGTGATTAATGGATTCAAAATTAAAGAACAAAAATCAATTTGATCCAAACAAAAAATTAAAATTAAAATGACTTTTTCTTATATAGGGGTTTGCATAAATAATTAAGGTTCAAATGTTGAGTACAAAACATTTAGGCTCAAATTCATTTGGTTCTTCATTGATAGAAAATCTATAAATATCAAAAAATTTGAAAATGAAAATCTAACAAATCCATAAATTTCATAATAATTAACAATGTACTCTGATATTATAAATAAGGTAACCTCTCTAAACTTAAATTTGTGTAAAATAAAAATAAAAAATGTTTATGCCTAATGCCTATTGTTTTTGAGCCTACCTATAAATTGATCTAAAAAAATTAAAATTAAAAGATCTTTTTCTTATGTCATAAGCGATTAATGTTTGAAGATTGGCTCGAATTTTGACGCCTCTTCGTACGCCTGTTCTTATAAATCGATTGCCTTTCTTGCTCTTAAATTTGGGTAAAAAAATTTGTAAAAAAAAGTTATTATGCCTAATTCCTATTGTTTCTTGGGCCTACCTATAATTTAGATAAAGCACATTGAATTTCCTGCTTCGTGGTATTAGCCTGTGGTTTTTGTATACAGTGGATGCTTTTATCGGATATATGATTTGGTATAGGAAAGAAAGCATCTGTTTATGATTGCTATTCTGGCAGATCTACGCACAAGGCAGCCATTAGAGCCTGCTCGATTGCATTGCCTACCTGTTTCGCCGTTTTCGTTGCAACACAGTGATTGTCATTTTCATAGTACGATTTTTTTTTCTATTGAAAAATGCAATCCCCACTATTATTTTTTTAAAATTTTGCTCATATTTTTTTACCCTCAAATTTATAAAAAAAATGCTATTATAATTTACAGTATTTCATTTTTTTACTTTATTTTTCTTTTCTTTTTAAAAAATTGTTATAATTAATACTATTTATCTATATATTTATATAATAAAATAGTATATAATATAAATAATTAATTTTATTCCCAAATAAATCAAAAGTAAATATAAATCAATGCTTAAGAAGAATTAAGTTCAATGTTGGAATTTCTTTTTTTCTCTTTACATACCAAAATAAATCACAAGTAACTAAACAAAAATAAATATTTTATAATTAAGTAATTAACTAAAATAGATAACTACATAAATAATAAATAAATTACTATTAGTAATTTTTATTTTGAGATGAGTAAATGTATTATTATTTTTTCAAACAAAATTGATATACTTATTAACAAAAATATTATTTGATAAAAATGATTTGAATAATTTTTAATCATTTATTAATTTTATAAATATCATTTATAAGCTATACATTTTAAGTTTCACGCTATGGAAAATAACTCTTTTACCTCTTATAATAATTTATTTTATTTGTTTAATGACAAATTCTAAGTGAATGGATAAAATATTACATATTTTATAGATTCTTTATTTTATTTGTTTAATAAATGCTACGTTTCTAGTCATAATCTGCAATGCATCGAAACGTGGGCAAGTGGGAAAAGCCATTAATTCCTTCTCAGCAGATATATCATTGAATTTGAAGCAGGATTCGTACGATGTGGACCATTCATGGTTGCAAGTTGCTTTCTTTTTTCCATAAACCATGACCAATTTCTTGTTACGAAGAAATGTTTATCATATTTAATTATTTATAATACTATATATTTATTAGCTTAGTTAATTTATAATATACAGAAATATGAATATTGGAATACGAATGTTTAAGTATATTATATTTTTAAAATGGTCATTTTTAAATTTATTTTTTATTAAAATATTAATGAATTTATTTAATTTATAAGTAAAAATTTTAATTAATTAAATGTAACCTCTATGTAAAGTTTATTTAATTGAGGTCCCAAATTCGAGTTTTACTAAGTGTGCGATTGAGTTTAATTTATTATTGTTATTTGTATAATTTGTTATTGTTATTTATACTTATCAAGTTACAGTTTCAATAAATGAAAATTTTGAATATAATTATAACTTTAAATAAAAATATAATGTTAAAAAAATCATATGCATCAGTTTAAATTATAATTTTGATTAAATAATTTTTATCATACATCAAGAAAAAACCAATAAAAGTCCCATTAGGCCTAATGTTCTTTAGTCTTCTGAGACCTATTTTTATCATAAATAATTTTGATTAAATTATTAGCCTTCTGAGACCTATTTTCTCTTAGGCTGAAACTATCATTAGGCCCAATGTTCTTTAGCCTTATTAATATAAAAGTCTAATAATCTTTAGCTTGACCTATATCAATTATTAATATTCTTTTTTTATATGTTATTTTATCTTTTTTTATGTTATTTTATGTTATTTTTTGAAATACAATTACTTCATTTATTTAGTTGACCTTTTTCTCTATATTTTATATCAATAAAATTAGTTCAATAAATTTTGGTTTTATTGTTGTAGAAGACTGTATTTATTGTATTCAGTAATGAAAGACAGCTAAACAGTAAGACTTTTTTTTTTCCATCAAAAGGCTGGTGGGTGTTGGTGCAATGCGAACTTTATATTAAACCTGATAATTTGTGTCTGTAATATATTTTTATATCATATAAAATTATATTTGTGTCATTAAAATAACATATTATTTTATCTGTTATTTTATGTTTTTTTTTAAATACAAGTACTTCATTTATTCCGTTGATCTTTTTCTCTATATTTTATCAATAAAATTAGCTCAATAAATTTTGGTTTGTTGTTATTGACCACGGTATTTATTGTATTTAGTAATGAAAGACAGCTAAACGGTAAGACTTTTTTTTTCCTACTAAAGGCTGGTGGGTTGGTGCAATGCTAACTTTCTATTAAATCTGACAATTTGTGTCTGTAATTTATTTTTGTATCATATAAAATATAAAATTTTGTATTTAAATTTGTATCAACGTGAAAAATTAAAAATTTTATTTTTAATATTTAACTTATTTATATATAACTTTTATTTAATTTTAACCGATATTATTTTCATTTTTTTATTTGTATCGTTTTTATGTTGTATCACATTATGGTTTCTCAAATTGTCAGGTTACTTTCTATATGTTATATTTATGAGGGTTGGTTGTTTTACAGCAACTTGGTCTGACTTTGGTTGTCAACGTTTCATATTTAACATATAAATAAATAAATAAAAAACAAATCATTATTACTAGAAAAATGCTAATAAATATGATATATAGAAAAAATACAATTAATATATTGTTTTTTAAATTTAATGAAAACAATGTATTAATATTTTAAAAAATAATATTTTAATAATATTTAATTTAATTTAATTAATATTTATAAGTACTGGTTAATCCCATCATCATCATCATATTCATCATTATTATGGAATTTTCAGATAATTGTCTGTCAATTAAATAATTTAAAAAAACATTGATAAATTATTATTTATTTTTTTATGACATTTGTGAGCAGTTGAAAAGTTTATTGATTGCATTAATCGCTCATTATTAATGTTACTGTCTACCTTATACCGTTAATAAATTATTAATAACTTTACAACTGTTTGATTATTAATTTCTTAACCGTTGTAAGGTTAATTTGTCAATTTGATTGGTGAATATAATCATTTTTTTACTTCCAATCTTCCAATTTATAGAACATTTAAATTAAAAGGCATTTCCTGAGTTTAAGATTTATCTATAATTATTGAAAATTGTATACAAAACATTATAGTTTTTTTTTGATGCATTATTTGTTATTGAATTTAGTCAAATCGGTTTTTTATTTGTTTTGCAAAAGGAAATCACTAAATATGAGCGAAAATTAATCTAATACTCAATGTAATATGAAAATATATCGTGGTTTACAAAAAAAATCACAAAATTAACAGTAAAATATGAAAAATCTCTAGTAATCACAGAACAACAACAACATATTATCAATAACTCAATTAAAAATAAAATAAAAATTCACACTAATAAAAATTAGATAAAAACATTTTTGTTAAATAAAAACTAAAATAAAAGCATTGCATACAAGTATACACTTAATCAAATTAAATAAATACAATTAACTAAAGTTAGAGTGACCATTTATTTTAAGAAATTTAATTTATAGAAAATGGTTCAATTTATTATATTTAATTTGTAGCAGCATTTCATAATACCTAAAACAATCCTTCATAAAATTAAATTTGAATTCAAACATTAAAAATAAAAGAAAATAATATTACCTTTAAGATTAAAGTATATTTTCTTTTAACCCGAAAATTCAGCAAATTTTCACACCTAAGCAAGAGAAACAGAGATGCATGTGAACCAAAATAGAGAAACACACCTACATTTATGTTTTTACTTGAGTCGATTTTGATATAGATTCCATAATAACTCCAAAATCTAAAAAAAATTAAAATCCCAAATAAATGATAATAGTAATTGATGAAATTTAATTTCAGCCGTATAAATTTCCCAAATATATATATATATCCTTTTATGATACAGATTTTAATTTCCTTCAAAGCATTTTAGCATTTCATGAAATGATTAAAAATGTAACGATTTAACTAATAAAATTATTTTGACAATGCATGTAATAGTATTACAAACAAAATATTTTCATCCTACTTAATTGTACAAATTTTAAAGATGAGTTTTGACATATTGTAAGTTTTGAATTCGAATTCAAACATCGTATTCTTAGATATTTAATATTTCTATTGTAACAAAAAAAATTACTTTCATATGAAAATTAAATTATTCATAATTCAGACTACTTATTTTGAAGATTGAACAAGATTTTTAAGTTCGATTTGAGTTTTTAAAATTCGATTTATGAGCACTTCTATTATATATATATATATAATTTATATATGATACACTGACAGTATATAGTTTCTATACATTGTCAATACATCAGAGGTTGACCCCTTATTAATAGGCCCTTATATGCAAATATAAATAAATTTTTTTAATTTGCCTATAAGAGCTTATTGATGAGATGTCAACCTCTGATGCATTGACAGTGTATAGAAACTATACACTGTCAGTGCATCATATACAAACTCATAAATATATATATATATAATCTAAATCCTAATTTTTTCTAGTTTTTACCTATCTGAAAATTTCAATCTCGGCCTTATTCAACCCCTAAAAAACGAAGTTCCCACCGGATGCGCGCTCAATTAACGGAAAGTAACGACTTTTCAAACCATCTTCGAGACCAAAACACTTTAAAACGACAACGTTAAGCAAAACAAGAAGAAGCGGAAGAAGATGGCGTCACTGCCGTACGCCGACGTGGACAGAACCCTAAGAGCAATCGCCGGTCAAGCGGAGGGCTTCGGCCGGTTGGCCGTCGGCGGTCTCCACGGTCCCCTTGTTACCGTCACCTCTTTATCCGGTCCGTTTTCTCCGAAACTTTTTTTTTTAAGTTTTTCTTTAAAATTACATTAATTTTCATTAAATATGATTTCCTTGTAGATGACGGTCCGGGTTCTCTCCGAGAAGCCTGCCGGAGGCCTGGACCGGGTTGGATCGTGTTCGATATGTCGGGTGTAATCCAACTTTCATCGTTTTTAAGCGTGGGTTCCAACAAGACAATAGATGGACGAGGTGAAAGGGTAAAGTTGACAGGAAAAGGGTTAAGGTTAAAGGAATGCGAAAATGTGATTATTTGTAACATGGAGTTTGAAGGAGGAAGAGGACATGATGTTGATGGGATTCAAATAAAACCCAAGTCAAAGAATATTTGGATTGATAGGTGTAGTTTCAAAGATTATGATGATGGGTTGATTGATATTACTAGAGGAAGCACTGACATTACTGTTTCTAGGTAATTTTTCTTCCTTTTTTTTTTCTAATTTTTGTTGGTTTAAGATTTAGTGAAAGAGCTAGAACTTGATGATAATCATTGAAAATGGTTTTGAAAGTTTAGATTAAATTCTGGGTTTGTTTTGGTTTTCTGCAATTTTTCCCCCAAGGGATTCTTGGAAATGGTGTTATTATTAATAGACTCTGTATAATTTGTGAAATCAGATTGAATGTGAATGGTTTGAAATGGTATTTGAAATGATCTTATTCTGAACTGAGTAATTACTAATCATTGGAATGAGAATGAATTTGATGGTCGGGAATTCTGTGTTGTGGTGGGTTTTTTTTTTGTTGATTTATTAGTTCTTCAATGTTGGCTCCTAAAAGGGATTCTTTGAAATGGTCTTTGGATGAAGAGGGTAATAACCAGGGAAACTGGGTTTTAGAGGTTTTTAATTTTGTTTCTGGAATTCTGGTTCCCCAGATGTTACTTTGCTCAACATGACAAGACAATGCTTATTGGAGCAGACCCTTCTCATGTGGGGGATAGGTGCATTCGAGTGACTATTCACCATTGCTTTTTTGATGGAACTCGGCAAAGACAACCCCGCCTTAGATTTGGGAAGGTTCATTTGTACAACAACTACACCAGAAACTGGGCCATTTATGCTGTTTGTGCTAGCGTAGAAGCTCAGGTAAAGGTGTCTTTCTTAAAAAAAGTAAAAAGCATAACAATCACTTTTGTTTTTCACATATAAACTATAGATTTTTTTTTTCGATTGTGTGCGCTTTTTGTTAATCAGATATTTTCCCAATGCAACATATATGAAGCTGGAGAGAAGAAAAAAACTTTCGAATTTTATACCGAGAAGGTAACTATCTTTTACTAAACTTTTGAAATAGTTTCCTGTTGCTACAAAGGAATACAAGGTTTTTTGCGGTTTGCAAGTCCTTATGATGATATAGTTATGCGAATCTTAAGAATATGTAATCAGATATCCTAGCTCCCACATCAAGAGCTGCATTAGTAGTTCTAAATTAAGGGATCGTCAGTAGCAAAGTTTGCAGGTTGAGTAGGATCCTCTGTGGAGGTTAAATACCTTGTTTGAGTGAAATGACTAATGGGATGTCCCAATTTTTATAAGCAATCAGATCTGATAAAGGGATTATGGTAGTCAATACTTCATTCTAGTGAGCTTATGAGGTTAGATATATAACTTTGCTACATTTCTTTTTGCTTTTATCCCCAATGGGGAATGCGGTTGGTTGAGCTAAGTCAATTCTGTTGATCATATAATCTTATCTACAAGCCCCTTGTACAATAGAGATCAACATGGTAAGTAGAAACTATTTGCTTGGAAGCCATCTCATTGTTGAGCTGATGCTTCCTAAATGAACACGTTTTGATACCGCACTGTGTTTCTATCACTATCAGCTGTTTAAAATGTGTACCCTAAGGCAAACAACAAAAAGTTTATTGTATTTTTTCTGCCAAGGCATAGCCTACTGATAGCCAGTCCCTCCATTTCGAATGTCTCAGAGCAAAGTTTTATCTTCATGATCATGAACATAACTGGCAATCTAACATGTTAACTGCTAAGTCATCTGCTAAAATTTTAGGAAAGATTTAGGCATCTTACAGCTCAGTGATTCACTTTCCTGTTGCCTGCTTTTATACCAAAATAGGAGTCGAACTCATTCAATGCATCTTATGGGTGGCTTAAAAACTGTGTTGAGATATGGTTGCTTTTTAAGTGAATCCTTTTCTCCTTTTATTTACATGTTTGGTTTTGTTTTTGTATTGTTTCAAGTTCAAAAAGGAAAAGAGTTGCTGCAATTAACATGATTTATTTTGAATGCTGCTTTTGGCTGGATATATAGGCAGCCGACAGGGAAGCGGCAAGGTCTGGCTCAATAAGATCTGAAGGAGACTTGTTTCTGGCTGGTGCAGAACCATGCATACTAACAGGCATTGACGAAGCAAGTATATTCCATCCAAGTGAATATTATCAAACATGGACAATGGAAGCACCATCAGATTCTTTGAAACAAGTGCTTCAAATATGTACAGGTTGGCAACCCATTCCTCGACCTGTCGAACACCATAGTTGATGTTATTTTACTAGTTTCTCATGTTCTTCCTTATGAATCTAGTTTATATGATTCTAGGTACAGGCTTTGAACCTGTATCTCAGTTTCTTTTAATTTTGTCCTTTCCTATTTTTCTTCCTTCCGTTCAACAATATCTGAATCAGGATGTATAAAAGAATGTTGTTTCAACAATTGGTCTGGAAATTTGAGACTGTTGTTTATAATATTTGATTTGCTAGGTTCACAATCTATAACTTTACATTAGTGTAACCAAAATCATTCATGGTAATGGTAGAGAGTTTTCGGAATTACATATTAAATAACAAATAGGGAATTCTTGGCCAAAAAACAAATTCATGCAAAATTCTTCTGCTCACACTTTCATCTTTAATTATATATTTAACTTTGTAGGGCTAACCTTACAAAATTCCAAGCCTACAAAACAAAGGATCATGCAAAGTCATTATTTGTTTTATATCTTCTCCACAGACACTGGCAGGCAGAAGTGCCTGACTCCTTTAACTTCCTATTCTGTAAAACATTTAGAAACAGGCAGGAAAGGGATTCTATCTAATTTTGTGTACCAGCCATTGGATCACAGTTTGTAATGAAACCTCGATCTGTAGCTTTCACCAGGGAAGGCAGCCTAGCGAACGAGATGATGATGACAAAGAACTAGATGAAAATGGAGCTCCATGGAAAAGATCTGACAAGTAATTTCCCATGTCATCAGGTGCAATCCTTGCTAACACCTCCAAGTTTTTTTCCCCACTCAATGTCACTAAGTATGTTTCATAGAATTCTCTGTATGCTGGTGCAAGTTTCCTTGCTATTGACACCTTCAGTTCATCCCTTAACTTCCCATCTGGTACAATCCACGATATCTGTTTCGCATATGCTTCTTCGAAAGCAGCATTAAACCTCCTAAAACAGTCTTTCACTGCTTCGGGTGATAGTACTGACGAGGTTCTCTCGGGTAAAGATGAGAATACCTTATTCCAGGCCACTGATTCATAGCTCAAAGCATATTGTTTAATCTTCTTAGTATGTCTTGACACCCATTCCTCACCTAGGAGGTTCTTCAGGTTACTTGTATTAACCTGATCAATGATGAACTGAAGGTTGTTTGCTAGGAAAAGATATGACAGAGAGACATCTTTATATAGCTCAGCTTTCCTGTCAAGCCTGCATAAAAGCACCAATATAAGCCAAGCAAGATGGACTGACACTGCTGGTTTTGGACTATCAATGGAAGTTGGATTCTCAAAGCAAGATTCCAGAAGTGGTGAATTTCCTGGTGGTGGATGTTCAGCAACAATATCAGAGAGCTCTCCACCATAATCTGCCAGGGAAGAAATGTAACTCATCGCAGATCGAGTAAGTGGGTGAATCCCTCCACCGGCAACCAAACTTTTTGATGAGTCCTGGATTGATGATCCAAAGTTGGTCAGTAAACTGCAAACTGACTCACCAACTTTATGCAGTGATGAAAGGGCCTGCAGTTTAATAACTGAGGTCAACTCAACATTGAATATTGTTTCTATCTCTGGCCACAGTTCAGAGATTGCCTCATGGAGTTCAATTAGCCAGAAAATTCTCTCTGGTACTTTCTTGCTCTTGGCAATGAGCTCAGGAAACCTGAACAGATTTTTTGCTCCTTCCATGGTTATTTCAGCAAAGCAAGCCTCTCTGATAGTCTCAGATGCTGAGAACACATGATCACAGAGAATTTTTTCTCCAGTAAAGAGAGTTTTCACAGCAATCTTCACTGCATTCAGCCAGTTCTTTATTGTATGCTCTAGTGCTTCCCAGTGCATTTTGTTGATTTGAGAAGACTTGAACTTCTCAATTCCAAGTAGATATAACCCTCGATCAACTATCAATTTTCTGAACAATTTGTATGTCTTTAAACACTCTTTACTATAACCAGAACTGCTCATACACTCAGCTATTGCCTTCAAATCCGACATTGCTAGTGCTGACACTCTCTCCACCTCAGTGATTGACTCACCAGCCTTTTCCAGCTCAGCCTCACCTTCAGACAAATGCTCATGCTCATCATCAACACTGCCTGAACCATCAGAGGACAGACTTGAAACCGATTCTGGGTCAAGCTGCTTGCGGTTCGATGACAGAATCTGATAAAACTCATTTTCAAGCCTTTTCATGGCCATATGCATGAGCTTCTGAGCAAGAACGAGCTTATCAGAAGCTGAGTTTTGAGAAGCAAGAAAATGCATGGCACAACGCAGGTCTGCAACACATTTGAGGTACTCTTTGGCTTCTTTTCTGCTTCGGTGAAAGAGAGGGGTGAATCTGGTCAATGATGAAGAGTTTGCATCCCATTTTGTGATGATTGATTCTGCATTTCCAATGCTTTCTTCCACCATTGACTCAGAAAATCTGTGACTTGGGGAAGATGCTGCAGGAGAGCTTGGAAATGAAAAAGAAGTGGGTGTTTTAGAGGATGATAAAAGGAGAGGAGACAATCCTTTTCTTAGAATGAGAGTGTTGTTCTTTGAAGTCTTAGATAACACCATTTTTGTCTTCCAGGATACAAAGAAGATAGCTGGACTAAACTTTGAGAAAGAGAGAGATAGAAGGAAGCTTGGCAGAGAGCTTTGCTGTTACTAAAAAAGTCTTGGCTGGATGCTTCTTCTATCTTGGGGGAAGGAATTATATAGAACAAAGGAACTGCGAGTAGATTTGATAATTTATGTATATAATTTGTATTTGTATCACGTAAAATGGTATTTTTATTTTATAAAATACATTATGTCAAAATTTATATTCACATGTTAAATATAAATATTTTAAAATTTTTTTATTTTATTTATATACAATTTTTATCCAATTAATTTGTATTACTTTAATTTCTTTTATTCATATCGTATTCACACATCAATAACAATATTTAAAAAAAATTTATATTCATATAATTTTTTATTAAATTTGAATTCGTATTATTTGCTTATAATGTCTCTATATCTATCAAAATTTGTCAAATCTTAGTGCAAGTTTTCAGTTTGGGGAGGTTGTTTTAGACCGATTTTTTGACCAATGAATCATAGACCGACTTTTATATAGTAATGAAGTAAAATTCAGGACGAAAGACCTGATCAGAGCAATGCAAGAATCTATGGATTTTAATATTAGGAAAAAATGTTTAGGAATTAAAATAAAGATTTTCTTAGATGTTTCTAGTCATTTTTTCTAATAATTCAGTTTTATTTATTTAATGGCAAACTAACACAAGAAACACTCCGCCAGGCCAGGATTAAATTCCAAGAAGTCAAAAGAGCAAGTGCTTTATATTATACAATATAAGCATGTTTTTTAATTTTACAAATGAAATTAAAATAATATTACATGTCTCATTTTTTTAATTAATTTTATTGTATACCTTAAGAGATAAGTGTTATCTTTAATTTCATCTATGAAATATGAAACTAAGTAGATATGAAATATTTTTATTATTTAACCAAAATTTTTTTTATTATTTTATTATCCAAATTTTACGGGATTCCTTTGTGTTAATAACTTGTTATTAAAATTACAATAATTACTCAAATAAAAAAAATTACAATAATTAGAGTAATATCTTCAGTCCTATAATATGTAGAGTTACAATAATTGCATTAACACTTTGCATTGTTGTTTGGGCAAATACTAACGACGGTAACAAGAATGCGAGTCCTTTTACAGAATTTTTTCTCACTCCATAATTAAAATTTCGAGCACTTGAATTACTTTTAACACAAAGAAAGGGTTATAATTTTTTTTCTAGTATATAAAAAAAGGTTTACTTGATCTTTTTTTTAATAAAATTATAATCATAATCATAATCATATAATCATCATTATATATCATGAAGAAAGAAATTAATAAAATCAAATCAATGACCAATAAATTAATGTAAAATTAAATAAAATTTACATTTAAAAAAACTTGAAATGAAATCAGAAAATTAAACTATCGAATATTATATCATTAAAATTGATTTTTCTTTCATTTTTACGTAAATTAAACTGTTTAATTCGTAAAATTTTAAAACTATTTTTATAATAACTTGCTATTAGAATTTCTCCCCCCTTCAATTCTTGAAAGTAAACTTCGTTTGAAGAATGAAACGAAGCTTAAGGTCTGTTAAGAAGCTACCAAGAAAGAGCATAGATAATCTTTTAAACCCATCTTTAATTATTCTCTACTGTCCCTTTCCTAGTCTTTCCCAAACCAATCGATTTTGCCAAACTCAAAGGCCTGCCATTGCAAATTCGTTTATACTACCAACCAAATTTTCAAAACTATTCAATTATTAAAAATATTTACGTCATCCAATGTATCCTGTTTTATATTCTAATTCTTAGTTTGAACTCACGAACTTCAATTTTCGTGATTTTTCATTGTGAAAAAGAAATATATTCCAAATTTGTAAGTAAAACCCACCATAAATGCAAGATAAGGGACCATTTTGCTTTATAAAATGAAGACCAAAATATTGGGATAAGGTTTTCGTTTGAGCATGAAGAAGGTGGGATGTGCTCCATAAGAAGTATTTCAAATGTGCTTGAATATAATTATGCGTTAAGCATTTAATCAAAAATTAAATAGCATTAGATAAATAAATTCAATTAACAATAAAAAATTGGCCTAATGATTGTAATTTTTTCTTAAAAGAGTTTGGGTTTAAGGTTATGATAAAGAAATTCAATTTAAATATGAGATCACAAAAAATTTGTGAGAAAATATAGCTTGACAAATTTTAATTACATATTGATCAAAATCTGAACATAGGATCACAGAAAACTCAAAACTTAATGAATTTAAAATATCACCACTTTAAGAATATAGATGATAAATTTTTGAAACCATTCAAAAACAATAACATTGTCAATTTTAACTCATTTGTAAAGTATTGAACATTTGACTCAATCTTTGAGTTTTTTTTTTTCAAAAACTTGAATTTGAAATGCTCTTGTATATAAATATATGGGATTATTCTTTCTACCGTATGTTGACTTCTTACAAGTTTTTTGTTCAGATTTTTAATATTTCCAATGTAACAAAACAAATCTTTGAGGGATTATAAAAAGATTAATCGTTTTCATGAAATTGCATTAAATTTTATTTTATTTTATTAAATTATTTCTCCACTTTCCAGTGTTTTGAGTGATAAGAACCTGTAAATGTGATAGACTTTGATTATATTCTGATTTTCTGACTCATTTTATATTTTTGTTTCTAATTTCAACATATTAAAGTGTCATTGAATGCCATTTTTAGCGGATTATGGCTAGCACTGTCAAAATGAGTCAAGGCCCATTGGGTCGACTAGGTCTGGTCCATTTATTCAGGACTTGGATCTTATTTTTGTAGTCTATTTAAGAAAGAGAGCTTTTTGCTCCTGCCCATTTAATTTTTTAATATTTTTAATTATATTAAAATTTTATTTTTATTTTAATTATTTATATGTTTAACATTTTAATCAAAGTAAAATATATAAAATTAATTCTATTTAGTATTACTAAATTACTTCAAATTAACTTAATGACTCAAAACTTCTTACACATGCTAGTTAGAAAGGAAATAGTACATTTGCTTTGAGTGATGTAAGTTCATTTTTGTTTTCTAAGTATATATCTTTTTTAAATTCTCTTTTGTAATGATAATTAATTTACTTTGAAATGTCCAATGATATAGGCTTTCAAAAGATTTGAAACTATTCAAGTGAAAGAACCAAAATCTTAATTAGATCTTTATTTGGAAGAGCTAAAGATTATGGGTAGTATGATTGAAGATTTAAATGTGCTGCAATGGTTGAAAGATCATAAACCAAGATTTCCAAAGCTTGCAAGTATAGCTTATGATATCTTAAGCATTCCAATAATAACGGTGGCATCGAAGAGTTCTTTTAGTATTGGTTCTTGTGTTTTAAATAAGTATCGAAATTTTTTCAATCATGAGAACGTGAAAACTATCATTTGCACTCGAAATTGGATTCTTGGTTTTGAAGGTATGTTATAAATTAGTTGAGAATTTTTAATCAATTCATAAGTTTAATTCTTGTGAGTTTTTATATTGATATTTATTTATATTTGTAGATGACGAAGTTGAAAAAGAATTGATTGAATGAGATTGACACTATAGAGGAGATGGATGGACATAGATCTATTTATCATGTTTTTGATTTTTAATATTGTTGAGACATGTTTTTCAGTATCTAGGTTAAAATAATTTATATTATGTTTGTTAGACTATTAATATGTAATGTTCAAATGATATTAAGAATTGATGGATTGATATGAATTTCTTTGATATTTGTTTAATATTTATTTCAAATTTTATTTTGTTTATTTACTAAAAAATGGGATTTTAATATAAATTTTAATTTTTTTAATTTTTTATACAGACCGGCCCATTTAAGCCAGTTAACCCTTAGGGCCATTTATGGGCTTGCATTTTTAGGCCCATTTAACAAAAAGGGCTTTTTGGCCTAACCCATTTATGGCCTGACCTGTCAGGGTCGGCCCATTTGGTAGTTCTAATTATGGCTCCCATTTGGACCAATCTTCAAGGAGATATGAGATTCTGTTTACATGTTTCTATTTCTTTCTTTCTTTTTTGGTTACATTACATGTTTCTATTTCAAATCATGAAATGGGAAAACCAGAATTTATGGTAAATAAATAAATATATATTATGATGATTATTCATGATTTATTTGGATATATTTTATTAAAAATCGGTCTTCTATTGTTTAAAATTTATGCAAATTTAATGGCAAAAAAAAATTATGCAAATTTTGCTGCTTTTGTAAAAACTCAGTTTTCTTGTTCTGTTAGAATATCATTGACCTTTAATTATATTAATGTTAATATAATATTTTATAATTATGTTGTCAAACGTAATATGAAAGATTACGATTTTGTAATTAGAATAACATCTAGAATTACATAATTATAAGTATAATATATAGGATTATGGGTTAATTCTTTTATAAATTGGTGAGAATCTTTTATATATAAATAAGACACTCATGTACAGTTTTTTCAGGTTAATGAATAAAAGAAAAAAGTTCTTTTTTGAGTAGTAAATTTTCATTAGAAGTTACAATCACAATCAATATATTACATTCCATGAACAGGTAACTATGAAAATCACATTACTCAAACTAGGTAAACTAGTAAATAACTTTAACAAACTAAACAAACTAGTAAATAACTAGACTGACTCAAGCTCACACGACTCGAACCTAAGACCTCAAAGTCTCAAGGCCTCCTCCTTACCATTAAGCCAATGCCTCATTGGCAAAAGAAAAGAGTTTTTCTAATAATGAACAATCAAAACTAGAACCTATTTGTCTCAGGCTAAATATGTTATTAATCTTTTGTTCGTGCTGGCTTGACAGATAATAAAACTATTAACACTCCACTTGAGGCCAATGTCAAACTTTCACCCACGAAATGAACCATTTTAGATGATCCTACTTTTTATAGCAATTGGTTTGAAGTCTTATCTATTTAATTGCCACTCAACTAAACATAGTATATGCCTTTCATATTGTTAGTCAATTTATGGCTGCTCCTCGCACTATTCACTTTGCTATTGAGCTTCGTATCCTTCGATATATCAAGAGTAACTTGTTCCACGGTCTTCATTTCTCTGCTTAGTCCTCGCTTAAATTATGTGTATATTCTGATGCTGACTGAGCAAGAGATCTCACAAATAAATAGATGTTCCACCATTGGTTATTGTTTATGTTGGCTTTATAGGCTAAACCGAGAGAGGGGGTGAATCGGTTCTTAGCTAACCTTATGTTCGTTTTTCGATTCTTCTAAATTCTCTAGTCTATATTGAAGTTTTCTAAGTTCTATACGCTACTCAAGTATGCAATAGAAATTCAATTTAACAATCACAATATAAATGCAAATAAGTAAAGATAGTAGGGAAAAAGAAATGTACACAAGCGATTTATAGAGGTTCGGTAATCTTGCCTAC
The DNA here is from genome assembly GCA_032173925.1 of Heritiera fomes. Classification (NCBI taxonomy): domain Eukaryota; kingdom Viridiplantae; phylum Streptophyta; class Magnoliopsida; order Malvales; family Malvaceae; genus Heritiera; species Heritiera fomes. Next base: position 9,075,888 of record JAPDPM010000002.1, on the reverse strand, counting down.
GTCCTCTACCTTGAAACTCTCCCAAAGATTTTTCCCAAATCCACTCACTTGAATTTGTGTTACAATCTCTCTTTTTCAAGGCTCAAGAGAAACCTCTCTCTTTTTTTAGGCTCAAGAGAAACCTCCTTCTTTTTCTAAGGCTAAAGAGAAACCTCCCTCTTTTTCTAAGGCTTAAGAGAAACCTCACCTTTACAAGGTGTGATTGTGTTTACAATGGGTGTAACCAAAGAAGGCCTCTAGGTAGGCAAATGATTACAAAGATTAAGCACAAAGAAAAGCCTATACAATATTTGTGCTATGCTATACAAGGAATATGAGAGTAATGGAAGATGAAGACTTTGTAGCACTTGAATTTTTGTTGAGGCTTGAGGAAGATGAAGAAGATGATGAAAAATGTTGCTCAGCTATTCCTATTCCTTTCTTAAGCTTCCAAGCCTCTATTTATAGTCCCTTGGATGTATTCTTGACGTTGGTTGGAGCCAAAAACAAATGTAGCCATTGTATCTCACAAAAACTACCCGTTGGGCACTGATTTCGTGAAAAGGGATCGATCCTTTGCCATAGAGGATCGATCCGAATTTTCTCGAATGCCTTCCAATGCATTCTGCCATGAAGGAATCAATCCATTCCTTTAGGGGATTGATCTCATGCTTCCAAAGAGCATTTCCTGTACTTTTCTAGACCATTTTGGGTTAGAAATGATGTAGACTTTGATTTTAATTCAACCCAAAACATTTTAGAATTTTGTGGGAGTTTTTCTTGACTTTCTCAAATGAAATCATAGTCCTAAAATTCATTAAGAAGTTTTCTAAGATTTTGTTCAAATATATTCTTGAAAACATTACTTAATGAAAAAATTCAAAACCATTTTATAAATTATTAAGACCAATAAGAATATCTCATTAAATCATGATCTTAGACTTAAAATGGTTTGAGAAAATCATCTGTGATAAAGCAAATTTACAATATGAATCAAAACATAAAAGATCACTTAAATTTTTGTCATTTCAAAATACATATGTTAATTTAAAGCTAACAGTTTAGAAGATTCTCTCATCTCTTGGCGTAGTAAGAAGCAAACAATAATTTCTCGTTCGTGCACATTAACAAAGTATAGAGCAGTTGTTGATACTGCTTCTAAACTTCTTTGATTATGATGGCTATTGCATGATATGAGAGTCTCTCAATCCAAAGCAACAAATTTTGATAATCGAAATGTCATCCAAATTGCCCACAATGATATTTTTCATCAATGCACTAAACATATTGAAATTGGTTGCCACTTTGTTCGCCATCATCTTGTTAGTGGCACTTTTTATCTCACTTCAGTATCTTCAAATGATCAAATAGCTGATGTCTTCACCAAAACTCATCCACCAGGACAGTTTCATGACTTGCATTGCAAATTCAAGTTAGCAAACTCTTTGCCTACTTAAGTTTGAGGGGTTTGCCTACTCTATCCTTAATTATAGCAGATCGAATATTATTGACCCTTAGTTATAGTAATATTAATGTAATATTCTAAAATTATGTAGTCAAACATAATCTAAGAGATTAGGATTATGTAATTAGAATATTATTTAGGATTACATAATTATGAGTATGATATCTAAATTATGGGTTGATTTTTTTCCAAATTGGTGAGAATCCTTTGTATATATATAGGACACTCTTGTACATTTTTATTCAAGTCAATGAATAAAAAAAAAAAGAGTTCTTCTAACAATGATATATAATGTATTAATTAAAAGTCATATTTAATAAAATATTTTTTATCATGAATTGATTTTAGATTGAATTTTTTTTAATTTTATGTTTAAAATGTGAGTTGTTTTCAATGAGTAATGTTGTTTCAATATTTTTTTTCATAGAATAATTTTAACACCTAGAAATATCTAGTCAAATGTCAATTATATAATTTTACATATGGTTATCAAAATAATAATTTGCATATGGTAAGGATTTTTATGATTTCTTGCCATTAGACCTGCTCAAGAGTCGGGCTAATCGTCCAAGCCCGAAAGCCTGTGTGTCGATATTTGGTTGGGTTTAGACAAAAATATAGGATGCATTTATCGAGCTTGGGCAAAATTTTTAGGTCGATTAAAAATCAAGCTAAGCCCAGGCTTGACCTTTCAAAGCTCAAGTATGGCCCGAAAATAATTATTAATTAAGTTTTTTTAAATATATTTACTAAGTATAATATAATTATATGTATATAAAATATTATTGATTAATAAACATGATTATATATATTTAACATAAAAATTAACGTGTAAAATTTGATAAATCAAATTAAATTTTAGAGAGAATAAAAGAATAAAAAAACAAATAAACAAAAAAATAAAAAAAATAAAATACAAAAAATAAATACTCATGCGGCCCAGACCGAGCTCGGACTTTTATAATAAAATTAAAAACGAATCTGAACTAAAAGTCAAGCCCAAATTTGCAAATTGGCCCGACTTGAGATTGTACATAAAGCATTATTATGCGGCTAAAAGTCAAGTTGAGGGTTGCAAATTCAGAAAAAAAAATTACATGTATTAAATTTGAACTTCAAATTTATTAAAAATAATTTTTTAACAGTGTTACATGAACCAATTGAATTAAAATTTTAAATTCAGATCTATCTTGAATACTTTCAAGGTAAGTTAGATAATGATATAAAAATACGTATTGATAATTGAGAGCTTTAACATTTCATTGTTACAGAGGAGATGAAAATAACTAAAAGAGATTACATATATTAAAATTTGAATTTCAAACATATTGAAAATCATCTTTTAAAAAAATACATGAACCAATTGAAATATTGAACTAAACTTTGAATTGAAAACTTAGCTATTTCACCTTCGCCTTGATTAAACGTTTCTAAGAATTTTCATATATGATATGATAAACGAGATTTTAAATGAACGTAATTATCTTAAAAATATTAATGATAAAAACTGTTTAATTAATTTTTTATTAATATAATTAAAAAAGTGGCTATCTTCTTAAATAAAAGCATTAGCAATATCGTATTTTCATAAACAACCATCATTAATATACAGTAACTAACTTCTTTAAAACCATGACTTGAATGTAAACTTATTATGAAACTCCCTTGTGCCCATATCCTTACACTTCAAAGGATTTAGTAATTTATTGTCAATTGCGTAAGGACTTGGATGAATGGGAAGTCCCACGTGATTATTTTCTAATTATTAAGGGGTAATGAATCTCAATGCCCTTTTATTTGGGTAAAGACTTTGACAATTATGTTTCTAACTATATATAGAATATTACTCTCTATTTCTTGTTTATTGGGGTCAAATTCTAGAAAAAAAAAATAGACATATGGGTTTTTGTAGTTAAATTTTGAATCATAATATATAGTTAAAAGTGGAAATTTTGTGGAAATTATAAGAATAACATCAATTTTTATTTTCATGATTTGACAACTTAGCATCATTTTTTTCTTTGAAACTAGAAAAATACATTGTCTAGAAATATAGAAAAAAATAATTTGTCGTCACTTTTTTAAACTAAAATATTTGTCAGCATTTTCAATTTAATTGCATCCATATTTCTATTTTTTTTTCAAACGTAACATTTTCATTAAAAGTTTATAATCATAATTGACATAGTATATTTCAATGAATCATAAAAGTTTATAATCATAATAGACATATTATATTTCAATGAATCAGTAGCTAAATAAACTAATAAATACAAATAATAATAACAAATAATAATAAACTAAATCTCATATTTGATGAGATTCAAATTTAAGACTTTAAAATCTCAGTCTCCTTCTTGTTACTAAACTAAAGTCTTATTGACCATATTTCAAATTTATAGACATGCATTTTTGTTAATTGTTTTTCTAACATGACCTCTCAAGTCTCTCCATCATGATTCATGAATTTAGAAGAGTTCTAAAAATATGAATGTCATTTTTCTCTTGGGGTCAAGTCTTGGGTTTAGCAAGAAGTGTAATTCCTCTGTCCATTTATTTATTTATTTACTATAGATAATCAGATATGTGTCTTATCATCAAAATAAAATAAAAAGTATATTAAATTTAAAAGCAATTAACAATAAGATATCTAATTTGAATATAAAATCACAAAACACCAATATTTAACATATATGAAACAATACGATGTTAATAAACTCTCATTATATGTAGAAGAAGATAGAAAAACTTTTTCTGAAACAATTTGATCGAAATGAATGATTGACAAAAATCATAAAAAAAAATATGAATTATGTTATCATATTAAATATTTAATCTAAAATCAATTGAAAATATATGGAAATGTTCAACTTTAATATAAAACCATAAAAATTCAATATTTAACAAATGTAAAACAACATTACTTTAACAAAATAAACCTTGCCAACATGGGTAATTGGCATTTTCTTTTGTTTATTATAAGAAATTATGGATTCCTAACCTATCACCAATTAGGGTTGGATACAAATTTTTCAGATTTTAATTGTTTTTATAATTCATTGCAACTTTCCTGTGATCAAAATCAATAGCAACAAATTTATGATCATGACCAAAAATCTCTCTGGTCTTTTAGTTGTTTGGGGTTTCTTTCTTTCCATAATTTTTTTTCAAAGATCCTTGTCACCATTGTTGTCTAATCTTCAAATTTGCAGTGCATTTGTCTCAATTGTGGATGACTAAAATGTTTGAGGCTTTAATTAACTGCCTTCTAGTTTTTAGCCCCTTCATGGGACCAAGTGAGATTATATTTAGAGGGCAAAGGATTTGTCACGGTACCAATATTGACAAAAGTTACTAGAATTTCACTAATTTTTACATAAAAAAACTACTAGATAAATCACTTATGCATAGAACAATAATCTTCCTTAATACTATTATTTTTGTGATATTAATGAATTTTCCATCTCAATCTTAATTTAAAATTTAATTAATTCACTCATTTGTCGGCATAATATATGTGTTGAATCATATCAAATTTTTTCTTCGTTTGAAAAAGGTAAATTCCAAGTTTACTTTTATTAGTAGAGATGATATTGAAGTATATTGACAAAAGTTTCTAGAATTTCACTAATTTTTATATAAAAAAATTACTAGATAAATCACTTATGCATAGAACAATAATCTTTCTTAATACTATTATTTTTGTAATATTAATGAATTTTTCGTCTCAATCTTAATTTAAAATTTAATTAATTCACTCATTGGTTGGCATAGTATATGTGTTGAATCATATAAAATTTTTTCTTCATTTGAAAAAGGTAAATTCCAAATTTACTTTTATTAGTAGAGATGACATTTAAGTGTAAATTACAATTTTTTTTAAAAATTAACATCTAAATAAACATTACCTTCCCAATAAAAGTAGTTGGACGAGGATGGAGGCTTGAGAAATTTTTTTTAAAATTAAAACCTAAGATTTTTATTAAGAAAACTATGTATTAGTGATATTGAGTTTTTAGTTATAATTTTAATTTAACTTTTACTTTTAAAAAATTAGACCTAAATTTTTCAACATAAATTGAATTTAGCTCAAATAAATAAGAGATTTATTTAAAATATTTTAAATATTTGTGCACGTTTTTTATCAAAAGAAATAAATTAGTCCAATATCTAGCCGTTCAATTTCAAAACAATTAATTTTGCAGGTCTCCCCAATTAAAAGCAAAATATATGAATATAAATCGAAAAATGTGATTCTGAATTCAAGATTTATTTCGATTAGTTCATGAAATCTCTTTAAGAAGTGATTTTTCAATGAATATAAAATTCAATTTCAATACTTACAATCCTTTCTTATTATCAACAGATTAGGACTTTATGTTCGAAAGAAAAAATGATTCTAGACTGAGACAATGTCAATTGTTAAAGCCAAACATTTGACTGACCCAGCACATTACTAACGTTAATTTTGAAGAACAAAACCATTATTTCTTTAAGAATCAAAAATGACTTTGACATGTTAAAATTTACCAAAAATAAAGCCAAGAGAGCCATAGTCCTAGGCTTTATTTGTCCTATTGCATCTCACTTAGAAATTATGATGACTTCATTAATTTATTGGCTAATATTCTATTTTAGCATTGAAAATTTAGCTCCCCTCATTTACTAAAAACTTTTATTTTTCTAACATAAAAATTCACAAAGAAACACAATTTGATAAAGTATGGTTTAAAAAGATGAAACATTAATGTACAAAAAAATAAAAGTATCAAAAAAATGTACAAAAAAAAATAAATTATCCAAAAACATTAGGCATACTATGAAGAAACAAAAAAAATATTTTAATTTAATGGTTCAAATTACGTATAAAATAACACATGTTTTTATGTAGCTTAATCATCTTTATTATCAAATATAATCTCTCAATATTTTATTGCATACATATCAGTCCATAAACTTTTATTTTCTGTAAATAAGGTAATTAAGTCCAAATTTATTAAATGACATTAAATTTCGTTTGTATGTAATTAAATGTGATAACGCACAAAACTAATCAATTTAGCTGACTTGTAAAATGTTCAAATCGAAATCAGTGTCATTTAACGAATTTAAATTTAATTGCATGATTTTAAAAGTTAGAAGTTTGCTTACAGAAAATAAAAATTTATTGTGAGGCCCGTATCCTAGTGGCCCATACCCCACTCAACCGTATTGTCCGCTCTGGATTCTAGAGGTGGCCCCCGTCAGTTCAGTTGACGTGGCACTTAGGTCTGTGATGGTTAGTTGTTACTCGAATCGCTTGGATGTCAAGGGTTCGAGTAGCGGCGGACACGAAAGAAATCCGTGAGGACCTAAGTGCCACGTCAGCTGAACTGACGGGGGTCACCTCTTGAATCCAGAGCGGACAATACGGTTGAGTGGGGTATGGGCCACTAGGATACGGGCCTCACAATAAAACACGCGTTTTTTTTGTGACGCCCCGGGGTGCACCCGCTGGTCCACCGACCCGAGCCACCGCCCCAGGCGGGTCACTCATCCGTATTGTCGGCTTTGGATTCTAGAGGTGGCCCCCGTCAGTTCAGCTGACGTGGCACTTAGGTCCTCACGGATTTCTTTCGCGTCCGCCGCTACTCGAACCCTTGACATCCAAGCGATTCGAGTAACGACTAACCATTGGACCTCCAATGGTTAGTCGTTACTCGAATCGCTTGGATGTCAAGGGTTCGAGTAGCGACGGACGCAAAAGAAATCCGTGAGGGGGCCCCACATGATACTCCCAAAGCGAACAATACGGTTGAGTACGACCGGCCCCACATGATACTGGTCGTCACAAAAAAAACGGACGTTTTATTGTGAGGCCCGTATCCTAGTGGCCCATACCTCACTCATCCGTATTGTCCGCTTTGGATTCTAGAGGTGGCCCCCATCAGTTCAGCTGATGTGACACTTAGGTCCTCACGGATTTCTTTCGTGTCCGACGCTACTCGAACCCTTGACATCCAAGCTGAACTGACGGGGGCTACCTCTAGAATCCAAAGCGGACAATACGGATGAGTGAGGTATGGGCCACTAGTCGTGACTTGACACTTACAAGTGGTAAGGGGTTCGAGTCACGGCGGATGTGAAAGAAATCCGTGAGGGGCGGTGGCCTGTGTGGTGCACTCCAAAGCGGACAATACGGATGAGTGACCCGCCTGGGGCGGTGACTCGGGTCGGTGGACCAGCGGGTGCACCCTGGGGCGTCACATTTATAATCTGATTTACATGCAATAAAATATTGAAGACTTATTATTTTATCTAAAAAATTGAGAATATATTTGATTATGAAAATTTTTTAATGTCAAATACAAGGCAGTAAAATACCATGAGATAAAACTCATGAAGAAATGGTCAATCAGAAAGAAAATTTTAAGCCAGCTATTCCTATATTATTAAAATTTAATTAGAAATCGCTTAGAATTGATTAGTGATTAATCAATTTAACCACATTTTTTTATTGATTTGCAATGAAGATTTATTCAAAAGCATTGCAACCATGACTACCATTTAGAACAAATATAACTACTTTGACCATGTAGACAGTTATTTACTGCACGGACAAGAATCTAGAGATAATAATTCAAAATAGATATTTACTAAGAAAAAAATTAAGATGGTTTAATGACATTAAAATATAAAATGTACAATAAAATAGAATAAGTCAAGAAAAATTAGTAAAACGCTTGCTTATTATTACTGGCAACAATTTTTTTTTCCTTTTGGTATAAGTATGACATCATGTAGATATTGAAAACAGAATACCATTTCACTGTGAAAATATAATAAAAGATTGTTTCATTCGGCCAATGAGGCCTTGGCTTAGTGATAAGAAAAAAATCCTGAGACTTTGAGATCTCAAGTTCGAATCTCACCAAATATGTGTTGGGGTTTGCCTTAAATCTCACATCGAAAGTATATGAGAAGTTATAAGAACTCTTTCTTTATAAATAATATGTCAAGCTTGGTTTGTAATGTGTCCCTAAGAATTGTAGATACCGCTAAATTAGTTAGGATTTGAGCTATTAAAAAGGTGTAATTTAACTTTGAAATCTTTATTAGAAGTTTGCAATTTTTCTGTTTAAAAATTGCATGATTGGGCTCATAAGAAGTTTGTAATTTTTCTCTTCTAAAAATTACACAATTGTAGTTATTTGATTTTTTATTAGATTGGTTGAGTGATTGTAAACCAAATTGATTGATCCAAACCACATTAAAAATTATTGAATTTATTTTTTGCTTTCCTCTGTTTTTGTAAATGTTTGATTTGAGGGATATTTCTTCCAACAAAATGAACTTGAATTAATCTAATTATTTACTAATTTGTTTAGTTTGTTATAATTATTTACTAGTTTATTTAGTTTGAGTAAAGTGAATTTTCATAGTTACCTGTTCATGAAATGTAATATGTTGATTGCGATTGTAACTTTTAATAAAAATGTACTACTAAAAAAAAAGATTGTTTCATTGACATACATGCATGAAAAAACAATTTTTTTTTCTTCTTGAAAAGAAAAGAAAAGAACTAATGTAATCTCATCCAAGAAGAGATTTATCAGCAATAAATTAATAACACCAAAATATAAAATAACAAAATGAAAGTACTTGATGGGCAAGTGACAGAAAATGAATGGAAACGAGTTATCCTTTTAATGACTGAATCCATGAATAATTTAAAACGACGATGTTGAATATTAAGACTTGTACAGATACACAAAATATTAAACTTCTCAACTCAATGGGATTTCATTCCTTACCTCATCTAAACATTCATTATCTCATCAACAAATGCAAAACCCCTCATTTGATTACCACTCCATCAAAAGGATCAACATCTTGGTTTGACAAGGGCAAAGTTCACAACCATAAAAATTGGACAAAATCACAACTCAGGTTCCCCAAATATGACACTAGTAAGTAAAGTCGACTGGCTTTGAAAATAGAATCCTATCTGAAAGATCCGAGCCTAAACCTTAATTGCATACTTCCTCATTGGGAAGTACATTTCCCTCTTCTTCTCCCGATCGGTTTTCAATGATGCCTGGCAAGCAAAAATATTGATATTCAGGTACAACATAACAAGCTATATAAATAGTAAAAAGGACAACTTAGTGCACAAAACTCTCACATTGTAAGATCTAAAAAAGATTATATGTACACAGTCTTCCCCTACATTAACAGAAAGACTGTTTCCGCTTGAACCCATAACCTCCAAATCACAAAAGAGCAACTTTTACCGTTGCACCAAGCTATACAAATGGCAAACAAACTAAATCACTGAGTTCACTGAAGAATAAGTATCAACAGTGGATCCAACAGCAGAAGAATAAAAAAGCTTCAAATGAGATAAATTTGCACAAGTGGAATTAATATCTTAATCAGGGACCACACAGCATCCATTTGGCATATCTTTCTTAGAATTTGGAAATTCTAAAGTTCCTATAACATTAATGAAGTAACATCTAATCAATTATTCTTGAAAATCATGTCATTCAAAGTTCTATGCATTCGAGAAGGCAGCATGTCAGCTGAAATGCTGTGATTTTAGGGTAAACTTGTTCAACAAAAGCTAGAAGAAAGCATTCAGCACTACTGAAAAAATGCCAGTACCTGGTGCTTGGTAAGCCTCCTCCTGATGGCTCTGGTCTTCTTGGGACGCAGATCAAGGGGCAAGAACTTCTTCTTCTTATATGCATCCCTTAGTGCGGCCTTCTGCTTCTGTGAGATCACTGTCAACACCTGTGCAATTGACAACCTCACCACCTTTCTGCATCCACAAAAAAAACAGACGAAGAACACATAGCGAAACCAATGAATCCAGAACCAGAACATCACAAAAACCAAACCAACATGGCCTAAAATATTCAACTAACAAGCCATAAATGAAATGCAAATAAAAAGCACTCCAAATTTTACAATTTGCAAACCAACATATACATAAATCCTAATTTGCTCTTAAAAAGCTTAACTTGCCTATCAAGCTATTTCAAGTTATCTTTATCTATTACCTTTTTGATTTACAAAAAGTCACCAAATGATCTAATTCAAGAAAAAAAGAGCAAATTGCCAAAATAAACATCAAGCAAGCATAACTGTTCCATATAAAAGTAAAATCTTGTAGCTTCTTATTCACGAAAATCAGTTTCTTACCTTGTATCCTTCAAAACTATTACTATTTGAAATTCTATTTATCAAAACACATTTTGACAAATATATTAGAAGAAATATTTCATTTCAGCCAATTATTCATTCTTAATCAATTATAATTGTTCTTTCTACCATTCACTTTTACTACATAGCAAAAACAAGAGACAAAAAGCAAACCTTTGTTAAAACAAACAAATACCCATCTCTCCAAATAAACTAAGAAATCAAGTTCCACAAGTAAACCCAATTAAACATAATCTTAAGATCCATAGCTAACACAAAACAAAACCAATGAAAAAAACCAACAGAGAGAAAGCGAGTTACATCTTGGAAAGCTTGTTAGGTGCGCCGCCGGTAACCTTAGCAACGCGAAGAAGAGCAAGTTCAGCTTTGAGATCTTTCAACTGAGCTAAAAGCTCAGTTTTTGATTTCTGCCTCAACTCATGGACCTTGATTCTGGCTGGTTTTTTTTATTTTTTGGTGATTTACAAAAAAAACATGAAACAAAAATTAAAAACATGAAAAAACCCATGTTGATTTTTTAAAAAATAACGAAAATATGTAACAAAGACATTATCATTTTTAAGGTTTTTGAGCAGTTACCCATTGCTTCTTTTGCTGTTATTCTGCAGGGGCTTCAACGGCGGCTTCTCTCTGTGTTTCGATAAACCTGAAACCCTAATATTAGAGAAGTAGAGGTTTATATGTAAGGATTTTATTGGGCGGTAGTGGGCTTAGTTTAGGGTTTTAAGCTGTCTTGGGCTTAATCCGGTTTTAAATTATAAGGTTAGGAGTGGATGTTTTGGGCTTTTTTGAGGCTTGAGTTTCTATGGGTTTTAGTACTTGGGGTTAGTTTGGATTAAGCTTAATGGGTGAATTTAGGGTTTTTAATGGATTCAAAAGCTTGAAATTTTGGATATTGGTGCATGTTTTTTGAATGTTGATTTTGAATTTGTTTTTATACATTCCCAGTGAAAATTTATAATTTTATAACTTGGGTTAATAGGCGTTCACTTGTTTTAATTTTTTGTTTAATTATTTTTTTTCATTTTTTTTCTTAACTTCATTAGTAACATTTAAAATTTTCATTGACGAGAAGCAAGATAATTTTTATTTAAATTTTTATTTTCTAATCAAGAAAAAATAAAAAAATTGGTCCAAAGTGATCTTATTTCTAGATCAAAATTATCAAATTGATCTTTATTTTTTTTCTTTTATACATTCATTTTCTAATCAAGTTAAATCGTTGGGCTTGGCTTTGTTTAACTTCAATTTATTTATCCTATTTAAAAAACCGCATTTAAATTACTTGTTTCAAATAAAAGTATAAAGAAGCAGGATATGTTGATTATTTTCCTCAATCTTGGATATTTTGATTTAACTATAAACTCTAAAAAGGAATGTGCAAAAGCTTGTACTTTTTTTTTTCAAGAAAAAAATTATATATATGGATAATATTTCAAGAAAAAAAATTTGAAATAATAAAAACAAATTCTTGTTCATTAAATCTTTAAAATGTAATTTTAATTCATATGCCATAACCATTCAATTAATAATATTATGTCTTACTTATGATAAATTTATCATTAGTTGTGAGTTTTTCATATTTTAGTTTATATTGATAAAATCATAATCAAGATTTTTTTAATATGACACAAATTGAGTTTCTATAATATTAAAAGATAAAATATGTAAAAATATTTTAAGAATTCAATTAATAATTAAAGACTTACTTATTTAATTTTTATAATTATAATTTAAAATTAAGCTAACAACACATAAATTTAAAAACATGTAATCACGTACGAGACAAGTGACCATGTAGTACTCGAATATATTTAAAGATGTTGGTGATAAGTTTTTATATTATTAACTTAATATTGTTTAAAGATACTGATGATACTTGTTGGAAAAAGAATTTGATGCTTGCAATCAAAAGAAAAAAAATTTGATGCTTATACGTATTAAATTATGAAGTACAATCAAATGCTATCTTGCATGATATTTGTTCATATATTAAAATAAATAAATAACATTTTCAAATTGTAGAGGTCGGTCACAACTCACAATAACCTTGTGAATAAATTAAGAAAAAAAATCATGAAAATTTATAAGCTATTATGTAATGATATATTTGCCACGAAATCATTGCTTTTATTTTTTGGATGATATATTAGAACAAAAATATTATTAAAATCAATGTTAGAAGCATGACTAATAGTGATTTTTTTTATTAGAAAAAAATCGCTACATGAAGATAGAATAAAAAGATACAAATATTGATATTTGAACATCATATTCAACTGAAATTATCATTTTTCTTTTTACGGTCAGAGCATTTTCGAATTAGTTTGCACATACCTTAAGATTAATTTTTTTCCTAGATGATCTTAAGAGTGCACTTCACATCAATCTAGTGCATTCAAAAAAATTAGTTTCTTTGGATGTTGGCATCAAGACTAATTAAATTCTATATCTAATCTATAAGATGATACTTACTAATGGATCCAACCTTTAGGGTTCATTTGAAGTTATCTTTCAAACAAGCTGCATAAACCAAGTTGCATTATTATTTAAATTGAGATATCATTTTCATGACTTCATTTTCTCAAAGACACGTCTTAAAGAGTTGTCTTTTTATCCCTATTATAAAGGTGGTTAGATAACGATATTGTTTTTAGCAACTCTTTAGAATGTGTCTTTGAGGAAATGAAGTCATGTCTAAATTTAAATAATAACGCAAACTAGCCAACTAAACAAAGTGACTGTAGTATAATATAATATGAAAGGTCAAAAATGGTTTAGTTATGAGTCATTATAATATTTGATTAATGATGTTTTCATAAAAGAATGAGTAACGATTTATCCAAAGATCATAAAAGAAAGAAAGTGAATGAATATTTTGCATAATTGGTCACTCTTTTGACCAAGTTTCCAACTACAATTATATATTTGATTTGTATAATTAAATGGATAATTATTACATACACTGACAGTGGAGTTTTTTTATTCCACAAGCAGCATTAAGATCATGACATGTGTTCTATAAAAATATTAAAACAAATACAATAGAACATGTGTCACGATCTTAACGTTGCTTGTGGAGTAAAAAAACTCCACTGTCAGTGTATGTAATAATTATCCTAATTAAATTAGTATTGTGTTTATTTATCTTTTCAAGTTTTTATTGTATTTTCTCTATGCTTCACATGCAGTCCAATTAACAATTTCTTTTGTGATATATTATCTTAATAAAATAAAGTGCTCTCTATTTGAAAGAATTTTCTTAATCGGGAAATATTTTTGTGCGTGTGAAAACTTATTTCATAAATCTCCTTGTATGACTTTAACTTGAAATCTTATTTCATAGAACTCATTGTATGATTTGAACGAGAAATCTTCAGAAGGAAATTTAAATTTTAAAATTTTATTTTTTTACATTGATAATTTTTATTATTTTTTATTAGATAGTCAAATTTTTTAAACATAAAATATTTGAACTTAAGATATGTATTTTAGGAGTTGTTTTTTCACATACTAATACTAATTGTGGATTTTTTTTAACTTAAAAGACTATCACATTTTTTTATGTTTTTAATTTTATTAATATTTCAATCGGGATGTTCAAAAGTTTAAAATTGTGAAATCCCCCAATTTCATGTGAATTCCCTATGATTGTAAAGTAACTCGGCTTAAATGAAGTAAATAGATATGAGAATTATGAAAGGAAAATGATGCATGGAACATGGGAGAAGTAATGAGATGAAAGATTTAATAGTCAAGGAAATTAAATTGATGTTATAAGAATAATTGAGGTATGAGCAAAGAATTAATATCAGAAAATTAAGCGTAATTAAAGACAAGTGTTATATGGGAGAAAGAAGACCAATTAAATGAATGGTGAAATAATGATGGTTAAAAGTTAAGATGAATTGATTTAATTGGATGATGATAAAACCATATCAGATTTTCATAATTAAGTGATATGTGTGGTTGATATGAGAATGGAAGAAGAGAATTAATGGGTCAAAGGGTCAAGGGAAAGCATGGCTGAGATTGATGATGGGATAAGAAGCAATTAATGAAATGGCATGACTCATCACCCTCATCAGTCATCACCCTACGCCAGCCTCTCTTCCAGCCCTCTCCCTCTCGTTCCATCCAAGCTTCCAAGTCTCCTTCCATAGCTACCTTGACAAGCTACCTTATTCTTCCATCGATCCATTAAGTTTATTAAACGAAAAATGATCATAGTCACTAGACTAAGTGATATCTGAAGTTTGGTAGATTGAATCCAAGTATTGAAGGAGATCTCAAAGTTTGAGATTTTGGTCACTAGCAAAAGGTAAGAGAAGAAGATGATTTGTTCAATTATGTTCATGGTATGGTGTTGTACTGAATTAGTATAACATGTTTATGGCAAATTCTTAAAGGTTTGCTTTGATATAATGATTTCAGATTTGAAGAAGAAAAAAGATTAGGGTTGGTGAACCAAGTGATTTCATGTTCTCGAAGTAATCAAGGTAAAAAATTTATGTAACGGACATAAGGCGGCTATGTCCGCATGTTTTATGATGTTTGTATGTGATTTGGAAAGAAACACCAGCTGATTTCATGCAGGAAAAATGACATTTTCGGACTTGTCTCCTAGTGCCAATTAGGCTAGGAGCAGCCGACTACCAGAAAGGGAAGTCGACTGCCTAGAGACAACCAAAACGTCGTTTTTCGAAAATCGACTCAAACCAGTCGACTGCTATGTAAGCCAGTCGACTGCTATTTACCCAGAAGCATTCTGTTTCAAACCAGTCGACTGCTATATGGGACAGTCGACTGCTATTTGCCAAAAATGCATTCTGTTTCAAACCAGTCGACTGTTATATGGGACAGTCGACTGCTATTTGCCAAAATGCATTCTGTTTCAAAACCAGCCGATTGCCTATATAACTAGTCGACTGCTATTTGCTAAAGAAGCATTCTGTTTGAAAACCAGTCGACTGCTATATGGACCAGTCGACTGCCCTTATATGTTTTCAAAGATGAAAATATCGAAATTTTAAATGAAAATAATTTCGATAAATGAAAGTATGAAGCAGCAGCCGACTGCCCTATGAAGCCAGTCGACTGCCCTGTTTTGAAAAGAGGTTTTCAAACCTATTTTCAGAAAGTATGAAATGTCATGGCAAGAAGCTATATGGCATATGTTTTGAGATTATGCACTTTCATGTTTCTAGTAAGGGTTCTGATCAAGTCCTGAAATGATGTATGTTATGGGCTGAGGAACCATAAGTCAGGCCTCAGTCGCTACAGAAGGACACCTGACTAGTGTTAACTGTAGCCACTGACAGTTGGCCAATCTGTCTATATTTCATGTTCGGCTAAGGGAGGATTCCTGGCCCTACGGGGTACGCCACATGATGATGATGATGATGATGATGATGATGATGATGTAGTGTATAACTCCATAAAAGTACAAATAGTTTTTATGTTATCAAAAACTATATGTATATACAATTTCAAAGAAATAAAGAAATCGAAAGTACTTAGTGTACTTGTATAAGAAGTTTTAAAAAGAAGTATATGATTTATGATTTCAAGAAGTATAAGATGTTTTAAAGGAAGTATGTATGTATGTAAATAATATTTGAAAAAAGTACATGAAGTATGTTTTGAAGAAGTATACGAAACATGCTATGCTATAAAAGCATGTAAAGTATATTTTAAAGATGTTTATGATGCATGCTTTATAATGATTTTACATGACATTATAGAGCCAAGTAGGAAAAATGCATATAGAGGCATAGCACGCTCTTTTACGTATTTTTCTTACTGAGCGTAAACTCACCCTTTTATGAACATTTTTCATACAGACTATCTGAAGTAATCCCTCGCTCTAGATAGAAGAGCCTACGAGTGGATCTTGAAAGTTTACCTTCGAGAGACGCTTCCCAAGTAGTATAGAAGGTATACTTATGTAATTATGCAAAGTAAGTTGTAATTCAGCTATGGTACAGTACAACTAACATTAATGTATATAAGATGTCGGAGATTTAAGTTAGGATGATGTATGAGATCCTGTGGAAACGGATGATACATATATACATGTATCATTAGTCTGTTTTATTGAAATTGAATTATTCATATTGAGCTATTAGATATTAAGCTTAAGAAAGAAAAGTATGATTGACATTGACAAGCAAAACTAATCAAGTTAAGTGGAAATAGAAAAAGTGAATTGGAAATGTATGGTGACTGGGACGTCACAAAAATCCAATTTTCTTGTTTGTTAAAAAAATTGGAAAAATTTCAAAATTTAAGATGAATTTTAGGAGGGAATTTGATATGCTCAAATTCCTCCTTGAAAATTCACTTGAAGATGTGATTTTTTAAAATTCCTCTAACATATGACCTACTATTAAATACAAGACTAAAAAAATAAAGATATTATTTATTTAATATAACATATATTTTTGCTTTTTTATATTATTAATAATATCAACACCTTTTTACAAACCTAATGACACCCATATTGCATATTTTTTTTATATTCTTCTCTTTCTTATATATAATATCATTATTTTTCTTTTATAATTATTTTTGTTATTTCTTCAAATTCTAGTATTCAACATTCTTTCCAAAAAATATTTATCCAAGACAATTATAAATAATAGTATTCTAAATTGATGTATTTTGAAATGCTTTTATTTTGAAATATTTCAAAATTTCAAAATTCTCTATCTAAACGCACTATAAGAGATATGTAGGAACAACTTTTTTATTAATAAAGAGAGAAGATTATGAATACATGATCCTCTTGAGATCTCATAATATGACAGTTTTATGCACTAAGTTATCTGTTTTCTTTATCCTAATTAATATGCATTGCTTTATTAATTCAGTCAATAAAATTTAAAATTTTCATTATCGATCAATGCATTAAATATTTTCCTAAAAACCAATTGACAAGGACCAAACCGTACCCGTCGTGATCTATGACTTATTCGTGCAAGTTGTTGGAAGAGAAGACAAAAATTTTGCCTGGGCTAGTTTGAAGCGCATGCAAAAGATTTGCATATCTTCGGATTGAGACTGTAAAACAAGACTGGCACTGCAAACCCAACTTTTTCCTCTTGTTTGGCCAATTTGGCAATTGGCATTGCCTTGCCTTGTTGAATTTGTGTTTGAAAGATTGGTCAATTTGTTTGTTTGTCCAGTCAAATAATCAGACAAATATACACCAGTAAATGATCATCCGAATCCAAACAAACTGATTTCGGGCAAAAATTAAACATATCGTTGAGAGACAATTGAGATAGGAGAATACTTTCCCATCTTTCATTTCGATTTTCATCAAAACAAATATATATTGGATAAATATTCCATATATCGTCAGTGTAGTTTTTTTATTCCACAAGCGATGTTAAAATCATGACATATATTATATTATATTTATTTATTTATTTAATATTTCTATAAGACATGTGTCATGATTTTAATATCACTTGTGGAGTAAAAAAATCTTCACCGACAATATATAAAATAATTATCCATATATATATATATAAGTATTTCTTATTGATATTAGATTGAATTGAATGGATTCATTTTTCATCCAATTTTTTTGATATAATAGAAAATTTTAATTTAAATGAAAAAATATATAAATGTTAAAATTCAAAATTTTAAATTTACGAAACTTTTATATTTTAAAGGTAAAAATATGACCATATCAATTAATATGTATTCAAGATCCTTTCAATTATTTTTGCTATATTTACATGTGATGTGGAGTCTGTTTATGTGAATGATGACAAATTGATGATGGGTGAATAGAAAGCGTATAATGTAAAAGAACAATAATGAAGGGAATCTCAAACCAAATTTGAGTCACATGATTTTGCAGCATAGAAGTAGGAATGGCAATCCAGCGAGTACCCTTAAATTTTGAAATACTCGAATTCGAATTCGAATTCAAATTTAATTATAATTTATAATACTCGAATTTGTATAATTATTGAATATTTTAATTTTTACTACTCAAATCTTACTCATATAATATAAGAAATACTGTTAACAACTCAAACCCGCTAAATCTCATTTATTAAGTCAAAGTTTGACTTTTAAATTTAAATTTAAAATCAACTTTAACGCATATTATTAAGAAAAATTAAATTAAAAAATTTAAATTAACTCATAAAAATAAATTAATATTAGAAATCATTAATAAAATATTTAATACATTAATTTAATTAAGTATTATGTTAATAATAAATAATTTATAAATAAAATATATATAATAATATTTAAAAACCAGTTAGTATCCCGTGCGATGCACGAATTAATTTTATTTATTTTAATATGTATAAACACCTAAACTAATATCATTTAATCATTTATGTGCCCATGATTCCAATAACAGCTAAGTAAAGAAAATGTATCCAATCATCACCATGGAGGATTTTTATAAAGAAAAAAATGGAGAATTGGATTGTAATGAGCCATCTCACTTCATTAACTATGTCACAAAGAATAAAAAAAATCATAATAAAAAATCAAAGCAAAAAATATTTTAATCATCAACCACTTATTAGACTATATGTTGTTTAAGTACTTGAGCAAAACTTACTAAGGTCCCTCCACATTTAGTAAAGTGTCATTCATGCTCTTATCAATCCTGAATAGAAAATATCAGGGTCCAATAATCCACATATCAATTAATAGATTTATATATACCAAAAAAAACATAGATTAAAAGTGAAAAATGGTTTGAGAAAACATACGATTTTATGATGTGCATGTATGTTGGACTTCTCGGCATTGGTCCTTGTGGATTACCATCCAAGTATACAAAAATAAGGGAAAACTTTATTATCTAAGAAAAATAATTGAAATAAAAAGTTCAATTCAAGGAATAAATAAATATTAAGAAAAAATATAGAAAGAAAATAATTCAGACAGAGTTGTTGCTTTCTCTCTCGAGGAAGCGAGGGAGTGAGTAGAGAAAAAATCTAAAATGAAAACTGATTTTTTTTACTGATAAGGATGAAAAAAATCAGAAAGAAAATTGGAAGAGTGGCTTAAGGGTAAACCTGCTCAAGGGCCGGACTATCCGCCCAAAAGCCCATTTGAAATTTGGTCGGGTTTGGATAAAAATATTTGATGAAAAAACAGGCTTGGGCAAAATTTTTAGGCCTGTTTAAAAATCAGGCCGGGCCTCGGGCTTGACTTTCAAAGCCCGAGCCCAGCCCCGGCCCGAATTAAATATATTATATTGTTTTTATATATATTTATTTAGTATAATATAATTTTTTATATATAAAAAACATTATTGATTAATAAAACATGATTATAAATATTTAATATGAAAATTGACATATAAATTTTGACAAATTAAATTAAAATTTAAAATAAATAAATAATAAAAAACAAATAATTAAATAATTAAAATTTTTAAAAAATAAAAAAAAATTATATTTGGGCGGGCTCGGGCTTATGGCACAAAAACGGGCTCGGGCAAAAAAATCTGCCCAAATTATGGGCCGAGTCGGGCTTGGACATTAACTACAACTCTTATTATATGTCATGGGCCCGACCCGAACCCGACCCGAGCCCGCCCATGACCAGGTCTGCTTAAGGGTGAGAGAAAAAACTGATCATTCCTACATGTATCATAATTCTACGTATCATATAAAGAAGATGTCCACGTAGGCGTTTACATGGCATGCTTATTGGATTTCTATATTTTTTGAAATATAATGTGTATATATATATATATATATATATATATATATATATATGATTATTTTATAATCGGATTCAGGTAGTAAGATATCTTAAGATTATTAATTTAATTTTTTCTTAATAATATGCGTTAAAATTAATTTTAAATTTAAATTTTGAAAGTCATACTTTGACTTAATAAATGGGTATTTAACAGGTTTGGATAGTTAAACATATAGTTATTATATTATATAGGTAGAGTTCGAATAATAAAAATCAAAATATTCGAATATTTAGTCTAATTTGGATATTTTAACATATAATTAGGTACGGGTTTGAATAACTCAAAATTAACTGATATCTGTGCCGTTTACATCCCTATTCATATACATAAGATAATTTAGTTTTGGTTACAACTTCATACAAATATATATTTAATTAATTTGTCCTAACTTATCCATCATTTAACAAAATTTATCATTCTATTGACAATGATTTTTCATTTTCATTTTTCTTCATAAATTATCGATCATTCAACAAAATCTATCGTTCTATCGACGATAATTAATTTTTATTTTCAATTTTAATTTCCAATTTCCATGTAATCAAATTTCTATAAACTTCTTCCTATGAAACTCGGTTTACTTCTTCCCCGTACCAATGCAAACAACATTTCTTTTGTAAGAAAAAAAAAAAAGAAAACTACTGCTACACAATTGAACTTAAGAAAAACGTGTTGGATTTTCAAACTATACCGTACAGAAAGTACAAAAATGGGATTTTTTTTTTTATGAAAACAAAAATGTGATTTGAGTGTCCCTTTTTTCCCTCCTCAAACCTGAAAAAGTATTAAATTGCATCAATTATTTACATGTCGGCAAAGTTAAAGGATCCATGAATTGCAAAAATGAAAAAATAATAATAATTTCGCACGTTGAAAAATACAATCACATGGTTATGAAAGCAACTGAATAATAGAGTTACACCAAAATGATCATTTTAAAGGCAAATTAAAGCTAAAAAAATCATTTACACATATTTTTTGATATAATCATGAAGTGTTTTCATATTACATCAAGTGTAAGACTAATTTTCGCTTATATTTTGTGGTTAACACTAATACAAAAAATTAACTTTATGAAAATTCAAATATGAAATTTTTTAGTCATCACTTCAAAAATTCAGCGGAATTTATTGCACGTTGATGATATCTCTTGTGGACATCTTAGGCTTGAGGTCAATAATAATTAAATAGAAAAAATGAATGGGAAAAGGTTTAGCAGAAACTTCTAATGGATATATATTATAAGCATCCCAATTGAGACTTTGAGAAGTAACAATGGTTGGTCAAAGCTGCCGCGCCATGCCGTCAGCAATGCCACTGTTTGTCCGCGGCAAGACAGCCGTTTCGATTCATATTGCTCAGCCGCGAATGGAAATGATTTGGCCTTTAAGACCCATCCAATTGGTATCCCTCTGGCTCTGGCTGTCTGGCTGCCATACGAACTCATCTTTCCACACAGTCTGAAAGTAATTAGTGAGGCCGCACTTTTTTGACTGCTTCCTCTAACGAAGTAAGGATTTCATTAAGCAAGTATTTTGTGTCAGTATATGTTTTTATTTATTTACGTAATTTTATTATTAAAAAAATTATTATTTAATTATTAATTTTGATATTTAAATGATAAAATATTTATTTTAATATATTTGTAATGATTCTGATAAATAATTGTTAACTAACAATTTTTTTTAATCTTTGACCTTTCGGTATACGTTTTATGTGATTACTTTGGAGTCGAGAAACTGTCAGGCCACATGGAATTAGGGCGCCCCTCCCAGCACGATTTGCTCTATACTCATGACTCGAACCCGGGTCATGCTTGAGGGAGAATGAATCCCTTACTACTTAATCTCAACCAATGTTGATAATAGTTGTTAATTTTTTTGTAATATTTTTACACGTCTTGATTTAAATAGAAAAGACAATTATTGATGAAACTAGAAAACCTTTTCATATATATATATATGCCAACAATCTCTTAAATAGCTAAAACAATTATGGTATGGTGTGTAAGATGTTGATTTGAATCCAAATAATATCTCATTTGTTACAACCAATTATACATACATACATACATACATATATATATATATATATAATATAAAGTAATATTTTCATACAATCATTTCTCTCCTCTAATAAATAAAATAAAAAAGGAGAACCGGGTAGAAGAGTTTATACTATAAATTGGATGGAAGAAGTATGTACCTTAGACTCAAATTAAAATCTTACATTTTTTTTTAAAACGGTATTTATGATACCAATTGGAAAAATGGAATAATTAATAATAAAAATAAAAATAATGATATCATATAGAGAGAATTTCGGTGCTTAATTTTCCAACTTCTTCTTTAATTATCCTTACTTTTTTTATAATTATCCTTAATTATCCTAACTTTGTTCTATTTAATTTAAGGATAATTATTACATACACTGACAGTGGAGTTTTTTTACTCCACAAGCAGCGTTAAGATCATGACATGTGTCTTATAAAAATATTAAAATAAATAAAACAGAACATGTGTTACAATCTTAACGCTGCTTGTGGAGTAAAAAAACTCCACTGTCAGTGTATGTAATAATTATCCTTAATTTAATTAGCATATAATTGTTGTACTTATTTGATTTTATTATAAGTAATAATAAAAACGATTGTTTCTTATTGAAGCTTTTAGATTCATTTTCAAGTTAAGTGTACATAACCTTAAAGAAATATTAAAAAAATTTAAAAAATAATTAAAAAAATAAAATTGACATATAACAATTTCTTAATCTCGTTTATAAAATTAAAAAATTCTAATGTGTATGAAAACAAACTCATAAATAAACCTTGAGTTATAAGGTTTAGTGTTTCCATCAGTGGATTATTATTCCATCATTCCTTTCTTGTAAATTACTTCTAGAAATTGATATTCTTGTTTCTTGGTTACAAGGAATTGATATTCTTTGCAATTAACTAAATTTGACTTTAATTTCTTCTTTTTCAAGTAATACTAAAATCCATCCCTTTTATAAAAGTATAAAACCAACCGCAAAGCCACATCGATCTTATTAAAATATAAACAAGAGTTGACACACTTGACAAAAAAGAAATTCATGTGTTGAATTCCCCTACCACTTGGGATTCAAATCCCCGAAATTGGATAGAGTCAAGCACATGCACATCCAAGGAGTAAGTTCAACGGTATAAGATTCATTTAGACTTTACTTGGTAGGATAGAAAGAAAAGGGTTAGAAAAGAAAATTAGTTAATCAAATTATTATATTTCATAATAATTTTCTTATTTTGTTACTTAACCATTTGATTAACTAATTTTTTTTACTCACATCTTTTTTTTATCATACTAAGCAAAACCTTAATTTTTAAACGAAGACGATTTATAACGAAAATTTTTGTGTTTAAATTTTAATCAAATCAAATTTTTTTAAATCAGCATCAAACGCGAATGAAAATTAATCTCATATTTAATGTAATATAAAAACAATTCCTAATTAAAAAAAATATATGTGAAGCACGCGCGGCTATCCCCGAAGGCCAAAACCCCATTAATAATTATATATATCTCGATCACAAACTTGTCCAAACCCATCAGGCTTCAGTTTCGTTTTTCTATCTTTGTTCACGTCACTTTCCAATACCCTTTCTCTCTCCCATAGTTTTCGGTAACTAAGTTGAGCCGTAACTTGCTGTGATTCCTAGTCATACTTGAACACAAAAAGGAAAACAACAATGGTTTGTTCTGTTTTTTTTTCTCATGATTTGTTTGATGTGTAGTGTTATTAGACAGACTCTGATTCTGATTCCTATGTTTGGTTTTTGATGTTTTTAGGATCTTGAAAACGGAACTATTCGATATGATGAGGTTAGCCTTTGCTTCTCCGGTTCTTGGCTGTTTTCCGTTTCTACAATTTTTTTATCAGTTTTCTCAATCTGTTTTTGATGTTTTGTTTGTTTTCCAGGAATATTTCTTGAATTCTCGAGGTTTAAAGCTGTTCACGTGCAAATGGGTTCCAGTGAACAGAGAACCGAAAGCTTTAATCTTCATCTGCCATGGCTATGCCATGGAATGCAGCATCACCATGAACAGTAAGTATATTTGAATATTCTGTTCCATATTTGAATATGCATATAACAACAAAAGGAAAAACAGCAAAGAATGGATTATCCGAATTCTGATAAACCTGAAAATGATTGATTCAGGCACCGCAGTTCGGCTGGTGAAAGCAGGATATGCAGTTTATGGAATAGATTATGAAGGCCATGGAAAGTCATCAGGGCTTCAAGGCTATATCTCAAGTTTTGACAACGTTGTTGATGATTGCTCCAATTTTTTCACAGAAATCTGTGGTAAATATTCAAAATTTTCTTTTTAATCACAACCCTTTTTACTTTCATAATATCCCAATATGACAGAAGAGTTAAAACTCAATTCCTTAACCTCCAATGCCAAAAGTCAGGATTGATCAAACCCTATACAAGAAATTTCAACCCTGTTTTTCCAATTATGAATTGTATTTAATGGAATTTTCAGAGAAAAAGGAGAACAAAAAGAAGATGAGATATCTGTTAGGTGAATCCATGGGGGGAGCAGTGCTGCTGCTGGTTCACAGAAAACAGCCAGAATATTGGGATGGGGCAGTCTTGGTTGCTCCTATGTGCAAGGTAAACTGCCCTTTATCAAATTGTGACTTTGGCTCTTTTAATTCCCTTTAATGTTGGAATACCACACATGGTAGCCAGCTAGCCTCTCAGGCCAGGATCTAACACTTTAAGCATTAATTTTTGACAAGCTGATAGAAAAAGTTTTTAATTACACTGAATTAAAAAATCATTACATATTTTATTTTTATAATTAATTTTTTCATTTTTAATATTTTTTAAATATATGTGTCATTTTATAAATTTTGTTTGTGGAATTTAAAACCTTCATTGATATTATATTTGATAAATTATCAAACATTAATATCTTTTTTCAAAAAGAATAAAAAGGGTGATTGTGTTGACCCAAAATTTTGGCGATCACAAGAGGGAATTTGGTTATCAGAATAAACAAACAAAATCTTGGCTCCTGAGATTGCTCAAGTTTCAACTGTGATATCTCTTTTTTTTCTTAGAAAAATAAACATTTTAGGGTTGAAAGGAAAAAGCAAGAGCTGACTTCGAAAATTCCCACTTTTGTATCATTGTTATAATCGTCTTCACTGTTTATATACAGTGAGCTGTTTTGATTTGAAAAATTCATTTCTAGAACTATAATAAAGTTTCCCTAATAGTTTTCTTGAGCCCTAATCTAAGAATTAGGACCCTGTTTATCTGTTGAATAAAATTTCATTAGCTATTGGAATTCTTAAGTCTTCTTTTTTTTGAAGCAAGGAATTCTTAAGTCTTAGGTGCATTTAGTGAAGGTAGATTTTTTTTTTTTGTGGTTAGGTGCACTTATCAGTGAAAGTAAATTTTTTCTTTTTGTGGTCGAACAGAAAAAAAGGTGAATTCTCCACCTTTAAAATGTGAAAACTAAATAACTTTCTAGTATAAAAGTTAAAAATCTGAGCCTATCCAGCTAGTGGCAGTAGTCATATAAAGGCTGCTGACTTTAAGGTTCGGCCAATTTAAATGTCAAAGCTTACCTCACCCAAAGGACAATGTAGCCCCACTGAGGAACATTGTTGTCATGAATGAAGTATTCAGCCAATTACATATTTAATGTTGGGTTTTTTTTTAATTTTCCCTATTTTGAAATC
This sequence comes from Heritiera fomes, assembly GCA_032173925.1. Classification (NCBI taxonomy): domain Eukaryota; kingdom Viridiplantae; phylum Streptophyta; class Magnoliopsida; order Malvales; family Malvaceae; genus Heritiera; species Heritiera fomes. The sequence continues at coordinate 9,049,741 of JAPDPM010000002.1, read as the reverse complement.
CTTGGACAGATTCTGTCTTTATAGAGTTAAAAAATAAGGCTTTACTAACAGCTTTGAATAGCTGTCATGATAGAATAAATTATCTTAACTACTTTCATTATTGTGCTAATTTTTACTTAAAATTTTGGCAAGTTCTGACCAAAAAATAAAAAAAAAATTGTTATCTGAAGATATATTAACAATATTTTATTTATTTATTTATCCACAGATTGCAGATGAAATGAAGCCACATCCACTGGTCATATCTGTTCTGCAAAAGCTTTGCAAATTTATTCCAACCTGGAGAATAATTCCAAGTCAAGATGTCATTGATGCTGCCTTTAGACAGCCTGAGATAAGAGCACAGGTTAGAGCAAACCCATATTGCTACAAAGGCCGTCCTCGTTTGAACACTGGCAATGAGCTTCTAAAGGCCAGCATGGAGCTTGAACGAAGACTTAATGAGGTTTGTTAATTGTTACCTTATTTACCTAAATCTGCATTTTCTCGGTTCACAAGACTTTCACATTGTAAAATCAGAAGAGAATCGTATGTACGTAGTCTTCTTTCTGTTCGAAAAAACTGTTTTTTTTAATTTAAACCCCGTGACTTTGAAACCATAAAAAAATTAACAAAACTTGAAAATGAAAGGGATTTAACTCAATCTTTCTGTAAATTTTTACCAGGTTTCATTACCATTTCTAGTTCTCCATGGAGGAGATGATAGAGTAACAGACAAAGCTGTTAGCCAACTACTCCATGATGTGGCAGCAAGTTCAGACAAGACTTTCAAGTTGTATCCAGGAATGTGGCATGGCCTGCTATATGGGGAAATACCAGAAAACATTGAGATTGTGTTTGCAGACATTATCAACTGGTTAAACCAGAGAATTGAGTCAGGAAATTCAAGGTTGGAGAGGGAGTTGAAGCATCAGAATGATGAGTTGCTGAGTTCGGAAGACAAGGAACAGATCAGCAACCAGGCACTCTCATAAACAACAATTAGCTGATGTAAACCGGAAAGGGCATAAAAATTTGTCCCATATATTTATAGCTATTTGTGGAGAAGTGTGAGACAAAATATATGAATTCCCAGGGATTAAATTAAGCTACACAATTCTGAATGTGGGATATGTGAAACAGTTGTCTGTAACCAATTGTTGCAATTAAATTAAATTTTCTCTTATTTCTTCCTTGAGAGTTATTTACCCCCAAAAGTCTAGCAAGCTAGCTAGTTCTAGTGCTCCGCATATGATTTGAACTCTATTTTTTTTTTAAATCACTAGGTGCCTCTATATTATATTGAATATGAAATTAATTTTCGTTTGTATTGTGTGGCTCGTGTTGGTCCAAAAAATTTGACTTGATGAAGATTTAGACACAAGACTTCTCACTGTGCATTGTTCTCACTCAATCTTACATCATTGAACCAACCCTTTAATTTAACTCTCTATTTTCTTTAACGTGGAATATATTGGAAAATTTAAATTTAAATTTAAACATTAATCTCAAACGAATTTTAATTTATTTGAAACAGGAATTGTCAAATTTCCTCCTTGTGGAAATAGCTATTTCAAATTTAATTTACTTCTAGAAATCCTATGACCAAAAATCCAAGCTGAGGCCCAAAATACTTAATGGCTGATTGCTATTTGACGATTTGGTCAATCTCCAATAAATTTGTTCACGGGTTGAGTTTTCCGTTTACTTCAAAGTCTATTTTAAAATTTCTAAAAGACCAATTGGATATAATCCGACTACGGACTATGAACACCTCTAAATTGATTCTCAAACCTTATCTAAAAATTTTATCAACCTCTAAATGGGATGAAATATTGAGACTGAGTTGGGTTTGAATTTGGATTTGATATTCAGGTCTGTATGAACCACAAAATCATACGTTAGTCTAAAAAAGTAATATAGTCCACTAAAAAAAAGGTGATTTGCTATTATAGTTTTCCAACCAGATACTTTAAATTTAAAGTTTTAGAATATAATTGCATAATGAAATAAACTTACATTATAAATAAAAATAATAAAATAGAAGAGAGTTTATGAAATTAATTATTGATCGATCATTGAGTTGATTTCATGAACTCGATTTCATTAAATTTTAAGACACAATCAATTAACAGAAAAATTTTGTTGTCATGTGGTCATGATGTTATAATGATGTTACATTTACTTATATATTTTCCCATGTTAAAGGGAAACAATATGTCAACTCAAACTCAAATTATCTAAAAAAAACCCTCAAATTATGGTCCCAAAAAATAAATATATATTAATTTTAATTAATTTAAGAAGTGCTTCTAGTAAACTTACTAATTAACTATATATATATAAGGCTGTAAACGAACCGAACACGAACGAACGAATTGATGTCTCTGTTCGTTCGTTTGTTTTTTAGTACCGTTCATGTTCGTTTGTATTCGTTAAGGAGTGTGTTTGTGTTCGTTCGTTTATTTGGTAAAGATTGTTCATTAATGTTCGCGAATAGTTCACAAACATAAAAATGAACACGTTCGCGAACATGTAAACGAACGCATTCGTGAACATGTAAACGAACGATGAACAAGTATTTATGAGAACAAACTAAATATTAAATACTAAAAATCTTACATAAATATTAAATCCCAGATGCAAATTGAAATCATTTAACAGAAAATCTTAAATATAACACAACTTAAGTCAACAATGATTTATTAAAATTGATAATTACTATTTTAAGTATAATTTGTATCATACACATATACATATATTGGTATACATATATTAAAGTATCATATATATGTGTGTATACACACATGTGTAATATATATATATATATATATATATATATATATATATAAATGGTCAATGGATAAGATCATAAGAATGAGATCTTAACTTATTATGAGACTTTTATTAATTTTATTTCAGTATATTATGTTTAAAATTTTTAAAAAAATAATTATTTTAAGTATAATTAACTAATTTAATTTTATAATTGTTTTATTATTATATTTTATTAATTTTTAAGCCAACAAAGTTATATTGTATAAATATGTTTAAAAATTAGGTACTAATTTTTTAAGTAATGTCTTAAAAATAGGGTTTATATTTTATAACTTATATAATATAAGTAATTTTAGTATTTTAATAAATAACAAATGAACAATAAACGAATAACAAATAACGCTATAAATGAACGAGTTATAAACGAATTACAAACGAACAACAAATGACACTTTAAACGAATGAACAATAAACGAACATAAACGAACGAACAACAAACGACATTTTAAATGAACGAACAATAAACGAATGTAAACGAGCTTGTTCACGAACAGAAACGAACAAACAATATCTCTGTTCATATTCGGTTCGTTTAACAAACGAACACTAAAATGTTGTTCGTGTTTGTTCGTTAAACTTAATAAACGAACAGAAACCGAACGGTTCACGAACAATTCGTCGAACATTCTATTCGTTTACTCCTGTATATATATAATCTTATTACCCAATATAATATGAAGACAAATTGTGATTTAAAAAAAACTATAAATAAATATACAAGCCATCTAAGTCAATCAGCACTGCAAATTGGAAAGGCATGAAATAAGCAAGACAGCTAATAACTTTAGAAAATAAAATAAAAAATCAATGCTTGATCTTTTGGTAAGATTTTGTTGTCTCAATTTATCATGTTATATATAAAATAAACGACGAATTAGACACACAACAAAACAAAAAATATCAAAATTGAAAAACAAAAATTGCTATTGGAATAGAATTTATCTTTTTCAGTATTACTTATGTAGGAAAGTTCATCTTTAAAATTTTGCAGCCCACCTACAACCTTCAATTTTGATAAAATATATGTCTTCCTAGGGATTAGATGAAGCTATACAAGCCTCTCGATTTTTTTAATGTGGAATATGTTGAAGAATTTTTATTATAAAATTTAATTTAAATTTAAATTTGAATACTAATCCCAAACAAAATTTAATTTAGTTGAAACAGGAATTATCAAATTTCCCTTTCCTTGGGGGATAGCTATTCTAAATTCAATTTACTTCTAGAAATCCTATTGCTGATTGCTATTTGCAATTTAGTCAATCTCTAATAAATTTGCACACGGGTTGACTTATCCGTCCATTCGACAGTTTATTTTAAAATATTTAAATGATTAATTGGATTTAATCCGACTATGAACACCTTTAATCTCAAACCTGATTTAAGATTTTCATCGACCTCTAAATAGGATGAAATATTAAGAGCAACTTGGGTTTGAATTTGGATCTAAAATTCAAGTTTGTTTGAACCACAAAATCATACATTAGTCTAAAAAAGTTATATGTTCCCTTAAGAAAAGGGTGATTTGTTATTATAGTTTTCCAACCATATACTTCAAATTTAAAGTTTTAGAATATAATTGCATACTGAAATAAACTTACATTATAAGTATAAAAATAATAAGATAAAAAGAGAGTTTACGAAATTAATTATTGATCGATTGTTGAGTTAATTTCATAAACTCGATCTAATTAAATTTTAAAACACAATCAATTAATAGAAAATGTTTTTTCCCATGTGTGGTCATGATGTTATAATGTTGATATATTTACTTGTATATTTTCCTACGTTAAAAGGGAAACAATATGTCAACTCAAACTCAAATTATGGTCCCAAAAAATAAATATATATTAATCTTAATTAATTTAAATAGTGATTCTTGTAAACTTACTAATTAACTATACATAAATATACAAGCCACCTAAGTCAATTAGCAATGCAAATTGGAAAGGCATGACCTAAGCAAGACAACTAATAACTTAGAAAATAAAATAAAATAAAAAATCAATGCTTGATCTTTCATCATCTTCTTTGACACTTTCTTTTAAATACTAAGAATTCTGTACTTGATGATCCTTTCTTCTTATATATTATGTTATTTTTGTAATTATGTTAGCAATCTTGTAACCGTCTAGATGATCTAAAGATTAGTTAAGTTTTTTTTTTTTAATAATTGAAGGTCTTTTAAAAGTTAATTATATTCTTATAGTATATCACAATTCTCTCTTAATCATTTGGTCAATAATTTTGCTTCTGCCTTTACTTTGCCAAGTTGTTCCCTTGGAAAATCTCAAGTGCTGACCTCCCTCCCAAGTGGGATGGCAGCTATAATATCAGTGGCAAGTGGCAATGATAACGCATTTCTATTTATAGGATTCTTTTTAAAGGTACGTTGAGTTTGCAAAATTAAGTCTTTAAAATCTTCTTTTCTTACTCCATTTTTGTAACTTGAAATTTGTTTTATCCTTTTTATCATATTAATTACCAAAAGATTTACCAGTTAGTGAGTTGGCATTCTTTGTTACCACATGCTTTATCCAAATCTGTAGTTGGGAATTTCAGGTTTCTTTTTTTGGGCTACAACATCATCTTTCCTTTCGATATATAAATTCAAGTTCATCACAATTAAACCTTAAGAGCAATTGCTTAAGCTTCTTTCTATCTTAACTCTTACCACTCCCACACCCTCCCAAAAGACGAGTTTGTTTATCACCTTCATGGCACCGGTATGTTATTTTTATCTTAATTTTTATTTATATATGTGTACGTACACACAGACACAGATTTTATTTTATTTTTGTTTCTAACTTTTTCTGTTTTTAACTTTTTATTAAATGTTTAAAGGCAAACTCGAAAGAAAATGTTAATTATGAGGAGGTGAGCATATATAACTAATTTACATTTCATTTCACCTAAATTATTTGTTTCTTTTCCATTATTGACTAATTTTCATGATAATGCATATTGTTTTGCAGGCATTCATCACAAATTCTCAAGGATTAAAGATTTTCACATGTAAATGGATCCCGGTGAAGAAAGAACCCAAAGCTTTGATCTTCATTTGCCATGGCTATGCCATGGAGTGCAGTATCACCATGAGCAGTAAGTATATTCCAAAACCTTGCAAATATTCAACTATGTAATAATCAAAGCTGACAATGAGGATCTTTTGTGTCTAAATATTGTAGGTGCTGCAATTAGGCTTGTGAAAGAAGGTTTTGCAGTTTATGGCATAGATTACCAAGGCCATGGAAAATCAACTGGCTTGCACGGATATATAAAAAACTTTGATCATATTATCAATGACTGCAGTGATCATTTCACAAGTATTTGTGGTAAGCATACATTTTTCCCCCTATAATTCCATTATTTTGATGATCATACATAAAAAAGAAATGTATATTCAATAAGATTAATTTCTTCGAACTTATGATTCATCTTCTTTATTCAGAGAAGGAAGAGAATAAAGGAAAGATGAGATATTTGCTAGGGGAATCCATGGGAGGAGCTGTGGCTCTTCTTCTACATATTAAGATGCCAGACTTTTGGGATGGCGCCATCTTGGCTGCACCCATGTGTAAGGTATTTGTGTGTGTGCGCGTGCGTATATATTTGATAATATCACTCTTTTAATCTTGTATCTTTCTCCTTTTCTTTCTCTTAGTTAGAGAAGGAAATTAGCATGTTTGATATGGTCCTCCTACAAATTTGGATCTTGAGTATGTAAAATGTTTTATAGATACTTATTTTTTTATTTGAAGAAAGAGTTGCTTTTTGAATCGTTATCAGAAAATTAGATATCAAATCATTAAATCAAATATTCTAATATTCTATTAAAATTTTTAAAATAAATATCTTGGTTTATAAAAACACATGCAACACATTTATATTTTACTGATCATGCAATGTTTGCTGATAATTTGAATTTATTATGAATTTAGTTGACTTATATCACCTTACTAGACATCTTCAAAGTTAGAGAAATCTGGATTCATTTTATTTTTAGTAATAAATAATAGTAATATTGTTGGATTTTGTTAGGTAAGGGTGCAATTAAAAAAGAAAATTAAGAGTTATTAAAATTTTACATGTTTTGATTAACTCTTTAGTATTTATAACAGATTGCAGATAATGTGAAGCCACCTCGACCAATCACGTTTCTTCTCAGAGGGATTTGCTGGTTGCTTCCAACTTCAAAATCATTTATAAACCGAGACATTGTTGAAATTGCATTTAAAGAGCCAGAAATAAGAGATGAGGTAGTAATTTATACATGTTCAACTTCTTTAAATTAGTCAAAAATGGATTTCTTGTTTGGGAACTAAGAAAATAGATGAAACCATGATATAAACTTCTTCGTTTTTCTCTAGTTTTACAATTATTTTTTTGTAAAATAATTGTTGTTTATTAAGAATTCGGGTTTCATCCAGTCGACTTATGTAATTTTTAAAATTCAAATTTTAACATTTATATTTTTTTTATTCTTAATGTATGACCTCCTTTACATCGAAAAAAATTTATCGAGGATTTGACAATTTTCCTTTGTAAACAGATAAGAAAGAACCCATATTGCTACAAAGGCTCACCTAGACTGAAAACTGCCTATGAGCTTTTGAGGGTTAGCTTGGATATTGAGCAAAGACTAAATGAGGTTTGCAGTTACATAATTTCTTTTTTTTTTTTTCACTTTTTCATTTTTAACAATCTTATTATGTTGATTTCTTAAAAACTATAGCTTGACTCGTTGCTTGTGGTAATTAGGTTACACTTCCATTTATAGTTCTACATGGCGAAGATGATAAAGTGACTGATAAACAAGTTAGCAAAGAGCTTTACAATGTAGCTTCAAGCACAGACAAGACCCTAAAGCTTTACCCTGGAATGTGGCATGGTCTCCTGTATGGAGAACCATTAGACAACATCGAAATCGTGTTTTCAGACATTATCGGATGGTTAGAGGAGAGAACTGGCCTCAGAAATTCAAGGTCAGAGATGGAGAGAAAGCTTGAAAATGATAGTTTGTGTCTGAAAAAGAACAATAAACTGTAGCTCAGCCCTTGGTGAGTATATGATAGTTGAATCTAGAAACCATGTTATTACACCTAAGCTTTTGATTCAATGATTAGTATACGATCTTTTACTCGAGCAATGCTTGAATCCTTCCTTCCTTGAACCCGAAAAAGAAAAAAAAACCATGTTATTCATTTTTCTGGATTCAGTTCATGGTACATTCAGATTTCTCAAAATAATTTCATGGTATCAAGTCACATTTGATAATGTTCATCACATTTTTAACACAATTTGTTACAGAATGTAATCCTAATCTACAAAACATCTGATCCCCTAAAACCTGGTCATCTTACCAATAACCGGACAAAGTTTTATCCGTCAAGGGTTCAATATGCCTTAAAGCAATTACTTGCAAAAATATGAGGAACATAAAGAGTAGACCATCACCCACTTGAACTTGCAGGGCCAACAAGAACTCCTTCAGCTGAGCCTTCTTTCTTGCTGCTTTCATCTTCTACCTTACCATCAGAATTCTTGATCCTAATTTTGTATTTCACCTCAAAATCAGCAATCTCCTTTTTCTTCTTCTCCAGGGACTCATTAAGCCGAGCAATTACTTCCACGAGCCCTTCTTTGTTCTGCTGAACAGCCGGGAGAACCTCTTTGATGGTTCTCTCTACTAGCACACCTCCAATCAGCTGGTAGCACCGTCTTGACGTGTGACGTCCCCGTCACTTCATCTTATCACTTATCTTTTCCTTCTTTGTTTAGATTTAGTTCATCAATGTCATCCCTCTTTTCATACATTAGCTAATTATCTAATAACTCATAAAATTTTGTTCAATATCCATAAGCATAAAATGATATATATATATAAATATCATTCCATTTCCACAGGATCTCATACATTATCTTATCTTACATCCCCGACATCTTATATACATAAATTTCTACTTGTACTGTACTGTAGCTGAATTACAATTTACTATATACATGAACATATAAGTATACCTTCTATGCTAACTGGGAAGCGTATCAAAAAGGTACACCTTGATTATTCAAAAACAAGCTCCTCTAGTCGGAGCGGGATTCACTTCAGGTAATCTGTAGGAAAAATGGTCGTAAAAGGGTGAGTTTACGTTCAGTAAGAAAAGTATGTAAAAGAGCGTGCTATGTCTCTATATGCACCTTTCCTACTTGGCTCTATAATGTCATGTAAAGCATTATAAAGCATGCATTATAAACATCTTTCATGCATTGTTTGCAACCATGCATATTTATTTCAAATGACATGGCAATCATACTTTCTTTAAAACATCATACTTAAACTTCTTTTTTTAAAACATCATACTTCATATCATACTTTAAAACATACATCATACTTTTCTTCATACATACGTCTTGTACTTTGAAATAGATGGAGACTATGTACAGTATTTAAGCGCTTGCATCATCATATAAACCGTTCATTCCCTTTTATATGACTCTAATCATGCATTAGTACATTGGTATACCATGTAGAGGTCAGGGATTCTCTCCTGCCTTAATAATACCATAGTGAGCACTAGTCAGGTGTCACTTATAGTCTTGAGGACCGGACTAGGGTTACTCGCTTAACATACATATTACTGAGGACTTGATCAGAGTCTCTCAGCCATCAGAAATGCATAATCATTACGCAGTCCATAGTCTCAAAACATTATAATATACTTTTTCAGAAAACACTTTTGTGTTTAAATCAAATAAGCTTTGAAAGCTCTTTTCATACATGGCAGTCGACTGGTCTTATAGGGCAGTCGACTGCTGCTTAAGGGCAGTCGACTGCTGCTTCATAGCTTCATTTCTTGAAATTATTTTCATTTCGGAAAATACATGGGGGCAGTCGACTGGTCCATATAGCAGTCGACTGTTTTTGAAACAGAATGTGTTTTGGCAAATAGCAGTCGACTGTCCCATATAGCAGTCGACTGGTTTGAAACAGAATGCTTCTGGGAAAATAGTAGTCGACTAGCTTACATAGCAGTCGACTGGTTTGAGTCGGTTTTCGGAAAACGACGTTTTGGTTGTCTCTAGGCAGTCGACTTCCCTTTCAAGGCAGTCGGCTGCCCCTAGCCTAATTGGTACTAGGGAACAAGTCCGAAAATGCACTTTTCCTGCCAAAGACAACTAGTATTTCTCCCCAAAGCAGTTCAAAATCATATTAAAACATGCGGACATAGCCGCCTTACGTCCGTTACATAAATTTCTTACCTCAATTTCTTCGGAAACGCGAAATCACTTGATGCGTCACCTTAGCTTTTCACTTCTTCAACCTAAAATCATCATACCACATCAAACCTTAATTTAAACTACATACACATATCATATCAACTCAGCACAACTCAAATCCATGAACGAAATTGACTAAATCATTTTCTTCTCTTACCTTCACAAGAGACCAGAATTTCAGATGTTAAGATCTCCTCCAATACTTGGATTCACTCTATCAAACTTTGGATATCACCTAGTCTAACGACAAGGATTATTTTTCATTCTACGAACTTAGTGAATTAGTGGAAGGATGAGGTGGTTTAGCAAGGAGCTTGGAATGGAAACTTGGAAGATTGGAGATGGCACGAGAGGGAGAGCTGGGAAGAGTGGCTGACGTTGGTGATAGCTGATGGGGATGATGAGTCATGCAAGATGCATTAAATGCATGCTCATCTCATTAATCATCTCAGCCCTTTCTTGACCCTTCGACCATTTAACTCATTAAATCCCTCTTCTCCTTCTTCCATTCATGCATAAGCCACATGTAGTTAATTAACCAATAAAATCTGTTTTGTTTCTTGTCTCATCCTCCATTTATTTTCCTGATATTAACATAATCTATTTGACTTACTGACTATCAACTTTCTTATTTCTTCTACACATCATGCATACATCATTCACACATTAAACTTCATATCCATTTAATCATATTAGCTTATAATACTTTACATACATGGAGGAATACATGGAAATTGGGGATCTCACATCCTCCCCACCTTAGAAAATTTGGTCCTCTAAATTTGCCTTAGCTTGTCATGTAAATAATTCTGGATACCTTTCCTTCATTAAGCTCTCTAGCTCCCATGTAGCTTCTTCCATCGTATGGTATTGCCAGAGAACTTTCACTAACGAGATCGTCTTAGACCTCAAAACTTTCTCTTTTCTGTCCAAAATCCGAATCGGCTTCTCTACATAGCTCATATCTTCCCTTATCTCCAAGGGTTCATACTAAATGACATGAGACGGATCCGGATTATACTTCCGAAGCATCGATACATGAAACACATTATGTACTCCCGATAGCTCTGGAGGCAATGCCAATCTATAGGCAACATCGCCTATTCGATCTAAGACCTCAAATGGACCGATGTAGCGAGAACTTAACTTACCTCATTGACCAAACCTCATGATTCCTTTGGATGGAGAAACTTTCAAGAACACAAAATCTCCAACCATGAACTCAAGTGGCCTCCGTCGAGCATCTGCATAGCTCTTTTGTCTACTCTGAGCTGTCTTAAGCCTCTGACAAATCAACTTAACATCTTCTGATGCTTGCTCGACTAGATCTGGAGCCAATAACTTACGTTCGCCCACTTCTTCATACCCAATCGGAGATCGTCACCTTCTTCTATACAAAGCTTCATATGGTGCCATCCCGATGCTTGCATGATAACTATTATTGTATGCAAACTCAGCCAATGGCAGATGGTAATCCCAGGAGCCTTTAAAGCCCATAGCACAAGCTCTCAACATATCCTCGAGCGTCTGAATCGTGCGCTCGGACTGTCCATCAGCCTGCGGATGAAAAGCTGTGCTAAAATTTAACTTAGATCCCATGGCTTCCTGAAAATGCTCCCAGAAATGGGAAGTAAACCTGGAATCTCTATCAGAAGTGATGCTCACTGGAACACCGTGTAGTCTTACGACATCTTTTACATACATATCTGTCAAAGCATTGAGTGTATCAGTTGACTTCATAGGTAGGAAGTGAGCTGATTTTGTCAATCTATCGACAATCACCCAAATACCATCATGATTCTTCTTGGTTCTGGGCAACCCCATAATAAAATCCATCGTAATGTGCTCCCACTTCCACATAGGTATAGGCAGAGGGTGTAGTAATCCTGCTGGCTTTTGGTGCTCTACCTTGACTTGTTGACATTTGAGACATTTTGCTACAAAATCTGCTATGTCTCTCTTCATGCCCTTCCACCAGTATACCTTGCGAAGATTGTGATACATCTTCGTATTTCCTGGATGTAACGTGTACTTAGTGGCATGTGCTTCAATCAAGATCAACTTATTCAATTCGTCATCATTAGGAACACATATACGACCTCTAAACCTCAAAATTTCATCACTACTGACATTAAATTCTGAGGTCATACCTGACTGCATCTGATTCATAGCCTCTATGCATCTATAATCTTCCTTTTGAGCACTTCGGATTCTGTCCATTAACTCTGGCTCAATCCTTAAACTAGCCATCATTCCAATTTGCTCATAAGTCATAACATTAAGGTTGAGGCTTGCGAATTGCTCAATTAGTTCATGCTCTTTTATCATCATATAAGACACCATACTTACATGCTTCCGGCTCAGAGCATCCGCCACCACATTGGCTTTCCCCGGGTGGTACAAGATCTCACAATCGTAATCCTTTAGTAGCTCGAGCCATCTTCTTTGCCTCATGTTTAATTCCTTCTGGGAGAATAAGTATTTTAGACTTTTGTGATCCGTAAAAATCTGAAATCTCTCACCATATAAGTAATGTCTACATATTTTCAGGGCAAACACTACTGCAGCTAACTCCAAATCATGAGTCGGGTAGTTCTTCTCATGGTCCTTCAATTGTCCGGAACCATAGGCTACTACCTTACCATGCTGCATTAACACGCATCCCAAACCTTGCCCTGAGGCATCACTGTACACCGCAAATCCACCTGAACCACTAGGGATGGTGAGAATCGGTGCAGTCGTCAGCCTGTGCTTCAACTCTTTCCCTGTGCTTCAACTCTTGGAAACTACACTCACAGCCTTCATTCCACTCATACTTCATTTCCTTGCGCGTCAAGCGTGTCAATGGAGCAGCTAGCTTTGAGAAACCCTCTACAAACCTCCTATAGTAGCCAGCTAAACCCAAGAAACTCCTAATCTCCGTCACAGTCTTCGGTCTTTCCAATTGAACCACCGCTTCAATCTTCGACGGATCAACTGAGACTCCATCTTTACTGATAATGTGACCTAAGAAGGAGATCTGATTTAACCAGAAATCACATTTACTTAGCTTGGCATATAGTCCTCTATCTCTGAGGGTCTCCAAAACAATCCTCAAATGCTGCTCATGCTCTTCCCGTGACCTCGAGTACACCAAGATGTCATCGATGAAGACAATGACAAACTGGTCCAAGTACTGCTTAAACACATTATTCATCAGATTCATGAAGGCTGCAGGTGCATTGGTTAATCCAAACGGCATCACCAAGAATTCATAATGGCCATACCGTGTCCTGAACGCAGTCTTAGGGATATCTTCATCTCGGATCTTCAACTGATGATATCCCGATCTCAAGTCTATCTTGGAGAAGACTTGTGCACCCTTTAACTGATCAAAGAGGTCATCTATCCTGGGAAGAGGATACTTATTCTTGATTGTCACTTTATTCAACCACTGGTAGTCGATGCACAACCTCATACTACCGTCCTTCTTCTTGACAAAAAGCACAGGAGCACCCCAAGGGGATACGCTGGGTCGTATGAATCCCTTGTCTAGCAACTCCTGAAGCTGCTTCTTAAGTTCTTCCAATTCTACCAAAGTCATTCGGTAAGGAGCTCTTGATATAGGCTCAGTCCCCGGCACCAAATCGATAGTGAACTCCACTTCCCTATCCGGAGGAAGTCCTGGAAGATCATCCGAGAACACCTCGGGAGAATCTCGGACTACAGGAATATCATTGAGTCCGGGACGTTTCTGATCTACGTCCTCCACATAAGCAATGAATCCTTCATACAACCATACATGCTTCTCATTATTTTCATATGAATTCAAATCAAGAACCAAACAGGTTTCATATTAATTTCTTGCAAAATTTACAACATAGCTAACGGGTGAAGAGAAGGTTACACTCTTAGCATAACAGTCTAATAAAACATGATTATTAGCTAACCAATCCATACCTAAAATAACATCAAACCCATACATATTCAATAGGATTAGGTCAGCCTTAGATTCTCTTTCTCCGACCCGTAGCTTACAATTTCTATATACTAACTCTGTCATTTGTGATTCCTTAAAAGGTGTGCTTATTTGCAATAAGTGTCCTAAATGCTCAGGCTCAACAGGTACTTTCATAGCAATCATAGGAGACATGAATGAATGCGTGGAGCCTGGATCAAACAATGCTATAACACTTATGTCGAACAAATAGATTGTACCTTTAATCACTTTGGACGAGGCATCGGCAGACTCTTCGTCGATGGCAAACACTCGTCCTTGGGTCACAGCTTTCTTTCCCTTCTCAGCAGCAGTGGCCTTAGGTTGTGGTTTAGGGGTCTTATCGGATTCGTCAGGCATCCTCGGATCTCTCTGAGGGCAATCCCTAATCATGTGTCCTTTCTCCCCACATCTAAAGCAAGCGCCACTCGCCAAGCGACATGGCTGTGATCCATGAAACTTCCCGCACTGCTCACATCTTTGCATCGTACTCTTTGGTGAGCTAGCGGTACTTCCAACTTGATTTCGGGATCGCTCATCACTTATCTTGATCCCGGTAGCTCTAGGAGTACCTATATCAGTATCATCATCATCATAACTCCAACTTCAATATAATTCCATATAACCATTAAATTAATGTAAAGATCATCTTTCTATACTTTTACTTACCTATAGAAAATCCTTCAGATCGTCTACTCCTCCGAAATGGATACCTATCGCTCGAAGCTTTTTCATCCGACTTCCGCTTCATCAGTTCCTTACCTTTACCCTTGGCTCGGAAGTCAGCATGGTGTAAATCATAGTCCTGCTCACACAGCTGAGCCTTACGGACAGCTTCTCCATAGGTGGTGATATCCATTGGATACAACTTAGATCTAATCGGGGACTTCAATCCCTCGATGAATCTGTAGATCTTATGCCCTTCATCTCTTCGGACCTCTGGATCGAATCTACTCAAGGTGGTGAACTTAGATTCATACTGATTCACCGTCATTGTACCTTGAGTCAAACTCAAAAACTCAATCTTCAATCTATTCCGATCCGTGCGTGGGATGTACTGTTCATTAAAAGCTTCCACAAACCGATCCCATGTAACTTCATCATATCGGGCCTCTAACACGGTCCGAGTGGCTTGCCACCAATATTCGGCATCATCTATCAACAGATAGGCAGCCAAGCCTACTTTCTCCCTTTCGGAGCAGGGCATGTACTCGAAAGATTTTAGGACAGCTTTCATCCAGTTCTCAGCTGTCAACAAATCTCTTTCCCCCTTGAATTTAGGCGGATCCAACTTCTTGAATTCCTTAATCAATGCCACACTGCAATAAGCTCTAGGATCCCGCCTTCCAGTAATTGGGACTGGTGGGGTTACTTCCGTACGAGGAACTACAGATGTAGCTACTTGGGTACTTGTGGCCACATTCGGGAAATTAGACATAAACTGGGTGAACATCGTGGCCATGTTCTCCATATGCTTTTCCATCTTCGCTAGCCTTGTATTCGAGCTATGTGGTGGAGATGGATGAGGAGACGGAACTGGGGGCTCTTCAGTGCGACCCCGTCCTCTTCCTCTACTTGTACCTCTTCTTCGTGAGCTCATACTGTAAATATAATCATCATTGAGCTCTTTAGTATAACTAGAAACAGCTATACTATACATTTGTATTCAGACAAGTACAATACAATTGGGGGATATACTCTATTTCTAGCTTCTTGACACTGACAAACCTCAATCTAAACTGCTTTGATACCACTCTGTGACATCCCCGTCACTTCATCTTATCACTTATCTTTTTCCTTCTTTGTTTAGATTTAGTTCATCAATGTCATCCCTCTTTTCATACATTAGCTAATTATCTAATAACTCATAAAATTTTGTTCAATATCCATAAGCATAAAATGATATATATATAAATATCATTCCATTTCCACAGGATCTCATACATTATCTTATCTTACATCCCCGACATCTTATATACATAAATTTCTACTTGTACTGTACTGTAGCTGAATTACAATTTACTATATACATGAACATATAAGTATACCTTCTATGCTAACTGGGAAGCGTATCAAAAAGGTACACCTTGATTATTCAAAAACAAGCTCCTCTAGTCGGAGCGGGATTCACTTCAGGTAATCTGTAGGAAAAATGGTCGTAAAAGGGTGAGTTTACGCTCAGTAAGAAAAGTATGTAAAAGAGCGTGCTATGTCTCTATATGCACCTTTCCTACTTGGCTCTATAATGTCATGTAAAGCATTATAAAGCATGCATTATAAACATCTTTCATGCATTGTTTGCAACCATGCATATTTATTTCAAATGACATGGCAATCATACTTTCTTTAAAACATCATACTTAAACTTCTTTTTTTAAAACATCATACTTCATATCATACTTTAAAACATACATCATACTTTTCTTCATACATACGTCTTGTACTTTGAAATAGATGGAGACTATGTACAGTATTTAAGCGCTTGCATCATCATATAAACCGTTCATTCCCTTTTATATGACTCTAATCATGCATTAGTACATTGGTATACCATGTAGAGGTCAGGGATTCTCTCCTGCCTTAATAATACCATAGTGAGCACTAGTCAGGTGTCACTTATGGTCTTGAGGACCGGACTAGGGTTACTCGCTTAACATACATATTACTGAGGACTTGATCAGAGTCTCTCAGCCATCAGAAATGCATAATCATTACGCAGTCCATAGTCTCAAAACATTATAATATACTTTTTCAGAAAACACTTTTGTGTTTAAATCAAATAAGCTTTGAAAGCTCTTTTCATACATGGCAGTCGACTGGTCTTATAGGGCAGTCGACTGCTGCTTAAGGGCAGTCGACTGCTGCTTCATAGCTTCATTTCTTGAAATTATTTTCATTTCGGAAAATACATGGGGGCAGTCGACTGGTCCATATAGCAGTCGACTGTTTTTGAAACAGAATGTGTTTTGGCAAATAGCAGTCGACTGTCCCATATAGCAGTCGACTGGTTTGAAACAGAATGCTTCTGGGAAAATAGTAGTCGACTAGCTTACATAGCAGTCGACTGGTTTGAGTCGATTTTCGGAAAACGACGTTTTGGTTGTCTCTAGGCAGTCGACTTCCCTTTCAAGGCAGTCGGCTGCCCCTAGCCTAATTGGTACTAGGGAACAAGTCCGAAAATGCACTTTTCCTGCCAAAGACAACTAGTATTTCTCCCCAAAGCAGTTCAAAATCATATTAAAACATGCGGACATAGCCGCCTTACGTCCGTTACATAAATTTCTTACCTCAATTTCTTCGGAAACGCGAAATCACTTGATGCGTCACCTTAGCTTTTCACTTCTTCAACCTAAAATCATCATACCACATCAAACCTTAATTTAAACTACATACACATATCATATCAACTCAGCACAACTCAAATCCATGAACGAAATTGACTAAATCATTTTCTTCTCTTACCTTCACAAGAGACCAGAATTTCAGATGTTAAGATCTCCTCCAATACTTGGATTCACTCTATCAAACTTTGGATATCACCTAGTCTAACGACAAGGATTATTTTTCGTTCTACGAACTTAGTGAATTAGTGGAAGGATGAGGTGGTTTAGCAAGGAGCTTGGAATGGAAACTTGGAAGATTGGAGATGGCACGAGAGGGAGAGCTGGGGAGAGTGGCTGACGTTGGTGATAGCTGATGGGGATGATGAGTCATGCAAGATGCATTAAATGCATGCTCATCTCATTAATCATCTCAGCCCTTTCTTGACCCTTTGACCATTTAACTCATTAAATCCCTCTTCTCCTTCTTCCATTCATGCATAAGCCACATGTAGTTAATTAACCAATAAAATCTGTTTTGTTTCTTGTCTCATCCTCCATTTATTTTCCTGATATTAACATAATCTATTTGACTTACTGACTATCAACTTTCTTATTTCTTCTACACATCATACATACATTATTCACACATTAAACTTCATATTCATTTAATCATATTAGCTTAGAATACTTTACATACATGGAGGAATACATGGAAATTGGGGATCTCACATGATGGATCAAGCGGCTGAATGGCATTTATAACTAGTGAATGCTCACTCACTTCCATCTCCGGCTCAATGATCTTTGAATAAATTTGATTTAGTTCAGATCTCATAGCTCCATACATGTTTGCAACCACTTGCTCATTTACAGGTTCCTTACTCTCAGATTTGCTCGCCATTATACTCTGCAAACAAAGGGAATAATGAGATTAACATTAAAGAATACAAAGAAGCAACAGACAATCTGTGAAGGGAGACACAACAACAGATTCGAGAAAGAGCAATAAATCTTCGAGACCAAACTTTTGCGATTCAATCATAGGAGGATTTATTTAAACATTGCAGGTACACTATCCACAGTGCAAAATGGATACTAAGCAGAAAGGGATCCATTCCATCCTCACATGGCAATACTAATGCCCAAGTAGGATTATTTGAACAACCACCATAACAATACTTGTAGAAATCTTCAAAAGCATAAACCATGAACTAAAAGAGCATAAAATCTATCTCAAAATGGAATCCCTCGCCTCCCAAACCAAGCTTATTTGCCACTTCAGGATCCCAATGAGAAAAGAAGTAAACAAAAATTCATCTCCTGTTGATCATATTGTTCCATGTATAAGGCAACCATTTACACTTAATCTTAAAGGGGAAGAAAACTCACCTCCACAAATGATTAAGAAAGCAAAACTGCTACACAATAATTCTTAACATAAACAGATAAAACAAACAAACAAAAACCCTTAATATCTTTAAAATTTTATAACAAAACCAATTAAACAACATGATCAAGTTGATATAGCAAATAACAAAGTCTACTAAATACAGGAAACTTTTATCATTCAAACATTATAAGTTTACGCAGTACACAATACTTACTAAGCATCAAACTTAACATTAAATTTTTAGACATAGAAGGAGATTCACCAAAGACCCATTGAAGAAATGGAAAATAAAAACAGGAATAAAAGAACGTGAAAGAGGAAAAATCTGACCTGGGTCTGGGTGCCGGCGAGGTGGCAAGTCGGAGAAGAAGAGAAACAGAGAGGAGAGCGAAGGAAAGGAAAGGAAAGGAGATAATGGAATTCAACGAGCAGAGAAGAAGGGTGAAGTGGGCTGCAGGAAAGAAAGTTTGGTTGGGAATCTGGAAGAGAATAAATAAGCTGGGGCTGAGTCTTAAACAACTTTTGAACTTATTGGCCCATTAATTGCATTTGTTTTTTTTTTTGACTGCTTTCAAAGTTTAAACTTTAAAGTTTCAACCCAAATTTGAAGTATGTTCAGCCCAATTGCATTCATTTTTATTCATATATAAACTTTTTAATTTTTGTTATTTATGTTCTTAAATAGCTTTTGTCCCATTAAATTTTGCTTGATTGCCAAAGCCTCATCAACTAGAGTACTTTAAACATTGACTTGTTTAGAGGTTCTTCCCACCATCTTACCATCAGAATTTCTAGCCACTGCCCTGCTGCAGCCTTTCCAGTCTGACCTTCCCATGGCCCATCAAAGTTAATCTTAAACCAGCTTGGCTTATTGCTGAACTTTTGGAGCAGATCAGTAAACCAATAAAAAGTGGTAATATAAAGTTCTCAAGACCATTTTCCCTGTTCATCAGGAATCCAACTATAGCTACTCTAGACAAGTGTCCTAACCATCTTATGACAACATTTGTTCTTTTGTACTCAACAGCTATACATCATCTTGTGAATTAGGTTCTCCCAACCAAACCACACCCCAATGAAAAGGGCTTGGAACTACTCCATATCACCAAATCCACTTTCTCATCATTCTCTTTAAACTATATATAACCTTGGAGACCTCTTATTTCTTCATCAAGTCCACCTTGGTGTGTATTTCTGCTAAAGAATCCTAAGTTCTTGATAACCCAAATGGCTAAAACTCCCATACTCACAAGCAAAACATGCAAGGCCACCACCTACCTCTTGTTCCTGGCCATCTTCTTCACTTGTGCCAATTCAGCAAGGGTCCTTGATGAGGTGGAAGCCCAACCGCAAGTTGTCGATGACATACCTCAGCCATCGAGCCTGGCAGCGCCAGCGGTCACTCCAAACACTTTGCCAAGTGGCCAGGTCCCCGCTGTCACCCCAAGTGGTCCGAAGGATGATGGTGTTGAGCCACCACTTCCTGAAGCTCCTGCTGCTGATGAGGGACCAGCGGCTATCCCTGCAGCGCCTGCTGCTGGTGTGGCGGCACCAATAACTGGTGCGGCAGCCACATCAGGGGCAACTGGACTAGGAGGGGCTGCAGCCACAAGTGCCACAGTGGCAAAAACTGGCCCACATGATCCTGTGCTGTCCTTTTTTATGCATGACATCTTGGGTGGATCCCACCCATCAGCCAGGGTGGTAACTGGTATCATTGCCAACTCGGAAATCAGTGGCATCCCTTTCTCCAAGACCAACAATGACCTTTTCCCAGTCCAAGGCGCGGCTCCACTCCTGAATGGAAACAATATTAACAACCTCAAAAGCATTAACAACCTCATTAACCCCAACAATATCCCTTTCCTGACAGGCCTAACTGGTGCCCAAAGCAATGCTATTTTACAGAACACTGGAAGCAACGACAATGTTCTCAATGGCGACAGCCAACCTTTTGTCACAGCCGGACAGCTCCCACCTGGCTCTCTTCAGAGGCTCATGTTTGGCTCCATAACTGTCATAGATGATGAACTAACTGAAGCCCACGAGTTGGGGTCAGCTGTGCTAGGCAAAGCACAAGGGTTCTACTTGGCTAGTTCTTTGGATGGTAGTAGCCAAACCATTGCTTTGACTGTTCTCTTACACGGAGGTGAACATGGTCATGAACTCGAGAATGCCATTAGTTTCTTTGGTGTTCACAGAACCGTGTCGCCAGAGTCACAGATTGCCGTGGTTGGTGGAACTGGGAAGTATGAGAATGCTAGAGGGTATGCCACGGTAGAGTCTCTTCACCAGCAGGATCAGCACGTAACAGATGGTGTGGATACAATCCTCCATTTCAATGTCTACCTCACTGACTGATCATCTTGCGGCTGCTGGCTCATTATTAAGCATGGTTTAGCAATTTGATCATAGTGTGATGAACAGTCTAATAAAGTGTGGATCTTATGTGTCTTCAAAGCATTTAATATTGAAACTGTTATGAGAATTTCTGTTTCTGTATATTGGTTTGTGTTGTGAACTTTAATAGTTCTCTTTATTTGGGTTACTCTACCTATTACCTTAATGAATCAAAGTTTTTCTTTTTTATAATTGTGCAAAAGAATTTTGAATTCTTGACTGCTGCATTTTCAATAAGAAGATTGCAAGTTACAAGAACCCAATATTTTATTGATAAGTTTATCAGACTTGATTTCTTTTCCTTATTAAAGCTTGGTACGAGTCAGAGAAATCAGTTTCCATGTCTCAAGTTCAATCAGCATCACTTGATACTTTTTTGTACTGATAGTTTCTTACTAACTAAAAGTTGAACATCATTGTCCATAATTGCAGTTTCTGCCTCATTGCTGAACAAACTGAAGTTTATCTAATTTTTATGAGAGCTTGGGAAGAGTCAAATGAGAATGAGGGGAGAAACTGAGCAAAATCCAGTAAGCTCAGAAAAAAAGCTCTTCAAAAAGGCTGCCAGTAGGGGGCATTCCGAGAATTGAACTCGGGACCTCTCGCACCCTAAGCGAGAATCATACCACTAGACCAAATGCCCAACTTTGTTGCATAGATTTGCAGGCTAGGACACTTTATCAAGTAAAGAAATCTTATGAACTCGACAAAGTTATAGGCAGCCGCTAAAGAATAGGTATTAAAGAAATGAGTTCATTTAAATTTGGTCTTTGGATTATCTATCGTCGAGCTGGCATGTAAGTCCAATTTTTTTAAGGTTTAGACAAGAATAGATAAACAAATTGTAAATTTTCAATTCATTTTCAGATTCATAATAATTACAACTTTCCCAATAAATCACATAAATTCACTTCTTTTAAACTTAAAAATCCAGATTTTTTAACTCTCAAATCACATCTAATAGGTAACATAAACAGTGAACTCTAGTACCGTCTCAAAGCCATCAGTCTCCTGCTGCTGATTAGTCCCTGGTATAGTCTTAACAATGGCAAAACCTTTTGCATTAACATATTTTCCGGTGCCACCCATGATGGCCAAATGAGACTCTGATACACCGGTGCGATGAACCCCAAAGAAGCTAAGGGTGTCAGCATAGTGTCCACTCTCGAACATGGCTGTAAATGCCATTGTTTGACTGGTTCCATCAATTGAACTAGCCACATAGAACCCTTGTGCCTTGCCAAGAAAGCCAGAGCCTAGCTCATGCCCTACTGTCAGTTCATCGTCAATGACAGTCATGGTTCCAAACATGAGCCTTTGGAGTGTAGACCCTGAGGGAAGTTGGCCCCCAGCTGTGATTGGAATGTTTGATGCTCCATTGTTCTGCAGCACAGCTTGCGTGTTGCCACCAAGGCCTGTGAGCAACGGAATGTTATTGTTGTTTATAAGACCGGTGTTACCACTGTTTTGGTTTATTCCATTGTTCACTGGGAGGTTTGCACCATTTGGTTTGGCAAATGGAAGTTGACCATTGAGTGCCGGGTTGCTGACAACGCCAGTCACTGCTAGAGCAGTGGGGTTTGACCCTCCTAGGATGTCATGCATGAAGAAGGTTAAGGTGTGGTCAGGGTCAGGGTTGCCAAGATTGGCACCAGTGGTTGCACCCACACTAGGATTAGGTTGTGTGCCTGCTGGAGTTGATAATGGCATCACAACAGAATTGGACGGGTTCGAGGGTTGCTCGTCAAGCATTCTTGCTGAAGTGGAGAATGCAATTGTGAAGGTAAGAAGTATGGAAATGAGTTTGTATGTTTCCATCCGAAGTTTCTGGCAAGGGAAAACAGCTACAAGTTCAGGAAGATTTGCTTAGACTTTCTCTTCATGGATTAATTGGAGCATATGTAATTATATAAGGCTGAAGAGATGGAGTTGTTTAAGTCTTTCTATTTCTAATGTTTACTTTAGGATCTCAACTGTTGTGCTTCAATTTTTATAGAAAGTGGGATGAGAATGAATATTTGGAATAGTGGCCTATGGTTTAGCTTACCTAGAGTTCATGAACCTTTCCCACTTATACCAGAAAGGCCTTCAACTGCAAAAATTATAAGCACCCAAATAAATTAAATTAAACCAATAAGAAAGAAAAGTTGATTAGTCATGCCTAAAACTAGTCAACCATATTTGATACTATTATGTATATTTCTAATTTCATAATTTCTAGACCAGACAATTTGAATTAATAATTTGTGTTCGTGTCATGTAAAATTATGTTCGTGTCTTGTAAAACACGAATATTTCATGTCAAAAGTTGTGCCGACATGAAATACACAAAATCTTATCTTTAACTTTTACCATATTCATGTATAATTTTTACTAATTTTGACACGTAACACATTCGTATCTTTTATTCATGACATGAGATCTTTTATTCATGTCATGTTATCATGCCATGTCTAAGATTGCCGGGTCTAATAATTTCTCAGAGAAAATCTTCTCATTCAACCTCTGTTATTTTCATAAAGAATCCATGAAAAGCACCTGTGCAGCAGCCCATTGTGGGAATAAGTACATGTGGACGGGGTGATCCTTGATAAACATTATCCTGCTTTCAAATGTCAAGTGAAAATACTGAAACAAGTGCCTGCAAGCTGCTTCAACTTGCAGGACTTAATTTAGATCTTTTATGTGGATTTTACATTCTTCAAATTCACAATCTTTCCACTAATGGTTTCCTGAATCCTTGCAAGTTTTATATGAAATCCAAGTGTTCAGCGGAACATAATGAATTTATTAATTGCAAATAACATAGCTGCGTAGAGGTTCCTTAAACTTTTTGTATCAAGTCAGAGTGATGCATTAAAATAAATGATACTAAAAAGAGAAAGAAATCCTATTTTCAAGGGATCTTGATCATTGAGCTGGAGAAAGAACAAAAGGAAAAGAACATAGTATTAACATAAAATCTACTTTCTTTTTTCATTTTTGTTCTTTTTGAACAAACCCTTTCAAAAACTTGGTTACAGGTACACAATAAATGGCATTGCGATGCTAATGGTAGCTGCCATTCCCAAAATATGTATCCACACATTGACTTTTCACACCAATGCAAAGAATGAACCATGTAACGTATTTTTACATTTCACTAAACTAACATGAAATCTCACTAGATCAAAACTTTTCCTATATACTTCTCTCTCTTTCTCACTGACAAACTGATAAAAAATACGAATGAAAAAAAAAAGAAACAAAAAGCAAAATCTCACTTGTGGTTTTGATGATGCATATAAATTCCTGCCAAAACCATGAGGGAAAAAACACAGGGAAAACTATCTTTCAAACACTCTCTAGGCTAACAATCTCTGCTGCCAGCTCATCAATCAATGAATTCTCTATTTCTCTACCAATTAACTCAACATCATATCCTAAGAATAACCATCCATCATCCTTTCCCAATACTTTCTCAGATGAGTCCTTTCTTGCTTCCTTTTCCTGACTGACCAAGAACATGTTCAGTTCTTCCTCAATCTCCTTTAAGTTAAGCCTTCTTGCAACAGGTTTTGCCCACATGGGTTCTCCCAAGCATGGTTGGAGAATTGCCAATAAACCAGAATTTATGCGGTCAAAAAGTAGCCTCCTTGCTGACCTCTTCCAAGATATCTGTTCACCATACTTCTTCTCTAATATCTCGAAAACGGAAGGGCTTATTGGAATTTCCGCAGAGTGCCATCCATCAAAGCCTATATCCTGGTCTCTACTATGAAAACCTGCCTCATTCAATACATCAACCAAATAGGAGAAATCCATACTCTTTTCAACTCCAACCAATCTAGTTATATCTTCATTTACTTCACAGTCCTCTAGAGACTCTTCTTTAGCGTCAGCATCATCAGCATCAGCATCATCACTTGACAACTCTGAGTATCCTTCGAGTGATTCTGATTTTAGAAATTCAAGTTGACGCCTCACACCTATTAGAAAACAAGAAAAAAAAGACTTTACGTAGATATAAAGGTAGGCAAACAATCTAAAGGTCAAGGAATCCTTCTATCTTACTAACCATGTAAGCTAGCAGTGACACTCTGAAAGCATTTAGAGCTTGATAAAATCTCTTCCTCAAATGTTGCTTCCAAAACTGAAACTGGACTGGGCTGATAAGCTGTTTCCAAGTTCACAAGAGAGTCGGGGTCTGTGCTACACTCTTCACATTTTTTAATTGATACATCCTCCTGCAAGATTACAGTAAAAAAATTAAGGAAATCCCATTTCTGGAGACAAACTGTAGCTCAAATTGCAGCAGAAAATTAGAAGAACAAACATATCCAAAGAAAGTTTAAAATGTTTGATGAAAGATGAGACAAGCTTGTAGGATGCAAGATAGGACTCCGTGGAATTTCTGAACAAGGATAGAACTTAAACAGAAGCAAGCTTCAATGTTTGATCAATAATGATTTCATGAAAATTTCTGTCAACATGAATGAAACTAATTTAGAAGTTCGATTGGCTTCTAATAGGAACAGATATTCTTGAAAACGTGATAGCCTAAGTCCCAGTAGCCATACTAAGAATTACTTTTTGAGTATTCATCAATTTTCTTTTTGATTAATAATACTACCATATCCTGCACCCTAGCATTACTTCAATGCGTTCAAGGTAATGGAATATTGTTTCTGGACATAAATGAAGCCTCCCCCACCCCACACCCCTTTTTTTTTCTCTACACAAAGTCTCTCTACATAATAAGATGGAATTCTTCATAAATCTTATATTAGTTTTCTTATCAATGACAAAACAAAGTGTGCAAGTAACATACAAGTTAACTGCATTGTTCATCCACCTTTCTACTTAAGATACAATCAGCTTGCTTGACATATCAGCTTCCGCATAACTTCGATTAAAACCAGTCTAAGTTTTTTATTGTTACATAATAATAGCATTAATCCTATAAAAAGAATTGAACCTTAGAAAGGAAAGGAACATCAAACCTGTTGACTCAAAGCATCAGGAATACAAAAAGAAGAATTGTAATCTTTCTCTGACATAGTGCAGCCTGTAGATTCAAACTGCTGCTTGTTACAATTTCCAGTAGACATGCCAACACCCACAGTTTCTACAGTAACCACCATATCGGAGGCAATGCTTGGATATGCAGCAGTGCACATTGATGACTCCAGTACCAAACAACCCTCTGCAGACGTATTTCCCTCCTTGATGTCATTCCATTGATCAATTGGGGTGATTTTATTTTCAGAATCAGAGTGGATGATATCTTGCCTTAATGAATTAGAAACTATAGAATTTTCTTCAGAAAGATCCTGCTTTTCAAGATTGTTCTTGAATTTATGGATAATATACTTGTCTTCAATTGAGTGATTCTTTTCTGAATCTGCGTATGGACTAGATTGACACTTCTTGCAGATGGTTCCTGAGTTTCTTCGTTCCAGATCATCTTTCCCGCTGGAAATGTGCTTGCTTGACTTCAATCTTGACCAATTAAGAGAAAACATTGGCCTCATACTCATATATGAATCATTAAATGCTTTGTGATTGCTCCTGATTTTAGGACCTTCAACAGATGTAGAATATGCCGGAGATCTGGACTTTATTAAGTCTCCAACACCCCCATTTTTCCAGCCATCTCTACTGCTAATGCCTAAGGGAAAAGGACTATGAAAGTTGGCACATTTATCATGGTTAGGCAGGGAAAGCATTTCACCAAGGGTTCTGCTTCTTCCACTACCCCCAATAGTGAGTCCATTCTCCCGAAACTCTTTAGTCATCCTCCATCTCTCTGAGATTTGCTTCTTTGATTCCAGAGCCACATAGGGCTTGTACCAGTTGTTCAAATCAGAATTATTTGGGGAAGAAACCATCATGAATTCTGGCTCTTTTGCAAGACCGTGAACACCACTGAATCCTAACCTTGGTGGCTCCAAAGAAACATTCCTCATGTTATGCCTTGTTTTTCTGGTAATTTCCTTATCGGTTTCACAGGAAAGGATTGATCCATGCCCTGTGGATTTCACACCATTGAAAAACTTCTTCATCCCCTTCACTTGAGCATGTGAATTTCCTTTCCGTTGACTAAGGAACCCTTTATCTTTCCTATTGCCTGAATAAGAACCTTCACCGGAACCAGGAGAAGAGAGGTAATCAGTAGCATTCACTGCCTCTCCAGGATTTGGTTTCAAAATAACAATTTTCCTAAAGGAAGGACGTCTTTCATTGTTTGATTCAAGATGAAATCTAGGAACCATACCAGTACCATCAGCTCCATATTTCCTTTGGGAATCTTTTACAAAACAATTCTCATATTTTTGAAGCAATTTAGGATTTTCCTGATCAGTTCTAACCCCAACTTTCCTGCATATGTCAATTTTTTCACGCTCAAAAGCATGCTTAGTCCCCAGATAATCTGGTTTCTGAAAATGATTTTCAAAACAATCCTTTCTAGAATCCACAAACCCTGCCCCAGATTGTCCAGAATGAACTTCTTTCAAAGATTGAAGCTTGATATCCTCTGGAATATATTCTGCATCTGCGAAACGTCCACTTAAAGACAGAACCTTTTCCTGTGACGATATTAAGTCTACTCTTCCCTTTCTAGCAAACAAATCACTTCCCTTGTCTCTCTCTAATGATTTCATCACTTCAAATGCATCCTTGAACTCCTTTTGTTCTTGTATGGTGAACAGAAATGAACGGCGTTCATCAAATGACCGCTTCTCCCTGGTACCTATAGAAGCGACTTTACGTAGATAATTCTCCGAGAGCACTCTTTGCTGCTTCTGTTTCTTGACAGGTTGCTGAGATGGGAGTTCATCAAGACCCATTAATGCTGCCATGACACTTGGTGTAGCAGGTTTAGATTCCATGTTTTTCGACATTTCTTCATCTAGTTGAGATGAATACTCCTTTAATTCAATTCAATAGCATTCTACAAACTGCAAAACGCATCGACAATCTGATCCAAAGAAAAAAAAAAGAATTAATTTCCATCCTCTACTGCCAAAACAAAAGAATTAAACAACTACCAAAATTCATAACTGTTCAAGAGGAAGTTTACTTACCATATATTCCTTTATATACTATTGCCACAGGAACAACCAAAGTCAAGCCTCCAAATGCTCAATTCCAATACCTCTCTGCTTCCTGGAAATGCCAAAATAATATTCAATAAACAAAACGAAAATCTACAAACAAAAGAAACTAGGATAACAGCTTTCCATATATGCATCAACCAAATTGGATACTCAGCCTAGGAATTTTCTCAGAAAAAAACTTACTCTAGAAACATCTTTGAATGGTAGAAAAGAAAGGAAAAAAAACATCATTTTAGTCAATGAGAAATTAACAGATTTTTAAAATTTTAATAGGAAAAAAAATTAAAGCGGCAATATGAGCATCTGATAAAGCCAAAAAATAAAGTTTCTGGGAGACTCATAAATGAAGACAAAAGTAGAGCTGATAGCAATAAACATTGCAAGAAACAAAATCATTAAAACAACTTCTTTTTTGGCAAAAGTAATAATAAGAAACAGCATGAAAACAAAGTCTAAAGTGCAACCCATCATTAAAAGAGAGAGAAGAGAGAGAAAATTTTAATACTGAATCAAAAATTAAAGCAACCCCTTCCCCCCACATACATAATACCATCAAAATCAATTGATTACTATGAAAAAAATCACTACCATGAAAATCAAATCAATTCCAATCAAGCTAACATGAATCCGAGCGCTCTAAAGTATTTGCTCGGTGAAAAAAAACAAAATCATAAAAAAAAAGTAGTACATTAAAAAAGAAAAAAATAATCCAACTTTAACAAAAGCAGAAGCAATCATCAAAAGCTTAAACAAATCATTAAAAACCCAGAAAACAAAACCAAGAAAGAGAAAATTGAGAAAAAGAAAAAGATCCAACCTTTTTTTCCCAAGAAGTTCTATGAAAGAAAATATTGCTATTCACTTTGAGGCTAGATGCCCAAGCACAGTTTCAATGTAAATCCCCCAATTTATGAGTAATTTTTAATTAATTATTTAATTAAAAGAATATGATAACATAAGGATCTAAATTATTTTGTCTTGCTTATAAATCAAGAAAGAGAAAGACAAGCCGACATATTGAACAAGTGGGTTGGTCAAACTTTTAAGAAAACCAAATTTCAGATGCCAAAATAAAATAATGGTCGGTTTATGAGAAAGAAATAAAATTCTGGGAAATGGATTTTCAGATTGAATCGGAAATTGAATCGAAATTGGAGATAATAATCTGATGATTCGAAGAAGAAGAGAAAGAAAGAAGAACAAGAAAAGTGAGAAAAAAAAAAAGACAGGTGGGTTTTTGTAGGGATATGTTTTCGCGTTGTCTTGTCGTTTCGAAACTACGCGCGAACATAAACTGTCGCTTTTTTGTGTGTTTCGCGCCAGAAAAGCAACGATCCGTTTTTTTATTTAATTTTTTTTAATGAGATGGATTTGCTATTTCCACTCCAAGTTGGATAGGAGATTTCTATCTTTTATGGTATAGATGAGAAAATAGAAGTAAACAAACTTGGAAGTAATATTTCTATTTCAATCTTGATTTTTTGTACATTATATAAGTTTTAACTCAATTAATTAATGTTGTAATAGATTTTTTTAAGCACAATATTTTTTGGAAAAAAATAAACGTTTAAACTAAACTTTCTAAATAAAGATTCACATATATTTATTTTAATTAAAATCTATTTTTATACAGTCAATGTTTTAATTTCATATTAAAACAAAAAAAATCATAAATTTTAGTTTTTTAATATATCTTAAACGTTAGTTGTCCTACTTCTAATTTTGTCAACAATGTTTAAAAATTTTACTAGCAGTGTGTATGATCAATTTTTTAATTAAATATTCGTAACATGCATGAACTTAAATATCTTTAATTACCCTTAATCTCTCTAGCTTTGGTATCTTTATGTTAATGGGTTAACTTAAACGAAGATGAAGATTATATCCTATGTCTAACATATACTTTAACAACAAATGGTCGGAAGAAATAAAAATAAACTTATTCTCCAAACATTTGTATATAGTTTGAATATCGAAATTATTACTGTTGAGAAGATTTTCCTTTCATTGTTACTACTCTCAATTCAAATAAAATTAATTTTAGACTATAAAACGAATGATCATATTTGAAATTACAAAAAAAAGTGCTATTTTATTTTCTATTTAATGGCACTAAGACAAAGTTTCTATTGGCATTTATGATGGAGTTTGAATAAAAAATTTAAGATTAAATTGTATTGCTTCCTCTTCAATTGCATGAAAAAAGCAGGAACTATTTTGATAATAAAATTTAGGATTATTATTATTATTATTATTGGTGACGGAACTTCATGGTGCAGCAACGATTGTTGCCTCTCCATCGACGCGTTTCTATCTCTCCAATTGACACATCGCCTGCTCTTCTTCTTTCCAATTTGTGTATCAGCCGCCCCCTCTAAGCGCGCTTCAATTCGTTATTATTTCATTGCTTTTTCTTTCTTCCATCTAATTTGACTTCTTCTTCTTCTTCTTCGTTTTTTTCTTTTGCACGTTTACAAAGTCAATTCAGTCAAAAGAAGCTTCTCTAGACACCTCCAAATTTTTCCTCTCCCGATCCCATGCTCCCTATTGCTAGTCCTCCCTTTTCTTCCTCAGTTCTTCCTCTTAATTTTTTCCTCAGTTTTTCTTCCTTCTCTCTTCCCGTGCCTACGTGGACTAAAGAAGGATTGCAAACACCGGTGATTTTCTAGTCGGCGAAGCCACATTCGTTGGCATTGTGAAATTGGGAGGTGATGTGAGCACCTGATATGATGGGAACCGAAGGTAGCAGTAGAGGTGAGTATGTTTAATGGCTTTAGTTGGACGGAACGACTTAGAGTAAAGGGCTTCCATTTTGCACCTCCTTCAACCTCTCCCTCTCTCTCTCGCCGTTGCCTTTTAAGTATTCAATTTTCTTCAACTTTTTTTAGTTATGGGTAAGCAATTTTTTTTTGCTTGTAAGCTTTTTGAATTTTCTATTTCCAACGTTTCATCATCTGGTAACGCTACATATTTTTTTCTCTTTTGTTTTGTTATCTTTTTAATATTTAAAATAATAGAAAATGAAATTGTTTTTTGCCTTTCTACTCTCTGATCAACTATTCCACCTATACTTTTCTGTGAACTGCTTAGGAATTGTTTCTACTGTGAACTTTTGAATCTTAAATCAAATTTTTGTCTACAAATTAGCCGCTAGGTATTGCCTGTTAATCTCTTTGTGTTTTTGGGTTTGGATTTAATATTGAGCAAATGTGTTTGCTTTTGATTTGGACTGGCTGTTGATTTGTTATCCATATAAAATTGTTTAGATGAAACTATTTTGTTGCATTGTTTTTAGGTTTTAAAGAATCTAATACAATTTAGCTTAGCTACCGTTAACCAAAAACTTTAAAGCTGGATACCAAAGATGTAAAACTTCTGCGAATCTTTGCACTTGCAATGGCTCCATAAGATACTGATGTCAGTTCGTTGAGACTTGAGACCAAAGAGATGAGTTTATTGGAAGTGGCTTAGTGTAATGTAGAGGTGTTTTTGAGAAGCTTCTTTTTCTTAGCTATGGGTCAAAGGATAGGGAAATTAACTTGGTTTTCAGTAATAAGAAACAATTTCTATATATTACACTTAAATTCCAAGCTCTTCTAAACTTTCATACCTTGCCCAATTTCCTCCCGTGACTAAAATTGAAAATTCATAGTAAATCTTTTTGGAAACTTTGTATTCACAGATTCATTACAAGTAGAGCCTCCAATGCCTCCAAGTGAATATCAATTTGATGTTATTATTTATTATGATGATATACGGCAGCTTGATCTTTCCCCAATTCTCAATGCTACTGGAATTACTTCCCCTTTGTCAAGTAAGAATCATATAAAATATTGATTCTTTTATTTCGATAAGTGGTGGCTACTAAATCACATTATATATTTTTGTTATTGTTATTTATTTTATTTATTATAATTAATATTTTATTAAGATTTTTTTTATTGTTATTTATCTTATTTGCTATAATTAATATTTGACCATGAATTATTTTGTTGGTGGGTTTTTGAGTTTTAACATAATTATGTTTAATTTTTTTGTTTAATGTATTTAGTGCTTCCAGTGCTGGTAAAAAAATTATTTATTATTTTTTTAATTTAATTTAATTTATATATTCTAATTTCTAAATAATTAAAATTATTATAAAATACTTAAGTTCAATGTAAGGGTGTAATCGAGACCAAAAATGGGTTTTGAGGTGGTATCAGGGGAGAGAGGAGATATTAGAAGTGAATTGATTTGTTCAAAATCCCTCTTCTAGCGATGGGGGGTATTCATTGAGAAGAGACCATGGTCTGACGTGTAGTGCCAAGCTGGCAGGTTTCGTCGCGTTGGAGAAGACGTGGTCGTATAGAAATTGGCCGACCTAGCTAACCTATATCAAAGATCAGCTAGGAGGTCTTCAATGATTTTTGCGGCCGAAGTCCCCCTTCACACGTACTTGATCCCAAGGTGAGCCTTCGGTCTCAAGGTGGATGATGACAAAAGGAGGAAAGATTTGCGCATCAGGCACTCACTTAGGCACGCTGGGCATTGATGACATGTGTGATGTTGACATGGTCACACGTCAATCTTGAGCAATCAAAAACGTCAATCCTGAGCAATCAGAACTTAATCCTTGGTGAAAGGTTAAAATATCTTCAAACTAAATTGCTCTTCATAAAAAAACGATCAAGTGTCCACTTAAGCCCGACTCGATTTAAAAATTTAAAATTTCGAATTTGATCGGATTTAATTTTTAAAATTTAAATTTGAGTTAATAAAATATTTAAGTAGTTTGAATTTAAATTAATAAGTTTGATTTATTAATTTTTAATTATATAATATAAGAGTAAAATGATAAATTAATAATAAAAATATTAAAAAATACATATTAAAAAAAAAAGCTCAATAAGAGCCTCTCAAAACCAAATATTAAAAAGCTTAAACTCAGCTTGAATATTACTCAAGTAGCTTGTGTTCAAGCTTGACTCGAAAATAAACAAATAAATCTCAAGTAATAATCAAATCAAATTCGAATAGTTTATGAATAGTTTGACTCGATTACACTCTTAATCCAACGAACATAATTTGTCAGATGCGAAAAGTTATTTATATAGCTTGTCTTATCTGAAACTAAAAATTATGTCGAATAGATATAATTTTTTTAAAAATGATGTTTGATAGACATAATTTATCTAAAATAATACCTTTTTGACAAAATATGTCCACTCAAAAGTGTTATTTAACAATTATAAACATACATTTTTTATGCTTAATTCTTCATCCTTAGTTTTCATATGTTCGGTTTAAAAAATTTAAAAAATTCTATTATATCCTAAAAAACTTTTTAATCCTTAAAGAACGTCTCCAATTTATTTCTTCATTTGTTACGTTTCTATTTTTTGGTGCTTTTGTTACGTTTCTATTTACCAACAGTTGTTTGAGGTATAAGCGGAGGCATGAAGGGTGGCAGAACAGGAACGGTTGTTCCAAAGGCACTTATCTTTTTTTTTTTTGTCGGTTACAAAGGCACTTATCTTTGCTTATATGT
This sequence comes from Heritiera fomes, assembly GCA_032173925.1. Lineage (NCBI taxonomy): Eukaryota > Viridiplantae > Streptophyta > Magnoliopsida > Malvales > Malvaceae > Heritiera > Heritiera fomes. Next base: position 9,015,927 of record JAPDPM010000002.1, on the reverse strand, counting down.
TGTTTTAGCCTTTGTAAGCGAATAAAACAAATGATTTCCAATAAAACGGGTCAGGAATTGTGAATTTGCGATTATCCTCCATTCATAAGTGCTGGCTTATACCATTTTTTTCAAAGTTTTTTTTTTTAGATCAGATGTATCTTCATCCGTTTTAACGGTTTGAGATTAATCCTGTTCGAAGTTTGGTCATAGTTAAGGCTTTTCACCCTCACCAAAGATGTATTTAGTGAGAGTCGAACTCGAGAGTTTTTTTCACAAACTTAACTTGCGTTGTCAATTGAGCCACAACCCTTAGATCAATTCTATTCAAAGTTAAGCTCCAATCATATTCATCCTCCATCTCGACTCTCATAAATTTATATTTTCACTATATTAAAAATATTTTTTTATTAATATTTTAATTTTTAGACATGATTATAGGTATAATACTATAAATCGAAATTCAAAATCTTAAATTAAATCAAGCTTCGTTAAATATCATATCAACATAAAAGGTTGTAACAAAAAAAAAACAACATAAAGGCGCACGCATGACACATCCAAAATTATTATTTTTAAGCTAATTATATGAATTTTGAATTTCAGTTCAATTTCTCAACTTTCATGTTTTTCTTATTTCCAAATTTTGATTATCATATTTGCTGGATGCCCTTTTTTAAGAATTTTTATTTGAACTATTTTGAATTAAATCTGTTATTAAAAACATTAAAATGCTAAAGAGAAGAGGAAAATCAGGCCTCCAATAAAAAAAATTAGTGAAATTTTAAAAAGAAAAAAATATAGTGCACTGAGATATTTATAATTTGATGTAATTTTCCCACTTCAGAAAAGTTATGAAATGAACGGCTCTCCTCAATTGCCTTTTGCTTGTATCTGTGGAATGGGAGAAATGTGTGGTCTTTATCAAAGAAATGAGAAAAAAAAATATGACAAAAGAATTGATTCTCTAAAAGAAAGATGACAAAACCTTTCTTACCAACAATTTTAAAAATTTAATTAAGATATTTTGGTAATTTCAAAAGTTTGCGTTGATTGATATTTTTATTTGTTGTTTTCTATTATTGCTTTTAGTTTTTTTTTTTAATTTTGAGATTAAAGTTAAATTCGTCACTATAATTATGAGTTAATACTAAATTTTATAAATGTACTTTCATTTTTCTTGAAATGTATCATAATATTTTTAATTTGTAGATATAAAATAATGAAATTGAAAAATTTATCATTTTTATTAATTGAATATTCAATGAAGTATTTTAATTTTATTATTTTTATTCAAAAAATAATAAAATTGAAAGTAAACTAACAACCTTTATTATTTACATTACTAAAATATTTTGTATAATATTTTAATTACTTTATTTAAAAAAACAAAAGATTTGAAAATATAATAATATGATACAATAATTAAAATACAATGATAAATTTCAATATTAATCTTCTCTGTGCATGTAAAATATAACAGCAAATATTAGCTTAATTTTATTTATTTATTATTAAAACACTTTTATTTTAACGTAAAACATTTCGAATCTCGATGCATGTGGATATCATTATCTTACTAAAGACATTGACAATTATTGTGTCTTTCTAGCAATTACCATGAAAATAACCGTTTTCTTGTTCTAACTATTTCTATGAGAGTTCTGTCTTGTTTGAATGCAAGTCTTGTTTTCACTTTGATCGTTTGTTTTCGTTTGTGTTACAATTGATGCGTTATGGAGGAAGGTTTGGTGGATATATGGGGAAAGCTTTCCTTGACAGAAGCAGAACAGCGTCCTCTACAAATTGATAAGGATTGGGTTGAAACTTCTCTTCAGCAAGTGCAACATTGCCTCATTGGCAAGGTGTTCTCTAAAAGAACTGTCAATCTGGAGGCGATGAAATCGGTTTTTACCAATATTTGGAGGCTTTCTGAAGGTTTGTTGATTCGGGAAGTGGGTCAAAGGCTGTTTCTTTTCCAATTTGGTAATATGCTGGAAAAAGATAAGGTTCTCCTGTCACAGCCATGGTCTTTCAATAAGTCTCTAGTTTTGTTGAAAGAATTTGATGGCATGTCTTGTTCAGAGCAAGTTCGGATGACTACTTGTCCATTTTGGGTGCAATTTCATGGCTTGCCCATTGGAATGATGACTTATAATGTGGGAGTTGCTCTAGGAGAGACATTGGGAGAGGTTATTGAAGTGGATCTGCAGGATGGGGATGTGGCATGGGGTCGGTGGTTAAGGGTCCATGTTGCTATAGATATCGATAAACCACTCAGAAGGGGAATGAACATTTTGTTACCAGGTAATGGTGGGTCCAAGTTGATTTCTTTATTGTACGAATGGCTTCCAGAAATCTGCTTCGTGTGTGGGTGCCTAGATCATCAGGAATCTGAATGTGCCATTGGGATTAAACAGAAGAAAGAAAAGGGGGTTGTTACTCGGGAATATGGTGTCTGGATGAGGGCTGGAACTCCTAACAACTTCCATGCTTTCTTAGGATCTGACATTATTCCATACCACCGAATCTGTCCTAAGGAGGATAAGGCATGTCTGACAGTTAAAGGGGGTGAAGGGGTTAACACATCCATACAATGCATGGATCATGACACGGGGAAGAACAAAGGTTTGATGGCAAGTTCTGAAACTGGTGTTGCATTGGAAGTGGGGTCCTCATCTGTGTTTCCTGTTCCTATTACTTTTATGCAAGGAGTGTCTACAACATGTGTTACTGCAAAGATACGGAATACGAAAGGAAGGGTTCCCAATCTTCTCAAAAGATCTCCTATGGGAGTTAGTCATGGTACAAAGAAGCGGGGACTCCTAGACAATTTGGAGGGTGACACGGCTATGACTAAAAAGGTGCGAGATGGACATGAAGTGACTGGGGCGAAGGTTTCGACTGTGGTTCTGGCAGAGGTTGGTGTTCAACACCAACCCTGCCACTCGCCATGAGGCTATTAGTATGGAACTGTCGAGGGCTGGGGTCCCCTCGCTCAGTTCATGAACTAACCCAAGTGGTTAGACAATACAGACCCCGCTTTCTCTTCCTAAGTGAAACTAAAAGGAAGGGATCTGAAATGGATTGGCTTCGGTATACATGGGGCTATAGCCACATTTTTTCTGTGGACTGTATTGGAAGGGCTGGAGGGTTATCATTGTTATGGGAGGATGAGGTAGAGGTTACCATCCAAACGTATTCTCAATCCCATATTGACTGCATGGTTCAGGAGCAAGGATTGTAGCGGTGTTGGCGGTTCACTGGTTTTTATGGTAACCCAGTAACGCATTTACGTGGAGAATCTTGGGCGTTGTTACGTCGACTGCATCAGACTGGTTCAGTACCTTGGCTTTGTGCTGGTGACTATAATGAACTGCTTACCGCATCTGAAAAAAAGGGAGGACCTAGTCGGCCACAAAATCAAATGCAAGCTTTTCGGGATGTCATAGATGAATGCGAATTTATGGAGTTTCCAATAATTGGTTCGTGGTACACATGGAGCAGAGGGATCGGGGACTTACGCGTAGAGGAGCGTCTTGATAGGGGTTTTAGGACTACGTTGTGGTGGGAGTTGTTTCCACTTGCCACTGAGCATCACATCTTCTCCTCTACCTCTGATCATTACATGTTATTATTTGATTTGGAAGGGAGGCAGCACTTGCGTCAAAGGCAAAAGGTGTTTCGTTTTGAGAACATGTGGATCAAGAATCCAGCATGTGAGGATGTAATTAAAGATGTGTGGCAACAGAGTCCTGCTTTGTCCATCCAAGACCTGATGGAGAAGATTTCACTGTGCGGTAAATGACTGGTAGATTGGAATCGGGATGAGTATGGACATTTAGCCACTGAAATTGGTTGCGTATCTAGAGAGCTTGAAAAGGAAGTGAGTTCATGTGCCACTTTGGATCAAATGGAGTACTTGAAACAGAAACAAACACGACTGGTTGAGTTGCTTCATGCTAAAGAACTCTTGTGGCGTCAGAGGTCTAAGGCATTATGGTTACAAGCTGGAGACAGGAATACTAGATTCTTCCATTCAGTGGCTTCCAGACGTCGTAAGACTAACCGAATCACACGGATGAGGGATGATCAAGGTGGTTTTGTTGACAACACTGTAGATATCCATCGGGTGGTGACGGCTTATTTTGAAGACATCTTTCACTCATCCTCATCGCCAAATAGACAGTATCATTGTGCCGGTGTCCAAAGACGTTTGACAGGAGATGATCTTGCAGTATTGGAAGCAGAATTCACAATAGAAGAAGTTGTCACAGCACTGAAACAGATGGATCCAGGGAAATCGCTAGGGCCAGATGGGATGACTACTTGTTTTTACCAATCTTACTGGCATATTGTTGGCTCGGAGATATCTGACCTAGTGTTACTCTGTTTACGTGGTCAATTAGATGTGGGACTGCTTAATGAGACTACTATAGTTCTTATCCCTAAAATTAAGGCGCCTGAGGACGTTAAAGACTACAGATCGATAAGTTTGTGTAACGTTATCTACAAGATAATCTCGAAGGTTCTGGTGAATAGATTAAAGTTGGTGTTGCCTAGAATCATTGGCGAGGAGCAGGGAGCATTTGTGCCGGGTCGTCAAATCTTTGATAATGTTATGGCAGCATATGAGACTTTCCACCACATGAAGCTGAAGACTGATGGGAAGGTTAGAGAGGTGGCTCTGAAGTTGGACATGAGTAAAGCATACGACAGAGTAGAATGGGATTACCTTGATGCTATGTTGAGGGCAATGGGGTTTCCGGATACTTGGTTGACCTTGATTCAGAAGTGTGTCCGTACTATTGTTTATTCAATTATGATCAATGGTTGCCTAAGCAGAAGAATCCATCCTACACGTGGATTGCGGCAGGGAGACCCTTTGTCCCCTTATCTGTTCTTGATATGTGTTGAAGGCCTGTCCTACTTAATCCATCGAGCGGTGTTGGAGAATGGTTTGAAAGGAATTCGAGTTGCTAGGTCTGCACCTTTCCTTACACATATACTTTTTGCTGATGACAGCTTGATATTCTTTACAGCCACCACACGCCATTTTGATCTAGTGCTCAGTATCTTAAAGCTATATGAAGAAGAATCAGGGCAACAGGTAAATCTGACCAAGTCTTCAATTTTCTTCAGTTCAAATGTTGGGGAGGATCATAGAACATCTTTGCAACATAGACTCGGGGTAAACCACAGGTTTGTCCATGATCTTATTTGGGGTTACCATTGCTGCTTGGGCGTTCCAAGGGAAGGGCTTTTAAATCGATCAGGGACAGAGTTTGGCAAAAGTTGCAGGGGTGGCGTGGCAAACTATTATCCTATGCAGGAAGATGTGTTCTTCTCAAATCTATGGCAATGACTATCCCTCAATATTGCATGAACTGTTTTAAACTTCTGGATCAGCTTTTGAAGCAATTACAGAGTCTCTTTGCTAGGTTCTGGTGGGGTGGTGCTAGTGACAAGAAGAAAATTCACTGGATGAGTTTTGACTCTTTGTGCGTATCAAAACTGGATGGTGGACTAGGGTTGAAAGACTTAGAGTCGTTTAATTTGGCGTTACTTGCCAAACAATGGTGGCGTCTTATGTCTAATGAGCACTTTTTGATCTACAAAATCTTACAAGGAAGATATTTCCCACATTCAAATATCTTACAGGCTCATGCTGGTCGTAGACCGTCTTTCTTATGGCGAAGTTTACTCTTTGGCAAGAAAATTGTGGATGAAGGGGCGATATGGAGAGTGGGGAATGGCTGTCGAATAGACATCTGGTCTGACAAATGGCTGCCCAAACCACCAAACTACCAACCATGTAGACCTCTCTCTGGTGAGCCAACATGCATGAAGGTAAGCGTGGTGATAGATGAGCAAAGTTTCACTTGGAGGAGGGACTTGCTGGATGAGATTTTCCAGCCGGAAGACATTCCTCTCATTCAAAGCATTCCACTGAGTAGGCAACTGGGGCATGATATTTTGAGTTGGCAGCATACACAGAATGGGAACTTTACGGTTAGGACAGCTTACATTGTGGCAAGACGGTGGCTTGGTAAACCAGTGCCTATAGTCGATCAACGAAGTAGTGTTTGGAGAATAATTTGGGAATTACCAACTGTTCCAAAAATAAAATATATGGTCTGGAGGATGGTCCACAAACTTTTGCCAACTAAGGCGACTTTGCACCGAAAAGGAATTCCAGTGGTGAATGTATGTCCGGTTTGTGGCGAGGACGAGGAGACTTGGTTTCACTGTCTTTTCCAATGCAGGCATGTGCTGAATTTTGGAATTTATCAAAGTCATGGGTGTTTCTATTTTTACAAAATGTGACTGGACTAGTTCATTTCTAGGAAAATTTCCTGGGGGCTGCAACTCAACACAGTGACTTGATGTGGGTGGTAACAGGTTGCTGGGTTTTATGGTATAATAGAAACCAATGTGTGCATGCTCTTAAGTGTCTAACAACAACTTCTATAAAGCAAAGAGTTGAGAGTCGTCTGAATGCTTTCGCCTCATTAACAGACAATACCACATCTTCCCCGAGAACGGTGCATCCAAGAAATGCTCGTTGGTGTGCACCTGCAGATGGACAACTTAAAGTCAATGTGGATGCATCCTTTACCAACAACATCGCAGTGTTGGGCATAGTTGTGCGTGACCACAGAGGTTCAGTTCTACATTCTGCGGTGACAGGCTTGGCGATGGTAGCAGATGCTCTTCATTCAGAAGTTATGGCAATCAGATTTGGTTTACAACGAGCTGCTGCTTATGGTCTGCGCAATATTATTGTTGAATCGAATTGTCTACTGGCTGTACGTGAATGTTCACTCCCAACAGTATCTAATTGGATAGGAGGGGGCATTGTGGCAGAAATCCATGCTCTGAAGCCAAAGTTTGAATCGCTATTTATTAATCATGTATATAGGGATTTAAATAAATTTGCACATTTACTATCTCATGTGCAATGTGATGTAGGTGAAACTCAGGAATGGAGGGGACAACCTCCTTTTCCTTTCACCAATCCAGACTTTGGTTACCCAATTGAATAAATTCTGATACATTTCCATAAAAAAAAAAGACACTGACAATTGTATCTATTACTTTGATGTAATTGTTTCAATTAATTTATTATTTTGATTTTCGTGTATAAACATATATTATATAATACAAAATAAACAATTCAAAGTTTGAAGACATCCACCTACTTCATTTGTATTCTTCTGATTTATTAGGTTTTCAACCAAAATTTTTACGAGATTTTTTTTTTTTGCATGATTGATATATTATTTATTGCTACAACAAACAATAGTGGAAATTAAAAAAAAATAGTGGAAGTCAAATGGTACCCAAATGAAGCCATAACTTGCCCACGTTTCTTGGGAAATTCAATGTGGACCTTGAACTTGGCAATAATCATGACCATATTCATTATTGTAAATATAAATAAATAAATAAATATATATATATATATATATATAAATATAAATGAATGTCAAAAACGCAGTTAATTTAAAGTCTAACTAATGGAATTAAAATATTCAATAACTAACAATTTATTTATCGAATAATTAAAAATAAATTATGATATATTATAAATTTTAAATTTAAATTTGAGTATTTTTGTTTTTAATTATTTAATATTTTTTATGACAAAAAATGTTAATTAAAAAATATTTTTGCATTAATGTAAGAATAATTTATTTTATAATCAAAATTTTAATTTCATTGATCAAACTAAAAAGATGAGACAAAAATTTTTAATTTTATTGACCAAATTAAAAAAAAAGAGCTATATGATAGTTTTTAAATTTTATTTATGAAATTAAAAATTTAAAAAACGAACTCTTAATATAATCTTCTTATTATTTCAAAATTAAATAAAATATTAATTGCTTTTTTAAATATTATTATTTTAATTAGTATCACTTTTTCTATAAATAAAGGGAAAGTTTTTTATAGGAAAAAAACTAAAAAATTTTCTTTTAGGTTGTATTCTGTATGATACGAAAAAAGTTTTACAATTAAAATTAGTTTTTTTCTCTCCAAATAATTTGAATGTGAAATTACAAACTAAAAATTAGCATAATAAAAAGAAAGTTATAAAATTTGATGTCTTTTTGTATTTCAAAGGTGATGGAGTAAAGGTCGGAACTTTCTAGGATTATAAAAGCATTTAGAAAGCTAGAATAGAGCATTGTTTGTCTGGCCCCAGTCTGAATTAAATAACACGGCCTATTTTGATTGTTATGTGTTGATCAGGTCCCTAAAAATCACCAGATTCGCAAAATTTTGTAGCACCAAGTGTCCAAGCTCCACTGCTACTCCCAACTTGCCATTTACTGCTCTTTTCTTCACGGGCAAATCAGGTACTGCTATTATCTCAAACCAAAAAGGTTCAATCTTGTTTGCCAACTCTTTCTCTAGGAAAAATGGCTTTGGAGATCTGTGTCAAGGCTGCTTCTGGTGCCCCTGATGTTCTTGGAGACTGTATGCTTTCTCTCTTTTATTTTGTCTTTGCTAAAAGTCTTCTTTTTCCTTTTTTGTGGGTGATTTTGTTTCTGGGTTTTGAATCTGGATTGAAGGTTTTTTTTTTTTTAATTTTTTATTATCTTTTTCCAGGTCCATTCTGCCAGAGAGTTATTCTTACTTTGGAGGAGAAGAAGGTTCCTTACAAGATGCACCTCGTCAATCTGAGTGACAAGCCTCAATGGTATATATGATATGATAAAAGATGTAAACTTCTATGTAAAAATGTGAACTTTGAGGTTTTTTTGTGGTGGTGATCGGTTGTTTGGAGTGTTTAAGCGAATGGGTTGCTGTAAATTTGTGATTTTGAATTTGATTGTAAAAGTGTGAACTTGGTTTTTCGTTTGTGGTGATGCGTTTTTTTTTGTAGTTTTTAGCAAATGGGTTGTAAAATTTATGAATTTTCACTTGATTTGATTTTGATAGGTTCTTGGAGATAAGTCCAGAAGGAAAGGTACCAGTGGTGAAGTTTGATGACAAATGGGTGCCTGACTCTGATGTGATTCTTGGAATTCTTGAAGAGAAGTATCCTGAGCCTTCTCTGAAAACACCTCCTGAATTTGCCTCCGTGTATGCTGCCTCTCGCCTTGCCTTTTCTGTCCTTTGATTTATCTCTCGGTTATTTTTTGTACTGTGTCTTTGTTAACAGTTTAATAAGTTTGTGTTAATACTAAATTTTTAGTCTTTCAATTTTATAATTTTATTTATTATACTTCTTGCTACTTTTATTATCTGAGTTAAGTCTGAAAGCATTTGATCATTTTGCTTGTCTTCTGCTCTCTAAAACCATGGGATTATATAAGCGTTGTGATTGATTTCCATGTGAATAGTTACCATTGTGGTATTTTGCTTATCCTAGAGGAAAATTTTTCAAGCTTGAATTTTATTTATTTCTTAGAAAATTATACTAGGCAGTTTATACTTGAAACCTCTCGATTGATTATTAATCTTTATTCATTGTGACACTGAAGTGGGTCAAAGATATTTGGCACTTTCATCACATTTTTGAAGAGCAAGGATGCAAATGATGGATCTGAGCAGGCTTTGCTTAATGAACTAAAGGCATTGGATGAGCATCTTAAGGGAAACGTAAGTGATAATAAATTTGACGAGCCTTTGTGCGATAGTTCATTGTTATATTTCGTAACTTTTACCATGTAAGTGTATCCTACTTTATTTGAGTATGTATCAGGGCCCATTCATTGCTGGGGAAAAGATTACTGCTGTTGATTTGGGTTTGGGACCAAAGCTCTACCATCTTGAGATAGCTCTTGGCCATTTTAAGAAGTGGACTATTCCAGAAAGCTTGACTTATGTCCACAATTACATGAAGGTACGCAGCTGTATCACCAATCAACATTTTTGATGCAATTTACTAGTTTTTTCTTTAAAAAAGTATTATTGATTTTAACAGTATAATAAGTGGACCTTGTTTGTCAAGTAGACTCTATCAAAGCTTTTAAAAATAAAACCACGCAAATGTATGTTCCATCAAATTGGACAACCTTCATCTTGGAAGCTTGTTTTGTTGATTTATTTTGGTTTTGTCTTGCTTTTATTGCATTAGTTATGATATTAGATAGATAAGTCTTGTCATTTGAAACTTTTTGTATCATAACAAACATAATTAGGAGTAATGCAGTATGTTATAAGGTAGCTACACTAGAATGTGGCATGATCATACCTGACTGACTGTATACATTACAAAAGAACATAATTCTGGCTCGTATAATATGATAGAAGATAAATTACTTTTGAATGGTTTTTCAGATTTTGAGGGTTTTCCACGCATCAAGCTTTTTTATCATGAACCCTCAGTCTCTCACTCCCACTTTCTTTAAGAAAAAATGAAAAAAAAAAGTTTTACATCTACTTTCTAGAAGCAGGTATGATTTTGAGGCTCATATCATGCGACAAGAATAATGGAAGTTATTCTATCATCATGATAAATCAGTGACAGCTAGGTTGTATTATATTCTGCAATATTATTTTCAGTGGCCATTATGAGTTTTTATATAAAGGACTTAGTGTTGCATATTGTAGCCGGAGGTGTAAATGAAGGGCCTTCATTTTTGGGCTTGGTTTCCTTTTGCCAGTTCATATTTTATCCCCCTTATATAGCATCTTTCCGTACCTGTTATTTCAATAGGCGTTTGTTGTAGAAATACAGTTATCCACGACTGACTTTCTGGTTTCAGATTCAAACTTGAGTTTGGTTATCTAGATTATGGTAAATGCTTTTCCACTTGTATACAAACAACCACTTATATATACTCGACAATTACAAGTATGTGACCTAAATAGGGACTGTAGGCATTAATTTAACCGTGTGAGCTTTTCATAGGCTTGAAGAGTATGCCTCAGAGAATGAACGAACTGCTGTTATTTATACATTCCAGTTTTCTATTGCGTTTCGACTTATGATGGAGTGGGAGGAAACGAGAGAAGGGGGGAAGGGGGGATAATGAGCACAAATCTTATGTTTTCTAAATTTCATGCCCCTTAAGTCTGGGGAAGGTGCTCTGCCTCTGTAACGAGTCACAAAACATGTATTCAGTAACTAGGTAAGCATTTCATGATGAGGAAAAAACTGTAATTCTAAATGGTACGAACAAAGCAGCTTCGCTCTCTTATCCAACCATTTTCTCTGACTGAATTGCAGAACCAATCCTCTTCTTTGTTAGTAATTGTGTACCTTTAAATGTGTGTATGCTGGCCTGTGTTCATATGGTATAGCCTCTGGATTGAAGAAAATTAAACTTTATTGACTAATGGTCAAATATATTTCCTTTATCTTACTTTGCAGTCGATTTTCTCTTGGGAGTCCTTTGTGAAAACGCAGGCTGCCAAGGAACACGTGATCGTGGGATGGGCCCCTAAGGTCAATGCATGAATTAGCCTAAAACTATAAGGTTTTCAAACTCGAGTATGAGCTATGAGGTGGGTTAGACTTCATGTAAAACCAGCTGTACACTGGTTTCTCCAGTCATCTACTAAATGTCTAATCTATCACTACTACAGTATATATGCTACTATTAATTAGTTAACTCTGGCCTAATGTTGAATTGTGGTTACTGATTACTGTCAATGCTTGCTGGTTGGATATCTTCCTCAAAAAGATGGGATCTTGGAAAGATAAGGTCACTGGCCTACTAGGCAAATCTTAAGACTAACCTAGAATCTCTTGCGTACTCTTGACTTGTTTTATAGCTTTGGCTTGAATTGAAAATTATATAAACTATCTTAAGCAAATAGACAAATCGGAGGAAAATCTTCAACATGGAATTTAGAGACAATAATTGAACATCATGATATTCCCATCAGAAAACAACTAAATACTAGACTATAACATAACAACAAATGAAAGGGTGTTGTTCAAGACAAGAATAGTAAACTCTTAACATTATTTCTTGGTGGCCAATTATTGCAAGTATCTTTGTCTTTTCTGCATATATAATTCAACTAAGTACTATATGCTAATCATATTGAACATGTCTCCTGTTTCATTACCTTAGTCACTATTAAGATTGTGTTTCCGATTTGTGCTGGCAGGGTATGATAAGTGTGCGAATCTCCACTAAAATAAGGTTAACCCTGATCCCGAACCCTACCAGTTCCAGCAGCCCAAGAACTGCGTAACCCTGTGCCAGCCACTGTTTCACGTCATAAAACTAAACTTCCCATTCATTGATTGCCCCGGTAAGTACCCGATTATTTCAGACCACTGGCTTAACCGGGAACTTAGCATTCACCTTCACATACGTTAATGGACTCTAAAATATCATGACTGTGACCAGGCTGCTAAAGGCCAAGGTCTAAGGAGTCCCCACTCACCACTGTTCTTTTTACTGTATAACAGTAATATAATAAAGACATAACCAGCCATATATACTAACCAATGCTCTCAGACAAAGCAATGCGAAAGAAATTTTACGCAAAGACAAATGATAACAGATTTTCAGATGTTCCACTGTTTGTTTTTTAACTTAAGTACCATGACTATCCCTTCTATAATAACACATTACAATAATCTTTCTGATCATCATTCCATACATAAGTACAATTAAATAACCGCGACGGCATTAAAATAAAATTATAAGAATACCCTTTTGTATTTTTTTCTCGAAATTTTGTTGTGGGATGTTGACACCACATATGATTATTGGTTATTTGATTTAGGGTAGCTTAGATTTTAGTTGGAAAGGGGACCAATGATAATATAAAAAAAAAGAAAATACACAGTGACCTTCCGTTGTAATTAAACGTGTGCAATAGGACCACCGGTGGGGGAGGTGGCCTAAAAGGACTTTCTTTTGCACTAGAAAGAAAAAACACACACACAATGGACAATGATTTCGATTTTGTTCTTGTATGTTTGGCTGGTTGTGAAAAGGAGTGAAAGGAAGGGAGGGCTAAGCCTAACTACCAAGCAGAATCGGTGGCAATATTATTTGTCCTGGTTTTTAGAGGAATCCGAGATCATCTTCTGGATCATTTGACTGGTCTCTTCCTCGGACATTCGGTCTTGTTTGCTTTGAGATTGTGCATAGGCTTCAAAGAATTCCTTGTTCTCCTTTTCAAGTTCGTTCCAAACTGCACATGATTTACGTATTTCGTGTTACATGTAAGCCATGATCATATGACGTAAAAACCAAGAGAAAATAAATATAAAAAAGAACCAATTACAGATTGAAGCTGAGCTGACGGTTGAAGAAATAGAAGGATTAGAAGCTGTAATCTGTAAAGGGATGTTGAAACTTTAGACCAAGATTAGATCTTTAATAGATAAGGCTACTCATATTGACTTGATCATCAAAGGTTGTCTCAGGTGATGATCATATATAGTACATATAAGGAAGCTTAAGTTAAAACAGAACCCGACTGCGGTTGACAGTTCAACTTATAGTCTAGCTTATTACTGTGCTATAAGATCAGAGGTTGCTTGTTGTTGGGCCGATTGGTCAAGATATTAGAAGAAAAGTGAAACCCTGTCAGCTCAAGCTGAATTCTAAATGAGTTGACAGGATTTCCTTTGAAATCTATTTCACCAATTAAGCTGCATCAGAATCTTATTACAAATTATGAAATGACCTGCAGAGCATCTTTGAGAGAGTTTTCGTTGCCTTCTCATCAGGGCTTGTTTCAAAACATCCAACAGCTCCACTAATGCATATGTCTTCTGTGCGTGTGTATTTTTTGTTTTTTTTTTTTTTCATGCAGGCCAGGGAGATTGAAAAAGAAAGAGCTGGAAAAGGAAAACTGACCAGTAGAAGTGATGACAGGTTTGATGCTTCCATGCTTGGAGAGTGCTTCCATGCACTCTTCTTTTGTCATGTTGAAGATCAGACACTTCTCTATCAGATGCTGCACCTGTTTAACAACATCAAAAACATATGTTACCTATAAAAGCTACCATAATAGACTTAATATATATTAGCTATAGAACGAATCTTATAGCTAGCTTATGATCAGATTATAGTGTAAATCACCATGCGAATATATGATGTAGAAGAATCTCCCATGATTCTTCTGATCCTTGATTCCTGAACCAAACTCTTTTTGTATTTTGTTTGTGAGATTAGCTTAAAAAAGAGAATGGGAAAGCAATTTGATGTGCCTGGTGCAATATGATGCAGCAAACATGGGTGCACAAGAGTCGGGAATATATAGCAACCAAAAGAGGGGATGAGTGCAGGAGTCCCACGTGGGAGATAGATGGTCATTGGCTGAGAGGGGATAAGAGTACTTAATAATCAAATACATCTTCGGCCTTTAACACAAAATGAACCTAAACTTTCAACGTTTTATGCAGTTTATACATTTTTATTTTCTATAATAAACTCTAATATTTAAAAATCATGTATTTATTTGTATTGCACATGTGGCACATCACATGGCAATCTACAAAGCGATCCACATCAAATGTCACGTAAGATGTTAGTATTAGTATCATTTAACATATTTGAATTTAATTGCGTTATTTAAAAAGTTTATTTACAAAAAAATGAAAGCTTATGGACTACTTGTAACAAAATATCAAAAATTCATATCTATTTTATATAAAAAATTGAGAATATATTTGACTATATCATCTCCGCCCTTTGGCCGGCTCCACGCAAGAACCAAGCACCTGCCAATTCCGGGATCTTATAATTACTTGTGTTACTTTGAATTGATAGCTTTAATCCTACTGCTCGGTTGTGTAGAAGAAGATGAAGGGCATAAATTTACTGAAGTTGAAAAGAAACACTTGAGCTTTCGGTGCATCAGAAACCTTATCGTGTTGTGGTATTATTGACAGCTTTGTCTTGTTTCTTCTACAGTTCATCATATTCCGTCACCATGAAAACCAATAATTCATGACAAAACAAACAAATTAACCAACAATATACTAAACACAGAAAGAAAATTATTTCATTCCGTTCTCGGAGATATTTTCTTCCAAATTGATGCCTTCATAGATGCCCTCAAAAAAAGCCCCAATAACCCATCATTAAAAAAAGGAAGGAAATTCATATACAAACTCTTATTTTCTTAATTTGTGTATGTATATCCAAGACTCGTAAAAAAGAATATATATTTACATATTCATATACATACATAGCTTTGAGCTACACAACAAAAATAATTAACTTTATTATTCTCGCTCATTTCAGGTTTCCATTTTGTAATTTCCAAACTAAAATTTCAAGTTCTAACTATTATATGGTTTAATTTGAAGGGAAAAGACATCAAATTGCGATTGTCTATTATTTTCAAAATACAATCAAAAGTGTTTTTTAACTTGAACGAATTTTTTTTTGAATAATTTTGGAAGCGCCCTCTTTTAATAACTAGTTTAGTTCACAGATTAAGGGGCAACGATGCGATTGAAAATTGAAAAAAATTATAAAAAAAAAAGGTGAAAAAGTAAAATTATTCTTTCATTCTTGATTTTAATTTTTTTTATTTTTTTAAAAAACGTATTTTTAAATTTATTTAATCTTACTAAAATCAATTGCACTATTTATCTAAAAATAAAATAGTTCTAAATCAACATAATAAATTTAAAATTTTAGTTTCTAAATTATTTTAATGCGCATTAATACTTATTACACAAGAAAAAGCCTTTTTGCAATTAATTTTTATAATTTTTATTTTAAAAAAATTGTCCAATCAAAGCAATTTCCATGGGTGGTCCGACAAGGGTGTCATCGAATAATTACAGAATAGGTTGACGGCATGTGTAGCCCATGGTAGGTTAGAGTTGCATACGTAACTAAAGATGCTACTGTTTCATTTTTTTTTTTCGCTTTAATGTCAAACTCAACCCATGAATCTGATGTGATTTTAGAGTTAGCTTCATGACGTGTTGATTTCCCATTGGCTTAGTCATTCCTACAATGAAATTTTCATGTCTCTGGCTCTCCTACCAACTTTCTATCCATGACCATTGATAAGGGAGAGCCATCAATTAAGACATTATTTTACAAATACTTAAAAAAAAATAAATACGACGATAATTTATATATAAAATTTATATTCATGTTATATAAAATTAGTTTTAAATTTATGTGATACATACAATGACGGATCTAAGAGTTCAAATTAGAGGGGGCCAAACTAAAAGAAAATTTATAATTTGAAAATTTTTATTTAACATGTAATATATTATTATTTTATCAAAAAATATAGGTGAAATATAACATTTTATGTATAATCATAAACCAAATACACAAAAAGTTGATGTATTAAAATAAAAAAATATGATTATTAAAAATAGAAGAAAGTCGAATACTTTAAAACTTTGCTTTTTGATGTCTCATAAAAAAAAATTGTTTGAGTCAAAAGTTTCAACAAAGTTTCTTTCTACGCAAAGAATAAATATTATCAGCAAAAAACTTTTCTTTATTTTGTTTTGAAATCTTGTTTCAACAATTTTCATTTTTAAATTTTTTTTTCAAAAATGATGTACTAAAAATTGAAATAGTCGATATAAGATCAATCATTCTTTCAATAAGAAAATACACATGAACTTAATCATTTTTTATAATCACAAATTGATGTAAAAAATTTAATAATAAAAAACCTAAACTATATTAATTAATTATTTCTTTTAAAGTTTAAGTGATATATTGTATAATAGTATTTATTTAAGGTTCCTTTATCAATGAACAAAAAAAAGTATTTATTTAAGGAATAAAATAGATAATTAAGTGAAGTTAAAATATTCTTATAAGAATGTAACAATAAAAAATGCTTAACTAGTTTTTTAACAAATATCTAAAGTAAAAAGTTTAAATTAATAACATATATAAAATAATTTAATAAAAAGTAAAATCTAATAATTTCTATCATTATATAAAATTATATTAAAACTCATTGGAAATTTGATAATTAATTTTTTTGCCTTAAAATTTAATTTTTTTATTATTAGAAAGATTGCCATTTTATTTTTCTTGAGAATTATGAGGAGGCAATATTTTTTTTTTGGAGTGGCCACTCCTAAATTAAATCCTATAATATATGCATATGCAAGGCAAATTTAACAAGATTTTAGGGGGGGCCACTTGCTTCAATGTGGCTCCGCCACTGGATACATAGAGATACATTAATCAAACAATAAAGTTATTAATAATATGTATCATTTGGAAACTTCATGAAATAAATTATTATGTTTATGAAAAAACAACATATGTAAATTTAATTTTTTTTATTTGAAATTTGTCTATTACAACACAATAATAGAAAAAAATCATATATAGGATATAATTATGTAAATTTTATAAAAGTTAAATCAAATTCATATTGTAATTTATTAAATGAAAATAGTATATAAAAAAATTTAACATGTTTTTTATTCGAAGAAATTAAAATTTTCTTAGTCTTAAAATCAATCTTGTGTACAATTTTTTTAAAATAAAGATTCTTCAATGAATTTTTGTTGAGCTAAAGTGGAAGTAAATGATTCTTGAGTATTCATCGCTATCTTTGAATGATGTGTCTCTTTACTTGATGATCAATACATCTACAGATGAAATAAAATATATAAATAAAATACTAATCTGCAATTTAATATTCATTTATAACGTATGTTATATGAAAATATGACAAAGATCATTATATTACATAAATGTATACATACTTGTTACAATAATTTTTGACATTCAATTTATGATCAAAATGATACATTTTAGACATGGTAAGCTTAGTACTTCCTCTCAATATTATAGTTTGTCGCTCTTATTTTGAATACGAAAAATTCACTATTGAGATATTCGAATATCTCTCGAATTTTATAATTTTTATTTTCCTAAATCATATTCATAGACATATCATTAAATTAAATTGAATATTGAACTATATTAAAATAATTGTTAACTAATCAATACTTTAAAGGAAAATTTCATAAATATTGTCAACATCTTTATTAATTAAATTCTTAGCTTCTTAAAAATTATAAATATCGCTTTTTAGAACCATTAAATGCTTCAACATTCAACTTGTACCTATAAGATATACAAAATGCTATAATTAAGTTATATATATTAAAATTATAAAATGCTTTTATTATCATCATGAAATAATTTATGTTCAATGTTTTAAATATAGTAAATATAATTATTATTTACCTTAGAATTAGATTGGAGACATCAACATTACATGAGAAACAATGAAAATTTTCATCAAACTGTTTTTGTTGCACTCACATGACATATAATACCAACCAAAAGTTATATCAACTTAATTTTATGATAGTTACTCTGTTGGTAAAAGATTTTCCCTATACATATATATGTGTGTGTGTGTGTATGTGTGTATAGACACAGACACACACCACAAATACAAAAATAGTAATAGACGTGCTAGATCAATTATAATTTAAAATTATGTTGCTATATATTTTATCATAGAAAAAAATATGTTAAATGATAAAAAAAATATAAATGTAGATATTATATTTTGTAATATTAATGTATGGACAAATAAATGATTTGTTATTTTTATTTAATTTTAATCTATATATAGATATAAATGATATGTTATTTTTAAAAATTGAAATAGATAATTGATTTTAAAAAGATAATTGATTTATTTTGTATTTTTAATATATATATATATGTATATATATAAGGAGAGATTTTTATCCTTTTGAAAATTTGAAAATAAAATTTATTATTTTAGTGGAATAAATGCCACGTGTCAAACCTATTAACAATCCACATAAGAGTTTTACTTTGAGTCGACTGCTTCAGCTTATATATTTATATATATATATATATATATATATATATATAGATATATATAAAAGATTATGCTTGTGTCATATAAAATACAAAAATTTTATGTCAAAATTCTCATTGATACGTCAAACATAAATTTTATTTTTTAGCTTTTGTCATATTCATATATTGTTTTTACCAACTTTTAACTTATATCAACTTTATAGCTAATTTTATTTTTTGTCGTTTTCATGTCGTGTCATCATATTGTGTTTAAAATTATCAAATCGAGATGTAACATTAGCCAAGTATTTAAGCTGAAAACATTATCATAGTTGAATTAATTACTTGAAATGATACTAAAATGACAAAGGTTTTCAATGTTTCAATCAAACTCTAATCTACATGTTCCCTCTTAACTTTACATTATCCAAGTGTCTGTAATTACAAATATCATCCATTGACAATAGAATTTATCACCATTTTCATGGTTAAATATATTCCAATAACAACAGAAGATAGCATTTTTATGGTAAATATGCATCATGAAGATATACATATAGTGTTTATTGCTTTCAATCCGAATAAAATAAATTTCAGACTGTAAAACGAATAAAGATACCTGTGATTATACAAATTTATATACACACAGCTCGTCTTTTATATATTATCGGTTGAGTTTTTAAATTTCATCAACAAAGTTAATTAAGATATTGGTTAGTGTTTTTTTTTAATATATTTTAAAAGAATAAATCTACC
Organism: Heritiera fomes; assembly: GCA_032173925.1. Taxonomy (NCBI): domain Eukaryota; kingdom Viridiplantae; phylum Streptophyta; class Magnoliopsida; order Malvales; family Malvaceae; genus Heritiera; species Heritiera fomes. The sequence continues at coordinate 8,996,464 of JAPDPM010000002.1, read as the reverse complement.
ATTCTTCTAATCGCATTGGTCAATATTTAATGGGCTCTTGTAAAATTCAAAGCCGATCAATGTCAAAACCCTTTTACACATATAAGTTAATTATATAAATTATAAAACACATAAAAAAGATACTCGAGCATTTAATTCAATGATAAATACATCATTTACAGGAAGAATGGTATTGGAATATCTATTTTCCGTATTAAGAAAGAGACACTATAATTTAAGTATATAGTTGTGAAGGACAGCAGCTGATTTTCGCAAGATTCTTTATGTTTGGATAAGAGATCCAAGGAAAGGGGCTGAAAGAAAAGGAAATTAATTGAGGGTTTACTTACTTTTGATCAAGAGTGAAAATAATATGGAATAGATAATCAAAATCATACAATATGAGACACTTTAACCAGAAGAATTCAAAATTTAAATTTAAAAGTTTTCTATTCAAATTTTGAGATGGTAGACGATTACTTCTGATTAATTATATAACCCTATATGTACTTGTATTGAAATTACAAAGTGTTATATATATATATATAAGAATTGAGAAAAAAAATGAATAGACAAAGAGGCCTATACACAATAAATTTTAAATATTTCAATCCTAATTTTATTATAAGTCATGCAAAAAGAAAAAAAAATATTTTCATGGGTTTGATTCTTCAAAATATGATTCCAATTCATTTTCATACCAAATACATCATATTAGATGTGACAAAAGTCTAATCCAAAAAACCCTCCCAACCCAAACTAAAACCTGATCAACTCAAATTGACTAAAAAAAATTCAACAACATGACATCAATTTGACTCAAATCAATCCAAACCCAATTCGATCTAAACTCAAATTGATTGAAACTCGACTTAATTCAAATCTAAAATGAAACGATTATTTATTGATCCGAATCTGATATGATCCAAACTTGAAATAATCTGATTTTTTAAACCCAAAGTGATCCGATCTAAAATAGCACAAAATAAATCAGATCCAACTTGTTCATTTGCCACCTTTTACTGATATTGTTCGAATCGATTCGTTAAAATTGCAAATTTAATTGAAATCAAGTAATATGTGTGTGTTTTATAAACCTCCCTAATAATATCATAAAAAATGATACTAATTTTTTTTTTTAATTTTCAATTTTTCAAATTTGTGAATCATATCATTAATGGAATCAACAAACGTTTTACTCATTGTTGAAGGGTTGTTGGTCATCTTCCTACAAGTGCCAAAGATAGGCTGTCACTCGTCATTTGAAAACTGCATGTAGAAGTACAAGAACTGCTAAATCACCCATCCATGGGAAAAACGCAAAGAACACTTTTGTACAAATAATTAGCAGTTTACCCCAAATTTCTAAGTGAAAATGGCGAACATGTATATAAATTTCCTATTGATTCCTCAGTTGCAAACAAAGTGTCAATTCTAGGAAGTCTATATCTGTTTGCTCTGATCTTATTAGATAGTATCTGAGATATGCTGGAGATTAGATCTGTCGATTCCATACAGTACTATGAAAACCTTCTTTAAATCATGTAACATCTTTTTCTTATTCCTAAGCAATTAATTTAAGCCAGGTACAAAATAAAAAAGTGAAACCTTCTGGAAAATGGGTGGGAAAATTTAAAAAAAAAAAACATGCAGCGGAATACGAATATTTAATTTTGATACTATTGTTGCCAATGAGGTCTTGACTTACTGGTAAGAAAGAGGTCCTTAGATTTTGAGATCTCAAGTTCGAGTCTCTTTAAGTGTGAGCTTAAATTAGTCTAGTTATTTACTAATTTGTTTAGTTTGTTAGTTATTTACTAGTTTACCTAGTTTAAGAAATGTGATTTTCATAATTATTTGTTCATAAAATGTAATACGTTGATTGTGATTGTAACTTTTAATGAAAATATATTATTCAAAAAAAATTATTGGTACTATTGTTCATTGTAATCACAAAAAAAATTAAAATTAAAATTTTTTTTGATTAGATTAAATTAAATTATTAGTAATGAAATGGAAATGATCATTACACCATTAATAAATGCTCAATATTAATTGCTTTTGGAAGAGGCACGTATTCAAATACAACAATCAAAGTTGGCCTGACTGTTGAGGGAGATTAAATTCAATATTCGATTCCTTACTTAACTTCTCTTTTGTAACTCTCATGAACCAAAAAAAAAGTATGTATTCAAATACTTTATTATATGCATTCAAATGCTCAAGATGAATTTTCCTTTTAAAAGAAAGGAACATATTTTTATATCATTATGTACATATGGTTATCATAAATAATTTTTTTTTTGGTATAATCACAGGTATTCTCATTCGTTTTATATATAAATAAATATTTATAGAGCTTTTTTAAATATGAATATTTGAATTCTTTTTTTTTGAAAGGTAGGAATATTTGAATTCTTTTTTTTAAAAGTAGGAATATTTGAATTCTTTGTTGTAGGTAATCGAATACCCAAGATTAATTTCTTTTTTGAAAAAAAAATTGTAAATATGCCATAATCAATTAAGGAAATAGAATCATAATCAACATTATAATTAAGTCTTAAAATCAATCATAATCAATTACTGTAATTAAGTCAACTCTAATTAATTGTAAATATGCCAATGTGCCAATGAGGCCTTGGCTTAGTGGTAAGGAGAAGGCCCTGAGATTTTGATGTCTCAGGTTCGAGTCTCACCAAGTGTGAGCTTGAATTAGTTTAGTTATTTACTAGCTTGTTTAGTTTGTTATAGTTATTTACTAGTTTATCTAGTTTGAGTAATGTGATTTTCATAGTTACCTGTTTATGGAATGTAATATGCTGATTGTGATTGTAACTTTTAATAAAAATGGACTACTCAAAAAAAAATTAATTGTAAATATTATGTTAACAATAATGTATATATAGTTATCATAAAATGTATCTTTAAAAGTTTTGTACATAAAGGTATTCTAATATCTTATTGTAAGTATTCGAATGTCTTATTAAAGATATTTGAATGCTCAAGATTAATTTTTCTTTTGGAAGAAATGTACAAATTTTATATCATGATGTAGATATGGTTATCATAAAATGTATAAATTTTTATAGAGTTTTTTATGTGTAGGTATTCGAATCCCTTATAATAGGTATTCGAATATCCAAGACTAATTTCTCTTTTAAAAGAAATGTAAATTATTTCATGATCAATTAAGGAAATAAAATCATAATCAAACTTATAATTAAGTCTTAAAATCAATAATAACCAATTAGTCTAAGTCAACTATAATATTATAATTAATTGTAATAATCAACCTTAATTAATTAGTCTAATTAAGTCAATTGTAATTGATTGTAAATATTTTTTTTTGTTCATAAGAGGTACAAGAGGAAGAGAGAATCAAACTTGGATCTAATCTCTCTCAAATAGGGGTAACAACCACTAAGTCAAGTCTTGGTTGTTAATTGATTGTAAATATTGCATTAACAATTTTGTATATATAGTTATTATAAAATGTATATATTTTTATAAAGATTTGTAGGAATAGTTATTTGAATATCTAATATTCAAATACTAAAGACTAATTTCTCTCTTGAAAAAATAGGTATCCAAATACCTTATTATAGGAATTCAAATGCTTAAGATTAAAATTGTTTTTTGGAAGAAATGTACATATTTTTATATCATAATGTTCATGTGGTTATAATAATATGTACATATCTTTATAAAAGTTTGTACATATAAGTATTTGAATTTTTTATTATAGGTATTCAAATATCCGTGATTAATTTCTAAAACGGTAAGCCATGGGTTTCTTCTCAACAATTCATTAAGAGTAAAATGATCATTCTCATTTTCCTTTTACAAATTTCAAAAATTTTCATTTCTTTATCGATAAATAAAAAATGCATTAGCATTATTAAATGAATATTACTGCTTCACTGAAAGTCTCCGTAATTTTTCAAAAATGGATTCTCCTTTTTTGTTCTTCTAAAAGAGAAAATAATATCCAATTGAAGATTTTCTCTCAAGGATTTAATAAAATATTTGGAATGTAATTCTAATTATTTCAATTTACATTGAGACATAATGAAATACATATGAGGGACGAGCACAGAAATTTTATATGAAGAGTGTTATTTAGATTAATGCACTATCACTATGCATATAATGTCAAACTGAATTTTTTTATGAAGAGTGTTAGAAAAAAATTAAATGTGATGATTACTAATACACATTGATACTCAGTGGTAGAGATCTTATTAAACTGGTTTATCTAGGAAAAATGGATAGACAGGAAAAAATGAATTCATGGTCAATTTAGTTGGTTCGTACAATTAGTTAAAAAAATAATTTTTGTGTCTACGATCTTTTGATCGAATGATTAAAAAAAATTATGATATATTATAAAACTTGAGTTCGAGACTTACGTTTAATTGAAAATTCAAATTTTAACACTTACAGTTATTCTCTAAAAATATAAATTTAATACAAACAAATACAATAGTGAGTTTCTTAATTGGATCAATATGTACAAAAAAAACAAAATCTTACTTTAAATATGCTCGATAGAAAATGATCTCTTATTTTAAGTATTATTTAACAGTGCATGTGATAATCATATAATCTTATTGATGAATTCTAATAAGATACGTTATAATTCTTTAATTTTGTTGATAGGCGAAATGATCCGTACTATATATATTTAGAACTAAAAGATTAGATTTAAGCTTTGTTCAGTATGGTGGAAAGAATGGGATAAAAAAAAATTAATTAATCAAATAATGAAACTACAAAATAGGAAAATTGTTATGAAACATAATCATTTGATTAACTAATTTTTCTTCTTCACCCATTTCTTTCTATTTTACCAAGCAAAACCTTAAGAGTTTAGTAAATTACTTTGATTATGGAATTTAGTAAGTTCAAAGAGTATTTAGCTTGAGCTAGAAGATAAAAGAAAAAGTAACAGGAGACATAAGCACATTAAATCAATTTTAAAAAAGAACCAGTTTTACACAGCTAATAGTACAATCCTGTTTTGAAGCAATACAGAAGAATTGAAGTTCTTGCTTTTAATCTTACTTTTACAACAAACAAGCCTACTTGCAAGGAATCAATCAAATCCCCCCACTTCTTTTTTTTTTTTTTGAATAGGCTATTAATAAAAAATCGACCTCTAGAGCTAGAACAATTGAATGATATCTATGTCGGAAATGCCTCCTTCGAAAATGGCATTATTGTACTATTTTGCTTGAGATGCAAGCAAATTTCAAGACTTTCGGAACAACAATGGCTGCGATTCAGGGTCACTGTTTTTTGAGTCTGAAGGCTTGTTATTACCTGACTCTAGCTCTGCAACTGATGAATCCTCCCCTCTTTGTTTCAGTAATCTCTGGAAGAAACTTGGTGTTTCTTCAGATGATGGATCCGATGCCTTGGGAGCTTCTTTCATGCTCTGAACGTGCTGGAGGCAAACTTGGACTGCATCATGTACTCTCACGAAGCACCAGTCCTTGCCAATCAACTCTACCACACCAGATTTTGTTAAGGTCAAAAGGACCTCCCGGTTTGGATTGGAGATGGCTATCTGCAAAAGATTCGAGTCTTTAAAACTTTGACTTGAAGCTCATAGAATATCTAAAAAATTCAGGCTTAATTGATAAGAGAATTCAACCTGGATGTCCCGTGATCTATATTCATGGTGCAAGTCTTTCAGAGCTTGGACAGCACTAGAGTCGATGTATGTAACAGCTGCAGTAGAATCAAAGGAATATTTGGCTTATAAGAAACTGTACTCCCAACAAAATCTTGTTTTATGCAGGAGAAGAAAGAAGCAAAAGTTACATAGCATCGTTGGACACTCTAGTAACCCCAAATAACCCAAATTCTAAAGCTAGATATGTCACTCGTCTTTCTGACATTGTGCAAAAAAAAATGATCACCTTATGACATGATGAGTATTGTTCATGGAATGAATAAGACTTACGTGCCATCTCTAAAATCACAAAATAAATTCTTTCAACTTCTGGTCCACGTCTTGTCGATTTATCAACCACAACTTCGTATTCTCTTAACCTGACAGAGGAATCAACATTATGTGAATGTAGATTCCCAAATTGGGAAATCAAAATTACATCCCTGTAAAATATTTTGGCAAAGGAAATTCAATGCAAGGTACCAAAGCTAGTTTATTTGTTGAGTAAAGCATGAATCTTACTTGTCTTTGATGTAACTTATGTTTGCAAAATAGATAGGTGCATCAATACGAACAATCACAATTCCATTGTAAGTATACGCTTCCGGATACTGCTGCAAGTTCCGGTAAACAGTGGTGCCAGGAAGACGGCCCAGGACAGCTGCAGTATATGTCTATTTTGTTATACATTTGGCAGATAAAGGTAGAAACATATTGTAGATAATTTAAACATTAAGCTGAATGTGGTTAACGACAAAGCTATATCATGTTGAACTTCAAGCATCAATTTTTTGAGCCAGGTGGAATAAACAAGGAACCTTTCTTATCTATCAATACCCACAGAACAGATTTTTTACCTATGTATGAACTACTAGCATATGTTTTCGTTGCACAACTGCTCAGAAACTGATCTTTGGTAGTCTCAAGCAAAGTGCAGTGTAAACATGAAATATCTATTACTGAAGTCCACAACGTGCAGTTGTGCGGTGGATAGGTGGAAAAGACAGGCAGAATTAGAATTTCACAACAGATTATATAAGTCTGCAGAGTGGAAAGGCAAAGAGGAATATTGAAGTTGATCCTGATAGATAACCTAACACTGAGTATTGTTGTAGCGATAACGAAGTAAATTATCATCATCAATTATGCGAAAAAAAGATTATAGTAATGATCTCAGATCATCTAAGCTCAGAAAAAGTAGAAATTGAAATGCTAGGAAAGAAGAGCAACATGGCACATGACAATTCAAGATAGGTGTGGGTGAAATCCACTTACCAATATGAGGATTTGCTGATTCGTGAATAACAAAGGCAAGTGAAACACCAACCTGAAATGTCAATTAAAATTAAAATTACACCTTGTGTTATGTGAGATTAAGATCAGAAGCAAAATTCAACATTTGGGATTAAAATCATAGCTGATAGACGAATTGTCTTTGAAAAGAAAATAACAATAGTAGTGAGTACAGCTGAGGAGATGTGGAAGAGTAAAGTTATGAAAAAAAATTCCACATAAAGCTTATAGATGCATACATTGTAGCATGTAAATACAAAAATGCTAAAAAACCATAGTGTTGATTTGACTGGCATATAAAAGTCCATGCACGTTAGTGCAGATACTTCTAAAGTACATACCCCAACAAGGACACCAATCTCAATTCCAAGAAACAATGTTGTAGTACTTGTAATGGTCCAAAGAAGAAAATCTTTCTTATCTACATGCCATAAGAAAATTGCCTCCTCATAATCCACCTGAAATCATTAAAATGCAGAAGAAACAAATTTCAACCAAAGATCTGATTAAACAAATCAATTACTTAACAGGATACCAATTTCTTTTTACTCTGGTTGATTTGATATGCATGGAAAACTAATTGTATGATCCAACATCCATTGAAGCATAAAATGTTGTATAATCTAGTTTGAAAAATGTTCCATCAGAGGCTTGTCTCTTACTTACCAGGCCTATAACAGCAGAGATTACTATAGCAGCCAGAGCACACTGAAAAGGTCACGAAGTGCACATAGCCATAGTTAGCATTCACAACAATATCTCTTTTAGATAATTGGAATGATACTAAAATAAAATCAAGCCATACACAACAAACTAGGAAATCCAACATTTGAGTCCATGGATCCCACAATAAATGACCAAATTCACACAGTGAGGGGAAAAGAAGCATAAATGGCAGATGCATATAGATCGTAATAATTTATCTGGGAAAAAAAGAGTCCTTGTTTATGCTTTGTTCCCCATAAATAAATAAAACACACAAACTTGAGAACTTACCTGTGGTATGTACTCAAATAATGGAGTCAAGAACAAAAGAGCACAACCCATTATGATTCCTGTTATAATTCCAGATACGCCAGTTTTCGCTCCACTCTCATGATTCACAGCTGACCTGGAGAAGGAACCTAATGACATGTACAACAAAAAATTCAATTAACTCGACTTCAATGAACAGATGGAACAGAAACAGTCAAACATAGAATCAAGATTCAGTTTTTCAGTACATATTCAAGAACTCTCACCTGTTGTGGGGTATGCTGAAAAGAACGAACCAAAGATATTGGCAACACCAAGACCAAACAACTGTTGACAGATAAGAAAAAATTCAATACAGCTTTCCTTTGGAGAAAATTTAGCAAACACAACTTTTTACTACCAACTTTACTAAATGTAAAGAAAACTAAGCACTAAGCTAAGCAATTAAGACATCATATTCCAATTGAGAAACCTATTGAACTTGTAGTTCTCACAAATGGTAAAACTAGAAGCATACAATTATATTGACAAAAAATTCATCCATTAACGACATTAGTTCCAATCAAAAAGGATGTTTTTTAACCAATTGAATATACAGAAAGGAACATATTCAAATTTGAATGTTGACAGATAGCACTTATACCAGGAGAGAGAGATTTGAGACGTTGAAACTGATGGTTCATTAGTTCTATAGTTAGCAATCAATGACTGTCAAGAAAGCCAAAGAATAGACCCAACTTATGTAATTTACTAGATGGTTTGATCCTGTGCAGGGTAGGCCTGGCATGTAGCGAATATTAACATGCAAAAGTGATTTAATATAGAGAAGAAAATCATGTCTTAATAGAGAAAGGAATTAATTATTCACCAGCAAGTATATAGGGAGTTGTGCTATATTTTAACACTATATACCTCTTGATTTGAATCCAGCTCATACCCATTTTTCGCTGCCAATGCTTTGGCAATCCCAACAGATTCCTAATATTCAAAAATGGCATATTACCATTACCAGTCACAAAATATAATTGAAAGCATACATTCCTATTAGCAGAATGATTCACATAATTCCTTACCAAGATAGCTACACCAGTAATGAGAAGTGCAGTTGGAATTAAGGATTTTGCATACTGAAAGCTTTTAGGGATGGAAAAGCTGGGAAGACCCTGAGGTATATCTCCTACCTAAATTAACAGTGCAACATTCTTTATCAGCTTTGGTTATGAGAATGTCTTTTTAATATAAACATAGGCTCCAATTATCATTTTACTAAACTAATTAAGCCAAGGTATGCTTCCTGATTTAATAACCAATAATTTGTAGCAAGTTCATTTACATCATTCTCACCAAAGTAATAGATGATGGATGATATATCTTGACAAAAGTTGTACCCAGAACAACTGCTGTCAGGGGACCCATTGCTCGCAAGAACCTCAGGTGCTTTTTTGATTTTCCCTACACATGAAACATCAAATTTATTAAAAAAACACACATTTTAAAAGAAAGATTAAAGGGTTTTTTTTTTTTGGAAGAAGGGGGGGGGGGGGGGGGGGGGGAGGAGTGAGAGAGAGAGAGAAAGAAGAAAGGAGTTTTGGTACCAGATGCTTCATGGTCAGCAGTATCGCAAGAATTATAGATCCCATTACAAAAGGGGGCCATGAGAACTACAAAATGAAAACACCACCTGTGGTTAACGAAAGGAATAAATGAGTTGTAGCAGAAAGCTTAACACAGTTAACAAAGTTAAAGGAAAATAGAAGGATGTTTCACTAATCACTGTAAACAATGCAACCAAATAGAGAGCAAAGGAAGATTTAAACAGTTCAGCAAATAAGCAGGGTCAAAGCTCAAACACTGTTCTGGTTCAGATGCCTAGAATTTATGATCTATCAAAGAATAAAGCTTATATGTCACCATATGAAAACACAGTTGATAAAGAGTTCAAAACTCTTTCCACTGCAAGATATAACTTAGTAAGTAGCCAAACTTGTATTAAATGGTGAAAATATATGCAACTTTTTGAAGTCTAAAATGAAATTGTCAATTATACACTTACGAAGTAGATTATTTTAAATGCCAGTGATAAGGACAATGCCTTCTTTAATCGATGTATCAACATAAGATATATTGCTGTAAATTCAATACCACTTGGGCGTGCAAAGATTACCTCATCAGCTCCAGATATTATGCTCTTGATTATTGGCACAATCTCGCTGCTTCGATCAACATCATACCCCAAAAAATACTTTGCTTGAGATAAACCAATTACAATGGCTGAAGCTGTTGTGAAGCCAGAAATCACAGAATGACTAATGAAACGAATAAGCCATCCAAGCCTGTAAAAAAGGGGGGTTGGTGAATAACTGTCTGTTTATAGGAAAAGGAAATGGAAGAGATGATCATAACATAATGCAGAAAGAAGTTCTATATTATAGTTCTCCTTTTTATGGTTTTAGATAAAAGCAGCATAACCTCATTGAACTTATAAAAAAAAAAGCAAGTATGATTGAAGTCAATAAAATTGTATAGCCCCATTCTAGCCCCATTCACCAGTTCTGCCACTCTCAAAAAAAAAAGGAATAAGCTACATGCTAAATAGTTGGTTAAAACAAGGTGCTTCAGCTTGACCTGGTCCATACAAGGACAAAGCAATAATACCCTTTTGAAGTTGATTATCTAGTGACTCAAATTTTACCCTCAATTGATGTTTGAAAACTGGTGCCAAGGGCATTTTATGTTCTCAAGATAGGACATTAGGATTCTCAACAATTCAACCAGCTAATGTTTGGTTCCAAGAAAAGAAAACTTTCGGCGTGAAAATTCAGCCAGTTGATAACTTTTCGTGATGGCTGGGAAGAATACAGACATACTTGCATGATAAACAAGTTATCAGTCACTTGCACATGCAAAAGCAAAATTTAGATAATAAAAAAGATCAGTGCTACCGCAATAGCCCCATTATGCATTCCAGGATTCCAACCATCAGTGCCAACAATATAGCAAGTTCTGTGTATAATGCATCTGATGAATCAGCCATTCCACTTAACACATTGGAGACCAGGAGGGAAACCAATGCAACTGGACCAACTGCTAGCTGCCGAGATGACCCAAATATGGCATAGATAAATACTGGCACAAATCCAGAGTCTGCCTTGCCAAAACCACATAACATTCAAAGTGAATAAGATTCAGAATAAAGATTATTAGTAAAAGAATAATAGCCATCAAATTGTCAATGTTTAAGAAGGCAATAATAGACCATCATACGACACTGCCACATAATAAGAAATAGCCAAAGACAACAATAGCAACAATTAACTTTGCAATTTAAGAATTCACAATGCATTGTAGATGCATATATGTATGTATGTACGTTTGAGTATTGGTTGAAGTTGGCATGCTATCATATAAAATTTTGGATAGCAAAACTTTAGAAAACTCCGTCCTTCTACAGTATTGTGTGAAGTTGAGTTGTAAATTCTTCATCCCTTTTTGTACTCTTTTACCAAGAAAAAAACTCATTAATATGTGAAGTTAAGTTGTAAAAGTATTACATTATTTCATGACAAACTTCTTTAGGATAAACATAATCCAAAAGAACTTGTTTTGTAAGCCACTTACATAGCCCATATATGGGTTCAAGCCCAGCTAATTTTGCATATGACATTGCCTGGTGACATATACAAGAAATAGTCAAAACCCCAAGTCAGAAATTTACATACCAGATATCTCTAACACACAGTTGAATAAATCTCAAAAAGATAAGTTGAGTCAAGAAATTCATAAACAGGCATAAAAAAGGCAATATTGTATAAACTCTAGGAGCTTCAAAATGATTTTTTTAGGAAAGTGCCAAAACCATGAATTTAGAATCCAATGTTTCCAGTACAGCAAAAATAATGCGAATAGACACATCAAGCTAACATAGAATCTGATCTCTTCACTTTGATTTCTTTTGGTATCTTAAAGAAAAGCCAATTGAAGCTTTTAAAACAGTGATTGAAGTAAAACTTTTTCTCTTTTTACGGTTACGTAATCTGGCAATAACAGCGAATTTAGAAATCAAATCAGTCCAGTGATCCAATAAAATTATTAAACCAATCAGAACCTGTAAATCTGAAGCGTGTTCTGATTTAACCATGATGTGATGTCAATTTAAGAGTCATATAGAATTAGATAAGCATGGTTGAAAGAAAAATACGCAATTGTAAACGGAAAAACATTCCATTTTGTTGCCTAGAAATTGACGAAACTGAAATGAAAACCAAAACCAAACAAATCTGTTTGGTTGCCAAGAAAAAAAAAGGCTCCGTTTAGTTTAAAAAATCAAATCATAATAATTCAATCTTTCGCTTTCTAAAACTGAGCCGATCATCTCAGAAGAAAAAAGGAAAGCAAAAAAGAAAGAAACTGAACCGGAAAAAAATTTTAAAAGTTTGTTAGTAAGCTGAGGTACCAAAAAAAACTACATTAACGGTCGTAATTCCGTTTTTCTTATCTTTTCTTGCATTTTCCTTTTCATTTTCACAATAACCAAACAAACATTCTTCTCCCTTTTTCCGTGATTTAAATCGAGTTTTTCAAGTCGGGGAAAGGAATCACCTGCGGAACCAGCATGACACCAACGGTGGTACCAGCCATGAGATCAACCTGGATATAATCCCGCCATCTATACGTCCGAATCCAACGGCAACAAGGAAGAAACATCTCGATCCAGTCAATAAACGTCATTCCTTTGATTTTTCTCCGCCATCCAGAAAACAAAGAGCTAGACCAAAGCGAAGATGATGAAGAAGAAGCACCGTCCGAGCTCCCATACGGCGTCGTGCCAGGGTGCTGGAGCGGGATGATTTTAACGGGTCGGATAGGCATGGAGGGTCCGGAAGAGGTGAAGGTAGAGTAAGTTAAGTCGCCGGCGCTAGGGGATGCGTAGGTTATCTCCATGCGCACGGCGGTGCGTCGTCAGATTGAGAATCGAGCCGAGGCTGAGGGTGGGTTCTCTTTTAAGAGCGCGTGGGGCGTGCGGACTGTGGCGCGGTTGGCATCTGTGGTGGAGGGAAATCGGAACTGCGGCGCCAGGCTGCTTACTTTGAGAGGGCCCGGGCCCGGAGGTGACGTGGTTAAAGAAAATTATGCGTGGAAAAAGAGAAACGTGAAGGAAAATGTAAAGCAATGGAATGTACTATACGGAAAGGATTGAATAATCTGGTCATTTCAAATAAATACAGTAATTTGCTTGATTATTTTAATTATGTTTGTCTCATATTTATTTGTATTAAATATTTAAAATATTTTCGAACAAAAAAATATTTAAAATATAAAAATAATTGTATCATATTTTATGTGACACGTTAAACAAAACTAGTTTTTTTTCTTTTTGTGAAATTCATATAATTTTTTAAAATTTTTAATTTATATCATTTTTATTATTTTTACATATTGTTTTCATATTTTGTTATATTATTATCAAATCTCAAGAAAGTTTATAATTTTTATTTAAATAAATTAAAAATTATATTTTTTTAAAAAATCATTTATTAATAATTCTTAAAAAATATTTATTATTTAATTATTATATGTTATTTAAAATATATCTTTTTAATGATTATCTTTGAATTTCGGGTGCATTAAGCTAATTTTTTGCACTTTTTGTCTCCTCTCTTTGGAATTTCAAATTTGTATAAAATCATGACCATATTCATGAATCTTATTGACTTATTCTAATCTTATTTTCAATTTTTTTTTAATCGTATTTTGTTTTGTTGAAAAATCATTCTTACTACTTGCTACATGAAATTACAACCGGTGAATCATCAAATATATATATATATATATATATATATATATATGTTAAAATCTACAAGTACATATACTAGTATTTTTATTATATAAGAATTTTAGAAACGAAACATTAATGAAACTTAGCATCGTAAGCTTGAAATGTTTAAGAAAAAAACACAGTATTTCTTAAGTCATGTTTAGTACATAAGATGATAGATAAAATAAGATGATAATCATTATATCTTATGTTTAGTACACACATTGAGAGGAAGATCGTATTGTAAAAAAGATTAGTCATTTTCCTAGTATAAGATGATTCAATTCTCTCCAAATGATAAAGATCATTTATAATCCTATGAGATTAGAAATAAATACTTATATTTTTATCATTACATTTGATATTATTTTTTCATAAAAAAAAACGTACCGATATTATAATAGAGGAAAAAATTACAAATGATGAAATTTCAACTTCAAAAAATTACATGAACTAATTAAATTGAACTACATATTTTTAATTAAGATATATACAACATAAATATATAATCTCGTCATCAATATTTATTTTCAATGGAGAAATCACTATAAGAAAAAATATTTATATATTTTTTAATTGAATGTATTTAGAAAATTACGAAATAATAAAACATCACTCAACGAAATAATATATTTTTTTTTCTTAAGAGTTTTAAAGGACATCCATCGTTATCCTAAGTTCCCAACCTCTTATGAAGTCAAAAAATTCCACTAACAGTATATTAGATAAGTATATTAGATAATTATTCTTGTTTTATACTATTTTTATAATTTCCAAGATTTTTACAAACCAATCGTTATATTTAATAATCTACTCATATTCATCATGCACAAAAAGTTTTAAATTAATCTGATATCCTTATCATTTCAATTGAAAATAACATATTTTTCAATATATATTTAACTGTTGAAATTTTATATTTATATATATATGTGTAAAAAAATTAATAGTTAAATATAATTTACTTAAATAGAGTATAATACTCAAAAATTATAGATGGTATAAAAAAATATAAAATCGTGTAAAATTAATTTAGTTTTACATTTATGTAAGTGAATCTTTCTTTATATAAACTACCTCTAATTATATTATAACCCAATATTATACGAACTAAAAAAAGTCAAGAGTCATCTAAGAGCTTACAATTAGTAAGAATTTGCATTTACTATATTTTCCATTTGTTAAATTCCTTACTTATGGCTGAATTTTCCAGGTATACATAAGTTCTAGAATTTGTTGGTAGAAAGGCCATCATACTTACAAGCTTCTGTCTACAAAGCATGTGCCTGTGCATGTTCAGGTTTGTGACTGAATTCATAATCGAGATGAACAAAAGCACGCTCGATCTCAGGCAGCAGCTCGAGCTTCTCTTGCAAGGACTCTCCAATATCATGAGCTTCTTGCAATGGCATGTCTGCCGGGAGTACAATATCAACCTCCACAAAGTAGTGAGACCCGAAGGTGTAAGCTCGGACAGTGTCTATATGTCTTATGGCCTTGTGGTGGTTCCAACAGAGATAGGTTAGTTTCTGAAGATATTCTGGAGCAGCCGATCTTCCGACCAGTGAGTTCACATTCTCTAATACTGTCATTGACCATGTGCGGATAGTGTACAAAGCCAGCTGCAACATCCAGGTTTATATCATGAGTCAGAAGTACATGCTAACTTTTTTAAGTTAAATGTGATCTGAGGATTTGATGATTCCCAAAAATCTACATAACATTGAATCTTTTATTGTAGATATAAAGAAGATTGTGACAATCTTACCTTCAAAACATTTAAAGAGATCTCAAATATTCAATGAGCTTATCGTCCATATTAATCACATGAGGACAGTTTCAAGATCTCTAAAAACCATGCAATCAACTAATCTTGTAAATGGTTACCTATGGCTTGATCTGTACAGTATTTGTAACTCTTTTATAAACCCAAAGCCATAATACTATAGTTATAGTGAATGTTAGCAGTTCTAGTGACATACAGGAAAACACTATTTCCTTTATTATTCATGCCACCAACTGACCGTCAAGGACAATATAGATCAAGACCAAAAAGAAGGGTAAAAAGGCCTGGGAAATGAGGGAAGATTTTACTTACAATGATAGCTCCAACAGGGTCCATCCAATCCTCAATGTAATTAGCAAGTAGCACAGCAGCAAGGCCGATAATGTTTGTGATAACATCAAAGAAGTGATCCTGAGCATAAGCTTTGACGATTTCGTTGGTAAATGTGCGACAATAAAACATCAGCAGAAGCTTTACCAAGGTTACTCCAAGCATAATGCCTACAACCCACCTCTCTTGCTCTTTTGTCAGGTTGAATTCATTCTCCTGGGGCAAAAAAAAAATAAAGATGTTGCATTGCCATTCCAACTATATAAGCTGTCATCCTCTAATATATTAAAAGATCTATTGAATGGAGAAGAGAACTTTAATGCACAATCAAAGTTGACTCACATCTGATACCATTGTTTGCACTGACTCCAAGATTATCTGCAGTCCGAGAGTTGCCATGACAGAGGCAAAAACAAGGATACCCTGCAGAAAATTTACCAGTTTTAAGTTTTTGAGTGTTATTAAATATCAACAGTTCACAACACTAGTGCATCTTTATAACACTTCGAAACTTTATTTCATGAAAAGGGACAAACCAATCGATACTCATACTTCTATGGCTATGCACCAGCAGAAGATGCATATGAACATGCACAAATACAAATAGAATGATGCATATACATATGCATATATGGATACCTATGTCTAACATGCATATTTCCAATTTTCTATCTAATCACTAGCCTTTCAGTCTATGCTACATTAGAGCATCTTCATGAGGCAAGATTTCATGTGTCCAAATCAATGTTACAGAGGCATTATCAAAACATCCACCATATCAACTTGTTTTACTGCTTATCAGATCTGATTTATAACATATCCTTTGATGAATTAAAATAATAAACTGCATCCTAAGCTTAAGGTAAAAAAACCTGCTTAAATATGTTAGAAGTCAAGCACTATGTTCATACTCCAGCTTCTTGCCAGTATAGTACGGGAGATAATAATCTCCCAGTTTACTGATATGTAATGGATTAGGAGTTTGCTTTTGGAATGGCAAACTCAGATCGAATGATGTTTCAGAACCAGTAGATATGGCATTAGCCTCCACTTCTAAGAATAGTCTAAGTTTACTGAACACTTTTCTGTAAACATCTCATCTACATGGTGACTTGAGAAAGGTAATCAAATTCATTAATTAATGTCTGTTATTAATAGAAAATGCCCAAAGATTTAGAACTATCCTCAGAACACAAGATTGGTAATTTAGCTGATAACCTTTGCCAATATTGAGGTATAAATTCAGAACGCATTCCTTGTCAAGTAATTGCTATTAATGAAAAGAGGTCAGTTAGCGAAATGATAAAAATGAATAACAAAAGCACAGCAGTCAGATGACCTTAGCTAGGAAGTGCCACTTCATTGATCATGCCCTAAAACTGATATGGCACTTGATTACAACAAGAAGGTAGCAAGAATACTGACCAGTGGCTGCATTCTTTTCTTTCCAATTGGGTACTGATACGGGTTTGGTGTTGACATGGAAAATGCAGTAAACCAGAGGATGAAGCCAGACAGAAGATCAAGAAGAGAGTCTAATGTGGATGCAATTATCGCTAATGAGCCACTTCTGGCAGAAGCATAAACTTTAGCAGCAAAAAGAACCATGTTCGCAATATTGGAAATTCTAATGGCTAGTGTCTCACTTTTAGCCAATTTTTCTCGCTCTTCCTGCAATCACAGCAACAAAGTTAAGTATAATACTTCTTTAATCTTATTATCTAGAGAGAACAGAAGACATCACAGCAAACCTTTGACATTCCAGGAATAAAACCACGCTCAGCTAAGGCATCCATTTCATTAAAACCCTCAAGCATTTCTACCTGCTGCTGATAGTATTCAGCCACGTTATCTTCTGAACCTGAAACCATCAAACAAAAACCATTAAGATGCATTCTTGTAACTTGTATTATTCATTTGCAGGAGGTGTGTCACTTGAAGAATAATTCAGCATCGAGGCCATTCACCAAAGAGCATTGTTTAATAGACGCTTAGACTACAAACTAAGCTATGCATAAAATCTTTGATTCCAACTAAAGAATTTCGTCCATTCGCTTCGTTTTCCACACATGGTGAAACCATTATGTACAAAAAGGAAAAGAACATGTTAGTTCAACACAAATTATACATAGTATAAGAAAATGCATCCAAAGAACACTTTCGGCTCCATTTGGTTGGCTCTTTTGCTTTTTGCTATTTGTCTCTTGTTTTGAGTTCATTTTTTTTTGTTTTACACTTTCTATTGCAAAAAGCAAAAGCACCAATCAAACGCAGCCTTAATAATTTCAAAAGCACAAGAAACATGATATAAACGTCATACATACACATCCTAAGGAGCTAAAAAACTCCACTCTTTCCGGAGTATAGCTAAAAAACAAAGTCCCAGACATTTCATAACTTCAACATATACAAATAAAAGCAAATCGACAAACAAGTCAGTTATATTCACACACAAATACATGCAGTTCTTTTTTATATATAAAGAAAGGCAGTAAGAACCCAACTGACAAAGTTCATTTAACTTGATCAAGAAAACTAGCAATCTTTTTACCAAACTTTCCTTTCCAAACTTTTAAACTAAAGCAAACAAACACAGAAAAAACATAAATAAATAAATAAGCAATCACATAACATCAACCTCAAAATAAAGCAATCCAATTGTCAATTTTCACCGAATCATGAAAATTAGCAAACTTCTACCATGATTTCCTTCAAAACCTCGGGCATACCCCATGATTAAAACAACATTAAAAAACAAGATTTCACATACCTTCCTCTACCAAGAAAAACACCCAGCAAACTTTTAATCACTCTTTCGCCTCATATAGAGATATACGAAGCTAGAGCTCAAATTTAAAGAGCAAAACACAATATTTCCCTTCTTAAATTTATTAAAGTTTTGATGCTCAAAAACACTGAAGAATACCTCAAACTCATAGCAGCCATACACAGAGAATAAATAAATAGTAAACTTCCATTAAAATTAAATAAAGAAGATACCCGTTTTAGTAAATTCATAACCAAGCATAATAAAGAATCGAATTTGGTAATTAAAGGTAAATAAATAAAGTCCCAGATACCCAACAAAACTAAGGAGCCAAAACAGTTGTAAACTTAAATATAAAACACAAAAAGGAAAAATAAAAAATGTTATTTTGACCTAAAACCCCAAGCAGTCCACAGATAATAAACTAAAAGAGAAACTTCCACAAAGAAATTAACAAAAAAAATACCGATTTAAGTAAATTCAAAACCAAGCACAAAAAGAATAGAATATTGCTAATTAAAACTAAATAAACAAAATCTCCGATACCGAATGAAAACTATTAATAAATTAAAACTATTTTTTAAGTTAAATAAGAAAAAAAAGTAGTGGAAGTGACCTAAAACCCCAAGGCAGTCATGGAGGCTACGAGGAGGCTTTTTATCTTGGTGTTCAGGAGATAACTCTAAACCATCAAAGTTCAACCGCCATGACCGGTCACCATTGCTCTGATGTGTCAATAGTGACAGCTCTTCGTCGCTTTCACGCGCCACCGTCTCTACCATTTTCCTCTCGCGCCTGCAAAGAAAAAGGAGTTTGAGATTTGTTGAGTGTAATTTGATTTTTCTTTTTAGGGGTAGATGTTTGAAATTTGAAGGAAAGACGAGGGCATTTCGGGAATGTGGAAATCTCTTGACGGCCTACGGCCCTTAAAGTTAGGTCGGAGTGAAGGGAAGATTTATAAAGGGTTGGGTATACACGGGAGACTTGAGAGTTAGAAATGACACGTGGACAATGGAGATGGAATAGAAGGTAAGTTTTATTTGATCTCAAGGAAGTGATCTAGAGAAAGAATGATCTGAGCCACGTATTCTTTGTCATCTTTTGATGAAATTCGTTTGGTGGGCCCAGGGGCT
Source organism: Heritiera fomes (assembly GCA_032173925.1). Classification (NCBI taxonomy): domain Eukaryota; kingdom Viridiplantae; phylum Streptophyta; class Magnoliopsida; order Malvales; family Malvaceae; genus Heritiera; species Heritiera fomes. The sequence continues at coordinate 8,976,709 of JAPDPM010000002.1, read as the reverse complement.
TTATCCGCAGAAAGGATAGTATACGGCTATGGAGCCTAAATTCTCGAGACGTGATGAGTTGTCAATTGATTATTGGTTGATGGTCAATAATAAATTTCATATTTTAGCCATAATGGGATTCTCGGTTGGTCCTTACATTAATTAATAAATGGGCATTTAAGTCACTCTCATTCTATAGTTTCCGTCTGTTAATAAGAGATCACTTCATTAATTGATAAATTTTTAAAAAATATATTTTTAAAAATAAATAAAATTTTTTATTAATATTTATTTTAAAAAAGTACATAAGTTTAAATTTTATTCATTAATAAAATAAAATAAAATTTTATATTTTATAATTTATTGATATAATATTAAATACAAACTCTTACTAAATTAATATTTTTAAAAAATGATGTGATAGATTGATGTTTATATTTTATTAATGGAGTAAAAAAGGTAATATATTAAATATGATTGTTTTTTAATTATATTTTTTTGGTATGTCAAAATCGTACTTTTTTTTATTAATATTTATTTTAAAAAGTATATATATTTAAATTATATTTTTTATTAATAAATGGGCATTTAAGTCACTCTCATTCTATAGTTTCCGTCTGTTAATAAAAGATCATTTCATTAATAGATAAATTTTTAAAAATTATATTTTTAAAAATAAATAAAATTTTTTATTAATATTTATTTTAAAAAGTATATATATTTAAATTTTATTCATTAATAAGATAAAATTTTATATTTTTTTATTTATTGATATAATATTAAATATAAACTCTTACTAAATTAATATTTTTAAAAAATGATGTGATAGATTGATGTTTATATTTTATTAATGGAGTAAAAAAGGTAATATATTAAATATGATTGTTTTTTAATTATATTTTTTTGGTATGTCAAAATCGTACTTTTTTTTAAAATTTGATTAAAACATTCATGGCAAAGAAAACTTTTCAAAGAAAATGGACCTAAAATGAATTTAAATTTGGTACCACTATAAATTCATCTTTATCTCTTTTTGATTTTTTGTTTTATTTAATCCATGGAGATGAAAAAGTGGTGGCAAAGCAAAGAAAATGACTTCTGAAAATGTTTATCTAACTAGACATTGAAACTATTTTTTAATTTGGCATACCAACCGTTGGTGGGTTAATAATCATTTATTATAACACTTAAAATGGCATATTTAATAATCAAAACTTGATTTAGCATTAATTATTTTTTAAAAAAATTAAATGTAAATTTTAAATCTCTTTCCCTTATATCTTTATATGTTAAATAGCTTGTAATCTAAAAATGAATCGACATGTAGACTTGCTTGGGTTTTTTTTAAACTAATTTTAGAAGTTAAAAAATGGGTACTTGGGTTTTGAATTACCTTTTTTTTTCGATTTTTACAAAAAAAAATCTAATTTTTTTATTAAAAATGTTTTTAAATTTTAAACTGTTAATAGATATTTGAATAGTTTTATCTAAAACAGTAATGTTTATAAAATAAATGGTTGTTAATTAATGTACAATTATAGCTATTTATTTGTGATTCTCCAAGTTCTATACAATAAAAATAGATTTTTAGTATGGATTACTCTACTTTCTCTAATTAACAAAAATAAAAAAAATAAAAAACCTCTAAATACTTTGTTGTATCTTATTATAATTTGCTTACGTATCAAATATTATTATGCTAAGAAAGTAGAATCTACATGTCTCGAAATCATATTATTTACTGTTGTTTTCCTAACACTAAGGAAAGAAAAAGACATATTTATTTATAATTTTGAATTATACATTCATGTTTGGTAGGTATAAGTAACCATTTTTAATATTACTACTATTAAAAATGGCTCGAATCCGGATTAGTCTTATACCAAAAGTATAGGAATACCGAATGGTCTAAACAAAAAAAAAATATCACTACTATATCTGTGTAATTGATTGCTGATTAATATATAGAAAAGAATTTTGACTAACTTTAATTACATTAACTCTCTCAACATTCAAAACTAACCTTTACTAAAAGAAAATACCAAATAAGTCCTTCCAGGTAAGTCACGGACTCCACATATTAATACTACAATGGTCAATAAATGATAAAAGTCTATCGTACAAACACATGTGACTTCACATTTTTTATTAAGAGATTAATTACATAAAATATTATAATCATAATTACGAATTATATTTATAGAACTTGTAATTATATAAAAATCACTTAAATTAACAAATTAAACTAATAAATAACCAAACTTAATAATTAAATTCAAATTCACATATAATGAGATTTAAACTAGAAATTTCAAAATTTTAAAGTCTTTTTTTATCACTAAAGTCAAAATCTCATTAGTACAAATGTGACTTCACTTCTTAATGATAATTTTGGTGCTAAATTAGTGAAAAGCTATTAGATTATATATGTTCATATGATAAGTTTAAAAATTTTTCATTTTTTTATATTTTTCTGTCAATATGAAAACAAAATTAACATCATATATCACACCACCATAAATGTATATAGTTTTTTTTTATTATAAATACGTATAAATATGGCTATCGAATTAACCTTTTTTTTTCTAAACACCATGAACTTCAATAATCAAGGGAATTAAATCAAACAATAAAAAAGTATAAAACACAAAATTGAACCAATGACATAATAAAATTCTCCTGCTAAATTGATTCCTCTATATTGCCCTGAATTTTGTGTTGTTCCCTTTGATCTTCCATAATACTATGCTTTGATTCCTTCATATCACTTTTCAAAGCTTTACTTGATCATGGCATATGACATGTTTTATGAATCATTTGGAAAAGCATTGGCTTCACTTGAGAAAGTGAACTTTATAAATTAAGTTAAAAACCATATATATATATATATATATAAATATATGATCTAACAAATTTGATAGAGAACATATATATATATATATATATATATATATATATATATAGGATAATTATTAAATAGATCACCGTTGGAGTTTTTTTCCTCCACAAGCCGTATAAAGATCGTAACATATGTCTTATAAAAATAAATAACATAGAACATGTGTCATGATTCTAATTTCGTTTGTGGAGTAACAAAATTTCACTAACAATGTATGGAGTAATTATCCATATATACACACCCACAATTATAGTTTTAGTTGATATGTTATGCTGAAAAAGATCAATTTAATTTCAAGCCTTGCATTTTTTGTAACACAAAATTAGGTTTGTGAAGATTTTTGTGAGTTAATGCAGAGAATGGTATCAAATTCTTTGGTTTGTTGAGTTGCATCCCTTGACAAGATTCAACATTGCTATCTTTAGTGATGGTGGCAAAGTGGCGTGCATATAGAATCCATTGTATTTGTTAGGCAAGGAATCCATTATTTATTCACCTCTAACAATGGAAAAGAGAATCTCTTGCTTCAAGTGAATGCTTTTGATTTAATAAAATGCTATGGAAATAGCTTAAGATCAATCATCTACAACTATCTACAGATTGAAGAACTGACATGAAAAAAGGGTACTGTGGCTGCTGGGATTCGAGCCCAGGTCTCCACGGCCACAACGTGGAATTCTTACCACTAAACTACAGCCACAATGTGCACGAGAAGATTGTTTTTCCAATATAAATTCCTTGTTGCTCAACCAAGCCCTTGAATCTTAATGCATTCAATTTTCAGTTCTTTTCTTTTCGGGCAGCATTTTTTTGTTGTTTCTGACAAACTAACCTTTATGTTTGAATGAAATCAATGTCATACTCGATTCAGTGAAATTTGGGCATGATTGAGTTATTTATTATGGAGTCGAGTTTAAGCTATGCTACAATGAATTAAGCTAAATTCAAATACTTTAATATTTGACTTGAAAAAATTATTATTTTAATTGAGTTTTTAATTTAAAAAATTGTTAACAATTTAATATGTATATGTAAGTATATAAAGAAAATATAATATTTATATTTATATTTATAATTTTCAAATTTATTAAATTAAGTGACTTAAGTAAATTATGATTTGAATTCAAACATGAGAAGAATTAAATATGATTAAATTTGAAACAAGTTTCAAATTTCAAATTTTTATTTAAATCAAACTCTAGTTGGATAATATATGGATTCAATTCTTTGACATTATAACCATAAGAAAATTTCTTTTTTTTAAACAAAATAAAAAAATAATCTGATTGCCAATGAGGCATTGGCTTAGTGGCAAGGAAGAGGCCCTGAAACTTTTAAGGTTCCAGGTTCGAGTCTCACTGAATGTGAGTTCGAGTTAATTTATTTGTTATTTATTTAGTTTGTTATTATTGTTTGTATTTACCAATTTATCAAATTACTAGTTCATGGAATGTAATATGCTGATTGTGATTGTAACTTTGATAAGAATGTATTGCTCAAAAAAAATAATCTGATTAAATTTTTTAACTTAGGTTAGTTAGATTTCCTATCATTAGGTCAGTTTGATTTTTTTTTAATTTTTTTTCACTTTCTTTTTTCTGAAAAGTACAATGACCTTGTTCATCACTAAAAAAAATTGATCAAAAGGAATTTAAATAAATGCTTCACTTGATTGTTAGTTGTTTTGAATCTTTTTCATTAATTACTTTTTAAAAATAAGTTACAAAGTAGTTTTCTAATCAAATTACTAATAATTTTGTTTTACTTCATAAAAGACATGTACAAAAAATAAACAAAAGTAATTGTGGTATGCACTTGCAGTATCTAGTTTTAGCATTGTCAGGTAAAAAACACAAAACAAAACAATGAAACAATTGAAAATTCCACAACTCCACAGTTTACATTACTTGTCCCTTTCTGTCCCCCAGTCAACTAAAAAAACCCCCACCCCCCCCAAAATAAAAATACTACCTCAAAAATCCCATTTTAAATTCAGTTTTATTTTGGGTTTCTCAGCTTGTAGTTTTAAATTCTGGGTTCGAATTAGAAGTGTCATTGCCTGATATTTGGCCTTTGCCATCTGAGTTAACTTCTGGCAATGAGACTTAGATTGCGGACCCAACTCTGTCTCTATCTGTCTCATGGAAATGTGGGGACTTGAAGATTTTTTGGGAAGGATTTGAGAGAGATAAGAATTTAAACATGTTTCTGGGGTTTCAGTTTTTGAGAGGTTCGGAGGGATAAGATCTGTTTATGATACTAGTGAATTGAGATTCATTGTGAATTCAGATAGTTAAGAAGTAAGTTGGAAACTTGTTTTCTTTCTTCTTAAATTCAGTTAAAAGATTTCCTTTTGCTTTCTTTTGAATTGGTGATTATTTTGCTTAATTATGGCAGCGTCAATGTGGTGTGGATGAGAGTTATACTTTGTTTGTGGCAAATAATGATGGGAAGTCTATTGCTGGGGAGGCTACAATTGAGGTAAAGTTTGAGACTTGAGTTTTGTGAGGTTTTTTGCATTGATGCTCAGATGGCGGATGAGCTGGGAATTTGGTTTTTAATTTTGGGTTGGTTTTCATGGCTATTGCAAATTTGTCATGCTGCAAGTCTGCATTTTTCTTTTCAAATGTCGCCAACTTCCGCTATGTTGGGGTTACTCCTTATTGGTGTCTTCTGTAGTGTGTTTAGTGTAATTAGTTTACTGGCATTCGTAGGCGTGAGTTTGTGATCAAAATATACTTAGCTAGATTAATGATTGATTTAAATTAACCTTATGAAATGATTAAATAGAATATTCAGTATGTATACTGTATACCTGCAGTCGCTTATTGACGGTCATTCTTGAAAGGCTGTGCTTAGTTTTGATTTTTCCAATTTTCAAATATAAAATTCATTTCCATTGAACTAAATGTAATCTGAGGACTATTGTACGAAGTTGGGGTCAGATTAAATGTGTGATGACGGCTGATATTCACTTCTCTCTCTGTCTCTCTTCCTATTTTTTTGGCAGGCGAATACTGTCTGTATTGCGTTAAGAGGGTTGGAGGTATGCAGTCAATGATCTACTTGTATATTGAACTAGCTACTATGGTTCATTCTTGCTGTAAGTAATCTTTGAGGGTTTTGTTCCCGTTTTAAGTTAAGGTTAATACATATGGCTCAAAAACATAACAATAAATAGGTGAAATTGTCACATCCCAATTTTAAGCAGTAGAAAACTTATGGCCTATTTTTTCACTTTTCTTTATTCATACCATGTTTGTACGTGTACTATAAGTTCGAACGAATTCAAGACCTTTGAGTCGTTGGCATATAATTATTTTATCTTAAATCTATGTCCTAGCACATTCCATGTAAGTTATACAAGCTTACTTAATTAAATGTAATTAGCTATTTAATTCGACATGATTTTGATAAAAAGTTCCATCAGAGATTTTCTCTCGTATCTCATATTAACTATCTATTAGTATGTCTAAGTAACCTGTGCGTACCATATTCATACACCAATAAATCCAATTGAAGTCAATAATTCCACTCATGTTGCAAGCATTTGCATAACTATACATTCACAACCTGTATCAACTTAATAACCATTTATATGCACCAGTTTATTAAACTGCGTGTAACTAGTCTATTTATAATTTATATACACTCACAAGAGTCATACATATACATAAGTCTATGTAGATAACATGTCCAAAATCTCATCAAAGATGTTAATTCAGTACATATCCCATATTATGCCCTATATACTATGTACCATACTCATTAACGTGTCCCAAATACACATGCATCCAAACAAAAGTATACCTTCACATATACTCAACAGCACACAGGAGGACAGTCCTCTCAGGCACTCTAACACTAAGTCTCAATCTGCAAGAGGGGGAGATGAAGGGTGAGCTGTCAACTCAGTAAGGGAAATATAATTAAATTAGTTATGACATCCAATGTTTCAAACCATATTCAAACCTTGCATGCTTAGAGTACAATCACAAAGTAATGTTAGAAAATAAACAAATACCGTTTATCTCATTTCCGAAACTCAAAATAGCATGCAAGCAATTGTGGTTAGTCCAAAACCAATATCAAATATGGATTACAAAGAGAACATAGGCTTCGTGCTCAAACATCCAAGAGTCCAAATCCATTAGATTACACTGTACTTTTCAATGTACAAACTCCTCGAAGGGCACTACCTATGGCAATTGTCTTAGCGTAGTATACGGGATAATCCAAAATGCCTCAAGCAACAAGTGAAGTATAGAGTGGTGCTCAATCAAATGTTTAGTAGCCTAGTCTCACAAAACAAATAGCACGATGTACTATATCGCATATCAAAAATCAAAGTACACATAAAACAGTTATTCCCAACAGTCGCTTGGTTTATTAAAACTATTTTTCAAACCTTTATAAATTCAAACTTTAGTTTACAAGCTCATGCTATAAAATCAAGTCCATAATATATATGTAATCTTTCTTTAAAATAAAATTATTTCCAAAATAAAGATGTCATCATTAATCAAGAAGACTATGTAGAAATATATGTGTGTGTGTGTGTGTGTGTGTGTGTGAAATTACAGATTTGTTAAACTAAAAACAAATCCATGCAAGTGAGATCATATGATCCAAATGTACTCAACATATGAGATTAATGAAATCAGGATGTTATTCGATTACCTATCAAACCAAAACCATTTAGATAAATTTTTCAAAATTATATATTTCCACTTACAACACCAAGCAGTGCAAGTGCACAACCAAGGCTTCTTGGTACACAACTCAGCCCACTAGCTGTCCCTAATTTGGTGCCATAAGCTGCACTCTTGCACCTCAATTTATAAGCCCCCTTGTTCAGTCCAATTCAAAGCAGTGCCAAGTCGAATTGACTATGTTGGTGCACCACCTATACACAACACTTATTGAGATTTATCAATATTGTATCATATAGTAGTGTACACCAAGTTCACAATTTTATCGTATGAATAGCACACTGTTTGCAAGAATTTTTCTGACCTATCGGTATTTTCTGTTTATAACTGAAAATATCAAATTCCAATTAATGCACCGTCAATTTTGTATCTAACCTAACTTAATTTCCTATTTAGAAATGTAAGATTTACAATTTAACTCTTCCTCGATCATCACCAGCAAATTTCTAATGTTTCACCATGTTCCAGCAGTTTCAGATAGAGTATTACATTGACCTATTGCAGTAAAATGCATTTATCTAATTATGGCTAACTCCAATTAACAAAATTCCAAAAGTGGACGAAAAATAACTCATTTCAATATCCAAAAATGTAAGGTCCAAACCCTAATTCATTCTGTATTATTTTCTACAATTTTTCAAACTCAGAACTAGATTTCACATTTTCTCGATAGAGTGCCCTGCATTGTTTAACTATAACTCCAGGTATATGACTCTAAATTAGGTGATTCCAAAACCAAATTAAAGCTAACTTACAAGTTTATCTACCATAAAAATTTCAAAATTTAAGTCATTATATAACTTCTGAACTGAATTTTTTAATTTCAACTCTAGAACAAAACACTAACCCAAGTTTTAACATCAAGTCTAAATTCACTTCATCATTCATCCAAACCACAACCATTTAATTCAAATCACCATAATTTCATATTCATACTTAAAAAATTAACATTAAATGTCAAAATCTTACCTCACTTATCCAAGATTCCAATAGTTAAGCTTCTTCAAGGCATAAGATAATCAATCTCTTTCACCAAATCGTGAGCCCCACTCCTTTTTTTTTTCTTCTTTCTTTCGGTTCCTAGCTTTCATTCAAAATTAATTAAGTCAAGTGAAATTTCAAGATTCTTTCTTATAGTAGGACTGAAATAACACAATATTGCATCTCAAGCCTACCTTAAAATGCCATGGCTTCAAGCCTTTGACCATTTGGTTTCCTTAAAGTACTTCCCCAATTTTGTTTTTGGCCTTTTCAAACATGCAATCCAAAATCAAAACACATCAACATTCTATCCTTATTGTTGTTTGATAACAATAAAATAGACAACTTCAAAACTTACCTCTTATCACCACTACTGTCGATCCTCACTCCCTTAGCCTCTTGATTTTAACCCAAAATCGATTTGTTAATCACCCTTAAGGAGAAATCTTAGATAGGGTGCCCTCGAGCTACAAGCTCTCACGCCCAAGGAAAGGAAAACCTTTTGGTTTTTCACTTATGGTAGTCCAGGATTACATGCAAAGTGGTTTTCACCTCCTTTTCACCAAAACACAAATTTTGGCCCTCAAACCAAGGAGTCCCACTGGTGCTTCCTTCCTTCGATGACAACAATCTCGGTTTCCCCCACTTCCTTGGCTTGCCCAGACACCACTACAAAGGGTTCTCACGTTCTTGTTTCCCAACGTTAGAAACTCCTTCAAATCTCTTAAATTTCTTCTCTATGCGCTTCCAACTGTGGTTGATTCCAAGATTTCTCTAAAAATTTTTCTAGTAGCTGAACATGCAAGAAGGGCATTGGCATGGAAGGGGTGTGTTAAGGACTTAGGCTTATTTTTGCCTAAGTTATTTAAATCTAATACTTAAAGCTTGATCGATTTGAAAGGTTGATCTTTAAGCTAATTTGGCTTTTTGTTTTATTTTATTTTTGCCTAAACTTCTATATTAATTGTTTACTTTAATGTTCAATGTATACATTGTATAATAGATTTGTAATATCCTTAAATTCATCCTCAATGTATGAATTTAAAATTTGTTAACGTGTTTCATAAATTAGATACTAATTAGAAATTCCTAAAGTCTTAGGGGTTGTTTGATAATGATTTTGTTTTATGTTTTTAAAATCTTGCAACAAAAAACAAAAAAATTTGTTTGGTTAACTTTGTTTTGTTTTACAATTCTAAAATTTGGGAACAATATTTCCCAAACAAAAGGAAACACAAATTTTGTGTTTCCTGCGGTTTCCAAAACATTTTGGAAACAGATTTTCATCAAAAAGATGGGTGAATAGTGACGAACAGTAACACTTTAATGAGATCTTGATGTAGAATCCCACTACCAGCAGTTTTATCTTATTTTTCTTTAAAACACAGAAAGCCTTAACACCGCAACCATCCTTTCCTTTCTCGTTTCTTTTCTATCAGCCGTTCTTCATCCCTTTTTCTCTGTGCTTCAAAGCTCCTCTTTCAACTTCTTATTTCCTTCCTTCAAAGTATGTCATCTTTCACCAAATCTTCATCAAATCTATCATCTTCTCAAGCAACTAACAAAAAAGGTTAGTAACATAATTATTTTGATAATTTAAGCATTGGGTTTTGTATTATTTTTTTAAATAGTTCTAAGATTATATTAAAATACAAAGAATTTTAAAAAAAATTCTAGATTAATTTGATAATTTTAAGCATTGGGTCTTTGTATAATTTAGATTTTTTTTTTATGAAATCTAGTTTATGTTTAATAAAAATAGAATTACATTTAAGAACCAAGCCAAACTACCTTCAGCCTCTGCAGGCATATTTCAACCCCTTACCTAGTTAGGCATGGATTCCATCATGTTTCTATACTCCTAGATTCTTGAATTTTACAGATCAAAATAATGTACAAAAGCACAAGAATAGTATTTTATAGCTAAAATTACACAGTAGACAAATAGTGCTGACTTCCACGTCAAGCCGATAAAGGTAGTATGTTGGATTGGTTTTCGACCCCACCTTTGTTTGAATGATGTGGCTTTGTGTTTTGTCCTGTTGTGTTTTTGTGGTGTGTGGTTTTAGTTTTGGTTGATGTTCATTTCCAATCATTATGCACACCACTTGTTTGAATTTTGGTCTTTAAGAGTGGTTCTCTGTGGCTAGGAGTTAGTGAGCGGTGGGGTTTGTTTTGGTTGTTTTTTGGCTGTTCGATTGGGATTTTTTGTAAATGGATGTTTTGGCTGGCCATGTGCTTTGTAACTTGCTCTTTCAATTTTGCTTTTATTAACTAATAATGTAAGGCCTCGGCCCTTCCGCTATCCGCCATTACTCATCCGTACTGTCCTCTTTGGCGAGCCCACATGGCTCCCTCAAGGTTTTGTCGTGAGGCCTAGCCCGTTCACTAGGTCACTCACAATTTGCGTTCGGAGCGACTTGAACCCTTGATTTCCTCAAGTGTTAAGTCACTCCTAACCAATTGTCTTTGTCTCAATGGTACCATGAGTGTAATGCTTAGGTACCTAAGGGTCCTGAGTTCGAATAGCTGCGGACGCGAATTGGGGTGTTATTCCCTGATAAAACCGTGAGGGTCTTGCTTGGTGATCCGGACCTAAAGCGGACATACGGATGAGTAAGGTGACCCTGCTTAGTAAACTGGGGCCTTACAAATAACATCCTTTGCTATAAAAAAAAAGGCGATAAAGACAGTATATGCATACATCTTTGTGAGGCTTTTAGATTAATTTGATTTCTCTTTTATTAATTTGGTGCTTTCTTTTTGTTTTTATTTACAATTCTATATTCTCTCTATCTTTATAAATTTAGAAGCAGAGTGTAACTTTAGAGTAGTTTTATTTTAACAAGAATCTTTATTTAATTTCCTAAATAGTTCCTGAAACTATTATATCTTCTATAATGTTGACAATGAATGCATAATATATTATTTCCCTTAATTTCCTAATTATTTAGGCATCAAGATCATGTTTAATGACAGAACATGAAGTTGTTTGGATTTATTTAATGATTGATTGAAAATTGCTTTTTTTAGGACATTTGTAGTAATTTTTTTATTGGTAAGACATGTAAACATGTAAAATTTTAATCAAATAAATTGAAGTACAAGTAATACCTAAATAAACTAACAACTACCTTGTTATAGGAACTTTGCATTTTTAGATGCAAGTGGTAATCCAAATTTGCAACCAATTGACAGTGAGGGTGAGGAAAATGAGCTTGTTAAACTTGAAAATGATAATAAAAATATATGGAAATCTGAGAAAGAGAATTTATTTATTTGTATTATGGAGAAAGAGGTAGTTAAGAGAAATAGAGTTACAATAACATTTAGTAAAGAATCATGGAAGTTTATTTGAGAAACCCTTAGTAAAAGAGCAAAGTACAACTATCTCGATTCGTAATTGAGAAATAAGTTTAATCAATTGAGAATTCATTATAGTAGTTTCAAGAAGTTGTTAAAGGAGATTGGAGTTGGATATGAAGCTACTAGTGGAAAAGTAATTGCGACAGAAGAAACATGGCATCGTCTATGTGCTGTAAGTCCCTTAATTTCAATATTGCAATATTTATATATTTGAACTTTCATTTTAATGACATATGCGTTTGTTTATATAGGTTCATAAGATGGCTAAAAGATTTCAAAAAAAGGCTGTCTAATGTATGTCAAGTTATATGTAATTTATGGAGATATTTCTGTCATTGGATCAAATGCAAGACCTTCGACACATAGTCCATCGAATAGTGATGAGGAGAGAGTGAATCCAACCTATGAAATAGACAAAGAATTAGAGGAAAATGCAAAAGGTGATGACGATGCTAATCTTAGAGGTAGTAACCAGGGTTTCAAATAACGACCGCTAAACGAAATAGCGGGTGTGATTGTGAATCACATCAATAACGGCCAATAACGTCTGTTATGAAGCGCTGTAACTGCGGATAGCAACGATAACGGTCCGTTATCGTCGCTATCGTCCGTTCCGCTCACTAAGCAAAAATATATATATATATAAAAATCAGAACAGAAGAAAGACAAAAACAAAATCAAAACATTAGCCTAAAAAAAATCCCTTATAGAATAGAGAATGAGAGGACTGAGGGGCGAGCATGATGACAAGGGCTAAAGGCCTTGAGGGTTGAGGCAAAGTGAGCGGCGTGGGTAGGCAGCATGGTGCAGTGCAGTGTGGGACTGTGGGTGACTGGGCTGTAGGTAGGCAGTGGCAGTGTGGCCATGGGTTACTGTCCACTGTAGCAGAATTGGTGAGCGGTGGCTCTTGACTGAAAATCGTGAGACTTGGGGACGTGAGGTGAGGGAGGAACTGAGGGCCGACGGGTGGGGGGAATGCTTAGCAAATTGATAATTGCTGTACACCTGTACCTAAAGAGAAAACAACAATGGAAAGAGAAGAAGAGTTAAAAAGAAACAGAATAGACAGAGCACAGGGCAGAGGAGCATTCTCGATGATTCCTTTCCTCTCACATTTGTTTGATGACGCTGGGCTTTTATTTGTGCTATGGTTTTAATTGACTCAAGGCTTTGCATTATCTTTGGCCCGCTAAGTTCCATACGTAGCCCAACTTCACTCAAGTCTTCAACTTGTCCAGTGAAAGCCTCCATTTTGCAGCTTGTTTTTATCTTGTAGCCCACAAAAGCCACGTCAAAATACATGCACGTGAAAGATTCCAAAACTGGTAATGTGCATCTATTTTTTTTTTTTGGTTGTCTCATCATGTGTTTCATTAATATATTGTTTATTATATATGTATGTATAAGAAATAAATGACAAAAGTAAATAAGTAATAAATTAAGCATAATAAAAATAGATAAACAAACAATTAAAAATAAATAAAAATACAAATTGTGATATTTGTAATGGGTTTTAAATTTTTAAGAATTTTTTAGCTAATATTAAATGTTTAAGAATTAATATTAGTCATGAATCGTGATAAAAAAATTAGGTAATCTGAATTTAAAACAATAGATAATGTTGAATTTAGATTATTAATTAAATTTTTTAAAGTAAAATTTGTAGTGTAATTAAATATATGGTATTAAATATTTAATTGGTTACATATGGTATTTTATTTTCAATGTTTGTTATTTTTCAATTATCATGAGTAATTTTTTTAAATATGAATGTTTTATTATAATTCAAAAAATTATGAATAACCCTTTTTTTTCATGTAAATAATAGACTTAAGGTATCATAATTACTTTAAAAATTATAAAATAAGACTTTACATGATTATAATTACGATTACTATACTTTATATAAAATTGTGCGAAATTAAAAAAAATTTATGACCACGATGACTGCAACGACCTTGATGGTCTCCGCTATATCTGCAATTGCGATAAACGCAACGTGACCTAAAACGCAGCCGCGAGAGCAATTTAAATCCTTAGTAGTAACATTAGAAAGCATGCCCATTCTACTACCCCTACCATTCGCCAAAGGAAAAGATCCAACATCTCCATAGCAATGCTATCTACCTTGAACTCTATTAGTGAAAGTTCTAAAAGAAAGGCTGATATATGAGAGAAATTATTAGTTGGTTCAGCTCATTCCGCTCATTCGGTGGGATCTACTAGGGACATTTATTCTGAAGCTATTTTTGAATCTAGATCACCTAGAAGGAAATTTTTAAAGAAGAGTTTAGGAGCATTAGACAAACTTGATGGTATTGATGGGGCAACTTATGCCAAAGCTATAGAGAAATTTCATGATAATGAATTGTGGAGAGAAATATTTCTTCAAATGAATGACGGAAGGAAGAAAGATTGAGTTCTTAATTTAAAGTGAATGTGTTTTTAGTGTTATATTTTTTCCAATCCTAAAACATATTACTTTGTCTTGAATTTTTATTTGTGACGTTTATATTTATATTTGTCTTTTTTTCTTTCTTGTTTCTTAGTGGACTATGTTACTTGAGATATATTTTCTTAGTGGAATATGAAGTTTAGTTTTACTTTAATATGTATTTGACTATTTTTATTAGCCATTTAGTAAAAAATCATATATGCTTTCGTTTATGAAATTTTAATACGCATTTGAATCTTTTTTAACCATTTAGTTCACTTATATGATGATTTATTAGATTTACGTGATGGATTGTAATAAGATGATACAAATTGTATCACTTACAGAGTTAGATGATGAAGATGATGATGTGGAAGATATTTTACTGATTACAGTTATTGAAGAATATTATAATAGTTACTTACTTAAACAACCTTACAGAACATCTCAATTGTCAGGTCATGCATATGTTCAAGAAATTATTTACAAGAATGAAAGTAGATGTTTTGATGAGTTACGAATGTAACCATCAATGTTTATTAATTTTTGTGATACTTTGAAAGAATGGCGATTATTACAAAACTCGAAGCACTTAATAGTAGAAGAACAAGTTGCTATATTTTTATTTACTTTGGCACATAATGAACGTAATCGAGTTATTGTGAAACGATTTCAACATTTCGGAGAAACAATTTGTCGACATTTTAAAAATGTGCTAAAGGCCATGTGTCGTCTGGGAAAAGAAATCATAATTCCACTATCATTCGATGTAGTTCCTCCTCAAATTCAACATGATCAAAGATATTATCCATTTTTTAAGGTAATATAGTTGATTACCTTTTCTTATTTATTAATAGCAAAATTTATAATAGTTAGTTACATATATATATTTATATATATATGTGTGAAATCCCCCAATTTCATGTGAATTCTCTATGATTGTAAAGTAACTCGGCTTAAATGAAGTAAATAGATATGAGAATTATGAAAGGAAAATGATGCATGGAACATGGGAGAAGTAATGAGATGGAAGATTTAATAGTCAAGGAAATTAAATTGATGTTATAAGAATAATTGAGGTATGAGCAAAGAATTAATATCAGAAAATTAAGTGTAAGTAAAGACAAGTGTTATATGGAAGAAAGGAGACCAATTAAATGAATGGTCAAATAATGATGGTCAAAGGTTAAGATGAAATGATTTAATTGGATGATGATAAAATAGATATCAGATTTTCATAATTAAGTGATATGTGTGGCTGATATGAGAATGGAAGAAGAGAATTAAAAAAAGGTCAAAGAGTCAAATGTCAATGGTCAAGGAAACTAATATCAGAAAAATATTAAGAGTATGAGACAAGAAATTAAATCAGAAATATTATTGGAGATTAAATGGATGAGTCATATGGAAGAGGAATTAAATGGACAAATGGTCTTGAGTCAAAGGGATAAAGTTGGCTGAGATGATAAAAGGGATAGAGGTGCATTTAATGCATGTTGCATGACTCACCAGCCCCATCAGCCATCACCAACGTCAGCCACTCTTCCAGCCCTCTCCCTCTCGTTCCATCCAAGCTTCCAAGTTCTATCCATGGCTACCTTGACAAACCACCTCACTCTTCCATCGATCCATTTAGTTCATTTAATGAAAAACGATCCTTGTCGTTAGACTAAGAGATATCCAAAGTTTGGTGGATTGATTTCAAGTATTGGAAGAGATATCAAAGTTTGAGATTTTGGTCTCTAGTGAAGGTAAGAGAAGAAGATGATTTAGTCAATTTAGTTCATGGTTTAGAGCTGTACTAAGTTGATATGATGTATGTATGATGATTGTTTAAAGGTTTAAATTGATTTGATGTTACAGCTTTGAAGGAGTGAAAGCTAGGGTTAACGCATCAAGTGATCTTGCGTTCTCGAAGGAATCAAGGTAAGAAATTTATGTAACGGATGTAAGGCGGCTATGTCTGCATGTTTTATGATGTTTGTAAGTGATTTGGAAAGAAACACCAGCTGATTTCATGCAGGAAAAATGACATTTTCGGACTTGTCTCCTAGTACCAATTAGGCTAGGGGCAGCCGACTGCCTTAAAAGGAAGTCGACTACCTAGAGACAACCAAAACGTCGTTTTTCGAAAATTAGTTCAAACCAGTTGACTGCTATGTAAGCCAGTCGACTGCTATTTTCCAGAAAAGCATTCTGTTTCAAACCAGTCGACTGCTATATGGGACAGTCGACTGCTATTTGCCAAAAATGCATTCTGTTTGAAAACCAGTCGACTGCTATATGGGACAGTCGACTGCTATTTGCCAAAATGCATTCTGTTTCAAAACCAGCCGACTGCCTATATGACCAATCGACTGTTATTTCTTAAGAAGCATTCTGTTTGAAAACCAGTCGACTGCTATATGGACCAATCGACTGCCCTTATATGTTTTCAAAGATGAAAATATCGAAATTTTAAATGAAAATAATTTCGATAAATGAAAGTATAAAAAGCAACAGCCGACTGCCCTATGAGGCCAGTCGACTGCCCTGTTTTGAAAAGAGGTTTTTAAACCTATTTTCAGAAAGTATGAAATGTCATGGCAAGAAGCTATATGGCATATGTTTTGAGATTATGCACTATCATGTTTCTAGTAGGGGCTCTGATCAAGTCATGAAATGATGTATGTTATGGGCCGAGGAACCATAAGTCAGGCCTCAGTCGCTACAGAAGGACACCTGACTAGTGTTAACTGTAGCCACCAACAGTTGGCCAATCTGTCTATATTACATGTTTGGCTAAGGGAGGATTCCTAGCCTTACAGGATACGCCACATGATGATGATGATGATGCAGTGCATAACCTCCATAAAAGTACAAATAGTTTTATGTTATCAAAAACTATATGTATATACGATTTCAAAGAAATAAAGAAATCGAAAGTACTTGGTGTACTTGTATAAGAAGTTTTAAAAAGAAGTATATGAGTTATGATTTCAAGAAGTATAAGATGTTTTAAAGGAAGTATGTATGTACGTAAATGATATTTGAAAGAAGTACATGAAGTATGTTTTGAAAAAGTAAACGAAACATGCTATGCTATAAAAGCATGTAAAGTATGTTTTAAAGATAGAAGATGATGCATGTTTTATATGTATGCTATATTTTAAAAGAAGCATACAAAGTATGATTGCCGTGTCATTTGAAATAAATATGCATGGTTGCAAACAATGCATGAAAGATGTTTATGATGCATGCTTTATAATGCTTTACATGACATTATAGAGCCAAGTAGGAAAACTGCATATAGAGACATAGTACGCTCTTTTACATATTTTTCTTACTGAGCATAAACTCACCCTTTTACGAACATTTTTCATACAGACTATCTGAAGTAATCCCTCGCTCTCGATAGAAGAGCCTACGAGTGGATCTTGAAAGTTTACCTTCGAGAGATGCTTCCCAAGTAGTATAGAAGGTATACTTATGTAATCATGCAAAGTAAATTGTAATTCAACTATGGTACAGTACAACTAACATTAATGTATCTAAGATGTCGGGGATTTAAGTTAAGATGATTTATGAGATCCTGTGGAAACGGATGATACATATATATATGTATCATTAGTCTGTTTTATTGAAATTGAATTATTTATATTGAGCTGTTAGATATTAAGCTTAAGAAAGAAAAGAATGATTGACATTGACAAGCAAATCTAATCAAGTTAAGTGGAAATAGGAAAAAGTTAAATGGTAAGATGTAGTGACGGGGGTGTCACAATATATATTTAATAGAATTGCATTGGTGCAATAGATGGAACACGCATAGCTGGATGTGTTCCTACTAAACAACAATCGTGTGAAGAAAATGGAGCCGACACAAAATATTATGTGTGCTTGTTCATTTGATATGCGATTTACATATGTGATGGCGGGATGGGAAGGAACTGTAAATGATGCTAGAGTATTTGTTGAATGTATATCTAATTCTGAAAATAGTTTTCCAATGCCTCCACAAGATAATCTTACTTTCTAGCATTTTATTAAGGAAAATTATCCTATACACTATCAGTGGAGTTTTTTAACTCTACAAGCGAGGTTAGGATGATGACATGTGTCCCATTTTATTTATTTTTTTATTTCCTTAATATTTTTAAAGGACACATGTCATCATCCTAACCCTGCTTGTGGAGTTAAAAAACTTCACTGACAATGGATAGGATAATAATCCTTTTATTAAACCTTCTAGTTTTTGTTTGGAGAATTAAAAATAAATTTTTTGGCAGGTAAATATTATCTTGTAGACTCTGCATATACAAATATGCCAAGTTTCTTAGCTCTTTATCATGGTGAAAGATATTATTTAAGAGATTATAGAGGAAGAGGACGACAACCACATGGTCCAAGAGAGCTTTTCTATTACAGATACTCATCTTTGCGTAATTGTATCGAGCGATGTTTTGGAGTACTAAAAGCTCGATTTCCAATTTTAAAAGGAATGCCACCATATAGTTTATGCATGCAACGTTTTATTGTTATTGCTTGTTGTGTAGTGCATAATTTTGTTAAAACACATAGGATGCAAGATAATATGTTTGAAGAATATGAGACAGACAATCTTATAGTTGATAACAATGAAGAAACTTCAAGAGCTAGCAGTTCACAAGAACATGTGGAGTTTAACGTTACACCAAGTCAATTACTATATATGCATAGAATTTGTGATGATATTGCTACTGAATTATAGAATGCATATCAAAATAATTGATTGTTGTATTTATATTAGGACTTAAACTCTCCTTTTTGTATTTTGTATAATAAATTTTACTTTTTATTTCTTAACTGTGTTTATAAAATTTTACAGATAAAGTATTAAAACTTAGTTGTATTAAATTTAAATATTAATTGTGTATAGATATAGAGTATGAAATAAATCTCATATAACTTTTAAAATCATATTTTTAAGAGAAATTTTATTTGATAATAAATGAAATAATTTTCATAATATATCAAAATGAAGAATAAAATAGCATATTATTAATCGTATATTGAATTATATAATTTTAATAACTATATTTTAATGTTCAACATTAATAAATTATAAAATTAAAAAAAATTGTTTCAAAACTTATTTGATGCCAAACATATTTCCAGTTTTTGGTTTTTAAAACTATACATCAGCTTTAGCTCACTAAGCATGTTTTTTGTTTTCAAAAATTTCTAAACAAAACAAAAACAAAAATTTCAAAAACATAAAACATAAAACACAAAATTGACAATAATACCAAACAACTCCTTAAATTTGTTAGGCTTTGCCTTGAATCTTACATCGAAAGTATATGAAAAGTTATAAGAGCTTTTCTTTTATAAATAATGTGTCAGACTTGGTTTGTAAGGTGTCCCAAAGAGTTATAGGTATCGATAGAATAGCTAGGGTTTGAGATATTAAAAGAGTGTAGTTGGGCTTTAGGATCTTTGTTAGGAGTTTGCAATTTTTGTCTCTAAATATTGCATGGTTGGGTTTGTAAGGAGTTTACAATTTTTCTCTTCTAAAATTGCACAGTTGTAATTGTTTGATTGGTTATTAGATTGGTTGGGTGGTTATAGGCCAAATTGGTTGGGCCAAACCACATTAAAAATTATTATGTTTGTTGTTACTTTCTTCTGCTTCTGTGGGTGTTTGGTTTGAAAGATATTTTTTCCCAATAAGTGGTATCAGAGATGAAGGTTCGTGATCATGCGAGAGGAGGAAAGTTGTGAAGATAAAGATGAAAGTTATGAATATGAAGATGAAAACTATGTTTGAAGAAGATGAAAATGAAGATGATGACCATGATGATTTGGAAAAAGATGACCATTATGAGTTTAATGATTATGTGATGTAGGACAGATCCGAGTTAGGTTTGGATTTGGGTTTAGGATGTGAATTAGGGCTAATTATGCTACTAAAACAATAAAGAATAAAAGCCTAGGAGTCTCACCTAGGGTTTCTTAGGAGTCACTCTTAGGGTTTCTTAGGAGTCACACCTAAGAATGGTTGAGTCACACAACCAAAGAGCAAAAACTTTGCTGAAAATTCTGATATTATTATTCTCTACCTTTTAAAGAGAGTACAAAGCCTATTTATAAGCAAGCAAGCCTAATCCTAATAAGATACAAACTCTCTATTAAAATTCAAATACCCTAATCTTATAATAAAAGTAAAACAATAAAAGACTAAAATAAAATCCTAAATGCTATTAATAAAATTAAACACAATATTTTTCAGCCTAAAACAATTAAAAGACTAAAACTAAAATATTTTGTTGCTCCCATTCTCCATCATTCTCCCCTGCTGGGAAAAACTCAACTCCGGCGAGTTTAAAGCATGATAATGTGGATGAAGCTTCTTGTGAACTCCTCTTGGATATCTTTTGGATTTATTTTGCTTCATACCCATGTTACCTTCATTGAAATTAGTAGGCCTTCTTCTCGGATTAGCATGTATTGGATAATTTCTGTTGCTCTTTAACTTCAAACTGCTTTTTAGTCAAAATGTGGAGATGCTTCTTCTCACCCTCCACAACTTTACTAGACCTTGAAGTCTTTTTCTTCTTATACTTCTTGAAATCCTCTAAACTCATTGGCTTTAAAACAATATTCTTGTTTCGGTGACAGAAACTATAAGTGTTTGCCTTGCTCGCGTGACTCACATCTCGATCATATTGCCAAGGACGACCAAGAAGGATGTGGGCAACTTGCATTGGGATAACATCACAAAGTATAGAATCAACATAATCTCCACAACTAAAAGATACAAGACATTGTTGTGTTACTGGAATTGTGGTTTTGTCAATCCAACCCACTCTATAGGGGTGAAGGTGTGGTGTAGTTTTTAGTTTGAGACGCTTAATAGTGGAGGTAGAAACTACATTCATGGAACTTCCATCATCAATAACAAGTTTTTTGGCTTGGCCACCACAACGAACAAGTGTTTGGAATGTTGAAGTGTGTCGCCAATCCTCCTTTTCCATTCTAAGGGCTGTTAGGATATGTCGAACCAAGAGTGATGTATCTACACCATCAGAGTCAAGATCATCAGCCTCATAAGTGCCATAATCAATAGAATTATCATCATCTTTTTGAATTTCTTCATCCTCTTTTTCCACTCCCATATGCATATTTCTTTTTGTTGGACAATCACGCCTAACGTGTCCAGCCTCCCCACACTTGAAACATACATACTCCATTTTAAGATTGTTGACATTAGTAGAAGGTCTTCCATCAGGACTTGCACCAAAGTTCCTCTTAGCTTCTGTTTCCCCATTTTGAAAACCCATTCTCTTGCTAGTAAAATAGTTCAAATATTGTTTTGCATCAAGGGCTACCTGGAAGGCCTGTTCTACTGAGCTAATAGGCTGCCTAACCATCTCCCTTTTGATGTCAATCCTCAACCTCGCTTGAAATCGTGATGCTGCTTGTGTAGCATCTTCCACAACTTGACTCCTTATCTTGTATTCATCAAATTTATTCATGTATTCAGCAACAAACATGCTGCCTCGCCATAAACTATACGCTTGTTGGCGCATCTTTTCAAGATAATTAAGCGGCAAGTCTTTTCTTTGAGCTTGGCCTTCATCTCTTCCCAAGTTTGAATTTGGGGCTATCCTAACCTTGTTATTTCACTCTCCACACCATACCACCAGATTTTTGCTAACCCAATTAGCTTCATCTTGGCAAATAGAACTTTTCTTTCATCCGACATATAGTACCAATTAAAATAATCTTCAAGGGAATTAAGCCAATCAAGAAACAAAGTTGGATCTACTTTGCCTTCAAAATCTGCCACTCCTACTTTCACCTTCCTAGTGATATCTCCAGCATGATCACGTGGCTTAACACGCTCTCCTACAATTGCAGGTAGTTAAGCAATAGGTTGGATAGGAGCACTTTGTGGGGCTTGAGTTAGACGTGCTTCCATTTATGCCATAGAAGCTGCTAGTGTTTCAATAGTATGTGCTAGTGTTTCAACAGTCTGTTGTAAACCATTAAGGCGTTCATTCATATTCCCCTTGGTACGCTCATGGTCTTGTTGGAGTTCCGCCATAGCCTTACTTAATTCAACGTTAGTCACCATCATAGATGCAAAATTGAGTAAACTAATTGCAAACTCAAATCTGTCAAGAACTTTTCCTTTCTTTTTTTTTCGTTTCCCGTAGACGGCGCCAATTGATGTAGGACAGATCTGAGTTAGGTTTGGATTTGGGTTTAGGATGTGAATTAGGGCTAATTATGCTACTAAAACAGTAAAGAATAAAAGCCTAGGAGTCTCACCTAGGGTTTCTTAAGAGTCACACCTAAGAATGGTTGAGTTACAGAACCAAAGAGCAAAAACTTTGCTGAAAATTCTGATATTATTATTATCTATCTTTTAAAGAGAGTACAAAGCCTATTTATAAGCAAGCAAGCCTAATCCTGATAAGATAGAAACTCTTTATTAAAATTCAAATACCCTAATCTTATAATAAAAATAAAACAATAAAAGACTAAAATAAAATCCTAAATCCTATTAATAAAATTAAACACAATATTTTTCCAACCTAAAACAATTAAAAGACTAAAACTAAAATATTTTGTTGCTCCCATTCTCCATCATGATGATTGGAGGAAGATGATGAGGATGATGGTGGAGTTATTTTTCAATTTGAGAATGGTTTGTATGTTGTTGAACAGTTTGTGGAGTTTAAGGATTCAAGTCAATGGAGGATTTGTTAGGCTTTACCTTAAATCCTACATTGAAAGTATAGGAGAAGTTATAAGAGCTCTTTTCTTATAAATAATGTTTCAGGCTTGGTTTGTAAGGTATCCCAAAGAGTTGTAGGTATCAATAGAATAGCTAGGGTTTGGGCTTTTAAAAGGGTGTAGTTAGGCTTTGGGATCTTTGTTAAGAGTTTGCAATTTTTGTCTCTAAAAATTGCATGGTTAGGTTTGTAAGGAGTTTGCAATTTTTCTCTTCTATAATTGCACAGTTATAATTGTTTGATTGGTTATTAGATTGGTTGGGTGATTATAAGCCAAAGTAGTTAAGCTAAACCACATTAAAAATTATTGTGTTTGTTGTTACTTTCTTCTGCTTCTGTGGGTATGTGGTTTGAGGGATATTGTTTCCCAATAAAATTGTCATTTACAATTTAAATTTACTATGAGGCCACGAAGTTACCATTCATCTTTAAGCCCGAAGACGTACCAATTTTCATATATTGCCTTTGTTGCTTGATCCATTATCGATCTGTTTTCAAAATAAAGTTAATTAGTTTTCAAGCACATATACCTTGAACAATTTAACTAAATTAGGACCAATTTTACGCACGTGATGTTACAGAAATGCTCACTTTCCTTCCTAGCACATTTCCTAAGATACATGTATATTGGTGACATATATTACATTTGTTAGGACATCTCTTGTAATTATTTTCTCTTTAAGGCACCTGCTTGTGATACACTAGATTGAAGTCTTATATGTCTCATCCCTCATTCTTCTCTTTTATAATGTTCCAGACATTCAGTCAATTGTGTGCTTTTGATTATGGGACTAAATCGGTGCAAGTGTACAAAGCACCATGGTATATCAAAGATATGCCAAGGTTTGCATACCGTGGGCTTTTGCTCGGTAAGCCTCACTTCTGTTTGCAAATAGAGTTATTGTATTTTCCTTTTAAATAACAGCTTCTGGTATGGTATTTGATACCATTGTGTATGCAATCTGTTACTGATATCTCAAGGCACTATTTACCAGCCGATGATATTAAGCAGATAATTGAATCTATGTCTCATGCTAAACTTGTAAGAAATGCTACTGTTACTCCTGTATTTCACTGTTGGAAAGCCCTTACAAGATTATTTACCATTTTTATTTCTCGGTTTTGTACATGTTTTTCTGATATTGAGTATTGCATTCAGTAGAATTTCCTTCATTGGCACATCATAGATGAACAGTTATTTCCTCTAGAAGTACCTATGTATCCAAATTTGTGGAATGGTGTTTATACAAAATGGGAACATTATATGGTTGTGGATGTGAGTGAAATTGTTAGGTATGATACATATAACTTATAAGTCTTGAGAAACCTTCTCTGTTATAAAACTTCTAAACATTCTTGATTTTTATGCTTGTTTATATATTTAAAAAGTAACTAATTAAGAAAAACTGCGTCTGCATGTTAGGTTCAATGGTAGGTGCTTGTGCGGTTGTGCCCCCTATATAACTATTTACATTGTTATTTTGGGTCAAGTTCCTTTCTTTTAAAAAAAATAATTGCCAAACTAAGCCCCCAAATTATGAAAACTAAAGGGAACCCATTATTTCGATTTTGCTGGAATTAAAAAGATATGAGTTTGAGCCAAGGTTTTGCTATTTTCAGACAAAAAAAATGAAAAAAAATTTTCCTATTCACTGTATGTCCTATCCTGCATATGGTGGATAGATATTGTGCACAGATGCTCCAACAAGTAACAATCACTTTTTGCATTTGTCGTATAGCCTCTCTCGTGTAAAGTTATTATTAAAACTTGTCCTTTACAGATATCAGAAAAATTTTCTCATTTGAGCTCTTTCACTTGGGAGGTGATGGGGTTAATACAGGTTGGTGCATTGGCTTTCTTCTTGCCAATAGACATATCTGTCATCTCTTTGTTAAAACGATGCAACTATGTTAATTTTTAGATTGAAAGCAATATTTTCCACTGAATTTCTCTTTTTATTCTTCTAAGGTTTCTTTTATATGTGCATATGCATGCAAGCAAGACTGCGATACAATGACACAAACCTGATGCTGTTATTAGATGAAAGGACTGAATTAATATATCATTTTGTAAGACTTATGAAAACCCCAATTAAAACTGTGTGCTTGTAAAGTCATTGAGACATTTCAAACTTTATCTTTTTCTTTAAGTATTTTAGATGGATAATTCATCGCCTTTTCACTATAAATCCTGTATACTTGTCTTCTCATCAACGACAAAGCATTTTAGTGATTGACGCAGTATCTTATTCATTGAATAAAGTATTAGTCGGCTAGTGAGTCATCAACTTTGCTTTTATGTTTAAAGGCTTAAACGAAAACTTCACGTTTTTGATGCAGACTTATTGCTTAGATAAATTTGCGGGCTTCTATTTCTACTCTTTCTGGTGTTATTTTCATGCTAAGTTCTGCATTCTGTTCTATTGTGAAGTTTATAATTACCAGCAGTAATTGTTTTGACAGATTGCTGGACCTCTACTCCACACGTAAAGCAGTGGTAGATGCCTCAATTTTCTTGTTGATCAACATTTACTTCTTATATGATAATTTATGATCTCGAAGTAACTGCTATATAGATCAAGCTCGACGAGGATAATATTAATAGTAGATGAGCCATTCAATGTTTCATGGCAGGGATTAAGCTGTAACTTTTTATACAAGAAGTGCCATCTTATAAACCATAATCTGATGAAAACAATTTGAGGCTCAACGATAGCAACATGCCTGCTAAGGAGGCATATCAATATTTTGATCTTATGGCTCAAGAAATGGCAATCTCAAAAGACTGGACACCTATCAACTGGTATATCTTTACGTTGTAGCAAGGAGGATTAAACAGTAGTAAAACAGCTTGAGGCGTGCTGCAATCGCACTGTCCTTAAGGATTATTTTATCATCAAGTGTAATCCCTCAGGATTCAACAGGCTTCTCTGGGATTGCCCAGGGAACATGAACATCAAAGAAAGAAAGAATATTATTCTAACCCAGCTAGAAAAGAAGAAAGAGCGAAGAAGCAGAGAAAGTTGTAGTGAATGAGATGTTTTTTGAAAGCTTCTATAGCCCTCTATTTATAGGAGAAAAAATGGGTGTAGGAAATTTGTAGGAAATCGTAATAAAATCGTAATAAAATAAAATCAGCACATAATCTGGAGAAAATTAAGACATGATTTTGACTAAATTTGAGAAAATATTTAATTAAATCTGAAACAAATCTTGTTAAAGTTTTAGAAAAACCAAAACACTAGTTTTCCAAATAAGGTTAAATACCGAAAAATAATTAAATAAAAATAAATATGGTCAAAGTCTTTTTAGAAATATCAAAATATCCAACAATCCCCCACCTATTTCAAAAAAACTTTTGAAATAAAAAATATTTTACTGGGTTAATTATAAGTATAATGTAACATCCCAAATCCATAGTATAACATAGTATTAACTTATAAATCACACTTACTTACCGGTTGGGTTGTCTATGATGCTTAACAACTCCTAACATTTTAATAAGAATTAGTACTTTTATTCTTCGTACTAATATAGAAATATGAATTGTTACATTATTTCCTTAAGATGTATATACATTTCCTTCTATTTCAAGTAGTACTGTACAATTTTACTGAATATATAAAAGAAAATAATGTACCTTTGATACCAAATCTCTGGAAGGTAATTCCCTTAGTCCGAAATCAATAATCTGTGGAGTGGAAAATAAGGAGTGAGCAATAACGTGCTCAGTAAGGAAGATGTATGCTGCTTTGTACAAATCAAACTATATCCCCCAAAACGTTTATTTTTGGTTAACATTTAACCCAGTAGGAAAAAAATGGATATAGTAAACATTCTTTGATATTTAAACTATTGGCGAAACAGTTTACAATATAATGTAATAACCAATAAATAGGATTCAATAAATCCTCTCAGTAAACAGAAATTAATAAGTTGAGACTAGGCATCACCCTACAAATAAATCATGCTATCATCGTTCTTCCCCCTCAGGAACGGAATAATCATCCCCATAGGGATACAGTAGATCTATGGCCACAATTTATAGGTGGTCCTCGGGTCCACTTGCCAGGTGACCTCGAGACCTTTGATGACTTGGCGGGTCCATCAGCCTCATGAATAATAATGCATGAAACTAGGGGCCTAAAGTCTCAAAAATCACTTTATATCTCATAAAGCACATTCAAAGAATTATTTCACCCAATATAATCATTTTCTTAAAATGATTTGTTTTCCAAAAAGGTTTTATATTTTCTGTTTACAAATATAATAAAAACAACCCGAAATCTCACCATTTTTCGTGTGAGAAAAATACAATTAAATCAGTTCGCCTATGGTCAGCTCGCCCATAGTGGCTCGCCCATAGTCAGCTCACCCATTTGTGGTGAACTAGTGTTCGCCCGCCAACACTAGCATTTAAAAAAAAGTTAAATTGGCTCGCCTATAGCGGCTTGCCCATGGTCAGGTCGCTCATTTTGGCATTGCTCATGGTCAACTTGCCCAATGCGGCACTTCCATGGTCAACTCGCCCAATTTTATTAAAACATGGGTCATTTTTCTTTGGCTTGCCCGGAATTTTGTTAAAACAGGGGTCGCCTATCTGTGGCTCACCTGGATTTCTATTAAAATAGGGGTCGCCCACCCAAAACATCATAAAAGGGGTCGCCTATCATTGGCTCGCCCGTCCTTTACTAGTTCGCCCAAATCAAAACGATTGATCAAACTAATGCATGTCATAAACCAAAACAATTTCTCAATATTTTCATAATATTTACTCCACAGGATATGCATTTTACTTCACATACTACTCCCTTACCTGGTCTTACGTAGCCTTGCTTCCTGATTGCCTTCCCGATTGCTTTTACCAAGTCCTTAATTCCTAGCTGCAAAATAATTTATTAAAACTATTAATATTTTCTTTTCAAATATTTCCTAAAACTATTAATATTTCTTTTCGAGTATTTTCAATCACTTTGGCGAGATTTGAGACTAATCTATAGCTCGCCCAACTGAGCTCGCCATTCGCCCAACTAAGCTAGCCATTCGTTAATTGACTTACACGTGGGAGCTCGCCCAACATTACTCGCCATTCATATATTGGCTTATTTGTGGGAGCTCGCCCAATCATTTCAACTCGCCATGCTTATGCATTTGAGTTCGCCATACGTGGTTTTCTATTCAGAGGTGGGCTCGCCTATGAATTGAACTAACATGTGGCGACCTCGCCCACTACCACGCTCCATATTATTTAGCTCGTCCATGATAGCTGAGCTCGCTTATTTATCATCATTTTTACACCATTTCCAATACTTTCCTTATTCATTCTCGATTATTTTCCAAACTACATCTTGTTCTAGTTTCTTATATATTCTAACAAGATTTAACTAAAACAAGGCTATATCTATGTTTATTACGTTGTAAAACATAGAAATCTAACATTGAATATCTAGAGAACCATAGAATTATGGAACTCACCTTAATTGAGTTGTACTTCCAGAAACAGATTACTCTCTATCTCACTTAGCTTTACTTTGCTTGTTCCTTAGCTCTTCAACGCTGAAGAAAGGTTTAGCTAACAAAAGGATGAAGTTTCATGGCTCAAGTATGGAAGGAACGGAAGAAACGAGGTGTGAATTTGCAGTAACACAGGATGGTCGAGAAGTAGTAATGGGGTTTTTCGAAGAAGATGTAGTTTGCTTCTGTCGGTTTTCCCTCATGTATTTCTTCTTATATAGCCATGCTAATCCAATTAGAACCTACCACCTATTCCTTATCCCGTTTTCTTTCATCATTTCACGTCTTTCATGTATTAAAAACCGAAGAAAACTGCAACAAAAAGGAACGGTGATGAAGCTTCTTGCTAAAATCCGTTTGACTAAATTTTATCTTCTTTTCTCCTTCCTCTCCACGCCATTTCCAGCCAACTATTATTGACTTTTTATCTCATTTTTTTCTTCATTTGTCTAACAACTATTTATTCCCTTTCACACCTTCCATTCAGTTCCAGCCTTAAATCTTCATGTTTGTTCATGCTTTATTTAATGCTTTCACACCATCAATACTATCTTTAACCTTTTTATCAAGATTAAATCTCATCTATTTCTTGTTGCACTTTGATGTTTGTTTTTCTTTCTTTTATACACCATACTATAAATCATAATTTCTAATAATTAAAATGAAGATTGGAAATTCATATTCCGTATTTATTTAATTTCACTGAAAGAATTTATTTCCACTATCAATCATGCACAAATATGGTGTACAATATAATAAAATTGGGTCTCACATATAATGCTTTGTATCTAGTGTCTTTTGGACTTGAACCAAACCTATAATAATAAAAACTTATTTTACTGAGTAATTGGTGAAGGTTTTAGCTTCTTGAACCAATAACTCATTATTATAAAATAGAGGTCTTATTAATCACACTATACTTTCACAATTCTTTACTGTTCGACGTCGTTTTGCACTAATAGGCCATGCACGTGCCTGATTATTTCATGAGTGCTCTAGAAATTATGCCGCAATTTCATAGGAGCGGCCTCACTCCACACTCACATTGGTGTTTTTATCAAGTATATACTGCAATGATATACACCACCCATAAGAGATATGAAAAACATTAAGAGCTTTAGCTCATACTCTCAATTTCATGCAATCTAACACTTACACACATCATAGGAATGGACAAATTTATTAGTGCTAGCAGGAATAATAGTGACTTGTTATTACCCATTGAACCTTATTCATGGGATCTCCAATCACAAAGGTTGGGTTACCATCACCATTATTCTCAAATTGGCTTACGTCTCATTCCCCTTGATATTTCAGAACTTTCACCTCGAAGGTTTAGTTAGAGAATTGGCCAAATTTACTTCTGACTTCACATAATCGACTGATATAATTCCAACATTCAGCAGCTGCTTAATCACATAATGTCTCAAATAAATGTGTTTATTTTGTACCATTGAAAGTTTTCTTCTTTACAATGGCTACTGCCACATGTCAATCACAATACATAGACGCAAGAGATGTTGGTTTTAAATCAAACGAAATATTAGCTAAGAGATTTCTCAACCACTCAACCTCAATCCCGCTAATTCCAGAACTACAAATTTCGATTCTATAGTGGATTTAGCTATAATAGTCTGTTTGGCTGATCTCCATGCAACAGCACCCCTACCAAGGGTAAAAGCATAACCATTAGTGGATTTTGTCTCATCTGAATCTAAAATCCAGTTAACATCACTGTATCCTTCTAATATAGCAGGAAATCCACCATATAAAATACCATAATTTATGGTGCTATCAAATATATCATGATCATTAATCATTCCAGCACTGATAATCATCTAGTAGCTGAGGTACGTGGCTTGACTAGTTGTCGGACAACTCACAGACCTATATATGTATACATTGGTATCTATTGCCACACAGGTAGACTCCATGATGTATATACATATAAGCGTCTAAATGCCACAGGCATAGCATAATGCCACATAGGTAGATCACTGTGCCATACAGGCCCATCATAATGCCACATAGGTATAACACAGTGCCACAATCACGTGACCTTTTAACCTGCACCATCATTCAACTCTAGCTGTATACAATTATACCACAAGATTTTAATATCATTTCAATCACATGTACATTTAAGTGCCAATACTAAGACTCCCACCATTATTATGGTCCTCTTAGTATCTAATGAACATTTAAAGTTACTTCACTAAATATTCACAATAAATCCACAACGTCTAAAACATCAAGCGATTATTAAATTATTTAATCTATGGATTTATCCATATTCATTTCATCACAATACCATTATTACTTATTAAATTCCATCATTTTGTAATCAATTCTCAGCATCTAAAACCTATGAAAATTATTACGTCCTAAGTATTATCAGATTATGGGCTTATATCCCAATTTTCACAAAATATAATCATATATATTATTTTTATTTTCTTCATACCATAAATCAATTTAAATCATTGTATATATAATCAAACTAAACGAAAATCAATGCTTCTACTATATACTTTGATATTCCATTCAACACTAAAAAATAGCAAAAATTTAGTTTCAGTATTGTCTTACATTAAATACAGTCACATGTCCATAAAACCCCTTTGGAAAGAACTTCCAATCCATGTCAAGTATTTATAGTCATAGAAAACATTTGCCTTAAGGGAAATTCTCTATTAAACATGATTCAAACAAAACATTATACCTCAACAAAAAATTATAGTCACTAATTAATCATATTAACCATTAACATGTTCATAGCACTCTAAAATAGACATTTAAATACCACACTTCAAACAAATGCCCGAAACAACGTTTTTATCATCAGGGTTAGATAATCTCAAACACTAAACATCAATTCACATTTCCATACTACTCCTAAATCATCTCAAAAGCTATCATATTGCATAATTTATCATTCTAATAAATCGATAGTAAAAACATGGTACTAACACATTCTCTATATATAATTTTTTTTCACTATCAATTACACAATATAAACATAGGATTAATTTGTATATAAATGCATACTTTACTTTTATACCACGATGATTGCAACACTCCCTAGAGTACAATCCATTATGATAAGAAACAAATTCAATGCTTCGAACACTCTTGCAACATGTTAGGATCCAGCTTCTAGTTAAACTCATCTTTCAGAAAAGATTCCAAAATAAGCGAGCAACATTGAAAATTGAGGTGTTTCAAATTTGGTATTTTTGTCGATATTTTTGGGAAAATAATCCTTAAGATTGCTATAATCAGGATGAACAAACAGTAGTAAAACAGCCTGAGGCGTGTTGCAATCGCACTGTCCTTAGGATTATTTCACCATTAGGTGTAATCCCCCAGGATTCAACAGGCTCTTCCGGGACTGTCCAGGGAACAGGAACAGCAAGGAAAGAAAGAATATTATTCTAATCCAGCTAGAAAAGAAGAAAGAGCGAAGAAGCAGAGAAAGTTGTAGTGAAGGAGATGTTTTTTGAAAGCTTCTATATCCCTCTATGTATAGGAGAAAAAATGGGTATAGAAAATCTGTAGAAAATCGTAATAAAATAAAATCAGCTCATAATTTGGAGAAAATGAAGACAGGATTTTGACTAAATCTGAGAGAATATTTAATTAAATCTGAAACAAATCTTGTCGAAGTTTTAGAAAAACCAAAACACTAATTTTCCAAATAAGGTTAAATACTAAAAAATAATTAAATAAAAATAAATATGGTAAAAGTCTTTTTAATTAAATATCAAAATATCCAACACTTTATTCATGCTCTACAGTTGCCTTTATGTTCTAATCAAAACTTTGCCTTTGGATGTTCTTTCTGCATGGCTAGTTATTGGGTTCACCCCAGTTCTTCTCAATAAGTTCTCATTAGGATTTCTTAAAAGTTGTGAGATGTAGCAAAATAAATATAAAGTAAATCTCCTAAAAATTTTTTAATAAAATTGCATAACATGAAACCAAGTTATTATTTTTACAGGCCTACAAAAGTAGATACGAAAATCAACTATTGAAAGATTATTTGCATGACTGTTTCGTTTTGCTGTAAGCATTTACTTATGTTTTCCTTAAAATATATTAATATCTGAACAATCTGAATATTCTTCATCTCAGGGAATAAACCTTCAATTCTTTTGTTGCAAATCTTAATCCAAAGACTCTGGTGCATAACTGGTGAGTTTTAAACTGAAAAGGTTTGCATGCAAGAGGTGTTAATACTTAGTATTCCAAGAACAAATGATTTTATCTAGAGCCATAGGTTGGGCCCTGGGATTTGTCCAAAGGCTGTTGCAAAAGGATTCAGATGCATTTTCAGCCATCAAGGTTTTTGGTATCTTGACCATCTAATGTTGGGAAATTATTTAGTGGGCCTATATATATTAATTAATTGTAAATTACAGACTATCTATTTAGTCCACTTTAAAGTGATCAAATAAAGTTTAAGTTATTGGACTTTAGGACATCTCAATTAATATGGGCTTTGTAATGTGTAGAGACCCAATATTTTATTTTATTTTCATGATGGGTCAAAATAAAATATACTTCAAGTATAAATAGTTTATGATCCTCAGTCTAAACATAACATAATTCTCACAACAAATCCCATCATTGAGTGAGATTCAGATTCTCTCAAAAGATTTAGACGTGGAAGACTCTAACCCCAAGAAATCAATTCCAATAGATTCAAGTACGCTTCCGTATTAATCTTTTCTTGATGATTGAACATGAGATCTTGGTATGTTTATTTGTATTAATTTTCAACAAGTGGTATCAAGAGCCTGTTCATGTTTGATCATTGAGAATTAAAAAATTTTGTGTAAACCATAGGGCTTTTATTCCTTATGGAATAAGGATTAAAATCATGTGAATAATATTCTGGAATTTTGTCTCATGTTTGATGAATTTTACTTTTAAATTCTTTAAATCTCGAAATTAAAATTTAACCAAAACAATAAAATTTTATGTGTTTTAATTCAAATTGATTGATGATAATTGTTTCTTGTGACTTATATGGTTGAATCAAAGTCACAATTTAGATATATTTTTTGTTTTGGTTGAAAGAAATCAAGAAAAAGAGATTGGGGTTTTCATAGAGTTTTCTTGCATGTTACTTGATCCGATTCATCACCATTCTTTGAAGTTTTTGATTTTTTTTTTGCATGGGTTTGTAAAACAAGATGTTAATTTTGCGAATATAAGTTTAATTTTGGTGAAAATCGATCAAAAATGGGCAAACAAATTGAAAAAACCAGAACAGACCCGTTCGGGTCTATTATTGGATCAGGTCGACCCTGCTGGATCAAGAAGAAGATGCTGTCCCACGTGGGACAGTATCCCACGCG
This sequence comes from Heritiera fomes, assembly GCA_032173925.1. Lineage (NCBI taxonomy): Eukaryota > Viridiplantae > Streptophyta > Magnoliopsida > Malvales > Malvaceae > Heritiera > Heritiera fomes. Next base: position 8,942,699 of record JAPDPM010000002.1, on the reverse strand, counting down.
CAGGGTAGGCGCGTTCTCTACACGTGCCACCATATGGTGGCCATTCAGCCGCTGTTTATTGCAGTTCAGCATAAAATTTTATTTTAAAATTTTTTTGTGATTTTTCTGGAATTTTTTGAAACTTTTAAATATTTATTATTTAATATTTGTTATAATTTTGGTGTTTTGATATATTATGCGCATTTTTTATGAAATTTTATTTCATGATAAAATATTTCATGATATTTTGAGGTAATTGATAGTGCTCACTCTCCTTATTGATGTGAATTAATTTGTGTACTCTCTATATGTTTTGTATGTGCATAATATGTTAAAAATAAAGTTCAAATTAAATTAAATTAATATAAAATGCCACCAAAGTGACCTCTTTTATGTTAATTTATTTATTTTGAAAATTAAGGTTGTCATTTAAGAATTTAAATGATTGTATTTTTAATCCCTGCGGAAAATAATCGACCGAAAGGAAGGTTATTTTTAGCCAAACACAATAAGGTAGTAAATATGTGATAAAATTATTTTTACCATGCATGCAATATGTCGGCCCAAAGGAAGACATGTTGTTGGCAAGGATTTGATTATCAATATTTACTAATAAAGTTTAAGAGTACCGCTTACAAATTAAAATTTCTGTCTAAAGACTAAATTTTAATGTTGTGCTTGGTATCTTATATGGCCCAAAATTATTATTTGTTAATTGTGAGCTTATTATTGGTGTTTTTCTGTTTACAGTAAATGTTTCTTCTATTTCTGCGATTTGAATAATATCCCAGTGCTTAACGGCACTAATTTCGAGAAATGGAAGGAGCATGTTACCATTGTGCTTGGGTGTATGGATCTAGACTATGCGATCAGGTCTGATAAACCTCCCGTCCCTGCTGATAATAGTATAGCTACGGAAAGGGCACTTTATGAAAAATGAGAGCGTTCTAACCGCATGAGTCTGATGATTATGAAGCACTCAATTCCGGATACCATCAGAGGCACATTGCCTGAGGAGAAAATGTTAAGAGTTTCTTACAACGAATTGCAAACAGATTCACTGCAAAGGAAAGAGTTGAAACAAGCACCATCATGTCTAAGCTTGTTTTAATGCGTTATAGCAGTAAAGGAAACATAAGGGAATATATTATGGAAATGTCTAATCTTGTTACAAGACTAAAGGCACTAAAGTTAGAGTTGTCTAAGGACATTCTTGTGCACTTAGTCTTAATATCTCTTCCTGCACAATTCAGTCATTTTAAAATAAGTTATAACACTCAAAAGGAGAATTGGACTTTTAATGAGCTCATTGCTCAGTGTGTGCAAGATGAAGAGAGGTTAAAACAAGAGAAGATAGAAAGTGCTCACTTAGCATCTTCTTCGAACGACAATGCTACCAATAGAAAGAGAGAAAGGAACACAGGAAAAGGTATTGCAAATACTGAAACTTCACAACTTAAGGGGCAACAGAAACAAGATAAGGTGATCACTTGTTTCTTTTGCCGTAAAGGAGGTCATGTGAAGAAGGATTGTTCCAAGTATGCTAAATGGCTTGCCAAAAAGGATAAACTTCTCAACTTTGTTTGTTCTGAAGTTAATTTGGCTTTAATACCCAATCACACTTGGTGGATAGATACGGGTGCAACTACTCACATAAGTGTGACTATGCAGGGTTGTCTTAGGAGCAAAAAGCCAATTGATGTTGAAAGATTCATCTACGTAGGAAATGGCGAAAGAGCTCCTGTTAAGGCTGTTTGTTTATTTAGATTAAACTTAGAATCTGGTTGCTATTTGGGTTTGCAAGAGACTTTTTATGTACCATCATTTAGACGAAATTTGATTTCTATTTCTTATTTGGACAAATTAGGATATTCTTGTTCATTTGGAAATGAAAAATTTAGTCATTTTCAATATTCAAATCTTATTGGCATAGGTTCTTTGATTGATAATCTATATAAATTAGATCTTCATGCCTCACACATTAATGAATCCTTGCATATAAATAATTGTGGTACAAAGCGCAAATTAATTAATGAGAATTCTTCTATGTTATGGCATAGGCGTTTAGCACATATTTCTGAACAAAGAATAAAGAGGCTTGTGTCAGAAGGAATTCTCAATTCCCTTGATTTTTCAGATTTTAAAATCTGTGTTAAGTGTATTAAGGGAAAACAAACAAATACCAAGAAAACTGGTGCTAACAGGAATTTAAACGTCTTGGATTTAATTCATATTGATATTTGTGGTCCATTCCATACAGCTTCTTGGAATGATCAACAATACTTTATTACTTTCATAGACGATTATTCTCGTTATGGGTACCTATACTTGATTCATGAGAAGTCTTAGGCATTGGACGTTCTCAAAACCTATAAAACTGAAGTTGAAAATCAACTTGGTAGGAAAATTAAAGCTGTTAAATCTGACCATGGAGGTGAATATTACGGTAGATATGACGGATCAGGTGAACAACGTCCAGGCCCTTTTGCAAAGTATTTAGCAGAATGTGGCATCGTTCCTCAATACACCATGCCAGGGACTCCGAGTCAAAATGATGTAGCTAAGAGACGAAATCAAACCCTAAAGGATATGGTTAGAAGTATGATTAGTCATTCTTCTTTGCCAGAGTCACTTTCGGGAGAAGCCTTAAAGACTGCAGTGTACATTCTTAATCGAGTTCTAAGCAAAGCAATAGCTAAAACCCCATATGAATTATAGACAGGAAAGAAGTCTAGTATTAGGCATTTACATATTTGGAGTTGTCCAGCTGAGGCTAAGCCATACAAGCCTAACGAAAGGAAATTGGACTCAAGAACAATAAGCTGCTACTTTGTTGGATACTTAGAAAGATCGAGGGGTTTCAAGTTTTATGATCCCTCAAATAGATCTTTTTTCGAAATAGGGAATGCTAAGTTTATTGAGGATGTTGAATATGATGAGGGTGCCAAAGTCAAGAACTTTGTCTTGGAGGAAGAACATGTTACTCTTCCTACAGTTGCAATTGAGAATGATCGAACAATCATGTCTGACATTGTTCAAGGTGCAAATTCGGATTATCAAGACACTTCTAGGTTACATCCTACTCATATTGAAGAGCGACAACAACCTCAATTAGAAGTGCCATTAAGGAGATCCTCAAGAGAGAGGAGATTAACGATTCCAGATGATTATATCGTTTATCTCCAAGAACACAAGTTTGATATAGGACTAGAAGATGATCCAAAATCTTTTAGTGAAGCCAAACAAAGTGTTCACTCTCATAAATGGATTGAGGCCATGAAAGATGAGATGAAATCAATAGAGGACAATGACGTTTGGGATCTTGTTGAATTGCCTAAAAGAGTGAAACCAATTGGTTGTAAATGAATTTTCAAAACCAAGCGGGATTCAAAAGGCAATATCGAAAGATATAAAGCACGTCTAGTTGCCAAAGGTTTCAATCAAAAGGAAGGCATTGATTATAAAGAGACTTTCTCTCCGGTTTCATCGAAGGACTCTTTTAGAATCATTATGGCACTTGTAGCTCATTATGATTTGGAGCTACATCAGATGGATGTAAAGACAAAGTTTCTTAAAGATGACATTGAAGAAACAATTTATATGGAGTAACTAGAAAAATTTGTGTCAGCTGAATCAAAACATCTAGTGTGCAAAGTAAAGAAATCCATCTATGGTTTAAAGCAAGCATCCCGTTAATGGTATCGGAAATTTGATCAAGTGATCACCTCTTTTGGTTTTAAGGAGAATACTATTGATCAATGTATTTATCACAAGATCAGTGGGAGCAAGTTTATTCTTCTGGTGTTATATGTCGATGACATCCTACTAGCAAGTACCGATATAGGCTTATTACATGAAACCAAGAGATTTCTTTCAAATAAATTTAAGATGAAAGATCTTGGGAATGCATCTTTTGTGTTGGGCATACAGATCCATCGAGATCGTTCTCGAGGAATACTTAGCTTATCACAAAAGGCTTATATCGATAAGGTGCTTAGTAGATTTGACATGAAAAATTGTGCATCAGGAGACACACCCATTGCTAAGGGTGATAAATTCAGTTTACTTCGATGTCCAAGAAATAATATTGAAAAGGAAGAGATGCAGAAGACTTCCTATGCTTCAGCAGTATGGAGTCTCATGTATGCTCAAGTTTGTACGCGTCCGGACATTGCGTACATAGTTGGTATGCTTGGCAGATATTTAAGTAACCTTGGAATGGATCATTGGAAAATAGTTAAGAGGGTTATGAGGTATTTACAAAGAACTAAAGATTACATTCTCACATATCGGAGGTTAGATCATTTAAAGATCGTTGGGTATTCAACTCTGATTTTGCTGGTTGCCTTGATAGCAGAAGATCCACTTTTGGTTATGTTTTCATGCTAGCTGGAAGAGCTGTGTCTTAGAAGAGTGTAAAGCAGTCACTCATAGCTTCTTCCACCATGGAAGCAGAGTTTGTAGCTTGCTATGAGGCATCGAACCAGGCAATATGGTTGTAGAATTTTATCACTGGGCTATGCATTGTCAATGGTATTGAGAGGACATTGAAGATTTATTGTGATAATAAAGCCGCAGAATTATACTCTAAGAACAACAGAAGCTCGTCAAAGTCAAAGCATATTGACATCAAGTTTCTTGTTGTTAAGGAAAGAGTTCAGAGTCTTCATATATCTATTGAATATATCAATACGAACTCCATGATTGCAGATCCGCTTACTAAGGGTGTACCACCTAAGGTGTTTCATGAGCATGTAGCTCGTATGGGTGTGGTTCACTTTGATGATATGCTTGTATGGTTGGAGTTTGTTTCATTTATATTCATTGGTTATTAAGACATTTTTCTGATCAGAATAAAGTATTGTTGTTATTGCTGAAACTCTGAAATAAAGTATTATTCTTTCAAATTGCAGTTGAGCATAAAGTTTTTTGAAAGTAGGACCAGTTGGAAATAAGCATGTTTAAGGGATCACGTTGCATGTAATTTCCATGCTACACATCCATACTTGATCTATGTCGTTGATTATATTAATATACGTGACTATTGATGGGTCTAGTTACGGAATATATGTAACGAATATCGCTTGTGTAAGACCCGAATTTTATTATACTATATACCATATTTGTACATGATTGATAGTGGAAATTAATTCTTTTAGTAAAATTAAAGAATCATTGAATGTGAATTTCCACTTTTCATTTTAAGTTATGATGTATAGTATGGTTGATAAAAGAAAGTAAAACAAATATCAAAGTGTAATAAGAAATAGATGGGATATGATCAGAATAAAAAGGGTTGAAGATAGTATTTATAGTGTGAAAGCATTAAATGAAGCATGAGTCAATGTGAAGAATTAAAGCTGAAACCGAAATGGAAAGTATAAGAAAGGATTAATGGCTAGAGGACAAAACGAAGAAAAGAATGTGAAGATAGCCAATAAACGTTGGCTGGAAGTGAATTGGCGTGGAGAAGAGAAGAAAAGAAAAGAGAAAAAGTCAAGGAAAGGGGCGACAGTAGATTTCTCACCACTTTGCTTCTCTTGACAATGGGGCTAAGCAATAAATGGCAAGTGAAATTAGTCAAGAATAGAGTTGCAGTAGGGACTTCACCACCGTTCTTTTTGCTGCAGTTTTCTTTGGTTTTAATGCATGAAATGATAAAAGAAAAACGGGATAAGAACAGGTGTTAGGTTCTAAGTGAAACTGAATGGCTATATAAGAAGAATTCATGAGGAAAAAAAACCGATGGAAGCAACTTCATCTTCTCAAACAACCTTCTCGCCCATTCTGTTTCACTGTAAGTTCATCTTTCGTTCCTCCGTTTTTTCTCATAAATGAGCCATGCAATTTCATCTTTTAGTTAGCCAAACCTTTCCGTAGTGTTGAAAAGCCAAGGAACAAGGGAAGTAAAGCTAAGGGAGGCAAGAAAGCACTCTATTTTTGGAAGAGCAACTGGGTTAAGGTGAGTTCCATATTTTCTATGGTTCTCTTAATATTCAATACTAGATTTCTATGTTTTATAATGTAATAAACATAGATATAGCCTGGTTTTAGTTAAATATTGTTGGAATATATAAGAAATTAGATGGAAAATAATCAAGAATGATTAAGAAAAACAATGGGCGAACGGGATTATCCAACAGCTTGCCAAATAGGCGAGCCAGGAGTACTCACCTAAAGGGTGAGGCGAGTACAATGGAATGCATGAATAGGCGAGAACATGTTCGCCAACAGTTATGGGATAACCAGAATGATAGGTAGATGGGCGAGGACCAATGATCACCCACAAAGGCGAAAATGGCGACTATTGTGCTCGCCCATGTGAAATGTTGGTGATCGCCAATGAAGCGAGCAGGAAATAAAGAGGTTGACAAGTGTTAATTCAATGCATGAGCGAGCCCATCTATGAATAAAAGCCACAAATGGCGAGTGAGTTGAAGTAAGGGTGAGCTCTCATGTTGGGCGAACTCCTATGAATAAGCCAATATTTGAATGGCGAACTGTGTTGGGTGAATGGCAAGCTATAAATTGGTCTCAAATCTCGCCTAAGTGCTTCAAATAATTGAAAGGAAAAATAGTAATAATTTTAGGAAATAATTCGAAAAGAAAATAATAATGGTATTAATATTTTACGTGCAGCCAGAAATTGAAAGTTGATAAAGGCGAGCGGAAAGCTAAGCTTTGAAGAGACCAGGTAAGGAAGTAGTGTGTGAAGTGAATGCATGTCCTGTAGAGTTAAAATTGTATGAAATTATTGAGAAATTAGTTTGATTTCTGACATGCATTGGTTTGATAATCAAGCTGACTTGGGCGAGCTACAAATATAGCCGCCTTGTGTTATTTGTTCGGTGAACTGGTTAGGGCGAGCGAGCCAAACCTTTTTTAATTTTGATTGGGGTGGGGCGACCCCTATTTTAAATAAAAGGCGGGCGAGCCAAGTTGGACGAACCCCTTTATATTCTTTTGGGCGAGCTGCTATGGGCGAGCCAGGTTGGTTTGTTTTGAAAAGTTAAGTGGCGGGCAAATACTAGTTCGCCACATTGTCGAGTTAACCATGGGCGAGCCGTGATGGGCGGGCTGACCATCGCGAACAGGTTTAAAGTTTATTTTTCTTATACGAAAAATCAGATATTTTGAAAATTTGAAAAAATAGAAATATAAATTCTTTATGGAGGGCGAGTTGAATATTGAGCGAGATTGGGCGAGTTGATAATGGGCGAACTAGCCATGAGCGAGCCAGTTTCGCTTGGTTTAAATGCTACGTTGGGCGGGCGAATACTAGTTAACCCCAACGGGCGAACTGATTTTGGGCGAGCCACTTGGGCGAGTTGACCCTGGCGAGCCAATTAAATTCCATATTTACCATACGTGAATTTGGTGAAAATGGGCTGTTTTTAATTAATATATTTGTAAATAGAAAATATGAAACCTTTTGGAAAGCAAATCATTTTGAGAAAATGATAGAAATTATGAAATAATTCCATAAAGGTTTTTCATGAGATATAAAGTGATTTTGAGACTTTAAGCCCTGAGTTCATGCATTATTATTCATATACTTTACGTGACCCACCTGGGGCGATGGCTCGGGTCAAATAGACTAACGAGTGCACTCCAAGGCATCACAAGGCTTATGGACCCGCCAAGTCTTCAGCGGTCTCGAGGTCACTTGGCAAGTGGACCTGAGGACCACCTATAGATTATGGCCATAGATATAGTTGAGATAGCCGTGAGGGGTGATGGCCTACGGGTGCACCCCAAAAGCGAACGACTTGTGTTCCCTGCATGATTAAATTGTTGCCTAGTCTCAATTATATGATTTTTGTTTACTGAAAGGATCTATTGAATCCTATTTATTGTTAACTACATTCATTGTTTTCCTAATGGGTCTAATCATTAAGATAATTATGTGGTTTTGGGAATATAGGTTTTATATTTATAAAGCAGCATACACCTTCCTTACTGAGCACGTAGTCGCTCACTCCTTATTTTTCACTCCACAGATTGTTGAGTTAGGACTAAGAGAACTACCTTCCAGAGATTCGATATCGAAGGTATGTTGTATTCTTTTATATATTCAGTTAAACTGTACAGTACTACTTTTAATAGAAGAGAATGTATATACATATTAAGGAAAGAATTTAAGAATTCATATTTCCATATCAGTACGAGGAATAAAAGTACTAATTTTTATTAAAGTGTTGAGAGTTGTTAAGCATCACCGACAGCCCAACCGGTAAGTAAATGTAAATTATAAAGTAAATTTTATGTTATACTGTGGATTTGAGATGTTACACTTTGATCCTATGTTAGTATAATTGATTGACGAGATTATTTAGAGATGTTTCCTTGTGAAGATAGCAAGTTTAGAGCTCTTAAAGTTATTTTAAAATGTATAATTATCAGGTGACATATGTGGCCCAAGTGGGAGATTATTAGGAAATTATTTAGTGGGCCTACATATATCAATTAATTGTACATTACAGACTATCTATTTAGTCCACTTTAAGTGATCAAATAAAGTTTAAGTTATTGGACTTTAGGACATCTCAATTAGTATGGGCTTTGCAATATGTAGAGACCCAATATTTTATTTTATTTTCATGATGGGCCAAAATAAAATAAAATATACTTCAAGTATAAATAGGTTATGGTCCTCAGTCTAAACATAACATAATTCTCACAACAAATCACATCATTGAATGGGATTCAGATTCTCTCAAAAAGTTTAGACGTGGAAGACTAACCCCAAGAAATCAATTCCAATAGATTCAGGTACGCTTTCGTATTAATCTTTTCTTGATGATTGAACATGAGATCCTGTTATGTTTATTTGTATTAATTTTCAACATCTAGACGTTCCTTGGGATCAAGTCTACAAAGTTGAGCCACTAGAAGGAATAAATAATGTGTCCGAGCAAAACCTTGTTCTTGGAGGAGAAGATTGGATGTGGGGTGAGACAATTGATACATCAAATATCCAGCAAACAATATGGCCCCGAGCTGCTGCAGCTTCAGGCATATGTATGCTTTTAGCAAAAGTCATGCTACATTAAAACCCAAGTGTATTTGACATCATGTTGTCTAATTAACCTTAAATGACACATGCTTTTATTTCAAGAAAAGGTCCTCTTTTTCTCCATCAAATACCCCAAACAGCAACAAGAAACTACGAAGAAAAAAATTTAAAAGGAGACTTTAGCTGTTAGGAGCATAGGTTTAATAGGTGCCTTCCATTGGATCCATTCAATTAGTGATTACTTTACTTGGAATTTTGAAGGACCCACTGTGAAAGTCAAATAATTTCATGGAAGATGCTCAATCAGAATTGCAATGAGTGTGTCACTTTTCTGCAGTTCAATACATGATCTAGGATGGAAGTGAGATGACTTTTCAAGGCAGTGCCTTTTCTAATCATCTGCCTAGGTGAACATGTCTAATTTCACATTTTGTGGATCAAAGAAAATCATTTCAACTAGTTAGAATGCTGTAATACCCTTCTTTTGTTTGTCCTAATCATTGTGAATTATGGCTTTTGATTCTCTATCTGCTCTCTTTTTGTTGTGCATTTGAATGCTTTTAGATGGTAAAAATGATTATGGAGCCCACAGTATAATTGTCTTAAACGAGGCAAGAGATAAAAGGAAACATAAAGGTGAAAGAGGGAGTGAGAGAGAAAACCAAATTGCCTGAATTACTGTATATTAACCTTATTCGTCTGTCGTAATGATTAATGAGTACTGAAATATGCATATTAAGTTAGCAAATCACTTTGTTAGCTTCTGGTACGTGGCTCTATTCGGCATAGTTTATTTTTGTTTCTTTTTTAGGTAAAAATGTGTCAGATACAGTTAAGCATTCAGGGCTACCAACTCATTCACTTTTTGTATATTAAAGATAAAAACATTTTTAATTAGAAGTACACCATGATCATCTAGTTCTTTTTCAATAATGCCATTGCTGCTATCTTGTTTTCCTATAGAGCGCTTGTGGAGCAAGGGGGAGGCCGTATCTGCTCGAAATATTGCTTTAACTGCGCCGCCTCGGTTCCATTAGTTCAAATGCCTATTGAATAGGCGTGGGGTTCAAGCTGCTGCGGTTACAAACAAATATGCTCGACGCCCTCCAACTGGTCCAGGGCCGTGCTATGAGCAATAATTCTTCTGGTTTGTTACTCAGTTGTATCTGCTCTTGTATAATACAAACTACATTCAGAAACTTGCTTTTCACGTTGTCAGGATTTCTTGTGAGTAATGGCAAAGAAGATTCCCTTCTAAATTCTATGGAGCAACTTTTCAACTGCTGTTGGAATAAATTTACCAGTTTTTTGACTTGGGCAAAGTTTGCTCCTCGACTTCAAATATCCTACCAAAGGAACCTAGGAATTGGTTAGATATGACAAGTGACAACTTAGTCTGAAATGTCCACTTCAAGCCAATTCTATCTTTAGCTAACTTGTTTAATAATTTAGAAAAGCCTGCCAAGGCAATGGAAATTCTAGCTAATAGTTTCTTTGAATTTCCATACACTGGCTGTTGACTGCAGGTTTTGATTGAGAAATTAAGATCAAAAGAGGCATTTGCTTGAAAAAAAACAACTTGAAACAGCAAAGAAAGTCCTGATTCACAAGCAAGCAAACTCCACGAACTTGAACTGATGCACACGGCTCTCTGCCTTTAATCCTGTTTGGGATAATGGGAGAAGAAAAGTTTTCCAAGTTTTGCTTGACTAGCTAACTTCCTGGCAAGAATTCTGGGGTCATTCCACATGATGGTTCAAAGGGGTTTCTCATTGAAACTCCAACCTTTTTACCCCTTGGAAAAGTTCATTAACGGTTTCTAAACACGACCATAAGATCTTTTATCCCCTATCCCGGGATGATTTGTATTTATGGAGACTTGTACTCAATCTGTGAATGTTGTCCGCTTTGATCCAAAAGTCTTATGGTTTTATCCCATAAAAAGTATATTACAAATATAGATTCAAGTCTCTATATATATTATAGCACAATCTTACAATATTCTGATGTAAGATTGAGATGTTCCTACTTCTTATGAGTCAACAATCAATGGCCAAACTTAATCTGTGAACAGAAGGGTACTGCAGTAGGTAGAATAGGTTCAACCTTCTCTTCTCCATGGCATCAGCAACTTTGGCTTTCATAGTTTCTGCTAGAAAAATCTGAAAATGATATTTCACCAACTCTCCATAAACAGCATGAAAAAGGAGGCTTGATAGGTCAAAACCAAATCACGCAAAGAACATTGAATGCTTGCTTGTCACCTCAGATTTTGCATATTACAGCAAAAAACCAAAAACTTGAACACTCTCTTTTCCGTTGATTGGTTAATTTCCTTCTTTTTGCCGACTTCCCCATCTAACTTAACCTTGTGAAAGCATCTAGAAGTGATAATGTTAAATAAGAATCCATTAAGGTTTTCAAAAAAAGTTTTTTCCAGCTGCTAATCAAATGTTCATGTGTAGTAAGCTAGAAGATAACATTGGATACCATAATAAAACTGATTTTAAGCCTGAATTACTATTTCCAACCCAATTCTATACCTTGAATTAACTTGTAAAATAATCCAGAAAAACCTGTAAAACAAACAGTGAAGAATAATGAAAAGAAGACTTCCTTAACTTTTAAGTCTATGTTTCTGTCAATGAATTTTTTGAATTCCATGTACATTTGATGACTATAAAAGTATAAAAGCAGAAAAACCTTGCTTCAAGGAGACAGCCTCAAGTCTTCAACCCTATGGAATAATAATAGAGACTAGTCATTTTTTCTTTGGATTTGGAATAAAAAAGACCGATTTCAATTCAGCTTTTAGAATAATTAATAAATTACTTGCTAGATAAAGCGAGATAATAATGAGAAATGAATTCAGAGAGATAATAATGAGAAAAAAATTAATAAAGCGAAGTTGGTGGAAATTTTGAAGAGTTAAGAAAGAAAAAGATAGTTTTATACTTTTATTCATGAGAAATGAATTACTTGCTACTATTATTATTTAATACACTGTGGTAGAGTTATTTGATTTTATAAGTGAAATTAAAATAATAATATATTTTTTATTTTATTTATTTATATTTTTTAATATTTTTAAAAGGTATATATAATTATTTTAGTTTCGCTTTTGAAGTCTAAAAACTACATTTACATTGTATTAGATAATAATCTTATTTTTATTACTTAAAGATCAAGAAGTATGCAAGAGAATGATTATATATTTTTTTTAATATGATTGGGCTATTTTAATTAAGCTTGATCTGGAATTTTTTTCTTACAATCTTAAGGACACACTCGTGATTTTTTTTTCGAGAAGTCAAAATGTGACAAAATCTAATTATCTAATAAATTTCTCATATTTGAATATCCACAACTTGCCTTATCTAAATATATAAAATATAAAATTCAAACCTATTTTCTTGACAATAATGTTGTATTCCTCCATTCTTTCTTCTTAATTTGGTATGCTAGCTGTTAAGCTATGTCTGTTCAAAGGCAATTTATTCTCACCATAAATAACTTGCAAAGTACAATGTATTTATGCCTTTAGCTTGTCCTGGGAGGACAAAATAAAAGTCTGAACTTTGAAACCAAGATATAGCCAACGACCAAGTCTTAGAATTTTTTTAAGTTCTAGCTTTCCAGATATGTTATTGAAGATTTTGAATCCAAGACATAAATGATAATAACTAAATTTTATTGTATTTCATGTGGCATGATGTATGACTGTTCAAAAAAAAATAATGCATTAAAAATATTCAATATTTGATTTTAGCCGTCACAAGAGTTCTTTCAAAACAATTACTTTTATGCAATCATTATCTAAGTTTTATGAAATATTTATTAGAACGATTTCTTAATTGAGTGACTAAAAAGAAAATACAGCAAGCTATAAAATTTGTATTTGATTTAAGATAATCTTAACTTTGATCCCCCATTTATTAAAGAATTTTTTTTGGTAAAAATAAAATTGTATTTAAAAATGAAAAATTCTATTCACAACTTAACTTTCACTCCCTTCTCGAGTTTAAGTTTTGTGAATAGAAAAAACAACATTGAAAGAGTTTTTCCTGAATGGGATCCGACTCGGCTCAACTCCGAATTAATCGATGCCTAAAGTGACTTTCGGATATCGGGGAGGTGTTTATACCAAATAAAAACTTTCACTCCTTACAAATTAAATTTTGATTTTTAATTTAATACAAAAATACTTTGTAATGGAATGACCTAATTATCTTTAGCCCATTTTTTCTCTTTTTCTTCCTTTCTTATGTCATCTATTCATCATTATCTTTTTTTTTCTCTTCTCTTTATTTTTTTTATCTTCTCTAGATCTCTATTAATCAATATCTGAAATCAATTCAAGCAAAAAAATGGAATATAGTTCGGGTAATTTGCTGATAAAGGATGGCATGATGGAAGGAACCAATCCAGATAACATGGAGAAATAAAAAGGATTGATAAAAAATTTGAAAAAAAATTGGTTTATCGATATTTTCGAAAATGTATTTCCTGTAACCTATTTGGGTTTTTTAAAAGTTAATTTTCGAAAATCATACCTGTGCACAAGACTCATAGAACTCTACTTTTGCAAGCGTCCTAGCGAAAGTCCATCATTTGCAAACCTTCTAAAGCTTGCAAACATTCATTTTTGAACAGATGAAGTCCCTAAGAGAGATCTTCGTTTAGGGATGATTAGTGTGACATTTAGGTTATGAAATTTATATATTTTACACAATAAAACATAAATTAAGATCATAACCCAAATATATTGAAGAAATTGAAAATGTTGGAGAAGAGATTTATTAAGATTTGTTGAAGAATGTGTTAAAAAGTGTGTTTATGGTTGACGGTTGTTTGTTGGGAGAGAAATGAGAGAAGGGATAAAGCAGGCAAAATAGTATCATGTTGGTTTTAATGAATAATTAGATTTAAATCCATGCAATGTTGGTTCTAATGAATAACTAGATTTAAATTCATGCAATGAGTGACGATTTTTAATTTATAATTTTTTGAAAAATAGAATAAAATTATAAAAAATTATTTTTTTGCATAACTATAAGTATCTCCGTCCGTTTCACAATTTGAGATTAATCTTATTTGGGTCGAAAGTAGTAAACGGTAAAGCCCTTCCAACAATAACGACTCCAGAATTCGAACCATATCTAAATGCCTGAGAAAAAAGTCTATTTCTACTTCTTTCAACCACTTGTTGGTAATTATAAAGAAATTATTTTGAAATACATGTTGAATAATTAAAAACTTGATGCATACCATGGGTTGTGACTCAGTTGGATTAGTTTCAAATTATTAAAACGGATAAGGATACCTGTGGTTTACACAAAAAAATGATGCATATATAGAATAAACAAATTAAAAAATTATTTGAAATCAAATATTAATTAGAAAAACTATAGAAAAAAATTAAATATAACAAATCTTAAGTATTAAATAAATTAATTACATAACTATAATATTAATGAAAACAATTCATATTACATTAGTCATTAATAAATTATTGGTTATTGTTTCATACATGAAACTGATTTATTTTTTAAAATTTGAATTTAAATGAATTCAAATTAATGTTATAAAATTAAGAATTTGTATATGATGCACTGATAGTGTATAGTTTCTATATACTGTCAATGCATCAGAGGTTGACATCTCATCAATAAGCCTTTATTGGCAAATTAAAAAAATTTATTTATATTTGCATATAAGGGCCTATTGATGAGGTGTCAATCTCTGGTGTATTGACTGTGTATAGAAACTATCAATGCATCATATATAAATCCTAAAATTAATTAGAGTTGAAAACTTAACTTTTTATGGTTTTAAAAAAAAGCTTTATTTAGAATAGTCTTAAACATAAAAAGGTAAGTAAAGTTAAAATATGAATAAAAAATTATTATTTTATCAAAAAATAAAAATAAAAAATTATTATTTTGAAATTTAAATCCATTCGAAATAATTAAATGTAATATTTAGTATAATAAAAGAATAGATAATTCATATGTATATTGTCTTTTTTTACCAAAGTAATTGATTGAATAAATAAATAAACAAATGATTAAACAATTAAATCTGAAAAAAAGGAAATGAAAATTGAAAAAAAAACATAGAAATTTAATTTAATGCTTAAATATATATACTTAAATACTTTTTTTATTAGTTTTTGAGAAAAGATTTAAAACTTTAGGATAACTCGATTAAAATGTGTGGATATTTTTTAATTTAAAAATAACATATAAATGATAAAAGAATAATTAAATTCTAAGATAAATTTCATTTGATTTAAATGAATATAAAAATGTTGAAATCCAATTTTTTTAATTTTAAATAAGATTATCTTATAAAAATTAAAATTAAAATTATTTTAAGTGTAAAAAAAAGTTAAGTTATTTAGATATGATATTCTATTTTTAGCCAAAATCTTTGGCTATTATATGTTTATATAAAATTTTATTTTTGAGGCTTTTCAAGTGAGGTTTTTTTTTTTTAACAATTGGGTTGTGAATAGAATTGTTCCCTGAAAACAAGAGAAATAAATTATAGATACTGAGAGTTGAATCCCAAATCTGAAAATCACATTTTAAAGGGATTATATGATGACTGGATATATAACCTTCAAATTTAATTATCATGAAATATTTGAAAATACATTTGTATAGACAAATTTTTGGATCTTATATTTTTTATTATTTGTTTGTCCATGTTATAATTTATTTTATTTATGCTTCTATGTCCTTAATTGACCTAATCATATAAATTTTAGGTCATAATTGTAAAAGAAAGAAAGAAAGTTAAATGACTTGATTGAAGTAACCCAAAATTTAATGACTTAAATGCATATAATGACAATGTTTTCTAAGCTTTTATTTTTGAGTTCACTCTATACATACTTGAGCTAGATGATGAGATGATCTTTCATTTCTCATAATTCTCACTATATTTGAAATGCGTGGAAACATAGATCATCAAAAGCTTTTTCAGACTTATGGATTATGGCTCAATTTGTAATGCATGTTGAGTTTGTAGGAAAACCTCTTAGTTTTGATCACCACTAAACACATATTTGGGAAAGGTGAGGAGCCTTAACTATGACGAAACCTCGATTATTACTAAACACATATTTGAAAAAGGTGAAGAGCCTTAACTTAGACAAAACTTTGAGCAGGATTAATCTCAGATCGTTAAAATAGATAAAGATATCTGTAATTTACATAAAAAAGCTTTTTCATAAATTTTTTAAAATTATTTACATACTATTCAATGTTATTTATTTTGTTAAATAAATTAAGTTCAAGGCAACAAGACATGTGAAAAACTAACTTGTTTGCCTATATTACTTAAATTAAATGGTTAATTTTTTATTTGTATAAAAATTTATTAAATATTATATTGCAAAATATTTTTTATATCATAATTTTTTTTCATATTTAAATATTAATTTCAATCATAGCTAACATGTATTTGAATGAAAAATTTTGGGCTCAAATGCATTTTTCTTAAAATATATATTTAATATATTGATAACAAAAAAATTTTAATTTTACAAACAAAATTAAAAGATCAATGTATTCACAATATCAAATACTTTTTATTTTAAATTAAACACTTTCCAAATATCAAAGATTTCTAAATTAGAACTTTAAAATTTTTAAGTTTAGCCTATGTTTGGATTGAAGGTGGGGAAGGGAAAGGAAAGGAAAGTAAAGTAAAACAAAGGAAGGTTGTAAACCTTTCCTTTGTTTGGGAAGATTTTTTAGCTAGGGAAAGGAAAGAGAGAGGGAGTGAGCATTCCTTGCTTTCCCTTGAGTTACTCAGTTTTTTTAACATCCCAATTTGGGGTAAAGGGGAAGGAAAGGAAACTTGAAAAAAATTTTAACATGTAGAATATCAAATTTAACCTTATTATCTTATAAAATTTAAAACAAAAAGGGTTATAATTGAAAAAAAACATTACAATAAATCATTTCCTTTTCTTTCCATTGTTTAACCAAACAAAGATTGTTAGGATTACTTTCCTTTCCTTTCATTTATTAATTTTAGCTATCTAAACAAGGGGTACATATACCCTTTTATTTCCTCTAGTTTTCATTCATTTTCTTTACTAATGTTTATCCAAACATAGTGTTAAAGTGTCTATGAATCTTGAGCCTTGAAGGATTATTATTATTATTATTATTATTATTATTATTCAAATAAACTCTCTTAAATTTGAGGAAAAAATCCAGAAAATGGGAAGATGTTGAGAGATTCACATGACTGAAAAAAAAAAGAACGCACTTTTCGCTCCCTCACGGTCAAATAAATAAAAAAAAAAATTATTGAAAAAGACTGCTTGCACCCTTCTTCACCTCTGCTTTCGTTAGCCCTTTTCATTTTTATTGTTTTCCCTGTCTCTCTTCAGCTTCACTCTTTTCATGGCTTCTTCCTCTTCCTTTCTCTTCCATGTAAGCCCCAAATCTCTCTTTTCTCTCTTTCTAAGTTAACGCTTTGTTCCATGTTTCTGTTTCTTTAACGATTTTTTAATTTTTTTATTTTTTTCTTCTGAAGTTACCCATGTAGATTTACAGATTGGGTTTTCCATTTTCTGTTTCATTTTAATTAATATGCCTGTATTGAGCGATGATATTTTGATTTATTCTTTAATTTTTGTATTTGCAGTGACTTTACGTGTTCCTCGTGGTTGATCTGACGTAGGTTTTTGATTTCTTCACATTTTGGGGTTAGTTCTACTTCTTTCACGTCCAATCGTCATTTCAAGCAAGGCTTATTTATTTCCGAGTTGGAATTTTTTTAAAAGGTTCTAGGTTTTGCCTTAAGATTTATGTTGAGGTATTGAAGCGGGCATGGTGAAAACGGTGAAACTGGTGAAAAGCTAGGGTTTCTTTTAGATTTTGGATTTGGGTTATATTTGTTTGATGACTCTACTAAGGTATTTTGAATGGAGGCAGCATGGTGAATAAGTAGTGGGGTTTTGTTGGAGCTTTTTGTTTGTTTTGCATTTTTACTAAAGGTGATATTTTGAAGTGGGTATGGTGGGCAAAGAGGATGCTCCTATTAATCCTAGGGCTCCATCATGCCAGCTTTCTGGCTCTCGGAAAATGTTTTGGCGTTCGGCTTCATGGTCCTCTTCCCGAACAACTGGCCAAATTCCTGAAACTGAGGACAAAGATCTAGGAGCAGATCCTAATGGTAATGATGGTACCAAT
This sequence comes from Heritiera fomes, assembly GCA_032173925.1. NCBI lineage: Eukaryota > Viridiplantae > Streptophyta > Magnoliopsida > Malvales > Malvaceae > Heritiera > Heritiera fomes. The sequence continues at coordinate 8,924,489 of JAPDPM010000002.1, read as the reverse complement.
AATGGTCAAACTCGGCGGTTTCCCCCTCCTCCTTTAACCCCTCGCTCTCAGCAGAATTGTAAGGCCAGGTCGTGTTTGCCACCTTTGCAGCCATTGTCTATTGCACGGAGGAGTTTGGATGAATGGCCGAAGGCTGGTTCTGATGATATAGGTGAGTGGCCACAGCCACCGACCCCAAGTGGGAACAAGAGCGGTGAGAGGTTGAAGCTTGATTTGTCGTCAATTCAGCGGAATAATGATAAGAATGGTGGGCTTCTAAAGAGGGATAAGATTGCATTCTTTGATAAAGAATGCTCAAAAGTGGCAGAGCATATATATCTTGGTGGAGATGCCGTTGCAAGGGACAGAGAAATATTGAAACAGAATGGGATTACTCATGTTTTAAATTGTGTGGGCTTTGTTTGTCCAGAGTATTTCAAGGATGATTTTGTTTACAGAACTTTGTGGTTGCAAGATAGTCCATCAGAGGATATTACTAGCATACTTTATGATGTTTTTGATTATTTTGAGGATGTCAGGGAACAAAGTGGAAGGGTTTTTGTTCATTGTTGCCAGGGGGTCTCAAGGTCCACATCATTGGTGATAGCGTATCTTATGTGGAGAGAGGGACAGAGTTTTGATGACGCCTTTCAGTATGTAAAGGCTGCTAGAGGAATTGCAGATCCAAATATGGGTTTTGCTTGCCAGTTGTTACAGTGCCAAAAGAGGGTCCATGCATTCCCATTGAGCCCCAGTTCCTTATTGAGGATGTATAGAATTGCACCTCACTCACCATATGATCCTTTGCACCTAGTCCCTAAAATGCTGAATGATCCATCTCCTTCTGTGCTGGATTCTAGAGGTGCATTCATTGTTCATATACCTTCTGCAATATATATTTGGATCGGTAGAGACTGTGAATCTATCATGGAAAGGGATGCACGAGGTGCTGTTTGTCAGATTGTTCGGTATGAGAGAGTGCAGGGGCCTATAATAATGATAAAGGAGGGAGAAGAACCGGCATATTTTTGGGATGCTTTTTCAAACTTTTCACCTTTGATGGATAAATCTGGAAATAAAGTTGAGGTAGGGGAGTCAGCAATTAAGATTTTACCAGGTGAGAGGAAAGTGGATGCATATAATGTTGATTTTGAGATTTTCTTGAAGGCTATAAAGGGAGGTTTTGTCCCTCCATTTGCTGCATCAGAGAATGAACATGAAACCCACCTTCCTGCAAGAGAAAGCAGTTGGAGCATGCTTAGACGTAAATTTGCCTCTGGCGTAATGAAGGAGTTTGTCTCAGCACCAAAGATGTTGCTCTCCAGGGTTTATTCAGATTCCATGATGATAGTTCATGCAACATCACCGTCATCAACATCATCCTCTTCATCTTCGTCTTCCTCACCTCCTTATCTCTCTCCTGATTCTATATCTTCTGATTCCAGTACTAGTTCAAAGTACTTCTCGGAATCCTCTGTGGATTCACCTTCAGCTGTTTCCTGTTCTCTTCCTGTTTCTTCAACTTTGTCTAACTTTTCCAACTTGTCTCTAGCTTCATCCCAAACATCTTCTCTCCCCAAATCTAGTAGCACAGAAATTGTCAATGTCAACTGTACTTCTCAACCTTGTTCTCAGACTGCGTCTTCACCCCTAAAAAAGGTTTCACCTTCTCTCGCAGAACGCCGAGGCAGTTTGTCTAAGTCTCTCAAGCTGCCAGGGATGAGCGATAATATAAGAGTAAAAAATGATCCATCATGCCTTCTTGTTAAGCAAGATGGGGTCAGGATAAATGATAATATTAGCTTATCATGTGAGTCGGATATTGAAATTGTCTTTGATTCCAAGCGCGGTGTTAGAAATGGAGGGGATATTTTGATCCAAGGTTCCAGTTTGAAGATATCTCCAGGTAGAAGAGCTAATGCTGACTCACGTGATATGGAATCTACTTTTGTTAATAGTTGTTGTGAACCTCAGAGAAATCATTGTCCTCAAGATGGTTCTGTGTCTGCAGTTCCAAATAGGAGGATGGAGGAAAGCATTCCCGCATGCCCTAGTGTAGTTCAACCTTTCGTATGTCGCTGGCCCAGTATAGAGAGGATGAAAAATTTTAATAGAAGTGATCTAGATTCAAAATCTGCTTTTGCTATTTTTTCTCCGACTACAACTGTAGGCAAAAATGAAGATAGGATTCTATATTTTTGGATAGGAAGGTCTTTTCATTATGACAAAAGCTTGATTCAGTTAGATAGCAGCAGACATCTAGGGGAGAGAGAAGAGATTGACTGGAAACAACTTGGTTATGATGTTCTATCTCAAGTGGGTCTGCCAAAGGACACCCCTGTTATGGTATGGAATAATGCTTGAAGTTTTGACGTTATATTTTTTGTTTTTTGTTTTCATTTTTACATGTTTACATACAGATTTATGCCATATATTCTTTGACATGTTTGCATCTGATTTAAGATTTTGAATACTAGGAGAAGATTGAAGCACCTACAAATGTATATCTAAATCATACGTATTTCTTTGTTTCTGATAGAAGAGGAACAATGTGTGTGAGGAAAAGATGAAATTGATTTTTTATAATTATGAAACTGGAAGGCCATTAAGTTGCAAATGAGATTTGTAGGGAATATCATACCTTAATGCTTATCACTTTAAACTTTTATCTATTTATTTTTTAAATAAAAAAACTATATCTATGTTTGATTTGCTGATAGCCTAATACCATAGGAAAAGCATGGGGAGGGGGATGGGGTGCGTGGAGGTACTGATTTTTGAAAAGGTAGATTATCGTTTTAAACAAACGTTAGACCCCTGTCAGAGTATGATTAGGGGAATTAATTTGCTATCAAATTAAAAGATCTAATTACTCTTATATCTGAGTAAAATTAATTTTGAGGATGCTATTCTAGAATGCTTATTTACCTCTATGTAAGAAATTTCTATGAATTGTCTGTAAAATGTCTTTGCAACACATTCTGTTTGATTTTGTTATGTTATCTTGTGTTCAGCCTGCAAAAGAGATGCAAATCAACTGTTGTGCCTTCTAACCTTCTAACATGTACCTTTATTAACGATCATGAACAGGTTGTCAAAGAAGATGAAGAACCAACAGAATTTCTTGCGTTGCTAAGGACATTGTAGCTCTACTGCACTTAAGGAGAGATCTGCTAGCCAATATAATTTATAGATTATCTTCCTGTTTCTTCAAATGGCTTGTTTTTGCTCTGGAATTTCAGGCATCAAGCACAATTCTCGTGGCAAAACCAAGGAGGTAGTTAACCTTTTGTCCTGTCATTTCTGATTGGCTGCATGTAATTCCAGCAAGGTTTTAGGCTATATCTGGGTACCGTAGTTGGTTTGGTAGCTTTTCTGCTAATTGATATGGTTATCTTGTACACCATCCTCCAGCCATCAGCTGCATGCTAGGATTTTAAGACGCTTCATATCATATTTCTACTAGTTTTTTTCTTGGTCAAAGTATTTCTGCTACGTTAAATTGTTCCCAGATACTCTGCAACATTGTTTTTCTTATGGCTTTGTAGGTCACAATTGATCATTAGATGGTTAGTTCTTCTGATGGAATATCAAAACATTGTTTTTTAAAAAGAGTACAGTATAGTAGCTTTACATCAGCTGCTGTTAGTTGCAATTTGTTACCACAGGCAAACTTATTTTGTTTTTTCTCCTTTCCTATTAGTGTCTACTTGAGAGTTAAAATTTTTGCATATCCCTCCCAACACCTATTCACTTTTGATTTGGCTGTGCTTGTCTTTTGCATATATCTTTTCCATATTTCTCATTACTTCAAATATCATTCAGCTAGAAGCAGTTCTTGTTAAGTTCACTTCCAGCTCTCTTGCTTTTAGGTGATTAATTAGACTTCAGTTACAGTACATGAAGAGAACATGAGCAAGGTGTCAGTCAGCGTATGTTGCATACTGAGACTATGCTTTAGAGATGGGGGGATTAAAGATATTTCAAAATTCACAACGCATGCAAAAGAAGATTTTCTTGCTGCTGGTTCATTGAATGTTTAGTGATTGTACAATGATCTGCTAAATATTGAAAAATTTATTTGTATGCAGCTGTCATCATTCCGCAAATATATTCTTCCATGTTTTCCTTATCTTTGTGAATGCATAACTTGTTCCACATTGTATGCTTGATGTCTGCAGGTACCTGCTTTTGTCCAAGATATTGTGGCAAAATCATCTGGTTGTACAGCACCATAACACCATCATAACCGATAATCATTCGTTCTGCAGACAGTTAATGTATATTCAGTAGTACTAGAATCAAGTTCTGCAAGGCTTGTTCCAGCCAAAATAGATGCACTGTAATTTCCCCTCAGTGGGTTACTTTTTCTTTTTTCTTTGTTTCTTCCAATTCTCGTAACTGTTCAATTTAAAACTTTCTGCGAAGGCAGGTTCTAACAAGAACTTTCTGAGCTAATTCTGGATTCCAAAACTGGATCTCTCTCTCTCTCTCTCTCTCTTGCATATATATGATTTTGGGTTTCTTGTTTGCCCATCAGTCTAACGAATTGAATTGTCTGCCACCACCACTACCACCACCCGGCATCAGCGGTTTGAGCCAAGGCATGATCGGATGCCTGGCAAGCCTTTTCCACATCTAACTGCAACATTTGTTTATAAAGCTCCGTTTTTATGGCCTAAATCTTTAACCTTAGTTTCAAAAGTTGTTTTAAGAAACACAGTTTCATGGCTTTGGTTTGGTTATTGTTTCAGGGTGTGGAATTACTGAAGGTATAGCTACAGTCTAAGACTGATTACTGATGTATTCCTCACCCAAAAGGCCAGGAGGAAGCGTTCCAAGTGATCATATTGCTTGATTCTTCCGCTATTGTTTCATTGCTGGTGTGTTTACAACTGCTTTTGATCCGGAGATAATGTTCAGATTTGTCGTTGGGTCTTTTTTTAGATGTCTTTGAACTGTTTTATAAACTTTATATTGTCTCATTTTCAGGCATGTTTTAAAATAACTGCGGTTTAATAATCCAAGCTTTTCCCAATTGAGAATGCTAAACATGATATATTACACGGCTTACACAAGCCAACAAATAAGGTTTTCATGAACAGGTTTCATCATATTCAAAATCCATAATGAAAAATTGAAAATGATAACTTGAGGAAAAATACTTTGAGAAATAGGAATGCTGTAGAGTTTTAAAAGGCACAATATTTTATAAAACAAAGCATGAAAAATAAGAGGCAATGTCAGAGAAAAGCGTGTGGCTTGGCAGAAGCGTGGAGAATTGCAGGGGCTAAGAATAAAAGACAAAGAAGAACATAATCCCAATTTCGAAGAGACAAATGAGTGCGCCTCAAACGACTTGCATAAATAAAAGCGCAAATGCTTAACCCAACCAACCTATGCAGTGCAGCCGTGCGGTGAGCACAGAGCGAACTATTCTCTAAAGAATACTGTGTGCTCGCCGCTCTTAGCAGCATGCGCCAATTTTAGGAGGACTGGTCCTAGTTGAACGGTCTCCCAATATCAGTCTTGAAAAACTTCAAGAATGTTGAGTCATTGTTATCGTGGGATTTTTATATTTAAGCCAATTTTGAGGTATTAGAGGAAAAAGTTTCAATAGTCAAATATATTCAGATTTTCTTAGAAATCGATTTATAAATTTTTATTTTATTGTAAATAAATTTTTAACTTTTTAAAATCATACAATTAAGTTGAGATTTAATAAATACTATTAATTGGTTGGACATTTTACGTAAAATCAAATGTGGATAGTTTAGTTGGTTGTCATGTGACATTTCATCTGTACAATTCTAATGAAAGTTAATGCTATTTAATAGATTTTGATTTAATTGTATGATTTTGAAAAATTCAGAGTTTATTTATAATAAAATAAAAGTTTATGTACTGATTTTCGTACGATAAAATATTACAAATTTATATTCATTTTGTCAAAAAGTTAAAAATATATTTAGCTTGTAGTCCTTTAAAGTATTAATAGAATAGATACATAAAATAAATATGATGATGGAAGATCTGAAAGAGAGGCTTAGGGGATTTATATTTTGGTCGCAATTGTATTCGTGGATGACTTGTAGAATTAAATAAAGGTTGTAACGAATATTGCAGCGATGAATTTTTTTATGTTTGTACATTTTATTGTAAAATTAAATAAATAATAATTTTAATCATATAAATTCTTATTTTATGATGTTTGAAATAGAATATGGTATTTTAATTCATTTGTTTATATAATTAAATAAATTATTCGTAGCTTTTGTTAAAAAAAATTGTATAGATTCTTAATGTGAATATTTAAAATTATACATTAACATTAAGAATTGTTATAATGATACATTTTTGTTTGTTAATTACAAGATATAAATCAACTAGCACTAGAAACCTAATTTTCATTAAAAAATAAAAAACAACATATTAATAACTTCAAAATATTAATCATTGTTAAAATATTAATCATTAACAATGATTAATTTCTAAATGATAACACATAAAAAAACCTTACACACCTTCCATTCCCCTCAAATTCATCTAAAATTTAAATTTATAAAACATTCTCCAATATCCTTCCCCACTAATTATTTTCTCATCCTCTCTGTTTTTTTCATTTTTATCTAAAAGTAATTTTTTTAAAAAAATATTTAATTTATAAAAACTCCCTCCCTTTGCTTTCTTTTTTTTTTTTAATTTTTTTTATTTTTCTCGGTTCTACTCTTAGGAAGCCTCTGTTTCGGTCACTCCAATCAGATCAACCAAACTTTCATCGGTTTCGCTCATCGCTTAACCCTCAAGGAGTTGTTAACTTCCAATCTCATCTCATCCGTGTCAGGACTGGAGAGGCTACACCAAGAGTAAACCTAATTCTTTAAGAAAAAATGGGTAATGCTTAAGCCAATAGTTGTTATTTCCTTTGAATCAAATCCCAAGATTTTGAATTGATTCGTCTCTTGACTTGATTGAGGCTTTAATTTGTTGAATTGCTTTAGATGTAGGATTTTTATCTGTTCTGAAAAAGTCTGAATTTTTTTGGAAAAAACAAACGAACCGCTATGTATATAAATCCATTGTCAACTATATTATCACTTTGCCCAACGAGTACAATGTCAAGGATGAAGGGTTTCTTGAAGAGGAAGTCATTGCAACGGTGTACTGTGGCCTTGTAGATATAATCTTCTTATACAAAGAATTTTGTAGTACCATGTTTAGGTTTGCAAGTAATTTTCTACAGGAAAAGAGATTTATTTTATTTTTGGTTTGACACTCTTATATTCTTATTAACTTTGGGTTTAATTTAAACTTATTTTATGATTGCTGAGCGCATCACTGCAGTCCAAGGTGGTGCTTACTGCTGTGTTCCTTGAGAAGAAAAGATAAAAATATTTGGCGATCTAAAAATTAGTCCTTTGTTGCTTTAAATAGAGAGCTTAGACTCCGCAAAATTTAACAAGATTGTAATTGTAGGAAAGATCCCTGAAAGTCCTACTTCTTACAACAGTGTTCCTGTCATGGCTTCCACCACCGTTAGCTTGAAGCTTCTGGTAGAGTCAACAAACCAAAGAGTTCTGTTTGCTGAAGCTGGGAAAGATTTTGTTGATTTTCTGTTCAACATTCTGTCATTGCCTGTTGGCACTGTCATGGGGCTTCTCACCAAACAAGACATGGTTGGGTCCCTTGGAAACCTTTACGAGAGCCTTGAAAATCTAAGTGATACTTACATGCAGCCAACGGCAAACAAAGACTCCCTTTTGAAGCCTATGGTTTCCAACTATGCTGCAAATTTACCTCCCTTGTTGCCAAACATTCAATCATCAACATCCACCAACATTTATAAGTGTGGTCGCAGCAGCAGTGTCAACTGTGGTATCTATGTGGCAAATGAATTGAACTCCATTTGTCCTTCCTGCAAAAGTGCTATGAGCCAAAAATTAACCTTCGTTAATCCACCGACAAAGCAGGCTACATCCCACGATGAAGGAGGTTATGTCAAAGGGGTTATTACTTACATGATCATGGATGATCTGGTTGTAAGGCCTATGTCAACTATTTCTTGTATCACTTTACTCAACAAGTTCAATATCAAGGATGTAGGGGTTCTTGAAGAGAAAATGATTGATATAGGACCAGATGAGGTAAGAAATTGCCCCGTTTCTTTTGCTGCCTTGATTTTAAGCACCTTAAGGTGTTATTTTCTACATGAAAAGAGAAACTTTAAGAATGTGGCACTCTTTCATTGATGATAATATAACATTGGCTTAAACTTGCTTTTTCTGCAATAGGGTGTGAAATTGCTGAAGGCGTCTTTGCAGTCCAAGACTGTGCTCACTGACGTTTTCCTAGGGAAGAAGGCGGGCCGAAGTAATGTAAGCAATTCTAGTGGAGGTGTTCAATTGTGACTTAGGGAATGGTGCTTGATTTTCTGTTTGCAGGCAGTTCTAAGAGTCCAAGTGTAGTAGGGGATGCTCATTGATTTTTGTTCAAACTCTTGACAGTTTGTATGAGAATTGTTTGAGCCTTTTTTACGTAATGACGGTGGTTTTAGAGACCTCCCAAGTCTTGTTTACTACTAAAATCTTTGGGCCTGTTGCAGAAGTGCGGAATCTTGGTCTCAAATTTAAGTTATATAACATAGCATTCATGAAGCCTGATTCAGATATGACAGCCCAAATCTATGACTTTATATTGTAATTTGTTCCTGTTTCAAAGCCCCAAAGATCTTTTACATACCTTTCTTTGGGTTCATGTAACTGGAATAGACTTCTACCTTCAAATTCATTAGATAAGGTTCAAATTGAAAATTCCTAGTCATTGTTACAATCAAGCTCTACTAATCATTTGGATCAAATGAATCCATTTTTTGTGCTAGGTTGACTAAAAAAGGGCTCAAGAGGTGAAAATAAAAGCATGGGATTTCATTGATTGTAATGAATCATAGGGAAAGGGATGATGACTTTAATTCATGGAATTTTTTATATTTATGTCAATTTTAAGGTTAAATTAAAGGCATAGATACGGAGAAGGTCGAATTGGGGGTTGAATTTTATGCCAACAATTGTTTGTAGGCCCGATAACACAAGTCTCTAGAAAAATGAAGAAAATGTATCTCATTTGCTCTGGCCATTCCCACTTCTCTATGGTCCTTGATTACTGCCAATGAACAATAAAAGCATAGTCTGCAAAATTTAATATGCAGTAAAAAATGTCCCATTTCTTCATATGATTATGTTTATAGTCATGGCTTCCGCCATTGTTTACTTGAAACTAGGTACAACTCAAAAAAAAGTCCTATTTGTTCAACAAGTTCAATGTCAAGGATGTAAAGGTTATTGAAGAAGTGATTGAAATCAGAGTGAATGAATGAGGTAAAGCGTTTATATTTCATCCAGATCCTCTTCGTGGAAAGAACATTTCGCTAGCTTTTACCACCCTCAGTCATTATAATTTCAGTGTTCGCAGTCTAAATTTTAAGCTTTGACTGTTAGTTGTCCACATATAAGAATAGAGAATTTTAAGATGTGAGATTTTTCATTGATCATAACATTACTAGGTCACATCCCTTAATGTAGAATCCATTGGCCAGGTTAAGGGAAGGAGTTTTCAACTTTTGTGAAACCGACAAAAAAGGCGTCATACTCTGAGGAGGGAGGTTTAATCTTGTTTTATGCGACAGTGAGTGAAATTGCTGAGAGCATCGATGCAGTCCAAGGCGGTGCTTACTGCTGTGCTCCTTGGGAAGAATGTGGCAGAGTGATTTTGTTGACTCTGTCAGTTGCAGATGTGATTATGGTAAATGATGTTTTGATTTAGATTTCAGATAGTACATTTAAACAGGATTGAAATAGCACATTTTGAACGTTGAAACCAGGAAGAATCAAACTAAGAAGCGGTCTGGTGTTCTTCTAATTGTGTCACTAGGCTGGAAATGATGTTATTCTGTTCTATTGATATAAATGATGGGTTTTGTTTTTGAAAATTAAACTTCAAGCATGCCAGTCAAGTTGTATAACTGGAACATATATGATTATGTCAAATCCTCAAACCTTTAATTATAACCTCATTCTTGGGGTCTAAACTATGTTTTGATTTCCTGTATTGGAAGTAGAATAGAAGATCTCTCTTCAAGGAAAGAATATTGAAAAAATTGCAGTGGTTGGTGAATTTATCCTATGCTATTTTAGCAAGGTTCGAATTTCCATTCCCTAAATCAAAAACGAGGAAAAAGAATATAGAAAAGTTAAAAATATTAAGCTGGAGTATAGCTAATTAATCTAAAAATTTACCACTTGACATGTTAAAATAGAAATATAGGAGACTTGAAAGCAGTGGAAAGAATCCCTTCCCTTGCAACGCAAGTCAGCTCTATCTGTTTGAGACCAAATGAAGACAAGTAGTCATATATTTGCTTTACCTATTCCAACTCCTATTAATCCTTTGTGCTTAGACTCTGCAAAATTTAACGAGACATCACTAAGTCCTACTTCTTGCAGCAGTGTTCCTGCCATGGCTTCCACCACTGTTAGCTTGAGGCTTCTGGTAGAGTCAACAAACCAAAGAGTTCTGTTTGCTGAAGCTGGGAAAGATTTTGTTGATTTTCTGTTCAGCATGCTGTCATTGCCTGTTGGCACTGTCATAGGGCTTCTCACCAAAGAAGAAATGGTCGGATGCCTTGGAAAACTTTACGAGAGCTTTGAAAATCTGAGTGATACTTACCTGCAGCCAATGGCAAATAAAGACACCCTTTTGAAGCCTAGAGTTTCCAACTATGCTGCAAATGTACCTCCCTTGTTGCCAAACATTCAATCTTCAACGTCCACCAACCTCTATAGGTGTGGAAGGAGTTACAACATTTCCAACTGTGGTACGTATGTGGCAAATGATCCGAGCTCCATTTGTCCTTCCTGCAATAATGTTATGAGCCAAATCGTAACCGTTGTTAATCCACCACCAAAGCAGGCTACATCCTGCGACGAAGGAGGTTATGTCAAAGGGGTTATTACTTACATGATCATGGATGATCTGGCTGTAAGGCCAATGTCAACTATTTCTTGTATCACTTTACTGAACAAGTTCAATATCAAGGATGTAGGGATTCTTGAAGAGAAAGTGATTGATGTAGGAACGGATGAGGTAAGAAATTGCCCCATTTCTTTTGCTACCTTAATTTAAGCTCTTTGAGGTGTTGTTTTCTACATGAAAAGAATGTGGCACTCTTTCGTTGATGATAATATAACATTGGCTTAAACTTGCTTTTTCTGCAACAGGGTGTGAAATTGCTAAAGGCATCTTTGCAGTCCAAGACTGTGCTCACTGATGTGTTCCTCGGGAAGAAGGCGGGCCAAAGTAATGTGAGCGATTCTAGTGGAGTTCTTTCAATCGTGATTTAGGAAATGCTGGTTGATTTTCTGTTGCAGACAGTTCTAAGAAATAAGAGTCTCAGTGTAGTGGGACTAGGGGATGCTCATTGATTTTTTTCAAACTTTAGCAGTTTGTATGAGAATTGCTTTGAGCCTTTTGTTATGTAATAATGGTGAGACCTCCCAAGTCTGAACCTATTTACTACTTAAATATTTTGGCTTATTGCAGGAGTGTGGATTCTTTGACCTCAAGTATAAGTATATCATTCATGAAACTTGATTCAGATATGGCAGCCCATGTTTATGACTTTAAGTTTTAACTGCTTCCTCTTTCAAAGCCCCAAAGGCTTTTCTTACATTCCTAGACTGCTACCTTCAAAATCATTTGATAAGGTTCAAATTGAAAATTCCAATTTTATGCAATCAATTATTTTCCAAAAGTAGTTTAACAGTGAAGCCAGGAAACTGAAGTATCAAATTCATAAACATCGAAAACATGGAAATTTCATGGTATCATATTGAGGAGTGGTCTGGTGTTCATGCAAGTTTATCATTAGGCAGCAAATGATATATCATGCTCTTCAATTGATATTAAACAATGGGTTCTCCGTTCTTCACTTGACATATTTAATTTGTAATTGAACTTTCAAGCTTGTCAGTACAAATAGTATAACTAAGACCCCTTTCAAATCCTCAAAACCTGTATTTATAATCTCATTCTTGAGTCTAAGCAGTCGTTGGATTCCCTGATATTGAAGGAGATATATAATTACTTGGAAACATTAAAGAAAATGGAAATATCATTCTTTCAAGATCCCTATAAGCAAAAGAGTGAATTATAATCTATATATAGGAGTACTATATAGTACTAATCTTTTTCTTTTTCTAAAGTGAAAGGGCATTGATTCAAGATTTTAACCAATAAAGAGGATCCTTGGAAGAGATGTATTTTAAACCCTTTTGCAAGGTAAACATATCCTTTACTCAATTTTGGATTCCTTCTTCTTTGAGGTAAAGTTGAAATACAGAGGTAGAATAGCAGCAGATGGTAATCTATTTCTTTTATGCATGTGTTTTCTGTTTTTTATTTCTTTAATGAATTTTTAAATCTAATTTATCTAAAAGACCCTAGAAATCCAATTTGGTAATGTTTTACTAATAGATTAAGAATTGTTATATCACACAAATCAATTTTTTCTTCTCTCTTTTCTGAAATTAGCTGGCTTCTGCTGTTTTATCACCGAACTTTTTGATCTTATAAAATAGTAAATCAGCTAATTCTCTCCTTTTTCTTCATCTTTATCCCAAACCCTTGTCATTAATGCCCACTGATGTAATGAAACATTATCCATCCATGTTAAGAGTGTAACTGAGTAAGTAAATTAAGCAATCAAGTCACTGATTAAAATCTCACCATTTTGCAAATACCGTCCAAGGGCCATGGCAGCCATCAAAATAAGCCTAAATCTATTGGAAATGGTTTCCAAAGGGATTGGGACTTGGGACTCGCATGGCATTCCAACTCTATTTTGTTGACCAGTTATAAATGGATTATTGGGAAGTCAAAAGACTCTTGAAAATGAACAAAACTAATCTGATGTGCTTTGGCTATTACGATTCTCTATGGCCCTTGGTTACCGCCAATGAACATCTATATAAACCATAGAATCTGCAAAATTTTAATTGAAAAACTGTAAAAAAAAATCACCGTTTCTTTGATTTCTTCCTTTTGAAGGTAATGGGAATATGAAAGAATTGAAAATACCCTTTGCTTCAAGACCCCCTACAACTTAAGAAGGTGCCAAGCCCAAGAGGGTACTATAATACTTAACAGGTCATCCTTGTCTTTTTTAAAGTTAAAAGAGTGTGAGTGTAGTAGGGGATGCTCATTGATTTTTGTTCAAACTTTAGCAGTTTGTATGAGAATTGCTTTGAGCCTTTTGTTATGTAATGATGGTGGTTTTAGAGATCTCTCAAATCTTAACCTATTTACTACAAAAATCTTTTGGCTTATTCAGGAGTGTGGATTCTTGGTCTCGAATATAAGTTATGTAGAATAACATTTGTGAAGCCTTATTCAGATATGACAGCCCAAATATATGACTTTATGTTTTAATTGGTTCTTGTTTCAAAGCCCCAAAGGCTTTTCTTATATTCCTATTATCCTTGGGTTCATGTAACTTGAACAGACTAATACCTTCAAAATCATTAGATAAGGTTCAAATTGAAAATTTCAATTTTATGCAATCGATTGTTTTCCAAAAGTAGTTTAACACTGAAGCCGGGCAGCTGAAGTATCAAATTCGTGAATATCGAAAACTTGGAAATTTTATATTATAGAATCAGATTGACAAGTGGTCTGGTGTTCATGCAGTTTTATCATTAAGCTGCAAATGATATATCATACTCTTCAATTGTTATTAAAAAAATGGGTTCTCTGTTCTTCGCTTGACATATTTAATTTGTAAATTGAACTTTCAAGTTTGTCTGTACAAATTATATAACTAAGACCTCTGTCAAATCAAATCCTTAAAACCTGTATTTATAATCACAATCTTGAGCCTAAGCAATCGTTGGATTTCATGATATTGAATGAGATATATCATTCTTTCAAGATCCCACAAAGTAAAAGGGTGAATTATAATCTATATAGTACCAATCTTTTTCTTTTTCTACAGGTAAAAGGCATTCATTCAAGAATCAACCAATAGAGAAGATCCATGGAAGAGATGTATTTTAAATCCTTCTCCTTTTTGCAAGGTAAACATGTCCTGTTCTCAAATTTGAATTCCTTTTTCTTTGAAGTAAAGTTGAAAACTTATAGATAAAGAACTGTTGTATTGCACAAATCAATTTTTTCTTTTCTCTTTTCTGAAATTAATAGCATCAGCAGTCTTTTCAACAAACTTTTTAATCTTAGAAGATTCTATCAACTAATTCTCCCCTTTTTCTTCATCTTTATCCCAAACCCTTGTCAATAATTGCCCACTAATGAAATGAAATCCGTGTTAAATGTTAATTAAGCAATCAAGGCACTGATCAAAATCTTCACCATTTTGCAAATACCATCCTGGGGCGATGGCAGCCATCAAAATAAGCTTAAATCTATAGGTAATGATCTCCAAAGGGATTGGCACTTGGGATCTCATGGGATTGTCCGCTCCATTTTGTTGACCAGTTATACATGGATTATTGGGAAGTCACAATACCCTTAAAATTGAGCAAAACTAATCTTATAAATCTTTTATGCTTTTGCTATTCCACTTTCTATGGCCCTTGGTTACTGTCAATGAACCTCTTATTAACCATAGATCTGCAAAATTTTAATTGAAAAACTATAAAAAATCCCAGTTTCTTTTGATTTCTTGGTTTTGAAGGTAATGGAAACATGAAAGAAAATTGAAATTACCCTTTGCTTCGAGACCCTTGCAACTTAGTTAAGAAGGAGACAAGAAAGTGAATTGAGGGTACCATACACTTAGCGGGTAATCCTTCTCTTTTTAAAGTTAAATGACATTTATTCAAGAACCTATAGGAATTCAGAGTCGTCGAAAAGAATGTACCAGGAAATCCTTTTCTTTTTGCATGTTGCATATCAAAATCAAGTGAAAAGACGTGGAAATGATCAATTCATCGTAACCTTTTTCTTTCTTTATTTTCTGTTTCAAACATTAAAGTTGAATTGCTGGTGTTTTTACAAGGTGGAAGAGAACATAGTAATGAAACTTCTTCTTTTATAAGAGTAGTTTTAAATATTTTTCTTTTATGAATATTTGTAATGTAAATGGTACTTACTGTTTGTGAAAATATTTAACGCAAATTTCTTGTGGAACATCCTAAAAGTCATTCGCCCAACTTTAAAATTTTAGTCTTTCCTTCAACTCTAAGGTTCTTAAATCTTAAGCAACCATTTATGTATTTAAGCTTAGATATTCTCCACACTCAAACGAAAATGCTAAGTTGAGGGACTGGAACACAAGGAAAGCAGCAACGATACGAAGAGCAGACAACAGCTCTGAGACAATCAGCATACAAGAGGATCTATTCACTGAAGCTACTGAGCTAAGCTCGGAACTAGACTCTCTATCAATGGCAGACACCCAAGTGAGCCTGAAGCTCCTGGTTGATGTGAGAGGCCAAAGAGTTTTGTTTGCGGAAGCCGGTAAAGACTTTGTTGATTTCCTTTTCAACATAATGTCATTGCCTGTTGGCACTGTTGTAAGACTCCTTAACAAGGAAGGCGTGGTGGGTTCCCTTGGAAACCTTTATGAAAGCATTGAAAAGTTGAGTGATGTTTATATGCAGCCATTTCAGGACAAGGACGCCCTGTTGAAGCCTAAAGTTTTAACCTATGGTGCAACAAACTTGCCTCGGTTGTTGCCTAATATCGAGTCATCAAAAGATTCGAAACACAAAGGTTTTTACAGGTGTAGCAACTATGGATGCTCTTCATACATTTCACAGGATCCGAAGGCTATTTGTCCTCAGTGTCTATGTAGCATTGGTTCTCCGGTAACACTTCTTGATACACAGAAAAATGCTTCTTCTAATTCATCGACTTCATCATCTGAATCAGAAGCTGAGGGAGGATTTGTGAAAGGGGTGGTTACATATATGGTCATGGATGATCTTATGGTGAAGCCCATGTCAACTATATCTAGTATATCTTTGCTTAACAGGTTCAATGTCAAAGATGTTGGTGCTCTCGAAGAGAAAACAATCAATATTGGCATGGATGAGGTAATTTATACCCTTTTTTCTTCATTCACTATTTTACATTTTAAGTGAACTAGTGTTTGCTGATGGTAACAGAATTGAATTTTTATTGCTTCTCTGTCAGGCTGTGAAATTGCTCAAGGCATCGTTGCAGTCCAAGACTGTGCTTACTGATATCTTCTTTGGGAAGACTGTGCTTACTGGTCTCTAGTTAGCTAGTATTTGTAATTTGTACGAGATTTCGAACGGTGTCTTTTAAGTTTTAATATTCTAATTTACTTGTTTGCTTTGAATTGTGTCTGAAATCTGTATTTGTATGACCGCTTTACTTTTCTCTGTTTGTATGTTTATACTTTGTAGTATATAACTGTTGAATTATCTCAATAATGTGGATTAATTAAGTGTAATTAATATCATATAAATTAATTGGTAGTATATTCTGTCTATAGTGTGACCATATATATACGTAATATATTTTCATTATACATGTATTAATCCTTAATGGGACGGATTAATACATGATTCAAAACATAAGAGGTCCCTGCCCTTGGCATCTATATATATGCAACAGTATAGCCCATTGATACTGTAGCATTTTGGAGAAAGGTGAACAAGGGCAGCTCTCCCTCTCCTTCTCTCCGGTTCCTCTCCGTGGCTCACCATCATCTCCTTTGTTCCCTCTCTCAGGCCACCATAGCAGACCAAAACGGACGCAGTGGAAGCGTGGATGAACCTCCGGCGGCGTTTCCTCAGCTGGTGGTGGCAGCAATGGCAGTGTATGATGGGTTTTATTGACTTAACTCACCAAATGTTAGTTTTCTCATTTTGTCTTTGTGTTAGTGGCTTTGGTGATGGTTTTAATTCCAACAATTGGCATCAAAGCCTCCTCACCTTAAAGCCATTAACCATTTTCGAAGAAAAAATGACATTTGTTGGATTTTTTTAATTTTGGGTTTACTTTCGGATTTTTTGAAACCCATGAGATTTATGTGTTTTTTGATAAAAATAATACCATATATTGATTGAGGATGATTTTTTGATGAAATATCATGAAAATGAAGTGAAATGGGTAAAAAACGAGGCTGAAATGGCGAAAAATATAGCCGGGTCGGGTCAAAAGATCCGTTTTTCTGCAACTCGCCCGAATGGGCGAAGAAGGTGATTGGCCGCGTGCAATACACGCGCCCGATAGTTGTTAAGTAACTTGGGCGCGTGAATCCCACGCGCCCGTGTTTATTAATGGCGCGTGGTAGATACGCGCCCGAGGCTGGAAATTAAAAAAAAAAAAATAATAAAAAAATTTTTTTGGCCATTTGACCGTACGGGCTGGGCCCCTTTGGTGTGGGCCACCATTTTTTATTGGGCCCCGGTTTTGGGCCAATTTTTTTTCTATCTTGGCCGTTTTTTTTTTGTAAAATGGGCCATTTCGTTTGGGCTATTTGGTTTTAGTATTTTGAGATCTTAATATTTTTTTTTGGGTCAGCCTTTTATTTGGACCATTTTTGCATTATTTGGACCTTGTCATTTAAATTAAATTGGTCCATTTATTTTGAAATTTATTTTTGTTATTTAGTTTAATTATTTAAATAATTTAGGCCAAAAATAATTTTATAATATTATGGGCATTAATTGTTTAATTATTTTAATTGACCATTTAGTATTAAATTAATTTTGGGCAATTAAAATTAGTTAATTTTAGGGCCATTTTGCCTAATTAATTTAGGGGCCATATTGAATAATTAATTTTATTTAGCTATTAAATTTAGATTAATTATTGGCTACTTTGCATAGTTAATTAATAGGTCATTTTGAATTATGGTTTTAAGGGCCATTTTGATTAATTAATTATAGGCCATTTGGTTAATTAATTTTGGACAATTTTGGTCATAACCAAAATTTATTTAATAGCCATAATTAGTGGTTAAGCCCAAAAATTAATGTGATATAAGTGAATTTTTTTGGAGGAATTATTTTGAGGTAATTTTTGGGAATTCAATTACCTATTTAATTCATTATTCACTTAATTTTTGAAATATATACTCATGCCCATAAATTACTGATATTTGGCCTAATTAAATAAGTTTAAATAAATTATTTGGGTTTTTTTGTTGAGCCATTTTGGATTATGGTTTACCCATTTCGTTAATAATTTATTTAAATAAATAAACTCTCTAGAAATGAAAATTGCCTTATTATTTGAATATTCACATTCATGTTGAATTAATTTAATTAATTAATGTTGGACTTGAAATTACTACATATGCTTCAGGAATTGCATATTTTGGATGTAGTTAATTTTAGTTAATAAATTTTGTGAATATTCTTAAAATTATAAATCATTAATTGGACTGGCTAGTACTTGCCTGTCGCAGGAATAGTCATGAAGATTTTTTGACGATTTATTCTGATAATTTTAAAGATATAATAATAATAAGGCAATGCATAGTGATAGTTGCACTTGCATAATTTAATTTACTAAGATCTCTAGAAGTGGCTAGTCTCTCCTTGTCGGATTGTTAGTTGCTTTTAGAGATGCTTGGGATTGAGAGGATTCTAGTTGGGATATGACACGATCTTCCTACCCTATCGGTGGGCGATCATTCAGGTTGTATTCAACTAGTTTTGTTTTATCCTTGATAGTGTATTGTGGAATTTATTGAGTTATTCCACTAGCCTCCAAATTGTGCAACTATCACATATCGAATTTCTAGCAAGATCAAATTAGATAGATAATATGAATTATTCTCTACAGTTAGGGACACATTAAACTAGGAAATAGTCCCGAGAGTCAATCTATCTTCTATACCCAAAATGTGAGCTCTTTGAGGACAAAATTTTTGAAATTTCAGGAACACTCAAGTGAGAATTCTCTGACTATATAGGGTATACCATGAAAGAGTACATCAGAGGAAGTGTTCCGATTAGGAATAGCCAAGAAGTATTTATGGATGCCATTAGAAAATAGTTCGCATAAGATGGATAAAGGTTGCTATAGGATTTTGCTTCCATATATGGCAGATTCAGTACTACTTCCTTCTGGGATGGAGAATTGGAGATCTTCCAGTTTTACAGATCTCATTTAATGCAGAAGGAAGTATGGCATTTTAATATCAAAATTGATATTGTCATTCAAGAGTGGGAGATCTTTCAGGTTAGCAGATCTCATTCAATCATAATGATGATACATGCCAATATTACTGCCGAAAGGAAATATTATTAAGAGGTCTCAATAAAAGGTCATTTTAGAGGAAGAAATTTGTCAAGTCTATTTCCCATTCTAGTTTCACCAACATCTCTAAATATCAATGTGTGCCACTTCTGTAATAATCTTGGGCACAAGAGGTAGATTACAAGAGTCCTCTAGATTGAGATGTGCAAAAGGCATTTTGTTAGCTTTTATTTTGAATTCAATCTAGAAGATATGCCCTCTAACTATTGGTGTTTGAATACCGGTGCTATTATTGATAAAGTCATAAGCAACCGGAGATAGAATAAGGGAAAATTGTTGTGAATTGGGGTTATAGAGTTAGAATCCATATTGAAAACATAGCCAGATTGTTGTTACATTTTAAAGACAGTTTTGGAACTACTGTCAGTTTATACTTTTCATTCTGATAACAGAAAAGTATTTTGCTCAGTAACAACATATTATTGATTCTGGCATTCTGCATAATGGATATACAGTAGATTTGTACCCCAATATTGAACAAATTTTCTTCAATAGTGAATGATGTGACTGTAGATTTTGATTATGATAGGATATATAAGAAATCTATTAAGTTGTGGCATGGGTTAGGGATATTTCGAGGCACATGAAGAGATTGTATTAAGGGATATCTTGCTGCTAATATTAAGGACAAGATTAGTAGATATTGAAATAATTAGGAACTTATGTATACCGACATTTGTAGATCATTTTCACATATTGTATTTAGTGGATATAAGTGTTTCATCACTTTACTAACGACCATTTCGATGTAGGTCATATGAAGTAATAGATCTGATCTTATAGAGGCCTTAGGCATTCTGATTAATTCCGCTGCGCTGCTTAAGGCAATGATCAGACAGTAGTGATGAATATTATGTTCGGTATAATGAAGCTAGGCGAAATCATATACCGGTTTTCGGTTAAGTGCATTATAGGATTATATATTGACGCCTAGTATGCATGCTTGGAATATCGACAAGGATGAGATTGCAGTAATAATCCTTCGTACATTTTGATGTGGTACGACTTTTGTTGAATCACTTCAAATATCCGGAATTTAGATGGAGTGAAATTATAGAAACTGCAATTCACATGCAAGGTTGATCTCCAAGCAAGACCAGTTTCTAAATGCATCCCAAGTTGTAGTCAGACATTAAGCCGATTTTATGCCGCTTTCTGTGTTTAGGGTTATAAGGTAAGGCAAAAGAGCTATAACCCATAGTGAAGAAAACTTGACGAGAAAACTATCAGAGGCAATTCTGTTGGCTATTATATCGACTAGAAAGATTCTAGATTTCATTTCTCGTTATGTGACAGTAGAATCATTGAGTCTGACAATGCAATTTATTTAGTAGATGACTTAAAGAGTGGGAGTTGTGAACTCCACAAAGTCATTATTAAGATACATTTTGTTGTGTCATTCCCATATATGCGTTATCTTTTGATGATGAAAAGCCACAACCAAAGGAAATAATTGATCTCAATACCATATTTTGAACCTGCATCTGACTTTACAGAGGAACATGAATGTAAGATTCATGTGTCTTCTAATTCTGATGTTTGTCAGGAGACTATACTGATTCGAACTCTTAGAGTTGAATATTAGTCACGCAGGATGAGTAAGCATCTATGTTGCACAAAGATGCATGGGATCTATTTCTTTTGTCACATCATTGTAGACCAAGTGAAACCCTAAAGATCAGGCTAAAAAATTTTAAAGTCAAATTTTACCAAGGCTTTAAATAAAGCAACCTAAAAGATTGTAGTTCCTAAGGTGGAACATACAATTTGCGAACTCAAGGAGTTCATTTATGAACATTAAAAGGCATCCAGATTGTAATATACATAAAGTTTGATGAGATTGTCACTTTAAGGAGAACACATTTGATAATTGGATCCATTGTGAGGTCAGTGGGAGTTATGTGCTTATTGTGCTCTAAGTGATGATATCAAATAGCAGCTTATAGCACTGACCTATTGTATGAGACACTTCATGTCGTCATGTCACTTCAGGATGAAAAATCTAAGTGAGGCTTTATTTCGTTTTAAGGATTGAGATTCTTCGTGACATATCAATAGGCATACATTATTGGTCTCATGGAACCTATATTGAGTGTTGAGTAGGTTTATTGTGTGTTGTTCTCCTAATGAGACGTCATTTAGTAAAAGGTGACATATTGTGAAAATCTTAAAGTCCTCAAGATAAAAGTGAAAGAGCTCATATCGAGTGTAGTGTATGCCTTATTGTGGGTAATTACTGTATGCTCAAGTTTATACACATTTGGATATTGTGTATACTATAGATGTATTTCGGAGATACTTGAGCGATCCTGTAATAGAGAACTGGAAGCTATAAAAAGAGTATTTGGATATTGATAAATCTGACATTTTGAGTTTGGTCAGATATTCTGATGTTAATTTTGCAAGCTCTCCAGATATTGAAAATTATTTTGGTTATATATTTGTGGATATAAAGGAACTGTATTTTGGAAAGTGTAAAGCAAACAATTACAGCATCCTTGATCGTGGAGGCTACAAATGTAACATGTTGTAAAGCTACATGATGGGCCATTTAGGCTGCAGAATTTCATCTCAGGGCAGGTTTTCTGTGGTTGCCATTTCGAAGTCCTGTAGATGTACTGTGGTAATGCTGCAGCAAGTACTTTCTCTCTCAAAATGCTAGGAGTTCCTCACACTCCAAATATTTAGATATCATCATTCGATTGGTTAGAGAGAAAATAATGGAATCCATTACTTGATTGGATTATAGAGCACATGTTTTAAAGAGCTCATTCTGTCTAATTAAAAATTTGGCTGCTAAAGTGCTTTGACGACATAGCATTTTTATGAGGCATGTGGAGCCATTTACTGTATTAAGTTAGTGGGAGCTCTGCAATAAAATCAGTTGCAACTGTGTGAATGGATTCCTATTTGTCATATATGCATATTCTGTCTGCGCGCATTCTGGTAAATATGACATTATGTTAAATGAGACATTCTACATTGGTCTCATGAGCTTCTGTTGAAACATTGCATCATTCAGTTTGGATGCATGGACCTAATGGAAATGGATATTGATTTTGTTTTCATATCATTTCCATTTCACACTTATACTACTATTTTGTTGAAGTCTTTATGAGTTTATGCATTTGTACCCTGTCGGTATGATGCATTTTGAAGCTTGTAGAGGCTTATTGTTGTTAAAGTATTTGTAGGCCTACACATTTGTACTCTTTCGGTACAATGTATCCAGAAGGTCTTATAAATATGTATTGATATTATATGATTTTTCGTTAATTAACTTAATTATCCAAGTGGGAGAATATTGAATTATCTCAATAATGTGGATTAATTAAGTGTAATTAATATCATATAAATTAATTGGTAGTATATTCTGTCTATAGTGTGACCATATATATACGTAATATATTTTCATTATACATGTATTAATCCTTAATGGGACGGATTAATACATGATTCAAAACATAAGAGGTCCCTGCCCTTGGCATCTATATATATGTAACAGTATAGCCCATTGATACTGTAGCATTTTGGAGAAAGGTGAACAAGGGCAGCTCTCCCTCTCCTTCTCTCCCGTTCCTCTCCGTGGCTCACCATCATCTCCTTTGTTCCCTCTCTCAGGCCACCATAGCAGACCAGAACGGACGCAACGGAAGCGTGGATGAACCTCCGGCGGCGTTTCCTCAGCTGGTGGTGGCGGCAATGGCAGTGTATGGTGGGTTTTATTGACTTAACTCACCAAAGGTTAGTTTTCTCATTTTGTCTTTGTGTTAGTGGCTTTGGTGATGGTTTTAATTCCAACAATAACATGAGTAATTTATTAAATATGTAAGAGAAATCATGGGTAGTTATTGCTTAATTATTCGACAAAAAAATGCAAAATTCATGATGGAATTTGAATGAAATGAACTGGTAGAATGACAAGTTTGTGGGTGTAAAACAGGTTTTCACAAAGGAAATATTTGTGAACTTGTGAAGTCAAACCAAGTCCCCTAATTTGGCTTTGAGGAGGGTTCGAATCTCCCTTCCCCAAATCAAAAACGAGGAAAAAGAATATAGAAAAGTTAAGCTAGAGTATAACTAATTAATCTAAAAATTTACCACTTGACATGTTAAAATAGAAATATAGGAGACTTGAAAGTAATAGAAAGAATCCCCTTCCTTGCAACTCAAGTCACCTCTATCTTTTTGAATATAGAAAAGTTAAGCTAGAGTATAGCTAATTAATCTAAAAATTTACCACTTGACATGTTAAAATAGAAATATAGGAGACTTGAAAGTAGTAAAAAGAATCCCTTTCTTTGCAACTCAAGTCAGCTCTATCTGTTTGAATATGGAAAAGTTAAGCTAGAGTATAGCTAATTAATTTAAAAGTTTACCACTTGACATGTTAAAATAGAAATATAAGAGACTTGAAAGTATAGGAAAGAATCCCTTTCCTTGCAACTCAAGTCAGCTCTATCTGTTTGACACCAAATGAAGACAAATACTCATATATTTGCTTTGCCCATTCCAACTCCTATTAATCCTTTGTGCTTAGACTCTGCAAAATTTAACAAGACATCTCTTAAAAGTCCTACTTCTTGCAGCATTGTTCCTGCCATGGCTTCCACCACTGTTAGCTTGAGGCTTCTGGTAGAGTCAAAAAACCAAAGAGTTCTGTTTGCTGAAGCTGGAAAAGATTTTGTTGATTTTCTATTCAGCATGCTGTCATTGCCTGTTGGCATTGTCATAGGGCTTCTCAGCAAAGAAGAAATGATCGGATGCCTTGGAAAACTTTACGAGAGCCTTGAAAATCTGAGTGATACTTACCTGCAGCCAATGGCAATTAAAGACACCCTTTTGAAGCCTGTAGTTTCCAACTATGCTGCAACTGTACCTCCCTTGTTGCCAAACATTCAATCTTCAACATCCACCAACCTTTATAGGTGTGGGTATAATTACAATTCCAACTGTCGTATCTATGTGGCAAATGATTCGGACTCCATTTGTCCTTCCTGCAAAAATGTTATGAGCCAAATGGCTTCCATTGTTAATCCACCAACAAAGCAGGCTACATCCTGCGTCAAAGAAGGTTATGTCAAAGGGGTTATTACTTACATGATCATGGATGATCTGGCTGTAAGGCCTATGTCAACTATTTCTTCTATCACTTTACTGAACAAGTTCAACATCAAGGATGTAGGAGTTCTTGAAGAGAAAGTGGTTGATATAGGAACGGATGAGGTAAGAAATTGCCCCATTTCTTTTGCTGCCTTAATTTTAAGCACTTTGAGGTGTTATTTTCTACTGAAAAGAATGTGGCACTCTTTCATTGATGATAATATAACATTGGCTTAAACTTGCTTTTCCTGCAATAGGGTGTGAAATTGCTGAAGGCATCTTTGCAGTCCACGACTGTGCTCACCGATGTGTTCCTTGGGAAGAAGGCGGGCCAAAGTAATGTGAGCGAGTCTAGTGGAGTTCTTCCAATCGTGATTTAGGAAATGCTGGTTGATTTTCTGTTGCAGACAGTTATAAGAAATAAGAGTCTCAGTGTGGTGGGACTAGGGGATGCTCATTGATTTTCTCCAAACTTTAGCAGTTTGTATGAGAATTGCTTTGAGCCTTTTGTTATGTAATAATGGTGGTTTTTGAGACCTCCCAAGTCTGAACCTATTTACTACTTAAATATTTTGGCTTATTGGAGGAGTGTGGATTCTTGATCTCAAATATAAGTATATCATTCATGAAACCTGATTATGACTTTAAGTTTTAACTGCTTCCTGTTTCAAAGCCCCAAAGGCTTCTCTCATACCTTCAAAATCATTTGATAAGGTTCAAATTGAAAATTCCAATTTTATGCAATCAATTATTTTCCAAAAGTAGTTTAACAGTGAAGCCAGGAAACTGAAGTATCAAATTCATAAACATTGAAAACATGGAAATTTCATGGTATCATATGAGGAGTGGTCTGGTGTTCATGCAATTTTATCATTAGGCTACAAATGATATATCATGCTCTTCAATTGATATTAAACAATGGGTTCTCTGTTCTTCACTTGACATATTTTTAATTTGTAAATTGAACTTTCAAGCTTGTCAGCACAAATTGTATAACTGAGACCCCTTTCAAATCCTCGAAACCTGTATTTATAATCTCAATCTTGAGTCTAAGCAGTCGTTGGATTCCCTGATATTGGAGGAGATGTATAATTACTTGGAAACATAAAAGACAATGGAAATATCATTCTTTCCAGATCCCTATAAGCAAAAGAGTGAATTAAAATCTATATATAGGAGTAATGTATAGTACTAATCTTTATCTTTTTCTAAAGTTAAATGGCATTCATTCAAGATTCTAACCAATAGAGAGGACCCTTGGAGGAGATGTATTTTAAACCCTTCTCTTTTTGCAAGGAAAACATGTCCTGTTCTCAAATTTGGATTCCTTTTTCTTTGAGGTAAAGTTGAGATACAGAGGTCGCATAGCAGCAGATGCTAATCTATTTCTTTTATGAATGTTTTTTCTGTTTTTTATTTCTTTAATGAATTTTTAAATCTAATTATCTAAAAGACCCTAAAAATCCATTTTGGTAATGTTTTACTAATAGATAAAGAATTGTTGTATCACACATATCACACAAATAAATAATGCCCACTGTAGAAATGAAAAATTATTCATCCACGTTAAGAGTGTAACTGAGTAAGTAAATTAAGCAATCAAGGCACTGATTAAAAT
Source organism: Heritiera fomes (assembly GCA_032173925.1). Classification (NCBI taxonomy): domain Eukaryota; kingdom Viridiplantae; phylum Streptophyta; class Magnoliopsida; order Malvales; family Malvaceae; genus Heritiera; species Heritiera fomes. Next base: position 8,898,478 of record JAPDPM010000002.1, on the reverse strand, counting down.
CTCACCATTTTTAAAGGACACATGTCGTTATCCTAATTCCGTTTGTGGAGTTAAAAAACTCCACTGACAGTGAATAAGATAATAATCTTTTTGCAAATACTGTACAAGGGCCATGGCAGCCATCAAAATAAGCCTAAATCTATTGGAAATAGTTTCCAAAAGGGGTTGGGACTTGGGACTTGCATGGCATTCCAACTCTATGTTGTTGATCAGTTATAAATGGATTAATGGGAAGTCAAAAGACTCTTGAATATGAACAAAACTAATCTGATGTGCTTTGGCCATTACGCTTCTCTATGGTCCTTGGTTACTGCCAATGAACCTCCATATAAACCATAGAATCTGCAAAATTTTAATTGAAGAACTCTAAAAAATCCCAGTTTCTTTGGTTTCTTCGTTTTGAAGGTAATGGAAAAATGAAAGAATTGAAAATACCCTTTGCTGCAAGACCCCCTACAACATAAGAAGGTGCCAAGAGTGTGAACTGAGGGTACTATAATACTTACCAGGTAATCCTTGTCTTTTTTAAAGTTAAAAGAGTGTAAGTGTAGTAGGGGATGCTCATTGATTTTTGTTCAAACTTTAGCAGTTTGTATGAGAATTGCTTTGAGCCTTTTGTTATGTAATGATGGTGGTTTTAGAGATCTCTCAACTCTGAACCTATTTACTACTAAAATCTTTTGGCTTATTCAGGAGTGTGGATTCTTGGTCTGAAATATAAGTTATGTAGAATAACATTCGTGAAGCCTGATTCAGGTATGACAGCCCAAATATATGACTTTATGTTTTAGTTGGTTCTTGTTTCAAAGCCCCAAAGGCTTTTCTTATGTTCCTATTATCCTTGGGCTCATGTAACTTGAACAGACTAATACCTTCAAAATCATTGGATAAGGTTCAAATTGAAAATTTCAATTTTATGCAATCGATTATTTTCCAAAAGTAGTTTAACACTGAAGCCGGGAAGCTGAAATATCAAATTCGTGAATATCGAAAACTTGGAAATTTTATAGAATCAGATTGACAAGTGGTCTGGTGTTCATGCAGTTTTATCATTAAGCTGCAAATGATATATCATACTCTTCAATTGTTATTAAAAAATGGGTTCTCTGTTCTTCGCTTGACATATTTAATTTGTAAATTGAACTTTCAAGTTTGTCTGTACAAATTATATAACTAAGACCTCTGTCTTCGCTTGATATATCATACTTTTTTTTTTTTGTAAATTTTGATAAAATTATATATTAAATGGAAAAAATAAGGTCCACGAGAAATAGCATATTGTTATCTCAAAGAAAGATGAATTAAGTTGAATCTTAATGAGAAGACAAGAAACATAGCACCACGCCACCACCCATTGTCCTAGAATGAAAGAAATTGAAATTTCTTTTCTAATTATCATAAATAAATAGAATGAAAGAAATTGAAATTTCTTTTCTAATTATCATAAATAAAATTTTAATATTCTATTAACAAATCACATTAATTATTATCTAGATTTGAAAATACTAAACACGATATGATGATATAGATAAAAACAATTTGTATAAAAGACATGAAGATGACATGAGTTAAAAATTGTACATAAATATAACACAAATTAAAAAATAAATTTTATGTTTGACGTATTGACACTAAATTTTCGTATTTTACAAAGATATAAACATGATTTTATACTATATGAACACAAATTATTAACTTTACTACTTCAAGGTTTGAATATAAAGCTAATTTCATTAAATTTTAATTGTTGAAATGTTTCTTTGAAAGTGAATTTAGAGACCAGAAAAGATTTTATGTTGAATGCATCATAGACACTGCACTACGTACATATACATCTATGCTCTGGAAACAATACCCACGCCTGTTGGAGGAATTTGATAAAATGCAAAGGTTCATTGCCATAGATCAGAAAGCAAGTGGGCCGATGGTTAATAACAATCATAGTAACTGTTCTTCATGGAATGCAATCACATGCAATCACCGGCCAGCAGCCTGCAGGGAAACAAGCAAAAGCTGTTTTGCTAATTACCCTATTCTTTAATGGTATTTTGATGACAATATATGATATTATACTGCTCAAATGTATCCTTCAACTGGCAATTTTCATAAACAGAAAAACAAATAGAAATTCTATAAAACATTTTTTTTCTTTGAAAATATATACTTACATGAAATGATTTAAATGAAAATACATATACAGATATGAAAATATATTCCTTTGGAAGGGAATTCTTTTTCATTGAGATTTGTTATTAGCTAAAGATTTGAATTAATTTAAATTTACTGTTGAACTTTTCATATAATAAAGAGATAAGGTTCTGGTTCATAGTCAGATAAAGGAGAAATATGTACGGATTCTTCTTCCCCAGGTTCATACATATTTCTTCAAGCTAGGTTACCTCTGAAAGTGGGAATCCTGTAACGTAATAATATTCTACTCCTTTTGACCAGGAGGGGTGTTTCCTTAAGTGTTTGTTCTTGCTGTTGTATTTAGAAAAACTCCTTAGTGTGGATGGTGTACTGCTGCAAACAAGTTGAAGAAGAAATTTGGTAGGCAAGGCACTTCCAGGAAGCTATTTTAAGAACAATAGTTTCCCCACACTGGTGCAAATGGTTCAGGAAACGTTGTTCCCAGGATACAATGCCTACTCCAAGAGAAATTCAATTGCACTTTGAGTTTCTCTCTTGAACTCACTTGAACCAAACCAAAGAAAAAAGAGTGCAAGAAGAGAATTTGATTTAGAGTGAAAGAATGTAGAAGATTGTATGTTAAATTCCATGAAAGTGAAAGTATTTATAGACTCAAAACGGTGTTATAAACACCCTTTCATGATTAGACATCATTTGAATGAAGAATCATGACCTTTGGAATGAAGAAACATGTCCAACGGACATGTTTTTTGAGTTTCCAGAATGGGAAGTCGGATGCCCGAGAAAGGGAGTCGACTTCCCTAGTGTTTTTTCAAAACAGAATGTAATTTTTCTTGGGGCAGTTGACTGCCCTATATGTAACTCAAATTTTCAAGCGAAAAATATTTCCAGAAAGCCCCGACACATAGAGCAGTTGACTGCTCTTTTGGGCAGTCGACTAATCAAGTAATTTCTTCATTCCAACTCATTTTTCATACTTTCAATTTCATTTTTCTTTAACATATATGCAAACTAAATGATTTTAAGATATAACTTTGGTAATATATACAACAATCCCCCACTTATTACCAAAGTATACAAAAGTATGCAATTTATGCAATCCTAAGAAAGATGCAAGTTGGTTCTTATGTAAGGTGTATATCTAAAGGTGGCCAAGGCTTGAACCTTTAGATTGAATATGAAATTCTAGGAAACATATTCACCCCTTACATTGGTTCGTAAGTTCCTCAAATAGGGCAGCGCATTTTTGTCATGGGACTTCGCTTTTATCCTGTGTTAGCAAGTACTCTAGGATTAATCGGAAATCCATAAGAAGCGTCCTCTCACTTCTCTACTTGCATAGGAAGACTTATCAAGAGTGCATCACAACCTTCCTTTTTTACAAACACTCCACTCACAAGAGCTATAAGTCAATTATGGATTTTAATCCAACCAATCATTGTGATTAACAATGCATCTAGATATGGGATCTTATTAGAATAGTCTTTAATTTAATTACCCCCACTATTCCAAGAAGTGATGCATTGGGAATATCATATATCTCATATATGAATTCCTTGGATGATTCATGATTGAATGCCTTTTGAACTCTCATACACAAAGATCATCAAATGAGGAGATTATCCTTTAAACCTAAAGGATCAATTTCCTAAGTGACATCAATGAGATAGAGTTGGAATCAATCAAGATCATCTCTAGTAACCGATAGTAATCCCATACCTCTCATAGTGTTAGCAATCTTATCTCCCGATAATGGTTTAGTTAGGGGATCAGCTAACATTTGCTCGGTAGGTAGATATTCTAAATTTACCTTACCTTTCTTTACAACACTTCTCACATGGTTGTATCTCATAGCTATATGCTTGCTATTATTAGACAACCTATCATTCTTTGTGTTGTAAATTGCAGCTTTATTGTCACAATATAAAGTGACTGGTCCTTTGGTTCTCTCAATAAAAGGTATTCCCCTTAAAAACCTTTTAAACCAAAGTAAATCCTTGGTGGCATGTGACATAGCAATGAACTCAGATTCCATTGTTGATAAAGCCACACAAGTTTGTTTCTTCGAAGACCAAGAAACAATAGCACCACCTATGGTGAATAACCAACCACTTGTTGATTTGGAACTTCTCTTATCTGAAGCCCAATTAGCATCACTATAACATTCTAGAACTGAAGTCTCACATTTATAGTGCAAGCCATAATATAAAGTATGCTTCAAATATCTCAATAATCTACTTAATTCATGCCAATGTTCATTACTAGGATTACTAGTAAATCTACTCAATATACCAACTGCACATGCAATGTCCGGTCTTGTATAATTCATAGCATAAATCAAACTACCTATAATTTTTGCATACTCCTTTTGATTTACTGGTTCTCCTTGATTAGGTACTAACTTGTGATATGGATCTATAGGTGTTTTGCAAGGTTTGCTAGCAAAGTGATTAAACTTCCTAAGTAATTTTTCTATGTAATGTGATTGTGAAAGAATAAACTTACCATTCTTCCTATAAACCTTAACACCTAATATAACATCCACTTCACCTAAGTCTTTAATATCAAATGCATTAGTTAAATATGACTTAGTTTCATTGATGCAATCTATATTTGTACCAAAAATAAGTAAATCATCAACATAAAGAGTAATTAATACTTTACTATCATTTGTGACTTTAATAAAGACACAATTTTCAGCTTTACTACTTTTAAAACCAAACTTTTTAACTTCTTTCTTGAATTTCTTATACCATTGCCTAGGTGCTTGTTTAAGACCATAAAGAGACTTGTTGAGTTTACATACCTTGTGTTCTTGTCCTTGAACTACATATCCTTCCGGTTGATGAATATAGATCTCTTCATCTAGATCACCATTGAGGAAGGCTGTCTTTACATCCATTTGATGTACTTCAAGATTGTAGATTGAAGCAATAGCAAACATCACCCTTATTGAAGTAAACTTGGTGACCGGTGAAAATGTTTCAAAATAATCCAAACCTTCCTTTTGACTATAACCTTTGGCTACCAACCTTGCCTTGTATTTATCAATACTCCCATCGGTTTTGAGTTTCCTTTTTAAAACCCATTTGGTGCCAATAGGTTTAGTGTTAGGAGGTAGATCCACTAAAGACCATGTATTGTTCTCATGTATAGATTTAATTTCATCATCCATAGCTTTCTTCCATAACATGGCATCTTTCATATTCATGGCTTCTTGAAAAGTTTTAGGATCCTCTTCTAACAAGTAAGTATACATGCCTGGTCCTAAATCTTTTTCAATTCTTTTCCTCTTACTTCTTCTTAACTCAATATCACTACATGCATTAGATGTATTTGCATGATTATGATTTTCACTATCATGTGGAGATATATCATCAATAGCATGCTCATGATCAATTAATTCATTTGACAAGTCTTTCTCTAATTCATGGCTACTAGCATCTTTAATTGTCAAATGCTCAAAATAAATTGCATGAATAGATTCAAAAACACTATTAGTTTTAAGATTAAGAAATCTACATGCTTTACTTCCTAAAGCATAACCAAGAAATATAGATTTGATTGCCTTACTTCCTAACTTAGGTCTCTTATTTGTAGCATCAAGAACATATGCAATGCATCCAAACACTTTAAAATAATTTATATTAGGCTTTCTTCCTTTTAATAACTCATAGGGAGATTTATCAAAACCTTTATGTAAAACTCTATTTGAGATGTAACAAGCAGTAAAGAGTGCTTCACCCCAAAAATTCAAAGGCAAATTTGAATGTAAAAGCATAGCACTTACCATTTCAAGTAATGATCTATTCTTTCTTTCCGCTACTCCATTTTGTGGTGGAGTATTAGGAGCAGAAACTTCTCTTACTATAGCATGTTTCTTACAAAAGTCATAAAACTCATTTGAAAGAAATTCTCCACCCTTATCGGATCTAAGTTTCTTAATTTTTCTATTTGTCAAGTTTTCTATTTCTTCTTTGAAAATCTTAAATTTTTCAAATGCTTCATCTTTTGTTTTTAGTAAATAAACATAAGTATATTTTGAAAAATCATCTATAAAAGTAACAAAATATCTTTTTCCACCTCTAGTAATAATTTCATTATTATCACATAAATCAGTATGTACTAGTTCTAACAAAGAATTAGTTTTAAAAACTGATTTAAAAGGGAATTTTGAAATCTTTGCTTGTGCACAACACTCACAAGTTTTAGTACTTAAAATGGTAGAAGACTTAGGAATTAAATCATGAGATGACATTCTATTTAATGCATTCATGCCAATATGTCCTAATCTATAATGCCACAAACAATTAGAATCATTCATATCAACAACATAAGCATAATTCAAAGAACTTTTATTGATATTGAGAACATACATATGGTCTTTAGCATATCCCTTCCCAACAAATGATCCTTTCTTTGAAATGATCACCTTTTGAGAATCAAACACAACCTTAAATCCATGGTCATCAAGTTTCTTCACAGAAATTAAACTCTTCCTAAGGTTTGGGATGTGATACACATCTTGTAATGTCAAAATTTTTCCTGAAGTCAAAGCAAGTTTGATTGTCCCTTTGCCAACAATTTTGCAAGTTGAAGAGTTCCCCATGAAGACTGATTTGTCCTCATTTATCTCTTCATATGTCTTGAAGACATCTCTAAATGGAGTGACATGACAAGTTGCTCCAGAATCGATCCACCAATCCTCTTGGTTTTCAACCATAAGAATTTCGGTAACCATTGCAACCATGTCATCTTCAATCACAAGATTGGCCTCACTTTTCTTACCTTTCCGGAAGTGGCATTCTTTTGCAATGTGGCCATTCTTTCCACATACATAGCAAGGGCCTTTCTTCTTTTTGAAGTTCTTATCAAACTTGTTGAACTTTCCCTTTTTCTTTGAAGAGTTTTTCTGTCTCTTGTTCTGGTGAGTTTTCTTCTCACTTTCAGTTTTGTTCTCATTAGGACCTTCAATGTTATGTACATTATTGTTCTTTTCATCTCTTGTACGGGCTGCACTTTCAATCTGGATATGCTTCACCAATTCATCCAAGGTAAGTGACTTCTTCTTGTGTTTCAAATACCTTTGATAATCTTTCCAAGAAGGAGGAAGTTTACCAATTATGGTAGACACTTGGAAAGTCTCAGAAATTGGTTCTCCAGCATCATTGCATTCAGTAGCAATATCATTCAATGCATTTACTTGATCAATGACAGGTTTAGAGTCTATCATTTTAAAGTCTACATACCTGTTCACAAGGAAGGACTTGTTTCCAGCATCTTCATTCTCATACCTCTTCTCAATTGCACGCCATAACTCCAATGCTGTGTTGTGTTTATGGAATACATTGAAGAGTGAGTTGCTGAGTGCTTGAAGTATTGAAAGTCTGCAAATGTAGTCATCTTCAAGCCATTTTTGTTGTTTTGCTGTAAGTTGTCCATCATTGCTTTCTTCTTGGGGGTAGTACTCATGAAGAACATATGCAACCTTCAAAAGACTGACTTGATAGTATATCTTCATGCTCCACCTCTTATAATTCAGGCCATTGAACCTTTCTAGTTTCTCCACTTCATAAACATGAGGCTTGAATGCAGGAGTCGCCATCTTGAAGTACTATTGTTCTTAAATTGTTGTATTTAGAAAAACTCCTTAGTGTGGATGGTGTACTGCTGCAAACAAGTTGAAGAAGAAATTTGGTAGGCAAGGCACTTCCAGGAAGCTATCTTAAGAACAATAGTTTCCCCACACTGGTGCAAATGGTTCAGGAAACGTTGTTCCCAGGATACAATGCCTACTCTAAGAGAAATTCAATTGCACTTTGAGTTTCTCTCTTGAACTCACTTGAACCAAACCAAAGAAAAAAGAGTGCAAGAAGAGAATTTGATTTAGAGTGAAAGAATGTAGAAGATTGTATGTTAAATTCCATGAAAGTGAAAGTATTTATAGACTCAAAACGGTGTTATAAACACCCTTTCATGATTAGACATCATTTGAATGAAGAATCATGACCTTTGGAATGAAGAAACATGTCCAACGGACATGTTTTTTGAGTTTCCAGAATGGGAAGTCGGATGCCCGAGAAAAAGAGTCGACTTCCCTAGTGTTTTTTCAAAACAGAATGTAATTTTTCTTGGGGTAGTTGACTGCCCTTTAGGGCAGTCGACTGCCCTAGATGTAACTCAAATTTTCAAGCGAAAAATATTTCCAGAAAGCCCCGACACATAGAGCAGTTGACTGCTCTTTTGGGCAGTCGACTAATCAAGTAATTTCTTCATTCCAACTCATTTTTCATACTTTCAATTTCATTTTTCTTTAACATATATGCAAACTAAATGATTTTAAGATATAACTTTGGTAATATATACAACAATTGCTTATTAATATTTAACCTAAAAACCATAGCACTTGCATTAGTATTTACGTATATATAAAATATAAACATGCATTCTTTCTATTCTGGGTTGTTTTTTCTTCCGCTGAAAGCAGGCCACTTGGTCTTGAAAAGCCTTCCTCGATGCTATCCATGAGGGCTATTATTAAAATATCTAAGCCCTTCCCACTCTCTCTCTCTAACATTATTTTAAATGTGTGACCAACTCATCAAATTTGGAAGTGCATGTATGTCTACTCCAATTGACCATTCCATTCCACTACTTGTTTTCACTGTTTATTTTTTTTCTGCATTGGTTAGCATGAGGGATTTCTATTATCCTTTAACTTTGCCAAATATCATGATACCCGTATTTAATTTGTTAGATATTATCTGCTTTAATTTTAAAGTCTCACGTCCACTTTGAGACATCAAGATTGCTGAGCAATAGGCAGTTCTCCGCAATTGCAGACAAGCTAGCATCACTGATCTCACATCCATCAAGATTAAGCATTTCTAGAGTCCCCCCCGTGCAAATTAGCCATCATACGAACAACTTTGTCACTAATATTCACACAACCGCTGAGATTAACCTTCACCAAACCAGCCTCACAACTCTCAATCAATGGAATAAACCCAGCATCTGTTATTCCATTAAGCCCACTCAACTCCACGTGCTGCAATTGAGGGCACTTCCCCAAAGCACCCAAGCTAGCATCACCAAAGCGAGGGCAGTTACCGATGGTTAGTGATCGAAGGGATTTACAAGGGGATACAGAAGGCAACCCCAAATTTCGAATATCTACAATAAATAATTTGAATACTTATATATAAAAAAATTTGTATATTTTATAATAATCATATGTATGTCATGATATATAAATACGTATATTTATTGCAAAAAGAATTATCTTAAGTATTCGAATACATATAATAAAGTATTCAAATAACTATTTCTCCAAAAAGAAAAATTAGTCTTGAACAATCAATATATTTCTTCAAAAAGGGAAATTACTCTTTAGCATTCGAATACTTTAAATAAAATATTCGAATACGTATATGTCCAAAGCACTATAAAGATATATACATTTTGTGATAACTCTACGTATATCATTGTTAACGTAATATTTATAATTAATTACAGTTGATTGAATTACACTAATTCATTAAGACTGATTATTACAATTAATTGTAATATTATAATTGACTTAGACTAATTAATTATTATTGATTTTAGGGCTTAATATTAAAGTTGATTATGATTCTGTTTCCTTAATTGATCATAATATATTTACTTTTCTTTCATAAGAGAAATTAATATTGGTTATTCAAATACCTATAATAAAGAATTCATATACATATTTGTAAAAAGATTTATACATTTTATGATAATCATATGTACATCATGATATAAAAAAGTACATTTCTTTCAAAATAGAAATTATCTTAGCTTTTTTTTTACACATAGCATTCGAATGCCTATAATAAAAAATTCAAATACTTATTTTTTTTCAAAAAGAAAAATTAATTTTGAACATTCAATACCTTAAATAACATATTCGAATATAAGACACATAGCAAATTTGATAAGATATCTCCATAAATGTTATATGTACATTCTCTTTGAATGAAATGTAAACATTCATTAATTTCATATCAACCTAAGTCAAAAGAAATAATAAGGATTAACTTCTCTGCTTTTTCACTTTCCTAAAACTTTTTAATTACTAAAATTTCTTAATCTTTAAAAAAAAATCTTAAAATAATTTTAAATACTAATTTTCTATTAAGAATATTTAAAAACATATAAATTTAATATCACTTATTTGGAGAACCAAATAAAATATTTATTAATATCTATTTATATTATAAAATAAAAATATTTTATTAACAAAACTGAAAAATATAAAAATAAATTATCAATAGTGATTACAGATGAGAACCCGCGCTCCGCTCTGGAACCATAATTACCAGGGAAAACAATAATCAGCAGAAAAAACAATGTCATGTCCATGAAATCTTTTGCTCCTTGACCGGAACAAATTTACTTGACTTCATAAGAAAAATACATGCTGAACCGGCAAGAACCAATTTTGAGAACAAATAAACAACAAATAAACAACAATCATTCCTCATATGCACTCAAAGAGCATTGTCAATCAAACAAATTACTTATGTGAGAACGTAAGTCGCCAAAGAAGCATATAAAGCAACAGAATAACCTATAAATGAATGATATTGTCGAAAAAAACTTGATCAGGGAACAAATTAAGATTTGTTAACTACAGAAGCTTTATCACCATTTCTCGCAATAAATCAATCCTTTCTTGAAACGGTTTCCATCAGTTAGAAAACCTCCTGAATTTAATAATAGAAGTGACATGATATCTTTTGTTTGCTCTTCTAAAAGTAATTGCAACGATATTGAAAATAATCATAGACCTTGGTCCCTCAACTGATCTGCAAATCTTGTCATTTGAAGGCTCTGTTCATCCTCTCCTCCAATACCATCTCCAGATTTCCCATTACTATCAACCTTACACCAAGCAAACAATTCAAATGAAAGTGAGATTGAAAAAATGTGACCAATTAATGGCAGAAAAACAAAATCTTGATCATTGATAACAATGAAAAGGCAAACTAAGCCAAATCTATATTTCAAGAAACAAAACCCAAGCTCAGTAACATGAAACCTAATAAGAAAAATCCAGCTCTAAGCAGAAACAAAAGTTCCTTACTTAATTGGCACGAAATCTTGGTACTAAATTCAATTGAAATTTCAATGAAATTTAAAGGAATTGAAAGAAGATGGATGAAATTTTTTTTAACATAGACATGAGCTTAAACACTTTTTAAATGAAATCAATGTTGCAATTAAAATTAACACATACAGTTTGCAAGATCCAACGGGGAATCTGAGGAGTTCATGGTAATTGATGGGGTTGAATATTTTCCTACATATATGCATCATGTAAATCTAAGGGAATTCATTTAACTGTGAGTATGCATACATAAATATGTAGTAATTTAAGTTTATGAAGATATTTATGATTTAACAAAAGCAGACAACTCAATTTGAAGTTCAAGTTGATATACATGTTGCCTAGTCCTATTATACATATTCTCCTTTCTCTGGATGCACTTTGTAATACCAACAAATTAATGAAATTGACTGTTTCCAATGAGATAAAAATACACAAAAAAATTATAATAATCATGTTTACTTTTTGGGATCATACCTTCCACATTCTTGCAGCAAGCGAAGTTGATTCTTGTACTCAAGGGGTATAGAATATCATCCATGTCTGTAAATCATAACCAAAACCCTGTAATTCAGAAATAATTGTAAAAGAAACAACTATATCACATGGTTTTGTTCTTAATGAAGAGATTGATCATGCTATAACATACCAAAGCATAACTAAAAATCAATGGAAAACCGTGTAATAAAAAAAAAATAAAAAAAAAATTCTACTAACATGGTTTTTCCCAGAAATGATCCAATATGAAATTAATTAATATGGATTTTTTCAATCCCACATATATATTATATTAAAATTTGAAAGCTTTGAATTTAGGTAATATAAAAATTGAAAAAAAATGGTTCCATCACACTAAAATAAATGTTGTGATGAATATCTAGCAAATGGAGGTAGCTAGGACATTTTTTATAACTGAGAAAATGAGAAAATTAACCTTTCCAATTATCACAATATCAGGAACAAGCCATGGTTTTCAAATCCCCATAAATGGCTCCTAGTGCAAGCAAACCGAGCCTGAACCTTATCAGCAAGGCAAAGACCTCCAGCTTTCTTTATGGTTCTATAAAAGTAGATATTAATGCCATGTTGGATTCAAATGCACATCCAAAGTGATCCAACCAATTCTACTTTGACACCACTACTTCTTGCACATCTTAGTTGGGATCTCCAAAATGGGATTTTTTAGTTCTAATTACTAAGATGTTTCCTTGAAAGCATCTCTAATGATTTCAAATTCATTATAAATTTGACTACTATTACTTTGTGTACTAATTTATATTAGTAAATTATATTATCTTTGATACGTTCATCATCGACCGAATGCAAAAGCTTAATAAAACATATTTTAATCTTGCCTTAAGTCAGTTAATCGTAAATAAATTATATAAAATATAAAATCTATGTTTTCGCAATGAAACAACATATAAAACTGCAAATAGACCTTACGGGTTTGGCGTGGTGACCTCAACGCATCGTTTAATATCCTCCTTCCCATCTCTCTCTGTCTCTCACCAGCTCGGAGCTGAACGGCCAAACCCCAAAATGACAGCCCAAAAATAGAAATCTAAAGAAAAAACTTCACTTCAAAGTGAAAAGAAAATGGGAAATGAGGAAGACGAACCACATGCTTGTTGGCTTCGAATTTCTCGCGAAGGTCAGAGCCCTAAAAACAAAATGAAGTAAACGAAAAAGAATTAAAGATTCAATTAATTGAAAAAAAGAAGAAATAAGGGTGAGAAAAGATGAGATCTTGGAAGATTGAGAAATGAGGAATTACATCTTGGTAGAACAGTTGGCGATGGAGGGCCCAGTTTCAAGCTAAATACACTACCATGGTGGCTCCGCTCATCTCAGTTGGTTTTGGTTGACATTTCAGGTTCTGATTGCTGCAGCAAGAAAACGTTTATAAACCCCTTTGACTCCATCATCTATGCAACAAATAAAGTCTGCCCAATCACCCAATTTTGAAATGATTAATATGAATTGGAATAATCATTATCCAAAGCATTTCCTTTCAGTTTTCTCTATAATCACTAAAGATAAAGCTATCTATTTTCCTATCAACTAAACAAATAAATCCCAAACCCAATCCACAAAAACCATCATCAACATCAAATTAACAACTAAAACCCAAAAATAAAATCACTCTTCGGTTACCTGTTAGCATGAAGAAAAACGATACGACGATAAAATTCAGGACTCCTATCCAACTTACCTCTGTCCTTCTTGATTAGCTCTGTTCTTCATCCCGATCAATCTCAGGGTTAGAGTCTCTTCCTTCTAAAATTAGAACAAATATGACCTGTCATTCAACCACAGTAAGAATTCGCCAAAATAATCAACAAATTCGCCTACCTCCCCCATAACTTTTCGGACCAACCAACCCATACTTGCCCTCGCAAACTCTGCATTTTGGGAGCAGAGCATGCAAAATCCATTAAGCAATGGATGGATCTCGGAAGAATTTCACTTTGAACGACATGACTCTTTTTTTCGTTGGAACATTTTACTCCCTCCTCCTTCAACCAGCACACTCCGGTGGCTCCGGCTTCTGCCATAATTTCTTTTTCTTTTTTAAGAAGAAAGGGTGTGGTAAAAAAAAAAAAAAAGGAAAGAAGAGCTCGGTTGAGAAAAGGTAGGTTAAACAAAATTGTGATGCATGTTTTACGTCTGTCATAGAGACTACAACATCTGTTTGTCTACAGAACATCTGAAAAAAAAATTACAACTGTCAAGCAATTGCCAAATTAATAAATCTGCAAAGATCCTATAAAAAATTAAAATTGATAAAAAAAAATTGATCAACAAATTGATTTTGTAAATTTTGCAATTGATTTCTAAATTTTTCAATTGATTTCAAGATTGATGAGATGTCATCATTAAAAAAAACCATATTTTTCTTCAATTTTGAGAATTCTCTTTTAATTTACAAGTTATTGATTTATGTCAATAATAAAAATATGCCTCTCACAATGTTATATACCTCACAATGTTACTCTAACACTTGAAAATTGTGAATGAAAATTGTTAAAATATACTTTTAATTTTTGTTTTAATATTTGATTGATGTGCTTAATAATATTACTTATAATATGTTTTTATTTTTTATTCTTTTTAATATTTGTTTATCTTATATTTTGAATATTATAATTTTTAATTAAATATTTAATTCTTTTATGATTGGCTATTGATTATATTATATGTATGTATGTATTTTATGTATACTTTAAATAATTGAATTAATTAATTATTATTATTTTAATACTTATAAATTTAAATAGTTAAAACTGATTTGTGTATTGCATAAGTAAAAGCTAGTACTTATATATTCAACGTCTGTAAAATTATGTATATTTTGTAATAACTAAATGTTAATTGTTAACATAATATTTACATTAATTACAATTGACTTAATTACACTGATTAATTAAAGATTGATTATTGCAATTAATTGTAATATTAATTATAATATTAATTGTAGCGTTCAACAAATAAAAACGATGGAAGAGATCTGGGACAGAAGCGTTCGTGAGGGTATTTTGGGCCTGAAGCTTTGCAGAGTTGGTTGCAAAATACTTTGCAGCCAGTGGGTCTTTACTTTGCAGCGCAAAGTGTTTTATCGAACGCTGCAATCACTTCACGCCTAATTCTTTCTGCATATCAAATGCAATCATAGGATCCAAGCTGATTAGAATAATGGAGAAGCACTACAAGTATATTGTGCGATTAAGAGACTGCATATACAAAAGAAGAGTATAACAAAAATGTGAATATTACAATGGATGCGTGGATATATGAAAAAGGATAGAATAAGAAATGAAGACATCTGTAAAAATATTGAAGACAAAATATGTGAAAGTCATTTACGTTTGTTTAGATACATCCAACGTAGACATGTAGATCAGTGGCGGAGCTAGAGATTTTGTTTAGTAGGGTCTTAATCATATATAATAAATTATGAAAAAATAACAATAAAAATGATACTATTAAAAAAATTTAATTGTTCTTGACATGGATTTATATTTTGAAAACGTTACACAATAATTTCGTTGTTGATACTTTTAAACACATATTTTTCAATATATATAATTAAACTATCATTTAATCATTTATCTCTTATTCGATTGCACAAATGATTTTTCAAGATATTCATTAATGAAAATTTTCTTTTTATTCAATAGAATAAGTAGCAATTTCAATAATAAATAAATTAATGGATACATTATCTTTTTTAGTTTCAAGTTCAACCATTATTATAGTAAGATAGTTAAGTTTTTAACTCTAAAAATTTAATATTAAAATGCATATCTATAAGTCAATTTTGAAATTCAACTTAAAAAGTTGCATAAATCAAATAAAATTTAACAAGTTATAAATTTTTTAATTATTTAAAACATAATTTCAAAAGTTTTTTTTTTTGGGTCAGTGGAAGAAGGGGTTCCGCCCTTGATGTAGATGCTCAAGTCAAGAGAGTAGAGACTATGAATAATGAAAATATAGTCAAGACTAGAGGAAGATAAAAAAAAAACATGGAAGGAAGTCATTCAAAAATATATAATGGCATTTAAGTTAGAAGGTTATTGACTTTGGTAGAAGTGAGCGGAAGAAGAGAATTTATGTTGACGACTTAACGTAAGTTATTATATTAATTCATGTAGCTTATCCCATGTGTTGGCATAAAGGCTTTAGTAATGATAATACATATATATATATATATATATATATATATCTTGACATGATTTTTATAAAAAATATTTAAAATTTTAATAAAGAATATACAATCAGAAACTTTTTTCTTATCTCTATAAAAATCGAAAGGAAAATTTTCATTTATATTCTTTACATTGTAACGATGTTCTTGAAAAAAATTAAAACAAAGTAATAAGAAAACTATTTAATATAAAAATATACTTTCATAATTGTAACAAGTTATCATGATATACTTTCATTTATAACAAGTTATAATCAGTATTATTTTTCAGTTAACCCAAACCGAGGATTTTTATATATATATATATATATATATATATATATATATATATATATATATATATATATATATATATTCCTATTTCTTTTCTTTATTTATTTCTTTTCGGCTTAATAGCTAAATATGTCCTTAACGTTTGTTACAAATTAAGTCCTCAATGTTTAAATGCGTGGAAATCAGTCCTCAACATTACAAAATAATTGAATTAAGGACATTTCCGTTAAATTCTTTAATTTTCATTATAATAAAACTTAACGAAAATTAAAGGATTTAACGAAAATATCTTTAATTCAATTATTTTGTAATGTTGAGGACTGATTTCTATGTATTTAAATGTTGAGGACTTAATTCCATTTTGTGACAAACATTGAGGACTCATTTAACTATTACGACTTTCTTTTCCTTTTTCTTTTCGTTTCTATCTTATCTTTCCTTTTTTTTTTCTTTTCTTTTCTTTCTTTCTCACCTTGCTTTAGCATTGTACAGATGCTCGAACACCACCCCAAGGCAGCACCAAACTAACTTCCAAGCTCAGCTCATAATCAGTCTCTGATCAAAATCAACACAACCACGTACACATCTTGTTTTAGCCCTGTAAACACTGCCTTCAGCCTCCTCGAACGCCAGCTGCTGCCTCCATTTCTTGTCACTCCCTTCCTCCCTTGCTCGACAGCCTCGTTTCACCTCTCCCCCATGCTTCACCACTGCTTCAGTCGATAACCGAAACCAAAACCATCATTTCCAGCTTTTAATTGTTACATAACTTAGCCTCAAACAATCTTGCAAAAATGCTAGCCAAATCACCTTATTCTTGTTCTAGTTTACAGCAACTCAAAGACAGCCCTCAACTTGTCTTTGTTCTGCCTCTCCTTCACGCAGTTTCGGCACTGTTCCAACCCCCTTCACTCACGTTTTAGCTTTCTCAATTCACTCTTCCTTGAAACGATTTCCTCTCTCCAAAACTGAGCCTCACCTCATCTCTGGTTTTCTTCCTTTCTTTATTTCCTTTCTTTTCAATTTTCTTATCTCTCTCACATGTCTCTCCTCTCTCTATCATCTTTCATTTTCATTTCCACTAGGTAATGCCCGCTCGTTGATGTAGGTCGTTAAGACAAAAGTTAACAGGTGTAAAGATCGTTATAGATAAGAAAAGTGTGTATATATATATGTTTAAGCAAATGCAAAAGGATGAGTAAAAAATCCAAGGAGTTGGTGCTCATATTGGTCTAATAAAGGTTGTGTTTACTGTAATAAGGCATATAAACCAGAAGGAGCCATTCATATGTTCAAGTTGATTAAAAAAGGACAACAGCAAAAAGAGAGTTCATGTTCATATGATATAAGCTCTATGGAGCACAATAAGCAGGACAAACAAAAAGTTGCAGAAGCATAGTCGAGCAGTAGCATTAGACTTAGAATATCAAAGAGAGTAACGCATTGGAAAACAACATATCTTCATCTTCTGACTACAACTCAGAAGATTTTTGGTTGGATTAAAGCAAAATCACATCTGTTTGCTGCCCTGGAACCCATAAAGCATTCAGATTCTTGAATGCTTTTGGATAGTTTATATTAAATGACAGAAACCCACAAATTAAATAGCAGGTATAGTTTAACAGGAAATGACCATATTGAACTGAGAAAAAATGAATTTACGAAAATCACAACAAAAGAAAAATGAACATGGAAAATGAAAGAGGGCTACTGATGGTGGGTCTCAGAAATGATACCCAATATAATTAGGATACAGGAAAAACGAAAAAAAAAGGTATTTTTCACGACACACCAAGAGTGGAAGAAAGAAAAAAGTGGAGGACAAAACAGTGAAAACATAAAAAGGGAAAGCACTGAACAAAGTGAAAACACGGCGATCAAAAGAGACGTAAACATGGCTTTTCTAGAAAGCCGGAAATGCATCAACTTTAATTGTATTGGTGGTAAGTATGAAATCGCAAAACAAATGCAATAGCTATATCATCAAAATTGGAAGAAAAGAGATAATGTTAACTTTGTAGCAATAACACATAATTGTTTCAAAGCCAATATTGTCTCTTTAAAGTAATAATATATATTTCAAACTAAAAATAAATAAATAAAATAACGCATATTAATATACTTACCATAGGTTTATCATAAAATGGAAAATTTTGCATTGTCGAATCATTTCATATTGAGAGAATAAAGCATAAAGGGAACTCTTTAATTTTGACAAAAAACACACTTAATTATAAAGGGAATGTCAAAATTGATATACAATGACATTTGACTGGTCTAAATGGATGAAACATACAACATAAACAATAAAATTGTCTCTTTGAAAAAAAAAAGTAGTGAATTTGGAAGCTTTTAAACAGCAATTGTAGCTTGCGTATTCCAAATATATGAAACCTTTTTTTTTTTTTTAACTTTGTATCTAAGAAAGGTTGAGATTGAATCAAATGCAAGGTTCCAAGAGGCATTAACTAAACACCTGAAAATTCTCCAACTTTTGGCTCCATGTGTTTAGCACTGCAAATAACTACAGCCTTTAACACTTCTTCTTTTGATGCAGCAAAAATAATAGCCCTGATTCACAATTAAAAATGAAAACGATTGTAAACTATCAGCAATATGAGCTAACATGACAGTTTTTTCACATGTTTAAGCTTACTCCAAAACAAACACACATCATGAATATATACATATATATATATATATTTATGAAGCATTCAGGAGCAACAACAAATCATATGATAATTTAATGGGATAGCTTTGACTTGTTAAATAAGATGATAAACAAACCATGATCATCATAAAATGCAAAATAGTATGCTAAGATTTGACATTAATTATCAGTTCAACTGCTAGGATGCTTAGCTTTGTTTGATTCTAATCATATTACTGCAGAATTGTAATCATATCATTTTAGAATTCAATAATTCCATTAAGAGAGACAAAAAAAAAAGGAAAGAAAACACCATAGACATTCAAGACCCCACATTTTTTATAAACTAATAAATGTTTTAAAAGTAATTAATGCATGCCTTATTTGTCCAACAACCCAAATCAGCAGATTGAATACTAACCTTCAATTTTTTTTTGGCTCTTTTTGCTGGAAAAAAAATATACATTTCAAAAAATAAAAATGTAGCGCATTAAGTGACATCTTCATACCTGTGCATATGGTTCAGTTTGGTCAGATCGCTATCCCACTTTATGTTCATATCTTCACATCTCAGGTCTCACAACAAAAATAAATAAATGAAAATATTAAATGTCAAAGAGAAAAAAATCAATAAAAATTCTTATCTTAATCACACTTCATGACAAATAAAAATTTTAATTCAAATTCACTTAAAGATCCAAAAAAAAAAAAGGAGAAATTTGCACATGTATAAATCTCACCTGGTGATAAATGAAAATTATAATTTAAATTCATGTAAAGATTACATAAGAAAAGGAAATCTGCACAAATACAAAATTCTTGAAATTACAATCCAATTTCTTAAGGTAATTTAATGTACATATCCAAAAGGAAAAACAACCAACGCCTTATGGTAATTTTGTCTACACGGTTAAATCAACTCCAACTCAGGTATTGAAACATTATTTTCTATCGTAGGTGAAGATTCTTTCGGCCTAAAGGTTTTGGTTTCTTATGTTTGGTTGTTATGATGTAGAATAGGATACAAACAAATGAGAACTTAACAGTAGATATTACTAAAGAATCAAAGGAAAGCAAATGAATTTCCATCAAAGGAGGAAATAACTAAAAAAAACAATAGACAAAGCTGGTCATTGTTCTGTTCTGGATCGTCAAAGACATTAACTTTTCCGTGAAAAATGAGAGCCATGTACGTTGCTGCCCTACATAACTGAACAGACAAAAGGCAGATAATAGTTCTGCTTCTTGTCATAAGTGTTAGTCTCAACAAGTGTTAGTCATAACGTGAGCATTGTTTAAGAGCTTGAAAAGTAATGCAGACAATTATGATCATAGCTTTGACGACAAACTACTAAAAAATATAATCAGGAATAAACAAAAGATGTGTTTTTGCATCAATGACATGCATGCATATCATTTGATTTTTATTTTATCAACATCTTTTTTATCTAGAAGCACTTTTTTAATTTATAAATTTGATCAAGGAAATAACAACATAAAATATAAAGGATAAAATTAGGCCTAAAATATAACTTAAACAAACCAGCACAAATGCTTCAAAATTGAGCGCCTAAAATATACCTAAAAGGGAAAAAACATTATGTGAAGGAAATATCATTTTAATATTAAGTTTGAAAATAAGATTACGAAGATACGAACCTCGGAAGTTGATGACCATAAAAAAATTTCCTTCCAGAATATCATCGCCTTCAAGCATTTTTTCCAGAAGTATTGCTTTCGCAGGAAATGAAAATTAAACAAAGACAATTGCGTCAATCAATCAAATGCTCCAATCATATAGTTAATATGCTTTAAAGTTAATTATTTTACAAAATCAAAAGCACAAAATATATTACCTCAACATCACAGAATGAATCATAAACAATTGAAGAAACCACAATATTACATCAATGAAAAAATTTAAAAAAAAGAAGAAAATCAAGCATCAACTATAAAAAAGAAAAGATGGAGATGAGAAAAGTAGCACCTTGAACTATGAGATTGGCATGCGAACCTGGAAAGAAGGTTGATCTCTCCATACCCTCAATCCAAAATTATAAGTTTAGAAAATATTGAAACCAAAACAACAGATTATACATATATTCAAAATAAAATCTTAACAAATGAGTAAAGACAAAGGAAATAACCTCGGATGTCTGTCTCGAAGATTCCTCAAAAACAGGAGATGAAGTTGGCAGAGACAAATTATGATGCTAACTTTACATCGTTATATGATTTAGCTTTATTTAACAGACTCTAGCTTTTCTAGAGACAACCTGATGCATTCAATAATCAAAACTGAGAAATAATTTTAAAAGAAATGGTCAAAACTGAAGGGTATCAATATCCAGAAATTAGAAACTTACAGTAATCGGATTTTTTGTAACAATTTTAGGCCTAGTGCTTTGTAGTTATGTTTGTGCGAAGAGTAAATAATCAACAAAATTATAATATGGGACAAAACAAAAAGCATTTCTCATGAGACAACATCAGAAGAAAAAAATAAAGCTAAAACACAAAACAGTAAAACAACTCAATATCCTACATTATATTTTGATAAAATGCCTTATTATCCAAATCTTATTTTATTTCCTTTTTTTTTCTTTATTCATTAAATCATAAGATTAGCTTAATATCCTTATGAAAATACATTGGCTAAATAGTCCAAATTTTTATTCTCTCTCAATTTTTAGTTTTATAATAAATTTTAATCCATTATTATACTCATTTGATTATTACCATGTATTGCAAAATTTCATTAATACTTCTTTTTTTTCCTTCTCTTTTCTATTTTCCTTTCTCTTCTTTCCTGGTTTTCTTTTCTTTTTCTTTTTTACCGGCAACATCTTGACAATCTCCTTTCATGGCCGGCAGCTTCCACTTACAATATTTTCATGATTTTTCACTCTTTAACCCACTCTACTTTCATGAACATTTACCATTCACTTAGGACTTATATCAAATACCTTCCATTGAATGTAATTACCAACACCATCGTTGCTCAATTCATGGCAGGTTACTGCCCAATTCATCACGCCAATTG
The DNA here is from genome assembly GCA_032173925.1 of Heritiera fomes. Classification (NCBI taxonomy): domain Eukaryota; kingdom Viridiplantae; phylum Streptophyta; class Magnoliopsida; order Malvales; family Malvaceae; genus Heritiera; species Heritiera fomes. The sequence goes on along the minus strand of JAPDPM010000002.1, from coordinate 8,876,517 downwards.
TTGTTTGAACAACCATCATCTTGAACTAATCCCAATCAAGTTCTCTCATCATACCGCACTAAACACTACTTAAAATACATTAAAATTATACTAAAATTACAACAATTCCCTTTACTGTTTTGTCATGGCCGAACCTATAGGGGATGTTTATATATGATTTTTATTTCATTTTTTTTAAAGCCTCACATATATTACTCATGTTTTAAACTATCAAACTAATCAACTAAAATGGCATAAAAGCTATTCACTGCTCACCTTCACTGCTACACGAAATAGAACAGCAGCTACCTGCTCTTCTTTCTCTCGGTTCCAGTCACCAAATCCAACCTTTTTGTAGCTCTTGAGATGAGAAGCAAGGTGGGTGTGAGATCCTCAATTCCCATGTATTCCTCCATGTATGTAAAGTATTCTAAGTTAATATGATTAAATGAATATGAAGATTGATGTGTAATTGATGTATGCATAATGTATGCATGATGAATGGAATATAGAAGAAATAAGAAAGTTGATAACCAATTAATCAAAGAGCTTATCTTGTTATTATGGAAATGAGTAGAGGATAAAGAAAATGATATCAGGAAAATAATTGGAGTAGGAAAGAAAATAAAAATCAGAAATTTTGTTTTAACATGTGGTTGTGGAAGAAAGGAAAAGAAGAATTAAATGGTCAAAGGGATAAGTCAAGGGCTGAGATGAATTAATGGATGAGCATGCAATTAATGCATTTTGCATGACTCATCACCCTCACCATCATCACCCTACGCCAGCTCCCTCTTCCAGCTCTCCCTCTCGTTCCATCCAATCTTCCAAGTTCCTTCCATAGTCACCTTGACGAACCCCTTCATCCATCCACCGATTCATTTAGTTTATGGAATGAAAAATGATCCTTGTCACTAGACTAGATGATATCCAAAGTTTGGTGAATTAATTCCAAGTATTGGAGGAGATCTCAACATTTGAGATTTTGATCTCTAGTGAAGGTAAGAGAAGAAGATGATTCTTGCAATTTCGCTCTTGATGTGGAGTTGTTTTAAGTTAGTATAACATGTGTATGTGGTTTAATTTGAAGTTTGATATGCTATGATGATTTCAGATTTGAAGAAGTGAAAAGTTAGGGTTACGCGCCAAGTGATTTCGCGTTTCCGAAGGAATTGAGGTAAGGAAATTATGTAACGGACGTAAGGCGGCTATGTCCGCATGTTTTATGATACTTGTGCATGATTTGGAGAGAAGTACTAGTTGTTTCTTTGCAGGAAAAGATGCATTTTCGGACTTGTCTCCTAGTACCAATTAGGCTAGGGGCAGCCGACTGCCTTAAATGGAAGTCGACTGCCTAGAGACAACCAAAACGCTGTTTTCGAAAACCGATGCAAACCAGTCGACTGCTATGTAAGCCAGTCGACTGCTTTTTACCCAGAAGCATTCTGTTTCAAAACCAGTCGACTGCTATATGGGACAGTCGACTGCTATTTGCCAAATTGCATTCTGTTTGAAAACCAGCCGACTGCCCTATGAGACCAGTCGACTGCTAATTTTCCAGAAGCATTCTGTTTCAAAAACAGTCGACTGCTATATGACCAGTCGACTGCTATTTCTTAAGAAGCATTCTGTCTGAAAACCAGTCGACTGCTATATGGACCAGTCGACTGCCCCCATGTATTTTCCGAAATGAAAATAATTTCGAGAAATGAGATTATGAAGCAGCAGCTGACTGCCCTATGAGGCCAGTCGACTGCCCTGTATGAAAAGATGCTTTCAGAGCTTATTTGATTTAAACACAAAGGTGTTTTCTGAAAAAGTATATTATAAATGTTTTGAGACTATGGACTGCGTAATGATTATGCATTTCTGATGGCTGGGTGACTCTGATCAAGTCCTCAGTGATATGTATGTTGAGCGAGGAACCCTAGTCCGGTCCTCAAACCCACATGTGACACCTGACTAGTGTTCACTGTGGAAAGATAAAGGCAGGAGAGAATCCCTGACCTATACGGAGTGCACTACTGTACCAATGCATGATTAGAGTCATATGAATGGGAATGAACGGTTCATATGACGTTTCAATCGCTTAAATATTGTACATGGTCTCCATCTATTTCAAAGTACAAGATGTATGCATGAAGAAGTATATAAAGTATGATGTATGTTTTAAAGTATGCTATGAAGTATGATGTATGTTTTCAAGTATGAAATATGTTTTAAAGTATGATGTTTGAAAGAAAGAAGTATGATGTATGTTTTATATGTATGCTATAATTAAACGAAGCATACAAAGTATGTTTGCCATGTCATTTGAAAGAAACATGCATGATTGCAAACAATGCATGAAAAATGTTATGATGCATGCTTTATAATGCTTTACATGACATTATAAAGCCAAGTAGGAAAAAGGCATATAGAGGCATAGTACGCTCTTTTATGTAGTTTTCTTACTGAGTGTAAGCTCACCCTTTTACGACCATTTTTCCTACAGATTACCTGAAGTAGACCTCTCCGATTAGAGGAGCTTGTTTTTGAAGAAGCAGAGTGTACCTTCTCGATACGCTTCCCAGTTAGCATAGAAGATATACTTATATGTTTATGTATAACAAATTGTAATTCAGTTACAGTACAGTACAAGTAGCAATTTATGTATATAAGATGTCGGGGATGTAAGATAAGATGATGTATGAGATCCTGTGGAAATGGAATGATATTTATATATATCATTTGATGTTTATTTTAAAGAAATAAATTTCATATGAGCTAGCAGATAATTAGCTTAAGAGTAAAGGAAGAATGACACAGGATAAACTAAATCAAAATAAGGTCGGATAAGATAACAAGAAAAAGTTAGGTGACAAGATGAAGTGACGGGGACGTCACAGTGGGTGACGGAGGTTTGATGATTTAATGGAAGAAAGGGAAATTTTACCATGGCTAATGAAGCAAAATCAAGCAGCAGAAAAAATGGCAGCAAAGAAAAATCGCGAAGCAGGGAAAGTTGGTGAGAATGACTGCAACAAATGGCTGAGCAGTGCTTTACTCATCTTCTTTTTTTTATACACCTTCCTATAAAATTAAGCCACCTAGATAGCCAATATATTTTCCTATCTTTTCTTTCCTTTTTCCTTTCTTTTTTGTTTTAATTACTCTTCAGTGCAGGAAAGAAAAAATGAAACAAAGAAGTCGATGCTGCAGCAATTTGCAGAGGAGAAAGTCGGTTAAAGCTGACGAAAATGGCTGAGTTGGTCCTCTTTCATTAATTGTCATCCAATAGAATTATGCCATGAAATCTTTTAATTTAATTTTCCTTCTTTTCTCTTCTTTTTCCCTTCATTTCTACTTTTAATTTTGCACTGCAGGAATGAAAACACAAAACGGTAAAATAACTCGAAGCAATAAGAAGACAGAAGCGTGCGACGTGTTCACCAGCTAAGGAGGAATCGTGGCCTGAGGAGAGGGCTCAAAATCCATGCGCTTTAATATTATAGATTTTCATTTTCATTTCATTTTTTTATTTAATTATGGTAATGGGTGGCAGAGGCTCTGCCAACAGGCAGACCATCATTTTGGGATGGGATTTGGTCTGCTTCTTGGCAGACGGGGTTGTATTAGGGGGGGAGGGTGTAAGTGACGGGTTGGTGGGATATTCTCCCATCAGTCCAAATTTCTATATATTTTACTATTTATTTATTTTATATATCATATATAATTTATTATTATTTCATTATATATATATTTTTAATCTTTGACCTATCGATATCTGCTTTATGCGATTACTCCGGAGTCGAGAAACCATTATATATATAGTTATATATATTCATTCTATATATATTATCCCTTTATTTTATATATATATTTGATTAATGTATTTATACCTATTTATTTCTTTAATTTAAGTCTTTCATACTTAAATCGCTTAATTTACTCCAATATATCCTTTAACAACCATAAATTATTGTCTCTTAATTATCATGATTAATTCTCTAAATCTCAAATTTCTCTTGATCTTCACAAGCTTGAAGTTATTATGATTCCCTAAATTCTCAAACTTCGCTTATCCTCTTATAATTCTCGTAGTTTACAAAAATGAATTTCCAATAATTAATTATTTCTAAATATCACCTGTATTTACTTATCAAGTGCAAAAATTCGCAATTATCACAACCAAAGTGCGCCTGGAGCTTCTGGTTGATGTGAGGGGCCAAAGAGTTTTGTTTGCGGAAGCTGGTAAAGACTGTTGATTTCCTTTTCAACATAATGTCATTTTCAGTTGGCACAGTTGTAAGATTCCTTAACAAGGAAGGCATGGTGGGTTCCCTTGGAAACATCTATGAAAGCATTGAAAATTTGAGTGATTTTTATGTGCAACCATTTCAGGACAAGGACGCCCTGTTGACGCCCAAAGTTTCAATCTCTGGTGCAACAAAGTTGCCTCGGTTGTTGCCTACTGTTGAGTCATCAGAAGATTCAGAACACAAAAGTTTTTACAGGTGGAGGTGCTCCACCTGTCGCTCAAATATTTCCTACATTTCAGAGGATCCAGACTCTGTTTATCCCAAGTGTTGATGTAATAGAATGAATTCCCCGGTAAAACTTGTTGAGACAGAGAAAAAAGCTTCTTTAATTCTTTGTCTTCATCATCTGATGCTGAGGTGAAAGTGGTGGTTACATATATGGTAATGAATGATCTTATGCTGAAGCCAATGTCAACTATTTCAAGTATAGCTTTGCTTAACAGGTTTAATGTCAAAGATGTTGGTACTCTTGAAGAGAAAACAATCAAAATTGGCATGGACAAGGTAATGTATACCCTTTATTTTTTATTCACTATTTTACATTTTCAAGTGAACTAGAGTTTGCTGGTGGTAACAGAATTGAAAAGAAAAACTTTAAGGATGTGACACTCTTTCATTGATGATAATATAACATTGGCTTAAATTTGCTTTTCCTGCAATAGGGTGTGAAATTGCTGAAGGCATCTTTGCAGTCGAAAACTGTGCTCACTGATGTGTTCCTCGGGAAGAAGGCGGACCAAAGTAATGCAAGCAATTCTAGTGGAGTTCATTCAATCGTGATTTAGCAAATGGTGGCTGATTTTCTGTTTGCAGGCAGTTTTACCTCCCTTGTTGCCAAACATTCAATCATCAACATCCACCAACATTTATAAGTGTGGTCGCAGCAGCAGTGTCAACTGTGGTATCTATGTGGCAAATGATTCGAACTCTATTTGTCCTTACTGCAATGGTGCTATGAGTTAAAAACTAACCTTCGTTAATCCATCGACAAAGCAGGCTACATCCCACGATGAAGGAGGTTATGTGAAAGGGGTTATTACTTACATGATCATGGATGTTCTGGTTGTTAGGCCTATGTCAACTATTTCTTTTATCACTTTACTCAACAAGTTCAATGTCAAGGATGTAGGGGTTCTTGAAGAGAAAGTGATTGATATAGGACAGGATGAGGTAAGAAATGGCCCCATTTCTATTGCTGCCTTGATTTTAAGCACCTTGAGGTGTTATTTTCTACATATGATTATGTTTACAGTAATGGCTTCCGCCATTGTTAACTTGAAACTTAGTACAACTCAAAAAAAGTCCCATTTGTTCGACAAGTTCAATGTCAAGGATGTAAGCGTTACTGAAGAAGTGATTGAAATCAGAGTGGATGAATTAGGTAAAGCGTTTATATTTCACTCACATCCTCTTCCTGGAAAGAACATTTCGCTAGCATTTACCACCCTCAGTCATTATAATTTCAGTGTTCGCAGTCTAAATTTTAAGCTTTGACTGTTAGTTGTCCACATATAAGAACAGAAAATTTTAAGATGTGAGATTCTTCATTGATCATAACATTACTAGTTCACATCCCTTAACGTAGAAATTATTGGCCGGGCTAAGGGAAGGAGTTTTCCACTTTTGTGAAACCGACAAAAGTGGCGTCATCCTCTTAGGAGGAAGGTTTAATCTTGTTTTTTGTGACAGAGAGTGAAATTGTTGAGAGCATCGATGCAGTCCAAGGGGGTGCTTACTGCTGTGCTCCTTGGGAAGAATTTGGCAGAGTGATTTTGTTGACTCTGTCAGTTGCAGATGTGATTTTGGTAAATGATGTTTTGATTTAGAATTCAGATAGTACATTTAAACAGGACTGAAATAGCACATTTTGAACGTTGAAACCAGGAAGAGTCAGACTAAGAAGTGGTCTGGTGTTCTTCCAATTGTGTCACTAGGCTGGAAATGATGTTATGCTGTTCTATTGATATAAATGATGGGTTTTGTTTTTGAAAATTAAACTTCAAGCATGCCAGTCCAATTGTATAACTGAAACATATATGGTTATGTCAAATCCTCAAACCTTTAATTATAACCTCATTCGTGGGGTCTAAGCTATGTTTTGATTTCCTGCTATTGGAGGTAGAATAGAAGATCTCTCTTCAAGGAAAGAATATTGAAAAAGTTGCATAGTGGCTGGTGAATTTATCCTATGCTCTTTGAGCAGGGTTCGAATCTCCCTTCCCCAAATCAAAAACGAGGAAAAAGAATTTAGAAAAGTTAAGATAGAGTATAGCTAATTAATCTAAAAATTTACCACTTGACATGTTAAAATAGAAATATAGGAGACTTGAAAGTAGTAGAAAGAATCCCTTTCCTTGCAACTCAAGTCAGCTCTATCTGTTTGAATATAGAAAAGTTAAGCTAGAGTATAGCTAATTAATTTAAAAGTTTACCACTTGACATGTTAAAATAGAAATATAGGAGACTTGAAAATAGAGGAAAGAATCCCTTTCCTTGCAACTCAAGTCAGCTCTATCTGTTTGACACCAAATGAAGACAAATACTCATATATTTGCTTTGCCCATTCCAACTCCTATTAATCCTTTGTGCTTAGACTCTGCAAAATTTAACAAGACATCTCTTAAAAGTCCTAATTCTTGCAGCATTGTTCCTGCCATGGCTTCCACCACTGTTAGCTTGAGGCTTCTGGTAGAGTCAAAAAACCAAAGAGTTCTGTTTGCTGAAGCTGGAAAAGATTTTGTTGATTTTCTATTCAGCATGCTGTCATTGCCTGTTGGCATTGTCATAGGGCTTCTCACCAAAGAAGAAATGATCGGATGCCTTGGAAAACTTTACGAGAGCCTTGAAAATCTGAGTGATACTTACCTGCAGCCAATGGCAATTAAAGACACCCTTTTGAAGCCTGTAGTTTCCAACTATGCTGCAACTGTACCTCCCTTGTTGCCAAACATTCAATCTTCAACATCCACCAACCTTTATAGGTGTGGGTATAATTACAATTCCAACTGTCGTATCTATGTGGCAAATGATTCGGACTCCATTTGTCCTTCCTGCAAAAATGTTATGAGCCAAATGGCTTCCATTGTTAATCCACCAACAAAGCAGGCTACATCCTGCGTCAAAGAAGGCTATGTCAAAGGGGTTATTACTTACATGATCATGGATGATCTGGCTGTAAGGCCTATGTCAACTATTTCTTCTATCACTTTACTGAACAAGTTCAATATCAAGGATGTAGGAGTTCTTGAAGAGAAAGTGGTTGATATAGGAACGGATGAGGTAAGAAATTGCCCCATTTCTTTCGCTGCCTTAATTTTAAGCACTTTGAGGTGTTATTTTCTACTGAAAAGAATGTGGCACTCTTTCATTGATGATAATATAACATTGGCATAAACTTGCTTTTCCTGCAATAGGGTGTGAAATTGCTGAAGGCATCTTTGCAGTCCACGACCGTGCTCACCGATGTGTTCCTTGGGAAGAAGGCGGGCCAAAGTAATGTGAGCGAGTCTAGTGGAGTTCTTCCAATCGTGATTTAGGAAATGCTGGTTGATTTTCTGTTGCAGACAGTTATAAGAAATAAGAGTCTCAGTGTAGTGGGACTAGGGGATGCTCATTGATTTTCTCCAAACTTTAGCAGTTTGTATGAGAATTGCTTTGAGCCTTTTGTTATGTAATAATGGTGGTTTTTGAGACGTCCCAAGTCTGAACCTATTTACTACTTAAATATTTTAGCTTATTAGAGGAGTGTGGATTCTTGATCTCAAATATAAGTATATCATTCATGAAACCTGATTATGACTTTAAGTTTTAACCGCTTCCTGTTTCAAAGCCCCAAAGGCTTTTCTCATATTCCTAGACAGCTACCTTCAAAATCATTTGATAAGGTTCAAATTGAAAATTCCAATTTTATGCAATCAATTATTTTTCAAAAGCAGTTTAACAGTGAAGCCAGGAAACTGAAGTATCAAATTCATAAACATTGAAAACATGGAAATTTCATGGTATCATATTGAGGAGTGGTCTGGTGTTCATGCAATTTTATCATTAGGCTACAAATGATATATCATGCTCTTCAATTGATACTAAACAATGGGTTCTCTGTTCTTCACTTGACATATTTTTAATTTGTAAATTGAACTTTCAAGCTTGTCAGCACAAATTGTATAACTGAGACCCCTTTCAAATCCTCGAAACCTGTATTTATAATCTCAATCTTGAGTCTAAGCAGTCGTTGGATTCCCTGATATTGAAGGAGATGTATAATTACTTGGAAACATAAAAGAAAATGGAAATATCATTCTTTCAATATCCCTATAAGCAAAAGAGTGAATTAAAATCTATATATAGGAGTAATGTATAGTACTAATCTTTATCTTTTTCTAAAGTTAAAGGGCATTCATTCAAGATTCTAACCGATAGAGAGGATCCTTGGAGGAGATGTATTTTAAACCCTTCTCTTTTTGCAAGGTAAACATATCCTTTACTCAAATTTGGATTCCTTTTTCTTTGAGGTAAAGTTGAGATACAGAGGTAGCATAGCAGCAAGATGCTAATCTTTTTCTTTTATGAATGTTTTTTCTGTTTTTTATTTCTTTAATGAATTTTTAAATCTAATTATCTAAAAGACCCTAAAAATCCAATTTGGTAATGTTTTACTAATAGATAAAGAATTGTTGTATCACACATATCACACAAATAAATAATGCCCACTGTAGAAATGAAAAATTATTCATCCACGTTAAGAGTGCAACTGAGTAAGTAAATTAAGCAATCAAGGCACGGATTAAAATCTCACCATTTTTAAAGGAAACATGTCATCATCCTAATCCCGCTTGTGGAGTTAAAAAACTCCACTGACAGTGAATAGAATAATAATCCTTTTGCAAATACCGTACAAGGGCCATGGCAGCCATCAAAATAAGCCTAAATCTATTGGAAATAGTTTCCAAAAGGGGTTGGGACTTGGGACTCGCATGGCATTCCAACTCTATGTTGTTGATCAGTTATAAATGGATTAATGGGAAGTCAAAAGACTCCTGAATATGAACAAAACTAATCTGATGTGCTTTGGCTATTACGCTTCTCTATGGTCCTTGGTTACTGCCAATGAACCTCCATATAAACCATAGAATCTGCAAAATTTTAATTGAAGAACTATAAAAAATCCCAGTTTCTTTGGTTTCTTCGTTTTGAAGGTAATGGAAAAATGAAAGAATTGAAAATACCCTTTGCTGCAAGACCCCCTACAACATAAGAAGGCGCCAAGAGTGTGAACTGAGGGTACTATAATACTTACCAGGTAATCCTTGTCTTTTTTAAAGTTAAAAGAGTGTAAGTGTAGTAGGGGATGCTCATTGATTTTTGTTCAAACTTTAGCAGTTTGTATGAGAATAGCCTTTTGTTATGTAATGATGGTGGTTTTAGAGATCTCTCAACTCTGAACCTATTTACTACTAAAATCTTTTGTCTTATTCAGGAGTGTGGATTCTTGGTCTGAAATATAAGTTATGTAGGATAACATTCGTGAAGCCTGATTCAGATATGACAGCCCAAATATATGACTTTCTGTTTTAATTGGTACTTGTTTCAAAGCGCCAAAGGCTTTTTTTATGTTCCTGTTATCCTTGGGTTCATGTAACTTGAACAGACTAATACCTTCAAAATCATTAGATAAGGTTCAAATTGAAAATTTCAATTTTATGCAATCGATTATTTTCCAAAAGTAGTTTAACACTGAAGGCGGGAAGCTGAAGTATCAAATTCGTGAATATCGAAAACTTGGAAATTTTATAGAATCAGATTGACAAGTGGTCCGGTGTTCATGCAGGTTTATCATTAAGCTGCAAATGATATATCCTACTCTTCAATTGATACTAAAAAATGGGTTCTCTGTTCTTCGGTTGACATATTTAATTTGTAAATTGAACTTTCAAGTTTGTCTGTACAAATTATGTAACTAAGACCTCTGTCAAATCAAATCCTTAAAACCTGTATTTATAATCACAATCTTGAGCCTAAGCAATCGTTGGATTTCATGATATTGAATGAGATATATCATTCTTTCAAGATCCCATAAAGTAAAAGGGTGAATTATAATCTATATAGTACCAATCTTTTTCTTTTTCTACTGTTAAAAGGCATTCATTCAAGAATCAACCAATAGAGAAGATCCATGGAAGAGATGTATTTTAAATCCTTCTCCTTTTTGCAAGTTTAACATGCCCTGTTCTCAAATTTGAATTCCTTTTTCTTTGAAGTAAAGTTGAAAACTTATAGATAAAGATTTGTTGTATTGCACAAATCAATTTTTTCTTTTCTCTTTTCTGAAATTACATAGCATCAGCAGTCTTTTCAACAAACTTTTTAATCTTAGAAGATACTATCAACTAATTCTCCCCTTTTTCTTCATCTTTATCCCAAACCCTTGTCAATAATTGCCCACTAATGAAATGAAATCCGTGTTAAATGTTAATTAAGCAATCAAGGCACTGATCAAAATCTTCACCATTTTGCAAATACCATCCTGGGGCGATGGCAGCCATCAAAATAAGCTTAAATCTATAGGTAATGATCTCCAAAGGGATTGGCACTTGGGATCTCATGGGATTGTCCGCTCCATTTTGTTGACCAGTTATACATGGATTATCGGGAAGTCACAATACCCTTAAAATTGAGTAAAACTAATCTTAAAAATCTTATATGCTTTTGCTATTCCACTTTCTATGGCCCTTGGTTACTGTCAATGAACCTCTTATAAACCATAGATCTGCAAAATTTTAATTGAAAAACTATAAAAAATCCCAGTTTCTTTTGATTTCTTGGTTTTGAAGGTAATGGAAACATGAAAGAAAATTGCAAATACCCTTTGCTTCGAGACCCTTGCAACTTAGTTAAGAAGGAGACAAGAGAGTGAATTGAGGGTACCATACACTTAGCGGGTAATCCTTTTCTCTTTAAAGTTAAATGCCATTTATTCAAGAACCTATAGGAATTCAGAGTCGTCGAAAAGAATGTACCAGGAAATCCTTTTCTTTTTGCATTTTGCATATCAAAATCAAGTAAAAAGACGTGGAAATGATCAATTCATCATAACCTTTTTCTTTCTTTATTTTCTGTTTCAATCATTAAAGTTGAATTGCTGGTGTTTTTACAGGGTGGAAGAGAACATAGTAATGAAACTTCTTCTTTTATAAGAGTAGTTTTAAATATTTTTCTTTTATGATTATTTGTAGTGTAAATGGTACTTACTGTTTGTGAAAATATTTAGCACAAATTTCTTGTGGAACATGCTAAAAGTCATTCGCCCAACTTTAAAATTTTAGTCTTTCCTTCAACTCTAAGGTTCTTAAATCTTAAGCAACCATTTATGTATTTAAAGCTTAGATATTCTCCACACTCGAACGAAAATGCTAAGGCAGCTAAGTTGAGGGACTGGAACACAAGCAAAGCAGCAACGATACGAAGAGCAGACAACAGCTCTGAGACAATCAGCATACAAGAGGATCTATAAACTGGAGCTACTGAGCTAAGCTCGGAACTAGACTCTCTATCAATGGCAGACACCCAAGTGAGCCTGAAGCTCCTGGTTGATGTGAGAGGCCAAAAAGTTTTGTTTGCGGAAGCCGGTAAAGACTTTGTTGATTTCCTTTTCAACATAATGTCATTGCCTGTTGGCACTGTTGTAAGACTCCTTAACAAGGAAGGCGTGGTGGGTTCCCTTGGAAACCTTTATGAAAGCATTGAAAAGTTGAGTGATGTTTATATGCAGCCATTTCAGGACAAGGACGCCCTGTTGAAGCCTAAAGTTTTAACCTATGGTGCAACAAACTTGCCTCGGTTGTTGCCTAATATCGAGTCATCAAAAGATTCAAAACACAAAGGTTTTTACAGGTGTAGCAACTATGGATGCTCTTTATACATTTCACAGGATCCGAAGGCTAGTTGTCCTCAGTGTCGATGCAGCATTTGTTCTCCAGTAACACTTGTTGATACACAGAAAAATGCTTCTTCTAATTCATCAACTTCATCATCTGAATCAGAAGCTGAGGGAGGATTTGTGAAAGGGGTGGTTACATATATGGTCATGGATGATCTTATGGTGAAGCCCATGTCAACTATATCTAGTATATCTTTGCTTAACAGGTTCAATGTCAAAGATGTTGGTGCTCTGGAAGAGAAAACAATCAATATTGGCATGGATGAGGTAATTTATACCCTTTTTTCTTCCTTCACTATTTTACATTTTAAGTGAACTAGAGTGTGCTGATGGTAACAGAATCGAATTTTTATTGCTTCTCTGTCAGGCTGTGAAGTTGCTCAAGGCAGCGTTGCAGTCCAAGACTGTGCTTACTGATGTCTTCTTTGGGAAGACTGTGCTTACGGGTCTCTAGTTAGCTAGTATTTGTAATTTGTACGAGATTTCAAACGGTGTCTTTTTAAGTTTTAATATTCTAATTTACTTGTTTGGTTCGAATTGTGTCTGAAATCTGTATTTGAATGACCGCTTTACTTATTCTCTGTTTGTATGTTTATACTTTGTAGTATATAACATTAGTAATTTATTAAATATGTAAGAGAAATCATGGGTAGTTATTGTTTAATTATTCGACAAAAAAATGCACAATTCATGACGGAATTTGAATGAAATGAACTGGCAGAATGACAAGTTTGTGGGTGTAAAACAGGTTTTCACAAAGGAAATATTTGTGAACTTGTGAAGTCAAGCCAAGTCCCAATGTTAGAGCCCCAAGGGTTAAGAGCATGCTACTGAAAATCTAAAACTCTCTTGAATATTGAATTTCAATGCTCAAACTTGTCCACTCTGGTATTCTTTTATAAGAATAGTTTTAAAAGTTTTGCTTTTATGATTATTTTGTAATGTAAATGGTATTTACTGTTTATTAAAATATTTTGCACAAATTGTAACCCAAAAAAATAGTTAGCGCAAATATCTTGTGGAGCATGGTAAACAGTTTTCCTATACATCCCATCATCAAAGAGCTATTCACCCAATTTCTATATTTTAGTGTCTTTTTTCAACTCTTAAATCTTTAAATCATGTTTGAAACATAAGTGATAAATTATTGATAAAATATGATAAAATAAGTTTACGGATAAAATTGAGTTAGATAATATAATTTTATATTTTGTTTGATGTGAGTAAGAATTAAAAGTAAAATAAGATGATTTTTTATGATTTATTATATATCTTTCACAATCAATATTGAAATCAAAATGAATAAATATATAAATTTATTCATAAAATTTATTAATTTATAAATAGAAATGACAAGGATCATTGAGAAATTAATAATTTATTTAATAAATTTATTAATTTAAATGAGTGCTAGTGCTAACTGTTGGTGATGGTACCGTAGGAGCAAAAAGCTGAAAAGAAACTTATGCTTGGTAGATTATGATGCAGCAAAAACGAAAAGCGACTCAAAAAATCTATTTTAAATATGGGGAATTCAGAAAAAGGGTTGAAACATGGTATTTATTTTAAGGGCAAACGGCAAACGCATTGTTTATTTATCAAGAATGAAATAAGAATCATTTAAATTATCAAGAAAGAAATAGAAATGATCATTTAACTTTTAATGAATTATTGAAAAAGAGAAAATCAAGTTTTTTAGCTCTCAAAATTAATTTTGGGTATTCTTTGGGTATTCGAATATCTACAATAAATAATTCGAATACTTATATATAAAAAAATTTGTATATTTTATAATAATCATATGTATGTCATGATATAAAAATACGTATATTTATTGCAAAAAGAATTATCTTAAGTATTCGAATACATATAATAAAGTATTCAAATAACTATTTCTCCAAAAAGAAAATTTAGTCTTGAACAATCAATATTGTAGACACCTTATTTTATCCGGAGTCTTAATTTATAAAAATAGTTAATTGGATTGGGTGACATTGTATTTTAATTTGATAATTTAGAATTAGGCTAGAATTAAATTAGAATTTTTAGGTTGAGAATTAACATTAATTAGTAAATTAAAAGTTAAAATAGGATTTAGGAATGATAAATAAAAAAAAAAAGAAGAAGAGATAAGAAAATAAAATAAAATTAATTTTAGGATAGGATAATTAGATTTTTTAGGATAATTATTTAGATTAATATTAAATTTGATAGAGTTAGATTAACACAAGAATTAAATAGATAAAATATTAAAAATAAGAGATAATTAATAGAATAGGTTTAGTTGTATTAAGACTCTAACAAGCTTATGATTATAAAAAGGGGTTAAACCCATAACTTAAAGGGGGGAACGAAGAGAGCAGTATCAAACAATTGGGAGGAAATTAGAAGAAAAAAAATCAAAAAGGCAGAGGAAGGATTCGGTCCAACCAAGTAGCAATCTCTAAGAATTGCTAAACCAGCAGTTAAGAATCTTGGAACTAATCAGAGGATAGCAAACAACACAGCAGCTCCAGTCCTTTAATATCCTTCAGTTTCAATCCATCCCAACGTTAAGCATTTGACTGGTTTTAGCTGAAAATTGGTAAGCCTCCAATCTTGCATTGTACTCTTAATTTCCAATAGTTTATTTGCATGATTAATGATTAGCCTACTGTTAGTGCTATCCTAGTAGCTAAGGTATAAAAGTAAGGATTAAAATAATTATATTGATAGGTAAAAGGGAAACGTTGCTAATTAATGGGTTATAAAATAAAAGAGTAATAATAATAATTAGAATATAAACCAAATGATTTAAAATAGTGATAAGGTAATAGCAAATGATATAAAAATAAATTATATAAATAATTCTGGTGATGGAATTTTCGAGGCGATTACGAATGAGTAACACTTGAGGAATTCCTAGGTGAGAGGATCCTTTTAAGTTTATCTAGAATGATGGAAGATTTAAAAGGTATTTTCAAAAAATGAAGGTTAAACTTTATTCTCCAAATAATTAAAATAGAATAACACATAAAAAATCATAATCGTGAAAAAAATAATAATAAACATAATAGTAAAATTTTTAGGATAATAATAAATAAAAACATAAATTATACAATTAAATCCGATGATGGAATCTTTGAGGCGATTACGAATGAATAACACTTGAAGAATTCTTAGGTGAGAAGATCCTTCTAAGTTTATCCAGAACGATGGAAGACTTAGAAGGCATTTTCAAAATAAACGAATGATAAATAAAGATAAAAACATAATAAATAATAAAATTTACATTCTAATAAAGATAAAATAATAAATAATAAATAAAATTAATAAATAATAATAATTTCGATGATGGAATCCTTAAGGCGATTGCGAATGAGTAACACTTGAGAAATTCTTAGGTGAGAGGGTTCTCCTAAGTTTATCTAGAACGATGAAAAATTTAGGAGATATTCTTAATATTAAATACCAAAAATCCTAAAAATATTAAAAATATATATAAAATAATATTTAAAATAAATAAATAAAAGTAATAAAATAATTAAATAAAAATAAATTAAGGAATAATAAAATTCTAAAATACTTTCGACGATGGAGCCTCTTCATGGGAGTCGAATAGTACCCCTTGAATACTCTTGAGGTGAGAAGAGTCTTTTTGGAGTTCATTCAGAATGATGGAGGATTCTTAAGAGATTTTTCAATATTTAAACAATAGTATGAAATATTAAAAGACTACATAATTAAGACTAAGTTAAAATAACACAAGATTAAAATGGTACCAATATTGGGTGTTGTAGGGGTGCTATAACCTTCCTTACACGTAAATGAACTTCCGAACCCAAAAACTTAAAATATAGACCAGTTTTTAGAGTCATTAGGTGGCCAATCACACCTAGGTTAAAAAAGATTGGTGGTGACTCCATTTGTTTAATGTCTAGCGACCTAACCCTAGGAAACGTTATGACAGCTTGGCGACTCCACTGGGGATAATTAAGAGAGTCAAGCCATAATTTAATCTTGTGTTATACTAAGTCTAAGTTTGATGGTCTAAATTTGGAAAGTTCTGATGTTGTTTGATGCTCTTTTGTTGATTTCTTAAGTGTTTTGTGAAAATTAATAAGATGAAGTTCCTTCTCACACACCACACTTTGCACTTGCATGCATAAAGCTCTCGACACGAGCTCAGTCCTTTTTAGGAAGGAGTAGAGTACCTACCGCTCTCGTGAGGTGATAACATCCGCATGGGCTAGCAAAATACTCCCACTCAAGTTGAGCCTTTTTCGTTTGTAGCCTGTCATGGGTGAGGATTAGGTTGCCTTACTAGTCCAGAGTGGATGATAGTGAGGAACAATTTAGGAACCTTTAGCCCTTTTATCTAAAGTCATGCATATAGTGAAATCAAGAAGACCAACTGTAAGATAGAGCTATATCAACCCATGCTATAGAAAATACTCATTACTCAGGACACATGCTTGATCAAGTTTGTTTGATTTTGGTTCACACATGAGACATTAAGAGGGTACCATGAGTCCTTTACTAAAACATTTCCATGCATCACTCATCCATTATTGTTATATGACAACTTTTTACCACACCATTCCATTCATACACATCATCTCATTTTGATTTATCTTCATTCATTGTTTTTAAACAAAGCATTTTCAAACTTCTTCAAGCATCACCACATGAAAAATGATGAACTCTAATTGTGGTAATAAAGGTTCAAAGATAGCTCGAGCAAAAGTCCATTCATATCACACTTGTTATCAAGCTAGGGTTATGGAAGAAGAACAAAGCATTCACATGGAGAAGATGGAAAAAGCTCAAGAGGATATAAGGGGGCAATTGGCCCAAATCATTGAGTTGTTGAAAATTTTGGGTAAGGGAAAGGGAGTAATAGAATAAGTTGTAGTTAAAAAAAAAAAGATTTGTCTTATGGGGGCATGAAGGGTTCTAGCCATGCGATTTTGAAGATTTATAAATTCTAGCTTTGTTTTTGCTTGTTTAAGTAATGCAAGATAGTTTTTGAAAGTGCTTAAGCCCATAAGCACAAGATAAAGTTTTATGTATGGGCTAACTTTTATTTATTCCTTTCTCAATAAAGCGACTAGTGTGATGTACTATCATTTTCTCATTTTCTCTGTTCATTTGCCATTTCCCACATACTCACCTTACCTTTTATTCACAAGTATCCAAATAATGAACATGATGATAATGATGTCAATAAATCTGGGATTCAATTTTGAAAGAACTACTACTGTTGATGAATTACTAGTCTGCTAATGTTGTGAAAGCAAGAAAATGAAGGGAAGGTTGTTCACCATTCGCACTTGATAGATGGTACAAGA
The DNA here is from genome assembly GCA_032173925.1 of Heritiera fomes. Taxonomy (NCBI): domain Eukaryota; kingdom Viridiplantae; phylum Streptophyta; class Magnoliopsida; order Malvales; family Malvaceae; genus Heritiera; species Heritiera fomes. The sequence continues at coordinate 8,858,971 of JAPDPM010000002.1, read as the reverse complement.
AAGGTGAATCTCTCACAGAAGCTTCTAATAAGTTTGTCATTGTTCAATAAACAATTTTTAATGAGAGTATTTACATTTGAAATGATAAATGACCTTCTTTCACTATCCTTCAAGCATGAGTAAAATTGTCCTTTGATTACCCCTTTTGAGCCTATTATATCTTTTGTAATGTAACCCACCAAGGATCACCCTCCACACTGGGGGCAAAGAAGATGAAAATCATTTATAAAGAAATTTTAGGGGCAAAGATGAAAGTGTTCATGATGAATCAAAGGGCAAAAAAAAAAATAGCCCAATTTTGTGAAAAAAAAAGAAGAAAAGAAAAAGGGTTTGAATTCAAAAAGAAAAAAAAAAGCAAGAAAAGAAATGAGTGAATTAGAAAGGGGCAAAATGCCTAAATGTTTTACTTGATAAAAAAAGTGATCCCTTGGTTTATAAACCTTAAAACACATTTTGAGCCTATTATATCCTTTTCTTTCATAAGCCCTCACTTGAGCCTACATTACATACCTTTAAAAGCCCATTTTGATCAAATGTAAATGCTTAAATTGAAGAATCATGTATTGAATGAAGACATATTTGTATAATGAGATAATGATCCTTTGAAGGAAGTAGATCAAGTTGAATGAAGAAACCCATGAGCTTTAGAAGATATCTTGGATCGAAATCAAGAACGCCTATTAAGGGTATGAATTTGGATTGAGCACTGAACGTTGAAGTTTGTCAAAGCCAATGAATTTGAAAATGAAGAAAAAAAAAGAAAAAATAAAAATATGAAAAAAAAAAGAAAAAGAGAAAAATAAAAAAGAAAAAGGAGGATTCAAAATTGAAAACCCAAAAAGGGCAGTTTGAATCAAATAAGGGGCACCTAAGTTGAAAACCTGAAAAGGCGGCTTAGGAAAATATCATCGTCAAAAAGTTTTGATACAAGGGCAAGACTGACAGACACTACATGAAAGAACATATCAATAAGAGTGGGCTTTTGGAAAGGAATTCTAGATTGACTTGATTGAAATTATCAGAATGTTTATTAAATGGATACTGAAACCCTATTCCAAACAGACTATCCCATTGATTTTTCTTGATTTCATATTCCTTTTCTAAGAATGAATACCTATACCTCTCATGATCATTTTTAATTTATTCCACCCCTATAACAAATTGAGAATATGCATAAGTGCATTACATTGGTGGTCGAGTTAGAAGGAAAATAAATAAATGTTGGTAACCTTTTTTGGGTAAATTTTTGAAAAAAAAAAATTTCTTTTGAGAAATCTTGTATTACTAAGAGAGAGAAAGAGACAAAAATAAGGAATGATGAAAATTTAAATTTGAAAGCATGATGACAAGTCTTTGAGCATAATTGGACCAAGACTCGTTAAAAGATAGGATGTTAAATGAAAGAAGATTTGAATAAGAAGAATCCAGTAGATATGTGGAATTTGAGAAAAATGAGATGAGCTTGAGAATCTTGTTACCACAATGGAGATTGCATTTACATACATTCATGGAGTAATTCAGGTAACATTCATAGCACTTAGGGCATTATGATGTTCATGATATTCATTACATTCATAACATACATCACATTTCACTATTGCATTTTGACATTGAACTATTTGTTAAGACATTAGGATAAGAATTTCTGAATGATTAAAATTTTGAGGAAAAGAGAAAATATAAGAGATGGTAATTTGAAAAAATGATGAGGTATGAGAAGATGATGAGAAAAATACTTTTTTGAAAAAAACCTTAGATGAGAGCAGAGTCCAGTTTAGCTGGCACCTTAAAGAAGGATGAAGCCTAATATTGTTGGCATCAAAATGAAAGTTAAGCCCAGTCAAACCCATGTAAACTGGCATTTTGAAATGAAATCTTTATTTTCAAAAGTCTCAAAGCCTCTGTTGAGAGGAGCTCTTTTTTTCAAAAGTCTCAAAGCCTCTGTTGAGAGGAGCTCTTTTTTTTTCAAAAAGTTTCAAAGCCTCTGTTGAGAGGAGCTCTTTATTTTCGAAAGTCTCATTGCCTCTGTTGAGAGGAGCTTTGTTTTTTAAAAGTTTCACTGCCTCTGTTGAGAGGAGCTCTTTATTTTTCAAAAAGTCTCACTGCCTCTGTTGAGAGGAGTTCTTTATTTTTCAAAGTCTCATAGCCTTTGTTGAGAGGAGCTCTTTGTTTTCAAAGTTCCAATGCCTCTGGTGAGAGGAGCACAAGATTATTTTTCAAAGTTTCAATGCCTCTGGTGAGAGGAGCACAAAGTTATTTTTTTCAAAGTCTCAATGCCTCTGGTGAGAGGAGCATAAGGTTATGTTTCAAAGTTTCATTGCCCTTGTTGAGAGGAGCACAAAATTGTTTTCAAAGTTTCATTGTCTCTCGTGAGAGGAGCACAAGGTTATTTTTTGAAAGTTCCAATGCCTCTAGTGAGAGGAGCACAAGGTTATGTTCCAAAGTTTCAATGCCTCTGGTGAGAGGAGCACAAGGTTATTTTTTCAAAATTCCAATGCCTCTGGTGAGAGGAGCATAAGGTTATTCTTCCAAAGTTCCAATACCTCTGGTGAGAGGAGCACAAGGTTATGTTTCAAAGTCTTACAGCCTTTGGTGAGAGGAACTAAATGTTTCTTAAAAATTATAAATATTTTGTAAAAAAGGAAAAAAAACCAAAAAAATAAATAAAAAAAATCCGGACAAAATAGTTGTCTAATTGTCTTTGCACAATTCCTGATTTTCAGAAAATGTGCAAAGAGGGGCAGCTGTAGACACCTTATTTTGTCCGGAATCTTAATTTATAAAAATAATTAATTGGATTGGGTGACATTGTATTTTAATTTGACAATTTAGAATTAGGCTAGAATTAAATTAGAATTTTTAGGTTTAGAATTAACATTAATTAGTAAATTAAAAGTTAAAATAGGATTTAGGAATGATAAATAAAAAAAAAGAAGAAGAGATAAGAAAATAAAATAAAATTAATTTTAGGATAGGATAATTAAATTTTTTAGGATAATTATTTAGATTAATATTAAATTTGATAGAGTTAGATTAACACAAGAATTAAATAGATAAAATACTAAAAATAAGAGATAATTAATAGAATAGGTTTAGTTGTATTAGGACTCTAACAAGCTTATGATTATAAAAAAGGGTTAAACCCATAACTTAAAGGGGGGAACGAAGAGAGCAGTATCAAACAATTGGGAGGAAATTAGAAGAAAAAAAAATCAAAAAGGCAGAGGAAGGATTCGGTCCAACCAAGTAGCAATCTCCAAGAATTGCTAAACCAGCAGTTAAGAATCTTGGAACTAATCAGAGGATAGCAAACAACACAGCAGCTCCAGTCCGTTAACATCCTTTAGTTTCAATCCATCCCAACGTTAAGCATTTGACTGGTTTTAGCTGAAAATTGGTAAGCCTCCAATCTTGCATTGTACTCTTAATTTCCAATAGTTTATTTGCATGATTAATGATTAGCCTACTGTTAGTGCTATCATAGTAGCTAAGGTATAAAAGTAAGGATTAAAAAAATTATATTGATAGGTAAAAGGGAAACGTTGCTAATTAATGGGTTATAAAATAAAAGAGTAATAATAATAATTAGAATATAAACCAAATGATTTAAAATAGTGATAAGGTAATAGCAAATGATATAAAAATAAATTATATAAATAATTCTGGTGATGGAATCTTCGAGGCGATTACGAATGAGTAACACTTGAGGAATTCCTAGGTGAGAGGATCCTTTTAAGTTTATCCAGAATGATGGAAGATTTAAAAGATATTTTCAAAAAATGAAGGTTAAACTTTATTCTCCAAATAATTAAAATAGAATAACACATATGTTGGCTCTTATAGGCAATACCGAGAGGGGGGGGTGAATCGGTTCTTTGCTAACCTTAAGCCCGTTTTTCGGTTCTTCTAAATTCTCTAGCTTAGATTGATATTTTCTAAGTTCTCTAAGCTAGGCAAGCATGCAATTCAAGTTCAATGCAATAAACACAATATAATCGCAAGTAAATAAAGAGTAGGGAGAAAGAGATTTACACAAGCGATTTATCGAGGTTCGGCAACATTACCTACGTCCTCTACCTTGAGACGCTCCCAAGGATTTTCCCCAAATTCACTACACTTGAATTTGTCTTTACAATCCCTCTTTTTAAAGGCTCAAGAGAAACCTCTCTCTTTTTCTAGGCTCAAGAGAAACCTCCCTCTTTTTCTAAGGCTAAAGAGAAACCTCCCTCTTTTTCTAGGCTTAAGAGAAACCTTTCCTTTACAAGGAATGATGGGATACAAATAATGTAATCAAAGAAAAGGCCTCTAGGTAGGCAATTGATTACAGAAATTAAGCTCAATGAGAAGCCTATACAATATTTGTGCTAAGCACTATAAGGAATAAGAGAGTGATAGAAGATATTGAATTCTAGCTCTCGAACTCTTTGATTTGCTTGAAGAGATGAAGAAATTGAAGAATGATATGTCTTGGGTGCTCTCTCTTGTTTCTTCAGCTTCCAAGCCTCTATTTATAGTCCCTTGGATGTATTCTAGCCGTTGGGTGAAGCCAAATCTCGAATATTACCGTTGTCTTACAAAAACTAGCCGTTATAGGCTATTTTCGGGCAAAGGGATCGATCCTGCTACAGTGGGGATCGATCCTTTTTGTCCAGAATCTTGATTCTGGGCTTCAGGGACCTTGGGAAGACGTTCTGCCAAAAAGGGATCGATCCTGCTACAGTGGGGATTGATCATTTTCTTCCAGAGGGCATTTTTCCTGCACTTTTGGGTTAGAAATGATATGACCTTTAATTTTAATGCAACCCAAAATGTTTATAAGCTTTAAGGGAGTTTTTCTTGACTTTCTCAAATGAAAATATTGTCCAAGAAATCATCAAGTGATTTTCTAAAATATTCAAAACATTTATAAAGAATTAAGATCAATAAGAATATGCATCATTAAATCATGGTCTTAATGTTTGATATGAACACTTGAAATGTATTGAGAAAATCATGTGTGATAAGGCAAATTTACAATATGAATTAAAACATTAAAGCTTACTTAAGTTTTTGTTATTTCAAAATATATATTGCAATTTAAAGCTAACAATCTCCCCCTTTTTGATATAACAAAACTTAATGTAAATTTTCTTTGAAAATTCTTTGATAAAATACTCCCCCTCAAATAAAGCAGGATTTTATAAAGCTCCCCCTTAATATAAGCATGGGTTTTGAAAATGAATTTTCAACCTATTTCTCCCCCATTATCTCTCCCCTTTAATATCTCTCCCTTTTAATATCTATCTCTCCCCCTTTTTGTCATAGCAAAAAGAAAGAAAAATGATAAAAATATGCTCCCCCTAAAATCATGGCTATGTGAGAATAAATAAAAATGCTCCATCCAACAAGAAACATGTTAGTACATGGGACTCATAGCACAAATTCATAAGACAATGTCCATAAAGAGTATGAAATGTTTAGGCATGCAAAGGACAAGGCTTATTATCCTATACCAATTGTTTATAAATAATTTTGATACCAATTGTTGATAAGTAATTTTGCAATAAGGTTCTAATTGGTAAGAAGTTAAGCAAGCACCTAAGTATATCAATTGTTCTCTAAGGTCCAACTAAGGTGCATGGTAATACATCATGATTATGAGCTGAAATTAGATGACATATCATATGCAAGAACTCATAAATCACGTTCAAGCAAGAGTGTGCATGGACTCAAAACATATAGCAATTAACTTCAAATTCTAGCACACAAGAGTTTCATACAAAAATATCCTAAAAGAATTCTTCTCTATTTGTCATTTCAAACTAAAGAGCATGAGAAGAATTGTCAATTTAAAGCTCATACCAATTGGCAATTTAGTTTTGGCTTACCAATTATTGAAAATATGGTTGCCAATGATATCAATTGTTATTTCAATCTAAATACCAATTGTTACTAATGGTTGACTTAGGCATTTTGCATGAATCCAATATCTATGTGTAGTGTGTTCATGTCAAGAAAATAATTATTCTAAATATGCAAGAACACAACCACATACCATCATCATTAAATATGCATATGGATCAATTAATCATTAGCACACTATCATAAAGCATTAATCCATATTCATATTCACAAATTTATACCATATGGAAGATTTAAAAAATCAAGGAATTCAAGCAAACACATTTTCTTCCATGGTTTTAAGCACAAAAATCCTATGCTCATTTTCCAATTCAAGTTTTTTTAACCAATTATGAGCAAGGAATGATTCAACATTACCATTTTAATCAATTAAAAGCAATATCCCTAGTGAATTTTAACGTTTAAGGTTCCAAAGGGTATATGCTATTTTAACAAAAATGGTTTTACCTAAGTGAATCAATATTATCAAGCTAAAATATATTTTATCATTAAAATCCATAAACTATGAGTGAGGTTAAGCACATAATATCATGAAAACAACTATTCTCATCTCATAGGCATGATTATTGATTCAACTCAAGCAAGCATGTAAGTTCAACATTAAAACAATCAAGGATAAATGCATGGATATCAATCATCATACATTTGTTCAAGTTTGCATTTATCTTTGAATGTTGGTGTTGTCATTAAAGCCCAAGTTCTTTAATAATTTGGCCATAAAAATATAAGTTCATGGATGATAAAGTTTCATGCATTTGAACATTTAGGATCCATTTACCATCACAAATTATAGGCCAACAACCATTACCAATTGTTGAATTTACATTTGAAATCAATCCACTAGATATATAATTATCATGAAACCTAGTGTGGAGTAGTTGAGTCAAGCTAATAAAGATAATCCTATAGGCATGCTTGACTAAGATAAACAAAAGAAATGATCAATATTCGTGATGCACAAGTTCATCAACTTCTCAAATATATCCATAAATCATTGAAATAAATCTCAAAAATATGTTTAAGCATTCATTGAAAGTATATTTCAAGATTATTTCAAGATTTATGCAAATAATGAGTGTTTTCAACAAGAAAAATGATTTTGCACTTGTGAGCTCAAGAAAAATGGTATTGATTGTTGAAAGTGATACCATTTGTTGGAAATGATATTAATTGATGAAGTTGAGGCATGATATTAATGACAAATGAATTTTCATAGTTTAAAGATCATCAAAAAGAAGTTAAAACAATGAATTTTAAGCTGAGAAGAGAGAAAGTATCAAAACAATGAAAAGTTCTTCTCAATTTTAGTTGAAAACATGCAGAAAAGCCTTTCTGGCCTGGGGGGATCGATCCCTTTAGGAGGGAGATCGATCCCTCATAGTTTCCTGCAGATTCTGCAGTAGTTTTGACAGAAAATTCAACTTGTGAGGTACCAAAACTCCGTTTTTGAGTAATTTAAGTCCAAGTAAAGGTTTAAACATTTGTAAAACATGATTTTGGACTTGTATGAATGAAAAACATGAATGAAAAACCATTTAACAATAGATTTTGCAATTTTGGTAGGATTTTCACCAATAAAAGCATTTTTGGCCTCATAGGAGGTCATTTTGAGATTTAAGCATATTTTGACCAAACCAATGCATTGAATTACATAAATATGTCAAAACAAACTTGTTCACATAGATTTTAAGCATATATATCATTAAAGCATATATCTTGTGAACAACATGCCATGATTTCCAATATACAAGTTCTTCATTAATGCTCATGACATGACATTTTGCATATATGACATATTTGACTTCTTTTGAGCAACTAAATATATTATCTAGACATATCAACCTTGCTCAAGATGCAGAAAGCCAAAAATCATTTCAAATTCACTAAACATGCCTTTCATTCAATGTATCAAGAACAATTCATCAAGCACTCAACAGTCATTTATCATGCTTTTTGCTCAATCACAATGCATCATTAATCATTAACCAATTTTCTCATCAAAACATAACTAATCAAATAAAAAGTTTAAGGTGTAAGGAATTAAGCTTACAAAACTCCTTTGCTAAAGAATGCTTTGCCTTGACTAGAATCCACCTTGTGCCATCCTTTGAAGAATTGTTGTGATGGATCCTCAAGCTTTTTCTTTTTCTCATTGGCACAAGCAATCTCCATAGAGGTGTGTAGAGCATTCAAACTCCATTGTTTCTTTGTAACTCCATGCTCTATCACTCCTACAACAAACACATTCATGCATGTTTTGGTACCCAAATTTTCTTGGGTCCATGAGAGTTAGTGCAAATAATTTTTGATCCTTTTGGGATCCATTTCAAGTACAATTCAACATTATTTACAGCATGCTTTGGCATCCACATCTTCTTAACTACTCTTCCTCTAAATGTAGTTTTTCTATATGTGCATGCTTGTGAAGAGTGTCCTAGTCTATTGCATAGTGAGCATGTGAGAGATGTATCATGCATAGAATTTTTGCTCACTAAGAAATTCCTAAGATGAGTTTCTTTATGTATTTCATTATATCCTAGCCCATCTTTGTCAAAGAAAGCTCTTTGGGTCTCTAACATATGATCTAGCTTTTGTTGACCCATATAAAACCTAGTAAATGAGTTGTGCAAATTTGTATTCTTTTCATTCAACTCATTTATTTCTAAGTTAGCCTCTTCTAATTTCTTTTCAAATTCTAGCTTAGCCTTTGTCAAGGCTTCATTTTCTATTTTTAATTTAGCAATGATTTTCTTATATTTGGAGTTCATGCATTGAAATTCATTTGCTAAATCATTAAAGGCATTTTGTAACTCATCAAATGTAAAGTCATTATTTTCACTAGAGCTACTACTAGCCTCATCATCACTAATAGCCATAAAGCATGAGTAGGCTACCTCATCATCTACGTTTTCCTCATCGGAGCTATCACTATCGCTCCATGCAGCCACAAATGCTTTCTTCCTAGGTTTCCTATCCTTTTCTTTCCTAAGTAAGGGGCAATCTAGCTTAGTGTGACCCGGTTCATTACATTCATAACACACTAAGGGGTCTTTTTCTCTCCTACTAGATTCTCCTCTTATTACCCCTCTACTTTGGTGCCTTCTATCATTCTCTCTCTCTTTCATTCTCATAAATCTATTAAATCTTTTGGCAAACATTGCCATTTCTTTTTCTTCCTCATTTCCACTCTCATCACTATCATCTTCAATGACCTCATGAGTGGAAGACTTAAGTGCTACTCCTACTTTTTTTGAAGGCTCTTCATTTCTTTTCAATTTCATCTCATATGTAAGTAGGGAGCCCATAAGTTCATCTAGAGACAAGGTGTTAAGATCCTTAGATTCTTCTATAGCAGTCACCTTTGCCTCCCAAGATTTTGGCATGCTATTCAAGATTTTCTTGACCATTTCTACATTGGAATAGCTCTTGCCTAATGCCTTAAGTCCATTAATTATATCATTAAATCTAGTGAACATTTCGCTAATGGACTAATTTTCTTTCATCCTAAATAGCTCATAATCATGTGTGAGCATTCCTACTTTGGTTTCTCTAACTTGATTGGTCCCTTCATGTGTGATGGCTAATTTGTCCCATATTTGCTTGGCATTCTCACATAATGATACTCTATTATACTCATTGGGACCTAAAGCACAGAAGAGGGTGTGCATAGCCTTGGCATTCATTTGTGCCAATCTTATGTCATTTGTGTCCCACTCATCCTCATCCTTAGGGACATCTTTTCCATCTACTTTCTTCATGGGAATTCTAGGACCATTCACTATAATTCTCCACACTTCATAATCATTTGATTGTACAAATAACATCATTCTAGTTTTCCAATATGAATAATTTTCACCATTGAAGAGTGGAGGTCTAACTAATGATTGTCCCTCTTCTCCTAGGGGTGTGCCTACATTCAAGTGAGCCATTTATGATCATTTTGCTCGATAGAGGTTAGTCTAAATCAATCTCGAGCCCAAGCTCTGATACCAATTGTTGGCTCTTATAGGCAATACCTAGAGGGGGGTGAATCGGTTCTTTGCTAACCTTAAGCCCGTTTTTCGGTTCTTCTAAATTCTCTAGCTTAGATTGATATTTTCTAAGTTCTCTAAGCTAGGCAAGCATGCAATTCAAGTTCAATGCAATAAACACAATATAATCGCAAGTAAATAAAGAGTAGGGAGAAAGAGATTTACACAAGCGATTTATAGAGGTTCGGCAACCTTGCCTACATCCTCTACCTTGAGACGCTCCCAAGGATTTTTCCCAAATTCACTACACTTGAATTTGTCTTTACAATCCCTCTTTTTAAAGGCTCAAGAGAAACCTCTCTCTTTTTCTAGGCTCAAGAGAAACCTCCCTCTTTTTCTAAGGCTAAAGAGAAACCTCCCTCTTTTTCTAGGCTTAAGAGAAACCTCCCCTTTAAAAGGAATGATGAGATACAAATAATGTAATCAAAGAAAAGGCCTCTAGGTAGGCAATTGATTACAGAAATTAAGCTCAATGAGAAGCCTATACAATATTTGTGCTAAGCACTATAAGGAATAAGAGAGTGATAGAAGATATTGAATTCTAGCTCTCGAACTCTTTGATTTGCTTGAAGAGATGAAGAAATTGAAGAATGATATGTCTTGGGTGCTCTCTCTTGTTTCTTCAGCTTCCAAGCCTCTATTTATAGTCCCTTGGATGTATTCTAGCCGTTGGGTGGAGCCAAATCTCGAATATTACCGTTGTCTTACAAAAACTAGCCGTTATAGGCTATTTTCGGGCAAAGGGATCGATCCTGCTACAGTGGGGATCGATCCCTTTTGTCCAGAATCTTGATTCTGGGCTTCAGGGACCTTGGGAAGACGTTCTGCCAAAAAGGGATCGATCCTGCTACAGTGGGGATTGATCATTTTCTTCCAGAGGGCATTTTTCCTGCACTTTTGGGTTAGAAATGATATGACCTTTAATTTTAATGCAACCCAAAATGTTTATAAGCTTTAAGGGAGTTTTTCTTGACTTTCTCAAATGAAAATATTGTCCAAGAAATCATCAAGTGATTTTCTAAAATATTCAAAACATTTATAAAGAATTAAGACCAATAAGAATATGCATCATTAAATCATGATCTTAATGTTTGATATGAACACTTGAAATGTATTGAGAAAATCATGTGTGATAAGGCAAATTTACAATATGAATTAAAACATTAAAGCTTACTTAAGTTTTTGTCATTTCAAAATATATATTGCAATTTAAAGCTAACAACATAAAAAATCATAATCGTGAAAAAAATAATAATAAACATAATAGTAAAATTTTTTGGATAATAATAAATAAAAACATAAATTATACAATTAAATCCGATGATGGAATCTTTAAGGCGATTACGAATGAGTAACACTCGAAGAATTCTTAGGTGAGAAGATCCTTCTAAGTTTATCCAGAACGATGGAAGACTTAGAAGGCATTTTCAAAATAAACGAATGATAAATAAAGATAAAAACATAATAAATAATAAAATTTACATTCTAATAAAGATAAAATAATAAATAATAAATAAAATTAATAAATAATAATAATTCCGATGATGGAATCCTTAAGGCGATTGCGAATGAGTAACACTTGAGGAATTCTTAGGTGAGAGGGTTCTCCTAAGTTTATCTAGAACGATGAAAAATTTAGGAGATATTCTTAATATTAAATACCAAAAATCCTAAAAATATTAAAAATATATATAAAATAATATTTAAAATAAATAAATAAAAGTAATAAAATAATTAAATAAAAATAAATTAAGGAATAATAAAATTCTAAAATACTTCCGACGATGGAGCCTCTTCATGGGAGTCGAATGGTACCACTTGAATACTCTTGAGGTGAGAAGAGTCCTTTTAGAGTTCATTCAGAATGATGGAGGATTCTTAAGAGATTTTTCAATATTTAAACAATAGTATGAAATATTAAAAGACTACATAATTAAGATTAAGTTAAAATAACACAAGATTAAAATGGTACCAATATTGGACGTTGTAGGGGTGCTATAACCTTCCCTACACGTAAATGAACTTCCGAACCCAAAAACTTAAAATATAGACCAGTTTTTAGAGTCATTAGGTGGCCAATCACACCTAGGTTAAAAAAGATTGGTGGCGACTCCATTTGTTTAATGTCTAGCGACCTAACCCTAGGAAACGTTATGACAAATATATTTCTTCAAAAAGGGAAATTACTCTTTAGCATTCGAATACTTTAAATAAAATATTCGAATACTTATATGTCCAAAGCACTATAAAGATATATACATTTTGTGATAACTCTACGTATATCATTGTTAACGTAATATTTATAATTAATTACAGTTGATTGAATTACACTAATTCATTAAGACTGATTATTACAATTAATTGTAATATTATAATTGACTTAGACTAATTAATTATTATTGATTTTAGAACTTAATAATAAAGTTGATTATGATTCTGTTTCCTTAATTGATCATGATATATTTACTTTTCTTTCATAAGAGAAATTAATATTGGTTATTCAAATACCTATAATAAAGAATTCATATACATATTTGTAAAAAGATTTATACATTTTATGATAATCATATGTACATCATGATATAAAAAAGTACATTTCTTTCAAAATAGAAATTATCTTAGCTTTTTTTTTACACTTAGCATTCGAATGCCTATAATAAAAAATTCAAATACTTATTTTTTTTCAAAAAGAAAAATTAATTTTGAACATTCAATACCTTAAATAAAATATTCGAATATAAGACACATAGCAAATTTGATAAGATATCTCCATAAATGTTACATGGACATTCTCTTTGAATGAAATATAAAGATTCATTAATTTCATATCAACCTAAGTCAAAAGAAATAATAAGCATTAACTTCTCTGCTTTTTCACTTTCCCAAAACTTTTTAATTTCTAAAATTTCTTAATCTTTAAAAAAAATCTAAAAATAATTTTAAATACTAATTTTCTATTAAAAATATTTAAAAACATATAAATTTAATATCACTTATTTGGAGAACTAAATAAAATATTTATTAATATCTATTTATATTATAAAATAAAAATATTTTATTAACAAAACTGAAAAATATAAAAATAAATTATCAATATTATGTATATATTTAAATATTTAAAATTGTTATTTTTCTAAAAAAAATAAAATTCATCTATAAAACATCTAAATTTATAAATTATATGTTACATATTTAAATAGATAAAATTAATAGATAAAATTAATTCGTGTATTACACAACTTACTATTCTTTTAGATACAAATATAAATACTTTTATATTATAATAATTATTTTATATATATTACATGTATATAAAATACATATTTATAATAGTGATTACAGATGAGAACCCGCGCTCCGCTCTGGAACCATAATTACCAGGGAAAACAATAATCAGCAGAAAAAACAATGTACTGTCCATGAAATCTTTTGCTCCTTGACCGGAACAAATTTACTTGACTTCATAAGAAAAATACATGCTGAACCGGCAAGAACCAATTTTGAGAACAAATAAACAACAAATAAACAACAATCATTCCTCATATGCACTCAAAGAGCATTGTCAATCAAACAAATTACTTATGTGAGAACGTAAGTCGCCAAAGAAGCATATAAAGCAACAGAATAACCTATAAATGAATGATATTGTCGAAAAAAACTTGATCAGGGAACAAATTAAGATTTGTTAACTACAGAAGCTTTATCACCATTTCTCGCAATAAATCAATCCTTTCTTGAAACGGTTTCCATCAGTTAGAAAACCTCCTGAATTTAATAATAGAAGTGACATGATATCTTTTGTTTGCTCTTCTAAAAGTAATTGCAACGATATTGAAAATAATCATAGACCTTGGTCCCTCAACTGATCTGCAAATCTTGTCATTTGAAGGCTCTGTTCATCCTCTCCTCCAATACCATCTCCAGATTTCCCATTACTATCAACCTTACACCAAGCAAACAATTCAAATGAAAGTGAGATTGAAAAAATGTGACCAATTAATGGCAGAAAAACAAAATCTTGATCATTGATAACAATGAAAAGGCAAACTAAGCCAAATCTATATTTCAAGAAACAAAACCCAAGCTCAGTAACATGAAACCTAATAAGAAAAATCCAGCTCTAAGCAGAAACAAAAGTTCCTTACTTAATTGGCACGAAATCTTGGTACTAAATTCAATTGAAATTTCAATGAAATTTAAAGGAATTGAAAGAAGATGCATGAAACTTTTTTTAACATAGACATGAGCTTAAACACTTTTTAAATGAAATCAATGTTGCAATTAAAATTAACACAACAATTTGCAAGATCCAACGGGGAATCTGAGGAGTTCATGGTAATTGATGGGGCTGAATATTTTCCTACATGCATCATGTAAATCTAAGGGAATTCATTTGACTGTGAGTATGCACACATAAGCATGTAGTAATTTTAAGTTTATGAAGATATTTACGATTTAACAAAAGCAGACAACTCAATTTGAAGTTCAAGTTGATATACATGTTGCCTAGTCCTATTATACATATTCTCCTTTCTCTGGATGCACTTTGTAATACCAACAAATTAATGAAATTGACTGTTTCCAATGAGATAAAAATACACAAAAAAATTATAGTAATCATGTTTACTTTTTAGGATCATACCTTCCACATTCTTGCAGCAAGCGAAGTTGATACTTGTACTCAAGGGGTATAGAATATCATCCATGTCTGCAAATCATAACCAAAACCCTGTAATTCAGAAATAATTGTAAAAGAAACAACTATATCACATGGTTTTGTTCTTAATGAAGAGATTGATCATGCTATAACATACCAAAGAATAACTCCGTCATCTATGCAACAAATAAAGTCTGCCCAATCACCCGATTTTGAAATGATTAATATGAATTGGAATAATCATTATCCAAAGCATTTCCTTTCAGTTTTCTCTATAATCACTAAAGATAAAGCTAACTATTTTCCTATCAACTAAACAAATAAATCCCAAACCCAATCCACAAAAACCATCATCAACATCAAATTAACAACTAAAACCCAAAAAAAAAAAATCACTCTTCGGTTACCTGTTAGCATGAAGAAAAACGATACGACGATAAAATTCATGATTCCTATCCAACTTACCTCTATTCTTCGTCATCTTCTTCTCGATCAATCTCAGGGCTAGAGTCTCTTCCTCTAAAATTAGAACAAATATGACCTGTCTTCAACCACAGTAAGAATTCGACAAAATAATCAACAAATTTCACTTCGCCTACCTCCTCCGTAACTTTTCGGACCAACCAACCCTACTTGCCCTCGCAAACTCTCTGCATTTTGGGAGCAGAGCATGCAAAATCCATTAAGCAATGGATGGAACTTAGAAGAATTTCGCTTTGAAGCATGACTATTTTTTTTGTTAGAACTTTTTACTCCCTCCTCCTTCAACCAGCACACTCTGGTGGCTCCGGCTTCTGCCATAATTTCATGGGATCGGTTTTGGTTTTGCAAGTTTTCTTTTTTTAAAGAAGAAACGGTGCGGTAAAAAACAAGCCAACAAGAGCTCGGTTGAGAAAAGGTTGGTTAAACAAAATTGTACTGCATGTTTTACATCTGTCATAGAGACTACAACATCTGTTTGTCTACAGAACATCTGAAGAAAAAAATTACAACTGTCAAGCAATTGCCAAATTAATGAACCTGCAAAGATCCTATAAAAAATTAAAATTGATCGAAAATAAAATAAAATTGATCAACAAATTGATTTTGTAAATTTTGCAATTGAATTCTAAAATTTTCAATTGATTTCGAGAATGATGAGATGTCATCATTAAAAAAAACCATAATTTTCTTCAATTTTGAGAATTCTCTTTTAATATACAAGTTATTGATTTACGTCAATAATAAAAATATACCTTACAATGTTATTCTAACACTTAGAAATTATTAAAATATATTTTTAATTTTTATTTTAATATTTTATTGATATACTTAATAATATTATTTATAATATGTTTTTATTTTTTATTATTTTTAATATTTGTTTATCTTATATTTTGATTATTTTAATTTTTTAATTAAATATTTAATTCTTTTATGATTAGATATTGATTATATTATATGTATGTATGTATTGTATATATACTTTAAATAATTGAATGAATTAAATATTATTATTTTATATGTTTATAAATTTAAATAGTTAAAACTAATTTATACATTGCACAAGTAAAAATTAGTATTTATATATTCAAGCTCTGTAAAAATATGTATATTTTGTAATAACTAAATGTTAATTGTTAACATAATATTTACATTAATTACAATTGACTTAATTACACTGACTAATTAAAGATTGATTATTGCAATTAATTGTAATATTAATTATAATATTAATTGTAGCGTTCAACAAATAAGAACGATGGAAGAGATCTGCGGCAGAAGCGTTTGTGAGGGTATTTTGGGCCAGAAGCTTTGCAGAGTTGGTTGCAAAATACTTTGCAGCCAGTGGGTCTTTACTTTGCAGCGCAAGTGTTTTATCCAACGCTGCAATCACTTTAATTCTAATTCTTTCAGCATATCAAACGCAGCTATAGGATCCAAGCTTATTAGAGTAAGTGAAGAAACGCTATAAGTATACTGTGCGATTAAGAGATTGCATATACAAAAGAATAGTATAATAAAAATGTGAACACTGCAGTTAGAGGTGGTAAAAGTTGACCCGATCCGAAAAATCCGTCTAATTAACCCGAATCCAAACCCGGCCGATCCGATTTGACTAAAAAAATTAACAACCCAAATCCAACCCGATTCGAATCCGAATTGATCTGAAACCGAATTTATCCGAATTTACATTGATCCAAACCCGACTAAATCCGAACCCGAATTGATCCGAATCCAAATTCATCCGAATTTAGATTAACCTGAACCCGAATTGACCCGAATCCAAATTTACCCAAACCTAAAAAGATTCAAACTTAAATTTAATATTATCAATAAATATTTAAATGTTAAAATTAAATATCAAAGTATTTTAATATAGTGAAAATATAATTTTTTTCAATAATATGAGTGTTATATATTTTTTTAATCTAGTTAAATTTAAATATTCACTTTTATATTGCATTCATTTGAACCTAATGTATAATTACTTAATGGTTAATCTATAATAGAGTACAGAAGCTATATCATTTACACTAATGTCTCCAATTATTCTACAAAAAATCAAAATAAATTAAAGAGATATATAATACTGTTTTATGATATTTAGTAGGGATTATTAAATCACTTTGATTGAAAAGTTATTAATTATTGTAGATAATAAAAATAAAATGAAAAAAATGTAATTAATTTATGACTATTGGTAAATATATTATAAAGAAAACTATCATACAGATTATTAAATATTTTGATTATTTCAATCCCAATTATACTTTAGGTCATATAAGAAGAAAATTTTATTTTCATGAGTTTTGTAATTCTTAGAAATATGGTTTCAGTTGATTTTCATACTGGATAAATCACATCAAGATGACCAGAGCTTAATCCAATAAATCTGTCCAATCGACCCGAATCCAAATCCGATAAACCCGAATTGACTAAAAACGTCAACGACCCAAACCCGACCTTATCCAAACCCGAAATGATTCAAACCCGAAATAGACCGATTTTTCTTTGACCCAAACCTGACCTTATCCGAACCTGAAATGATCCAAATCCGAAATAGATCGATTTTTCCTTGACCCAAACCCGACCTTATCCGAACCCGAAATAATCTGATTTTTCCTTAACCCAAAATGATCCGATCCAGAATGATCCAACTCAAATCCGATTCGACTCGCCCATTTGTCACCTCTAACTGCAGTGGATGCGCTGATATATGAGAAAAGATAGAATAAGAAATGAAAGCATATGTAAGAATATTGAAGAGATATCTATTGAAGACAAAATGTGTAAAAGTCATTTACGTTTGTTTAGATACATCCAACGTAGACATGTAGATGCTCGGGTTAAGAGAGTGAAGACTATGAATGATGAAAACATGGTCAAGACTAGAGGAAGATAAAAAAAGACATAGAAAAAAGTTATTTGAAAAGATATAATGGCATTTGAGTTGGAAGAATACATTGACTTTTATAGAAGTGAGTGAAAGAAGAGAATTTATATTTACGACTTAATGTGAGTTATTATATTAGTTAATGTAGCTTCTCCCATGTATTGGCATAAAGGCTTTAGTAATGATAATATTTATATATATATATATATATATATATATATATATATATATATATCTTGACATGATTTTTATAAAAAAATATTTAAAATTTTAATAAAGAATATACAATCAGAAACTTTTTTCTTATCTCTATAAAAATCGAAAGGAAAATTTTGGATCCACAACTCCAGTTTAAAATTTTCCTTTAAAATTTTATATTTTGATATTAGTAATTAGTAAAGTTATCAGGAGGGTTTAAATAAAATTTAATTAAAATAGAATTTTTATCCTTTAAATTAAGGGTTAAAAAAATTTATTTAATTAAAGATTTTAATCTATTATTCAATCTCAAAGATTAAAACTAATCTTTTACATTTTTAGAGTTATCCTCTTGACATAAAATGACTTATCTCTCAATAATTCAATCATTTCATTTAAGTTTATAACAAACATGTGAGAATATGATTATCGTTTTAACTATTTAAGCTTGGGTATTCTCCACGCTCAAAAGGAAAATATTAAGAAACAAGAAAAGATTGACAGCAGCAAGAGGAACGAAGCTACTGAACTAAACTTGGAACTAGACTCTCTATCAATGGCAGCCACCCAAGCGAGCCTGAAGCTTCTGGTTGATGTAAAAGGCCAAAGAGTTTTGTTTGCGGAAGCCGGTAGGGACTTCGTTGATTTCCTTTTCAACACAATGTCATTGCCTGTTCGCACTGTTGTAAGATTCCTTGACAAGGAAGGCATGGTGGGTTCCCTTGGAAACCTTTATGAAAGCATTGAAAAGTTGAGTGATGTTTATATGCAACCATTTCAGGACAACCATTTGACAGAGGGCAAAAGTCTCACGTTCCTAGCTAAGCTAGTATTCGTAATTTGTAGGAAATGTTAAATGCTGTCTTTTAATATTTTAATTTACTTGTTTGCTTTGGATTCTCTCTCTTCGTATGTGTAAGACAAAATTGCTGTTATTGAAATTTCTTCTATGGTTCAAGTTCCACTCATACATGTATCATGTGATGTACTTAGAGGTAACATAAAAAACTGTTGCTGCTGCTTCCTCCTCATCATCAACCGAAGGAGGTTGTTAAAAGATTGATTACTTTAATGATCATGGTAGATCTGGTTGTTAGCACCATGTCAAACATTTTTGGTTTAACCCTACTCTGCTTAAGAAGTTCTATGTCAAGGATGTTTAGGTGTAGGCATGGCTGAGGTGATTTATTCTAGAATTATAATTAAGATTGAACTGGTTTAGTTGGTGATAACGATATGGTTTCTGATTCTCAGGAACATACAGCTTGAAAATTTTAAAGATTGAAGGTGAAAGATTAGCCTGCGAACTTTGACAAAGAATAATGTTTTGGTGAGTGCGTTTACTACTGAATTTTCGGACTTTAAATCATCCATTTTCATCATAATATAAGCCTGCAATCTGGTACAAAAGTGTTAATTTGGTGAAGAAATACTTCAAAAAGAAGAAAAAAATCATGGAATAGAACCGGAAACAGTTACTTTTAAGAGACTAGAACCGAGAAAAATCAGACTAAAAGTAAAGAACTGTATGGCCTGGCAGGAGGAGGTACAAGGAAAAAAGAAGCTACGGAGAGCAGAGTCTCATATTCTGTTGCGCAGCGGGGCTAAAATAGACTGCAATTGATTCACCAGGACTATGCACCAAGAAATAAAATGCAAGAAAAATAAAGCAATAAGGACACACGGTATACGTGGTTCGGCTTGTAAGCCTACGTCCACGGGCGAAGACAACGAGAAATATTACTATAACAAGAAGATAAAGATTACAAGTGCTTTACACTCCACCTCACAGAGCTCTCCCTGTAAACCCGAGAACAGAAGTTCTCAAAATAACCCAACACTCTCTTAAGCTTTGCTTACTCTCCGCTATTGCTTCTGCTTGCTTCCACTTGCTTTCACTCGGCTATCTCTTCAACTCTCTCTATTCAACAATGCAGTGTTCATGCTCCATTTATATTGTGCAAGAGGCGGCAAAACGAGAAGGTGAGAAAACATTAATTCGATTGGTTGAGAAGCATGCAGATGGTTGGCCATTGGTTGAAATAATGGCAGCCGAAAATCTACGCAATGAAGGAAGCTTGCAATTGGACCAAATTGAGAGCTGCCAACTAAAACAATTAAGGCTTCATTTCGTTGGTCAACAAAAGAGGCACCGTAATTTGACAATTTCAAGTCACTTAACAAATCTCCACCTTGACTTGAAAAATTCTTCCAAGTCGTATTTCTCGAGAAACTCAAACATCTTCGCCTTAACAGCCTTTTAGCATCATTGACTGCAAATTCCAACCAAGTCCAAACAATGTTTGAACTTGATTGCAGGGATAGTCTTCGTTAGCATGTCCGCAGGATTATCCTCCGTAGCAATCTTTCTAATCACGACATCACCTTGCGTAACATGATCTCGAACAAAATGATATCTGACATCAATGTGCTTGGTCCGTTCGTGATACATCTGATTTTTCGTCAGATGGATTGCACTCTGGTTATCACAAAATACAACAGTAGAATCCTGTTGCAACCCCAGACTGCTAGCCAGACCTTTCATCCACAAGGCTTCTTTCACTGCTTCTGCTGCTGCCATATATTCTGCTTCGGTTGTAGACAAGGCTACGGTAGATTGTAACACAGCCTTCCAACTTATGGCTCCTTCGAAAAGAGTGAAAACATAACCCGTCAGAGATCTTCTTCTATCCAAATCACCAGCATAATCAGAGTCCACAAAACCCGTGATGTCTCTGGAACAGACATTTTGATCATAGACTAAGCATAAATCCGTAGTACCTCTCAAATACCTGAGAATCCATTTCACAGCCTGCCAATGTTCCTTACCCGGACAAGCCATATATCTGCTCACTACACTGACTGCATGTGAAATATCTGGTCGAGTGCAAACCATGGCATACATTAAACTCCCAACTGCATTCGCGTATGGGATACGAGACATTTGCTGCTCCTCCTCATCAGACTGTGGTGATAACTGAGCCGAGAGCCTAAAGTGCGCTGCTAAAGGAGTGTTCACAGGTTTAGCATTATTCATACCAAAACGTTCAAGCACCCTTCTGATATAACTTTCTTGTGATAAGAAAAGCTTGCCCTCCTTTCGGTTTCTGTGAATCTCCATTCCAAGAATCTTCTTAGCAGCTCCCAAATTCTTCATCTCGAACTCACCACTCAGCTGTGATTTTAACTTGTTGATTTCCAACATGTTTTTAGCAGCAATTAACATGTCATCAACATAAAGCAACAAATATATGTATGAACCATCTGAGAGTTGCCTATGATAGACACAAGCATCATAATCACATCGAATATAGTCATGTTCTATCATAAAGGTGTCAAACCGCTTATACCACTGCCTTGGTGATTGCTTTAACCCATATAAAGACTTTTTTAATAAGCAAACATAATCTTCCTTACCTGGCACTGTGAAACCCTCTGGCTGATGCATGTAGATCTTTTCCTCGAGCTCACCATGCAGAAATGCTGTCTTCACGTCAAGCTGCTCAAGTTCCATATCAAACTTGGCTACCATGGCAAGTAACATGCGAATGGAGCTATGTTTTACCACCGGAGAGAAAACTTCATTGAAATCAATCCCTTCCTTTTGACTAAAGCCTTTAGCTACCAACCGTGCCTTGTATCTTGCTGCATCAGTCCCTGGGATGCCTTCCTTTTTCTTAAAGACCCATTTGCAGCCAATAATCCTTTGATTATTCGACGGTTCAACCAACTCCCACGTCTGATTTTTATGAAGAGATTCTATCTCTTCATTCATAGCAATTGCCCACTGTGCTGACTCTTCACATGTGACTGCATCATTATAACTGGAAGGTTCTGTACTGATGGATTCTGCCACACTGAGTGCATAAGAAACCAGACTTGCATCTGCATAACGCTGAGGAGGTTTAATCTGTCTCCTCTCTCTTCCAGTGGCAATGCTATATTGCTGCTCTTGAGATACGTCAGGAGAATCCTGTACCTCAGTACGATTGTCCTGGACTGAAGCACCTTCCATAGAATTACTAGGAGTCTCCACCTGAAACTCCACCTGCTGCTCAACACCGTGATCTCTTTTCCCACTTGACTCCTCCTTTTCCCGGGAACTGTTGGTGGATCGAAGCATGGATGACTCATCAAAAGTCACATCTCTACTGTATATGAACTTGGGTGATTCTGGGTCAGGACACCACAACCTGTATCCCTTCACCCTTTGGCCGTATCCCAGAAATATGCATTTCTTCGCTCTGGGTTTAAGTTTCCCTTCATTAACATGAGCATAAGTAGGACAGCCAAACACTCGTAAGCCTGAGTAATCAGCAGGAGAACCAGACCATACTTCTTCTGGAGTCTTCAGCTCAATAGCTGTAGACGGAGATCTATTCACCAAATAGCATGCAGTATTTACAGCTTCAGCCCAGAAGTCTTCACTAAGCCCAGCATTTGATCTCATGCACCGAGCTCGCTCCAAGAGAGTTCTATTCATCCGTTCTGCAACTCCATTTTGCTGTGGTGTGCGTCGAACAGTGCGGTGTCTCACTATTCCTTCATTTTTGCAGAACTCGTCAAATTCACCCGAGCAATACTCCAAACCGTTATCCGTTCGGAACCTCTTGATCTTTTTTCCTGTTTGATTTTCGATCAAGGCTTTGAATTGCTTGAAGGTGATAAGCACTTGGTGTTTGTGCTTTAGAAAATACACCCAAACCTTTCTCGAGTAATCATCAATAAAAGTTAACAGATATCTATGACCACCCTTTGAGATTGTTGGAGAGGGACCCCAAAGATCAGAATGAATATAATCAACCGTACCTTTGGTTCGATGAATCCCAGTGCTGAACTTTACTCGAGTCTGCTTGCCAAAGACACAGTGTTCACAGAAGTCAAGCTTCCCAGCACTTTGTCCACACAGTAAACCTTGCTTGCTCAACACTGAAAGACCTCTCTCACTCATATGCCCAAGCCGCATATGCCATAACTTGGTGGTGTCAGAATCTGGATCAATTGATGATGAAATTGCTGCAGCATCAGTAACAGTGGTACCATCTAAGATGTAAAGTCCTCGCTCCAAATGTCCACGCATCACAGTCAAGGCACCTGAGGATACTCTCAGTACTCCACCTTCACCGAAGTATCGGAAGCCTTTAGTGTCCAGAGTGCTCAAGGATATCAAGTTCTTCTTCATCTCAGGAATATGCCGAACATCTGTCAAGGTTCTGACAATACCATCAAACATCTTAATACGGACTGCGCCAATTCCCACGACCTGACATGCGTGATCATTCCCCATTAGCACTGAGCCTACACACGTATTGTATGTGGCAAATAAATTTCTGGAAGTGCTAATGTGAAATGTAGCAGCCGTATCAAGAATCCATTTCTCGCTGACCTGCGATTCTGATACTGCTAGAACTATTTCGGCATCTTCAGAAGACTGTGAATCGACCACGTTTGCACCATTTTCTGGCTGCTCTGACGATTCAACTTTATCCTTCTTCTTTGGACAATCTTTCTTCATGTGCCCGAATTTCCTGCAATAGAAACATTGAATTCTCTTTCTGGACTTTGATCTGGAGTAATTCCTGCTTGAACTACCACTACCATTCTTTGTTTTGGATCTTCCTCGAGTGACCAGACCTTCACCTTGATTGTTGTCAACTGCCTTGCCGGTAAGTTTCTTCCTTAACTCAGTGGAACCCAAGGCACTTTTAACATCGTCAAGAGAAATATCATCACGACCATATAACATCGTATCAACAAAATTCTCGTACGATGGTGGCAACGAACACAGCAGAATCAAGGCTTGATCTTCATCATCGATATTAATATCGATATTTTTGAGATCCATAATAATGGTATTAAAAGTATCTAGGTGCTGGTGTATGGGCATACCTTCCTCCATTTTTAGGGTGTAGAGCCTTTGCTTGAGGTATAACCGGTTTGTCAACGTCTTTGTCATATACTTGCTCTCTAGCTTGAGCCACAAACCTGGCGCGGTGGTTTCATCCGCTACCTCTCGTAAAACTTCATCTCCAAGGCTGAGTAGGATTGCACTATGTGCCTTCTCCATAACCTCGTTCTTCTGATCGTCTGAAAGTGTATCCGGTAATTTGTCTATACCAACTAGAGCTTTCACCAAACCTTGTTGAACTAGCATCGCTCGCATCTTGATGCGCCATAGACTGAAGCTATTCCTTCCGGTGAACTTCTCGACTTCATATTTGGTCGATGATGTACTTGCAGCCATCTTAGTCGTCTCGTACAACGTGCTCTGATACCAGTTTGTTGCGCAGCGGGGCTAAAATAGACTGCAATTGATTCACCAGGACTATGCACCAAGAAATAAAATGCAAGAAAAATAAAGCAATAAGGACACACGGTATACGTGGTTCGGCTTGTAAGCCTACGTCCACGGGCGAAGACAACGAGAAATATTACTATAACAAGAAGATAAAGATTACAAGTGCTTTACACTCCACCTCACAGAGCTCTCCCTGTAAACCCGAGAACAGAAGTTCTCAAAATAACCCAACACTCTCTTAAGCTTTGCTTACTCTCCGCTATTGCTTCTGCTTGCTTCCACTTGCTTTCACTCGGCTATCTCTTCAACTCTCTCTATTCAACAATGCAGTGTTCATGCTCCATTTATATTGTGCAAGAGGCGGCAAAACGAGAAGGTGAGAAAACATTAATTCGATTGGTTGAGAAGCATGCAGATGGTTGGCCATTGGTTGAAATAATGGCAGCCGAAAATCTACGCAATGAAGGAAGCTTGCAATTGGACCAAATTGAGAGCTGCCAACTAAAACAATTAAGGCTTCATTTCGTTGGTCAACAAAAGAGGCACCGTAATTTGACAATTTCAAGTCACTTAACATATTCTTAGGGAAATAAAAGAACACAATAAGAAATTTATAACTTGTAAAAAGAATTTAAAAATATAAATTTTTGAATATTTTCAATGATAGTTATGATTAACCCATCGTTTTCTGAACCAATATTTTGATTATTTATTAGAGTTCATTTGATTTAGCCTGTAAGTAAAAAAGGGCTTAAAAATGAAAAAGATAAAGAGATGTAATACAAGTTAAGACCTTTTCTCGTTGAAAATAGCATCGAAAAAGATTTAGTTGATTTTTGTTTCATTAAATTATATTCCTTCTTTATATATTTTATTAGGACCAAGATGTGATTAAAATGGGTTTCTTTTTTTTCTATCTAAAGTTGTTTTAGGTAAATGTTTATGCTTTTGATGTTCGCAATGGCCAATAGCCTCCATTGCTATGGGCAACACATGAACGTTGCTTTTTTGTTTTTATGAAATTTTGTCTTCTTGTTTTTATTCTATTAGTTCCAGTATAGAAATTTCAGACTGCTTATTTTGATGCATCGAGTGAAAGATCCAGAAAAGATTAGAATATAGTAATTTGCTCAGTATTAAAATTTGAGAGTAACTTCAAAGGTTTAAGTTTGTTTCTTTTTTTTATTTTGCCCCAGTTTTTTGTTGGCCTGGTTTAAATGGAGCACATGTTAGTGATAAGAATAGCAAAAGCTGGAATTTCCATGTTTCTAAGCAGTATTGATATGGCAGAGACCAAGCTAAGCTTGAAGCTATTGATTGATTCTGGATCAATAAAGTCCTCTTTGCCCAATCAACATAAGAATTTACTGTTGAAACCCCGTATGCCACATTTTGTAACTGGTTTTCCTCTTATGTTTCCTGACACTAGTCAAAATCCAGCAGAGAGGAAATTTCATAACTCTTACGGAAGTCATCGCTATGCGACAAATGATCTTGATGCAATTTGTCCCTCCTGCGGCTACCACGTGTCATCATTGGCATTTGTCAGTTCGGATGATACTAAGACAGGATGTTGGCAATGGATGATTATCAGTAATGCCAATGTCAATGGTATCAGGTGTTGCTCTTTTAAATAATTAAGTGCAATGTTAAGGATTTTAGTGCTCCTGAGGAAAGGATGGTTGGTTTTAGAGTTAACGATGTAAGCGTTTTAGGCGTTTTGGGTCCTCAGTTTGTCTGTTTAACTTTCTATTGTCAATGGCTCGTGATTTGGTCCTAATTGAATTGGATCAATTGGAGATTGAGCCGAAAATATAGAACAATTAAACCGAACAATTCTTCCAATGTTCAAGCATGCCACACAAATATCATAAATAATCAATTCAAATTACATATTATATACACACACATACACACATATATGGACTTCGTCAAGCCCAATAAACCAAACAATGACACAAATAACTACAGATAACTGCAAATTGTTTAGAAACAACCAGCAAAAGCAGCATTTTTGGGTGCCATCAGTCGACCGCTTTTTTGTCTTATTGCTGCTCGAACAACACTATTTCCTCTGCCTCCTCTTCAAAGTGAACGAGGTTTTATGCACTCCCAGTGGACAATATAGTTGCATCCAATCTTACATTCAAGAGCCAGATCAAAGCAGAGCTTACCACATATAAGGCATTCTGAATAATAATGAACTTCCTGGACAAAAGTGAGAGGATGGGGATGATCTCCTTTTGTGTAAATGCTCCCAGGCTTGATAAATGAGTATTTTCCAAGAACGCATCTGGGATGGGCTGAACTGTTGCAAATTGCACAATGATAAAACCAATGACTTGGGTTTCTTTCTTTCTCACAAATATCACAATAATCACTTCCTGGATAATTGTTATTATCATGATAAGTGAGTTCAAAAGGATGTTCATCAGACTTGTGTCGAGCTATTAGTGGCAAGCTCAGACACCAGAGATGCAAATTAAAATTGCAACTCTTGCATCTATGTGGGCTAGTTGTGGAAAGTCCGCAAGCATTGCACAACCCTTCATACTTCATATAAAAGGGGAGGTAGTGTTCATGTCCTTCATGTCTGGGGACATTAGAAACTGTTGCACATCTAAGGCAGTAACGATTCCTGCACTTATCACAGGTGTAGGCAAAACCACTGGTTTCATACTCACACAAGCGACATTGAAAGATGCAGTCTGAAGTAAGTGGATGAAGCTTTGGGTGAAGGTCAAACCAAAGATGTCTCTTCCGAGGAAATTCAGCACAACGTTTGTGAAGACAAAAATCACATTGAGAACAGTTGTAATAAGAAGTAAATATGGACAGCACACAACCATCACAATATTTTTCACCCTTGATGTCATTGCTTAAAACTAATTTGTGTTGATGACTAAAATGTTTTATCTCGGTTGCTTGCACATTTTCTCCATCTTTAGTCTCCTGAATAATAGAATATGGTAGCAATGCTGAATTTTCTTCAAGATTCTCATCTGTTGCTCCAGACTCATCAAATTTATACCACTTATAATCTTCTATTGCACAATTTACATGAACAATATAATTGCAATAAGAACAACAATATCCTCCATGCTCTGAATTCAAATCCTCTAGGTGGCAAATTCTGCATTCCCATGATTCAAACTCATATTGCCCAAGGTAATAGGTGTGAAAAATTGGGTGCTCATAATGCATTGGGAATTTGAGGGTTCTTGGCAATGAAATGCAATCCTTATGGACTATAAGGCCACATGCAGAACAAATGTAGGATACATATTTTCCCGGCATGCCACATGCATCACAAGTGAATGAGACATGTCTCGGGAAGAGGACGAATGGGTGTTGATGACTTTTGTTTTCAATAACTGGTGGTGGTGATGCACACTCAATGTGGAGAGCAAACTTGCAAACTGAACAACAATAAACAATATGGTTTGTTTTTTGGCATATATGGCATGGAAGAGCACTGCCTTCACTAAACTGAAGAATAAGAGGATGTTTACGGTGAAAAAGATGATTGATTTTAGAGGGTATTGCAGCACATTCAATATGAAGGACGAACTTGCAAGGTGAACAATAATAAACAAATCCCCGTGGTTGGGTTTTTTGGCATATCTTGCAAGAGAGTCTTGGACGGTTAAACTGTAAAATGAGAGGATGTTGATGGTGCAAAAGGTAATTGACTTCTGCACGTAGATCAACACATTTTTCATGAAGGTAAAATCCACAGTCAGGAGAAAAGTACACAGAATCTAGTAATGGTTTCCAACAGGCAAAGCACTCAACATTTTTGAGTTTTTCAGTACGATTTTCCGTAGAGATCAAGGGATCTATACGGGCAATATGTTGAGACTCTGCAATTCTTTTCTCACCAATGTTATATGAAAACAAAGCACATTTGATATGAAGGTCTAATTTGCAAGAACAATGATAAACAAAATTCTCACATGGTTGGTTGCAGAAGTCGCAAGTACATCCACCCCCCTTGTATGGTTGCCTTCTTAGAAGATTAA
Source organism: Heritiera fomes (assembly GCA_032173925.1). NCBI lineage: Eukaryota > Viridiplantae > Streptophyta > Magnoliopsida > Malvales > Malvaceae > Heritiera > Heritiera fomes. Next base: position 8,830,488 of record JAPDPM010000002.1, on the reverse strand, counting down.
GGCTGTGATCGCGATGGAACGGGTGATTCATCTCAGAGGGTGCCTCAGCGCACTGCTTGTCAAGGTAAAATCCGCACTCCATACAACCGAAGCTTGGACCTGACACCAACTCCCCACATCCTGAGCAGTAAACCTTCTCACTTTCACGGCTACTCTGTTCAATGAACACCAACAGATGTTCATGGCTAAAATGTTGAAGCTCCATCTCTGTTTTCTTTTTGTTTCTATGTAAGTTAAATGTTGAAGCTCGATCTCTGTTTTCTTTTCGTTTCTATGTAAGTTTGTGGGTTAAGTAGCAAGAAAATGGGTTAATGGAAGCTAAGCCTATGGTTCAAATATTTATATTGTTCCAGTAGACGAGAATGATAAATCGTGTAAGGAATTTTGACCCTGTTTTCTTTTCTCTCTCTCCCTCTTTTTTCTTTAAAATATCAATCTAATTCTAAATGGGAGAGATTTATTCACTTTCGAATCTCTATCAAGTTTTATCTTCAAAGTCATCATGTTACTGTTTTCTAATGAAGTTACCTCTGTGTTTTTCATGGTGCCTAAATTAAAATTAATTATAAACATGCGCTGAATAATAAATATATTGACATTTTTAAGTGCCAAAAAAAATATTGACATTTTTAAGTGCCAAAATTAAAAAGTATGAGTTGGAACACAAAGTTGCAATGTTAATATCTCCAATTTCAAAATTTTCTTGGTAATATATGGTAATGAAAATGACTAATTTTAAAACTATATTTCAAAATACCAAAGCAAGAAGTTATTCACAATCTCTATGCTCTGAGCATGCGAGCGCGCGTGTATACATACATATATATATATATATATATATATGAAAAATTATCTTGTACATTGTCAGTAGAGTTTTTTAACTCTACAAGCGGAGTTAGGATGATGACATGTATACCATTTTATTGATTTTTTATTTTCTTAATATTTTTAAAGGACACATGTTATTATTATAATCCTGCTTGTGGAGTTAGAAAATTCCATACTATTTTATTTATTTTTTATTTTTTTAATATTTTTAAAAGACACATGTCATCATCTTAAACATGCCTGTGAAGTTAGAAAATTTCACTGACAGTGGATAGGATAATAGTAACGACCCGTTACCACATTTTTCACGTATTTCTATACAACTTTTCCGGTTGGGCTGTCTGTGATGTCATTAACATTCAACAGTGACAATAATAAATGATAACCATTTATTTAACAAATATGGAATATGAAATTTTTTTCATATTTCCTTACATCTGACATCCCCTATTGTCCTTGTTTCAATAAAGTAGTACTGTATACACATGTCTGAAATGTAAAACAGAAGTGACTGTACCTGTCATATTTAACATAATTTGCCCCAGCGCTTTATATGTAGCTATATCCATTTGGGATATAATTCTCTAACTTCGTGTCTTTTATCTGTGGAGTTAAAACAAAGGGGTGAGCGAACCACGTGCTCAGTAAAGGAGACGTATGCTGCTTAAAATAAAACAAAAACTATATACCACAAAATATTTATTTTTCCTAAAATCATACCACGTAGGAAAAACAGTGGATATAGTAAACAATCTTCTCAATACACCATTCAAATCACTGGCTAAACAGTTTACAATATAATGTAGTAAACAATAAACAGGATTCAATAAATCCTCTCAGTAAACAGAAATCAGTAAGTTGAGACTAGGCATCACCCTCCACATAAATCATGCTCTCATCGTTCTCCCAGGAACGTAGTAATCATCCCCACAGGGATATAGTAGATCTATGGCCATAATCTATAGGTGGTCCTCGGGTACACTTGCCAAGTGACCTCGAGACCTCTGATGACTTGGCGGGTCCATCAGCCTCGTGAATAACAATGCATGAAACTAGGGGCCTAAAGTCTCAAAAATCAATTTATATCACATAAAGAACCTTTAAGGAATTATTTCATAAATTTCATCATTTTCTCAAAATGATTTATTTTCCAAAAAGGTTTTATATTTTCTGTTTACAAAAGATAGTAAAACAGCCCAAAATCTCAACTGGCTCGCCCATAGCGGCTTGCCCATGGTCAGTTTGCCCATTCTGGCATTGCCCATGGTCAGTTTGCCCATTATGGCATTGCCCATGGTCAACTCGCCCAATGCGGCACTTCTATGGACAACTCGCCCAATGCGGCACTTCCATGGTCAACTCGCCCATTTTTATAAAAACATGGGTCATTTTTCTTTGGCTCGCCCATAATTTTGTTAAAACAGCGTCGCCCGCCCAAAACATCATAAAAGGGGTCGCCTATTGTTGGCTCGCCCGGATTTCATTTAAACAGGGGTCGCCCATCTTTAGCTTGCCTAAAACAATCATAAGGGTCTACTTTATAGCTCGCCTAAATCATGGTATGTGAAAACAGTTTATCAAACTAATGCATGTCTCAAACCAAAGTGTTTTCTCAATATTTTCATAATATTTTACTCCACAGGACATGCATTTTACTTCACATACTACTCTCTTACCTGGTCTTACGAAGCCTTGGTTCCCGATCGCCTTCCTGATCGCCTTTACCGAGTCCTTAATTCCCGGCTGCAAAATAATTTATTAATACTATTAATATTTTCTTTTCGAATATTTCCAGCACTTTGGCGAGAATTAAGACTAATCTACTAGCTCGGCCAACAGAGCTCGCCATCCACTAATTGGCTTACACGTGGGAGCTCGCCCAACATTACTTGCTATTCATATATTGGCTTATTCGTGGGAGCTCGCCCACAATTCAACTCGCCATGCCTATGCATTTGAGTTCGCCATACGCGGTTTTCTATTCAGAGGTGGGCTCGCCTATGTATTGAACTAGCATGTGGCGACCTCGCCCACTACCATGCTCCATATTATTTAGCTCGCCTATAATAGCTGAGCTCGCCTATTTCTCATCACTTTTACACCAATTCCAGTATTTTTCTTATTCATTCTCGTCTATTTTCCAAACTATATCTTGTTCTAGTTTCTTATATATTCTAATAAGATTTAACTAAAACAAGGCTATATCTATGTTTATTACGTTGTAAAACATAGAACTCTACCATTGAATATCAAGAGAACCATAGAAATATGGAACTCACCTTAACCAACCGCACTTTCATAACAGAATACTTTCTGTCTCACGTTGGCCTCACTTTGCTTATTTCTTTAGCTCTTCAAACGATGGAGGAAAGGTTTTGCAAGCAGGTTTACGTGTTTAGCCAACTTAAGGTGAAGTTTAGTAAATCAAGCATGGCAAAAATGGAAGGAACAGAACATAAACTTACAGCAACATAGAATCGGCTAGAAGCAGTAGAATAACAGCAATGAGGATGAAGGTTTAGTCAAGTCGATTTTTTTCCATTCAACCTTCTTATATAGCCATGCTATCTAATCAAAATCTACCACCTGTCCTTTATTCCGCTTCTTTCATCATTTCAAGTCTTAACATGCATTAATTAGATGAAAGAGACAGCTAGGGTTAATTTTCAACCCTCATTAATGGATGAAGACACCTGTGGCCAAAGAAACAGCGTGCCAATCTTTTCTGTACCGTTCTTGACTTACTTGCCTTCTTTGTTTTATTCCTCAACCAATACGGATAATTCCTTTATTGACTTTAGTATCCTTTCTTAATTTTCTTCAGCCGTGTGGCGTACAAAGTCAATTTTTGCTGCAATGGTTTGAACTTATTTCCATTTTGTCCACACATGCTGATTCCAGTTCGCCCACTCAACTTGGGGCCTCAGCTCGCCGACTCTATTTAAATTTGCCAACCTTTCATCTCGCTAACATTCTCAGGCTCGCCTATGCTGATTTTCAAGCTCACCTCTACTTGCACCTGGACATCGCCACTTTGTCTTGATGCCAACTTAAGATTTGGCGATTACGAGCTTATTTCCTTCCCTTAGGCGATCACATTGAGATTTGGCGATCATAGCCATAGTTACATCGTTGGCAATCACCGGGTATTGCTCTACTCGCCTACTTTGCTATGACTCATGTCACAAGTTGGCGATCACATTTAGCATTTTAAATTTGGGGAGCACCTTATTGCCTTACTTGCCTACTAGGCTATCATTTGCACCTCTATATGGGGGATCACGTTACTCGCCATACTCGCTCTTTGGGCGATCATCGCTAGATTCATTTGGGCGATCATAGCCCTTGCCTCATGTGGGCGTTCATCTTAATCAATTAACTTAGTGAACTCACCTATTCGCCGCATGGCCATTAAATCAAACTCGCCATCATCCATTGGCGATCATCCCAATTATCTTGCTCGCCCATTGGCGAGTCGTTCCATCATAATACTCGCCCATAGAGTGTTTCACAGAAATTGCTCTATTTACATCCTAAGTTAAGGAGCTTTTCACCAAAGTGGAAATCAACATTCATTACTTATTAAATTTCCACTTTCAAAATTAACCAAATTATGGTGTACAGTATTATAAAATCGGGTCTTACAATAATATATATATATATATATATTTATATATAGAAAGAGCATGGGAAACAACACACAATCTTTTTATTTATAAAAATATTGACTAATTTCACACGTATTTAATACAGACGAAGAGTTTGGATAGATCATCACCTTGGAGTGGAGAAATAAAAGGAAATTAAATTGGAAAAAAGAAGAAGTAAATAATAGGAAAAGTAAAAGAAGAAGAAGAAAAGAATTTTACTTTATCTTGTGCTTGAACCATTTAGATCAACAAGCAGTAGCGTGTTAACTTATCCTCCATAAGAATGACTCTTCTTTATACCCTTCTTGTGAGTAAAGAAAAGGTGAAGATGTGGAGGAAAACTTCAGTAAACATAAAATATGAGAGCATAACTTCTAATTTTTATTTTAGTTTTTACTTTTCAAGAGTAGCCTTAAGATGCCTCAACTTTCCTCACTTCCAAGTTATGCCATTCTTTTGGTTTTTAAAAATTTTCTAAACTAAGAAAGAAAAAGGCAAAAGAGGGTTACTCTTTTTTAATCTTTGATTGAGCAGGTCAAGGATTTTTCAATCTTAAGTTACTCATGGAAAAGAAAATTCTGATTTCAAAATTTACATTATAGTGCAAATTATCTACCATAAATAATTATTTACTTTCTCTTTATTCACAAAAAGATTGGTATGAACTGAGGAAAAAGTCATATTCTTAAAATCTTGAAAGGATAACTCTTAGGAGAGGATAACACAGCACCATTGATTGTTCATGAAAATGGTTTTATTAAGCATTTTGAGTTATATTATTATATTATTTTGTTTTAGGTTCAGCACCCAAATAAATACTCAATTTTTACTCAAAAATGTAAATAAGTTCTTTATCTTTTATTGCATAAAACATTTTTAATGAACCAAATGAAGTTTTTATTTCCTTGTAATATACTCATTAAATCTTAAAAATGGGTGAATGATGTTCAATTCACAATCTTTTAAAATAGTTTTCCTTTTTTCAAATATTTGGTAATTCAGTTTATCCAAAAAAATTTAAATAAGATTTTTTTTACAAATTAAAACATTCAAATAAAAGAATTTAACAAAAAATTGAATATTTTATATTTTCAAAATTCAACTTACATTAAAATAAAAGTTTATAACCTTAATTTCATGCAATAAAATATCAAAAAACTTATTTCTATTTTTGAGTAATGTTCGAAAGCTTATTTGAATATTATCCTTTATGTTTTACTAACAAAAAATATATGCAAGCAATACATTAATAAAAAAAATAAAAGCTTATAAAATAAAAAATTTTATGAATTCATTAAAAAAATTTATAAGAAAACAAAATATATCTAATAAATGATCGTATCTATAATTATGAGCCGCATTTAAGAAAAATTATATATTTATAAAGAACCAATTAATTTTAAGTATTTAGAAAATTAAATTGATTATTTTTTTAATTTATATAATTTTGAATTGATATTTGTAACTAATCAATTGATTTTAATTGCTTATAAATAGTGATTAGTGAGTAAAAAAAATAGAATGATATCAATATAATTTTTTTAAATTTGAAGGAAATAATTTAAATTTACTTAATAAAGGATTTTGGCCCTCTGTCTCTCTGTATATATATATATCTATATATATATATATATATATATATATATATATATATATATGTATATATATATATATATGTATGTATGTATGTATAAAATTGCTAATATATGTCACATGGACGCTCTTTTGAACATCCTTCTTTAATAACAGGTATGATATGTTTAAAGAGTTTGTATATGATGCACTAACAGTGTATAATTTCTATACACTGTCAATGCATGAGAGGTTGACACCTCATCAATAGGCTCTTATGGGCAAATTAAAAAAATTATTTATATTTGCATATAAGGGCTTATTGATAAGGTGTCAACCTCTGATGCATTGACAGTGTATAGAAGCGACACACTGTCAGTACATCATATATAAATCCATGTTTAAATTTATATATTAAGTTATTAAATAGATAAAATTATTATTGTCCATTTAAAATTATCTAATATTTAAATATTCAATTAGTTATCCAATTTTCAAAAATTAGGCTTATCCAAATCTTTCCATCAATAAAATACCCTTTTAGAATTAAGAAAAAAAACTTAAATAATTTGAATAGATTAAATTATATTCAAAATTTGAAAACTAAAAAAAAATTCATCTTATTTAATTTAGATTTCATTAGCTGTCTAAAGATATCTCTTTTTAAATTTAAAAAATTCTCAAAAAAGATATCTTTTATGTTTATAAATTTATTTAATCCTTTAATTTGTTTATTTTTAAAATATATTTGAATATTCCTTTTAAAGGTATAAAATTATAAATTTATATATAGTGCACTGACAGTGTATAGTCTCTATACACTGTCAATGCCTTAGAGATTAACATATTATCAATATGCAAACTAAAAATATCACAAGCCCTTAAAACTAAATGCAAATAAATATTTTTCAATTTACTCTTAAGGGCTTATTGATGATATATCAATTTCTTGTACATTGACAATGTATAGAGATTACACATTATCAATGTATCACATATAAATCCTAAAATTATATAAATGTGCAATTATACATAAGGAATTTCTGCAATAAGATCATAAATTTTGAACTTACTTTAAGGTTAACGTGGCTTAATATCGTAAACCAAAATATGAATTGGATTTGGAATTAATTTGTTCATCTATCTCTCTTAAAAGACATTATCATGATTTGAAATATGAATTGATCTTTAAATTTGGAATTTAATTCAATTTATTTATCCACTTCTCTTAAGAGATATATTCTTGCAAAGTTAGAATTCTATCTCATAAACTTGTAAATTTTCTTTCCTCAATTTTCTCTGAGCTTTGGTTACTTTTGTGCCAAATATATATGTAATTATATATGATGCACTAGCAATGTATAGTCTTTATATATTGTCAATGTACAAGATGTTAATACCTCATTAATAAGTCCTTATGAAAAAATTGAAAAATATTTATTTGTATTTATTTTTAAGGGCTTAGCATTTTTTAGCTTACATATTGATGAGATATCAACCTTCGGTGTATTGATAGTGTATCGCCTTTTTACACTATCAGTGTATCATATATAAATATAATATATACATGCCATAACGATTTCATCCAAGAACTCGATCGATTGATGATTTTGAAAACATTTAAAAACAGAGAGTCACCGCCAATCTTTTTTATTATGTGTGATAGGCAACTTAAAAATATTTAACTTTTTTAACAAATCTTAAAATTGATTAAATTTTATTAAAAAGACAAGATTGAGATCTGCGAAAACAAAGTCGGGTTTGGGAGTACGGTTACACGTAGAGAAGGATTAACATTCCCAGAGCGCCTATTAAAAAACGGTACCATCTAATCGTGTGTTATCCTTTAGCTTTAATAAAATAATCTTTAATTTAATATTTAAAAATAATTTCCTTTTTATTGTGTTTAAATTCATTTTATAAATCATTTTTTATTTTATTTTTATAAAAAACTGCATTTATAGAGGCTAGCTTTTATTTTTTTTTTGAAAAAAATGAGAATCTTTTATATTGAAAGATTATATTGAAGTAATCCAATACTTTGGTAGTATTTCGAATAATTTCCTTATCTAGAGATTTTTTAAGAATTGCTACTTGTGATTTTTATAAAATCTCATTTTCGGAAGATTCACGCTTACTTTGAATTTTACATGAATGCATATGATACGAACATATTAAAAATGATGTACATGCATTTTTTATCATTTTTCTTTTTTTTTTTAAAAAAACTTTATTCACTTATTTTAAAATAAAAATCCATTTTATTGAAAAATCAAACTAAATATCCCAATACTTTTGGTAATATTTAGTAGACTCCTCTCACCTAGAGATCAATTAGAAATCACTACTTGTGAATTCATAACATCCCATCATCGGACAATTTTTAGTAAAATTTAGACTTCATTATTAATTTTTATTTTTTTTTTAATTTAAAAAAAACCTTATTCATTTCCATTTTTAACAAAAATTTAAATTATTGAAAAATCGCACTAAATACTTCAATATACTGATAATATTTAGTGAATTTCTCTCATCTACAAATCAGTTAAAAATTACTGCTTGTGACTTCCGTAACATCTTATCATCGGACTGATTTTCATTAAATTTATTACAAACAAATATAATGCAATTATTTAATGCCCGATGTATGTGCCATTTATTTTTTATTCATTATTATTTCATTATTATTCATTTATTTTTATTTTACCTTTTTTTTTATAAATAATAAAAATATTGTTTATTATTTTTTTAAGAATAAACATGAATTTATATTGAAATATTACACTAAATATTCCAATTCTTTGATAACATTCGGTAAATTTCTCTCACATAGAAAAAGAATCGCTGTTTGTGATTTTCACAGCATCTCATCATTGAAATTCACATTTTGTTTTTATTAACATCTTCTAATACATACTTTAACAACAAAACGATTAGTTTAAAAAAGAGATTTTTTGATATTAAAACTAAATTCATGAAATTATATTGATTAAACTCAAAATTAATATTTATTGTAAGTCCTAAAAATTCTTATGTTTCTTTTTTTAATAACATAAAAAAATATAAAATTAACAAATAACATAAATAACATACCAACTAAATAATAAAGTAAATATACCAATAATTAGATAAACAAATAAATAAATAAATAAATTATAAAGTTTAGAGTATACCCAAGTTTGGACTTAAAACCCAAGAGAGACATTCCAATATGGTCCAGTTATAACATCCCAAACAGGGCCCAGCAAACAAGTGGGTACCAAGTCAGATTGGGCCTAATCCAAGGGAGATTGGCAGGTAACAAAGTGGGTGGGTCGTCCGGTCAGTCCTCTCCTCTGGTCATAGATTAAAGGAGCGGACCCTGGGTCGAGTCTGGGTCTAGGCAACCCAGGGTCCACACGCAGGTCTGTTGCTCTCTTCTCCCTTTTTTTTGAATCTATAAAATCCAATTTTTTAACCTTCATATCTCACACTCTCTCTAACCTCTAAACTCTCTCTTCTCTGCCTTTTAGATGCCAGCAATCTGTCAAGTTTATTGGCGCCACCACCTGTTGCCGTTTACCATCACCGACCAACGTCCAAAGCCTAAAAGTTTTCGGATTTTCAAAACATTTTCCCTGCCTCTTTCCTCTTCTAGCTTGATCTTCCTTAAAAAATGCTTCTGTACTCGCAGATTTGAAGCTAAAAACTATAGCTTTTCAAGCCTAAATGGTCTCTTTTGTGAGATCCGATTTTATAATACTGTACACTATACTTTGTAAATTATTGATAGTGAAATTAAATTATTTAGTGGAATTAAATAAAGATTGAATGAATTTCTACTCTCAATTTAGAATTAGTGAATTTATAAGTTACAGTATGATGTATAAGAGTTGAAACAAATAGTGAATGATGAATTAAAAGTATAGAATGAAAGAAGAAAAGAAATCTGAAAATTATGAATGGATGTGTTATTTCATGGTAAAAAAAAAGGAATAATAGCCAAATAAGCCCTCGACCTTGAGCCCAAAATGGAATTAAGCCCTCAACGTTTTATTTCATGACAATCAGTCTATAAACTTTTATTTCAGTGGAAATAAACCCTCAACCTTCTAAAATTATGCAATTAAGTCCAAATTTGTTAAATGACTCTAACTGCCGTTAGTGGAAGCTGACGTGGATAGTTTACTTGGCTGCCACGTGGCATGCCACGTGTGCAATACAAACGGCAGTTAGTGTCATTTAACAGATTTGGACTTAATTGCATAATTTTAGAAGGTTAAGGGTTTATTTCCACTGAAATAAAAGTTTATGGACTGAATTCCATGAAATAAAATGTTGAGGGCTTAATTCCATTTTGGACTCAAGATCGAGGGCTTATTTGACTATTTTGCCAAAAAAAAATAATAAAACATAAAATAAAATAAATGAATACCAATAAATATATTTATAAGAGGGAAAATTTATATATGGACAAGTGATTAAACTTGATAGGATGGAGCATATAAAGGAGATGAGAAAACTAAACAAACCGTGCATCAATTTTCTGCTGCTATGATACACGGCAGAATATTAATTTTCCTTGAAAGTTTTGTAGTGTAAAATTGATAGATGAGGATAGATAAAAAGGGAATTATTAAGTGGATATATAGTTGAATTTTATTGGTTGAAATATACATCAAAGGTGGCAAAATAAATCAAGGAAAGTGCAGCCAAAGAATGGTGGACAGCACGCCATTCTTATTTCTGCTATGGTGCATGCCCAGTTGGAAGTTTTGGAGGTTTTTTTTTTTAACTATGAATTTTATATAATAAAATGCAATATGAGTAGTACTTAAAGGAAGAAGAGTTAATGAATTACCATGTGAATAAATCTCATTGGATGAAGTATACCTCTGTTAGCTTTAAATTGCCATATATATTTTGAAATGACAAAAACTTAAGTAAGCTTTAATGTTGTAATTCATATTGTAAATTTGCCTTATCACACATGATTTTCTCAATACATTTCAAGTGTTCATATCAAACATTAAGATCATGATTTAATGATGCATATTCTTATTGGTCTTAATTCTTTATAAATGTTTTGAATATTTTAGAAAATCACTTGATGATTTCTTGGACAATATTTTCATTTGAGAAAGTCAAGAAAAACTCCCTTAAAGCTTATAAACATTTTGGGTTGCATTAAAATCAAAGGTCATATCATTTCTAACCCAAAAGTGCAGGAAAAATGCCCTCTGGAAGAAAAGGATCGATCCCCACTGTAGCAGGATCGATCCTTTTTTGGCAGAATGTCTTCCCAAGGTCTCTGAAGCCCAGAAACAAGATTCTGGACAAAAGGGATCGATCCCCACTGTAGCAGGATCGATCCCTTTGCCCGAAAATAGCCTATAACGGCTAGTTTTTGTAAGACAACGGTAATATTCGAGATTTGGCTCCACCCAACGGCTAGAATACATCCAAGGGACTATAAATAGAGGCTTGGAAGCTGAAGAAACAAGGGAGAGCACCCAAGACATATCATTCTTCAATTTCTTCATCTCTTCAAGCAATTCAAAGAGTTCAAGAGCTAAGAATTCAATATCTTCTATCATTCTCTTATTCCTTGTAGTGCTTAGTACAAATATTGTATAGGCTTCTCATTGAGCTTAATTTCTGTAATCAATTGCCTACCTAGAGGCCTTTTCTTTGATTACATTATTTGTATCCCATCATTCCCTGTAAAGGGGAGGTTTCTCTTAAGCCTTAGAAAAAGAGGGAGGTTACTCTTTAGCCTAAGAAAAAGAGGGAGGTTACTCTTGAGCCTAGAAAAAGAGAGAGGTTTCTCTTGATCCTTGAAAAGAGGGAGTGTAACACAAATTCAAGTTAGTGAATTTGGGGAAAATCCTTGGGAGTGTCTCAAGGTAGAGGACGTAGGCAAGGTTGCCGAACCTCTATAAATCACTTGCGTACATTTCTCTATCCTTACTCTCTTTACTTATTTGCAATTATATTTGTGTTTATTGCTTTGAATTTATATTGCATAATTGAGTAGCCTAGAGAACTTAGAAAATATCAATATAAGCTAGAGAATTTAGAGAAACCGAAAAACGAACCTAAGGTTAGTGAAAAACCGATTCACCCCCCTCTCTCGGTATAGCCTATAGAGCCAACAATTGGTATCAGAGCTTGGGCTCGAGATTGATTTAGACTAACCTCTATCGAACAAAACGATTATAAATGGCTCTAGGTGATGATTTTGAGACTAGCTCACAAACTTTAGAAGAATATTCATTTGATGAGCTTCAAGATGCATTTAATGAGCTAAGTGATGAATATAAATCAATGCATGCAAAATATAACAAAAAGTTAAATAAATTTAGAAAAGACAATGAAATTTTGATGAATACTAATGTTGAGTTGGAGGAGAAAATAAAAGATCTAGGCTCAAAGAATGATGAACTCACCAAGGTGAAATTAGAGCTAGAAAAGAAATTAGAAGACATTAAAGATAAATTGGCAAATCCTAGCTCTTTGACTATTGAGGATGAAAAGGAGAAACCTAGCTCTAGTGAATGCAATGACCATTCTTATGATGATTTACAAAATGCTTTTAATGATTTAGCAAATGAATTTCAATGCATGAATTCTAAATATAAGAAAATCATTGCTAAATTGAAAATAGAAAATGAAGCCTTGACAAATGCTAAGCTAGAATTTGAAAAGAAATTAGAAGAGGCTAACTTAGAGATAAATGAGTTGAATAGAAAGAACTTAAATTTGCATAACTCATTTACTAGGTTCTATATGGGTCAACAAAAATTAGATCACATGCTTGAGACCCAAAGAGCTTTCTTTGATAAAGATGGGTTAGGCTATAATGAAAAACAAAAAGAAACTCATCTTAGGAATTTCTTAGTGAGCAAAAATACTATGCATGATTTATCTCTCACATGCTCACTTTGCAATAGAATAGGACACTCTTCACAAGCATGCACTTATAGAAAAACCACATTTAGAGGAAGAGTAGTTAGAAAAATATGGGTGCCAAAGCATGCAATAAATAATGATGATTTAAGCTTGAAATGGATCCCAAAAGGATCAAAAATTGTGAGCACTAACTCTCAAGGACCCAAGAAAATTTGGGTACCAAAGCATGCTTGAAAATGTGTTTGTTGTAGGAGTGTTAGAGCATGGAGATACAAGAAACAATGAAGTTTGAATGCTCTACACACCTCTATGGAGATTGCTTGTGCCAATGAGAAAAAGGAAAAGCTTGAGGATCCATCACAAAAATTCTTCAAAGGATAGCTCAAGGTGGACTCAACACATCAAGGCAAAGCATTCTCAAGCAAAGGAGTATTGTAAGCTTAATTCCTTACTCCATAAACTTTTTATTGTTGATGATATGGTTTGTTGATGATCTTTGATGCATTATAAGTAGAATGATTGAACAAAAGGCATGATAAATGATTTTTGAATGTTTGATGAATAGTACTTGATGCATTAAATGAAAAGCATGATTTATGATTTTGAAATGATTATTGGATTTCTGTAGTTTGAGCAAGTTTGATATGTTTAGATAATATATTTAGTTACTCAAAAGTTGTTAAATATGTCATCTATGCAAAATCCCATGTCATGAGCCTTAATGAAGAATATGCATATTAGAAATCATGGCATGTTGTTCACAAGATGTATGTTTTAATGATATTTGTGCTTAAAACCTATGTGAACAAGTTTGTTTTGACATATTTAAGTAATTCAATGCATTGGTTTTGCCAAAACATGCATAACTTTCAAAATGACCCCTTTTGAGGCCAAAAATGCTTTTATTGGTGAAAATTCTACCAAAATTGCAAAATCTATTGTTAAATGGTTTTTCATTCATGTTTTTCATTCATACAAGTCCAAAATCATGTTTTACAAATGTTTAAACCTTTACTTGGACTTAAATTACTCAAAAATGGAGTTTTGGTACCTCACAAGTTGAATTTTCTGTCAAAACTACTGCAGAATCTGCAGGAAACTATGAGGGATCGATCCCCCCAGGCCAGAAAGGGCTTTCCTGCATGTTTAAACCGAAATTGAGAAGAACTTTTCATTGTTTTGATATTTTCTCTCCTCTCAACTTAAAATTCATTGTTTTAACTTCTTTTTGATGATCTTTAATGTATGAAAATTCATTTTTCATTGATATCATGCCTCAACTTCTTCAATTAATATCATTTCCAACAAATGGTATCACTTTCAACAATCAATATCATTAAACTCACAGGTGCAAAATCATTTTTTCTTGTTGAAAACATTCATGATTTGCATAACTCTTGAAATAATCTTGAAATATATTTTCAATGAATGCTTGAACACAATTTTTGAGATTTATTTCAATGATTTGTGTATATATTTGAGAATTTGATGAACTTATGCATAATGAATATTTTTCATTCTTTTTGTTCATCTTAGTCAAGCATGCTTATAGGATTATGTCTCTTAGCTTGACTTATCTATTCCACACTAGGTTTCATGATAAGTATACATCTAGTGGAAGAATAATTAAAACTTGACCTTAAAGATTGATGTCAAATATAAATTCAACAATAGGTATAAGGTCATAATTTTCCTTGGCTTATAATTTGTGATGATAAATGGATCTTAAATGTTATAATGCATGAAACTTTATCATCCATGTACTTAAATGCTTCTTATGGCCAAATTATTAAAGAACTTAGGCTTTAATGACAACACCAACAATTGATATACATGCATTGTATCTTGATTGTTTTGATGTTGAACTTACATGCTTGCTTGAGTTGAATCAATAATCATGTCTATGAGATGAGAATATTTCTTTTCATGATATTATGTGATTAATCTCACTCATAGTTTATGGATTTTAATGATAAAATATATTTTAGCTTGATAATATTGATTCACTTAGGTGAAACCATTTTAGTTAAAATAGCATATACCCTCTAGAACGTTAAATGATGATAACAACTAGGGATATGGCTCATAATTGATTAAAATGGTAATTTTGAATCTTTCCTTGCTCATAATTGGTTAAGGACTTGAATTGGAAAATGAGCATAGGATTTTGGTGTTTGAAACCATGGAAGAGAATGTGTTTGCTTGAATTCCTCGATTGTTTTGAATCTTCCATATGGTATAACTTTGTGAATATGAATATGGATTAATACTTTATGATAGTATGCTTATGTTTAATTAATCCATATGCATATTTGATGATATGTGTTGTGTTCTTGCATATTTAGAATGATTATTTTGACATGAACACACTACACATAAATATTGGATTCATGCAAAATGACTAAGTCAACCATTAGTAACAATTGGTATTTAGATTGAAATAACAATTAGTATCATTGGCAACCATATTTTCAAAAATTGGTAAGCCAAAACTAAATTGCCAATTGATATGAGCTTTAAATTGCCAATTCTTCTTGTGCTCTTTAGTTTGAAATGCCAAATAGAGAAGAATTCATTTAGGATATTTTTGCATGAAAACTCTTGTGTGCTAGAACTTGTAATTAATTGCTATATGTCTTAATTCTATGCACACTCTTGCTTGAACATGATTTATGAGCTCATGCATATGATATGTCATCTAATTCTAGCTCATAATCATGATGTATTGGCATGCACCTTAGTTGGACCTTAGAGAACAATTGATATACTTAGGTGCTTGATAGGATTAAAATGAGCAAGTCATAGACCTTAGTAGATATTTATACACAACTTGCTTCATTATTTACCAATTGGGAACTTCTTGCAAAATTACTTATCAACAATTGGTATCAAAATTATTTCTAAACAATTGGTATAGGATAATAAGCCTTGTCCTTTGCATGCCTAAACATTTCATACTCTTTACGGACATTGTCTTATGAATTTGTGCTATGAGTCCCATGTACTAACATGTTTCTTGTTGGATGGAGCACTTTTATTTATTCTCACATAGCCATGATTTTAGGGGGAGCATATTTTTATCATTTTTCTTTCTTTTTGCTATGACAAAAAGGGGGAGAGATAGATAGTAAAGGGAGAGATATTAAGGGGGAGAGATAATGGGGGAGAAATAGTTTGAAAATTTATTTTCCAAACCCATGCTTATATTAAGGGGGAGCTTTATAAAATCCTGCTTTATTTGAGGGGGAGTATTTTATGAAAAAAATTTTCAAAGCAAATTTACATTAAGTTTTGTCATATCAAAAAGGGGGAGATTGTTAGCTTTAAATTGCCATATATATTTTGAAATGACAAAAACTTAAGTAAGCTTTAATGTTGTAATTCATATTGTAAATTTGCCCTATCACACATGATTTTCTCAATACATTTCAAGTGTTCATATCAAACATTAAGACCATGATTTAATGATGCATATTCTTATTGGTCTTAATTCTTTATAAATGTTTTGAATATTTTAGAAAATCACTTGATGATTTCTTGGACAATATTTTCATTTGAGAAAGTCAAGAAAAACTCCCTTAAAGCTTATAAACATTTTAGGTTGCATTAAAATCAAAGGTCATATTATTTCTAACCCAAAAGTGCAGGAAAAATGCCCTCTGGAAGAAAAGGATCGATCCCCACTGTAGCAGGATCGATCCCTTTTTGGCAGAATGTCTTCCCAAGGTCCCTGAAGCCCAGAAACAAGATTCTGGACAAAAGGGATCGATCCCCACTGTAGCAGGATCGATCCCTTAGCCCGAAAATAGCCTATAACGGCTAGTTTTTGTAAGACAATGGTAATATTCGAGATTTGGCTCCACCCAACGGCTAGAATACATCCAAGGGACTATAAATAGAGGCTTGGAAGCTGAAGAAACAAGGGAGAGCACCCAAGACATATCATTCTTCAATTTCTTCATCTCTTCAAGCAATTCAAAGAGTTCAAGAGCTAAGAATTCAATATCTTCTATCATTCTCTTATTCCTTGTAGTGCTTAGCACAAATATTGTATAGGCTTCTCATTGAGCTTAATTTCTGTAATCAATTGCCTACCTAGAGGCCTTTTCTTTGATTACATTATTTGTATCCCATCATTCCTTGTAAAGGGGAGGTTTCTCTTAAGCCTTAGAAAAAGAGGGAGGTTACTCTTTAGCCTAAGAAAAAGAGGGAGGTTACTCTTGAGCCTAGAAAAAGATAGAGGTTTCTCTTGATCCTTGAAAAGAGGGAGTGTAACACAAATTCAAGTTAGTGAATTTGGGGAAAATCCTTGGGAGTGTCTCAAGGTAGAGGACGTAGGCAAGGTTGCCGAACCTCTATAAATCACTTGCGTACATTTCTCTATCCTTACTCTCTTTACTTATTTGCAATTATATTTGTGTTTATTGCTTTGAATTTATATTGCATAATTGAGTAGCCTAGAGAACTTAGAAAATATCAATATAGGCTAGAGAATTTAGAGAAACCGAAAAACGAACCTAAGGTTAGTGAAAAACCGATTCACCCCCCCTCTCGGTATAGCCTATAGAGCCAACAACCTTAAAAGAGGTAAAATGAAGCAAGAAAACGTGCAGCCAAAATGGACTGCAGTACGTCACTTTCTGCTGGCCATGTTGTTGCATGGCTAGAAAATTTTTAAAGGAAAATGAAATACAATTGATGGTATAAAATACAATATAAAGAAAGAGAAATTAAAGTTTAAAATTGTAGATGAGTTCTTTTGTTGTAGAGAGGAAACGTTGCAAACCAGTAGAATGAGGTGTGCCGGGAGACGATGGAGAGGAAGACTGGAGCAGATCCTGAAGAATGAGTGTAGCGACAGGTGGCGGTAAAAGATTGAGCAAGGCTGAGAATAAGGCTGTATAGAGGAAATAGTGTAGAGAAAATTTGAGAAAATTTCTGGATTAGCTAATTTGCCCAAAAGTCCTTTCAATGGTAACAAGAACTCCTATATATAGGAATAGAGAATAGGAGTTACATATCTTTGGTATTAATAACGTAATAATGAGGATTGGCGGTTACAAAGCATTAATGCTTTGTCTAATGGAAGTTATACTTTGGGAGAAAGTGTATTGAAAGAAATAAGGAAGAGCACTCATACTTCAGAGAAAGGTTAAGAGAAGAACTCTTAACTATCTCCATATCTGATCCATCAAGCCAAACTCTCCAAGACATCTCAATAGTGAAGTTAACTCAAGAACCCTGCCCTATTTCGGAGTTATCTTCACTTCTTCTTAAAAGTGCTGTTCCATAAATGAGTTCTTCTGTGAATAAGTTGTTCTGTAAAGAGTTGTTTCAAGCAAAGCTGTTTCGAGAAGAGCTATTCTGTGAATGAGTTCTTTTAGGAGTAATGAGCTCTTTTGATAAGAGGTTGTTCTTGTACGGAAGCTTTTCTGAAGAAGTTATTCTTATGAAGTATTATTCTAAGAAGAGGTTGTCTTTCACTTATAATATGAAGCAAATATTAGTTTTTCCAAAATCAAGTACTACATTTTGCCCCTTGCATGGGAAATCTTAGTATAAGAAGTTCTCATGCACTAGTATTATAAAGGATCTTTGGAAAAATGATATTCTTATTAAAACTTATTGTCTTGTATTGAAATTGTTTAAGTTAGACTCATTATTGCCCCATGTATGAATTTTAATGATGAATGAAATTTTCTTAACAGAATAAAAACGAAAAATTTTTTTTAGCATAAAAAATTTTAACAAAATAATTTTGTCTGGTAGTATAGTTACTTGATGGAGCAATTGGTTATGTTGAGTTGCCCCCCTGCATAGAAATTTCAAAAGAAAAGAAATATTCTATGCATAGATTGAGAATAAATGAGAACAATTTAGAAGGAGTGTTTCTTTAGAATTTTGGAAATAAGTAAGAAAATCATTTTTCTAAAATTTTTTGGCACAAGTGAGAATAGTGTTTCTATAAAATTTTGAGAATGAATAAAAAGAGTGTTTCTTGAAATTTTTGGGAATAAGTAAGAAGTGTTTTCCTAAAATTTTGGGAACAAGTGATTAGAGTTTTTTTTTTTTTTAATTTTTGGAATAAGAAAGAAGTGTTTTCCTGAAATTTTGAGAACAAGTAGAGGCTTTTCTCTAAAATTTTGGAATAGCTAGAGGTTTTTCCCAAAAATTTTGGGAATAGATAGGAACGTTTCCCTAAAATTTTGGGAATAGATAGGGAGCTTTTTCTTAAAATTTTGAGAATAGGTAAAATTTTTTCTCTAAAATTTTGGGAACAACTAGAAGCTTTTCGTTAAAATTTTGGGAACAGGTAAGAAGCTTTTTCTTAAAATTTTGAGAATAGGTAAAAATTTTTCTCTAAAATTTTGGGAACAGCTATTAGCTTTTCCCTAAAATTTTGGGAACAGGTTGTAGAGTGTTTCCCTAATATTTTGGAAATAGGTAACAGTGTTTCTCTAAAATTTTGGAACAGTTAAAAGCTTTTCCCTAAAATTTTAGGAACAGGTTGTAGAGTGTTTCTCTAAAATTTTGGGAATAAGTAAGAGTGTTTCTCTAAAATTTTGGAACAACTAAAAGCTTTTTCCTAAAATTTTAGGAACAGGTAAATAGTTATTCTTTAAAATTTTGGAAACAGGTAGAAGTTTTTTCTAAAATTTTTGGAACAAGTGAGAAGATTATTTTTCTGAAATTTTGGAAATAGCTAAAGAGTTGTTTCTCTAAAATTTTGGTAACAAGTGAATAGAAGCTATACTTTAGAAATTTGAGAACAAGTCTTTGTTTAGTTTACATAATCTTAATATAAATAAAAAACATTCATTTTATTAAAATAATAATTTTGTTGCTCGCAAGATTGTTCCGATTAGCTGAAGTTTTGTAGCTCAAGGAACACTGTTCCTGCGAGCTTTACTTTTGAACTTCGTTAGTTGATACACCCGCGAGCTTTGTCTTTGATGCTTGCGGGATTAATTTTAGTTCACGTTTGAAGCTTGTAGCCTGTAAGCTTCAATTTGGAAGCAGACACTCCTTTTATATTTATTAAGTTTTAGTTCACGTTGGCCGAAGCTTCAATGTTTCAGTTTAAGTGGGAATGTGTTTACTTCATTATATATGTATATAAATATAAATTTAGGAGTTGAAGAGATAAATATAAATTTAGAAAACATGTTGAATTGTTTGAATTTGGATATCCATTACCCACACGTTTTTTTCAATTTGGAAACAGATTTTCAGTAAAAATTAAAGCTATAGTTCCAAATTTTGAAAAAAAGGAGATTATGTGAATAATCTTTGTGAACTACATTATTATTATTATTATTATTATTATTATTATTATTATTATTATTATGTCTATTCTTGTTGCTATAGCTTTGTGAGCTACTTATTATTGTAGCTATACTTGGTGTAGCTCACGGGTACTATTCTCGTGAGCTACCTTTTTTTTTAATATATATATTTTATGTTTGATTTTTTGTATTTTTATAAGGAAAGTAAATATTTGTAATTAAAAGTATCTATGATTCAGAATAATCGTAATTAAATTCTTTGATTCCTAAAGTCTTATAAATATTAAGGTTTCTCTTCAAAGCTTTTTTTTTTTTTTACATCAAAAGCTAAAGCAAAGTAGTAATAGTTTCTTTTCATTCTTTTGGTTTTTTGAAGAAGCAAGTGTTCTTCTTCTCTTTTTTTTTTTGTTGTTTGATTTGTATTTTTTTTATCATTTAATAAAAGGTTTTTTTTTAATAATTCATATTTTTTTTGACAACTTAACATTCATTAGATTTTTTTTTAAATAACCTACACGTAGAGTATGTTATTACATTCACATGTTAAGTTTTAAATTAAATAGCTATTCATATAGATAGAACAGAGAGAAAACTAACTTTGATGTATAAAACCGAATAAAAGCTTGAATTTCATGCATGCTCTTTTCAGGCCATACTATCTTTGTCATAATCATATTACTAATTTTGCCCCCCTTAAAAGATGTGGCTTTCAAGAAGAAATTATAACACTTATTTTTATAAGTTATATGTAAGAGAATCTTATGGAGACACAATGTATTAATATGTTGAAACAAGATTAGCCTTTGCTATAACAAAGCCTTTTCCTTACCAATGCAGTGTTGAAAACAGTAGTTATGCGTAATACCTACGCGTAGATATTAGCGTGCAAGACTTGCACACAACACTGTGTTATTAATTTTTTTTTGATAAGAGACAGTATAATTTTTTATACTTTTTTTTATGTGTATAGATCTTCAAGGATATTTGTACTTATCTGAGTTGTGTTGTTTATTTCTTGTAGATATTCTCCAATGACGAAGGTTCAGTATGGCCAACCTTCTCTTGCTGCTCAAGCTCCTATAAAAAAAAAAGAAAAAATTGAACTTCTGAAGATTCGAATATTGAAGCTCCTGTTGATAAGAAAATGCGTCTTTGTGTTGGAAAAGGTCGTGCACTTCCTTCTGTTCCTGAAGATTGATTAGATTAGATCATTAGGGAACGAGGAGAAGATCATTTCTGGAAAGAGATTCGTGGTAGACGAATTGCTTCTTATCCTGATCCTCCAGTTGGCCATCCTTGGCTAAGTATTATTCCTAAAGCATCAACTTTCAGAACTCATATTCCAGGCGAGTCTATTCTGAAATTTAGGTTTGAATGAGGAGAATTCCTATTGTCTTTAACTAAGCTTGGTTCTAATTCTCAACCTGTTCAAGGTTGGAAAGATTGGGTGAATAAGGTAATGAAGAATCCTACTCATGTAAAGGTTCTATCTTCAACGAGAGTACTTGATGCTATACTGGTTTCCTCAAAACTTCGTATTCGTAGAGAAGGAAGAATGGATGTGTGGCGTGCTATTTTAGCATGGTGGAGTACTTTTTCTCATATATGATTATTGCTTGGGGAGAATTTACTTTTACTCTTGAGGATATGCGTGTTCTTCTTGAACTTCCTTGTCTTGGGAGACATAATGTTTGTTCCATCAAATTGTCTGAAGAAGAAGAGAAGACTCATAGTTTCTTCTATGATTTGCTCAAACATCAAAAAGAGAAATCTAAGGCTGCTCATTTCTCTAATTGGATTGGATTATTTTTCATAAATTCAAACCTAGAAAATGTGAAAGTAGTTCTCCTGATCTTCTAGATTCTGAGTATGAGTTAGAATCCTGATCTTCTAGATTCTGAGTATGAGTTAAAAGCACTACTGATAATGTGGTTAGCCAGACATGTCTTCCCAGGATGTCCAGATGATGGTATTAGTCCAACTCTCATTCCAATAGCTATTAAAATTGCTAAAGGTATGCGCTTTTCTCTATCTTCTAGATTCTGAGTATGAGTTAGAAGCACTACTGATAATGTGGTTAGCCAGACATGTCTTCCTAGGATGTCCAGATAATGGTATTAGTCCAACTCTCATTCCAATAGCTATTAAAATTGCTAAAGGTATGCGCTTTTCTCTAGCCCCTTTCTATTTGGGTTCTCTTTATAGAAGATTGGATTTATACTCTTCTAAGACTGAAGAATCAACTGGTCGGTATAGGATTCTTACGTACATTGTTGTTTCTTTCATTCAAATGTGTTTATGGGAGAGGTTTACTACTTGTGCTCCTATACCTAATCAAAGTCCTCAGCCTGTGACTTCTTCTGGACCTCTTTCTAAGAA
This sequence comes from Heritiera fomes, assembly GCA_032173925.1. Taxonomy (NCBI): domain Eukaryota; kingdom Viridiplantae; phylum Streptophyta; class Magnoliopsida; order Malvales; family Malvaceae; genus Heritiera; species Heritiera fomes. The sequence goes on along the minus strand of JAPDPM010000002.1, from coordinate 8,807,882 downwards.
TAATTGTAGAGCTTGGGCTTGGAATAATCAGAGTGCGAGGAGATGTGTTCTTGAGGTGTTGGATGTGATGAAGGAATTCACTTGGTGTCCTTACTTGCGTAAGAAGAATGGGTATGGTAATCCAGATTCCTATTATGGTGTTTAGAATTAACCTCGTTCTTCTTCACTAAGTAAGGAAGAGATTGAGTTTTACTTGTGTACTAATCCTGTCATTTTACCCTCTATGATAGAAAGTACCTATGCAGGCTTGGATAGAGATTTTTGTTTTGTTAAAGTATACTCAATGTGTAGAGTTGCTCGTCAATTTGGATATGATCAAATGATTCCACGTGCCCCTTTTAGTCCTTTGGATGAAGACTTCTCTTCTTATGTTTCTGATTTTCTTTTTGATGAGATTCAAAAAAAGTGTAAAGAGATCAAACTTTGGGTTGTACCAGCTTCTGACAGGCGCATCTATTATAATTCAGGATGGTTAGCTTATTAGGGTTAGTGTATTTCTGATTGGAAAGCTTTTTGTATGCCTCTTCCTGATCTTAGAAAAAGCCTTACTCTTGTTGATGTTACTCAAAGTGACATATCATTGCATTTGATCCCTTTAAGTACAAGAAGAAAATGAAAAGAATGTGTTTATCAGATAGATGAGGACTCTACTAATATCATTTTTTCACGTACTAGACATGAAAAAGTAAGTTGTTCTTGTTCTCTTTTTCCTTCTTGTTCTTCCTTATTATCTCTTTTAATGTCATCTTCTCATCTTCCTTTTTTTTAGGGTAAATCAATTCGAAAGGAGCAATTTGTTAATGATGATAAGACATCTTGTGCTGATGACGATGAATCTAGTGACGAGCACTCTATGAATTCTGATGAGTCTAATGATGATGCCTTTTCTGGAGCTAATGATGTTCAACCAGAGAATTCTACTTCTCTATTTGACATAAGTGCTAATGATTTCTTTAATGGAATTGAGGAAGATATTCAGAGTGATGAAGTTGCTATCTTGGAAGATGTTGTTCCAAATGCTCAAAATGTTCCTAATACTGATCATGTTCCAAGTGTTGAACCTATTCCAAGTACTCAACCTGTTCCAAGTCCTCAACCTATTCAGACTAACACTATTGCTGCTACAGTTACTCTTAATGTTGTTTCTTTCCCCCCAATGTTAGAGAACAAGGAAGCTACTAGTACCCTTGATACTTTTGGAACATATTCTGAAAATGTAACAGCTAGAGTTGATTTTTATGGTTTTTCTGTTCAGTTTCAGTATGTGAAGCATTTGGAGATCATCTATCAGAAAGGGGGTGAATTTTGGGATTCTTGTATCTTCCAAAGTGAACATTTTATTTCCTACATACTAGATGGGTTAGGGAAAGCCTTGTTGATTGCTGATGTTCCGATGTCTTCTATTTCTTCAAAGAAATTACAATTGATGTTGCGACTTATGGATGATGCAGTAAAGGCTGGTTTTAGGCTTGATTGTGTTGATACTTGTAGATACTTGTATTTCCAGAGCTAAAGCCTTCCTTTCTATTGGTGTGGAGAAGAATAAAGTAGAAGAAGAGTTAAAAGAAATAAAAGTGAAGATTACCTTACTGAAGAATCATCAAGCTGAGCTGTAGCAAAAGTTAGATTCCTTTTCAGAGTTCAGTAGCAGTGATTCTTCTTTTTGGAGCTATATAGTTAATTAGATATTTTTTTTTCTTTTGTTGTATTTCTATTTCAATATTTCTTTTTTTTTGGGATTTTTCTGATCTCTTGCAATAATATTAGTACTTTCATTGCTTTATTTATCAACAGTAAATCTTGCTTTTCGTTTCTTTAACTGTCATTGACATGGCTTTATAGGCTTAAATGAATGTACATCATTGCATCTACTTTGAAGTTTGAACTCTAAGAATTTCTTTGCTTAGAGCAGTGCTTTTTTTTTATTTAAGAAGGTTCTACCATTCTAACTTGTTCTACTAGTTTTACCTGGCAACAAGCTACATGTGCTGCAGCCTCTTGCTGCATGTTGCTTACAAGATTAATCTTGCGAGCTACCAGGATTATTCCCACAAGTTACTATTAAGAAGTAATTTTTCTTTTAAGAAGAAGAAGAAGGAGGAGAAGAAGAAGACTACTATGTATGCTTATGAATAGATACTCATCTGGATAATGCTTGCGATTTCTTGTAGGTATTCTTCACACATTGTGGCAAAAGTCAATGATAACCATTCTACTTGTGTTGCTTGTACTCCTGCAAATAAGAGAAAAGATTCTTTTGTAGTAAATTGGCAGAAGTGATATGAGGAGTTATAGTATTCAACTTTTCTTAAGTGAAGTGGTGTAAGATCACAACGGTTGAATTCTCTTTAGAGAATAGTTTGTATTTATATTCGCGACCAAGGAGAACCTTTCTCAACTTTACATCAAAGAGAGATTATCTCTCAACTCAATATTAAGGAGATTGATTCAATCCTTTTAGATAAGCGTTAAAGCTACGGTCAATATATGATTTGCAAGTCTCTCAGCCAAAATATGAGCGATAAAGTTGCGGCTGGATTATAAGTAGTAAAGTATAGCCAAGATATGAGCGATAAAGCTGCGGCTATAAGTATAAGCGATAGAATTGCGGTCAAATAATAAGTGATACAGTTGCGGCCAAGGAGTAAATCTCAATTTCATATTGGGGAGAAGAAATCTCAACCCAAAAAGAAAGAGATTCAATAGTTGTGTGCATATCTTAAAGAAAATTGCATTCTCATGTCTTCAAGAATTCTGATGAGTTGGTAATAGATTGTTCTGAACTCTATTATTCTTGATTATTAATTCCATTGCTTGTATTTTTGATGAAAAATTCTTCGAAAGTTTCTACATTCAGCAAGTGAATGACTAACTGTTCAGTGATAATCACAATGCTTTGGGTTGGACATTTCTTCTGTTGTTGGTAGTTGTGAAACATAAGGTAGATTTACATTTCCATCTCTAATCCATTCTTAGAGAAGTGCTTTCACTTTATCCAACGGAACTGAGAATGGTGGGGAGTCAGTATCATTATCTTGCCTTCCTCTTGGATCTTCTCTTCTAGGGTGCATATTAGGACAAGGAAGACGTCTTCTTTCTCTTCTTCTTCCTTGAATAGCATTTACTGTAGGAGTATTTCTTCTAGTGAAACAATTAACTCCCTTTTGCCTAAAAACAATGGTGTTGGTTCTTCTTGCAGCTTCAACTAGAGTAGCAAAAGTTGGGAGTGGTAAGTTCTCCAAATGCACCCTATATTCATGAAACATCCCCTGAATACAGACTTTAACTAACTCTTTCTCATCATGAGAGTCTTGAATATCTAACACTCTTTCTCCAAAGCATTGAAGATACTCCATAAGATTTTCACGTGACTTTTGATGCTCTCTCCCCAGATCAATAAGAGTAACCCTCTCTTGAGTAGAGGAGAACTTCTCTCCAAACATTCTGCACATTTGACTCTAGGATTCTACAGAACCAGGAGTAAGATTAACATACCAGGTGTATGCCTTTTCAGTGAGAGACTTGGAAAACTCTTTCAACTTTAAATCATCATCCAGTCCTGCTACACTAAGAGTATCCATGAACTTCATAACATTCTCACAGGCATCACCAGTCTTGCCATTGAATTGTTTAAACTTGGGACTAGTGTAGTCCTTGGGATATGGCTTAGTAGCCACACTAGCAGGGTAAGGTAACTTGAGATCGAATTCGAAAAAACTCAAATTCTTGTTCTTCTCTTCCAACAACCTTTGAAGCTCTTCTTTTGTCATAAAACCTTGAGCTGTGGCTGAAGGAAGAGTCACAATAGAAGTTCCAACAGTAGTGGTTATTTGCACCAATGTTTTCAACACCTCCAAGAGCAGGTGCATCGGTTGAGTTTCCCTTGTTGCTAGTAGAAGTGTTCTCATTCCCGACAGTAATAAGAGTGATAGGTTGAACTTGAGAAGTTGTGGGATTGGAAGATGTGAGTTGGGATATAGTGTCTTCCAACTTTTGCATTCTTTCTTGAGAAGCCTGAATCATCTTCATCAACTCTTGAATGTAGGTAGGGGTCTGAGCATCTTGATTTCCAGTAGAGCTCTCCATGTTTTCCAGCAAAGTGAAGGTTGAAGATGTTCTACTCAATGCAATCGCTCCTCCCCAGAGGAGTCGCCAAAATGTAGATGAGTTCTTTTGTTGTGGAGAGGAAACGTTGCAAACCAGTAGAATGGGGTGTGCCGGGAGGCGGTGGAGAGGAAGACTGGAGCAGACCTTGAAGAATGAGTGTAGCTGCAGGTGGCGGTAGAAGGCTGAGCAAGGCTGAGAATAAGGCTGTATAGAGGAAACAGTGTAGAGAAAATTTGAGAGAGTTTCTGGATTAGCTAATTTTCCCAAAAGTCCTTTCAATGGTAACAAGAAGCCCTATATATAGGAATAGAGAATGGGAGTTACATATCTTTGGTATTAATAATGTAATAATGAGGATTGGCGGTTACAAAGCATTAATGCTTTGTCTAATGGAAGTTATACTTTGGGAGAAAGTGTATTGAAAGAAATAAGGAAGAGCACTCATACTTCAAAGAAAGGTTAAGAGAAGAACTCTTAACTATCTCTATATCTGATCCACCAAGCCAAACTCTCCAGGACATCTCAATAGTGAAGTTAACTTAAGAACCCTGCCCTATTCTGGAGTTATCTTCACTTCTTCTTAAAAGTGCTGTTCCATAAATGAGTTGTTCTGTGAATAAGTTGTTCTGTAAAGAGTTGTTCAGAGCAAAGCTATTCCGAGAAGAGCTATTCTGCGAATGAGTTCTGTTAGGAGTAATGAGCTCTTTTGATAAGAGGTTGTTCTTGTACAGAAAATTTTCTGAAGAAGTTATTCTTGTGAAGTATTATTCTAAGAAGAGGTTGTCTTTCACTTATAATATGAAGCAAATATTAATTTTTCCAAAATCAAGTATCTACAAACATGAGGCTAAATATTATTGGATGAAAATTACAAAAAGAAGAGACAAACATGGTCAAAACTAAACAACCAAGAAAGCCTTTACCACCGTTCCTTTGCTGCAGTTTTCTTCAACAATTTAATGCTCAAAATGACATAAAATGATGAGAAAATGGATAAGTAAGAAAGGTGGCAACTTTCTATTGGTTAGCATGAATAAATGGAAAACTAAATTGAAGTAAAACTCAGCAAAGTTTTATCATTTTCTCACTGATTTCCCCTACTCTCCACGATGCATTCTGTTTGCTGCATGTGTAACCGATTTTTTGCCATTTCTTCCATGAAATCCTTAGCAACACTTCATCCTTTTAATATTTAATCAGCTAAGCTTCTCCATAGGCCTTCCATGTACTTTAAAATCAATTAAGAAACAAACAAAGAGGCTGACTTGAGGCAGAACACAATCTATTTTGGAGTGAGCCATTCGGTCAAGGTAATCTACTTGGAATTTATGGTTTTCTTGATAATAAATGGTGAATTTATATGTTTCTTAACATGAGAATCATGGATATAACCTTGTTTTTAGTTAAATCCTTTTAGAATATGAGAATGGAACAAATTGAAATCTTGATATAGGTTGAGAACAAGTAAGAAATAATGCTAGAAATTGGGTAAAGAGGATGAGAAATGATCAAGGGAATATAAATAAATTAAATAGGAAGCTTGAAATCATAAAGAGGTTGAGAATCAAAATTGAGCTAGTGAATGGAGGTTTTGGTTGGCATGAAAGAATAAAGGAAAATTATTGTTCATGCAAGAAAATGGCAAAGAATGCTCATGTGGACAAGAGGGAATAATTTGGAAACAACAAATTGAAGAGAAAGATTTAAAAGTCAAGAAATGGCCATAAGAGGGTTCGACCATGATTTTGTTTAAGCATGAGATATGCTGAATTTTTATGATTAATAGTAGAATATAATCATAGAAATTAAAAGAGAATTATTGGTGAAATTGGAACCGAAAAAGGAATTAAAATGAGGAAGTTGAGTTTTGGCACCACTATAATTTATACCGGCTGTGCATATATTATAACATTAGTGGCTGCATTTTATGAAAGCTAGTAGCTTAAAATTAAGAGAAAAAGATATTAATAATTTTGATAAAATTATTTTGCAGCTTGAGTTGACGAAATTCGGTAAACGTAATCGGGAAGTTCGGCTTCATAAGACTGGTAAGGGAGGAGTGTGTGAGTTGTAGTGGTATAATGAATTGCATGTTTTCTTAAGCTAAATTTTAGGAAAATATTGGATGCATGATGTGGTTTGAAAACATGCAAAATTATGGTTGATAAGCTGGTTTATATACTGCGAATTGTGTGCAAGAGGTTAGGAATTCGCAGCCGTTATGTTGTCGGAAAATTTAAAAAATATTCTAAAATATTTTAGAAGCATGAAATGATTTAAATGGGAAATTTTGAATATAACTTCCATCAATTTTCCATAAATTGAAAATTATGAGAAAGTTATAAAATTAAATATTCATGTTTTATATTTTTAAAGTGAGAATTTGATTTGATTTTATATGATATTAAATATTCAAAATGAATATTTATTTATTTTCTCACTTGATACATGAATATTTATTGATAGATTTATTGTATGTGAAAATGGAAAATAAAATACCTTTTTGGAAATAATTCTTTAAATAAATAATGAAATTTACAAAATGTTCATTAAAGGTATTTTTGAGAAATAAATTGATTTTGAGACTTAGGCCTCAAGATTCATGCTTTACTGTTATACTGTTACTGTCACGTGGCTGATTGACCCGCCAGTCATCAGCGGTCCGGAAGTCACCTAGCAAGTGTATATTGAGGACCACCTATAGATTATGGCTATAAATCTAACTATATACTGTTACTGTGTTCCTTCGGGAACGATTATTGTGTCCCTAGTGGACAATTATAGCATGATACCATGTGGGGGATGCTTAGGCTCAACTCACTATTTACTAAACTGAAATCTACTGATTATTGTTTACTGAACTAGTAGCTACTGATTACTATTTACTAAATTGAAATCTAATGATTACTATTTACTGAACTGGCAGCTACTGATTACTGTTTATTGAACTGGTGGCTGTTGATTACTGTTTATTGAACTGGTGGCTGCTGATTACTGTTTACTGAACTGGTAGATACTGATTACTGTTTACTGAACTGAAATATACTGATTATTGTTTACTGAATTGAAAGCTATTATTTACTATTTACTGAACTGAAACCTACTGATTACTATTTATTGAACTGAATTGTACGAAATATTGTTTGCTAAACTGAAAGGAAATTTATTGTTATCGAGAAAGAATACTTTGAAAATTATTTCTAAAATAGAAATAATTACTGAACTGTTATCCAGCGAATTGGATATTTATAAGCTACTGTACTAGAAAGACTGTTTACTGTAACTACTGTTTTACCACTGGACTGTCACGTGTTTTGAACTATACTGAAAGGAAGAAAAATAAATGGTTTATCCCATTTATAATTATGAAAAAAAATGGGTATTAAATTGTTTATCAAGACAATTTATAAATTACTCCCTCTAGTCGCTCAGGGTTTTCGGGACAAGACAGGTATTCCAAAATACCTTCCATGCTTCATCTAGATTTTTCGACCGACTATAGTATCCTTCCTTTACTGTGCTTAGTACATCGTTAGGAAATAAATATTTTACGGCATATAGTTTTTATTATATCAAGCAGCATACGACTCATTTACTATGCATGTGTTTCACTCACCCCTTACTTTCAAATTTTTCAAATTAATTACGAGGATGATTTGATGGCTTCCTTGGATAAATATAGCTATGAGTAGCCCACTGGGATAAAGAGCATTGAAATTTAATGGTACAATCACTTCTCTTATATATTCAAACACTTGTATACAGTACTACATTATTGTAAAATAGAAACATGGGATGTAAAGTGTATGGAATATTGTTAAAATTTTTTTTTATATTATGAATTTATTGAATAAATGTTCACCATTTATTACTGTTAAGGATCAAGTGTTAAAAGCATCACAAACGGCCCAACCAGTAATAATGTGTAAAATACTAGTAAATATTGTGTAAAAATGTACACCCAAACTGTTATAGATTTAATGGTATCAGAGCCAAATTGGCCTGATGTCTGTTTATGCCTTTAGAGCAGAAAGTGTTGAAAATAGTTAACATCCCCTGTAGTATTGCATAGTCTGAATGTATAGAGGAATCAAATGACTGTAAATTAGATTAAGTGTTTAAACTGGTGTGAAAAATTTATGAATTAAGGATGTTAAAAACGAATAATAATCCTAGAATTTCTGTCTGAAATAGGTGATCTTATAATTTAAAATGAAGGTCTGTTCGGTAAGGAACAGAAAGGAACTCGGTGAGGGCTTCACTAGGACTTTTATGTCCGATCGAATTAAGACCTTATAATGATGATATTGAAGTGGAATGAGATATCATCAGTTAATAGATCTTAAGATCACCTATTGAATACATCTCGAAGAGAGAGAAATTAATAGAGAAATGATAAAGATGCACCTATATTGATATGATTCCTCGAATTATAGATGACTAAATTGGTTTGGAACCGATTGATGGTAATAAAGTAACTGATGGTGTAAAAGACATGTTACATGTATAATGGTCCCTATTATTAGCCCCATTTATACTTTGATGAGTAATGCGACTTGGAGTATATACTGTGGGAGGTTGCGAGATAGTCGGCCTTGTTATGGATTTTTGGGTCTGAATTAAACATGAAAATATGGGGTATATTGGTTAGGGATTATTGGACATTATGAAAAGTGATACATTTATTGAGTGTGATCCAAATAAAGGTGAATTGTGCATTAATGATTCAATATCAATGTTACTAATTTTGGTTATATATATTCCTTCTATTTCTGATGGAAATAAATAAGATAATTATAGAACCAGAATATTTTGGGATATACTATATAGACATGAAGAAAAGTGTATAAGATCTGTTAAGTGAGTATAAGAGAATCACAACTAATCTGCGTTATTAAATGAATATGACTTTAAAGTAAAATTACAGGATGTAAATGACGAAACATCCAAGAGGGTATGAGGTTATGATTTAAAAAGTTACTGAAGGTATCTTCAAATAAATTTCTGGAGTAGAATAGATTAGAGAGATCATTGACATGATTCACAGTATGGATTCCATTTCTAAGCTTATACCAGAGAACGTAAAAGAATCTGAAGGGCTTAAGAAATTACTCCTGAGATTAATGAATAAAGAACCCATCTGTATTACTGTAATTAAGGAAAAAGCACATATAAGTTGGGTTGAAAGAATAAGAATAGTTAATGATGGTGAATTAAATCTTGAATGTTCAATAGTGTTGTTACTAAATATGGATATTCATTTTTTTAGGATTGATGTTCTAATTGATCCATTTAATGATATATATGGAGTTTAAGACCAATCTCTGAACAAGATGTTATCGGATAAAAAGCTTACAGACAGGTGTTCGTAAGATGATGTTCAGGACTTGGTATAACTCCTACGAGTCCTTCGTGGTACTTAAGAGATTTATGAAATATCAGGTGACGTATGTAGAATTAATGAATGAAATATTTCAATCACATACGAATAAATTATAAGGGCATGAAACCACGAGATGTGAATATGTATATTTGTTTGAAGAATATAAGTAGCATCCTTGATTAATTTCACAACTTCCGGAAACCGAATAAAATAAATGATTGGATGAGAAGTTTGTGGAATTGGCTGCTTCACTAATATGATACATACATGTGAGAAAATTAAATGGGAGTGGATGAATACGTGGGAGTATAGTGTTCAAAAATGTTAAAAGGTTTTAATGGAAGAGTACTGTACCATTTGGAAAAGCAACTGAAGTGATAAATATGCAAGGATAAAAATGCATTAAAAGATAAGTCATATGATGATAAGGGAACACGAATTATGAGATAGTTCCTAAATCTAAGATTGAATGTGATTTCCTTTGACTATTTTGTGGTTATGGCTAATAAATAAATGCATTACTGCCAGTCATGTAAATGGATATATATATATATATATATTGGAATTGTGAAATTGCATAACTAATGTGGAGACAAAATTGGTAAGTTCGTAAATTCAATTATAGAATTTGATTGTGAAAAGATTTCATCCTCAGGTACATCTCCCAATCAAGTAATATTACATGTACCATGAGAATAAGGGACGTAATGATAATACTATATGAAAAGAGATGTCAGGGAAAATGATTACCTAATGTCTCAGTCACTGTAATTGATGATTAATATTAAAGTCTACAGGTGAAGTGCAGTCTTAGCTAAACTGTGAAATGACTATTATGAAATAATAAAGAATAAGAAAGAACCATGATGTTATAGAAGTGGTTAGAGACTGAATTATCAAATTGATTCACTTCTTATCGTCAGGGTTTCTGATCTCCTGAGTGCCTTAGTCGATATATATTTGTGAAATGGTGACAATGTATGTGAAGTTCCAGTGAGCGTTACAGGTGATTGGGATCCCTGATTTCCCTCATGCTCTTGGAAAATAGCAAAAGGCTTCGGGATTCCAAAATTTACGGTCAGCACCACTTCTTATAGAAGTAAATATCCAAGCGTATTGTGTAGACGCTCAATGATATATGGAAAATGAGTGCACTGAATTTAAAAAGTTACTAGGACAATTACATACGAGCAATAAAAATTGTTTAAATGATAGTCATCAAATTATTATTGACTTGGCACCAAATGAGATAATAAGTGATAAAGAGTGTGAATTATCTACAGTATGAAGAGAAAGTGAAAATTGTTAACTCCTAAAGATGGTAAACAACTCAGGGAGTATAACTTGATTGTGAAAGAGGAACTTTGTGATTTAAAGGAAAGTCAGATTATAAAAGTATACTAGCAGTCTCATCTTAAAGACATGATAAATTGAAAGTTAGAAATTTTATAAGGAAGAAAAATACCTATATTGGTGGCACTTTCTAAATTAAGTGAAATTTGGAGAACCCGTAAAGATTTGATGCTATCTAGATATTTGTGGATAAATTGACTAAGTCTGCTCATTCCTTGGCTATGGAATCTCTATTGATCCAATTGGTGCCTTAGCCGAATTATATGTTAGGGAGATAATGAGATTACCTGGTGTTCCAGTGAGCATCACATCTGACAGGGAGTCTCGCTTTGCATCTCATTGTTGAGAGAGACTTCAGGAGAACATGGGATCCCAACTGAGTTATAGCACCACGTTTCATCTACAGACTGATGGATAGTTCGAGTGTATGATACAGACGCTCGAGGATATGTTGTGAGCGTGTGCACTTGATTTTAGAGGCTCTTGGGACGATTATCTACCTTGGCAGAATTTGCTTATAATAATAGCTAACAGGTGAGTATCAGCATGACATCTTACGAGATTTATATGGTAGACAATGTAAGTCCACAGTAGCATATGAAAAAGTGGGAGATCGTAAGTTATTAACTCTCGACCTAGTTGAGCAGGTTCCCGAGATGTATGGGTGATTAGGTATGTTGAAGGTCTCACTCTTTAAAGGCATAACGAGATTCGAGAAGAGAAGGAAGCTGAGTCCTCGATATATTGGACCTTTTGAGATCATAGATTGCGTGAGAGATATGACATATCGGTTAGCACTACAACCAGAGTTGTCAGGAGCGCATAGTGTGTTCCACACCTCGATGTTGAGGAAGTATAAACCAGATCCTTCTCACGTAATTCGACATGAGCCACTGAAGATCAGAGAGGATATGAGTTACGTTGAGAGGCCAGTACAAATCTTGGATAGGACGGATAAGGTATTGCGATCTAAGACGATTCCTTTGGGTAAGGTGCTCTGGCAGTATCAGATTGAAGAGGATGCTACTTGTGAGTTAGAGAGCCTTATGCGTGAGAGGTATCCAGAGCTCTTTCAGTGAGAGGTTCGGATGAAATTTGGAGGACCAAATCTCTTAAGGTGGGGAGAAAATGTAAGACCAGATTTTATAACACTGTACACTATACTTTGTAAATTATTGATAGTGAAATTAAATTATTTAATGGAATAAAAAAAAGATTGAATGAATTTCCACTCTCAATTTGGAATTAGTGAATTTATAAATTACAGAATGGTGTATAAGAGTTGAAACAAATAGTGAATGATGAATTAAAAGCATAGAATGAAGGAAGAAAAGAAATCTAAAAATTATGAATGGAAGTGTTATTTCATGGCAAAAAAATAATAATAATAAAAAATAAAATAAAATAAATACCAATAAATATATTTATAAGAGGGAAAATTTATATATGGACAAGTGATTAAACTTGATAGGATGGAGCATATAAAAGAGATGAGAAAACTAAGCAAACCTTGCATCAATTTTCTGCTACTATGATACACGACAAAATACTAATTTTCCTTGGAAGTTTTGTGGTGTAAAATTGATAGATGAGGACAGATAAAGAGGGAATTATTAAGTGGATATATAGTTGAATTTTATTAATTGAAATATACATCAAAGGTGGCAAAATAAATTAAGGAAAGTGCAGCCAAAGAATGGTGGATAGCACGCCATTCTTATTTCTGCTATGGTGCGTGCCCAGCTGGAAGTTTTGGAGGGGTTTTTTTTTAACTATGAATTTTATATAATAAAATGCAATATGAGTAGTACTTAAAGGAAGAAGAATTAATGAATTACCATGTGAATAAATCTCATTGGATGAAGTATACCTCAAAAGAGGCAAAATGAAGCAAGAAAACGTGCAGCCAAAATGGACTGCAGTACGTCACTTTCTATTGGCCATGTTGTTGCATGGCTGGAAACTTTTTAAAGGAAAATGAAATACAATTGATGGTATAAAATACAATATAAAGAAAGAGAAATTAAAGTTTAAAATGAGGCTAAATATTATTGGCTGAAAATTATAAAAAGAAGAGACAAACATGGTCAAAACCGAACAACCAAGAAAGCCTTCACCACCGTTCATTTGCTGCAGTTTCTTCAACAATTTAATGCTCAAAATGACATAAAATGATGAGAAAATGGATAAGTAAGAAAGGTGGCAACTTCCTATTGGCTAGCATGAATAAATGGAAGACTAAATTGAAGTAAAACTCAGCAAAGTTTTATCATTTTCTCACCGATTTCCCCTGCTCTCCACGATGCATTCTGTTTGCTGCATGTGTAACCGGTTTTCTCCCATTTCTTCCATGAAATCCTTAGCAACACTTCATCCCTTTAATATTTAATCATCTAAGCTTCTCCATAGGCCTTCCATGTACCTTAAAATCAATTAAGAAACAAGCAAAAAGGCTGACTTGAGGCAGAGCACAATCTGTTTTGGAGTGAGCCATTCGGTCAAGTTAAGCTACTTGGAATTTATGGTTTTCTTGATAATAAATGGTGAATTTATATGTTTCTTAACATGAGAATCATGGATATAACCTTGTTTTTAGTTAAATCCTTTTAGAATATGAGAATGGAACAAATTGAAATCATGGTATAGGTTGAGAACAAGTAAAAGATAATGCTAGAAATTGGGTAAAGAGGATGAGAAATGATCAAGGGAATATAAATAAATTAAATAGGAAGCTTGAAATCATAAAGAGGTTGAGAATCAAAATTGGGCTAGTGAAGGGAGGTTTTGGTTGGCATGAAAGAATAAAGGAAAATTATGGTTCATGCAAGAAAATGGCAAAGAATGCTCATGTGGATAAGAAGGAATAAATTGGAAACAACAAATTGAAAAGAAAGATTTAAAAGTCAAGAAATGGCCATAAGAGGGTTCGGCAATGATTTTGTTTAAGCATGAGATATGCTGAATTTTTATGATTAATAGTAGAAAATAATCATAGAAATTAAAAGAGAATTATTGGTGAAATTGGAACCGAAAAAGGAACTAAAATGAGGAAGTTGAGTTTTGGCACCAGTATAATTTATACTGGTTGTGCATATATTATGACATTAGTGGCTGCATTTTATGAAAGCTAGTAGCTTAAAATTAAGAAGAAAAAATATTAATAATTTTGATAAAATTATTGTGCAGCTTGAGTTGACAGAATTTGGTAAACGTAATCGGGAAGTTCGGCTTCATAAGACTGGTAAGGGGGGAGTGTGTGAGTTGTAGTGATATAATGAATTGCATGTTTTCTTAAGCTAAATTTTATGAAAATATTGGATGCATGATTTGGTTTGGAAACATGCAAAATTGTGGTTGATAAGCTGGTTTATATACTGTGAATTGTGTGCAGGAGGTTAGGAATCCGCGGCCGTTATGCTGTTGAAAAATTTCAAAAATATTCTAAAATATTCTAAAATATTTTAGAAGCATGAAAATATTTAAATGGAAAATTTTGAATATAACTTCCATCAATTTTCCATAAATTGGAAATTATGATAAAGTTATAAAATTAAATATTCGTGTTTTATATTTTTAAAGTGAGAATTTGATTTTATTTTATATGATATTAAATATTCAAAATGAATATTCATTTATTTATTTTCTCACTTGATACATGAATATTTACGAATGGATTTATTGTATGTGAAAATGGAAAATAAAATACCTTTTTGGAAATAATTCTTTAAATAAATAATGAAATTTACGAAATGTTCCTTAAAGGTATTTTTGAGAAATAAATTGATTTTGAGACTTTAAGCCCCGAGATTCATGCTTTACTGTTATACTGTTACTGTCACGTGGCTGATTGACCCGCCAGTCATCAACGGTCCCGGAGTCACCTGGTAAGTGTATACCGAGGACCACCTATAGATTATGACCATAGATCAACTATATACTGTTACTGTGTTCCTTCGAGAATGATTATTGTGTCCCAAGTGAACGACTATAGCATGATACCATGTAGGGGGATGCCTAGTCTCAACTCACTGTTTACTGAATTGAATCTACTGATTACTGTTTACTGAACTAGTAGCTACTGATTACTGTTTACTGAACTGAAATTTACTGATTACTATTTATTGAACTGGTAGCTACTAATTACTGTTTATTGAACTGGTAGCTACTGATTTTTGTTTACTGAACTGGTAGCTACTGATTACTGTTTACTAAACTGAAATCTACTGATTACTATTTACTGAACTGAAAGCTACTATTTACTATTTACTGAACTGAAGCCTACTGATTACTGTTTACTGAACTAAATTGTACGGAATACTGTTTACTGAACTGAAAGGCAATTAATTGTTATCGAGAAAGAATACTTTAAAAATTATTTCTAAAATAGAAATAATTACTGAACTGTTATCCAGCGAATTGGATATTTATAAGCTACTGTACTAGAAAAATTGTTTACTGTAACTACTGTTTTACCACTGGACTGTCACGTGTTTTGAACTATACTGAAAGGAAGAAAAATAAATGGTTTATCCCATTTGTAATTATGAAAAAAAAGGGTATTAAATTGTTTATCAAGACAATTTATAATTTACTCCCTATAGTCGCTCTAGGTTTCTAGGACAAGACAGGTATTCCAAAATACTTTCCATGCTCCATCTGGATTTCCCGGCCGACTATACTATCCTTCCTTTACTGTGCTTAGTACACCGTTAGGAAATAAATGTTTTACAGCATATAGTTTTCATTATATCAAGCAGCATACGACTCCTTTACTGAGCATGTAGTTCGCTCACCCCTTACTTTCAAATTTTTCAAATTAATTACGAGTATTATTTGATGGTACAGTCACTTCTCTTATATCCTCATACACTTGTATACAGTACTATATTATTGTAAAATAGAAACAGGGGATGTAAAGTGTATAGAATATTGTAAAATTTTTTTTATATTTCGAATTTATTGAATAAATGTTCACCATTTATTACTGTTAAAGATTAAGTGTTAAAGGTATCACAGACAGCCTAACCAGTAAAAATGTGTAAAATACTAGTAAATATTATGTAAAAATGTACACTCAGACTGTTACATCCCTCCACCGCTAAAACCACCGCCGCTTCTTATTATGTTGTTACCCTACTCCTTAACACCTTCGTTACCTAGTTTTGAGACCAAAAACCTTTTGGAACCCTAAAATCCTAAAATTCGGAATCCCTTTTCCTTTTTTAGCCTTTTTTTGTGCTGTTTGGTTTAGTTGATAGATTTAGGTTCTTGCTTTTTGTGTGTGTGTGTGTGTGTGTTTGGTTATGCGGTGTTGGAGCAGAGTACTTAGTTTTGAGTTCGAGGGTTATGTAGGGGTAGTTTAGGGATATCGGTGATGGCATGGTGATATGGTGGCTGTTAAGTGGTGGATTGAATATTGGTTGGTGGCCGAATGGTGGTTCTTTGTAAGGGGTTCGGTTGGTGAAGATGAGTGGTAAGTGATGGTGGTGGCCGAATGGTGTAGAAATTAGGCTTGCAGTGGTGTTTCTCAGTAAGGCTTTTGGGTTTTGGGTAGCTTTGGTTTGGGTTTTGGTGAAGGAGAATTGAATGGTGGATCTCACAGTGTGGGTGCTAGACTGAGTCTACATGAGGATAATGCTTGTCAAGTGTGGAAGGCTGTGATGATGACGCTCTCGAGTCCTTAGTGAGATTAAGATGCAATGATGAATGGTCACTGGTTTTGCTTGGTGGCTGTGTAATAGAGATACTAAGATTGGCAGTAATAGGTCTCGACTTTGGGTTCTTGGGTAGTGTGGTCTCGATTGTGCATGGTGGTTATTGTTTCAGGTACTGTGGGAGCTTAGGTTCGGTGATGTTGTTTGGGCCAACAATGATGGTACTAAGGGCTTTCAAGGTAGTTTTTGCAGCTTTAGTGAAAGTGGTAAGTGTTAGAAGAACTCTTTTTTTCTATTCATTGACTTGAATAAAATTGTACAGAAACGTCCTATTTATATTCAAAGGATTTTCACCAATTTGGAATAGAATCAACCCATAATTACGTAATGCTAGATATTATTCTAATTTATAGAATTGTAATCTCTCGGATTACGTTTGACTATACAATTACAGAATATCACATTATCATTAAAGGTCAACTATAATCAATGGTCAATGATATTGTAATATTTTGTAATTAAGGGTTAATGGTATTCTAACATCCCCTTCAAACTCAAGTAGGCAAAGAGTTTGCCAACTTGAGTTTGCAATGCAAGTCATGAAATTGCCCTAGTAGATGGACTTTCATGAAGACATCAGTTGTTTGTTCAGTAGAAGGTACTGCAGTGAGATGATGAGTGCCATTGATAAGATGATGGTGAATAAAGTGACAATCAATCTCAGTGTGTTTAGTGTGCTCATGAAAAATATCCTTGCGCACAATTTAGATGGCATTTTGATTATCCCAATATATGTTTGTAGCATTGGATTGAGAGACCTCCATATCTTGTTGCAACCATTGCAGCCAAAGAAGTTTAGAAGTAGTATCAGCAAGTGTTGTATACTCGGCTTTTATGCTCAAACGAGAAACTACGGTTTGCCTCTTACTACGCCAAGAGATGAGAGAATCTTCAAGAAAAAAACAATAACTAGTGACGGAACATCTATCTATGGGATCACCCACCTATTTAGCATTAGAATATGCACATAATATAAGCGATGACTGAGCAAAGAAATGAAAACCATGAAACAATGTACTTTTGATATATTGAAGGATACGAAGCACAGCAACAAAGTGAGTAGTGCAAGGAATAGCAATGAATTAACTAACAATATGAACGGCATTTGTTGTGTCTGGTCAAGTGGTAGTTAAATAAATGAGACTCCCAACCAATTGCTTATAAAGAGTAAGATTATCCAAAATGGTTCCTTTCGTGGGTGAAAGTTTGACCTTAGCCTTAAGTGAAGTGTTGGAGGTCTTATTATCTGTCAAGCCAGCACAAGACAAAAGACTAATAGCATATTTAGTTTGAGACAAATAATAGCCTGTATTGTTAGAAAAGACTTCCAACCCAAAAAATAACTCAAATGTCCAAGATTCTTCATTTCGAATTGTGTACTAAGAACCTGTTTCAACTCTGTAATACCTTGCAAATCATCTCTAGTAATGATCATATCATCCACATATAATAACAAAAGAGTATATCCCCTCTTAGTTTTATGGATAAAGAGAGCATTATCATAAGAGCTAGAGAAGAACCCAAATTTGCAAATGGTGGAGCTGAATTTGGCAAACTATGCTCAAGGGGCTTACTTAAGTCTATATAAGGCTTTTCAAAGATGACAAACCTTATTAGATGGATGATTATATCCAAGTGGGGGTTTTATATAGACTTAAAAAAAAAAAAACCATTCAAAAAGGCATTTTTCACATCCATTTGAAAAAGTTACCACTTTTTGACAGCCGCAACAACTATAAGACTGTGAGCAAAGGTGAAATGAGCCACTAGAGCAAAAGTCTCCTCATTGTCAATGCCGTACTCACAAGTAAAGCCTTTTACCACTGATCGAGCATTGTAGCTGTCACGCTCCAATTCACTAAAATATATACTAACTTTTTACTAACTTTTTCTTTTCATTACATTGAGTTAGGCTGTGTGCAATGTCACATTTATCGATTTAAGCTGTAACCTACTTGGCTTACTTAGTGAATCAACAACATACAGGTCCCAATTCAGTTAGATTACAACCCATGTCAATTTCAACAAACATAAACCATTATATTTTCAAGTCTATTCTAACCAAATAAAACTGTAATTGACATTCAGTACTTTACGAATTTACATCCCGATGTACTAAATAAACATACAATATAGTACTATACACATGTTGTTTGAATACATAAATACTGTACATAAGTATACCTTCGAGGTAAAATCAGTAGTCTCCAAGGAACAGTCCAAAGGTCTACCTGATTCGGTATCAACTTACTTCAGATAATCTGTGAGAGTAAAGAAGGGGTGAGCTTTATGCCCAGTAAGAAACATATATAAAAGAATAGATATCATGCGAATTATATACATGAATCCTATATATGTTTCTAGACATAACAGTACAAAATCAATGACAATCTTTCGTTTGATAATCACTCGGATATTAGACAATAATGGACAACTCAGAGAAAGGAATTACTATAATCGGTTAAGGATACCGGGCTAAGTATGGAAGGATGCTTTGAAGCACTTCACTTGTCCCAATCCCAAAGTCCAACTATACGGTCCTATGAAAAGTTTACCGAGAAGCATTTTATAGGCCTTTCAATACCGATATCAAAACGATCTTAAAATCCTAAGACTTATGTCAGAATCGATGTATGCAGCTTAGACATTTCGTTCTCAAAATCAATAAACTTTCATTTCAAAATCAGTAAGTAGTACGAACGATACAATTTCAGATTCCATATCAGTACGTTTGAAATATGTTTCAAAAGAATAGTATCAAAACCAATATCAAATTCAAATATTCCGAAATAGTGTCAAAACTAATATCATATTCAATCATTTAGAAATAGTGTAAAAAAAAATAACAATTCAATAGTTCAAATTTAGTATCAGAGCTGTATCAAAATCAGTGGTCTGAATTTCATTTTCAAAATCAATAAACTTTTATTTCAAAATCAGTAAGCAGTACGAACGATACGATTTTAGATTCCATATGAGTACATTTCAAATATGTTTCAAAAGAATAGTATTAAAACCAATATCAAATTCAATTATTCAAAAATAGTGTCAAAACCAATATCAGATTCAATCATTCAAAAATAGTGTTAAAAAAATAACAATTCAATAGTTTAGATTTAGTATCAGAGCCGTATCAAAATTAGTGTCCAAATCAATATCAAATTTAGAATCAGAATCAAAGTTGATACAACGAAGACCTGGCAACATCCCATCCTAGGTCAAATCATGCAAAGATCCTACGTAGGGAATAAATTAGAATCAGAAGACATATGGCCATAGTCATGAAAGAGCTCACAATGTATATGATTAGGTCACAACTGCAGATGCTGATGACAGGGTCAGAGTCAAACAACATTCAGAGCCAGAACCAGAACTAGAACTAGAGCCAAATGGCATGCTTACCACAAAGGTAATATGGGAAGCCAATAGTCTCAAAACGGTTCATAAACATTTCTTTGTTGGACAGTTTATAAAACAGTCTCAAAACAGTTCATAAGCAGTCAGAGTCATTTACAATAATCAATTAGATTCAAAACCTTTCATTCAGACATTTCATAAACCTTCAGAATCAATAACAGTTATATTCAAAATAATAACATTCGATAAAAGCATATACGATATAAAATATTCTCAGAGCCATAAATAGTGCTTAAAATATTTTATTTTTGTAAAAAGAATAATACTGAAACATATCAGTTTCAAGAATAACATTAAAATCATTCTTAATCCGTTTCAAAACAAAGTTATAGACTTATGCAAACTAACATGCTTGATGCCAATCAACAAATCCTTAACTTTTCTGTATCCTTATCTATACCAGTTGGTTTTTCAGCAGTTTATGATTTATGAAATCATTTTACAAAATATCGACAGCATAACAGTATAATCTATCCTAACCGTCCTGCAAGTCAAAACATAGCTGAAATACCTAAAACTAGTTTATTTTAATATAATCACAGTATTTCAATCTTAAAACCTCAATCATTTCAAAACCATAGACAATTAAAAGTACAACTTTAGAAACCTCAATCAATCGAAAACATAAATTCTTCTTTCAAACCATAAACGATCAATGTCTTTATTTTCCAACTAGAATCATTTAAAATAGGCCATGATATCACCTACATCTTGCATATATGTCCCTTACCAATTCCAATCATAGTGTAGTTCAATATCACC
The DNA here is from genome assembly GCA_032173925.1 of Heritiera fomes. NCBI lineage: Eukaryota > Viridiplantae > Streptophyta > Magnoliopsida > Malvales > Malvaceae > Heritiera > Heritiera fomes. The sequence continues at coordinate 8,787,146 of JAPDPM010000002.1, read as the reverse complement.
AAACAGTAGCATTAGCATAGTTAAGTGAGCATATATTTGCTTACTTTCCAACACCCTTGATTTACTTCAAAGCTGTAGAAAATAATGTAAACACAATCAATTGCTTCTACTTCTTTTACAAAACATGTAGCTCACTTACAAATCTTTCATATTTCCTAATACAACAGTAAATTTGGTTTACTTCATATCGGATGCCAAAACTACAACTACAGTCAAAACACTTCCTTTTTCAAATCTGACTCTACCAACAGTCTTATATTAATTAGCATAGTATTCTAGCATCCTTTATCTATCAAATTGAGCATGGCACTCTTACTAATTTATCTTGGCAGAAAACATAGCATTATCCTACACTAGGTATTTTGCAACTTTAACCGCATATTCATACTCCTCATACAGTCTACATCATTTTATGTCAGTTTCATATGAAGCCATATAACATACACTTACAAACCCTTTTGGTGAAACTAAATGAGTGTGATTCAAGTGTTTTTGTTGCAATCTAACACCATACACATGCTTAAACATCAAAGAACAATCGTTTGGCACAAATAGAATTGAAAACAACATATTCTCTCTTTTACCTTAAGCTTGATTGAAACTTGGATGAGCTTTTTCAGCCACCAAATGGCCTTCTTCAAGGCTGGTTTTTGAGGTATATGATACAGGAGAATGAGAGGAACAACTTTCCATTAGTGAGTTTTTTTATTCAAGGCTTGTGCACTAGGGTTTTATCACTTTCTCTCCCTTAAAACTAAACTTTTTCAAGCATTCATCAATGGTGGATTTGGGGCGGCCAGTCAACAAGTGAAGAAGATGAGATTTTTATGTATTTTCAAAATATCTCATGGAAAAATGACCATTTTACCCCTTAAAAATTTAAAAATCCCCTTTTCGTCCATACTATTTTAATATTCAATTAAGGCTAAATGCTCAAATAAGGATATAAAGTTTTCGGAAATATTCAATTCAGGATCTAAACTTTTATTTTGCTCAATTCAGGATAAAACGTTTTCAATTTTGCTCAAATAAGGATTTTTTAACGCGTGTGAGTTACACGCGCCGTTAAAGAGAGTGACTGACGATGAAAGGATAATTATTACCACGTGTCACACTCACACTCTGCCACATGTCACAATTACACTACGCCACGTGTCAATTTATTTTTACCTATTAAAAGAAAATAATTATAAAATCACTGCCACGTGTCCCACTCATAGGTTGCCACGTGTCTCATTCACACGTCGCCACGTGTCTCACTCACACGCTGCCACGTGTCCACATAATTTTTTTTACTTTTTTTTCTTTCTTTTTTTTATTCAAGAAAAACTATATATTTTGATAAAATAATATTTTCTTGAATAAATTTTTTAAAATTATTTTTTGAAATAATTAAAAATTTTAAATTTTGTTTTAGAAAATAAATTCTCAAACATAAAAATTATTATAAAACTTTTTTGTAACTAGTATAATTATTATTTTTTCTTCCGTAATTTTTTTTCATTTTTACCATAAAAAAGGAAAAAAACTATTAGCCATAAAATTATTAGAAATTATATATTTTTTAAAGAAAAAATTTTAAATTACTAAATTTAATTTGTATTTTTCTTCTTTTTTTGTTTTCTATATTTTCTTCTAATTGACAAAAAAAGAAAGAAGATAAAGAAACTATAAAAATAAAGAAAAATATGTAAGAATTGTCTTTTTAGAAAAATTAATGTAATTAAAAAAAATAAACGTATTTCCTAGAAAAACTCAATTTTCTAAAAATAAATATATTTAATTTACAGTAAAAAATTATTTTATATTTAAATCATATAAAAGAAATAAAAACAGAAAGGAATGAAAAGAAAAACAAAGTGAAAAAAATACAGAAATATTTTTTATAAAAATTTTTTTTTAACAAATTTTTTTTAAAATGTAATATAAATTTTTAAAAGTTATTTTTTATTAAAAATCAACTAACAAAATTAACTACTAATTATAATATTATAAATAATATTTAATTTTTTATTAATATTTATAACAAAAAAATTTGGCTGAATGCTCAAATAAGGATCTAACGTTTTCGAAAATGTTCAATTCAGGATCTAAACTTTGCCATGTGTCCCACTAATGATTATAAGTCACTGCCACGTGTCCCACTCACACGTTGCCACATGTCAATCTTGCCACGTGTCCCACTAATACGCTGCCACGTGTCCATGTATTTTTTACCTATTAAAAGAAAATTAATTATATGTCACTACCACGTGTCCCACCCTTATGCTGCCACTTGTCCACTTCTGCCACGTGGCCCAATCGCATGCTGCCACGTGTCTTTTATAAACGCCGTTATTATTTTAACGGCGCGTGTAACTCACGCGCTTTAAAAAGTCTTTATTTGAGCAAAATCGAAAACGTTTTATCCTGAATTGAGCAAAATAAAAGTTTAGATCCTGAATTGAATATTTTCGAAAACTTTATATTCTTATTTGAGCATTCAGCCTTCAATTAAATATTCAGTATAATTTCAACTATTTTTATTTCAATGCCAAACATATCTAAATGACATAATTTAGTTAAAAAATTGACTTTTAATGGGATTTGATTGGTCAAATTAGTGAAATTACCAAAATATCCCTGATGGTTCAATAGCATTATTTTTAGCGTTTTCGTGTGATTCAATCTATGGGTCGAAAATGTGTGATACTTCTTCACACAAGGACTTGATTATAATAGTTTGTTGGTCTAAAGTCAAACTTAGTTGACCGTTATTCAAAAATATTTTCCTAACCTATAGATATAACCGTCATTTTCAAATTTATTTCACACTTCTCAAAACATACTCAAACGAAGGAATTTTGAGATGCAGATTCTTGCAATCTCAATATTTCATTTCAAATATCATTACTCTAAGGTCTCATTTTGATTTGGATAGTAAAAGTCCTTGTGGGGCCCACATTGGGTACTTCCTCGATCATTACCGAACAGATCCACTATTTAGAAATCTTAGCAATCAACTCTCGTTTCAATTTTTGCACTCTTTAACTATGAAATATATCAAAAAATTGGGATTCTTACAGTAGCACGCCATTGATCCATTGGCATGGTTTTTAATTTTGTTAACCCATTTGCATCCTACAGCAGTTTCACTAGTTGGTAAGTCAATCAAGTCCCAAGTATGAGTCTTTGCTAAGGCTTGCAATTTTGGTGGAAGAGTTTCATTGTTATTGTTGGAAGAAGATGTGTCAGGAAACAACTCAATAGATAAATTGGTGAAGAAGGGTGAGTTGTTTTCAGACAATTAAAACTCAGAGATAGTAGAAAAAACTTTATGTTCTCAAAAAGTAACATGTCAGGAAATACGAAGACGTTTAGAAATAGGATCCCAACATATGGAGCCCTTATGTTTGATACCATAACCAAAAAAACAACATAACCTAAACAAAGTTTAGTTTTAATCGTTCATGTGGCTGTAAAAAACAAAACAAGTAGATCCAAAAACTTAAAGAAGATCATACTTAGGGATTTTACCATACAAACATTCATAAAGACTTTGGTTACCAATCACTGTAGAAGGAATATGATTGATGGTATAAACAGCGGTGAGAGCCACTTCTACCCAAAATCATTCTGGACATGAGGCAAAAATCAAGAGAGTGTGGACAGTGTCTAAGATGTTTTTATGTTTGCGTTTTGCATGACCATTTTGCTAAGAAGTACTAGGACGAGATCTATGAAAAGTAGTGCATTGTTGGGAAAGAAGACAAAGAAGTTTAACAACTTTAATAGTCCATAGAATTATCTATTTGAAGAGTTTTAATAACACAAGAAAACTGAGTTTTTACAAGAGGAGCAAAATTTGCATAAATTTCAGGTAATTGAGAACGATTTTTCATAAAATATATCCAAGTGAATCGAGAATAATCATGAATAAAAATCACAAAATAAATAGAACCTCCCATAATAGCTATGGGAAAAAGTCCTTAAATATTAGTATGCACAAGGTCAAAATAGCAGAAGAAATAGAATTGCTATGATTACAAGGTAAAACATGAAATTTGCCAAGTTCACAAGAAGCACAATCAAAATTTTCATGTTTAATGTTCCCTAAAAGACCACTAGAACATAAAAACTTCAATTTAGAGGAGGAAACACGACCAAGGTGAGAATGCCAAGTAGAATAGGACACAAAGGCAACATACTTTGACACATTAAGTGGCATAGATGTAAGTTTTAAAGTTACTTGAAGAGACATTAGTTCAAACAGACACTCAATTTTACGCCCGATCCAAGGATTTTTCTTATCTAGGGATCTTACATATAATAATCATGACAAGAAAATGTACATCAAGGGCAAGATCACATAGTTGTCCAATAAAAATAAGATTTAGTGGGAGTTTTGGAACAAGAAAAGCATCAGATAAAGAAAAAGTGGAAGTGGAAATATCACTAATGTGACTAATAGACAAACAAGAGTTATCAATAATAAGAATAACAGGAGAGTGAGACATAATGTTTTTAGTTTCAAAAAGATTAGAATCAACAGTCATTTGATTACAACATGCAGAGTCAAAATACCAAGATAATGTACTGGGGTAACAGATAAAATGGAGGAAGTGGAGGTACTAGTGATAGATTGGGCTAAGGCTTGTTTTAGATATCAAAGTTTACTTAACTAAGAAGCTCATTTTAGGTAAAGGAATTACTAAAAGACAAACCCTTAATGGTAGCAATAGCTGTGTTGTAAGCAGAAGCCTTACCAGACTTAGACTTAGTTTGATTGTACTGTCTAGTTCCTTTCTTGGATTGCAACTGAAGTAGTTAGAGATGACATGCCGTGGTTTGTGGCAGTACCTACCAAGTCACCTTTCGTTGTGATGGGAAAAAGGCAAGGCAAATATCTATTTTCTCCATGGAAGAAAAAAAATCTTTTGTTAAAGGAATTTTGTTTTCTAATGGTGTATGGTCCAGCAGATGGAAAAAATGAACTAGTGTATGGTACCAAGACAATAATAGGAACTAAAGAAGAAGAAAGAGATAAAAATGGACCAGCAAAGATTATAAATGAAAAACAATCAAAATTTAGAGAACCTAAGCTTTTGATACCATGTTAGAAGAACTCTTTTCTTTTATTCATTGACTCGAATAAAATTGTACAGGAGTGTCCTATTTATATACAAAGGATTTTCGCCAATCTGGAAAAGAATCAACCTATAATTACGTAATCCTAAATATTATTCTAATTTACAAAATTATAATCTCGCATATTACGTTTGGCTACATAATTACAAAATATTACATTATCATTAAGGGTTAACTATAATCAATGGTCAATGATATTGTAATATTCTGTAATTAAGAGTCAATGATATTCTAATAGTGAGGATCTTAAGATTGCTGTAATTTTTTTGGTACTAAGAGTTCCCTTTTTCATTTAGCATAAACATTTCTTTTAAATTTTATTAGGATTGTCTTTTGGTCCAGCAATTGTGTTTAATCTTTAGGATTTTGTCATGCTCTATGGTCGGAGTTGGTGGGGGTGGCTGAGAAGATAGAAACTCGGCTTGAAGAGGAGTGGCAAATGCAAGAACGGGTATGGGATTTTACACCCTATTAAATGCACTGATAGGATTTTAATTTGAAAATAAAATAAAATAAAATAAAATATAAATAAAAAAATAAACATCAACCCAATTAAGATTTGGGCCTTAAAGCCCATACCACTTGAATTGGATTTATACACCTTAAATTGGCTTTTGGGATGGACTTTAAAATTCTAGATTGAATTTATCTAATTGGGCCTTTCAAACTCACATGATCCTATGCATTTAACCCGACCTAAATATAATCTATTTTCAACATGATTTTTATATCTAACTTTACCTTCAAACAATATTCATTTCAAATTAACTCATCAAATCTATCCAAAATTCAATTCAGTGAGGTAATATTGGACGGACAAATGGGATTTTGATTTACAACTTTAATTAAATTGAGCTCATTAGCAATTAAATTTCAAATCCAAAATTTCAAAATTAAATAGAAAATCAATTCAATCTCATTTGTTAACTTGGGCAAAATTGGGTGTTTACAATATATATATATATATATGAATGGATTTCATTTCAATTTGATTATTGTTCATGAAATTCTAGATTTTATAATGTAAATTTTATAATTAATTTTAATTATACGAGAAATTAAGGTCGCTACAGTAGACGTAAACATTCGCAAAGACCATTATTTAGGGATGAGAATTCTAAATACAACTATTTTTTTTATCCATTAAATTCTTTTACTTCTTCTACAATAATTTTGTCTTTTTTAATATGGTTGAAAGGAAGAGAAATGTGGTTGTTTTTAGCAACTCTCTTTAGGGACGGATAATTTCAAAGACCCAATGACAAGTTTAAGGGATGCTTGCGAGGATAGCAATATAGCATGACGGACCTAAAGTCTATTCCCTTAGAGAGTTTTGTAGTCTTTGGAGACATTGCAATTTTCCTTAATAATTTTAAAATTTTAAGCGATGGTACTTGTTAAATGGTTTTTTTTAATGATATTATAAGTAGAGGTATCTTAGATTTTTTTTTTGGTGAAAAGAGGTGCATTAAACAACTGAAGTTATCCCCTAATGGGATTACAGTTGATTGTTCTGGGCAACATGTAGCCAATCTGATCATATAGAACATTAGTTTGAAGAAAGTTAGGGATAGAATTGAAGAACATGAAGTCAATGTCTAAATTGGTTCCCCTTTTAGCCATAATGTCAACACATCCATTAGCCTCTTTATAACTATGCACGATCCTCAAGTTCCTCAGTCTTCGTATAAGATCCCTACAATCAGTAATAATAGCAAAGTAAGCATGGGTAATAACAGTACCTTTTCAACATACCTCAGAGTGTTCATTGAATCAACTTCCACGATAAGGTTCATTGAATCAACTTCCACGATAAGGTGATTGAACCCTTTGTTAGCTGCAATTTAGAGTCCATCTCTCAAGCCCCACAGTTCGGTAGCAAGGCTAGTGGCTACTTTTATGTTCCTTGAGTAACTGCCCAACCAATTTCAATTGGAGTCCCTAAAGAGTTTGTCAGCTCCTGGTTTCCCTAAATTCCCCAGTGAGGATCCATCAAAGTTGAGTTTGACAAACTCAGAGGGAGGGGGCTTCCATCCAACATTGATCTGAATAGCCTGAAAGCTTTTTGATTCATGTTTCATGATGGCCCCATATTCTTTAACTTTCAGTTGAAGTTTTCTGTGCCAAATAAGTTTATCTTCACTGCTATGTTGAAAAACAAGTTCATTTATGTTTTTCCAAACCATCCAAATAGCCATTGGAAAAACCACATTCCATGAAATGTCACCGAAGTTAGCTTTCTCTTTGCATTTCATATTTAAAATTAACCAGTCAAAGAAGTCGAGGTTGAAAGAAGAGTGTAAACACTCCGGAGTTTGCAATGTGTTCTTTCACTATAGAACAATCGCGCAAACAATGCAATAGAGATTCTTAATTCATATTGCATCTATGACATATCAGTGTCACTTGTATACCCCTAGAAGCAAGAAGTTGACTAGTGGCTACCTTTTTGTGATAGCATAACCAAAGGAAAGATTGAATCTTTAAGAGCGTAGGGAGTTTCAAAATCACTTTCCAATTCTGATCAGTTTGCTTAGCAACATTGTTTGTAAGATAATATGTTGATTTAATGGAGGTCCCAAAAGCACAGTTCCAAGCCAAAGTGTCATTTGTAGGATTTTCTGTTTGAAGAGGAATACTCTTGATAGCTAATTGAATTTTGTTTGGAATAAGATTATTTAATATGTTGAAATTCCATATCCCTTGTTCGTCAACCACGTCTCTCACAGTAACATTTTCATCTTATGGTGTTTAAGGCCCAAAGATCAAGGAATTGAGGGGTCTTGTTCCTGTCCAATTATCATATCGAAATCTAGTTTGTCTTCTTGATTTAACAACCCATCGAATACCCTTCTCTAAGATTAAAGAGCTTTTGCACATTCCAGACCAAACATTATAGCATGCCTTTTTGATAAAAGCTCCATTCTTAGAGTATTTTGATTTCAAAATTATTCATTCAAAAATCGCCAGCTCAGTTTTGCCATATTTGCCTTTGCTAGCTTGGCCATGTCTTTTATTCCAAGTCCTTCTTCTTTAGATAAAGTGACATATCCCAATTTATCAGATGAATTCTTTTACGTTCTTCTGTAGAACCCTACAAAAGGTTCTTGGTCACTCTATCTATTCATTACAAGTGTTACTAGGTAGATATGTACCTTGCATGTAATAAGCTGGAATAGAATTAAGCATTGATTTGATCAATGTCGTTCTGCCTGCGAGAGATAGTAGGTTTGCTTTCCATCCAACTAGTTTACTCTTGACTTTGTCGATGATGAACTTGCATTTTGTAGCTTTGCGACCTTTAGAAGTAGGAAAACCCAAGTATTTGTTAAGATCATTAGTAACTCCGATTCCCATTGAGTTACTTAAGCATTCTTTAACCTCTTTGCTGAGGTATCTTGGATTTTGCTTTGGCCCAAATGAAGATTTAATTCTATGAGTTGTGTTTAGAAAGTAAATCTAAGCTATCATAAAAGAATCGGTAATTTCACAAACATGTGGCTTAAAGATAAAGAGGAAGATTGAAAGAGACTACCATATTATAGTGGAAAAAATAAAAATTATAAAAGGAAAAGTAATTAAAAAATAGATAAAAAAGTATTTTTAACAACCTCTCTAGACCTGTTCAAGGACCAGGTCACTTGCGCAAGCTTGAAAGTACGTCTTATTTTGAGGTTGGTTTGGATAAATATATTAAGTCCATTAAATGAGTTGCGCTTGAAATTGAGGCCTACTAAAAAATCAGATCAAATTTGGGTTCATTATTACAAGTCTAAACTCGATTCGGTCAACCGAATAATTATAATTTCTTTTTACTCATTTTTATACCAATGCAGTTTTTATTTTTTATTTTTTGCAATTCTAATTTGAGTTTATTTTTCTACACTTTAATTTGAATTTCGTATTTCTTTTTTTTTATAATTTTTTATTTGAACTTATTATGTTAAACTTATTAATTATTATGTGTTTTTATATTTTATATTTTATTATAATTTTTTAAAAAAAATAATAGTATTTGAGCCGACTTAGACATGTTAGGCACAAGTTGGGCTTGGACTTAGTTTCAGCCCCTTAATATCTTGTCTTAGTCTGGCTAGAATTCAGCTTGGCCTAACCCATATACAAGTATACCCCTCTTTAAAAATGATTTGGTCTAAGATTCGAATCCTTTTTCTTTCTTGAACTTCTCTATAAATAAAATAAAAAAGATAAAAAGAGTTTTAATTTATTAATTTCTAGTTTACCTTTTGGTTAACTAAAAAGAAACTAAGGAACATATATATATATATATATAAATATATATATATTTATATTACAAGATACAAACAAAGTTGATAAGGTGATTGTTTACATGATTACTTTTTTTTGAATGACATGTAAACCTTTACTAAAAGTCAGTTTGGATGCAACTTATCCCATTGTCTTAAGCTAAAATTTCTCAGCTGATCCTAAAACGTCCAATGAGAAAAAAACACCTCTAGGCAATATAGACGCTATATTTTATCTAGGTTAATTAGAATTATTAGGCCTACGGGACTTAATGAATTTATTGGGTCATTTTTAATCTTTACAAGTTTTGGGTTTAAATCCAAATTAAATCCAGTGTCCAAATTAGTGAAACCCAATTATTTGTCCAAATTTATTTTTTGATCCAAATTTATTTTATTTTTATTTTTCTTTAATTGCAGGATAATGTCATTCAAAATAAAAATAAAAAATAAAATTGAAAAAAAGAGAGATAAAGATTGAGATAGAATTCAATTTGGATAAAAAGTTCAAAAAATGTTACAGAAGCAAGAATGGAGATAACGAAGAATGTAGAGACCAGAAGAGAGGAAAAGATAGAAGAAATTTTCTGATATTTCATTACTACCTTTCATCACAGTGAGCATATGTTTTATATATTAACAAAAGATCAATCACTGCCTAGCATTCCTAACAACCTTAACCAATGAAAATAAAGATTCCTTGACAGCTGCTACGGTTTGCTGCAGTACTCCCCTGCTGTCACAGCTGCTGTAACCTCCTCCTTGTCCCCTGCCACTATCTTGGCATTGTTCTCCTGTGCTGTTGCTATACTGGTACCGATCTGATTGTCTTTTTGTTCCTTCTCAACATCCAGCTCAAACTCCATGTCAGCTACTATATCCACCTCAGCATTGGACCCCATACTAACATCCAGCTTCATGACATTACCCCCCTCTATATTCGATCCTTGTCCCCAAGGATCAAAAGAAGGAAACTGAGCATTCAGAACAGGGTAGTCCTCCCATGTTGCATTTTCAGGCCCCATGTTAATCCATTCCACCAATAATTGTGTCACAGCCTTGTTGCCTCGTTTAACTATCCTTTTGTCTAAAACAGCTGCTGGATAGACAAGAGGTTGACCAGCTTCATTAACCTCAGGAGGTGTTATAGAAGGCACCGCCTTAGAGCCAATTTTCTTCTTCAGTAAACTAACATGAAACACAGGGTGGATTTTTGCAGTGACTGGCAGCAATAACTTGTATGCCACTGGGCTGATCTGGGCTATGATAGTATAAGGGCCATAGTACCTTGAGGAGAGTTTTAGATTCTTTCTAAGGGCAAGGGAAGTTTGTTTGTAAGGTTGTATTTTTAAATAAACCTCATCTCCCACTTGAAGCTCCCTTTCACTCCTTTTCCTGTCTGCATACCACTTCATTCTGTGTTGTGCTTTTCCAAGCTTATCAATCATCAACTTGCTCAATTGTTCTCTTTCCTTGAGCATATCTTCCACAGTGGCTACTCTAGCTGCTGCACTATTATCCCATATAAAACCAGGGGGTGGGTAGCCATACAAAGCCTGGAAAGGGGTCATTTTCAATGCCGTATGGTAGCTACTGTTGTACCACCATTCAGCTAAGGCTAACCATTTGTGCCAAGCTTGTGGTTTCAAGAAGCACATGCACCTTAAGTATTGCTCCAAGCACTGGTTCAGTCTTTCAGATTGGCCATCAGACTCTGGGTGGTATGCGGTGCTCAACTGCACCTTTGTTCCCAACAACTTCATCAACTCTTGCCAAATAGAACTAACAAACACCTTGTCTCTATCAGAAATGATCACCTTTGGAGCTCCATGAAGTTTGTAAATTTGATCCAAATATTGTCTGGCCACATCCAAAGCAGTGAAAGGGTGAATTAAGGGCAAGAAGTGGGCATATTTAGTGAACTTGTCAATAACCACCAAAATGCAGTTAAACCTTTGGGATTGTGGAAGACCTTCGACAAAGTCCATTGTGATGATTTCCCAAGCTCCTTTAGGAATAGGAATGGGTTGTAGTAACCCTGGTTGAGCCAAATGCTCACTTTTGTTTCTTTGGCACACATCACACTGTTGTACATGTGATTGAACTTGTTTCATCATACCAGGCCAAAAAAAATACAATCTCAGTCTATAGTAAGTAGCTTGTGAACCCGAATGGCCACCTTGTGGAGAGTCATGTAAGGTTTGTATGAGTTTTTCCCTTAGTCCCCCGTTGCTGCCTATGTACACTTTGCCCTTGTACCTTAAAATGCCATGACTGTAAGAGAAGTTTGGAATGCCAGTAGTTGCCACCACAAGACTTGTAATTTTCTCCATAGCTTGATCATCATTCTCGTAGCTATTTTCTACTTGCTTGACCCATTCAGGAATTATAGCTGTAGAATGTAAGCTGTGACAATGGCCCAAATCTTCAAATTGCCTGGATAAGGCATCAGCTACCAAGTTGGTTTTGCCTTTTCTGTACTGGATAACATAATCCAATCCAAGCAGTTTAGTTAGCCCCTTTTTCTGAATTGTGGTAGTGAGCTTTTGTTCCAAGAGATATTTTAGAGCTTCATGATCTGTTTTGATTGTAAAAGGCCCTCCTTCCAAGTAATGTCTCCACTTAGTAACAGCCATTAAGATGGCTAAATATTCTTTTTCATAGATAGAAAGATCTGCATGTTGTGGCCCAAGTGCTTTACTTAGATATGCTATAGGTCTCCCATTTTGTGTCAAGACAGCTCCTATTCCAGTGGTACTAGCATCTGTCTCTAAGCAAAAAGGCCTCTCAAAATCTGGTAAAGCCAGTACAGGTGCAGAAACCATGGCTTCCTTGAGCTTGTGAAAGGCTTCGACTGCTTCCTGACTCCATGTGAACCCATTCTTCTTCAACATATCAGTTAAGGGTTTACTCAAAACCCCATAGCCCTTTATGAACTTCCTGTAGTATCCTGTCAGTCCCAAGAAACCTCTCAAAGATTTCAGAGTTTTAGGTAGTGGCCAGTTCACCATAGCTTCAATTTTAGCAGGATCTGTAGAAACTCCTTGCTCAGAAATGACATGGCCTAGATACTCAACTTGTTTTTGGCCAAAAAAGCACTTAGTCTTCTTAGCAAACAACCTATTTCTCCTTAGCACTTCAAACACAGATCTTAAATGCTCTATATGCTTATCAAGGCTAGTACTGTAGACAAGGATATCATCAAAGAATACTAACACATATTTTCTCAATTGTTCAGAAAATAGATCATTCATCAATGATTGGAAAGTGGCAGGGGCATTAGTGAGGCCGAAGGGCATTACCTTAAACTCATAGTGGCCTTGGTGAGTTCTGAAAGCAGTTTTGTAGATGTCTTCCTCAGTGACTCTAATCTGCCAGTAGCCAGATCTTAGGTCAATTTTGGAAAAAATACTTGTTCCTTTGAGTTCATCCATTAGGTCCTCTACCATTGGAATTGGAAACTTGTTTTTGACTGTTAGAGCATTCAATTGTCTATAGTCCACACATAGTCTCCAAGTTCCATCCTTTTTCTTCACTAGTAGACAAGGTGAAGCAAAAGGACTCTTACTTGTCTGTATAATGGAGGTTGACAGCATGTTGGCAATTTGTTTTTCAACTTCCGCCCTTTGATAATGAGGGAACCGGTAGGGTCTTAGATTCACTGGTTGAGCTCCTGCCTTGAGGGGTATGCTGTGATCATGCTTTCTCATTGGAGGTAAGCCTTTTGGCTCTTCAAAAATGTCAGAATACTCATCTATTACAACCTGCAATTCAATAGGTACTTCCATGCCTTCCCCTTCTGTGCTAAGCATATAAATTTCCCCTGCTATATCCGGATCTCTATCAACTAACTTCTGTAACTTTTGTCCTGAAATCATCTTGAGATCTCCTTGTTGCTGTCCAGCCTCAAGCGTAATCTGCTGTCCATCCTTGCCAAATGAGATTGACAGGTTGTTGAAGTCAAGAGTTAGTGGGCTGTACCTTCTCATCCAGTCCACACCTAAAACCATGTCACTGCCTCCCATGGCTAAAACTCTCAGATCATGTATAAAGGTATGACCCTGCATGTTCCACTCCAAGAGTTTGCATTTGGCTGTACTATACAACTTCTCCCCATTGGCCACTGTTATTGCCAAAGGATTGGTGTGCACCAACTCTAGCCCTTCTTTAGCCCACCTAGGAGTAATGAAGCTGTGGGTGCTGCCACTATCTATCAACACATGAATGGGCTTTCCTCGGATATGGCCTCGTATCCTCAAAGTGTTATGCCCAGTACTGCCCATTAGAGCATTAATAGAGATCTCCAGGTTGTCTTCTTGAGTTTCTTGTGTCTCAACCAGCTTTAAATCTCCACTAGCTTCCTCTCTTTCCATCTCTTCCTGTTCATTTGTTACATTCTCCATAGCATTGAGCTGTCTGTTCTTGCAAACATGTCCTGGAAAGTACTTATCACCACATTTGAAACATAAATTTTGGGCTCTTCTTTGCTCAATCAAGGGTTGCTTGTTGTTTACAACTGGGTTAAATGGTGCTTTTGGGATTTGGTTAGGTGAGTTTACATTTTTGGAGTAAGGGTTTTGGTTTGGTATAAAGCTATTTTTGCTTACTGGTCTAAACCTTTTGTTCTCAAACTCAATGGACAGTTCATGCAATTTAGCAAGTCTATAGGCTGCTGTAAGGTTCTGTGGGTCATTGGCTTTAACTCGAGGTTTGAGTTCTTCCTTAAGTCCACTAATAAAGCTAGAAACAAAATAGCCTTCAGGAAGTTGGGTGTTATATTGAAGCATATAAGGTCTAAGTTCTTCAAACCTTTCTTGATACTCCTCTACAGTAGTTTTCTGGGCTAATTTGTTGAACTCTTCTATAACATCAGAACATGTTCTATCACAAAACCTCATACACAAATCTTCAGCAAATTCTTGCCAATTGACATCAGGTTTTTGCATTATATAACCATCAAACCAAATTTCAGCCTTTCCAGTTAAGTACATTGATGCCATTTCTAACTTCCTATGTTCTTCAATAGCAAAAATAACAAAATATTTCTGGCATTTCTTTAACCATCCCCTCACATTTGTTCCATCAAAACAAGGAAGTTCAATCTTTGGTTTAGGTGAATATACATTCAAGGTTGGATTGAAAGTACCTTTTTGCTGATTGAGCACATGGTTTCGAGGATAACTGTTGCTATTTTGCTGCTGTTTTGACAGTAAGCCAGATTCATTAGCTTTGCAAGTAAATCTTCCTTCCTCATCTATGATCGTGACTTCCACAGGTGCCTTTCCTTCTCTCCTGTTTTGAGGTTGAGGTGTTCTCTGTCCACTCACACTATTGGAAGCTCCTCCAGGATCTGGCTGAATCTGAGTAGCTCCTTTTTGGGTCAGCAATGTTAGAACTTGGCTGATACATTCCTGATTCTCAATCAGTTTGGACTCAAGCCCTTTCTTCTGTTCTTCCCACCATTTGGGAATTTTTGAATCCTCAGCTTTCAATGCCTCCAGTTGGTTTTGAAGGGCCTGAACCTGATCATGAAGAGTGTTCAATCGAGTCCCTTCGGCCATGATTTTACTCTTCCTTTTTCTACCCAGAATGTTGGTGGATCGTGAAGCTCTGATGCCAAGCTGTTACAGAAGCAAGAATGGAGATAACGAAGAATGTAGAGACCAGAAGAGAGGAAAAGATAGAAGAAATTTTCTGATATTTCATTACTACCTTTCATCACAGTGAGCATATGTTTTATATATTAACAAAAGATCAATCACTGCCTAGCATTCCTAACAACCTTAACCAATGAAAATAAAGATTCCTTGACAGCTGCTACGGTTTGCTGCAGTACTCCCCTGCTGTCACAGCTGCTGTAACCTCCTCCTTGTCCCCTGCCACTATCTTGGCATTGTTCTCCTGTGCTGTTGCTATACTGGTACCGATCTGATTGTCTTTTTGTTCCTTCTCAACATCCAGCTCAAACTCCATGTCAGCTACTATATCCACCTCAGCATTGGACCCCATACTAACATCCAGCTTCATGACAAAAAATGAAATTTAAATTTGAAATGTTTTGAAGAGGATAGAATTTAAGATCGGATTTATTGATCCAATCCTCGTTTTCATTCCAAAAAAGGCAGAATAGTTGAGGCATAAGAGGGGATTCAATCATCTTCAAGAAAAGGAGGGACAAGGATTACACAGTAAAGGGGAATTACAGAGAATAGGGAGAACAATTACAAAGAGTACACGTTTGACAGCTAGGGAAATAAAAAAAACTGCCGCAAAGGTTTTGGGGTTTTTTTTTTCTTCTCTGGAAAGTTGAGGAAACACCAGCCACCGTGGGTGTTGGCATCTGATTGGAACAAAGCAGTCCCGGTGATCGATGGTGTGTACAGCAGAATTTTGGTTGTCCAGCGACTTTGGGTTTTCTTTAAGACCAAGTTGTCGTCTTCTGTTTTTTGGAAGAAAACATTGGCAAACCTTTTTAATCTTCAGGTTCAGTCAAGTTTTGACCGTCAAAGTATTGATCCAATTCAGCTATTTGCTTTAGCACGCTACAGTCCGTCCCAAAGCCCAACACCAAGCAGATTTGGCTTTCGTCCTCTGTAGCTCTTGTGATCCAACCAAACCAACGCAACTCGTTTCAACGTTTCAAGCCGAGCAAAATTGAGCTTTCAGCCCGTGAAGAACCTGAATTGCTTCGAAATTAGTAAGCCTCCATTCAACTTATTTACTTTCAATAGTTTATTACTTTGTTAATGATTAATGTCAGTAGCTACCAACATATATAAATATATATATATACATATATATATATATATATATATATATATACAAAATGCTGATTTATTAGTATATGTTGATTTTGCAAATATATATATATACATCTAAACGAAATATACAAACAAAATAAATCTTTAATAAGTCATCTGTTAAAAACGGACTATACAATCCAATTAAAAGAAAAAGATCTCCCAATTACAAATTCTTATGAATCAATCCAATTATTAGAAAGAGAATCAATTAACAAACATATTCAAAGAAAATATAAATATATTCATATAGGATTAATTCAAGTCGCAGTTAAACCACTCTCAAAAGAAGGTCTAAACACTTCAATCTTTATGACATTAAGAGACACCAGATTTGAAGATTTCAATGATTCCCTCTTAGGAACTATTGAATCAAGTCTCTGTAATGGTCCAATTTATTTTAATTGTTTTCCAAACTATACTGTTTCTTTACAAGATAAAAACATCTTAGATGTTTTAACTCTTCAAATAAAAACCCATAATTATAAAATGAAACCAGGATCTGTACCTTTGGCTTTAGCTTATAGAATATATTATAAAGCCATGATTTCAGCTTTAGGTTCAGGAGCCTTAATCCATAGCCCAAAAGGAGAGACACTTCTTTTCCAAACAGACATGACTAGATCCAGGATACATATTCCCAAACCAATTAAGTGGAATGAAGTTTCTTTTCCAGATGAATGGGTTTTAGAAAAAGCAGTCCAACCTATAACACAAGAAACAACTGAATTAAGAGTTGTCTCTCAAACTGAAAATGGAGACGTAAAGATTTCTTTTAATAGAACAAATTCTATAAACTTTGGACATCCCTCCCATATTCCGATACATCTACCATATCAAAGTTTGAGATCAACCTCAAGTTTTCAAACTCCTAGATATTCAACATCATCTATTCCTTCAACTTTACAAGATTTTCAATCTGTAGCCACTAATCTCCAATCTGTAAATACATCTACAAGTGTTCCTAAACCAATCTACCAAAGGCAAAGACAGCCCATGTCTCCCCAAACCAAATCCCAAAGTGATGAAGATTTACCAATTTCCCCAACTTACTCTTCAATGACAAATATAATGCAAATACAGTTTATGAATGGAACATAGATGGAATGTTTGAATATAACATTCTCAATCTTTTGCAACAAATGACAATGGTATCAAATGTTTATAAAACTCAAAAAACAATATCTGATTGGGCAATAGCTGATTTATTAGTATCTGGATTTTCCGGACAACTCAAAGGATGGTGGGATAATTATCTCAATTCCAAAGAACAAAAAGAAATACTTAATGCAATCAAAACTGATAATGATAATAATCCAATCTTAGATGAAGAAAATCAACATATACAAAATGCTGTTGCAACATTAATCTTTGCAATTGCTAAACATTTCATTGGAGATCCATCACATTTAAGGGATAAAAATGCAGAACTGTTGTCCAATCTCAAATGTAAGAAATTAGGCGAATTTAAATGGTATAAGGATAATTTTATCACCAGAGTCATGCAAAGGACAGATAATAACAACCCTTTTGGAAAGAAAAATTTCTAGCTGGATTACCAAATCTGCTAGGAGCAAAAGTTAGAAACAAAATAAGAGAAGACTTCAAAGGAATAATTCCTTACGAAAAATTGACATATGGTGAACTAATTAGTTACACCCAAAAAGAAGGATTAAAAATTTGTCAGGATATCAAACTACAAAAAACAATTGAAAAAAGAACAAAGACAATCTAAGAAAGAATTAGGAACATTTTGCAAACAATTTGATATAAACTATAATCCAGAATGTTCTTCAACAAAATGTTGTAGAACAAAGAAATTTGAATACAAACGAAACTTTTCCAAAGACAAATATTACCAAAAACCCAAAAGAAATAAAATTCAAACTAAAAAGGAATTTAAAAGCCAAGAAAACAAACCTAAAAAGGAATGGAAAAATCCAAACATAAAATGCTATAGATGTGGGAAAATAGGACATATTTCAAAATATTGTAAAATAAAGAGAAGAATAAACCAAATACAACTTGACCAAGAAACAAACCAGAAAATTTGTGAACTTCTGACATATACAACTTCAGAGACACAAACTTCAGATACTGAATCACAATCTTCATCAGATATACAAGTTAATCAAATGGATGATATAGAGACATCTTCAGATCAAGACACACTCAATGTCTTAACAAAAGACCAAGAATTGATGATGGAGATAATTGATAAAATACAAGATCCTCAAATTAAGAAAGATTATTTAGAACAATTAAAAAAAATCTCTCTCTACACCAACCTTTATCTCATCAACTTCAAAATCTTATAATTTAAAAGATATAATCTTTGATAAAATACAAACTTCCAACAAAGAGATCACTATCCAAGACCTCCAACATGAAATCCACAATATTAAAACAGAAATAAAATTGCTTAAACAACAACAACAGCAGCACAGTCAACAACTAAAAACTTTAGCAAACTCAAATGGAAACACTTCTAGTGAATCTTCTGATGAAGACAAACAACCATCACAGGAATTTTTAAATATCCTAACTGAAGTCTCAATCCAAAAATACTTAATAAAAATATCAATTTTAATCAATAATGAATTTTTAGTAGAAACAATTGCTCTATTTGACACAGGAGCTGATCAAAATTGTATTAAAGAAGGAATAATTCCAACAAAATATTGTGAGAAAACTTTTGAAAGTTTAAAAGCAGCAAACAATGAAAAACTCCAAATCCAATACAAATTAACAAAAGCAGAAATCTGTAAAGACCAAATTACATTCAGGACACCATTTTTAATAATAAAAAATATTAGTCAAAATGTTATATTAGGATTACCATTTATATCCCTAATCAAACCATATAAAGTAACAAATAATGGAATATCTACAAAAATCCTTGGAACAAAATTAATATGGAACTTTACAGAAAAACCAAAGATAAGAAATATAAATTTATTAAAATCAAAAACAATTACAAATCAACAAATTAATATAATAATCAAAGACAAACAAAAACAAATATTCTATTTAAAAGAAGACATTAATTTCAAAAGAATCCAACAGCAATTACAAAATCCTCAAATACAGAATAAGATAAAGTTATTGCAAACAGAAATTGAGAAAACAATTTGTTCTGATTTACCAACAGCTTTTTGGCAAAGAAAAAAACATGTGGTAGAATTACCATATGAAAAAGATTATGATGAAAAACAAATTTCAACAAAAGCAAGACCAATACAAATGAATCAAGAAATGGAGCAATACTGTAAAAAAGAAATACAAGAACTGCTAAACAAAAAACTTATCAAAAAAAGTAAATCTCCTTGGAGCTGTTCAGCTTTTTATGTCAATAAAAATGCAGAACTAGAGAGAGGAACACCAAGATTTGTCATTAATTACAAACCTTTGAATGAAGCATTAAAATGGATTAGATATCCTATTCCAAATAAAAAAGATTTACTTCAAAAACTTTGCAATGCTCAAATCTTTTCAAAATTTGATATGAAATCAGGATTTTGGCAAATTCAAATTTCAGAAAAAGATAGGTATAAAACAGCATTTACAGTCCCGTTTGGACAATATGAGTGGAATGTAATGCCATTTGGACTTAAAAATGCTCCATCAGAATTCCAAAGAATAATGAATGAAATATTTCACCAATATTCACAATTTTATGATAGTATACATTGATGATGTATTAATATTTTCAACAACTATTGATCAACATTTCAAACATTTGTCAATTTTCATTAAAGCCGTCAAACAAAATGGTTTAATTGTTTCCAAATCCAAAATTAGTTTATTTCAAACACGAGTAAGGTTTTTACGACATTATGTCTATCAAGGAACCATTACTCTAATAGAAAGGTCAATCCAATTTGCTAATAAGTTTCCTGATCAAATCTTAGATAAGACCCAACTTCAAAGGTTTTTAGGGAGTCTGAATTATATTTTAGATTTCTATCCAAATCTCAATAAAATTCTTAAACCTCTTCATGAAAGACTTAAGAAAAATCCTCCACCATGGACTCAAGCCCATACAGAAGTAGTTCAATCTGTTAAAGCCCAAATCAAAGAATTACCATGTCTACATTTAGCAGACCCAAATACCTTCAAAATCGTAGAAACCGATGCTTCTGACATAGGATACGAAGGAATCCTCAAACAGTTAAAAGATAACAAAGAAAGTATAGTTCAGTATACTTCCAAGCACTGGAACAACACCCAGAAGAATTATTCCACAATAAAGAAAGAGATTCTTTCCATCGTTTTATGCATCACAAAGTTTCAAAGTGACTTGTTAAATAAAAAATTTCTTCTCAGAATTGATTGCAAATCTGCAAAAGAGATTCTTCAAAAAGATGTGAAAAATATGGCATCCAAACAAATTTTTGCGAGATGGCAAGCAATTTTATCAATCTTTGATTTTGAAATTGAGTTTATAAAAGGGGACTCTAACTCTCTCCCAGATTTCCTCACAAGAGAGTTTCTTCAGAATCCTTCACAATGTCTTCCAGAAAAAGAAGAGAAAAAGAGAAAGAAAGAGAGAAAAAAGACAAGGGTAAGCAAAAGCAAACTCATTCCCCATCAAAATCACTTATCTCCCAATCCCCTATACCAACATGGCAACAGATTTTTGCCCAAGAACACCAAAGACAGGAGTCATCATCCAATTTTGAAGAGTCACAACTGGAAATGATTCGTCAATTCTCCGAGTCATTACCACAAACCTCTTCAGAGGTACAATCTATTTCAAAAAATAGAGAGGTCATGATTGAAGGAAACCGAAACAAACACGCAGCGGAAATAAAACATTCGGCCTCCACCAAGATCGATTCGGAGGGTTGCCTGATTAGGGTTTCGAGATTTTACCTAACGTTTTCTCTGCGTTTTTCTGTCTTTGGTCGAATCACAAGCAGCAACTTTTCGTTCCTGCCTCTATGGTATCCACACGAACGGATCTCACGACTCTTGAACGTCTCACGATCAGATGCCTTAAGGAGCGTTTTGATTCTTTTAACCGAACTGCTAGCTTCGATTAAAAGAATACTTTTCTGTTTTCTAATTGTTGTTCTACGGCTATGTTTCAGAAAACATCCTTTTATAGGCAGTAAATTTTACCCTAAAATTTACTGCCAAACAGAACTCTAATCCTACTTAGAATAGGATTAGTTATATCCCTAATCCAATTCAGAATAGGATTAGTTATATCCTTAATCCAATTCAGAATAGGATTAATTAAGCTCCTCATTGATCCGTTCTAAGTGTGCGACCCAATAGGTTCTCAAAACAATGGCAATGACAAAATTGTCACAGGCAATGAGCGGTATCTAGCAACACATCATTGCTACCCATGTAACGAGAATGTCAATGACTCGACATAACCTTACTCGTGATAGATGTTACCGTGTAGTCTAATCCCTTTATCCTTTGATGTCTTGATTAGACACAAGTCATGGAATGTGTCACACTTGTATAGTCTAATCAGCGTTTCTTGATTCCTGAGTAGACTAATTAAACAAATAAAATCAATATCTCATATTGACTTATTTGAGCACGGCCATGCATTTTAGTCTCACTCTATCAAAGGGCCCAAGACATCACTCTTGTTATATAAGAGGGATAAATCCTATCTTGATCACTCAACATCCCTCTACATAGATCAAGGCATACCCAATTACTACCTTTATAGTCCATCATGTTACGAATGACATCTAGCAGCATTAAAGTATGTAATTCTCTATGTTGGGATCTCTGATGATCTCAAGTCAAAGGATCACATACACCATCATCACTATGAGAATCGCTTATGACACTCATATAACAATCCATGTAGCGTTCTCATGGAGGGTCGATCCAGTACATAGTTCTCTAACATGTACCTATGTGATGACTTGATATCTTATATCCATGACGATGGTCATCAGTCAACCACATACTAGTCTTATCGTATCATTGTTATCCTTGTTCACAATAATACTTGACTAGGGATATTTTAAGAATAGTGTGTTATTACTATTCTAAGGACATTATCATATAAGATTATATTACGCAGTTATAAGACAAATATAATAATGAACTATAAAAAAATGTCATGATACATAAAAATGCCAAAGTCAATCATCTAATGAATGGTTCTAAGGGCAGAATCCAACAATGATTTCAAAAACCCAACCTCTCCAAACTATTTTCCCAAAACAAGGAGTGGTGATTACATATCGACGTCCTAAAGCTGATCAAAAATATTTTTCAAAACAGCAATTTCAACATATGGTTCTTGTTGAGCCTGAATATTTTCATGAAAATCCAAACACTATTATCAAAAATATTTTCAAAGGTTTTCATTACAAATCATGGGATCAACAAAAACCTCAAAGTTTTTATGAAAATATTTTGATTGAAACAGGTTCCTTGGCAATTAAACATTATGCCAACAAAGACCAACCAGACTTTATCACCCATTCAACTGCTCAAATTCTCAAAGTCCTCAGACCAATTGACTGGGGTAATGATCCAAACAGTCTCAAAAAGTTTCCAGCCAGCTATAACACCAGACTTCACCATTACCCCACATTTAATTACTGGGATTATCAACAAGCTTGGTTCAATACTTTCACCTTTGAAAACCAACACAATCGCCATTCATGGCTCATTTACTTCAAAAAAGACACCAAATACCAATTCCCAGTCTGGTTTACTCGCTGGTGGCAGTGGTACGGACCAAATCATGAAATCCTTCCTCCTCAAGTATGGGAAGCTTATGAATTTTTCAGTGAATATTTCCAAGAAGAACAAACTCAACAAGGATTCTAGAAATCATTGATGTTTTGCTCAATCTTTAGTCTGTCTTGGATTTCTTCATGGCACTATGAATTTATGAATGATCCAATATCAAGTCACAAACAAATCATTAGAAGATTCAAAACAAAGTGGTGGGAGAAATTTGACTACTCAAAATGCTTAAGAGATAGTGTAAAAGACTGGTTCCAGAAACACCCAGAGTTTTGCAAATCAGCTCAAACATCAGGTACCACACAGTTTCTCCAAGCCAAGTCACATGCCAGTGCACTGTTAGCACAAGCCAAAACAAAGAAAGAATACAAAGAATTGATGAAGCAGATCCTCCAATCAGTCAACTCAGATGATGAAGAGAACAGTGAACAGAGTAGCAATCATGAAAGCAGCACAGGATATTTACTCTCGCTGGATTTAGCTCAAGACAATGAAGATGACTGCTTCGGAGTCTTACCTTCAATCAAAACTGACAAAACAAAAAGAAAAAGCAAACAGTAAAGATTCCACTGACAAGCACAGTGAGATTCCCATCAGTCAAAACTACAGTAAAGATGCCATTGACAAGCACAGTGAGATTCCCATCAGTCAAAGCTCCATCAACAGACAAAGGCGTGGCCCACTGACAAGCACAGTGAGATTCCCATCAGTCAAAGCTCCATCAACAGACAAAGGCATGGCCCACTGACAAGCACAGTGAGATTCCCATCAATCAAAGCTCCATCAACAGACAATTGTTCAAACTTTGTAATCATGAAACATCTGATGTAAAAGAATCCTTTCTATAAAAAGGATTCTCAAACCATTGAGAGGCAGAGTTTTTAGGACGGATAGTTTCAAGTTTTAAGGATTTTGAAAGCTCTCTCTTTCTTATTTTGTAAATAAAGTTTTATTATCAATCAAAAATATTTATCCAAATTTCATCAATCGTATTCAAAATTTCAAATTTTCTTTTACCCTTTCAAATTTTATAAATCAAATACATCACTGCTACAGCAGATCCTCCGGAGACACTAGTATATATATATATTTCAATGCATAGATTCAATGCATATAATTCCATAGATTTCACTGCATGTCATTTCAAAATATTCTCATAATATTTTATGCATAATAATTATGCATTCAAAATATCGTTACAATTTACACGCGCATCTCTTACCTGTATAACGTAATCGAACTCTTCGGATACACCACTTGAAATCTGATTCTTCCGGGCTGCAGATAATTCCATTAAAATTATTAACTTATTAAATACTTATTTTTTTTGAGCTATTGTTCATATCAAAATGCAGCCATATTAGACACTGCAATTATTTTTGCAGTATAAATTCTATTAGTATTATAATATAGCTTTTACGTTTTGCATTGGATTTTAAATCCGAACATACCGACAGACTCCTTGTAATTTCTACAGTCTAAATCTACTCTCAAATTATCAAAACTAGCCATGGATTCTAGTCCCCTTCATTAGGCCAAACACATAAGGAGACATATCTTTCATGTTTTTTTTTTCTTCTCTTTTTAGCTTCATTTCTTTTCTTTTACTGTTTTCTTTTTCTATTTTCTTTTCCTGGTTGTGTTTTCTTTTCTTTCACTGCCGGCAGCACAACTTCTTATTTCCTTACATGGCCAGCAGCCTCCCATGTCTTATTCTCATGATTTTCCATTCCTTTCTCAACTCTTATTTCATGAACTCTTCCTACTCATTCAAAACTTTCATTAAACATCTTAAATTCATCAAATTTGATCACCATTGTGCAGCCTCTGTTCTTGACCGAGACCACCATGGTCACGTCACTTCAAGATCTTGACAAATTATCATCACAACCATAGTCCAACCAAGGTCTATTCATCATCTACCACTAAATTCTACCCAACATATATCAAGATCATCAAAATTTATCCATTTTCTTTCCATAACCGAACCTTATAGATTTCTCTATATTTCATTTTAATTCTATTTAAGGCATAGAACAGGTCATTCATGCTTAAATAAATATAAAACCAAGTTAGGAATTAAAGAAGCATCATCACTTCTCACCTTCACTTCACTGCCGAACAATATTGCCACAAGCCAGCCTGGTTACGTCCGTTTTTGTTTTTCATTTCCCATCTTTAATCAGCTCCTAAGATGAGGAATAAAGATTATTAAAGATGTATGGCGAGTAGAGGGGTTGAAGGGAAGGTTTCCATGGTGGAAAATGAGAGAAACATGAAGAAAACAAGAGAAGAATTGAGCTGCAGCATAAGTCAGTTTAGCAGCAAAATACAGAGCATAAGTCGGTGAATGAAGACTCAATTAGCTGAGTTTCAAGCCCCTTTATTCACATTTCAGCCCATAACAAATTGCCACATGTATATTAATCAATTCTACTCTCTTTTCTCTCCTTTTTCTTTTCTTTCTTTGCTTCTTTTAATAGCAGTCAGCCCACGTGCAGGTTATGGAGCTAAAATGGCTGAGCAATTGTCTTCTTTTATTTATTTTCATCCAATAAAATTATAGCATGGAGTCCCTCATTTAATTTGCCTCTTTCTCTTCCTTTTTTTTTTGTCTTAATTGGGTCTTATACAGACCTCAATTCATGCAGCAAGCTTCCATGTGAAGCTTGCTGCATTTTCTTCCTTTTTTTTTAAATATAAATATATTATAAGTATATATTTTCTCACTCATATCATCGTCTGAGCACCGAAATCTAAGTGAGGCCCACATAGCTTTTTATTTAATCTTTATAAAAATGTACAAAAATAATTTATTTATTAATTAAAATTTACATATCCATACATGTACAGTACAGTAAAATCGGATCTTACATTTTCTCCCCACCTTTAAGAAATTCGGTCCTCCGAATTTCACTTAAACCAATAACTGAAATTCTTGATTTATGTACTTTAAATTCTCGATTCCTCATATCATTTCTTTCTTAAGTATTTCTTCTACCATGCATTTGAAATGCAACATTCCTAATAAGGAATTCTCAAGGTTGGCATTGGATATTAGTATAACTTTACTACCACCTTATATATATATTCAATTCTTGTTTCCTTATACCAAATCTGTATGTGATAGGGAGCTTACTTTACTATTTCGAGAGTTAACCATTTCAAATTCTCCATTTCCTTCTATAACATTAGAAGTCTACATCGTACACCATTTTACATCTCATGTAGTACCATGCTGATATTAGTTTGGAAAAAATTTTATAGTAGTTCCAAGAACTTTTGAATTCATAGCACTCGCTTTCCATGTATTCTCGAGCGTCTAAGTAGTACACTCAATTTCTCCATTAATTACATGTAAGAAGTAGTGCTAGAACTATATTAGAATTCCCATAGTCCATTAAAATTTCTCTCAAATTAGAGTGCGACATGGGAATCCTTATCACAAGTAATGCTCCCTGGAACTCTACACACCATCTCACTATTTCAGAGAATACATATATTGGCTAAGGCATTAAGGAAAGGAATAAATCTGGTTACTGAGAAGTTTTGTTATTTTAGTCATATTTATAACATTATAATTCTTCTGATTCTTCAGTAACCTCAAAACAAAATTTCTCCCGATTAGCTCCCTTTTTACATTGATTTTGGTGCAATAAACTTGTGGACTTAAATATTTCCCTTTCGTTTACCAATTATTAATCATTCGGTATCAATCTCCATTATATCTCTCTTCATCTTGATTTATCAATACGCTACTCCCTCTTATAGTACTTTTAATACTATGTGGAGTAGGATATATCTAGAGATATATTTCTCTCAAAAATCAGATTTTCTGTAACTGATAATTTTAAAAAATTACCACTCCTGTCTTTAACTATCGTACCAATTTCATAATTCATATGCATATTCCTTATATAATCAACAGTACATTTATTTATTTCTCTGAGTATCAGTCTTTCGAATTTTTACCCAACAGTACTCCGATTAATAGTTGATCTTATAAAACATCTATGCACCCCCAAATGGATCACTGTAATTATTAGTCTTGTAATTAGTGCATATTTATACTTGATGATAACATTGTTAGTTAATCCTCAATCATTGTATGTTCATATTTATCATCATTGTTTTCCCATACAATTAACACTATTTTCTCCCATAGAAATACGTTAGGAGAAATAATTTCTTTATTCAGTAATTTTTTATAGTGATTTCTTAAGCAATTCAATCTCGCTTATAGCATTTCATAATAGTTATAACTTAGAGATAGTCTTCATACCGTTTATCAAGTGATGAACTCAATATTCTGAATCAATGGTGGTATTCATCTAGAAATATATCCGTAATTTCCAATCACATGTCTCACACCACTTTGGACATTTCATTTCTATGTCTTTCACCTAATTAATATTTCTCACAACACGTGCGACTAGCTCTTAAACAATTTTACCACACCTCCTTCTCAGATTCATTCATTTAATAGTTTTCCACAATATCACACTCAAGTAAGAGGAGATGGTAAATTAAATATAGTAATTCATTTTAAAAAATTTGTAGCTAACCTATCCCTTTTTTGGACTTACACTGAAATCGTATACGTTATATAAGCTTAGGTTAGCTGTCACATTGTTTCTCTCTTACAACCATTTTACAATTTCTATACACCCTTTTCACAATTTGGTGACATTTAGAACAGTATATTGTTTCTACAAGGTATATCCTCAAATTCTCCAATTCTACAAGTATACTATTAGTACACATATAGAGAGGATACAAAAGAAAGGTGTAGAACCAGAATTAACAGTATTGGTATTGAATTATCGAATGCACCAATCACAATCTCATTCAGTAGATATATCACCTTTCACACCATTAAACAATCCCTAACTAGATACCCTATTCATTTACGCCTCGGCCTTAAGAATGCATAGCCAGGCTAACTATCTCGCAACCTTCCATTATGTACACATCAGGTCACACCTGTCATCTGAACAGAGGTGGGGCCGATAATAGGGACTGTTATACAAAATTTCTCCATTACAATAACATGAGAAACATTCTCTACATAATCCACCTCTTTATCACTTTCATTTAATTCAATATCCAATCTGTTTACTGTTATCCAAGGGTTATTTCAATATAAGGACACATTCGTCATTTCCAAATTTATTTCTCTCTCCCTTCAATTTCATCTAAGAAGGTGATTTTAGGGTCTATACACAGATGATATCTCCATTTCACCTCAATATCATCATTTTAGGGTTTTATTTTGACTTTGAACAGAGGAAGTCCTGGTGGGGGCCCTACCGAGTTCTTCCCTATACCTTGTCGAACAAGCCCTTCCTAAAGATTATAAGATCACCCATTACTTAGAAATCTCGGGTCACTACCCCTTTTTATACTCTTAATCCACAAGCTTTTTACACAATTACGACACTTAATCTCGATTTTCAATCACTTGTTTTATTTATACATTTAGACTATACAGTACTACAGGAGATGTTAACCACTTTCAACACGTTTGTTACTAAATACATCAATAGACATCAGGCCAACATTGCTCTGATACCACTAAATTTGTCATATCTCGTAACCACATTTTTTACCTTTTTTTCACACATTTTACATGGTTAAGATGTCTGTGATGCCTTACTTTTTTTTTATATACAGTAACTATTTAACAAACTGTAATTTATTTGTCATTTACATCCCCTGTTTAATTTACAACATTGTAGTACTATAAAATATATCTGAACATATAAAATAAATTATTATACCTCTAGGATATAAGCTCGCTACCTCGGGGTACTATATGCAAAGCCAATAATCCCCGGATGCAAATCACACTGTCATTGGAAGTACTCTATAGATGTTAGAATAAAAGGGTGAGCAAACCACGGCTCAGTAAGAGAATTGTATGCAAAACTAGATTTCTCGAAATTTATATGCATTAAAATCCTTATTTTCCTATAGGTGCTATAAGGACCACTATAGGAATGATACTATAGTCGGCTAGGGGATCCGGATGGAGTAAAGAAGGTATTTTGAGATATCTGTCTTGTCTCGGAACCTAGAAGTGACTATAAGGAGTAAATATCATTGTTGAGATAACTCATCTTCCATATCATTTCATATCCTTTTCAAAGTAATGCTTTCATAAAATAAAGCATTTAAGTAAAATAGACTAATATTCATATATTCTTTAAAAAGAATATTAGTTTAAGTAAATCATCATTCTCATTTAAACTCATTTCACATGTCACTGTATACATCATAAATAGTACGGTACTCCATGTAGTACAGTAAACTGTTAGAAATCATTTTCCTTTTCATATAAACACATATTCATATACTTTTTCATTTAAACACATTTTACATGTCACATATCATTTCATATTTAATAAAAGTGGAGACTAAGGCATCACCCAGAATATATTATGCTAGAGAGAAAGTACCCCATAGGGCAATAATAATCATGTTAGATCTATGGCCATAGTCTAGGGTAGTCCTCCGTCAAACATTGATCAGGTGTTAACCGGGACTAAATACATATCCCATGTCATATATCATGTATCACGTATCACATATCGGCATGATATGGTGTAATGGCCTAGCCCGTTCACTAGGTCCATACTCACCCGTATTGTCCTCTTTGGGAATGTCCAGCCCTTTCACTGGGTCACCCCTCAAGGTTTTGTCGTGAGGCCTAGCCCGTTCATTAGGTCACTCACAATTCACGTTCCGCATGTCTCAAACCCTTGACTTCCTTAAGTTGTTGAGACATGCTAACCATTAGGCCTAGCCTTGAGAGGTGACCCAGTGAAAGGGCTGGGCATTCCCAAAGAGGACAATACGGATGAGTATGGACCTAGTGAACGGGCTTGGCCATTACAAAAAAATGCGCGTTTTATTGTAAGGTGCCTGTCAAAGGCCAGCCGACCACTGAACTGTACTGTCGCTTTGGGTCCAGATCACAAAGCAGGACCCTCACGATTTTATCGGGGAATAACACCCCAATTCGCATCCCGCATGTCTCGAACCCTTGACTTCCTCAAGTTGTTGAAACATGCTAACCATTAGGCTTATTCCCCGATAAAACCGTGAGGGTCCTGCTTTATGATCTTGACCCAAAGCGGACAGTACGATTGAGTGGGTGAGCCAGTAGTCGGGCTAGCCTTTGACAGGCACCTTACATATGGGGCCTATTAGTCTCAAAACATTATATGTGAAATCTCATTACCTTTATGGAATTAAGTAAAATCAATAATATCTTTCAGAAAATCCATAAAAGTATAAATCACAGTATCTCGTACGGTGAAAATAGTGTTATAAAACAATTACAGTATAGTAATAAATCTTATAAATATTTTATTTCACCGTAAACACATATACTTATATTTTCACATTTTCTTTTCAAACATCTTACTTTTAAGATTACTGGAAATCATTTTCCGGTAATTTTCATAATCTATGGAAAATGGAAGTATTTAATTTCCAAAAATAATAATAAAATTCCATAAACATATTATTCACTGTGGAACACATATAGAGACATTTTAGTGTCAAAACAATATTTTCATAATCATATCACCTTTATGGAAATAAAGAAAATCAATAATTCTTCAATCAGTCCCATAAAGGATTTTATTTAATCATAAATTGAATATTTTTGGAAAATAATTTATAAAATATTCACTTTCCATCTTTTCATCTCATAAACCATATCATATGGTGTAAAACATGTAAGAATAATATTTTGTATTCTCACTTTCAGCCAAATTGGTAACATGAATATTTAAATAATATTTTTCGGTATATTCATGTTTCACGAAAAATAATAAATTTCTCATTTTTGAGGCTAGGAATTCATCAAATCATGTAATTAAATATTTTCTAGTATTTTTAAAAAATATTCTAGAAATTTTCAGCTGCATAACGGCTATTATTATCCTAGCCCTCCTGCAAATTAAACATAGTTCCATATACAACAAACAACCTCAATTCCACATATTTCAAAGCATGTCATTTCAAAATATTCTCATAATATTTTATGCATAATAATTATGCATTCAAAATATCGCTACAGTTTACACATGCATCCTTCTGTATAGCGTAACCGAACTCTTCGGATGCATCACTCGAAATTTGATTCTTCTGGGCTGCAGATAATTCCATTAAAATTATTAGCTCATTAAATACTTATTTTTTTTGAGCTATTGTTCATATCTAAATGCAACCATGTTAGACACTGTAATTATTTTTGCAGTATAAATTCTATCGGTATTATAACATAGCTTTTACGTTTTGCATTGGATTTTAAATCCAAACATACTGACAGACTCCTTGTATTTTCTACAGTCTAAATCTACTCTCGAATTATCAAAACTAGCCATGGATTCTAGTCCCCTTCATTAGGCCGAACACATAAGGAGATATATCTTTCATGTTTTCTTTTTCTTCTCTTTTTAGCTTCATTTCTTTTCTTTTACTGTTTTCTTTTTCTATTTTCTTTTCCTATTTGTGTTTTCTTTTCTATCACTACCGACAGCACAACTTCTTATTTCCTTACATGGCCGGCAGCCTCCCATGTCTTATTCTCATGGTTTTCCATTCCTTTCTCAACTCTTATTTCATGAACTCTCCTTACTCATTCAAAACTTTCATTAAACATCTTAAATTCATCAAATTTAATCACCATTGTGCAGCCCCTCTTCTTGATCGAGACCACCATGTTCACGCCACTTCAAGATCTTGACAAATTATTATCACAACCATAGTCCAACCAAGGTCAATTCATCATCTACCACTAAATTCTACCCAACATATATCAAGATCATCAAAATTTCTCCATTTTCTTTCCATAACCAAACCTTATAGATTTCTCTATATTTCATTTTAATTCTATTTAAGGCATAGAACAGGTCATTCATGCTTAAATAAATATAAAACCAAGTTAGGAATTAAAGAAGCATCATCACTTCTCACCTTCACTTCACTGCCGAACGATACTGCCATAAGCCAGCCTGGTTACGTCAATTTCTGTTCTTCATTTCCCATCTTTAATCAGCTCCTAAGATGAGGAATAAAGATTATTGAAGATGTGTGGCGATTAGAGGGGCTGAAGGGAAGGTTTCCACGGTGGAAAATAAGAGAAACATGAAGAAAACGAGAGAAGAATTGAGCTGTAGCATAAGTCGGTTTAGCAGCAAAATACATAGCATAAGTCGGTGAATGAAGACTCAATTAGCTGAGTTTCAAGGCCCTTTATTCATGTTTCAGCCAATAACAAATTGCCACATATATATTAATCAATTCTACTCTTTTTTCTCTCATTTTTCTTTTCTTTCTTTGCTTCTTTTAATAGCAGTCAGCCCACGTGCAGGTTATGGAGCTAAAATGGCTGAGCAATTGTCTTCTTTTATTTATTTTCATCCAATAAAATTATACCATGTAGACGTAGTCCCTCATTTAATTTCCCTCTTTCTCTTCTTTTTTTTTCTTGTCTTAATTGGGTCTTATACAGACCTCAGTTCATGCAGCAAGCTTCCACGTGAAGCTTGTTGCGTTTTCTTCCTTTTTTTTTAATATAAGTATATTATAATTATATATTTTCTCACTCATATCATCGTCTGAGCATTGAAATCTAAGTGAGGCCCACATAACTTTTTATTTAATCTTTGTAAAAATATATAAAAATAATTTATTTATTTATTAAAATTTACATGTCCGTATATGTACCGTACAGTAAAATCGGATCTTACACTACTAAAGTAAAGAAGGAATATAAAATGTAATTATGAATGGTGAAAATAAAAAACACGCTAATTAGATAATAAAAATAAAATAAAAAGTAGAAATAATAAACAATGAAAACATAAATAAAATAATAATTCTGATATAGAATCTTTGAGGCAATTATGAGAGAGTAACATTTAAAGAATTTTTAAGTGAGAGAATCATTTTAAATTTATCCAAAATGATAGAAGATTTAGAAGATTTTTTCAAAAATAAATGTTTAAACTCTACCATAATAATAATAATAATAATAATAATAATAATAATAATAATAATAATAATAATAATAATACAAAAACAATATCAACAAAATAAAATGACAAAGATAAAGTGAAAAGAGTAGAAATAATAAACAATGAAATAATGAATTTTGATGATGGAATCATTGAGGTGTTTGCGAATGAGTAATACTCGAGGAATTCTTAAGTGAAAAAAGTCCACTAAGTTTATCTAGATTGATAGAAAATTTAGTAGAAATTTTCAACATTAAATATTTAAATTTTAAATAAAAATAATAAAAATAAAAAATGAAATCATAAAGAATTGTGAAAAATATAAAAATAATAAAAATATTAAAATAGTAGTGAAAGATCAAATAATAAATTAGGAAATGATAAATTTTAATAAAAAGTAATACTTTCGACGATGGAGTCTCTTTAGGAGAGTCAAATGGTATCCCTTGAATACTCTTGAGCTAAGAAAGTCTTTTAAGAATTCGTTTAGAATAACGAAAAAATCTTAAAAGAATTTTCAATAATAAAAGCAATATAAATTTTAAAGACCACATAATTAAGACTAAGGTATTGTTTGATAAATTGGAAAAATAAGTACTACATTTTTAATATTGAATTTAATAAGTATTAAATTTGAATTATAAAAAACTGTTTGGTATTTTACTAAAAATTAAGTGTTGAATATAAAATATTGTTTGATAACAATAAATGTTGAATTTTGAAATTTTATTATTTTACATTTTACCGTTATTTTCATATTATTTAAAATAAAATCAAGTTTTTATTGATGTATTCTATTTTATAATAGAAGTATGAAATATGAGAAAAAAAATAAATATTAAATTCGAAAACATAATAAATTTTAAAAAAATAAAATAATTTCTTTTGGAAATCAAAAAGCCAAATCATGTTTAGATTAACAAAGCATTAGAAATAAAAGTCTCAAATTATTTGCAGGATCATTACTTCTTCAAGCAATGATCTACCAAAATGAAACAAAACAAAGAACTTTGGATATGAATGAGAATTGAAACACCAAAATAACCAAAAACTAAAAAAAAAAAGAAAAATGAAAAAAAAGGAATATGTGCCATTATGTGATCGCCATGGTCTGCAATATATCAGCGTTCAAATCTTAAAAGTCTTCTACTCTGAACAAGTCAAATTGGAGGACAATGTTGACTTTTTTTTTCAATATCAATGCTCTAATAGTAAAAAAATGGTGGTAGAGAAACGTTGAATCTGTACGTATACCTGATGAGATAATAATATAATGTTAAATCTAGTTAGAGTATGTATGTAACTTGATTAATGAATAGATAATTATTTAAATTTTTATGACAAAATACTCCAATTTTTTTTTTGCTGATAAAGTGGTTGAAATTTTTTTACATTAAGTGATAAGTAGGTGTTTATCTACTTATCTTATTCAATGCTTCTTCATTGAAAATTTTCTTTTAAAGTGGCTGAAATTTTTTTACATTAAGTGATAAGTAGGTGTTTATTTACTTATCTTATTCAATGCTTCTTCATTGAAAATTTTCTTTTAAGTTGATTTTCAAATACATTATAAAACATATTGAAACTATTAAATCATTGAAAATTTTTATTTTCACTGAACTAGGTACCAATTTTGGACGTTGTATGTGATAACCGTAAATTTTTCATTTATTGGAAATAAATATTGGAGAACATAAATATTGGAAATAAATAAATAAAATTTTGAGAACGGGATATTGGTGAAAATCCCGAGAATTGAGAAAGGAACGGATGGTGGAAATCCGAGTGAAGAAAAATAAAATTTGGAATTATGAAAAATAATGGAAAGAGGAGATTTAATTTGGATAAATGGAAATCCAAATTAAATAAGGAAATAAGAAATAAAAGAGAAATATAATTATAAATTATATAAATGTATTTTTATATAAATACATATGTATTGAAATACTATATAGTATATATTAATGTACTGAGGTATATATAGATATATATATACTATGGTATAAATTTAAATAATACATATGTATTCAAGTATAGCATTTTATGTATATATATAAATATATACATATATGAGAAAAATGTAAATATGATTTTACATTAAAGTTTGTAAATATATATATAGTGTAAATACAATATGTATTGTATTAATATAACATTTATATACAAATTTATAAATGTTATGTAATTCAAATTAAACAAATATATATATATATATATATCTATACTAAATATGTATCTTGATAATACATAAAATATATATATCTTTATATATATAATATATTTATATAGTACTATAATATATATGATAATAATATTATATGTATTATATGTATATAATATAAATATAATATAGGTATATATATGTATATAATTAAATAAAATAATTAAAATAAAAATGAAAAAGAAGAGAAGAGAAGAATCGGGAAAATCCCGATTCTTCCCGATGAAAGACGGCCACTGTCGGCCGGCCAAGAGAGGAAGAGAGGGGAAGAGGACGACGCCGGTGGAGAGAGGAGAAGCCGGTGATCGACGGAAGAAAGGAGGAACGGGAAGAAACAGAGGCGGAATCGGAGGGAAAACCGAAGGAAAAGAGAAGAAGAAAACGGCGGTGCCGGCCAGTCTTGGCACTGCCACAGCTACCTCGACCTCGACGGAGGTGAGGGGAAGGAGAAGAGAGCCACCGGTGAGGCCAACGACGGCGGAGGAAGGCCGACGGAGGAGGAGAAGAAGCCAAGGCAAACTGAGTAGATCCGCCACCGTGCCGCCGATCCAAACCAAGCTGAGGCCACCGACGAGTTCGCCTTGACGCCGGCCAGCTGAGGGACCACCGAGCCGCCGAAGAACTGGTCGTCGGAGAAGAACCGACGGTGAGGGGAAGGTAACCGGTCTGAATGGCCTGAACCGGCCAGGAAAGGAAAGGAAAAAGAAAAAGAAAAAGAAAAGAAAAGAAAAGAAAAGAAAGAGAAAGAGAAAAAGGAATTCCGGGAATTTGGAAAATTCCCGAGAATTCGAAAATTACGGAAAATCTCAAAAATTACGGGAATCGTTAAGAAATCCCGAAAAGTGTCAAATTATTAAAATAATTATTTATTTAAATAATTATGAAAAAATTCTAAATTTTAGAATTTAATTTCCAAAAATTTTTTCGATAATCGAGCCGATGGAATCGGGCGAGGTGAACACGGGCGTGACCTTCGAGAGGTAGTCGCCGACCCGAGACAGGTAAGGGAGACATGTGCAGCCTGTAAGGATATTTGGCACATGTTTTAAATTATGCATTTAATTTTGATAAATGCTATTAATAATAATTGGTTGGAAAATTGTGGTGAATTACTGGTTGAGATTTAAGCTGTATTTTACGTGCAGGAGGCTAGCCAATCGGCAGCCGTTATACTACCGAAAATTATTAAAAAAATTATCGAAAATCATAATAAATGATTTTTCATCACGAGAAATGATTTTCAACACGAAAATCGAGAAATCGATTAGTTTTTATAAAACATGAATATACTGATAATTAATTTTAAAATATTCATGTTTTCGAAAATGGTGAAAAAGAAATCACCTAAATTTATCTCGATAGGTGATATTTCACGTGAAACAAGGTGGAAAATGAAAAGGACCCAAGTGAATATTTTAATAATATTTCTCCAAATATTCACTTGATTTTATAAATAATCTTTATGGGTTCAATTGTGAAAATAAGTATTTATAGAAAATTCCATAAAGGTAATTAAAGGTGAAAAACAGTGTTTTGAGACTAAAAGGTCTCCGCATGTGTTTACAGAGAAAACACGGGACGGGAGTGTTGATTTGGAAAATAAATATTTTAATTTTCCATAAATTATAAAAATAAGTGATTTGAATCCCGATAACTTTGAAAATCATGTTTTCGATAGAAAGCACGAAAAAGCGTGCGTATATGTTTTACGGTGAAAAAGGACAGTTATGACCTTTTATAATTTACAGTGATTATTTTATAAACTGTTTTCACCGTATGGAAAATGTGATTTATACTGTTCTATAATATTTAGAACATTGATTTCATAAATGGGGTTTATATCACGTGTTTACTATTTTGAGACTGTTAGGCCCCATATCATGCTCACGTGTCACATGTTAGTGCTGATAGATACTGATCCTATTATCAGCGTCCCAGTGGACACCTGATCAGTGTACACTGTGGACCCCATGGACTATGGCCATAGATCTCATGTGTTTCCCCTATTTGGGATGATATTATTATAGCATGATATATTTAGGGTGTTGCTTGGTTTCCATGATACTGAACTGAAAGCTACCGTATATTGTTTACTGAATTGGTAGCTACTGTTTACTGTTTACTGATTTAATCGTATCAAGATATTGTTTTACTAATTTGCAAAATACTGTTTTACCGAATGGTACTGTATTAAATATTACTGTTTTACTGAACCGTAAGATACGGTTACTGTATTGTTGAGAAAGAAGGTAAACTACAGTTTTGCTACTATACTAGCATGTGTTTTAACTGTACTGACAGAAAGCACTGTTTTATTACTGAACTATCACGTGTTTTAAATTATACTGAAGTGAAAAGAAATAAGTGCTTTACTCTGTGAAAACGAAAATTATATCGTTTTGAGAACAAGGAATATAATACTCTCTACAGTTGCTTCTAGGTTCCGGAACAAGACAGGTATTTCAAAATACTTGCCTTACTCTATCCGGATCCCTAGCCGACTGTAGTATCATTCCTACATGTGAGCCTAGAGCCAGCTAGGAAGATTTAAAGAAAGTGAAAAATTATTTCAGCATATAGATAGCTAAATATCAAGTGTTGCATATAACTCTCTTACTGAGCCGTGGTTTGCTCACCCCTTAATATTAACATTTCAGATTTTCGAGGACTGAAAGATTTGACATCTGAGGATTACGAGCTGCGCATTTGGAGACATTGCGACAGCTTGATTTTTGACATGAGGTACGATCATTTATTTTTTGTATTTAGACTTACTTTCAGTACTACTTTCTTGAGCATTAAAATAGGGGATGTAATTAATAATATAAATTTTATATTTAACAGTTAAATGAATATGAAAAGTGAAGTATCACAGACAGCCCAACCGGATAAGTTGTGTAGAAAAACGTGAAAAATGTGGTCATGGGATGTGACATTGTAGGGGTGCTATAACCTTCCCTACATGTAAATCAACTCCCAAACCTAAATTTTAAAAATGCATGCGAAAACCTAACTTAGGATCTTTTTAGGAAGATAGAAACAAATAGGTGACCAATCACACGTAGATAAAAAAAGATGGATGGTGATTCCATTTCTTTAATGTCTAGCGACCTAGTCCTAGGAAACATTATCACAGGTAGTTTTGCCCTTCTCCCCTCTTTTTACTTTTTTTTTCAATTTTTACATTTAAATTAATAAATAATTTAAATATAATGCATAAATAGTTATTTTTATTATCAAATAAATTATAGATAAAAAATAAATATTTTTATAATTAAGTTATTAACCAAAATAAATAATTATATAAATAATAAACTAAATAAATATTAATAATTTTATTTCGAGATGTATAAATGTATTATTATTTTTCAAATAAAATTATATTATTTATTAAAAAAATTATAATTTGATAAATATAATTTGAGTAATTTTTTATCATATCTTAATTTTGCAAATATCAAATATATACTATAAATTTTATTTTATAAAATTTTAATGTCCTTGATAGTCATTTTATTTTCTCATTACATACGAATTCATTGCTACTGTTGCATTTGCATTTAAATACATATCCTATCACCGAATTTGATCCTATTACTACAGTATTCAATCTCACCACTATAGTTATTATTCTCACTACCATCTTTGTTTTTAATCCCACTAGAGCCAGTTTCATTGTTGGTCCAAATAGACCCTATGTCATTGTCCACCTAAACCAAATCTAACTTAATAATTTTAAATAATAAATTTAATTAGATTAGATAAAATTCTATTTAATTTCATTTGATAAAGTGAGAGGACTTACTTAATAGATTTCAATTTAATATCATTAAAATTATTATTTTAAAAAAGATGATAGCTGGCATTTAATAATTTATTAGAATTTTAAATAAATATTATCGTTTATTTAGAAATTAGTTTAAAATATTAAACTTATCATTTTTTTTGTTACACTTATCATTTATGTATCATTTATTTATAAGAAACATCTTTGTTATTTTTATTAAAAATAATATATTTGTCAAAATAAAATAATAAATAAATTTTAAAAAAGTAAAAAACCAGAACAAAATCAGTCCAAGATCGAAACCCAAGTTTTGGTTCAATGGATTGATTTGGTTCCTCCTATCATTCATATGGATCGAAAATAGAACTAGTCTAAATCAAAATTGATTTAAACAATTTTAATTTAAAATTGGGCTGGAATCGATACAATTCGACCCGGAACCGAATTGATCTGACCCATTATCATGTCTAGTTGTGAGGAGTAGAATCACTTGCTGTAATGACCTTGGAAGCGGATTTTTGGGCTAATTATTTTCTTTACTTATGTGATTTGTCACTGTGCAGTGTAGATCCTAACTATCAAGTAAGGTTTTACTCGATTCAATTTAAGGCTATTTGCCTAAGGTCCTATACAAAATACCTCATGATGTGTGCCCTTACTATTATACGAAGATCGTGGTTCTTTAATTTATTTATTTAACACACTAAACTATAAGTTGGTGATTCCTTTAACCTATTAATCATGCATAATTTCTTTCCATATTCCATAATGTATTAGGCACCATTTACTAACATTAATCTTATATGTATATTTCACAAGTTAACAACATAAGGTTTACATCCACAAGTTCTTTAATTTAGATTTCTAACTTACATTCCGACTTACATTACCGTGTACGTATATGTCTGAAAATATAAATGAATATAAACACAGAGATAAAGTCAAGCTTCAAAGAATATGTCTACTCCAACTAGTCCTCGCTCCTACGTGAATTTAACGAAGAAAATCTGTAAAGTGGTAATAGAGGGGGGTGAGCTAAAGCCTAGTAAATAATATACATAAATAATAATTAGGTTCATATCATATTAATATATACATGTATAATGCATAAAAACTAATTTACATGAAATAGGAAATGCATCATGAAATTATGATATGCATTCCTAACTTTTCCATGTTTGTCACCATCTCCACAATCCATATTACACAAAACCAATAGTAATTCCTTAAATTCGTTTCTTTTCCATATCCATACTACATAGGGCTAGGGTTTAAGGGGTATCAATCTGAAGGATGCTTTAGAACACTTTATTTTCACAATCAAGTAATATCAATTCATTGAATACATATGTTATGCATAAAACGAATGCATTAAAATCAATGTTTCAATATAAAATTAAAGAAAACTTAAACTTTTCATATAATCGCTATTTATACAAAGCATAAAATATTTATGCAATAATTTAGTAAATCACAAGTTTAGTGTTCTCAAAACAATATCATTTCGGAGATCCCATATGAAAACATATATATATATATATCAATAATGATATCATGAGACAAATCCCTAATTTAGATAACAATATGCCTCAAGGCATCCCATAGTAGCTAATCGTGGTCAATTAACCATTTTAGGATACTATCTATGATCATAGATCTTCCCAATGCCACTATACAACTGGCAACTGGTGTAATAAGTCTCGACTAGTTGTCGAATACTATCTCTGCCATCAAACAATCCTCCATCACAATACTACCCTTGAAATCACCCACCTCCTAAGCACCAACATGCCATATATGCAGTAATACATTAGGATACCTTATGTTTGAAAACAGTTTATTCCATGAGACAGCCTTAAAATATATTTGATATGATCCAACATTAAAATCCCAAAATGAATTATCACAATTAGAACACTATGGGTATATGTATATAAATTCCATAAAAGAATAACAATGTCTTCAATATCATGGCTATCATTAAAATGCATTTATTTCATCATATCAATAAAAGATTAATGTATTCTTTTTAAACAATGCATACACTTTAAAAATATGGATCTCAGACATTAATAATTGTATGCCATGTAGAGTGATTAAAATGCATACTTAGTATGACTTATATTACTATCATGCACACTTAAGATAACATCTTATCTTATGCCTAAGGTGGTCTCACAACTTAATCTCTTTATAGGAATATTATAAGTGTAATCATATATCATTATTCATTTCATTTAAATCACCAAACTGTCTTAATTTTATCACTCTATGCCATGTGCATCATTGTATTACATTGCAACAACTACTCCTATGAATTTCTTCTCATGGCAACAACACCATTGAATTCTCCTATAAGTACAGAATTCCTTTAATTAATCATGATGTATGTATAATTATCTTGTAGATATCACTAGACATCGTTTACTACTCAAGCTTATTACTGTGGTCAAAGTTCCTTCCTTATCTTAGTAATCCTTCTAATGTTCCACATTAACCTATACATAAATTATATATTATATGCTATAATTATTTTACTCCAATATCATCCACAAAGATTCATGATCAATTTATATGTCCCATATGTACTAATGTCATTTTACAATTCCAAACCATTTCTATAATTCACCATAGCGTATAATATCATTCTTGATCCATCCATATGATACTAACATGACATTTGTATACATATCCCTTACACACAGACATAATTAATCCTCAAACTTAATTATTTTCATGATAATTACACCATAGCTAAAAATCATTCTTGCATGGTCATTTGGTAATTCTTTTTTTTCTTAATATTAATTTTCCACCATCCTCCTTCATCATTATATACCATGTACCAATATAAATTTCCTCACACATCATTATAAATCCATACCTCAAAATTCATGAATAATTTATCACATTTTAATATCATAGCCCAATATCACAAACACTTCACCACATCCAGCCCATCATATATTATTACAATGAGAAACCAATTTATTTCTTAACAATATGACACTAACTATTGTTATGGATATCACTTACCAATGCCACAAAACAATATTACACTAATCATATTTATTTACATCACATACCATAAGTACACCAATCCTTGACCTAATGCACCAACACCACCATTCCTTGTGTTATTCTATAATCACATACAACACATAACTTACACTTTGTATAACCATAAAACCTTATGGATCTAATTTAATTAAATTATTCCACTAGGGTTCCACACTAAGGAAGTACCTT
This sequence comes from Heritiera fomes, assembly GCA_032173925.1. Taxonomy (NCBI): domain Eukaryota; kingdom Viridiplantae; phylum Streptophyta; class Magnoliopsida; order Malvales; family Malvaceae; genus Heritiera; species Heritiera fomes. The sequence goes on along the minus strand of JAPDPM010000002.1, from coordinate 8,744,928 downwards.
ATCATCATCATAACCTCCATATATTCATATATTTATATCAATTTTACACTTAAATTCATCACAACAATCACATAAGTTAAGATCAAGCTAAAGAGAAGCTGTTGACCCTTAGAAACCCCTTTTCTTTGACAAATTTTCTCTTCACTCTCCAGCCAATAATTCTACACTTTGGCACCATAATAACACTAATAAATCATCCCTCTAACACATATATTTAACTTGGAATTAATAGAAATGGTTGGATCCACCTTACCCTTGAAAAATTAGACCTTCCCTGTTTTTGGTACCTTGTTTCGGTTTTACCTTGTAGCTATTGTTTGCTGCTGTTTCCAGTAGCAATCTATGGTGTTTAAAAGAGCAAAGTGGTTGTTTAGGAAGGTGACTATATCGGGTGTAAGTCTCTCTTTCCTTCAACTTCTTTTTCTTCGTCTTTTCCCCTCCTTTTCTTCCCCTAGCTCATAGTTTTTATTGCTCTGCATTGATTTGTTTTCAACAGATAAAAGGATGCCTTGGCTTTTGTTTCCAGCCAATAAAATGATGGTTGTTAGCTTATTATTATCTCTAGGCATATATTTATTTGTTTACTACATTTCTAGCCAATTATACGTGGATTTGGTGTTGATATTTCTTCTCCCTTCTTTAGTCTTCCTCGTGAATCTTCTTGTTTTCCTTTTTTTTTTCTTTTTGCTCGGCAAAAGGATTAATTTTATTAGATGAAAGCATGATAACATCAGAAAAGTGCCTGTGAGAACAGGGTCCAAAAACAGAACACAAGCAGAAGTGCTGACAAATGAGTCTAAAGCAAAAGATCCAAAAAATCGTTGCTGCCTATTCTAAGAGCAGATAAAGCTAACACTAAGAAATGCTTCTACAACTTCACAAGGATTTTGCAGAAAATAGCTACCAAGATGCAAAAAAAAAAGTCATGTCTGTCCACTCCCATTTTCGCTAGAGCATTTGCAAAAGAATTGGATTCTCTGAAGATGTGAACGAGCTTAATTCTCCTAATAATATTCCACAGACGATCTATTTCATTAAACTCTTTCCATTCACTCCAAGGTCTCATTTCCTTGTTCAGAACCCAAGAAACAGCAACCTTTGAATCAGATTCAATGATCAAGTCACATTTCCTAAACCATCTTGAAGAAGAGAAAACCTGCAAAGCAAATTTGATTGCGATGACTTCTGCAATGTTAGAATCTTTGATCCCAAGTAGCCCAAAAAATAGTCCTAAAACAACACCATTTGAATCTCAAAGGACACCTCCACAACCTGCTGGTCCTGGCTTTCCTCTTTCTGCTCCATCAACATTGAATTTAAGAACATTTTCATACGGATTTTGCCAAATAGATCCTGCTCTGGAGACACGAACTCTATGTGGTTCTGAAATTTGTTTGGGGTCATTCCACCAAGAATGATCTCTAATTCCACTGCTCCCTTCAATGGCTTTAATCCATAATAGTGATCTTCGCTTAATTAACAAAAAAATTTCATCCTCATCACAAATCTTACTGTTGTAAACACCCTCATTTCTTGCTAACCATAATGACCACAAAACCGAGTCGCATACCGCAAGCCATCTCTTTTTCAGATTATCCCTGAGAAAAAATGTGAAATCCCCAATTTTCTGTAATTTTCCTATGCTTGTATAGTTTTTCAACTTGGATTAATGGAATTAATATGAATTTCTGATTTTATAAATGATGCATGGGACATAGAGGGAATTAAGGCAATTGATGGTCAAACAATCAAAGGTCAAAGGGTCAGAGGAGGTGGTCAATGGCTGAGATGATGAGCATGCATTAATGGGCATTAAATGAACTAACATGACTCATCATCATCATCTCTTGCACCCCACGACACAGCCCATCTTCCTCTCCCTCTCGTTGCTTCCATTTTCCCTAAGTGTTCATTTCATCTCCCTTGACAAACCACTATCTCAAGCCATCGATTTGTTAAGCTTCTCTAACGAAAAACGATCCTTGTCGATAGCTTAACCTACACCTTTAATATGAAAGCTTGAATCCAAGTGAGTAAGGAGATCTAAAATCCTGAAATTTTGGTGAATTGCTAAGGTAAGAAAGTAAATGGTTTTTGTTGATTTTGTTGAGGATTTGGAGTTGTATAGAGTTGGTTTAGTATGTTTATTTGGTTTTGATTGTCATGATGTCTACAGCTTGGAGAAGTAAAGAAAAAGGACAAGTGTTGGTGCAACCAACTTGTGGATTAATCTCGATTGAGATAAGGAATTTATGTAACGGACGTAGGGTGACTATGTCCGCATGCTTTTAACTATTTTAACTGTTTTGGAGAGAAACAACGGTTGCTTGAAGTGTAGGAAAAAGGGGACAATTTGGGTCATACTCCTAGTACCAATTAGGCTAGGAGCAGCCGACTGTCTTAATTAGCAGCCGACTGCCTAGAGACATCCAACACGCTGTTTTTCGAAAACCGACTCAAATCAGTCGACTGCCAAGGGATCCAGTCGACTGCTATTTTCCAGAAACCATTCTGTTTCAAACCAGTCGACTGCTAAGGGAGCCAGTCGACTGCTATTTGTCCAGAAGCATTCTGTTTCAAAACCAGCCGACTGCCAAGGGGGCCAGTCGACTGCTAATTCTCGGGAAACATTCTATTTCAAAAACAGTCGACTGCTATTTGGGACCAGTCAACTGCCCTAATTATATTTTGAAAAAAATAAAATAATTGAATTTCAAAAAGGGAAAGAAATTCAATGAGGCCAAACGTGGTGTAGCAGTCGACTGCCATATATGACCAGTCGACTGCCTATTTGAAAGAAAGGTTTTGAGAACCTGTTTTAAGGAAAGATATTCATACTTGTTTAAAAACTATTTGAATAAGGTTTTGGAGACTATGAATCTCTCAAAAGAGCATGCACATTAATTGTTACTTGTATTTGACTGAGGAGCTCTAGTCCAGCCCTCAGACCTGCAGTACGGCACCTGACTAGTGAAACTGTGGGCTATAGACAATGGCCATGAGTCTCTTATTTGATTCGGCTTTGGGGAGGATCCCTGGCCCATACGTGGGTACGTCATTTATTTGATATCTCTCAGGATTATCCCTTACGGGATATATTTGCGGTATCCTCATGAGATCCTTATATTGGATTATCCCTTACGGGATATATTTGCTGTATCCATTATCTCTCTGGATTATCCCTATGGGATATATTTGCGGTATCCATGATGAGAATTACTTGGTGCATGAATCTGTTGGATATAATTGTCTCCCATATATTTGAAAATAATTGTATTTGCCTACTTGATTTCACGTGATTTGAGATCCGTGGAAATATTTGAAAATATGTGGTTTACTTGTACTTGACATTTGCGAAGGATGTATATATGGTATATGCTTTATAATGGTTTTTACATGACATTATAGAGCCCAGCAGGAAAACTGCATATAGTGATATAGTACGCTTTTTTACATAAGTTTCTTACTGAGCGTAAACTCACTCCTTTACAACTATTTTTCATACAGATTACTTGAAGTAATTCCGCTCCGGATAGAGGAGCATCTTTTGGGATTTTGAGATACCTTCGGGGCACGCTTCCTACTTATCCCGTGAAGGTATATTTAGTCGGCCGTTACTTCGGCTAATGTACAGTACGTTACTACAGTTTTGTATATGTGGGGAATTAGGTTGTCTGAATATTTGAGATCCTGATGTATATAACACATGTTTATAAATGAAAAATTTTATGCATGTGAAATTAGATATTATACTCTGATAAAAATGCCTAAAGCATCCAGTAAGGTAGGTTGACATCGGATAAACTAGTCGATTTATTTGTTAATTGAAGTAATGGTTAGTTGTTATTTGGTTAGTGACGAGGACGTCACAGATTGGTATCAGAGCAGATTCGACTGAAGTTTGTCGATGTCAATAAGCTAGAATTAGAGAAATTCCCCATTGTACTGTACTAGCTTACTTGATTTTGAGTGGTATAACGGTTTAAGGTTATACTAAATGATGTTATTTGATCATGATCTTAACAGAATGAGTACTCGAAGGAGGGGTACTAGACGAGGACGAGGACGGGGTCGTGATGAACCGCCCCCAACACAGTCTTCTCCTCCATCTCCACCGCATAGCCTGAATATGAGGCTAGCTAAAATGGAGAAACATATGGAAAACATGGCCGCAATGTTCAATCAGTTTATGTCTAATTTTCCGAACATGGCCGCTAATGCACCGGCAGTTACCCCTACAGTACCTCCTACTCCGGTGGTACAACCCCCACCAGTCTTAGCTAATGAGAGGCGCGATCCTACGGCTTACTGCAGTGTGGCACTGATAAAGGAGTTTAAGAAGCTGGATCCGCCAAAATTCAAAGGGGACAGTGACCCATTGACCGCGAAAAATTGGATGAAAGCGGTTACCAAGGCGTTTGGGTACTTGGCATGTACAGAAAAAGAAAAGGTAGGATTGGCCGCCTACTTGCTGGTGGATGAGGCCGAACCATGGTGGCAGGCTACTCAGACAGCATTAGAAGCTAAGCATACTGAAGTGACATGGGATAGATTTGTGGAAGCTTTTAATGAACAATATGTCCCACGTACTGCTCAGAGGAGATTACAGGTTGAATTTTTGAACTTGACTCAGGGAAGTATGACGGTTAGCCAATATGAGTCGAAGTTCATTACATTGAGCAGATTTGATCTTGAAGTACTGAGAAGAGAGGATCATAAGACCTACAGATTCATGGAGGGATTGAGACCTTCCATTAGGTCTAAGCTATATCCATTGGACATCACTACCTATGGAAAGGCAGTCCGTAAGGCTCAACTATGTGAGCAGGACTATGAGTTTCATCAGGCAGACTTCCGAGCGAGGAATAAGGGTAAAGAACCTATGAAGCGGAAGTCAGATGAGAAGGCCTCGAGGGATAGATATCCATCTAGGAGGAATAGGCCTTATGATAAAGCCTCGACAGGTAAGCAAGTCCATTATACGAAAATAAAGTGTTAATTGAATAATTTCATGGAATTATGTTAAATAGGAGTTATGATGATTATGATACAGGAACTCCTAGATCTACCGGGATCAAAATAAGTGATGAAAGATCCCAACATCCAGTTGGTAGTACCGCTAGCTCACCGAGGAGTATGATGCCGAAGTGTGTGCAATGCGGGAAATTTCATGGAGCACAGCCTTGCCGGTTGGCGAGTGGGGCGTGCTATTGGTGTGGTGAACAGGGACATAGAATTAAAGATTGTCCCAAGATAAATCAGAGGGCACCTGAAGAGTCAGAAAAGGCCCCTCAATCACAATCTAAGACCACACAACCCCAGCGCAAGGCCACAGCGGCAGAGAAAGGAAAGGCACCAGTGACTCAGGGACGGGTATTCGCCATCGACAAAGAGTCCACTGATGCTTCACCGAAGATGATTCAGGGTAAGATTTACCTTAATGATACATATGTCCTTGCTTTATTTGATCCAGGCTCTACGCACTCTTTTATTTCCCCTATGGCTGCTAGGAGATTAAATGTTGAGCCTGAGCAGTTAGGAGGATTGCTACAAATAATTACTCCATTTAGGGAATCCCAAATGACGGACATAGTGTATCGTAATTGTAAGCTACGGGTAGGAGAAGGAGAGTCGATAGCTGACCTAATCCTATTAAATATGTCTGGATTTGATGTTATATTAGGAATGGATTGGTTAGCTGAGAATCATGTGATGATAGATTGTCATACTAAGAGTGTGATTTTCTCCTCTCCCGTTAGCTATGTTGTAAATTTTGCAAAGATGTAATGTAAAAGCATAATTACTTGCTTGGTTTAACTGAGATTTAATTGATAGAACATATTTGTAATGTGAAGGGTTTGTAGCACACGTGGTGGACGTAGATCAAAAACGTCCCACGCTTCACGAAATTCCAGTAGTTAAGGAATTTTCCGAGGTATTTCCGGATGATCTTCCAGGACTTCCTCCGGATAGGGAAGTGGAGTTCACTATCGATTTGGTGCCGGGGACGGAGCCCATTTCGAGATCTCCCTACCGGATGGCTTTGGTAGAATTGGAAGAACTGAAGAAGCAGCTTCAGGAGTTACTAGACAAGGGATTCATACGACCCAGCATATCCCCTTGGGGTGCTCCTGTGCTATTTGTTCGGAAGAAAGATGGTAGTATGCGATTGTGCATTGACTACTGATGGTTGAATAAGGTGACCATCAAGAACAAGTATCCTCTTCCCAGGATAGACGACCTCTTGGATCAGCTCAAGGGTGCACAAGTCTTTTCTAAGATAGACTTGAGGTCGGGATATCATCAATTGAAGATCCGAGATGAAGATATCCCTAAGACTGCATTCAGGACACGGTATGGCCATTATGAATTCTTGGTGATGCCGTTTGGATTAACCAATGCACCCGCAACATTCATGAATTTGATGAATGATGTGTTTAAACAATACCTAGACCAGTTTGTCATTGTCTTCATCGATGACATCTTGGTATACTCGAGGTCATGGGAAGAACATGAGCAGCATTTGAGGATTGTTTTGGAGACCCTCAAAGATCGAGGACTATATGCCAAGCTAAGTAAGTGTGATTTCGGGTTGAATCAGATCTCTTTTTTAGGTCATGTGATCAGTAAAGATGGAGTTTCAGTTGATCCATCAAAGATTGAATCGGTAGTCCAATGGGAGAGACCGAAGACGGTAACGGAGATTAGAAGTTTCTTGGGTTTAGCTGGCTACTATAGAAGATTTGTAGAGGGTTTCGCAAAGCTAGCTGCTCCATTGACGAGACTAACGCGCAAAGAGGTAAGGTATGAATGGAATGAAGCTTGTGAGCAAAGTTTTCAAGAGTTGAAGCGTAGATTAACGACTGCACCTGTCCTCACCATTCCTAGTGGTTCAGGAGGATTTACAGTATATAGTGATGCCTCAGGGCAAGGTTTGGGATGTGTGTTAATGCAGCATGGTAAGGTAGTAGCATATGGTTCTAGACAGTTAAAGGACCATGAGAAGAACTACCCTACTCATGATTTGGAGTTAGCTGCAGTAGTATTTGCCCTGAAGATATGGAGGCATTACTTATATGGTGAGAGATTTTAGATTTTTACGGATCATAAAAGTCTGAAATACTTGTTCTCTCAAAGAGAATTGAACATGACGCAAAGAAGATGGCTCGAGCTTCTAAAAGATTATGATTGTGAGATCATGTATCACCCGGGGAAAGCAAATGTGGTGGCGGATGCTTTGAGCCGGAAGCATGTAAGTATGGTGTCTTATATGATGATAAAAGAGCATGAACTAATTGAGCAATTTGCAAGCCTCACCCTTGATGTTATGACTTATGGGCAATTCGGAATGACAGCTAGTTTGAGGATTGAGCCGGAGTTAAGGGACAGAATCCGAATTGCTCAAAAGGAAGATGATAAATGCATTGAGGCTATGAATCAGATGCAGTCAGGTATGACCTCAGAATTTGATGTTAGTAGTGATGGAATTTTGAGGTTTAAGAGTCGTATATGTGTTCCTAATGATGACGAATTGAAGAAATTGATCTTGACTGAAGCACATGCCACTAAATACACGTTGCATCCAGGAAGCACGGAGATGTATCATAATCTTCGCAAAGTGTATTGGTGGAATGGCATGAAGAAAGACATAGCTGAGTTTGTGGCGAAATATCTCACATGTCAACAGGTTAAGGTAGAGCATCAAAAGCCAGCAGGACTATTGCACCCTTTGCCTATACCTATGTGGAAGTGGGAACACATTACGATGGACTTTATTATGGGATTGCCCAGAACCAAGAGGAATCATGATGGTATTTGGGTGATAGTGGATAGATTGACGAAGTCAGCTCACTTCCTACCTATGAAGTCTACAGATACACTTAGCGCTTTGGCAGACTTATACGTGAGAGAAGTCGTTAGACTACACGGTGTTCCAGTGAGCATCATATCGGATAGAGATTCCAGGTTTACTTCCCACTTTTGGGAACATTTTCAGGAAGCCATGGGATCTCAGCTGAATTTTAGCACAGCTTTTCATCCGCAGACTGATGGGCAGTCTGAGCGCACTATTCAGATGCTCGAGAATATGTTGAGAGCTTGTGCTTTGGATTTTAAAGGCTCATGGGACGACCATCTGCCATTGGCTGAGTTTGCTTATAATAATAGCTATCATGCAAGCATCGGGATGGCACCATACGAGGCCTTGTATGGAAGACGGTGTCGATCACCGATTGGGTGGGAAGAAGTGGGCGAGCGTAAGTTATTGGCTCCAGATTTAGTCGAGCAAGCCTCTGAGGATATTAAACTGATTTGTCAAAGACTTAAGACAGCTCAGAGTCGAAAAAAGAGCTATGCAGATGCTCGACGAAGGCCACTTGAGTTTTTGGTTGGAGACTATGTGTTTTTGAAAGTCTCTCCATCCAAAGGGATCATGAGATTTGGCCGACGAGGTAAACTGAGTCCTCGCTACATCGGACCATTTGAGATTCTAGATCGTGTTGGAGATGTGGCCTATAGATTGGCATTACCTCCGGAGCTATCGGGAGTGCACAATGTGTTTCATGTATCGATGCTTCGGAAGTATAATCCGGATCCATCTCATGTCATTGAATATGAACCCTTGGAGATTCAAGAAGACATGAGTTATGTGGAGAAACCGATTCGGATTTTGGATAGGAAAGATAAGGTGTTGAGATCAAAGACGATCCCTCTAGTGAAAGTTCTTTGGCAATACCATACTACAGAAGAAGCTACTTGGGAACTAGAGAACTTGATGAGAGAGAAGTACCCGGAATTGTTTAAGACATAACCTTATTTGAATTTGGGGGACCAAATTCTCTAAGGTGGGGAGAATGTGAAATCCCCAATTTTCTGTAATTTTCCTATGCTTGTATAGTTTTTCAACTTGGATTAATGGAATTAATATGAATTTCTGATTTTATAAATGATGCATGGGACATAGAGGGAATTAAGGCAATTGATGGTCAAACAATCAAAGGTCAAAGGGTCAAAGGAGGTGGTCAATGGCTGAGATGATGAGCATGCATTAATGGGCATTAAATGAACTAACATGACTCATCATCATCATCTCTTGCACCCCACGACACAGCCCATCTTCCTCTCCCTCTCGTTGCTTCCATTTTCCCTAAGTGTTCATTTCATCTCCCTTGACAAACCACTATCTCAAGCCATCGATTTGTTAAGCTTCTCTAACGAAAAACGATCCTTGTCGATAGCTTAACCTACACCTTTAATATGAAAGCTTGAATCCAAGTGAGTAAGGAGATCTAAAATCCTGAAATTTTGGTGAATTGCTAAGGTAAGAAAGTAAATGGTTTTTGTTGATTTTGTTGAGGATTTGGAGTTGTATAGAGTTGGTTTAGTATGTTTATTTGGTTTTGATTGTCATGATGTCTACAGCTTGGAGAAGTAAAGAAAAAGGACAAGTGTTGGTGCAACCAACTTGTGGATTTATCTCGATTGAGGTAAGGAATTTATGTAACGGATGTAGGGTGACTATGTCCGCATGCTTTTAACTATTTTAACTGTTTTGGAGAGAAACAACGGTTGCTTGAAGTGTAGGAAAAAGGGGACAATTTGGGTCATACTCCTAGTACCAATTAGGCTAGGAGCAGTCGACTGCCTTAATTAGCAGCCGACTGCCTAGAGACATCCAAAACGCCGTTTTTCGAAAACCGACTCAAACCAGTCGACTGCCAAGGGATCTAGTCGACTGCTATTTTCCAGAAACCATTCTGTTTCAAACCAGTCAACTGCTAAGGGAGCCAGTCGACTGCTATTTGTCCAGAAGCATTCTGTTTCAAAACCAGTCGACTGCCAAGGGGGCCAGTCGACTGCTAATTCTCGGGAAACATTCTGTTTCAAAAACAGTCGACTGCTATTTGGGACCAGTCGACTGCCCTAATTGTATTTTGAAAAAAAATAAAATAATTGAATTTCAAAAAGGGAAAGAAATTCAATGAGGCCAAACGTGGTGTAGCAGTCGACTGCCATATATGACCAGTCGACTGCCTATTTGAAAGAAAGGTTTTGAGAACCTGTTTTAAGGAAAGATATTCATACTTGTTTAAAACCTATTTGAATAAGGTTTTGGAGACTATGAATCTCTCAAAAGAGCATGCACATTAATTGTTACTTGTATTTGATTGAGGAGCTCTAGTCCAGCCCTCAGACCCGCAGCACGGCACCTGACTAGTGAAACTGTGGGCTATAGACAATGGCCACGAGTCTCTTATTTGATTCGACTTTGGGGAGGATCCCTAGCCCATACGTGGGTACGCCATTTATTTGATATCTCTCAGGATTATCCCTTACGGGATATATTTGCTGTATCCATTATCTCTCTGGATTATCCCTATGGGATATATTTGCGGTATCCATGATGAGAATTACTTGGTGCATGAATCTGTTGGATATAATTGTCTCCCATCTATTTGAAAATAATTGTATTTGCCTACTTGATTTCACGTGATTTGAGATCCGTGGAAATATTTGAAAATATGTGGTTTACTTGTACTTGACATTTGCGAAGGATGTATATATGGTATATGCTTTATAATGGTTTTTACATGACATTATAGAGCCCAGCAGGAAAACTGCATATAGTGATATAGTACGCTCTTTTACATAAGTTTCTTACTGAGCGTAAACTCACTCCTTTACAACTATTTTTCATACAGATTACTTGAAGTAATTCCGCTCCGGATAGAGGAGCATCTTTTGGGATTTTGAGATACCTTCGGGGCACGCTTCCTACTTATCCCGTGAAGGTATATTTAGTCGGCCGTTACTTCGGCTAATGTACAGTACGATACTACAGTTTTGTATATGTGGGGAATTAGGTTGTCTGAATATTTGAGATCCTGATGTATATGACACATGTTTATAAATGAAAAATTTTATGCATGTGAAATTAGATATTATACTCTGATAAAAATGCCTAAAGCATCCAGTAAGGTAGGTTGACATCGGATAAACTAGTCGATTTATTTGTTAATTGAAGTAATGGTTAGTTGTTATTTGGTTAGTGACGAGGACGTCACAAAAAATCTTTCACATTGATAAATCATGTTCTCCACCGAGTTTGATATAAGCCAACACAAACCCCACCACCTCATGATTTTGCACCATAGATTCCATGAGAACTTACAAAGTAATAATACATTAGAATAGTCCTCTTCCATTTTACCACACCCAATACAGCATAACTCATTATCCTCCAATGGTACACCTCTAGCCTTTAAAAAGTTCTTTGTAGGTAATCTTTCCAAAATAGCCAGCCATAGAAAGCTTTTTACTTTGGGAGGAATGATATAAGACTAGATAGAGAAGTTAACTTTTTGATCCTCATTGAGCCCCTTACAATCCAAGAATGAGGAAAATTTCTTAACATAAAATGACCCAGCTTGATCTAATTCCCAAATGAGCTTGTCTTTCATACCATCCACTAAGTGAACTTCATTCACCATTTTATTAAGGGAATTCAAAGCTTCCTTTTCCCATTCAAATAAATTCCTTCTAAACTGAAAATTCCACGCCCCATTTTCATCCCTTAATTCAGCCACCTTGGTTTCCTTATCGTTTGATAAGGAGAATAGTCTTGGGAAAACATTCATTAGAGGTTGATCCAATAACCACTTATCAAGCCAAAAAAATATATCACAACCATCCCCAATCGTCCACCTACACCCATTACAGCCAATAATTCCGTCCACTCCCTCCACTTCTTTGATGTCCACAACATTTCTCCAGACAATAGACATTCTTTCTTTGTGTGATTTCGCTGGTACCCAATCTATAATGCCTCTTCCATATTTCTCCAAAATCAGCCTTCTCCATAATGCTTCCTTTTGAACATTGTATCTCCACTACCATTTCCCTAATAATGCTATATATTTTGCAGCTAAATTTTGGATTCCTAAACCCCCAAATCTTTTGGGTCTACAAACAACCTCCCATTTAACCTTTGAAATCTTCCTCTAGTCCAATCTCCCTCCCCGTAAAAATAATCTCCTCAAGTGATCAATTTTCCTTATAACTCCAACTAGGGCTTTAAAAACAGAGAGGTAATACACGGGTAATGAGCTGAGAACTGAATTTATTAAAGTTATCCTACCACCCATAGATAAATATTTCCTTTGCCACAATGCAAGCCTGTCCTTTATTCTATCAATAATAGGGTCCCATGTCTTCAATCTATTCAGGTTTGCACCAATAAGAACACCTAAGTAAGTGAAAGGGAGCTTTTTCATCTCACATCCAAGAGAAACCAATAAGTCTTTCGAAATCTTCATCAATAACAACAGGGAAAATTTTGGACTTAGCAAAATTAATCTTCAGCCTTGAGAGCAATTCAAACCATCTAAGAATCCTTCTATCATTGACACATTGCCAAACCTCAGCCTCTACAATTTCTTTAGTCGATGTCTTTGACTTTCGTGTGTTACTTTCAGCCTATACTAAGCTTAGTTAGTAGTCTAATGTCCTCCTTTTTCATTTGGAAATTTTTTAGTCAAAGTTTCCAATCAATAACAAGAAAGTTTGGTGAGATATTGTCTCAATTCATGAAGAAAACCAATTCACTCTTCTTGTGCAGGAGTTTTCAAGCATTTAGGCTTCTTCATGAAGCCTTCATATATTCCCGCTTAGATATATTCCTATTGGTCCTAAATTTTATTTTTTGATTTAATATACAAATTTTACTTGGTGAGAATTATATCTAATTTTCTTGGTTGTGATTTAATTTAGTTTACCTTGTTGAAATTTAATTATCTTACATGAATAAAATTAAATGGATTTTGCATGGTTAAATTTCATGTTAATAAAATACTACTCATTTCCATATTACTAATAAGAATATGGAAATTGTCCATAATATCCTCAATTCATTTTCCATCATTTTAACTCACATTTCTAATTATTTCATTGCACTTATAACCAACTTTAAAAAATTCACCGAGATCAATCCACAATGAATAACAATATGAGCCCTATATGGTTGGCAAGATCTTTGAGTAAACTTTTGAAAGCAATTTGAATCACCTAAATCGGAGTTCCCTATCAAAAATTATGCTCGACTCTTTACCGATTGCTCAGTTATAAAATTACTGCATGTTATGTGACTTTATGAATTTATTGGTATTGCCTCATAATGAATTAAAATATGAGCCTTACATGGATGAAAATATATTTAAGTTAGCTTTTCAACAAATTTTGAATTACCTTAATCGGAGTTTCCTACCAACTGTTATGGGTGGATCTTTGTAGATAGGTTAACTGGCATAATTTACTACACATAAGGTAACTTCATAGAATTTCTGGTATTAATCTATAAGGAACTAAAATGCGAGCCTTATGTGGTTGAAAGATAATTAATTTAGCCTTCTAGAAAATTTTACCGTTTATCATTTGGATTTTCTGATCAAGAATTATAGCCAAACCGCTACTAATTGATCATGAACTTTCCTGCCAAGGTGTTTAATGAAAGAATTTAAATCCATTAAATTCTTTTCCAATCATAAATCTTAAAAATCTAAATCCACATTGCTCATTTAACTTTCATGATTTCTAGATCCTCAAAATTTTTAATCCTTAATTTTCTTCCAATAATGCCTTTATGTACTTACTAGGAGTATGAAATTTGCGGTTATCACACTCTCTCACACACACACACACACACACACACACTCTCTCTCTCTCTCTCTCTCTCTCTTTATATATATAATTATTAATTTATCATTTTACCATAATAATATATAGTTAAAAATGACAAATCAAATCTATCAAGTTAAGTTTTAGTGGCTCGAATATTTTGTCGAATCTAGTTTAAAAAACTAAGCTCGATCGAATTTAAGCCAAATTTTAAATTTTTAAATTGAGTTGAGTTTGAATTTGATATTAAATTGTCTCGAATCGACTCCATTAAACCTCTAACCTCTGGTCACTTTTAAACACTAGCAAAAATGATTTTCTGGACCGTATTAAGGCAATCCTAATGCCTTAACATGGTTTGATTTGCATTAAAGGGAGGATAATCCCAGCGGCACGAGGATTCAGTGGTTGTTGGATTTTATATATATATATATATTTATATATATATATATATATATATATATGAGGAGGGATCCACTTACACATGTGTAAAACAAATTTGTTTTACACACTTTTATATCTTCATATAGGATTAATATTTTTACAAACTAACCGTTGGATTTAACAACCTACTCATATTTATTATGTATGTAAATTTTTGAATCAATCTGTTATTTCTATCATTTTAATCGAGAATAGTATTTTTTTCAATATATATCAACGATTGAAATTTTATTTTATGAAATATATAGTTAGACGTATTCGATTAATTTGAAATTTGGCATGCATGATCTATGTGAATAAAACATAAAATTCAACGGTCGGATTAAAAAATTATAAATCATATAAAAAGATATGAAAGTGTGTAAAACTAAATTTGTTTTACACATGTGTAAGTGGATCCCTCCTCTATATATATATATATATATATATATTATATTAGTTCCTTACCTCGTTACTTCATGCTATGCACGAATAGTTTATTTATATATTATTTTAGTTTTTATTATAAAAAACTTACCTATATTTAGAGAAAGATTAGTTCAGGTGTAATAGATTATCTGTGTTGAAAAATGTTGGGAGAAGTAAAGAAAAGGAAAAAAATGTAGGGAAGTAGAGAAGTTAATTTTGACTTATTTAATAATAACTTAGGTGTCATTTAAAGACAATATTCACGTACAGGTCGGCACATTTTATCAAGCTTGCTTGTTGTATCCTATGATATATTTGTATGATTCACAAATTTAAAATATTTTACATTCTTAATTCTCAAAACTTTAGTCTGTCTTCTCTGCCTTCACGAAAACAGCATCGAGTTTGTACTAAAGTATGTCGGAGTGTTCCTGATTTCCTGCGCCCTCTCTTTATTCCAATTGCCATAATTGGCGTTAAACCCATTAAATTTTCCTCTTCCTATTGTCATTTGGTACTCAAAACATGGATGAAAGTTTGAAAAGGGCTTCTAGGGAAGGAAATGTTAGTGAATTGTACAGACTAATTCAGGAAGATGGAAACGTCCTGAAGCGAATTGATAAAGTGGAGTTTATCGACACACCATTACACATAGCTGCAGCTGAAGGGTGCATTGATTTTGCCATGGAGATAATCAGCTTAAAGCCATTGTTTGCTAGGAAGCTAAACCAGCAAGGGTTGAGCCCCATTCACCTTGCAGTGGAAAAGGGGCGTAAAGAGCTGGTGCTACTTCTCATGGAAAATACTAAAGATATTGTCCGTGTGAAAGGAAAGAAGGGTGAGACTCCTTTGCATTATGTGATAACAAGAGAAGAAAATCCTCTAGTACTCTTGCCCAGATTTTTAGAGGATTCTCCAAAATGTATCCGAGATCTGACAACTGAAAACCAGACTGCTTTGCATATTGCAACGAGAAACAATAAAGAAGAAGTTCTTAAAATCCTATGCAAGACGCTTAGGAAGACTGACTATTGTCAAGATGTGGTGAATCAGAAAGACAGAAATGGCGACACTGCTTTGCACATAGCTGTGAGCCAAAATAGTCAGAAGGTTTGACTCATCCACTTTATTTAACTTTAATTTTTGTAAAAGATGAATTATTTTCAGATTGTATTTCACGGTTAACCCATTGTTGCTTTCTTATCTCATACTTTCAATTAATTAAACAGATGATCAAATTACTACTGAAATGTAAGGCTGACAAATATGCGACCAATCAGGTTGGTTCAACGGCACTGGATGTTGCGCAGCAACTTAATAACAAAGAAAGCATTAGTATTCTGCGTGGTTCCTTTAGTCCAAGAGCTTCAGCCTTTAAATATAAGTTTCAGAAACAAATTCTCAAGTATGTGAGAAATGCATCAGCAATTATTTTTCATGACATGGATAGTATATCAAGTGATGATCGTAATGCCTTACTAGTAATTCTAGGATTGCTTCTAACAACAACCTACCAAACCAGTCTTAGCCCGCCTGGTAGTGTTTGGCAAGGTGACAGTTCCTCAACCTCCACCATCAGTACTAAAAGATATAATGAAAAAAGACCGGGGACATCAGTCCTGGATGGAAAGGATTTTGTTGCATTCTATATTGTAACGTATACTGTCTTTATAGCAACGTTTTTCCTAACACTAGGCCTTCTTAAACCTTTTCCCCGTGGTTTTAGGACTGCTCTTCAAGTACTACTTGCATTTCTTGCAATCTGCTTCGACAGATCAATAAATCTCATAGCTTCAACCGAATTAGAACTTAAAATTCTCCATGGATTCTCATTTTCCCTTTTTATTTTAATGATGCTTATGTGTATTGCTTACCGGGTCTCAAAAATTAGCGTTTTTGTTCTAGGATTCTCGTTATTGCTTAGGTATTCAAATAAGAGTGCCCTTGAGGACGCAGTAGGAGTCATCAGAGGATGTGTAGTTCTAGGATGCTTGTTATTCGTTTTTCTATACGACGAATTCTGGAAAGGAACCATTTTAGTTGCAGGATTTGGTATAGTGGATGGTATTTATAATCAAGTCTGGAGAGAGACCATTATACTCATAGGATACTGGTTCTTCCTTGGTCTATGTCGATTCTGCATAAAGCGGTGGCAAAAACGTCGTAGGGCGTGAGGAGTTTATCGCCAACATACTATGTAAGGTGCCCCCTCCAAATGGCGCCATGGTGTTGAAATTTGTATCTTATTTTTTGAGTGGAAAATTTTGCATTATTATTGAATTAAATGTGTGGATGTAAGTGCATGATGTTTTGATAATAAAAAGCAAAAGAAAAAATGGCTTTGTGCTTAAGGCTCACGGCATCGGTGGTAACCGTCCATTTTGAATTGGACTTTCTTTAGTACACATTGATGATGGTGGGGTTGCATACTGGAATTCTTCTAGCTATTGTGCTCTGCTTTACCTGTTTCCCAGCTCACTCTCTTTAGCCAAAGCTGACACACTTATCCATCTTATCTGTATATCTCCTCTTAACTTTTGTGGCTCTATTCAATAAAATGTACCATTCCCCAACCCCACTCCCTGACTCTTCGCTCCATTGAAAACTACTTGGATAACGTTTGGTTGAATGGAACCCTGATTCCGTTCCATTTGTGTTCCAAATGCATTGTTTAATTCAGTTGAAACCATTTAATTCCGCGCTCAAGGACTTGATTATTTACTTTTCTGTGCTTTTTTCCCCTCTCCTTTGCTTCTTCCAAATCTATTTACAGAAATTATAGAGAGTTCAAACTTGATTTCTCTGCAAATTACCCTATTTGAATTACAGAGTTCTTCCAGACTTTGACATTACAAGCAAGGGCCGTAGCAAAGCCAATTTAGTGGATCACTTGACTCTATTGAAATTTAGAGCTTTATACATATTAGGGTAATTTTAAAATTGATCTCACTAAAAAAAATTTAAAAGGTCAAAAAAATTATATAAAAAATTTTGAACATCAAATTATAGTTTTTTTAATAATACAATTTTATTAGAAGTTGAAATCATATTCAACATATTATACTTCATGAACATATAATTATGAAAATCGTTTTATCAAAACTAATTAAATTAGAAAATAACTATAACTAACTAAACTAATAAAGAGTTGTTTGGGAACAATTTTGTTTTATATTTTATGTTTTTGTTTTTAAAATCTTGCAACATAAAACATAAATTGTGTTTGATAGACTTTTTTTGTTTCATAATTTTAAAATTTAGTAAAAAATTTTCAAAATTATAAGAAACACAAGTTTTGTGTTTCTTACGTTTTCAAAACATTTTGAAAACATGTTTTTTTTTTAAAAAATTCTACGGATGAACACTAACTTTAATGAAATCTCAGTTTCGAATATTACAAATAGCAAGTTTACCTTATTTTCATCTACGATGCTAAAAACCTTGGCCCCACAATTTTTTTTTTTCTCTTTCTCAATCCTTCCCAACCCCCGTTCTTCTTCCACACTTTTCATTGCTTTTGGTTTTCTCCTTCAGTCTTGATCTCTTGAACTCTTCTTCTTTTATTTTTTTTCCTTTTTTTCTATTTTGTATAATAAATTTTTAAATTTTTATTTTAATTGTGTTTATATAATTTTAAAGATATCATGTTAAAACATAGCTGTATTAAATTTAAATATTTATTGTACATAGATTATGAAATAAATCTCATAATTTTCAAAATCATAATTTTAAGAGAAATTTTATAAAATAATAATGAAATAATTTTCGTAATATATTAAAATTAAGAATAAAATAGTATATTATTAATAATATATTAAATTAAGATAATTATTACATACACCACCAGTGTCGGGATTGTGACACATGTCCTATAAAAATATTAAAAAAATAAATAAATAAAATAAGACGTGTCATGATCTTAATCCCGTTCGTGAAGTAAAAAACTCCACCAATGATTTATGGAATAATTATCCATTAAATTATATAATATTAATAAAAAAACTTAATGTTCAAACATTAATGAATTATAAAATTAAAAAAAAATTATGTTTCAACGTATTTGATGCCTAACATGTTTTTTGTTTTCAAAATTATACAACAACATTAGTTTACCTAATAAAACAAAACAAATTAAAAAACATAAAACACAAAATTGGTAACCATACCAAACTATCCTTAAATAACTGAATTAATCCTAAGCTTACAACAAAGTAAAGTACCCACTAAAATTGGGTATGCAATCCAATATGGGTGACTTCCAAACTACCAGTTGGTTTCTCTTGCCCACAAAGATGTGCTTAGCATTTTGATATGCCGAATACCCGTTTTCCGTATTGAATTTGTGAAGCGGAATCACATGTGTATGCTTACAAAAATCAAACTGAATTTTGAGTTCATTCAAGTGGGGCCCTACCTTCTTGTCTAAAGGGAAAAGAGTTCTTGTCTAAAGGGAATACTCGTTTTCTGTATTGAATTTGTGAAGCGGAATCACATGCGTATGCTTGCAAAAATCAAACTGAATTTTGATTTCATTCAAGTGGGGCCCTACCTTCTTGTTTAAAGGGAGTATCAAAGCATATGGTTGCTTGAAGAAGAAAAGAAAACGGCTTTTAACGAATAAACCAATTTGAAGGAAGGGTTATGCCCATGAGTACTAGAGTCACCAGTTTGTTTCTCTTGCCCACAAAGATGTGCTTAGCATTTTGATATGCCGAATACCCATTTTCCGTATTGAATTTGTAAAGTGGAATCACATGCGTATGCTTACAAAAATCAAACTGAATTTTGAGTTCATTCAAGTGGGGCCCTACCTTCTTGTCTAAAGGGAAAAGAGTTCTTGTCTAAAGGTACCCATTTTCCGTATTGAATTTGTGAAGCGGAATCACATGCGTATGCTTGCAAAAATCAAACCGAATTTTGATTTCATTCAAATGGGGCCCTACCTTTTTGTTTAAAGGGAAAAGAATTTTGGTATCAAAGCATATGGTTGCTTGTAGAAGAAAAGAAAACGACTTTTAATGAATTAACCAATTTGAGGGAAGGGTTATGCCCATGAGTACTAGAGTCACCAATTGGTTTCTCTTGCCCACAAAGATGTGCTTAGCATTTTGATATGCTGAATACCCGTTTTCCGTATTGAATTTGTGAAGCGAAATCACATGCGTGTGCTTACAAAAATCAAACTGAATTTTGAGTTCATTCAAGTGGGGCCCTACCTTCTTGTCTAAAGGGAAAAGAGTTCTTGTCTAAAGGGAATACCCATTTTTCGTATTGAATTTGTGAAGCGGAATCACATGCGTATGCTTGCAAAAATCAAACTGAATTTTGATTTCATTCAAGTGGGGCCCTACCTTCTTGTTCAAAGGGAAAAGAGTTTTGGTATCAAAGCATACGGTTGCTTGAAGAAGAAAAGAAAACGGCTTTTAATGAATTAACCAATTTGAGGGAAGGGTTATGCCCATAAGTACTAGAGTCACCAGAGAAGATGAAGACAACAAACAGTTGTTTATAGGCTTACAATTGAAGAACAATGTTTGTTTTAACCATGTCTTGCATTTAGAAATTGAACTATGAAGCTACAACACTTGTGCCAAACTACATTTTGCACAAAGCTGTTAGCTCATGTACAAGGTTAGTAGCTTAGCATTGATTATATTGGATTAATGTAATATGAATGGGACTAGAACAAAAAGAGTGACTGGGAGATGACTTTGAATGATTGAAGTAAAAGTTGTTGAATGGCTCAAGTCCATGGTGATTTCAGATTTAGAATGGGAAGATTTGTGCAATGGATGTTTAAATTCCACTTAAGGAAAATACTGAATTAGCTCTCCTAAATATTATAGTCGAGTACTAATTAATCATTAATTGCAAGATATCAAGGGCAAATTTAAAATGGATCTAGTAAACATCCAAAACACTAGAACAACCCATCAAGTTAGACTCCATAAGTTTTAAAATGATGCAACAAAAGTACCTTAAAGATAAAGGGCAAAGCATTACAGGATAACAACTTAGATTCTACTAGAAATGTGCAAGACACATTCTTTTCCAAACAAAAACTACACATCTACCATTACGGAGGAAACTTCATCAGCTTCTTGCAGCACTTGCATCTTTATGCACTTATATTTCCCAGAAAGACATTTGTCAAGATTGACTTAGATTGTATGGAAGACTTAAGCAGCTTCAAACCATACCATAGGGAACAAAACAAATAAAAAAACCAAGAATCTTTGCCAATAAAAAGAAAGAAAGAAGAAGAAGAAAGTAGAGAGAGTTTTCAGAGTTTGTATACCTCATCCATTCCCAAATCAACTACCCTTCCTTAAGTGCTCCAACTTCCTTAACATTGAACTTGTTAAGCAGAGTAATGCTGGATGAACAAAATAACGATATTTTTTTCCACTTATCAATTTTGGAAATTTGATACAATATATATAAGGAGATAAGTCTAAACTAATTCTCCTCTGTTTTCAAAAATAAAGAATAGGATAAATCCTGAGACTAATAAACAGTAAACAGATAATGCTTAAATTCTACTAATTATCCTACAACAAATTGATAGTTATCACGAAACACTTATCCTACTAATTAGTTTCCTGATTTCTTGTAATTCCACACTCCCTCTCAAGCTGGGCTAAATATGTTTATCAAGCCAAGCTTGAAACTTAAATCTTCGAAGTTTGTTCTTGATAGTGCTTTGGTAAGGATGTCAGCTATCTAAAGTGCTGTAGGGATATATGATAACTGAAATACCCTTTCTTCAATCTTTTCCTTAATGAAATGCCTATCAATCTCCACATGTAACAGGATTGTGAGCAATGCTTATGGCAGATTGGTTGTCACAGAACATAGTCTTAGGTTCTTCAAAGTGAACCTTCAATTCTTTCAATAATCTTTTTAGCCATATACCTTCACACATACCCTGAGCTAGGGCCCTGAACTCTGCTTCAGCACTGCAACGAGAAACAACTGATTGTTTCTTGCTCCTCCATGTGACAAGATTTCCCCAAATGTATGAACAATATCCAAATGTGGACCTTCGGTCCAGAACAAACCCAGCCTAGTTAGCATCATTGTATATCTCCATGCTCCTCTTCAATTTTTTCTTGAAAAACAATCCTTTTCCTGGAGTTAACTTTAGATACCTGAGAATCCAATGTACAGCTTCCATATGTTCCTCCTTAGGATCATTCATAAACTGGCTTACCACACTTACAGAAAAACTTATATCCGATCTAGTGTATGACAAGTATATAAGCTTTCCCACAAGTCGTTGGTACTGACCCTTATCAATTGTGTTAGCTTTAAATTGACAAGTATTTTGAAAATGACAAAACTCAAGCAAGCTTAGAAATGATTTTTATACAAGTAAATTTGCTTTGAATGAACTCAATGATTGAAACTATTTTAACAAAGTCTTGGATTGCGATTTCAATTGAAAAAGCCAGTAAATACTCTTAGAAAAGTGTTAGAAGATTTTGAATTGACTTAAAATCACAAAAGCCTTAAACTTTGCAGCAAATTAAGTGCAGGATGGTGTACTGGACAAAAGGGATCGATCCCTATTGTAGTAGGATCGATCCCAAATTGGCAGAATGCTCTTGAACCATCCAGGAAAAAGTTGGAAAACATTATGGAGAAAAGGGATCGATCCCTACTGTAGCAGGATCTATCCCTTCGCATGAGACCTGACACCAATGGCTAGTTTTTGAGGGTTTCAACGAGAAGAATTGCATTAAATGCTTCACCAACTGTTCTATCCGTTTGGTGGGTTATAAATAGTAACATTTATGAAGTTTGGAGGTAGAACAATCATTCCAAAGTATTCAAGCTTCAAGAGAAAAACTGAAATCTGAAAATCTTTATTG
The DNA here is from genome assembly GCA_032173925.1 of Heritiera fomes. Lineage (NCBI taxonomy): Eukaryota > Viridiplantae > Streptophyta > Magnoliopsida > Malvales > Malvaceae > Heritiera > Heritiera fomes. Next base: position 8,722,531 of record JAPDPM010000002.1, on the reverse strand, counting down.
TAACTCCATTTTGTGAGATTGTTTTCTGTGTTCGTCACCCATTCACTGAAAAATCAGATATTTAAAGGGGTGAGCTATCCTTGTAAGGTCTGATATTGTAGAGTGTGGGAATACTACAAGGGTAGAGGATTAGAAGGAGATTTCTAAGGTCTCAAGAGAAATTGTAAGAGGTCTTGCCACACCTTCAAGTGGTTTGTAAGCATTCTCAAGGAAGAGGTGAATCAAAACCTTGACAAGGAGTTCAAAGAGAGAGGACGTAGGCAAGAGATTTGCCAAACCTCTATAAAACTTGTGTTTGCTTCTCTTTCCCTTACTCTTATTTATTGCATTTATTTCATTGTTGTTTATTTGACTTTGATTGTGCATTAAGAGTTAGGAAAATTAGAAATAACTAGAAAAACCGATTCACCCCCCTCTCGGTAGAGCCAACAATTGGTATCAGAGCTTGGACTCGAGATTGACTTAGATTAACATCTATCGAGTATAAACGATCACTAATGGCTCAAACTAGTTTGTCTACATCCTTGGTAAGAGAGGGACACTCTACGATTAGACCTCAACTCTTTAATGGTAAAAACTATGCTTATTGGAAGACTAGAATGATGCTATTTATTCAAGCTAATGATTATGAAGTATGGAGAGTTATTGTTAAAGGTCCCCTTATCCCTATTAAGAAAGTAGATGGGACGGATGTGCCTAAGAAAGAAGATGAATGAGATACTAATGATATTAGGATGACACAACTTAATGCTAAAGCAATGCACACACTCTTTTGTGCATTAGGACCAAATGAGTATAATTGAGTGTCACAATGTGAGAATGCTAAACAAGTTTGGGATAAACTAGCTATCACACATGAGGGAACCACACAAGTCAAAGAAACCAAAGTAGGCATGCTCACACAAGACTATGAACTATTTAGAATGAAGAATGATGAGTCAATTAGTGACATGTTTACTAGGTTTACGGACATAATAAATGGTCTTAAAGCTTTAGGGAAGATGTACTCTAATGTAGAAATGGTGAAAAAGATTCTCAATAGCATACCCAAATCATGGGACGCTAAAGTCACTGCCATTGAGGAATCCAAGGACCCTCATACACTCTCATTAGATGAACTTATGGGATCCTTGCTCACTTATGAGATGAAAATTGTAACAGCCCGTTACCACATTTTTCACGTATTCTATACAACTTTTCTGATTGGGCCGTCTGCGATGCCATTAACACTCGACATTGATAGTAATAAATGATAAACATTTATTTAACAAATACGGAATAGAAAATTTCTTTTTATTATCCCTTACATCTAACATCCCCTATTGTCCTTGTTTCAATAAAGTAGTATTGTATACATATGTCTGAAACATAAAAGAGAAGTGACTATACCTTTCATATTTGACATAAGTTGCCCCAGTGCTTTATATGTAGTTATATCCATTTGGAATATAATTCTCTAACTCCGTGTCTTTTATCTGTGGAGTCAAAACAAAAGGGTGAGCGAATCACACGCTCAGTAAATGAGATATATGCTGCTTTATAAAACCAAAACTATATACCACAAATTATTTATTTTTTCTAAAATGATATCAAATAAGAAAACAGTGGTTGTAGTAACCAATACTCTCAACACATTATTCAAATCATTTGCTCAACAGTTAATAATAAAATGAATTAAACAGTAAATATGATTTAACAAATCCTTTCAGTAAACAGAAATCAACAAGTTGAGACTAGTTATCCCTCTATAAATAAATCATGCTATCATCGTTCCCCCTCCCCCTTGCGACAACGACATAATCATCCCAAAAAGGGATACAATAGATCTATGGCCACAATCTCTAGGTGGTTCTCGGGTCCACTTGCCAAGTGACCTCGAGACCGCTGATGACTTGGCGGGTCCATCAGCCCTGTGACGCCCTGGGGTGCACCCGTTGGTCCATCGACCTGAGCCACTGCCCCAGGCGGGTCACGCAATAGTAATGCATGAACTCGGGGCCTAAAGTCTCAAAATCAAATTATATCTCATGAAAAACCTTTAAGGAATCATTTCATAATGTCATCGTTTTCTTTCTAAAAAGGTTTTAAAAACAGCCCGCAATCTCACTGAATTCCGTGTGAGAAAGGCACGGGTTAAACTGACTTGCCATGGCTAGTTCGCCCATGGTCAACTCACCCATTGGTCAACTCGCCCAAAAAGGTTTTATATTTTCTATTTACAAAACAATTCATTTTTCGTTGAGAAAATTTGGAAAAATGAAACCTGTTCGCCATGGTCAGCTCGCCATTCGGCTTGCCCATGGTCAAGTCATCAGTGCGGTAAACTAGTATTCGCCCGCCAACTTTTGCTTTTAAAAACAACACGTAAAACTGGCTCGCCCACAGTGGCTCGCCCCAAAACAATATAAAAAGGGTTCGCCTATTTTGGCTTGCCCGAATTTCTATTTAAAACAGGGTTACTCGCCCAAGATATCATAAAAAGGCTCGCCCACAGTGGCTCGCCCCAAAACAATATAAAAAGGGTTCGCCTATTTTGGCTTGCCCGGATTTCTATTTAAAACAGGGTTACTCGCCCAAGATATCATAAAAAGGTTTCTTCGCCCAAAACATCAGAAAAGGTTTGGCTCGCCCGCCATTATCAGTTCGCCTAACAACCAACGTAGGGGTCGGCTATCTCTGTAGCTCGCCCAAGTCAAAATAATTTATCAAATAAATGCATGTCATAAACCAAAATAGTTTCTCAATATTTTCATAATATTTTTACTTCACAGGACATGCATTTTACTTCACACACATCTCCCTTACCTGTCTTACGAAGCCTAGCTTCCCAATCGCCTTTACCGAGTCCTCAATTCCCGGCTGCAAAATAATTTTATCAAAATTATTAATATTTTTCCTCTTAATTTTAAGCCACTAGCTTTCATAAAATGCAGCCACTAATGATACAGTGCATGCACAACCAGTATTATTTACACTGGTGCTAAAACTGAACTTTCTCGTTTTACCTCCTTTTTCGGTTCCAATTTCCCCAATCTTCCTCTTTTAATTTCTAACTTAATTTTCTACTATCAAATTATAATTTGCAGCATTGAATCATGCTCAATCAAGTCATGGCCGAAACCCTCATTGGTTGCCATCTTTGACTTTTCATTCTATTTCCATGATTTATTGTTTCCCTCTTTTAAATTCTTACTCACCTTATCAGTTCATACTATTTTTCTGCATGAGACCGTAAAGCACTCCTCTTTTTGATATCACCCGAATTCTTCTTCCATGGCTAATTCTTATCTAGCTAAGAATATGGAAAATTGGCTTCATAACCTTCTTGTAAACTTTAAACTAACACATAACTTTAGATTAAAATTTTAAAACAAGAAAACATGAAATCTCCTCACCTTAACTGAACCAGCAACTGAGCTCCTGTATTGCTTCCTTTCTCGTCAGCCCTCCTTTCTTGATCTTTTAGATGGTTTTAAGATGGAGGGGAGGTATGTAGAGAAGGTTAGATGCTTAGGCAATAATTAGATGGAATTTTTATTAAATCATTTTGGAAGAAACGGAACAAGGACAGAGCCAGAACGCAAGGCCAAAACAGAATTCTCGTGGAACAGCAAGGGAAATTGACGAGAAGAAGGCATTTCCGAAGCTTTGATTCCCATTAGTCTTATTTATATCAACTTTATCCAATGGGCGATTGCCACTTAGCTTCCTAATCCATTTCTTTCAACGTTTCTGTCTCATGCTGCCTTACAATCACGTAGAATTCTCCAGCATACCGGACAGGCATTAATTCGGGTAGAAAACGGTAGCAAAAAGGATGATGGAAGCTTATTTTGTTCACCACGTAATTGACTTTTTTTTTTTTTGCTTCAGCCAATACAATTCATCCTATATTAATTCTTTCTTCAGTCGTGTAGCATAACAGCAACAGAAAAATGGTATGAAGTCAAATTTATCTGCCTATTTCAGCCAATAATATTGCTTTACTTAGTACATCTTAAATGCTCTATCTTTTAAGTACTCTTTCCTTTGTATTTTCTACAATAAAATTCATATTGCAGCAGCCTTTAAAAGGTTGAAGAGAGACGAAATACAGTAGTAAAGTGGTGTAAATGTCAAATTCTCTTGTCTGCACAATTGTTGACTTAGTTCTCCCTTTTTGGTGTGTTCTAACCGATGGAAGTTAACCATGTTCCCTTAGCTTCTTCTCCAATTAATTTCTTTTGTCTTGTAGTATATTAATTATGGAAGAATTTCACCATACAAGTAATCGGCTGAGTTCTCTTTTCTTTCCTACATGGTGTTGACTTGGTTGTCTTTCCTTGTTTGATGGCTACTTCATTCAATAAAATCCACTACTCCTCCAATCATAATTCCCTCCTTGTACTACCGATTAGGACTTTTATCTCATGCACCAAAAGTCCTTTTCATTTTGCATCATGCCGTATGGCACCTTACATGAGCATGTTGGCGTGTGAACCATGTGTTGCACATTTTTCTTGTCTTCCTCATCCTCTTGTCTTATTCGATTATCTCTAGTCTTTTATCTCATTTTATTTTCATGAAATTTCCAGCTTCCTTTCACGTTCCACACCCTTCCCATCTTCCTCTCTAAGTTTCATTATACTTAGCCACAATCGTTGACTATTTGTTTCTTATGTCATTTTCTCATAAATTCACTTCTTGGTTCTTTCTTATGTACACGGCACTTTAGTCCATTTTATTGACTTTCACGGCACCATTCATTACAATCGGTCGGCACAATTTATCAGCCTAAATTTCCATTCGGTTCCAAGCCCTCCTCTTTAGTTTCCATGTTTTCATTTAATGTTTTCACACTATGTTCCCTACATCCAATAGTATCTAGTCAATATTCCAAGTACTAATTTTTCTCATTTTAATTCATATACTCTATATGGTAAATTAAAAATTCCAAAAATTCCATAATGTATATAATGTATAGTGGAATTTCATATTCCATGTTTGTTTAATTCCACTAAGTAATTTATTTCGGTTATCCATTCTTTACAATAGGCTATATAGTATAATAAAAATCGGGTCTCACATTTCTCCCCTTCTTAAGAAATTTGGTCCTCCAAATTTCACCTAGACTTATCACTGAAAAAGCTCTGGATATCTTTCACTCATGAGGCTCTCTAACTCCCAAGTAGCCTCCTCCTCGTTATGATACTTCCAGAGTACTTTAACCAAAGGAATCGTCTTAGATCGCAATACCTTATCCTTCTTATCCAAGATCCGTACCGGTTTCTCAACGTAGCTCATGTCCTCTCTGATTTCCAGTGGTTCATGTTGAATCACATGAGAAGGATCTGGATGGTACTTTCTCAACATCAAGACATGGAATACGTTGTGCACTCCTGACAACTCTGGTGGCAATGCTAATCGATATGCTACATCTCCCATGCGATCTAAGATCTCATAAGGCCCAACATATCGCGGACTCAACTTTCCTCTCTTTCCGAATCTCATTATGCCTTTGGACGGTGAGACCTTTAAAATACATAATTACCCGTACATCTCGGGAACCTGTTCAACCACATAAGGAGTTAAGGACTTATAGTCCCCCACTTTTTCTCATGCTATCGTGGATCGATATCGTCTGCCCTATATAATTTAGTAAGGTGCCATGCCGTTAGTCTCCTGTTAGCTATTATTATAAGCAACTCTATCAGGGTAAATGATCGTCACAGGAGCCTCTAACATCAAATGCACCTGCTCACACATATCCTTGAGCGTTTATATCGTACACTCAGACTATCTGTTAGTCTACGGATAAAACGCGGTGCTAAAACTCAATTGGGGTCCCAGGGCTTCCTTAAATCTCTCTTGGAAATAAGATGTGAAGCGGGACTCCCTGTCAGATGTAATGCTCGCTGGAACCATGTACTATCACTATCCCCCTGACATATAATTCGGCTAGAGCAATAATTGGATCAGTAGATTTCATGACCAAGAAATTGGGCAGACTTAATTAATTTATGCACAATTATCCAGATAGCATTAGGTCCTTTACGGTTCTCCGAATTTCACTTAATTTAGGAAGTACCACCAATATAGGTATTTTTCTTTCTTATATAATTTCTAACTTTCAGTCAATCCTGTCTTTAAGATAAGACTACCAGTATACTTGTACAATTCAAATTTCCTTGAAATTCCACATTTCCTCTTTCACCATCAATTTATATTCCCTGAATTTATTTATCATTTTTGGGAGTTAACAATTTCCACTTTTTTTCATACAGTAGATAGTTTCACAGTATTTGTTACATATTATCTCATTTAGTGCCAAGTCGATCATAATTTGGTAATTATCATTTAGACAATTTTAGTCAATCGTATGTAATTGTCCTAGTAGCTTTTACATCCGTTGCACGCACTCTCAACATATCGCTAAGCGTCCACACAATGCGCTTGGATATCCATATCAATAAGAGGCGGTGCTAACCATAAATTTGGAATCCCAAGGCCTGTTGCTACTCTCTCAAAGCATGGAGCCATGCAGGGATCCCTATCACATGTACTCGCTCACTAGAACTTTACATACCTTTTCACCATTTCACTGATATATATCGACTAGGGCCCTCAAGAGATCAAGAACTTGATGATGTAGAAGTGAATCAATTTCACATTAATTTAGTTAAGGTTGCACTTCACTTGCAAACCTTAATATTTACCCTCACTTACAGTGAATGAGGCATTAGGTAATAATTTTCCTAAATATCTCTTTCCAAATAGAGTTATCATTACATCCCTTATTCTCATGGTACATGTAATATCACTTAATAGTATAATGTACCTGAGGAAGTAATCTTTTTGTAGTCAACTTTTGTAATGGAAATTTATCAAATTACCAATTCCGTCTCCACATTATTTATGCCATTTCGCATTTCCAATATATACATCCATCTACATGATTGTCAGTAATTCGTTTATTTACTCCTCTGAGTATAACTCATTTCATCTGTCAATCTAGCTCGATTTTAATTCCAACCATACCCACATGATAATAAGAGGAAATCACATTTATTATTATACTTGGGAACTACCTCATAATTCGTGTTCCCTAGTCATCACATGATTTGTCTTTGGATCATCCTCATCCTTTCACACTTATTCCTTCCCTAACTTTTTATCTGATAACATCTTGTTCCGAGATTGGTCTTAAAACTCCATGTATATCAGTAACTGGATCAATTAGAATATTAATCCTGAACAACTGAATATCCACTTCCAGTAACAACCCTATTGAACATTCGAGATTTAGTACACGATCATCAACTATGCTTATTATTTCAAATCATATCATCTGTGTTTTCACCAGTTACTCTAATTCAGATGGGTTCTTTATTTCTTAATCTCTAGAGTGATTTCTTAAGCTCTTCAAACACTTTTAGGCTCGTGGGTAAGAGCTTATAAGTAGATTTCATGTTGTGAATTGAGTCAATAATCTCTCGAATCCACATTACTCTGGAGATTAATTTAGAAATTCATCCAGTAACTTCTAAATCATAATCTCATATCATCTTGGATATTTCACTATTCACATCCTGCAAATCCACTATGTATCCTCACATATACATATCTTTCAAATCATGTAACATATATGTCAATCGATTCAGTTATATATGTTTTCACTTTAGAATATACTATTCTGTAAAGCATATCTCAAGGGCTTTTGGTTCCATATTATCTGATTTATACTCATATGAAACAGAAGGATTATTTGGAACCAGAATTAATAACACTGATATTGCATTATCAATGCATAATTCACCTTTCCAGTTACACTCAGTAAGTGTGTCACTTTTCATAATATCCAATACTCCTCGATCAAATACCCCATCTTTTCACATTTCGCTCAGGCCTTAAAGAATTGATAACAAGGTCGACTATCTCGCGACCTCCCCGGTATACATTATGGGCCGCATTGCTTATCACAATATAAACGGGCTTACAGTAGGGATCATTAAACATGTAATATGTCCCTTACACCATCAAATACTCTATCACCATCAATCAGTTCCAAATCAATTCGGTCAACCATGATTTGGAGGCATTATTTCAATATAGGGGCATATTTGTCATTTCTCAGTTTATTTCTACCTCTTTAAGGTACATTCAAATAAACGATCTTAAGGCCTATATAGTGATGATATCTTATGTTACTCTAATATCATCATTTCGAGGTCTTAGTTCAATTCGGACAGAGAAGTGCGGGTGGGGCCCTCACTGAGTTCTTCTCCGTATCATACCGAACAAACCTTCAGTAAGGCAATAAAATCATCTATTTCATGTCAAATCCTTAGATTACATTCCCCTTTCGTAATCCTTAATTCATAAATTTGCACTTCATTTTAACCACTTAACTCAGTTTACCGTCACTTGACTCCTCTATACTTTCAAACTATACAGTACTACAGGGGATGTTAACCTTTTTCAACACTTTTCGTGCTAAAGGCATCAACAGTCATCAGACCAATCAAAGCTCTGATACCATTAAATCTGTAACAGCCCGTTACCACATTTTTCACGTATTCTATACAACTTTTCTGATTGGGCCGTCTGCGATGCCATTAACACTCGACATTGATAGTAATAAATGATAAACATTTATTTAACAAATACGGAATAGAAAATTTCTTTTTATTATCCCTTACATCTAACATCCCCTATTGTCCTTGTTTCAATAAAGTAGTATTGTATACATATGTCTGAAACATAAAAGAGAAGTGACTATACCTTTCATATTTGACATAAGTTGCCCCAGTGCTTTATATGTAGTTATATCCATTTGGAATATAATTCTCTAACTCCGTGTCTTTTATCTGTGGAGTCAAAACAAAAGGGTGAGCGAATCACACGCTCAGTAAATGAGATATATGCTGCTTTATAAAACCAAAACTATATACCACAAATTATTTATTTTTTCTAAAATGATATCAAATAAGAAAACAGTGGTTGAAGTAACCAATACTCTCAACACATTATTCAAATCATTTGCTCAACAGTAAATAATAAAATGAATTAAACAGTAAATAGGATTTAACAAATCCTTTCAGTAAACAGAAATCAACAAGTTGAGACTAGGTATCCCTCTATAAATAAATCATGCTATCATCGTTCCCCCTCCCCCTTGCGAGAACGACATAATCATCCCAAAAAGGGATACAATAGATCTATGGCCACAATCTCTAGGTAGTTCTCGGGTCCACTTGCCAAGTGACCTCGAGACCGCTGATGACTTGGCGGGTCCATCAGCCCTGTGACGCCCTAGGGTGCACCCGTTGGTCCATCGACCTGAGCCACCGCCCCAGGCGGGTCACGCAATAGTAATGCATGAACTCGGGGCCTAAAGTCTCAAAATCAAATTATATCTCAATAAAAACCTTTAAGGAATCATTTCATAATGTCATCATTTTCTTTCTAAAAAGGTTTTCAAAACAGCCCGCAATCTCACTGAATTCCGTGTGAGAAAGGCACGGGTTAAACTGACTTGCCATGGCTAGTTCGCCCATGGTCAACTCACCCATTGGTCAACTCGCCCAAAAAGGTTTTATATTTTCTATTTACAAAACAATACATTTTTCGTTGAGAAAATTTGGAAAAATGAAACCTGTTCGCCATGGTCAGCTCGCCATTCGGCTTGCCCATGGTCAAGTCATCAGTGCGGTGAACTAGTATTCGCCCGCCAACTTTTGCTTTTAAAAACAACACGTAAAACTGGCTCGCCCACAGTGGCTCGCCCCAAAACAATATAAAAAGGGTTCGCCTATTTTGGCTTGCCCGGATTTCTATTTAAAACAGGGTTACTCGCCCAAGATATCATAAAAAGGTTTCTTCGCCCAAAACATCAGAAAAGGTTTGGCTCGCCCGCCATTATCAGTTCGCCCAACAACCAACGTAGGGGTCGGCTATCTCTGTAGCTCGCCCAAGTCAAAATAATTTATCAAATAAATGCATGTCATAAACCAAAATAGTTTCTCAATATTTTCATAATATTTTTACTCCACAGGACATGCATTTTACTTCACACACATCTCCCTTACCTGTCTTACGAAGCCTAGCTTCCCAATCACCTTTACCGAGTCCTCAATTCCCGGCTGCAAAATAATTTTATCAAAATTATTAATATTTTTCCTCTTAATTTTAAGCCACTAGCTTTCATAAAATGCAGCCACTAATGATACAGTGCATGCACAACCAGTATTATTTACACTGGTGCTAAAACTGAACTTTCTCGTTTTACCTCCTTTTTCGGTTCCAATTTCCCCAATCTTCCTCTTTTAATTTCTAACTTAATTTTCTACTATCAAATTATAATTTGCAGCATTGAATCATGCTCAATCAAGTCATGGCTGAAACCCTCATTGGTTGCCATCTTTGACTTTTCATTCTATTTCCATGATTTATTGTTTCCCTCTTTTAAATTCTTACTCACCTTATCAGTTCATACTATTTTTCTGCATGAGACCGTAAAGCACTCCTCTTTTTGATATCACCCGAATTCTTCTTCCATGGCTAATTCTTATCTAGCTAAGAATATGGAAAATTGGCTTCATAACCTTCTTGTAAACTTTAAACTAACACATAACTTTAGATTAAAATTTTAAAACAAGAAAACATGAAATCTCCTCACCTTAACTGAACCAGCAACTGAGCTCTTGTATTGCTTCCTTTCTCGTCAGCCCTCCTTTCTTGATCTTTTAGATGGTTTTAAGATGGAGGGGAGGTATGTAGAGAAGGTTAGATGCTTAGGCAATAATTAGATGGAATTTTTATTAAATCATTTTGGAAGAAACGGAACAAGGACAGAGCCAGAACGCAAGACCAAAACAGAATTCTCGTGGAACAGCAAGGGAAGTTGACGAGAAGAAGACATTTCCGAAGCTTTGATTCCCATTAGTCTTATTTATATCAACTTTATCCAATGGGCGATTGCCACTTAGCTTCCTAATCCATTTCTTTCAACGTTTCTGTCTCATGCTGCCTTACAATCACGTAGAATTCTCCAGCATACCGGACAGGCATTAATTCGGGTAGAAAACGGTAGCAAAAAGGATGATGGGAGCTTATTTTGTTCACCACGTAATTGACTTTTTTTTTTTGCTTCAGCCAATACAATTCATCCTATATTAATTCTTTCTTCAGTCGTGTAGCATAACAGCAACAGAAAAATGGTATGAAGTCAAATTTATCTGCCTATTTCAGCCAATAATATCGCTTTACTTAGTACATCTTAAATGCTCTATCTTTTAAGTACTCTTTCCTTTGTATTTTCTACAATAAAATTCATATTGCAGCAGCCTTTAAAAGGTTGAAGAGAGACGAAATACAGCAGTAAAGTGGCGTAAATGTCAAATTCTCTTGTCTGCACAATTGTTGACTTAGTTCTCCCTTTTTGGTGTGTTCTAACCGATGGAAGTTAACCATGTTCCCTTAGCTTCTTCTCCAATTAATTTCTTTTGTCTTGTAGTATATTAATTATGGAAGAATTTCACCATACAAGTAATCGGCTGAGTTCTCTTTTCTTTCCTACATGGTGTTGACTTGGTTATCTTTCCTTGTTTGATGGCTACTTCATTCAATAAAATCCACTACTCCTCCAATCACAATTCCCTCCTTGTACTACCGATTAGGACTTTTATCTCATGCACCAAAAGTCCTTTTCATTTTGCATCATGCCGTATGGCACCTTACATGAGCATGTTGGCGTGTGAACCATGTGTTGCACATTTTTCTTGTCTTCCTCATCCTCTTGTCTTATTCGGTTATCTCTAGTCTTTTATCTCATTTTATTTTCATGAAATTTCCAGCTTCCTTTCACGTTCCACACCCTTCCCATCTTCCTCTCTAAGTTTCATTATACTTAGCCACAATCGTTGACTATTTGTTTCTTATATCATTTTCTCATAAATTCACTTTTTGGTTCTTTCTTATGTACACGGCACTTTAGTCCATTTTATTGACTTTCACGGCACCATTCATTACAATCGGTCAGCACAATTTATCAGCCTAAATTTCCATTCGGTTCCAAGCCCTCCTCTTTAGTTTCCATGCTTTCATTTAATGTTTTCACACTATGTTCCTTACATCCAATAGTATCTAGTTAATATTCCAAGTACTAATTTTTCTCATTTTAATTCATATACTCTATATGGTAAATTAAAAATTCCAAAAATTCCATAATGTATATAATGTATAGTGGAATTTCATATTCCATGTTTGTTTAATTCCACTAAGTAATTTATTTCGGTTATCCATTCTTTACAATAGGCTATATAGTATAATAAAAATCGGGTCTCACAATAATTAAGAGAAATCAAGATCCCCCAAAGAAAGTTGGAGTAGCATTAAAATCCACCACAAGTGAGGAATCAAAAGATGATCCTGATGTAAGTGGTGATGAAGAAGATTTAGAAATAGCCATGTTCGCCAAGAGGTTCAATAAATTCATGAGGATGAGGGCTAGTGGAAACTCTAGGAGACCCCCTAGGAGAGAGTTAAATAGAGGTGAAACTAGTAGGAAAGATAAGGACCAACTTATATGTTATGAATGCAAAAAACCTGGCCATATTAAATTTGATTGTCCTTTGTATAGGAAGCAAAATGAAAAGAAACAAAAGAAGAAAGCAATGGTGGCTACTTGGAGTGATAGTGACTCCTCCGATGAAGAGAATGTGGAAGATGAAGTAGCTAACCTTTGCTTCATGGCTTTTGAAGATGAGAATGTAACTTCTAACTTGCTAGATACTCATGAATACACTTTTGATGAATTACAAGATGCATTTGATGAATTGGCCAATGAATTTAAATGCATGAACTTGAAATATAAGAAAATGATCTGTAAGTTGAAAAAGGAAAATGAAATGCTTGTGAATGTTAAGTTAGAATGTGAGAAGAAATTAGAAAATGCTAATCTAGAAATTGAAGAATTAAATAAGAAGAACACTAATTTGCATAACTCCTTTTCTAGATTTTACATGGGTCAACAAAAACTTGATCAAATGCTAGAGACTCAAAGAGCATTCTTTGATAGAGAAGGGTTAGGCTACAATGCATCAACAAAGAGACTCATCTTAAAAATTTCCTAGTTAAAGATAGAAAATTTGTTTTGTGCACATTATGTAATAAACTAGGACACTCTTCCCAAGCATGCACCTCTAGGAAGACTATGATTAGAGGAAAAATGGCTGTCAAGAGTTGGGTGCCTAAACATGTTTTAAATTCAAGTGATGAGTCCTTAAAGATGAAATGGATCCCTAAAGGATCTAAAATTATAAGTACTAACTCTCAAGGACCCAAGAAAATTTGGGTACCTAAGATGAAAGCTTGATGTGTTTGTATGTAGGAGGAAAAGTATTGCTACAAGGCTAAGTCCAAGGAGCATTGGTACCTTGATAGTGGATGCTCAAGACACATGACGGGTGACAAGAGTCAATTCAAGTTCCTAAAGCATAAAAGTGGTGGAGAAGTCACGTTTGGAGACAACTCCAAAGGACAAATTGAAGGAATTGGCTCCATTGGTAACTCTTCCTCAACCATTGAAAATGTTTTGTATGTTAGAGGCTTGAAACATAACTTGCTTAGTATTAGTCAATTGTGTGATAAGGGATTTAAAGTTATGTTTGATGATTTGTGTTGCAATGTTGTTAATGCCAAATCTAATCAAATTGTGTTTATTGGACATAGACAAGGAAATATTTATATTGTGGATTTAAATGAACTTAATAGCAAAAATGTATGCTTTATGGCTACTAGAGAAGATGAACCTTGGTTATGGCATAGAAGACTAGGCCATGCTAGCATGCATGTTTTGTCTAAGTTAGCTAAAAGAGACTTAGTAGTAGGATTGCCTAAGCTTCAATTTGAAAATGACAAAGTTTGTGAGGCATGTGTAAGAGGAAAACACAAAAGAATTTCATTTAAACCTAAGAAGTGTGTCACTACCTCTAGATCACTTCAACTTCTTCACTTAGATCTTTTTGGACCAACTAGGACAACTAGTTTAGGAGGTAAACACTATGGATTTGTGATAGTTGATGATTACACTAGGTTTACTTGGGTGTTCTTTTTAAGTGTTAAAAATGAGGCCTTAGAAAAATTCACTGTTTTCTCAAAACTTGTTCAAAATGAAAAAGGTTACTCTATTTCAAGTATTAGAAGTGATCATGGAAAAGAATTTGAAAATCTCGGTTTTGATATATTTTGCAATGAAAATGGTATTAGCCACAACTTTTTAGCTCCTAGAACTCCTCAACAAAATGGGGTAGTTGAAAGGAGAAATAGAACCTTAGAAGAAATGGCTAGAACCATGCTTTGTGAAAATAACTTACCTAAATATTTTTGGGTTGAAGCAGTAAACACTTCTTGCTATGTTATAATTAGAGCTATGGTAAGGCCTATTTTAAAGAAAACCCCCTATGAGCTTTATAAAGGAAAAATGCCTAACATAAGTTATTTTCACCCATTTGGATGTAAATGTTTTGTTTTAAACAATGGTAAAGATAACCTAGGAAAATTTGATGCTAAAAGTGACGAAGGTATTTTTCTTGGTTATTCTTTAAATTCTAAGGCTTATAGAGTTTTCAATAAAAGAACACTTGTTGTAGAAGAGTCAATACATGTAATCTTTGATGAATCAAATATTTCTAGTAGAACCAATCTTGATGATGAAGTAGAGATTTTTGATGAACCTATAGTTGACCCATCTCAAGATAAGGATGTTAGGGAACAATTAGAAGATCTTACTATTAAATAGAATGAGGAGTCCATGGAACAAGAAATAACTGAGAAGGAATTTAGGTGTCCTAGAGAACTTGAATATGTGAGAGATAATGATATTGTTGGAGATCCAACCATTGGAGTTAGGACTAGGGCAACCTATAGAAACATATGTCAACATGTAGCCTTTGTGTCACAATCTAAGCCAAAGAAAGTGGATAAGGCCTTGAATGATGAAAATTGGATTATGGCCATGCAAGAAGAATTAAATCAATTTGAGAGAAGCAAAGTGTGGACATTAGTAGAAAGACCTAAAGATCATCCCATCATTGGAACCAAATGGATATTCAAGAATAAGATGGATGAAAATAGCATTATTGTTAGAAACAAGGCTAGGTTAGTGGCTCAAGGATATAGACAAGAAGAAGGGATAGACTATGATGAAACCTATGCTCCGGTAGCTAGATTAGAAGCCATTAGGATGCTACTTGCTTTTGCATGCTACAAGGATTTTAAGTTATATCAAATAGATGTGAAAAATGCTTTCTTAAATGGTTATATAAATGAAGAAGTTTATGTTGAGCAACCTCCCGGTTTTGAAAATCCAAAATTTCCTAACCATGTTTTCAAACTTTCAAAAGCCTTATATGGATTAAAACAAGCTCCTAGAGCTTGGTATGAAAGACTTTCAAAGTTTTTAATCGAAAAAGGTTTTACAAGAGGAAAGGTAGACACAACCTTGTTTATTCAATCTAAGGGTCATGACTTATTAGTAGTTCAAATTTATGTAGATGATATCATTTTTGGATCTACAAATGAGTCATTGTGCAAAAATTTCTCTAAACTAATGCAAGGTGAATTTGAAATGAGTATGATGGGAGAATTAACCTTCTTTCTAGGACTTCAAGTTAAATAATGTAAAGAAGGTATTTTCATAAATCAAGCTAAGTACACTAAAGATTTGCTCAAAAGATTTGGAATGGATGAGTCTAAACCTTTCTCTACACCTATGAGCACAAATATTAAGCTTGATAAGGATGAAGGAGGAAAATGTGTAGACACTAAACTATATAGGTCTATGATTGGCTCATTGCTATATTTAACTGCTAGTAGACCCGATATAATGTTTAGTGTATGCTTGTGTGCTAGATTTCAGTCATCCCCTAGAGAATCACACCTACAAGCAGTAAAAAGAATCCTTAGATACCTCAAAGACACTTCCTCCTTAGGACTTTGGTATCCTAAAGATTCTACACTAGATCTCCATGCTTATTCCGATGCAGATTTTGGTGGATGCAAAGTGGATAGGAAAAGCACTTCGGGAACATGCCAATTCTTAGGAAGTAGGCTCATCTCATGGTTCTCTAAGAAACAAAATAGTGTAGCTCAATCCACAACCGAGGCTGAATATATAGCTTCCGGAAGTTGCTGTGCTCAAGTTTTATGGATTAAGCAACAAATGAGAGACTATGGAATAGAAATGAACCAAGTTCCCATTAGGTGTGACAACACTAGTGCCATCAATCTTACAAAAAATCCCATCCAACACTCTAGAACCAAGCACATTGAGATTAGACATCATTTTATACGAGATCATGTGCAAAAAGGAGACATAATTCTAGAGTATATGGACACTTTGCGCCAATTAGCTGATATTTTCACAAAGCCCTTGGACAAGGAGAGATTTTGCACTCTTAGAGGTGAATTAGGCATTATGAATGCTCCTTGAATTGATTTGATGTTGAATGAATGACTTAAGTTGGTTTGATATGATTGCAAGAAAGAAATTTGGGGCATATCATTTCCACTTGCAATACATGACCTTAATTTACCATGTTACTGTTCATGTTCTTAACTTTTTGAAATTGAACTGTTGATTTGTGTGTGTTTTGATCATGTTAAACTTCTTTCATTTGCCAAAACACATTTCTAATGTTAAGACACTATCACAGCCATGTCCACCTATTGGTTCTGCATACTTATGCAATTTTCTGCACTTTTTCTGCAGTTTTCAATCTCATTTCCTGCATCTCAAGTGAAAACAATCAAACTTTGATCTTAAGATGGTAAAAATGCATAAGTTTCCTTGTTTTCAAATCATTTTTATGCATCATGAATGAGGCCAGTGACTAAGGAGACAATTCTTCCCGAATAGGATTGATTTTCCAGTCTATCAGGCCAAAAATCTGGGTGATGGGAAGCATTCTGCCTAAAAGGGATCGATCCCTCTACAGTAGGGATCGATCCCCTCGTAACAGAATTGACTTCGCGCTTCTTTTAAAACGTCGGGCCCTCCTTCCTTTCCAACTATTCACTTTCTTCTTCACCTCTCCACGCCGTTCCTCATTCCCTCTTATCCAAAACTACTAGATCTCACTCATTTCTACACCAAATCACTCCATTCTTTCACCAATCTTTCTCATTTTCTTCTCTTTTTCATTTCCCCTCCTCATTCTCTACCAAAATCCCCTCTTTTCTTCTCTTCCTTTTTCTTCCACACCATGGTTACTATTCACCCAACATTTCAATTGTAAATTTTTCTAACATTTTTCATTAAATTTTTCTTGCATTTCTAGTTTCTTTTATTATATCTTGCCTACCCATTTGCATTTCTTGCATCAATTTCTTCTCCATCTAGGTTTTCACGTCCTATGGCACTTGTATTTTTCTAGGATTTATACTTAGAGTATTTGTGGCTATTCATCCGAATTTCCTTGTCATTATTGTTACATGCATCTTGGGTTGTGGCTCTCCGCTGTTGGTTAGATCATATCTTTCCCACACACTCATCCATAGTTCCCCAAACTTGTGCACACCACCTGTTCGATAAAAGTTCTCAACGAACTTTTCTATCTTTTTCTTACTCCATATAGCTCCTAAGCTTAAGCATACCGCTCAAAAACGCAAAACTAGTGCTTCCACTTCCTCTTCCTCCATACCAACCACCTTTAATCGATGCTTTCGCCATGCTAATGAGAAAACCAAATTTCTAGCAAACTTTGCAAATATGCCCATTAAGCATTGGCGTCCTATTGATTTCGATTTCCTCGAATCAATTAATTTTCCTTACCTCGCCAAGTTTAATGAATATCGCTGGACCCAGTTCCTCAAAATCAATACTCCGGTCCTGGCAAACATCATTCGTGCCTTCTTTTCCAATGCCGAAATCATCTATGATCCTAATGATGACTGTACGGTTGTTGGGATTAGCTCTTATGTCATGGGCAAAACTGTTGAACTGACCACACAATCCCTCTCCCTTGCTTTTAGCCTTCCTGACAGTGGTAATATCTATGAAAATATAGATGTCCCCTTAGCGTTTCTCGTTATCGATAATCGTGCAAGTGACCTTCCTGTCTTCGCATGCCTCCTCCATATCATCATCTCATTGAATCTCCGCCCTCTTGGCACTCGATACTCTCACCTTCGCAAACTTGATCGTTTTTGGCTTCATCATCTTCATGAACCTGACGATGAACAACCAAACCTCATACACTTTATACTTCATGACTGGGTGAAGATTGTTCGTGGCAAGGTCCATACCATTGTCTTCCCTCAACCTCTCGCCTTTTACTTGCACTTTCGTGGCGTTGACTGTTCCTGTGAGATCGGTGTCCTTTCGGACCCCAGCACCACAATCAACCTCGCCACTCTTCATAACCTTGGGTGGTATCAACCTCAACAGGACGACTCAATCGAATGGGTCAAGACTCATGGACCGCCTGCATCTCCCGAAAATGCTCCGGTAGAAGTTGGCGAAGAAGGAGAGGACGCAGCCGACGCACCTGCAGTAGCCACATCTTCTGCACCTTCCGGCTCCACATCAGTTTCTCTTGACCAGATCATGCTCATGCTTCAACAAATGCACACCTCTCAGTAAATTTTCCAGCAAGACGTCACTCAGCGACTTGATCAGATCGAGGACACTCAAGCTACCATGTATGATGAAATCCAAGATGTTCGTATGCAACATGAGGAGTTCATGGACCAGTACTACAAGACGTTTCCTCGGCGCTGATTGTGATTGTTGTGTGGGATGCGCTTTTACCTTGCTATGCTTATGGCCTTGGTGTTTTATCCTTTGCTGTGTTCTGTCGGCTTTAGTGTTTCATTGTCTGAACTTTCTTAGATCTCTGCACTGATGTGATATGTTTTGAACCTTTTATAACTATGTCTATGACTATGTTAATGACATTGCTAGTTATGCTTTCTAGTGGTTTTATGTTAATGACTATGTCTTGTTCTGACATTCATTGTGCGTTCATGACATTGGGTTGATCTTTGTTTCTCTTTATTTCATTACCAATGCTATTGCTTTTTCTGCTTATCATTGGTATACCCTTATTGCTTTAAATTGACTTATCCCACTAACCATTTCCCCGTGCTATTTGTTCTGTTTCTTCATTTGCTATGACAAAAAGGGGGAGAATTCATGTGGTAAACTTGTATTAAATTGAGGGGGAGCAAATATTAAATTGAGGGGGAGTAATGTTTTTCAAAAATTAAGTAACCTCAATTTTCAAACACATAAGCAAATTTACCTTAAGTTTTGTCATATCAAAAAGGGGGAGATTGTTAGCTTTAAATTGACAAGTATTTTGAAAACGACAAAACTCAAGTAAGCTTAGAAATGATTTTTATACAAGTAAATTTGCTTTGAATGAACTCAATGATTGAAACTATTTTAACAAAGTCTTGGATTGCGATTTCAATTGAAAAAGTCAGTAAATACTCTTAGAAAAGTGTTAGAAGATTTTGAACTGACTTAAAATCACAAAAGCCTTAAACTTTGCAGCAAATTAAGTGCAGGATGGTGTATTGGACAAAAGGGATCGATCCCTACTGTCGCAGGATCGATCCCAAATTGGCAGAATGCTCTTGAACCATCCGGGAAAAAGTTGGAAAATATTCTGGAGAAAAGGGATCGATCCCTACTGTAGCAGGATCGATCCCTTCGCACGAGACCTGACACCAACGGCTAGTTTTTGAGGGTTTCAACGGGAGGAATTGCATTAAATGCTTCACCAACTGTTCTATCCGTTTGGTGAGTTATAAATAGTGACATTTATGAAGTTTGGAGGTAGAACAAGCATTCCAAAGTATTCAAGCTTCAAGAGAAAAACTGAAATCTGAAAATCTTTATTGTAACTCCATTTTGTGAGATTGTTTTCTGTGTTCTTCACCCATTCACTGAAAAATCAGATATTCAAAGGGGTGAGCTATCCTTGTAAGGTCTGATATTGTAGAGTGTGGGAATACTATAAGGGTAGAGGATTAGAAGGAGATTTCTAAAGTCTCAAGAGAAATTGTAAGAGGTCTTGCCACACCTTCAAGTGGTTTGTAAGCATTCTCAAGGAAGAGGTGAATCAAAACCTTGACAAGGAGTTCAAGGAGAGAGGACGTAGGCAAGAGATTGGCCGAACCTCTATAAAACTTGTGTTTGCTTCTCTTTCCCTTACTCTTATATACTGTATTTATTTCATTGTTGTTTATTTGACTTTGATTGTGCATTAAGAGTTAGGAAAATTAGAAATAACTAGAAAAACCAATTCACCCCCCTCTCGGTAGAGCCAACAAATTGGAACACCATCCTTTGCAGCACCTAGCTTCTTAGAAAAATCCATGGGAGTATTTGCTGGTTTGCATCCCAGCATTCTAGTGTCCTTTAAAAAATCTAGGACATACTTACGCTGAGAAATTGAAATGCTTGCTTTAGACCAAGCAATCTCCATTCCTAGGATGTATTTTAGGTTTGCTAGATTTTTAATCTCGAATTCTCTGGCTAATAACCCTTTGAGACACTTCATTTCTCCCTCATCATCTACAAAAACAATAAGCAATGACATCTTACTATCGAAAGAGTGTTTAAAGAAGAGAGTGTGATTAGCTTGACTCTGAGAGTATCCATTCCGTAAAACAACCTTTGTGAATCTTTCAAACCATGCTGTAGGAGATTATTTGAGTCCATATAGTGCCCTTTTTAATCTACACACTTTATTCTTGGTTGCTTGAGTCTCAAAACCAGGAGGAATGTCCATGTAGACTTCTTCTTCTAATTCCCCATTCAAAAAGGCATTCTTGATATCTAGTTGGTGAAGGGGCCAATTTAGATTTGCTGCAATGGATATTAAGACCCGAATAGTATTCAACTTGGCTACAGGAGCAAATGTTTCTTGATAGTCAATACCATAAGATTGAGTGAATCCTTTAGCAATAAGGTGAGCTTTGTATCTCTTAACTTGGCCATCCTCTCAATATTTGACAGTAAAAACCACTTGCAACCAACAGGCTTCTTCCCAAGTGGTATCTTTGTAATCTCCCAAGTTTTGTTCTGCTCCAATGCTCAAATCTCCTTAAGAACTGCTTTCTTCCATTCTGACATTTTTAGAGCTTCATTGATGTTGTGTGGCACCTGTATCTCATTCAAGCTTGTAACAAATGCATTGAATGTAGGTGAGAGGCCATTATATGAAACATAGTTGCCAATTGGGAGTTGAGTGCAAGATCTAACACCTTTCCTTACAGTAAATAAACATTATCATTGATTGAGACCATTGAAGATAATTTTACCCATTGAGAATATGACCGGTGATGTAATGAAAACTCCCATCCATGGATCTGTCATAGCTAATCATGGTGTTTGGAATGGGGCTCGCTTCGGTCAATGAAGAGGGTAATTTTTTAGTAGCCATTTTATGAGAATGGTGAGGTTTTTTGGTTCAAGAGAGGCTCTGATGCCATGAAGAAAAAAACGATACTTTTTTCCACTTATCAATTCTGGAATTTTGATAAAATATATATAAGGACATAAGTCTCAACTAATTCTCCTCTGTTTTCAAAAATAAAGAATAGGATAAATCCTAAGACTAATAAACAGTAAACGAATAATGCTTAAATTCTACTAATTATCCTACAACAAATTGATAGTTATCACCAAACACTTATCCTACTAATTAGTTTCCTGATTTCTTGTAATTCCACACTGGCTATTGTAGACATCAGTTTAATAGTCAAATCATCCATCACCATATGAGTCACTACCCTTTGACAAACCTTCCTTTACGAGTTGCTTACCCTATTGCAGTATCTGAAGCTACAATGGGCAGCTTGTAAGACCTGATTCTACACTATTGTAGACCTTAATTTCGTAAAATTGATAATGGAAATTAAATAAATAATGAATATTGATTTCCATTTGGGTGAAAAGCTCCTTAACTTGAGATGTAAAAGGAGCAATTTTGGTGAAACACTATGGGCGAGTACAATAATGGTACAGCTCGCCAATAGGCGAGCAAATCACCAATGGACTATAGTGTGGGCGAATAGGTGAGTTCGCCAGCTAGTTCTGTAAGGGGATCGCCCGAATGGGGCGAGGACTTGTGATCACCCATATGGATTGATTAAGTTATATGATAGCAAGTTAGCGAGTTGAGCCATACCTGTTGATCACTCGAATGAGATGAGGGTTCTGATCGCCCAAGGAATGAGTATGGCGAGTAACGTATAGAAGGGCAAATGATAGCCTAACAGGAGAGTAAGGCAATAGGTACTCGCCAAATCAATATGATCGCCAACTTGTGGCTTGAGTCATAGTAAATAGGCAAGTAGAACAATAAATGGTGATCGCCAAGTAAAGGAAATCAGCTTGTAAATCACCAAATATTGTTGGCGAACTGAAATTGAAATAGAATGGGCGAGCTGAGGACTCTGGTTGAATAGGCGAACTGGAACTGGAATCAGCACGTGACTATTGCAGCCAAAATTGACTTTGTGAGTCATACAATTGAAAACAATTAATAGAGAGGATGTTAAAGTCAACAAAGAACTTATCCTTATTGGTTGAGGAATAAAACAAAGTCAATAGCAGAAGAAAAAGACGTGTGGAAGGGAGACTTTCACGCCACCTTGAGCTGCAGTTTTTCTTCATTCATTAAAGGAATGAAAGACGTGAAATGATGGAAGAAACAGGATAAGGGACAGGTGGTAGATTTTAATTTGGCAAGCATGGCTATATATATATATATATAAAGATTGAATGGAAAACCGATGCTATGTTGCCGCAAATTCATATTCGGTTCCTTCCATTTCCACCATGCTTGATTTACTAAAATTCACCCTTAAGTTGGCTAAACATGTAAACCTGCTTGCAAACCTTTCCTCCTTAGTTTGATGAGCTAAAGGGATAAGCAAAATGAGGCCAACGTAAGACAGAAGTGATCTGTTCTGGAAGTGCAGTTGGTTGAGGTGAGTTCTATATTTCTATGGTTTTCTTGATATTCAATGGTAGATCTCTATGTTTTACAACATAATAAACATAGATATAGCCTTGTTTTAGTTAATTTTGTTAGAATATGCAAGAAATTAGAACAAAAAGAATGAACAAGGAAAGAAATGGAAATGGTATAAAATGATGTTAAATGGGTGAGCTCAGCCATCATGGGCGAGCTAAAAATATGGAGTGTAGTAGTGGCGAGGTCACCACATGCTAGTTTAAACCATAGGTGAGCCCATTTCTGAATAGAAAGCCACGAATGGCGAACTCACATTCATAGGCAATGGCGAGTTGATAGTGGGCGAACTCCACTTGTAAGGCCATTGGCAATGGCGAACTGACTTGTGGGCGAACTCCCACGAATAAGCCAATATGGGATGGCGAGAATGTTGGTCGAGCTCCCACGTGTAAGCCATTTGATGAATGGCGAGCTCGGTTGGGCGAGCTAGTAAGAGCTCTCTTGGGCGAGCTAGTTGATTTATCTCAAATCTCACTAAAGTGCCAGAAATATTTGGAAAAAGAAAATATTAATAGTTTTAATAAATTATTTTGCAGCCGGGAATTGGGAATGGCTATTGTCGAGCAGTAAGCAAGGCGAAGCAAGGCTTCGTAATATCAGGTAAGGGAGATGTGTGTGAAGTGAATGCATATCCTGTGGAGTAAAAATATTATGAAAATATTTAAGAAATATTTTAGTTTATGACATGCATTGGTTTGAATTATGTTGTTTTGGGCGAGCTAAAAGCCGACCCCTATGTTGTTTTCTGGGCGAATTGGTTAAAGGCGGGCGATCCAACGTAGGCGAACCCTTTTGTGTTGTTTTGAGGCGAACAACCTTTGTTTTAATAAAAGGCGGGCGAGCCAAGTTGGGCGAACCCTTTTATAATGTTTTGGGACGGGCGACCCCTTTGTGAAGGAAATCATGGGCAATGCCAGAGTGGGCGAGCCGCTAAAGGCGAGCTAGTTTAACTTGTTTTTAGATGAAAATGTTGGCGGGCGAACACTAGTTCACCGCACTGGGCGAGCTGCCATGGGCGAGCCGGACTGGCTAGCTGACCATGGCAAACAGAATTCGATTGTATTTTCTTAAAGAAAAATGAGATATTTTAATATTTTTGAAAATAGAAAATATAAATCCTTTTGGGCGAGTTGACCAATGGTTGAGTTGACCATGGAAGTGCCGCTTTTGGGCGAGTTGACCATGGCAAGGCCGCATTGGGCGAGTTAACCATGAGTAATGCCAGATGGGCAAACTGACATGGGTGAGCCATTAATGGTGAGCCAGTTTAACCTGCTTTTTTTAATCGCTAAGGATTGGCGAGCGAATACTAATTCACCGCACTGGCGAGTTGATCATGGGCGAGCCTTGAAGGGCGAGCTGACCCATGGCGAACAGGTTTCAATTTTACATTTTCTTTACGAAAATGAGAATAATACTTTTTTGGAATTATTATTTATTTAAATGATTTAAATTCATAAATGTGTTTCCTTAAAAGTATTTTGAGCTATAAAGTTGATTTTGAGACTTTAGGCCCCTAGTTTCATGCATTATGAGTTATGAGTTTGATGGACCTGCCAAGTCATCAGAGGTTTCTAGGTCACCTGGCAAGTGGACCCGAGGACCACCTATAGATTATGGCCATAGATCTAGCTGAGATAGCCGTGAGGGGCGATGGCTTACGGGTGCACCCCAAAAGCGAATGATTATTCCGTTCTTATAAGGGGGAGGGGGAACGATGAGAGCATGATTTATTTATAGGGTGATGCCTAGTCTCAACTTGTTGATTTCTGTTTAATGAGAGGATTTGTTAAATCCTAATTTCTATTTAATTACATGATATTATAAACGGTTGAGCAAGTGATTTGAATGGTGTATTAAGAATACTGTTTACTATATCCACTGTTTTCCTATTTGATATGATTTTAAGGAAATCAAATATTTTGTGGTATATAGTTTTGGTTTATAAAGCAGCATATGTCTCCTTTATTGAGCGCGTAGTTCGCTCACCCCTTTGTTTTAACTCTATAGATAAAAGACACGGAGTTAGAGAATTAGCTCCAAGATGGATATAGCTACATATAAAGTATTGGGGCAACGTATGTTAAACATGAAAGGTACAGTCTCTTCTCTTTTACATTTTAGACATAGGTATACAGTACTACTTTATTGAAATAAAGACAATAAGGGATGTCAGATGTAAGGAATTATGAAAAAAATTTCATATTCCTTATTTGTTAAATAATTGCTTATCATTTATCACTATCACTATGGAATGTTAATGGCATCGCAGATAGCACAACCGATAAAGTTATATAAAAATACGTGAAAAATGTGGTAACAGGATGTTACAAATTTAATGGTATCAGAGCTTTGGTTGGTCTGATATCTGTTGATGCTTTTAGCACGAAAAGTGTTGAGAAAGGTTCACATCCCCTGTAGTATTATATAGTCTGAATGTAGAAAGGAGTCAAGTGACTGTAAGTTGAGTTAAGTGTTTAAATGTGGTGAAAGTTGATAAATTAAGGGTTACAAATAGAGATTGTAATCCAGGAATTTTACTTGAGATAAGCGATCTTATCATTAAAATATTAGGTCTATTCGATAAGGTACAGTGAGAAACTCGTTGAGGGCCCCACCAGGATTTCTCTGTCCACATCGAACTAAGATTCTGAAATGATGATAGTGAAAGGAAAAAAGAATAATATTTGTGCATAAGCCCTAAGATCGCATGTTTAGAGGTATATCGAAAAGAGAGAATTAAAGGGGAATTTATGAACCTAACCCTATATTAAAATGCTTTCTCTGAGTCATAAATGACTAAATTGATTTAAAATAGATTGAGGGTGAAATAGTATGATTATGTGATGGTGCAAAGGGCATATTACATGATCCCTACTGTAAGCCCTACTGATATTTTGATGAGTAATGCGACCCGGAGTGTATCTTATGAGTTGTCGCGAGATAGTGAGCCCTGTGGTGGATTTTAGGGTTTGAATAAAGTGAAAATATGAGATTATTAAATATTATGAAAAGTAATATACTTATAGAGTGTGAACCAAAAGGTGAATTGTGTGAGAAATGATGTAAAATCGATGATGTTAATACTCGATGATGTTAATACTGGTTCTATATACTCCTTATGTTTTAGGAGAATGAATATCAGTATTAACTTGACATTTGAGGAAGTCAAGTGTTCGAGTCATTGCGGACGCGAAAGAAAACCTTGAGGTAGGCGAACTCGAGCACGGTTGAAAGGACCGGGGCGTCGAGGCGTTCGCCAAGGAGGATAGTATGGATGAGTAGCGTTGTCACATCAATCGTTGTCGATGGGCCCAAAAAGGGGATTGCCATGGCCGGTTGGGCTGGTCCGTTACGATATCCATAGAACCGAAATATTATGAACTACATGTGAAATGACTTGAAAATTGATATATATGTGTTTGGAGGATATATATATATAGTGGATCTATTGGATGTAAATAACGAGATATTCAAGATGATATGAGTTTGTGAATTAGAATTTACAGGATGATATTCTAAGTAAATTTTTGGAATAATGTGGATTCGAGAGATTGTTGACTCGATTCACAACATGGAACTTATTTGTAAGCTCTTATCAGTGAATCAGAAGAGCTTGAGAAATTACTCAAGAGATTGATGAGTAGAGAAATAAACTGTTTTGATATAACGGGTGAAAACAGAAATTATATCGTTTTGAAAAAAATAACGGGATTTGTACTCTTTACAGTTGCTTCTAGGTTCCAGAACATGTATGGTATTCTAAAATACCTATCTTACTCTATCTGGATCCCTAGCCAACTTTAGTATCCTTCCTCTATGTGTGCCTAGAGCCAATTAGGATGATTTTAAAGAAAATAAATATGTATATTGATATAAGCAATATCGTTGAATAATGCCACAAACTTATAGGAAGGAAAACCTTACTGTTAAGTCAGTGAACATGAGTTCTAATTAAACTATATACATTAGAGACGTGAGGTCTCGAATGATTAAGTGGACATTGAAGTTGTCTGAGTAAAGAATCTCACTACTTAAGTGAGGTTAAAGTATGGTTATTGAGGTATAAAATTTAAGAGATTTACCCGTATGGCTTAAATGATTTGCTGAGGAAGTTGTAAAATTCGCTACCTTTTTGATGTGATACATACTTGTGGAAAAAGTGAAGGTGAATGGGTATGTATGAATATAGTATTCGAAATGGTTACGAGATTGTAACAGTAAAGTACTATATTAAGTGGGAAAACAATTGTAGTGATGAATGTGAAAGAATGAAATTGTCTTGAGAAGACAAGTCATATGATGACTAGGGAACACAAGTTATGAGGTAGTTCCCAAGTATATGAATAAATGTGATTTCCTCTTATCATCATGTGGTTATGGCTAGAATTAATGACAAGCTAGAATTGGACAGATGAAATTGTTATACTCAGAGGAGCAGATACAAGAAGTACTGCCAATCTTGAAAAAGGATATGCATATGTGTATATGTGTATATATTAGAAATGTGAAATTGTATAAGTAAAGTGGTGATGAAATTTGAATGATAATAAATTAAATTTCAGAAATTGATGTGAGGAAATTATACTCTTAAATATATTCTCCAAGTAGTGACATTATATGTACTAGGAGAATAAGAGATAAAATGATAACTTGATATGAAAAGAAGTTATTGAGAAAAATGATTACCTGAGACGTAAGCGGTGGTTAGTATAAAGGTCTGCAAAAGAAAGGCAGTCATAGTTTAACCATAAAATAATCATAGTGGGATGGTAAAGAATCCGAAAGAACCATGAGGTTATAAAAGTGATTAAGGATTGAGTAACCAAATTAATTCACTTCATCATCATGTTTTGGGATGTCTTGAGTGCTTTAGTCGATAAATATCGGTGAAACAGTGAGAAGGTATGTGAAGTTCCAGTTAGTGAGTATATGTGATAGGGATCCATGATTTGCCATATGCTTCAAGAGAATAGCAAGAGGCTTTGGGATTCCAAATTTTACTGTTAGCACCGCCTCTGATTGATATAGATATCCGAACGAATTGTGTGGACGCTCCGGGATATATTGAGAGAGGGTGCGTTGTAGTTAAGAGACTACTGGGACAATTACATACGATTGATTAAAAATGATCTAAATGATAGTCAGCAAATTATTATCGACTTAGCACCGAATGAGATGATAAGTGATAAATAGTATAAATGAGTTACTAACTCCCAAGGATGATAACAGACTTAAGGGAGTGTAGATTGGTTTTGAGAGAAGAAACCTGAATTCTTCAGGACCTTGGAACATGTAAAATCCGAATTTTATTATATTGTATACTATATGTGTACATTATTGATAGTGGAAATAAATTTTTTTAGTGAAACTAAAGAATAACCGAATGTAAATTTCCACTTTGCAATTTAAGTGATGATTTATAGTATGGTGTTTAAAGAAAGAAAAAATAAATATTTAAGTGTAACAAGATATGGTTGAGATATAATTTTGATATTATAGTATGAAAGCATTAAATGAGATGAGATAAAATTAATAAATGTGGCTAACGTTGGCGTGGAGAAGAAGAAGAAGAATGACAAGAGAATTAAGGGCTAGAAGACAAAACAAAGAAAAGGATGGGGAGTTAGCCAATCAACGTTGGCTGGAAGAGACATGGGTGAAGAGAAGGGCAGAAAAGGAAATAGAAAAAGTCCAGGAAAGGGGCGGCAGTGGACTTCTCGCCGGTTGCTTCATTTGACAAAGGAGACTAAGCATTTAATAGCAAGAGGAGCAAGCCAATAAGAGTGACTGGCAGTGGCGTGGATTGGGGGAAGAAGAGGAAAAAGGAAAGAAAATTTTCAGAACATGCAGAGAAATTTCTTCTTGCCACCGTCCACTAGCTGCAGTTTTTCCACAAATTTTAATGCATGTAATGATGAAAGAAATGTGATAAGAAAACAGTCGGTAGTTTCTAACAGGATCAAATGGCTATATAAAGGAATACGTGAGGGAAGATGATGTCGTCAACTTCATCCTCTCAAATAACCTCCTCGCCCAATTCTGTTTTCTGCATATTCATCTTTCATTCCTCTGTTTTCATCATAAATGAGCCATGCAATTTCATCTGTTAGCTAGCCAAACCCTTCTGCAGTGTTGAAAAGCCAAGGAACAAGAGAAACAAAGCTAAGAGAGGCAAGAAATATTCTGTTTTTGGAAGAGCAATTGGGTTAAGGTGAGTTCCATAATTTCTATGGTTTCCTTGATATTCAATACTGGATTTCTATGTTTTATAACATAATAAACATAGATGTAGCCTTGTGTTAGCTAAACCTTACTAGAATATATAAGAACTAGAATAAGGTGTAGTCTGAATCAGAATAAACAATGAAGATACTAGAAAAAAATGAGAATGGGCGAGCTAAAATCTGGAATGAGGAAGTGGCGAGATCGCCACATGCAAGTTTAATACATAGGTGAGCCGCCAATGAACAAAACAGTAGTGTCGGGCGAACTCACATGCAGGGCATGGCGAGTTGAATGGTCGGGCGAGCTCCCACGTTGGGCGAACTCCCATGAATAAGCCGCTAATGAAGGGCGAGCTCAGTTGGGCGAGCGGTTATTTCGCCAAAGTATTTGAAAAGAGTTTTAGAAAAGTTATTAGAAAAGAAAATATTAATGGAATTAATATTTTACCATTGCAGCCGGGAAGTGAGATTGATACGGCGAGCGAGAAGCAAGGCTGCATCAGACGAGGTAAGGAAGTAGTATGTGATGCAAATGCATGTCCTGTGGAGTACAAATGTTAAGAAAATATTAGAAATTGTTTTATTTTCTGACATGCATCGGTTGATAAACTGTTTGATCTCGAGCGAGCTATAAGCCGCCATATGTTGTTTGTTGGGCGAACTGATTAGGGCGGGCGAGTAGCTTTGTTCTAGGTAGAAATTCGGGCGAGCCAAATTGCAAGCTCTCTTTTATGGGAACTGGGCGAGTGCCCTTGTTTTAAAGCGAAATTCGGTAAGCCATAGACGGGCGAACCCTTTTTAATGTGTTTGGGCGGGCGACCCTTGTTTTAAATATAAGGCGGGCGAACTGTTATTAGCCAGCCATACTTTTGTTTTGAAAAGCTAAGTGGCGGGCGATTACTAATTCGCCGTCTTATCGAGTTAGTCAGGGGCGAGCCGTGAAGGGCGAGCTAACCCTGGCGAACGGTTTTAAAGTGTAATTTCTTAAACGAAAAATGAATTATTTTAAATATTTCAAAAACAAAAATATGAAAACCTTTTTGGGCGAGTTGACCATTGGGCGAGTTGACCAATGGGCGAGTTGAGTTTTGGCAAGCTTACCATAGGCGAACTAGCCATGGGCGAGCCAGTCTAACCCGTACCTTCTCACACGAAAAATGTTGAAGTTACGGGCTGTTTTATTGTTGTATAAGCCCTTTTGAAATCAAATCATTTTATGGAAATGATATATAAGATAACTTGATTTTGAGACATTAGGCCATGATTTCATGCATTATCATTTATATACTTTGCGTGACCCACCTAGGGCGATGGCTCGGGCCAAATAGACCAACGAGTGCACCCTAGGGCGTCACAGGGCTGATGGACCTGCCAAGTCTTCAGCGGTCTCGAGGTCACTTGGCAAGTGGACCCGAGGACCACCTACAGATTATGGCCATACATCTAGATGAGATAGCCGTGAGGGGCGATGGCTTACAGGTGCACCCCAAAAGCTGATGACTTGTGTTCTTTGCATGATTTAAATTGTTGCCTAGTCTCAATTAAACGATCTATGAAAGGATCTGGTAAATCCTATTTCATGTTTACTATATTTATTTTTTCCTAATGAGTTTGATCGTTAGGATAATTAAATAGTTTTGAGAATATAGCTTTTATTTTTATAAAGCAGCATACACCTTCCTTACTGAGCACATTGTCGCTCACTCCTTATTTTTCCACTCCACAGATAACTGATTTGGGGCTATGAGACTTACCTTTTTGAGATTTGATATCGAAGGTATGTTAGACTCTTTTATATATTCAGCAAAGTTGTACAGTACTACTTTAAATAGATGGGAATGTAGATACATCTTAAGGAAGAGACTTTAATAATTCATATTTACATAATAATGTAGTAGAAGTTGTTAAGCATCACAGACAGCCCAACCGGTAAGTTATGAGTAAGTATCATGTTATACAGTAGCTTTGGGATGTTACAGAACAAAATCCGGGATGGCGACCCACGAGTGGGGCGATCGCCTAATAGCGGATAATATGTTGTGAGATGTGGGCGAACTATGTAGTCGCTGACTCACTTGAAAGAGTAAACTTGGGGCGCGAGAGAGCGCCAAAGAGATGACTGTTGATGACCTGAAGAGACGGGCAGGACTCTTAAAGATAATATGGAGTATAAAGAGATGCTAGCGGTCTCATTTTAGCGACGAGATTAATTAGAAGTTGAAAATATGATAAGGAAGAAAAATACCTGTATTGATGATACTTCCTAAACTAAGTAAAAATTTAATTACCCATAAAAAGAGTATAATGCTATCTGGATAGTCGTGGATACATTAATTAAGTCTGCTTATTCCTTGATTATGGAATTTATTGAGCTAATTAGTGCCTTGGCCGAGTTATATGTCAGGAAAATGGTAAGGTTATGAAGTATTGCAGTGAGCATTTCATTTAATAGGGGGTCCCGCTTCGTATCTCAATGTTGAGAGAGATTTCAGGAAGCTATGGGATCCCAATTGAGTTTTGCACCGTAATTTATCCGTAGACTTATAGACAGTCTGAGCGTATGATATGGACGCTCGAGGATATGGTGTGAGCGTGTGCAGTTGATTTTATAGGCTCCTGGGATAATCCTCTACCCTGACAAAGTTTGCTTATGATAATGGCCAAATGAGAGTATAGGCATAGCACCTTAAAGGGGTTTATTTAGCAAACGATATAATCCACGATAGCATGAGAAAATAGGAGACCGAGAATTATTTTCGACTTGGTCAAATAGACTTCTTGAGATATATGAGAGATTATGTAATTTAAAGGTCTCACTATCTAAAAGCATAATGAGATTTGGAAAAAGAGGAAAATTGAGTCCTTGATGCATTGGATAGTTGGAGATCATAGATCGTGTGGGAGATGTGCACTACCTCCAGAGTTATCAGGAGTGCATAATGTATTCCACGTCTCGAGGGTGAGAAAATGTTATCCAGATCCTTCTCACGTAATTCGACATGAGTCCCTAGAGATTAGAGAGGACATGAGCTACGTTGAGCAATCGGTATGGATTTTGGATAGGAAGGATAAAGTGTTGTGATAAGGTGGTGTGCTCTAAGATTAATCCTTTGATTGGATGCTCTAGCAGTAGGAGGCTACTTGAGAGTTAGATAGCCTTATACGTGAGAAGCATCCAAAGCTCTTTCAAGTAATAGGTCCATATAAAATTTGGAGGACCAAATTTCTTAAGGTGGGGAGAAAATGTAAGACCTGATTCTACACTACTGTAGACCCTAATTTCGTAAAATTGATAATGGAAATTAAATAAATAATGAATATTGATTTCCACTTGGGTTAAAAGCTCCTTAACTTAAGATGTAAAAGGAGCAATTTTGGTGAAACACTATGGGCGAGTACTATAATGGTACAGCTCGCCAATGGGTGAGCAAATCACCAATGGACGATGGCGTGGGCGAATAGGTGAGTTCGCCAGCTAGTTGCGTAAAGTGATCGCCCGAATGGGGTGAGGGCTTGTGATCGCCTATATGGATTGATTAAGTTATATGATAGCAAGTTGGCGAGTTGAGCCATACCTGTTGATCGCTCGAATGAGACGAGGGTTCTGATCGCCCAAGGAATGAGTATGGCGAGTAACGTATAAAGGGGCAAATGATAGCCTAGCAGGAGAGTAAGGCAATAGGTACTCGCCAAATCAATATGATCGCCAACTTGTGGCTTGAGTCATAGCAAATAGGCGAGTAGAACAATAAATGGTGATCGCCAAGTAAAGGAAATCAGCTTGTAAATCACCAAATATTGTTGGCGAACTGAAATTGAAATAGAATGGGCGAGCTGAGGACTCTGGTTGAATAGGCGAACTAGAACTGGAATCAGCACATGACCATTTCAGCCAAAATTGACTTTGTAAGTCATACGGTTGAAAACAATTAATAGAGAGGATGTTAAAGTCAATAAGGAACTTATCCTTATTGGTTGAGGAATAAAACAAAGTCAATAGCAGAAGAAAAAGGTGTGTGGAAGGGAGACTTTCACGCCACCTTGAGCTGCAGTTTTTCTTCATGCATTAAAGGAATGAAAGACGTGAAATGATGGAAGAAATAGGATAAGGGACAGGTGGTAGATTTTAATTTGGAAAGCATGGCTATATATATAAGAAGATTGAATGGAAAACCGATGCTATGTTGCTGCAAATTCATATTCGGTTCCTTCCATTTCCACCATGCTTGATTTACTAAATTTCACCCTTAAGTTGGCTAAACATGTAAACCTGCTTGCAAACCTTTCCTCCTTAGTTTGATGAGCTAAAGGGATAAGCAAAATGAGGCCAACGTAAGACAGAAGTGATCTGTTCTGGAAGTGCAGTTGGTTGAAGTGAGTTCTATATTTCTATGTTTTTCTTGATATTCAATGGTAGATATCTATGTTTTACAACATAATAAACATAGATATAGCCTTGTTTTAGTTAATTTTGTTAGAATATGCAAGAAATTAGAACAAAAAGAATGAACAAGGAAAGAAATGGAAATGGTATAAAATGATGTTAAATGGGTGAGCTCAGCCATCATGGGTGAGCTCAGCCATCATGGGCGAGCTAAAAATATAGAGTGTAGTAGTGGCGAGGTCACCACATGCTAGTTTAAACCATAGGCGAGCCCATTTCTGAATAGAAAGCCACGAATGGCGAACTCACATTCATAGGCAATGGCGAGTTGATAGTGGGCGAACTCCACTTGTAAGGCCATTGGCAATGGTGAACTGACTTGTGGGCGAACTCCCACGAATAAGCCAATATGGGAGGACGAGAATGTTGGGCGAGCTCCCATGTGTAAGCTATTTGATGAATGGCGAGCTCGGTTGGGCGAGCTAGTTGATTTATCTCAAATCTTGCTAAAGTGCTGGAAATATTTGGAAAAAGAAAATATTAATAGTTTTAATAAATTATTTTGCAGCCGGGAATTGGGAATGATTATTGGCGAGCAGGAAGCAAGGCGAAGCAAGGCTTCGTAATATCAGGTAAGGGAGATGTGTGTGAATTGAATGCATGTCCTGTGGAGTAAAAATATTATGAAAATATTTAAGAAATATTTTGGTTTATGACATGCATTGGTTTGAATTATATTGTTTTGGGCGAGCTAAAATCCGACCCCTATGTTGTTTTTTGGGCGAATTGGTTAAAGGCGGGCGATCCAACGTAGGCGAACCCTTTTGTGTTGTTTTGGGGCGAACAACCTTTGTTTTAATAAAAGGCGGGCGAGCCAAGTTAGGCGAACCCTTTTATAATGTTTTGGGGCGGGCGACCCCTTTGTGAAGGAAATCATGGGCAATGCCAGAGTAGGCGAGCCGCTAAAGGCGAGCTAGTTTAACTTGTTTTTAGATGAAAATGTTGGCGGGCGAACACTAGTTCACCGCACTGGGCGAGCTGCCATGGGTGAGCCGGACTGGCGAGCCCACCATGGCGAACAGAATTCGATTGTATTTTCTTAACGAAAAATGAGATATTTTAATATTTTTGAAAATAGAAAATATAAATCCTTTTGAGCGAGTTGACCAATGGTTGAGTTGACCATGGAAGTGCCGCTTTTGGGCGAGTTAACCATGGCAAGGCCGCATTGGGCGAGTTGACCATGGGCAATGCCAGATGGGCGAACTGACATTGGCGAGCCATTAAAGGTGAGCCAGTTTAACTTGTTTTTTTTAATCGCTAAGGATTGGCGGGCGAATACTAATTCATCGCACTAGCGAGTTGACCATGGGCGAGCCTTGATGGGCGAGCTGACCATGACGAACAGGTTTCAATTTTACATTTTCTTTACGAAAATGAGAATAATACTTTTTTGGAATTATTATTTATTTAAATTATTTAAATTTATAAATGTGTTTCCTTAAAGGTATGTTGAGCTATAAAGTTGATTTTGAGACTTTAGGCCCCTAGTTTCATGCATTATGAGTTATAAGTCTGATGGACCCGCCAAGTCATCAGAGGTCTCGAGGTCACCTGGCAAGTGGACCCGAGGACCACCTATAGATTATGGCCATAGATCTAGCTGAGATAGCCGTGAGGGGCGATGGCCTACGGGTGCACCCCAAAAGCGGATCATTATTCCGTTCTCGCAAGGGGGAGGGGGAACGATGAGAGCATGATTTATTTATAGGGTGATGCCTAGTCTCAACTTGTTGATTTCTGTATAAGGAGAGGATTTGTTAAATCCTAATTTCTGTTTAATTACATGATATTATAAACGGTTGAGCAAGTGATTTGAATGGTGTATTGAGAATACTGTTTACTATATCCACTGTTTTCCTATTTGATATGATTTTAAGGAAATCAAATATTTTGTGGTATGTAGTTTTGGTTTATAAAGCAGCATATGTCTCCTTTACTGAGCACGTAGTTCGCTCACCCCTTTGTTTTAACTCCACAGATAAAAGACACGGAGTTAGAGAATTAACTCCAAGATGGATATAGCTACATATAAAGTATTGGGGCAACGTATGTTAAACATGAAAGGTACAGTCTCTTCTCTTTTACATTTCAGACATAGGTATACAGTACTACTTTATTGAAATAAAGACAATAGGAGATGTCATATTGTTAAATAATTGCTTATCACTTATCACTATCACTATGGAATGTTAATGGCATCGCGACAGCCCAACCGGTAAAGTTATATAAAAATACGTGAAAAATGTGGTAACGGGATGTTAAACAGCTCGATAGACATCTTGTGCTCATAACGAGGACAAACCAAGTGAGGATCATCAGCCACATTGCGATGATAATTTGGACACATGTAGACTTTTCTAGTCACTGACTCATCATAGTCAAGCAAGAGTGGGACATCAGAAGTAGAAGTTGGGGCTCTAGGCTTCAACAGTGAGTCTTTGTTTTGGTTTGGTTGCATGTAAGTTTCACTGAGGATTTCTATACTCTCATAAAGCGTTCCAAGGAAACCCGCCATTCTGTTTTTTGTGAGAAGCCTGAAGACAGTGCCAACAGGTAAAGAAAGGAGAATAAAGAGAAAATTTATAAAGTCCTTCCCTGCTTCAGCAAAGAGAACTTTCTTACTCTGGAGTCAATAACGAGCTTCAGGCTCACCTTAGACTTAGAGGCAGCCATGGTTTTTCAATTATCAAAAATGTAAAATAGCTGATACCTGAACAAATTCTATTCAAGCTATGCAATATATAAATAGTCTAAGCCGAGCATGCTCCATCAAATAGAGAAGATGGATGGTTTCTATGGGTTCCCAGTGGTAAATTATCTTTTGTCTCTACCATTTAAAAACCTGGTTATAGGAAATCAGTAAAAGCTGCATGCGGAGAAGCACATAATCCAATTGTTCGACTGGCTGCTTGTCCAAAAATTTAATTCTAATTTTATAAGAACCAATGCATAATTGGGAGGGAAAATTTTATGACTAGTTGCCGATATCTGTAATCAGCTCCTAACTGCTCATAATTATTGTTGACAGTTGCTCTAGTAATATTATAACTTTATGTTAAAGAGAAAAACAAAAAATCCACAAAATCTTTCCCCTGCTTCAGCGAAGAGGATTTCGACACTTTTTACTTCTGGAGACAATGAGGACTTTTAAGCTTGTAACGACCCTTTTTTACCAAAAATACAAACCAAACTTTTCCTTTTTCACTTACTTGGTTGGGCTGTACGTAGTGTCTCTAATCTATCCTTAAGCTAGATTTACATTAGCTAAATCATTATCCTTTAATTAGCTTGGTCCTAGTTCAAAATCTCTCACTAAGCATGCAGTCGTAATTTTAATTCATTCTACATAAAAATATTTATCTACCAATGTTG
The DNA here is from genome assembly GCA_032173925.1 of Heritiera fomes. Classification (NCBI taxonomy): domain Eukaryota; kingdom Viridiplantae; phylum Streptophyta; class Magnoliopsida; order Malvales; family Malvaceae; genus Heritiera; species Heritiera fomes. Next base: position 8,685,452 of record JAPDPM010000002.1, on the reverse strand, counting down.
CATGCATCGTTATAAACCATAAATATATATAACATACTTCTTTTAATTACATCCCCTACTATAAAAGTACTGAAATACAAGTGTAAATAAAAATAAATAACTGTACATCACATACCTTCAAGGGTATTACAAAAGCCTTAAAAGACGTGTTTAAACCTTGCATCCCAAGCACCTACTGCAATTAATCTAGAAGATGGAGAGGGGGGTGAGCTTATAAAGCCCAATAAGAAATATATAAATATATATATATATATATATATAAAAGAGACAAATACCAAATCTCTATATGCAAGCTCTTAAAACATTTATTAAGGCTCAAAATCGAAATTTATACATTTCAAAAACCAAATCATGCTTATGCAATGCATTAGAAAATAATTCATTCAAAACTATAATAAAGCAATTTGATTCGAAGCATAAATCCAAATATGGGTGCATTTATCATATTCACTTTCCGTGTAAATCTTCGAAATAAACCATATAGGTTTCGAAATCCAAATATCAACGTTCAGAATTCATATACAGAAATAAGTACGAAAAGTAGATATATATTAAGTTGGAGACATATTAACGACTAAGCAATACTCATGCAATTCAAATATTCCCGTGAGGGAAAGTGCAAGTCAATTAGACATATGGCCATAGTCCAGAGGGGGTCCACAATGAGCACTAATCAAGTGTCAATTGGGTCCGCTATGGACTGGATCAAGGTCACATAGCCCAGAAATACTATTGTAGACTGGATCAAAGGCCACACAGTAGTCCAAAATAATATTGTAGTGACTATTAGTCATGTCTCAAAACATTTATATATATATATATATATTCTAAAAATACAAAACTTTGGTAATTTCCATGAAAGTTGGTGTTTCGAATAAAATTCCATAAATATTCAAAATCATGCAATTTAACATTTTTCCAAAACAAGCTTGCTAGAAATTTTGCTATTTTCAAATGGATTCTTAAGTTCTAGCTTAAATCACAAAACTAATATTTTTATAAAAATCTGGTAGCATACCGGCTTAATTTTCTTAAAACCTCATACAAGAAAAATACAGTTTATAAACCTAAAGTAGTTGATTTTAAAATTTTTCAGTATCTCCTACGTTCTAATATATATCTCTTACCTTTGTACTGAGCTTCGATGCTTAAGACACCATGCTTAAACCGAATTCACAACTTGTCTTTCTTGCCGAACTTAGCACCAAACTTGAATTCACTTGATAATTTCCTTGGTGTTGTTTCATTCCTATACCATATACACGATCACATAACCACATCACACAATGTCATATGTATATACTTATATATATATATATATATATATATGTATACCCACATACTCTTACTATATATTCTCAATCTAATAATTATCTAACCATTCCTTACTCATTTTCCTCATTCTTGGTCATGATTAATCTTCCTTACTACTTGCATACATGCATACTTTAATTTCCTATATATGTTTATGTGTGTGTGTGTGTGTATATATATATATATATATATATATATATATTAATACCATTCTAATACTTATTATTACTCTTATAATCTTAGATAATTAAATCCAAGTAACCAAGTGTACTTACCATTTTTAATACTTTTCTACACACCACATCAAGCAACATTTAACATTACTCTAGGGTCCATAAAAATAAGTCAACACAAAGAAATTGTCTTTACTCTTAGGTAACCACCTTAACTTAACCATGTTACAAATTTTCTAGCATAATTCCAATCGCTTAAATATATACCATTTCCATTACATGTATATTAATCTCTAACAATAAAATAAACCTTACCCTGCTTTCTTCCAAAAGTGCTAAACATTCTCACCGAACTTCTTAACATTTCTCAAGATCCATCTTGGTTTAGCCCTTAAGGGGTTATCCCCTCTCACGTTTGGCCACTTCCTCCCCTATTTTCTACCTCAGAAACACCTACTGCTTTTTCCACATTTTCAGCTGATCATGCATTTCTCTTTTAGTGTACATGTCCCATGTTTCCCATCCTCGATGCCCCTCAATTCTAAGCCTAATAACCCCTTGTCACTGTCCTGTTCCAGAACCAAGAGAGGGAGTCCTATTTTCTTGCCATTTCAAGCCTCAAATTCTATTTTTGACAGCAACATATCCTCATGGTGGTGGCTGTGTTTTGCTTTCTCTTTGGTCCAGGCCACCAATCAACCGTAGAGCCACTATGAGTAACTGTGAACTGCTACTGCCCAAGGTTGAATGCAGCCCGTCTTTCATGCCCTTCGTAGCCATGAAAAACTAGGAAAATCCCACTTACAGATAGCCACTGGTCGACCTTACAACCCTAAAGAAGATAGTCTCGATTTCTTTTACTTCTTCTTTCATTGCAGTTTTTCTTTCTCTCTTAGTGCTCTCTTTCTCCTTCCTCAGTTTGCTTTCATTGTTTCTCAGCCATTCAATTCTCTTGCAGCACTGAAAGCCCTTTTCTTCCAGCTCGCATGTTGCCTCCATTTAGCTTTCTCATGTCAGTAGAGCAGTCCCAAAGACTTCCCAGATCAGCCTTGATCCTTACTGATTTACAACACCAAAATGCCAGCTTAAAACTCCCCTTATACCTTCTGTTTTGACTCCCAAACTTGAACCTCCTCTCTCCATAAGCTTCACCTTCCTTAAGCTTTATGGGTCGACACAACAACAGAAGAATATGGCAACAGAATACGTGAGGGAGCTGCTTGAGGTGCTCTCAATTACAGCCAAAAACAAAAGAAGGATTAAAATGGATTATGTTTGGTCGATGATGATGATGGACGGTGATAATGGATGATGAAATGTGGCTGGTAAAGGAGGCAGTTAGTGGGGTTTAGGTGGATGAAGTGGCTTTTCCGAGAAGCCATTTTGTTTTAATATCATTATATTATTTTTTTTCCATGTACTTATATTCAATATATATATATATATATATATATATATATATAAAAATTTATATTGGTGATGAATTTGATATATATTTTTTTATTGTTATTAGATTATTGGTTTTATGATTGTGTGATAATGTAATATATATATATATATATATATAGAGAGAGAGAGAGAGAGAGAGAGAGAGAGAGAGAGAGAGAGAGAGAGAGAGAGAGAGAGAGAGAGAGAGAGAGAACATTTATATGTTTAATGTTTTTGTATAATTAAGGCCTAATAAAAATTATATCCTTGAGCTTAAATTTTTGTATTATTAGTAACAAGCATTATATTTTAAAATTCTAGCCTTCTCATTCACTTAACAATTGATATAATGCCTTATGTACCTATATGTATTTATTTAGCTAATCGAATCTACTTAATATTATATCTTAATTAAATTCAATTAGTTAAGTTAATTTATGTTACTTAGCTAAATCAATTTAATTTACGTAGCTAATATGGTCTAGGCATGCTACTAGAAAATTTTCTCACCGATGAGAAATGTAACTAGTCTTCCTTAAGCAACCATAAGGTTTAACTATACCTTAGAATTGGACCATTTTTCAGAGTTTTTGACTTTATGAGTCTTTCTTTGGGATTTATGCTCATTCACCTTGTGCTCTTGGTTATTCATGTCCCTCCACAATATCCAAATTATAATTTTTTGTTGAATTATTGAGCGGCATCTAGAATTGAATAATAATCATTTAAATTTAAAATCGAGAAATCTCGGTTATCACATTCTCCCCATCTTAAGAAATTTAGTCCTCCAAATTTTTCTATGTCCATATGAACAAGGTGAGGGTAATTTTCTTTCTCATATCCTTTGTATCCATATAATCTAAATCTAATAACTTCAAAATCGAATTTACATATTATCTCTTATCTAAAGATCAACTTACTTCACATTAACCTTGCAGTTTGATGTTTAAAAAGTTCACCAATTAGACCTATCTCGTTAGTTCACACACTGCAACCATACCTGTTTTTAAAATCTAGAAAGCACCAACTAAAATAAGATAAATGTTATAAGAAGATGATCTCGAGTCTCTTATCTTACACCTTTACTTTACATCCATTACATACTAAGTTTGATAAACTTCAAGGTCTAACTCACATATTATTACTTAGTCAAAGGTCCTAATTAATTCAAAATTCAAGTTTTTAAGCTTTCAACAAATCAAAGGTACCTCCTTATCTCACACTTTGCAATACAAATTCTCCTATAAATCAAAAACCTTCAATTGAGGTAAAATCAATGTTATGATAAGACATTCAAGATTTTAACCCATTAAATATAATTTTTTTTTTGCATTAAAAGCCATATAATATGACGTGTACTCATATCTCCATCATTCCCTTAAGGATTCACATCTAACATGTCATGTTCAATCTCGACTCTGCACATGCAAAATTTGAAGAGTCCTTTGGTTTTCAAAGTTCACTTGTTTCTAATTCCACATAGTTCAAAATCATATATTTTAAATTATTGAGCTTTCAAAATCCTTGTAGTTCAAACTATACAATTTTAAGAGTCCATATAGTTAAGCAAGTCAATAACTTTCAAAGTATGTATAGTCTCTAAATCAATTACTTTCTAATCCATATGATTTTTTTTTGAGTTGTATAGTTTTCAAAGTGTATAGGCTAGTGGTAATACTTTTCCAAAATATACATAATTTGATAAAGTTTTCGAATCCGTAAGGGATTAGGCGTTTATTCCTATCGAAGCATCTCGATAGAGTCCAATCCTGCCACACATGATGGATAGGTTCTAATAATTTTCTGCCACTATTTTGGATAGGTCTAACCCTTACTGACAAATTTCATAAGTCAAATCGATAGTAATAATTTATCAAAGCCCATTAAGATCACCTAATCCCTCAAAATTCAAATTTCTATAATTCGAAATCATAATTTTAAAATTCCAATATTCGTTAAAATACTTTAATTCTGACTTGAAATTCTAAATGTGTACTCCGATCGTTGGTACAATTCTTGTCTACCTTGAGCTGGCCTTAGCCAATCACATATTAATTTTACATTCTCGGAAGCTTTCTCTACTAGTTCAGGGGCAAATATCTTTCTCTAATATAACCACAGCCATTTGGTATGGAAACTTCGATATTGGTTGAATACATAGGGTTAGCTTTATAGAAAGCTCCGTCTCTCTTTGTGAAATCCCCAAGATTCTGTAATTTTCCCTTAATTGTACAGTTTTCCAACTTGGACTAATGGAATAAATGTGAAATTTTGATATACAAATGGTGTATGGGACATAGTAGGAATTAAGGCAAATGAATGGTCAAATAATCAAGAAATAAATTCTGATGTTGCAGCATTTATGGAAGTGTAAGGAAAGAAATAAAATCAGATATTGGCAATTAAATGAGTATGTGGCTGAGATAATAAAGAGAAGAAGAGGATTTAATGGGTCAAAGGGTCAAGAGGTCAAAGGGTTAATAGTATGACTGAGATGAATGGGATTAGAATGCATTTAAGGCATTAAATGAAGCCTCATGACTCATCATCATCTCTTGCACCCCACGACACCAGCCCATCTCCCTTCTCCCTCTCGTTGCTTCCAATTTCCTCTAAATGTCCAAGCTTCTCACCTTGACAAACCACCATCTCATGCCATCGATTCGTTAAACTTCTTTAACGAAAAACGATCCTTGTCGATAGCTTAACCTATGCCTGTAATATGAGAGAGTGAATCCAAGTGAATAAGGAGATCTAGAAATCCAAAGATTTGGTGAATTGCAAAGGTAAGCAAGTTAGAAGGTTTTAGTTGATTTTATTGATGGTTTGGTATTGTATGGAGTTGGTAGAATAGGTTTATTGAAGTTTAAATTTGCCATGATGTTTACAGCTTGAAGAAGTGGAAAAAGGACAAGTGTTGGTGCAACCAACTTGTGGATTAATTGCTAGTTGAGGTAAGGAATTTATGTAACGGACGTAGGGTGACTATGTCCGCATGTTTTAATATGTTTTGATGTGGTTTGAAGAGAAGTACAGCTGTTTTAATTTCAGGAAAAAGGGTACCATTTGGGTCCTACTCCTAGTACCAATTAGGCTAGGAGCAGCTGACTGCCTTAAGTAGCAGCCGACTGCCTAGAGACATCAAAAACGCCATTTTTCGAAAATCGATGCAAACCAGTCGACTGCCATGGGAGCCAGTCGACTGCCATTTTCCAGAAATCATTATGTTTCAAACCAGTCGACTACCAGGGGAAGCCAGTCGACTGCTATTTGTCCAGAAGCATTCTGTTTCAAAACCAGCCGACTGCCAAGGGGGCCAGTCGACTGCTAATTCTCAGGAAGTATTCTGTTTCAAAACCAGCCGACTGCCAAGGGGGCCAGTCGACTGCTAATTCTCGGGAAACATTCTGTTTCAAAACCAGTCGACTGCCCTATTTGTATTTTGAAAAAAAAGATAATAATTGAATTTCAAAAAGGGAAAGAAATTCATTAAGGCAAAACATGGGGTAGCAGTCGACTGCCATGTATGACCAGTCGACTGCCTATTTGAAAGAAAGGTTTTGAGAACCTATTTTAAGAAAGAATATTCATACTTATTTAAAACCTATATGAATAAGGTTTTGGAGACTATGAATCTCTCAAAAGAGCATACACATTATTTGTTACTTGTATTTGACTGAGGAGCTCTAGTCCAGCCCTCAGACCCACAGTACGACACCTGACTAGTGAAACTGTGGGATATAGACAATGGCCATGAGTCTCTTATTTGATTCGGCTTTGGGGAGGATCCCTGGCCCATACGTGGGTACGCCACTTATTTGATATCTCTCGGGATTATCCCTAATGGGATATATTTGCGGTATCCTTATGAGATTTATCTATTGGATTATCCCTTACGGGATATATTTGCTGTATCCATTATCTCTCTGGATTATCCTTAAAGGATATATTTGCGGTATCCACGATGAGAGTTACTTGGTGCATGAATCTATTGGATATAAATTGTCTCCCATCTATTTGAAAATAATTATATTTGCCTACTTGATTTCACGTGATTGGAGATCCGTGGAAATACTTGAAAGCATGATTTACTTGTTTTTGATATATTTGAAAGAAATATAAGCGCTATGCTTTATAATGATTTTACATGACATTATAGAGCCAAGCAGGAAAACTGCATATAGTGATATAGTACGCTCTTTTACATGAGTTTCTTACTGAGCGTAAACTCACTCTTTTACAATTATTTTTATACAGATTACTTGAAGTAATTCCGCTCCGGATAGAGGAGCTCATTTCGGGATTTTTGAGATACCTTCGAGGCACGCTTCCTACTTATCCTTTGAAGGTATATTTAGTCGGCCGTTACTTCGGCTAATGTACAGTACAATACTACAGTTTTGTATATGTTGGGGATTAGGGTGTATGAATATTTGAGATTCTGGTGTATATGACACATGTTTATAAATGAAAAATTTTATGCATGTGAAAATGAATATTATACTATGATAGAAATGCCTAAAGCATAAGAGTAAGGGAGATTGACATCGGATAAACTAGTCGATTTATTTGTTATTTGAGATGAAAGTTAGTTGTTATTTGGTTAGTGATGAGGACGTCACAGATTGGTATCAGAGCAGATTCGACTGAAGTTTGTCGATGTCAATAAGCTAGAATTAGAGTAATTCCCCAATGTACTGTACTAGCCTATTTTATTTAAGTAGTATAATGGCTTAAGGTTATACTAAATGATGTTATTTGATTATGATCTTAACAGAATGAGTACTCGAAGGAGGGGTACTAGACGAGGACGAGGAAGAGGACGGGGTCGCACTGAAGAGCCCCCAGTTCCGTCTCCTCATCCATCTCCACCGCATAGCCCGAATACGAGGCTAGCTAAAATGGAGAAACATATGGAAAACATGTCCGCAATGTTCACCCAGTTTATGGCTAAATTTCCGGACGTGGCCGCTAGTGCACCGGCAGTTACCCCTACAGTACCTTTTACTTCTGTGGTACAACCCCCACCAGTTCCAACTAATGAGAGGCGAGATCCTACAGCTTACTGCAGTGTGGCACTGATAAAGGAGTTTAAGAAGCTGGATCCGCCAAAGTTCAAAGGGGACAGTGATCCAGTAGCCACGGAGAACTGGATGAAAGCAGTCACTAAGTCATTCGGATACATGGCTTGTACTGAGAAAGAGAAGGTGGGATTAGCCGCCTACCTGCTAGTGGATGAGGCCGAGCCATGGTGGCAGGCTACTCAGACAGTATTAGAAGCCAAGTATCCAGAGGTGACGTGGGATAGATTTGTAGAAGCTTTTAATGAACAATATGTCCCACGTACTGCTCAGAGGAGATTACAAGTAGAGTTCTTGAACTTGACTTAAGGAAGTATGACGGTTAGCCAGTATGAGTCGAAGTTCATTACACTGAGCAGATTTGATCCTGAAGTACTGAAAAGAGAGGATCATAAGACCTATAGATTCATGGAGGGATTGAGACCTTCCATTAGGTCTAAGCTATATCCGTTGGATATCACTACTTATGGAGAGGCAGTCCGTAAGGCTCAACTGTGTGAGCAGGACTATGAGTTTCATCAGGCAGACTTCTGAGCAAGGAATAAGGGTAAAGAACCTATGAAGCGGAAGTCAGATGAGAAGGCCTCGAGGGATAGATATCCATCTAGGAGGAATAGGCCTTATGACAGAACTTCAATAGGTAAGAAAATCAATTATAAGAAAATATATTGTCTTCATTAATGGTTATATGGAATTATAATAAATAAGGAGTTATGATGATTATGATATAGGAACTCCTAGATCCACCGGGATCAAAATAGGTGATGAAAGATCACAACATCCAGTTGGTAGTACCGCTAGCTCACCGAGGAGTACAATGCCGAGGTGTGTGCAATGCGGGAAATTTCATGGAACACAGCCTTGCTGGTTGGCAAGTGGGGCGTGCTATTGGTGTGGTGAACAGGGACATAGAATTAAAGATTGTCCCAAGATAAATCAGAGGGCACCTGAAGAGTCAGAAAAGACTTCTCAACCACAATCTAAGACCACACAACCCCAGCGTAAAGCCACAGCGGCAGAGAAAGGAAAAGCGACAGTGACTCAGGGAAGGGTATTTGCCATTGATAAAGAGTCCGCTGATGCTTCATCAAAGATGATTCAGGGTAAGATTTACCTTAATGATACATATGTCCTTGCTTTATTTGATCCAGGCTCTACGCACTCTTTTATTTCCCCTATGGCTATTAGGAGATTAAATATTGAGCCTGAACAGTTAGGAGGATTGCTACAAATAATTACTCCATTTAGGGAATCCCAAATGACGGACATAGTGTATCGTAATTGTAAGCTACGGGTAGGAGAAAGAGAGTCAATAGCTGACCTAATCTTATTAAACATGTCTGGGTTTGATGTTATATTAGGAATGGATTGGTTAGCTGAAAATCATGTGATGATAGATTGTCACGCTAAGAGTGTGATTTTCTCCTCTCCCGTTAGCTATGTTGTAAATTTTGCAAATATGTAATGCAAAAGCATAATTACTTGTTTGGTTTAATTGAGATTTAATTGATAGAACATATTTGTGATGTGAAGGGTTTGTAGCACACGTGGTTGACGTAGATCAGAAACGTCCCACACTTCACGAAATTCCAGTAGTTAAGGAATTTTCTGAAGTATTTCCGGATGATCTTCCAGGACTTCCTCCGGATAGGGAAGTAGAGTTCACTATAGAATTGGTGACGGGGATTGAACCTATATCAAGAGCTCCCTACCGGATGGCTTTGGTAGAATTGGAAGAACTTAAGAAGCAGCTTCAGGAGTTGCTAGACAAGGGATTTATACGACCCAGCGTATCCCCTTGGGGTGCTCCTGTGCTTTTTGTCAAGAAGAAGGACGGTAGTATGAGGTTGTGCATCGATTACTGGTGGTTGAATAAAGTGATGATCAAGAACAAGTATCCTCTTCCCAGGATAGATGATCTCTTTGATCAGCTAAAGGGTGCATAAGTCTTTTCCAAGATAGACTTGAGATCGGGATATCATTAGTTGAAGATTCGAGATGAAGATATCCCTAAGACTGCATTCAGGACACGGTATGGCCATTATGAATTCTTGGTGATGCCGTTTGGGTTAACCAATGCACCCGCAGCATTCATGAATTTGATGAATGATGTGTTTAAGCAATACTTGGACCAGTTTGTCATTGTCTTTATCGATGACATCTTGGTATACTCGAGGTCACGGGAAGAGCATGAGCAACATTTGAGAATTGTTTTGGAAACCCTCAGAGATAGAGGATTGTATGCCAAGCTAAATAAGTGTGAATTCTGGTTAAACCAAATCTCCTTTTTAGGTCATGTGATCAGTAAAGATGGAGTCTCAGTTGATCCGTCGAAGATTGAAGCGGTGGTCCAATGGGAAAGACCGAAGACTGTGACGGAGATTAGGAGTTTCTTGGGTTTAGCTGGCTACTATAGAAGGTTTGTAGAGGGTTTCTCGAAGCTGGCTGCTCCATTGACAAGACTGACGCGTAAAGAGGTAAAGTATGAATGGAATGAAGCTTGTGAGCAAAGTTTCCAAGAGTTGAAGCGCAGGTTAACGACTGCACCAATTCTCACCATTCCTAGTGGTTCAGGAGGATTTGCAATATATAGTGATGCCTCAGGGCAAGGTTTGGGATGTGTATTAATGCAGCATGATAAAGTAGTAGCCTATGGTTCCAGACAATTGAAGGACCATGAGAAGAACTACCCGACTCATGATTTGGAGTTAGCTGCAGTAGTGTTTGCCCTGAAGATATGGAGGCATTACTTGTATGGTGAGAGATTTCAGATTTTTACAGATCACAAAAGTCTGAAATATTTGTTCTCCCAGAAGGAATTGAACATGAGGCAAAGAAGGTGGCTAGAGCTTCTAAAGGATTATGATTGTGAGATCATGTACCACCCGGGGAAGGCCAATGTGGTGGCGGATGCTCTGAGCCGGAAGCATGTAGGTATGATAGCATATATGATGATAAAAGAACACGAACTGATTGAGCAGTTTGCAAGCCTCAGTTTAAGTGTTACATCTCTTGAGCAATGTGGTATGATGGCTAGTTTGAGAATTGAGCCTGAATTGATGGACAGAATCCGAGCTGCTCAAAGAGAGGATACTCAGTGTATTGAGGCTATGGATGAGATTCAATCGGGTATGAGCTCAGAATTCCATATGGGTAAGGATGAGATGTTGAGGTTTAATAACCGTATATGTGTTCCTAAGGATAATGAATTGAGGAAGTTGATTCTAATAGAAGCACATTCCACTAGGTATACATTACACCCGGGAAGCACGAAGATGTATCACAATCTTCGCAAGGTGTATTGGTGTACTGGCATGAAGAGAGACATAGCTGAGTTTGTAGCAAAATGTCTAACGTGCCAGTAGGTTAAAGTAGAGCACCAGAGACCGGCAGGATTGTTACATCCTCTACCTATACCAATGTGGAAATGGGAACACATTACGATGGATTTCATTATGGGATTGCCCAAGACCAAAAGGAACCATGACGGTGTTTGGGTGATCGTGGATCGGTTAACCAAGTCAGCTCACTTCCTACCTATGAAGTCTACAGATACACTTAGCGCTTTGGCAGACTTATACGTGAGAGAAGTCGTCAGACTACATGGTGTTCCAGTGAGCATCACATCGGATAGAGATTCCAGGTTTACTTCTCATTTTTGGGAACATTTTCAGGAAGCCATGGGATCTCAGCTGAATTTTAGCACAGCTTTTCATCCGCAGACTGATGGGCAGTCCGAGCGCACTATTCAGACGCTCGAGGATATGTTGAGAGCATGTGCTTTGGATTTTAAAGGCTCATGGGACGACCATCTGTCATTGGCTGAGTTTCCTTATAATAATAGCTATCATGCAAGCATCGGGATGGCACCATATGAGGCTCTATATGGTAGACGGTGTCGATCACCGATTGGGTGGGAAGAAGTGGGCGAGCGCAAATTGTTGGCTCCAGATTTAGTCGAACAAGCCTCTGAGAATGTTAAACTGATTTGTCAAAGACTTAAGACAGCTCAGAATCGACAAAAGAGCTATGCAGATGTTCGACGGAGGCCACTTGAGTTTTTGGTTGGAGACTATGTGTTTTTGAAAGTCTCTCCATCCAAAGGGATTATGAGATTTGGCCGACGAGGTAAACTAAGTCCTCGCTATATCGGACCATTTGAGATCCTAGATCGTGTTGGAGATGTGGCCTATAGGTTGGCACTACCTCCGGAGTTATCGGGAGTACACAATGTCTTTCATGTATCGATGCTTCGGAAGTATAATCCGGATCCATCTCATGTCATTGAATATGAACCCTTGGAGATTCAAGGAGACATGAGTTATGTGGAGAAACCGATTCGGATTTTGGATAGGAAAGATAAGGTGTTAAGATCAAAGACGATTCCATTGGTTAAAGTTCTCTGGCAGTACCATACGACAGAAGAAGCTACTTGGGAACTAGAGAACTTGATTAGAGAGAGATACCCGGAATTGTTTTAAGACATAACCTTACTTGAATTTGGACGACCAAATTCTCTAAGGTGGGGAGAATGTGAAATCCCCAAGATTCTGTAATTTTCCCTTAATTGTACAGTTTTCCAACTTGGACTAATGGAATAAATGTGAAATTTTGATATACAAATGGTGTATGGGACATAGTAGGAATTAAGGCAAATGAATGGTCAAATAATCAAAAAATAAATTCTGATGTTGCAGCATTTATGGAAGTGTAAGGAAAGAAATAAAATCAGATATTGGCAATTAAATGAGTATGTGGCTGAGATAATAAAGAGAAGAAGAGGATTTAATGGGTCAAAGGGTCAAGAGGTCAAAGGGTTAATAGTATGGCTGAGATGAATGGGATTAGAATGCATTTAAGGCATTAAATGAAGCCTCATGACTTATCATCATCTCTTGCACCCCAGGACACCAGCCCATCTCCCTTCTCCCTCTCGTTGCTTCCAATTTCCTCTAAGTGTCCAAGCTTCTCACCTTAACAAACCACCATCTCATGCCATCGATTCGTTAAACTTCTTTAACGAAAAACGATCCTTGTCGATAGCTTAACCTATGCCTGTAATATGAAAGAGTGAATCCAAGTGAATAAGGAGATCTAGAAATCCAAAGATTTGGTGAATTGCAAAGGTAAGCAAGTTAGAAGGTTTTAGTTGATTTTATTGATGGTTTGGTATTGTATGGAGTTGGTAGAATAAGTTTATTGAAGTTTAAATTTGCCATGATGTTTACAGCTTGAAGAAGTGGAAAAAGGACAAGTGTTGGTGCAACCAACTTGTGGATTAATTGCTAGTTGAGGTAAGGAATTTATGTAACGGACGTAGGGTGACTATGTCCGCATGTTTTAATATGTTTTGATGTGGTTTGAAGAGAAGTACAGCTGTTTTAATTTCAGGAAAAAGGGTACCATTTGGGTCCTACTCCTAGTACCAATTAGGCTAGGAGCAGCCGACTGCCTTAAGTAGCAGCCGACTGCCTAGAGACATCAAAAACGCCATTTTTCGAAAATCGATGCAAACCAGTCGACTGCCATGGGAGCCAGTCGACTGCCATTTTCCAGAAATCATTATGTTTCAAACCAGTCGACTACCAGGGGAAGCCAGTCGACTGCTATTTGTCCAGAAGCATTCTGTTTCAAAACCAGCCGACTGCCAAGGGGGCCAGTCGACTGCTAATTCTCGGGAAGTATTCTGTTTCAAAACCAACCGACTGCCAAGGGGGCCAGTCGACTGCTAATTCTCGGGAAACATTCTGTTTCAAAACCAGTCGACTGCCCTATTTGTATTTTGAAAAAAAAGATAATAATTGAATTTCAAAAAGGGAAAGAAATTCATTAAGGCAAAACATGGGGTAGCAGTCGACTGCCATATATGACCAGTCGACTGCCTATTTGAAAGAAAGGTTTTGAGAACCTATTTTAAGAAAGAATATTCATACTTATTTAAAACCTATATGAATAAGGTTTTGGAGACTATAAATCTCTTAAAAGAGCATGCACATTATTTGTTACTTGTATTTGACTGAGGAGCTCTAGTCCAGCCCTCAGACCCACAGTACGACACCTGACTAGTGAAACTGTGGGATATAGACAATGGCCATGAGTCTCTTATTTGATTCGGCTTTGGGGAGGATCCCTGGCCCATACGTGGGTACGCCACTTATTTGATATCTCTCGGGATTATCCCTAATGGGATATATTTGCGGTATCCTTATGAGATTTATCTATTGGATTATCCCTTACGGGATATATTTGCTGTATCCATTATCTCTCTGGATTATCCTTAAAGGATATATTTGCGGTATCCACGATGAGAGTTACTTGGTGCATGAATCTATTGGATATAAATTGTCTCCCATCTATTTGAAAATAATTATATTTGCCTACTTGATTTCACGTGATTGGAGATCCGTGGAAATACTTGAAAGCATGATTTACTTGTTTTTGATATATTTGAAAGAAATATAAGCGCTATGCTTTATAATGATTTTACATGACATTATAGAGCCAAGCAGGAAAACTGCATATAGTGATATAGTACGCTCTTTTACATGAGTTTCTTACTGAGCGTAAACTCACTCTTTTACAATTATTTTTATACAGATTACTTGAAGTAATTCCGCTCCGGATAGAGGAGCTCATTTCGGGATTTTTGAGATACCTTCGAGGCACGCTTCCTACTTATCCTTTGAAGGTATATTTAGTCGGCCGTTACTTCGGCTAATGTACAGTACAATACTACAGTTTTGTATATGTTGGGGATTAGGGTGTATGAATATTTGAGATTCTGGTGTATATGGCACATGTTTATAAATGAAAAATTTTATGCATGTGAAAATGAATATTATACTCTGATAGAAATGCCTAAAGCATAAGAGTAAGGGAGATTGACATCGGATAAACTAGTCGATTTATTTGTTATTTGAGATGAAAGTTAGTTGTTATTTGGTTAGTGATGAGGACGTCACACTCTTACTGGTGGCAAACCTAACAATTCTTTTGAAAATACTTCAAGAAGTCCCTAATGATAAGTGTATTGGATAGCTTCAAATGTATTGCATTAAGGTCTTACACAAGTGCTAGTTAACCTTCACATGAAACGCTCATTTTAATACATTCAGAACAGAACTAATAGGCACTCATCATTTCATTATTGGTCAAAACATATCTTATACGGATTAGGTAGGGAGAAGGTTATAGTTTTCCTATGGCAACCTACACTAACACGATGGGTGGCTAACTATCTATGCCCAAAAGAACTTCAAAATCACACAGGAGCAACAATATCATTTCAAAAATAAAACCCTCTTGCAACCAGCTCTAATAATCCACACAGTACAAAGCAAGTTAAATCCAAAAGGTCCTCGAGTAGTTGAGTTATCAAACCACAAACAGTAGATTACTTAAAATTCAAATCAATTCAATACCTTCTTCCACAATATCCAATAAGTTCCAATTACACCAGCAATAATTTAACAATTCTCGTAGCCCCTTATCAATACTAAAATATCAACGCATCAACATACTAACCAAATTCTTCGTAATATCTCATTATGTATTTCAAAATATTGATTCAATCCACAATTTATTATCATATAGTATCATTGAATCCACAATTTATTATCATATGGTATCAAGCCTACTTTACATACACATTTACAAAACCCACAAATTTAGCACTTTAAGCCACACCAATAAATTTGACATATTTAACATTTCTTGTCTATCAGAAGAAGTAATATTCAGACTCAAACTTGCAAACTACTATAGCAATTTAACTCCTGAACCATTTATTAAAGAAAAATCATTATAAAATCAATGCAACCACACTTCAATTTTCAGAATCAATTTATTTCTTTAACCATCAATTTGGTATGTTTCTGTACTTTACCTTTGATTAAAACCAATCAATTCTGTATTGGACTAAAGTTTGTAAAAATATTTAAAAGCTTTAGTTAAACTGAATCCTAGTAGGTTACTCATGATATCAACTTACAATTTCTTTTGTACAAGTACCTTACTTATTTCAATGCTTGATCACATATAAATACTATTCTCGAGATGCACTATTATAACTAAAATTTATATCTCAACACAATTCCCATGTATCCTAGCACATTCCACAATTTCCATAGTTTGTTATCCTTACCTTAACATCCATTTTTATCATTGTTCCATCAAAACCCTCATAGTACCCAACATACGTTCCCACAATTTCCGTATCAATCATGTCCTGTAGAATCATTCTATTAACTTCAAACAAAAACATACCTCTGTCAACCATTTTTGATCATTTAATAACCATCTCAATAATACTTACATATATTACTTACATCAGTCATTCAGAAATCCAATCACATATTCCAATTAATCATCAATTTCCTATGCAGAACAAACATTTCTATACATATTGTTACCATACTCTAACACTTTTTTAATCAAAGCCAAGTCTTAACAATCAATCACTTTGCTCATTCATATCAATCTCACAATGCCTATCCGGTTGATTAACCATCCTCTTGCATCTTTCAATCATTACCTATTTCTACATCAATCATATAAGATACAATAATTCTATCTCTTTCAAAGTAAAATGTATTCTAATCAATCATTTCAGATCATTGCATGACCTATCTTAAGCCAACTGTGCTAGGTTATACCATTATCATTCCTACCAAATGCAATGTCATTCCTTATTCATGAGTTTTGATAAGTATACAACATCAATCCTTAAATCACATAGGCCATTGTGCCTTTATTAATATCACTTCCATATGTTCAAAATCGGACAAATAATATTTACCACTTCATTGCTTATCAAATCATATCACATATAGGTTAGATATGGAAAAGCTATAATCTACCTACATAGAACAAATACATTCAATACCATTTTAAATAGAAATGTATAGTATAAATTCATACATGTATAGTACTTTGGGGATGTAAGCAGTTCTTGACATACAGACACTAATGCACATCAGACCAACCTTGCTCTGACACCAACTTTTGTAACGACCCCTTTTTACCAAAAATACAAACCTAATTTTTCCTTTTTCACTTACTTGATTGGGCTGTACGTAGTGCTTCTAATCTATCCTTAAGCTAGCTTTACATTAGGTAAATCATTAACCTTTAATTAGCTTGGTCCCAGTTAAAAATCTCTCACTAGGCATGGATTCACAATTTCAGTTCATTCTACATAACATTATTTATCCACCAATGTTGCATGCATTGTTATAAACCATAAATATATATAACGTACTTCTTTTAATTACATCCCCTATTATAAAAGTATTGAAATACAAGTCTGAATACAAAATAAATAACTGTACATCACATACCTTCAAGAATGGCACGAAAGCCTCCAAATACGTGTTTAAACCCCGCATATCAAGCACCTACTGCAATTAATCTGGAAGATAGAGAAGGGGTGAGCTTATAAAGCTCAATAAGAAATATATATACATAAGAGATAGATACCAAATTTTTATATGCAAGCTTCTAAAACATTTATTAAGCCTCGAAATCAAAATTTAAACATTTCAAAAACCAAATCGTGGTTATGTAATGCATCAGAAAATAATTCATTCAAAACTACAATAAAGCAATTTGATTCGAAGCATAAATCCAAATATGGGTGCATTTATCATATTCACTTTCTGTAAATCTTCGAAATAAACCATATAGGTTTCAAAATCCAATTATCAAAGTTTAGAATTCATACACAAAAATAAGTATGAAAAGCAGATACATATTAAGTTGGAGACATATTAACAACTAACCAATAATTAGGAAGTTCAAATGTTCTCACAAGGGAAACTGTAAGTCAATTAGACATATGGCTATAGTTTAGAGGAAATCCATAGTGAGCACTGATCAAGTGTCAATTGGGCTTACTGTAGACTAGATCAAGGTCTCACAGCCCAGAAATACTACTGTAGACTGGATCAGGCTCACAGTAGCCCAAAATAATACCTATTGTGAATTGGATCAAGGTCACACAGTAGTCTAAAACAATACTGTAGTGACTGTTAGTCATGTATCAAAACATTTTCATATATATATATATATATATATATATTCTAAAAATACAAAACTTTGGTAATTCCATGAAAGTCAGTGTTTCGGATAAAATTCCATAAATATTCAAAATCATGCAATTTAACAATTTTCCAAAACAAGCTTGCTAGAAAATCTGCTATTTTCAAATGGATTCTTAAATTCTAGCTTAAATCACAAAACTAATATTTTTATAAAAATCCAGTAGCATACCGACTTAATTTTCTTAAAACCTCCTCCAAGAAAAATAGAGTTTATAAATCCATAGTCATTGATTTTAAAATTTTTTAATATCTCTTACGTTCCGATATATATTTCTTACCATTGTATTGAGCTTCGATGCTTAAAACACCATGCTTAAACCAAATTCACAACTTGTCTTTCTTGCCAAACTTAGTACCAAACTTGAATTCGCTTGATAATTTCCTTGGTGTTGTTTCATTCCTATACCATATACACGATCACACAATCACATCACATAATGTCACATGTATATACTTATATATACACACACACACACACACACACACACACATATGTATACCCATATACTCTTACTGTATATTCTCAATCTAATAATTATCTAATGATTCCTTACTCATTTTCCTCATTCTTGGTTATGATTAATCTTCCTTACTACTTGTATACATGCACACTTTAATTGTGACGCCCCGGGGTGCACCCGCTGGTCCACCGACCCGAGCCACCGCCCCAGGCGGGTCACTCATCCGTATTGTCCGCTTTGGGGTGCACCACACAGGCCACCGCCCCTCACGGATTTATCGGGAATAAATTCTCAATTCGCGTCCCCCAGGAGGTTCGAACTTAGGACCCTTAAGTACCTAGTTCTTACACTCCTGGTACGATTGAGACAAGTTGTCTCAATGGTACCAGGAGTGTAAGAACTAGGTACTTAAGGGTCCTAAGTTCGAACCTCCTGGGGGACGCGAATTGGGAATTTATTCCCGATAAATCCGTGAGGGGCGGTGGCCTGTGTGGTGCACCCCAGAGCGGACAATACGGATGAGTGACCCGCCTGTGGCGGTGGCTCGGGTCGGTGGACCAGCGGGTGCACCCCGGGGCGTCACAATAAAACGCGCGTTTTATTGTGACGACTCGGGTGCACCCACAGGCCACCGCCCGAGCTCACTCAACCGTATTGTCCGCTCTGGGGTGCACCACACGGGCCACCGCCCCTCACGGATTTATCGGGAATAAATTCCCAATTCGCGTCCCCCAGGAGGTTCGAACTTAGGACCCTTAAGTACCTAGTTCTTACACTCCTGGTACCATTGAGACAACTTGTCTCAATGGTACCAGGAGTGTAAGAACTAGGTACTTAAGGGTCCTAAGTTCGAACCTCCTGGGGGACGCGAATTGGGAATTTATTCCCGATAAATCCGTGAGGGGCGGTGGCCCGTGTGGTGCACCCCAGAGCGGACAATACGGTTGAGTGAGCTCGGGCGGTGGCCTGTGGGTGCACCCGAGTCGTCACATTAATTCCCTGTGGATGTATACGTGTGTGTGTGTGTATATATATATATATATATATATATATATATTAACACCATTCTAAAACTTATTATTTCTCTTATAATCTTAAATAATTAAATCCAAGTAACCAAGTGTACTTACCCTTTTCAAGAATTTTCTACACACCACATCAAGCAACATTTAACATTACTCTAGGGTCTATATAAATAAGTCAACACAAAAAATTGTCTTTACTCTTAGGAAACCACTTTAACTTAACCATATTGCAAATTTTCTAGCATAATTCCAATCGCTTATAATATATACCATTTCCATTACATGTATATTAATCTCTAACAATAAAATAAACCTTACCCTTCGTTCTTCTAAAAGGGCCAAACATTCTCACCAAACTTCTTAACATTTCTCAAGATCCAACTTGGTTCAGCCCTTGAGTGGTTATCCCCTCTCATGTTTGGCCACTTCCTCCCCTATTTTTTACCTCACAAACACCTACTGCTTTTTCCACATTTTCAGCTGATCATGCATGTCTCTTCCAGTGTACATGTCCCCTGTTTCTCATCCTCGATGCCCCTCAATTCTAAGCCTAATAACCCCTTATCACTGTCCTGTTCCAGAACCAAGAGAGGGTGCCCTGTTTTCTTGCCATTTCAAGCCTCAAACACTATTTTTAACAGCAACATAACCTCATGGTGGTGGCTGTGTTTTGCTTCCTCTTTGGGTATGCACTATGAGTGGCTGTGAACTGCTTCTGCCCAAGGCTGAATGCAGCCCCTCTTTCACGCCCTTCACAGCCATGAAAAACCAACAAAATCCCACTTACAGATAGCCACTGGTCGACCTTACAGCCCTAAAGAAGATAGTCCCTATCTCTTTTCCTTCTTCTTTCGTTGTAGTTTTTCTTTCTCTCTTGGTGCTCTCTTTCTCCTTCCTCAGTTTGCTTTCATCATTTCTCAGCCACTCAGTTCAGTTGCAGCACTGAAAGCCCTCTTCTTCCAGCTCGCGTGTTGCCTCCGTTCAGCTTTCTCATATTAGTAGAGTAGTCCTAAAGACTGCCCATATTAGCCTTGATCCTCACTAATTTACAGCACCAAAATGCCAGCTTAAAACTCCCCTTATCCCGTCTATTTTGACTCCCAAACTTGAACCTCCTCTTGCCATAAGCTTCACCTTCCTTGAGCTTTATGGGTCGACACAACAACAGAAGAATGTGGCAACAAAATGCGTGAGGGAGCTACTAGGGGTGCTCTCGATTACAGCCAAAAACTAAAGAAGCATTGAAATGGATTATGTTTGGTAGAGGATGATGATCGACGGTGATAATGGATGATGAAATATGGCTGGTGGAGGAGGAAGTTAGTGGGGTTTAAGTGGCATAAAGTGGCTTCTCTGAGAACCCACTTTGTTTTAATATCATTATATTATATTTTTTCCATGTAATTATATTCAATATATATATATATATATATATATATACTATATAAATTTATATTGGTGATGAATTTGATATATATATATATATATATATATGTTTTTTATTATTATTAGATTATTGGTTTTATGATTGTGTTACAATGTAATATATATAGAGAGAGAGAAAAACATTTATATGTTTAATGTTTTTGTATAATTAAGGCCTAATATAAATTATATATTTGGGCTTAAATTTTTTTATTATTAGTAACAAGCATTATATTTTAAAGTTCTAGCCTTCTCATTCATTTAACAACTAATATAATGCCTTATGTACCTATATGTATTCATTTAGCTAATCGAATCTACTTAATATTATATCTTAATTAAATTCAATTAGTTATGTTAATTTATGTTACTTAGCTAAATCAATTTAATTCACTTAGCTAATATGGTCTAGGCACGCTACTAGAAAATTCTCTCATCGATGAGAAATGTAACTAGTCTTCCTCAAGCAACCATAAGGTTTAACCATACCTTAGGATCTGACTATATTTTAGAGTTTTTGACTCTATGAGTCTATCCTTGGGATTTATGCTCATTCACCTTGTGCGCTTGATTATTCAAGTTCCTCCAGAATATTCAAATTATAATTTTTTGTTGAATTATTGGCAGATGTCTAGAATGGAATAATAATCATTTAAATTTAAAATTGGGAAATCTCTGTTGTCACAAAGCCACCTTAGAGTTAGAGGTAACTATTTTGCATAATTTTCCCTAAAGAAATAAACCATAAGCCAAAGATTTTGCACTTAGAAGCCAATGTGAAGATGTTTAGGGTTTAAATCATACAAGTGTGCAACTCTTTGTCTCGATAAACTTGTATGAATCTTACCTTTCCCTTTATCAGCTTATAATGATCTGATGCTATTATCAGAAGAGTGATTCTATTCACATCCTAAAAGTTGCTATACACACCTTAATTACTAGAAAACCCTAAACTCTAAAATCCTATTTCCAAAATCACTCCTTGCACCCTAAAAAAGTTAATATTTTTTCAATATTGTCTTCGTAAAAAAAAAACATTATACATTTTTTTCAAAGCTTTTTCCGTGAGTTGGCTCACAGGAAATTGCTTGTTGCCTGGCAGCATTCAAGTGATGTCAGGCAGTGCTTTGCTACCCAGGCAGCAGTTGAATGCTACCTGGGCAGCACACAAATGATGTTGTTACTAGCAGCATTTGGATGCTGCGGGTAGCAGCAGTGTAATTTTATGCTAGACTCTTGAAAGTGGATTTTGGGAGCTTTTTTATGCTCTTGGAAGTGGATTTTTGGAAGTACCATTATTCTCCCAAAAATTCGCTTCCAGAAATATAAAAATTAAAAATTAAAAAAAATATTATTAAGGGTAGTTATATAATTTTTTGTAAAGGTATTTTGGTATTTTAAAAAAATTTAAAATAGAGTGTAAGAAATATTTTTTTTTGGATGTGAATAGAAGCTCTCTTATCATCACTCTCACATCTATTATTAATGGTTCTGAATTGAAATTCCATTTCCAACCTCTTTGCCGATGTAATCTCTTCCTCTTCATGTGGTAATCGCTCCAATTTCCCAACCTTGAGATCTTCTAACCTTCCAAGCCTTGTGAAGTTTACTCAACACTTGATTGTGTTTGTCCTTTTATAGCTTTTAGGATCAATCTGTTGGGATACAATTGCTTTGCAATTGCTAGCTTAATTATATTATTAAGTCTTTTGGAAGAGTAATATAGCATCTATCGGTATTGTAAAAGCAATGATTCAATTCATTGAATGCTAATCTTATGGGATACTATAGAAAATGGCACAATCTTGTTGCCAACTCGATTATTCGTGGCACTATAATATTGTGTCAACTTGATTATTAAATTGTAGTAATAATGCTTTACTTGCAAAGAAAAATCCCATCTTGTAATTTATATTTTTAACTTCATACTTAATATCATGAACTGAAATATGAATTGAATTTGAATTTGAATTTTATTTGTTCATCCATTTCTCTTACAAGATATTATCATGACTTGAAATATGAATTGATTTTTGAATTTGAAATTTAAATCAAATTATTCATCCACTTCTCTCTCAAGACATATTCCTGCGAAGTTAGAATTCGATCTTCAAAACTTGTAAACTTTATTTCCTCACTTTTCTTTGAACTTTGGCTACTATTGTGCCAAATATATATATATATATATATATATATTATATGAATTGATTTCATTTCAATTTGATTCTTGTTCATGAAATGTCACAATTTGAAGGCCGCAACGGTACCTCTTACTTGTACGGACGCGTAGAAATTAGGGCTAAATTTTTCGATTTCCTATACTTGTTTTGTCTAAGTGTCATGCAGTGAATTTTATTTCGAGACGTTAACTCTCTCGCCTATTTTTATCACTTTACTCAGGTTATTTACTTGCATAAAATTCGCAAGTAATATCCAGCTCATGCTTCCCGCAATAGCAGTTGATAATGTTTTAGCATTACTATGAGCAAGTTCATTTCCAATTCATGACATTGTATCTTACGGTTTACATTTTCTTACTTGGTCACTTGTTCATGCTATTCAATTCATATATCCATACTTATGCAAAATCAACAATTTTATACTTCATCTTTACTATAGTCTAGATGCCATTCTCTATATTAGATTACATCCCATCTAAGTACTGAATCAAAAACAGCTTGAATTGATGTTAAATGCAAAAGAAGAGTGTGTATACCCAAAATATTCACAAAAGTCTCCTTGGAGAGTTGGGATTATATTTCAGGCTTGGGACTATTCGGAAAGCTCCGAAATACTCCCCCAACTCTATGCTCAATCTGAAAAATTTAAATAGCGTTTAATAAGCAAGGCTTAGTAAGTCATTTATATAAATGCAGAGTTAGAATTATACTATTCTAATGCATATGCATGATGTCATATGATGAGAATTCACTATTGATCATTTTCTTATTCATCATGCAACATATACATATTATATTTTCGAGCTCAATTCAATTATACCTCAACATATCTTGAGATGTCTCAGTCATGAAATCAAAATCTGACTTTTCACATATACCAGTATATATAGTGATTGCAGTCTTAAAACATATAATACATATTCCTTTAAAACATGTTCAAGACGTGCGAAATATCAATGCATCTCAGTTTTTTTTTTTTACTTTTAAGATATGCTTGAAATATGCAAGCTATTTCATTTCATGTCAAATATACTTTTTTAAGCATATTTCATATCACATATACATTTTGAAGCACATGTCATATCACATATACTTTTTGAAGCATATTTCATATCCCATAGACTTTTTGAAGTATATTTCATGTCACATATAATATCAAAATACATTTCATATGCTATAAAACAATATCGAGTTTAGAGTTCATTTTCGTTTTAAAGTCATACTCTAAATTTCATTTCATATCATTTGAGACTAGGCTAGATCCCTATTTCTCTATCAATAAAGGCTTAGATCACTGTAGCTAGTAGTGAAGAATCATATCATCGTCTCCTGGAAACCACGAGGGCGCTATCTATGGCCATAAACCTCATGTCTCTCAGCCCCACTGATCAAGCGAGACTGAGACTTATCCACGACTATTGTCGGACAAGCATCTATGCCTAATGAGTAATCTCCAATTAGGCGGCTTCCACTATGCTTTATTGAATTTAATTCTCTTAGGGTGCGTATAGTCTCATAAAGCATTCAATCTTTCTTATGGAAATAGTTCAATGTACGTAATACTTTTTTTAAGATCATTTACATATATATATATATATGTACATATGTGAAAACTATAGTTTCATTCTTTTCAAAGCCATTCAAGCATCCAAAGTATTCTTATAAACACGATAAGAATAAGTCATTTTGATTTTCATGTATAGTAATAAGGCATGCTTAATGGCAATAAAATTCAAGGAAATGAAATAAAAACCGTAAAATGACATGCTCATAAATTGCATGAATGCTTATCATTTCATCTCATGATGTCTATGAGTCTATACCATATCGATTCATTTCCAGTTAATATCTCACCACTATGGTACTTTATCAAGTTTAATATTTTACCTACATTTCGTTTCGTTAAATGTAAGATCCGATTTTTTACACTACTGTAGAGTCTAAATTCATAAAATTGATAATGGAAATTAAATAAATAATGAATGTTAATTTCCAAAAAGATGAAAGCTCCTTCGGCCGGCGCGTACCATAAAGAAACGGCTCGCCGATTGGCGAGTAAAGTATGTGTGATCATCAATGCTGATGGCGAGTTGGACGAGAGTGTGGTCGCACAGGCGTGTTCGCCAACTTGTGAGATGAATCAGGGCATGGTTGGCGAGTTGAGCCATGCCAGGTGATGGCCCGAAAAGGGCGAGAACTTGTGATCGCCACACAGAGGACAAGGAGTAGCCCCATGGCTGGCGAACTGATTTAGTGTGGCGAGTTGATTGTTTTCCTTATTTGTTTGGCGAGTAGTTTAGTTCGCCAACTTCGTGTATAAGTGATGGCCGCTTGTGGCGAGGACTTGGAAACGCCAATGCATTTGGCGAGTAAAGTGGTCGTCCAGATAGATGGGAAAATGAAAACAGAATTCAACCTAACAGCCAAAATTGACTTGTAAGTGATACGGTTGAAGACAATTAATGGTGAAGAGGTTGAAGTCAGTAAGGAATTTACCGATTGGTTGAGGAAGTAAACAAAGGCTGCAGTAGAAGAAAAAGCCGTGTGAAAGGGAGACTTCCACGCCACTTTGTGCTTCAGTTTTCTTCATGCATTAAAGACATGAAGGACGTGAACAATGATGAAGGAAACAGGATAAGGGCCAGGCGGTGGCTATTGATTGGCTGAGAATGTTTATATAAGCAGAGACAATTGATGAAAAACGAGTTAGCCAATTTCAGTTTCTTCACGAGAGCTATTTCTCTGTTTCTTCCATTTCTCTGCCATGTTTGATCTACTGAGTTTCACTCTTCAGTTGGCTAAAACAGTAAACATGCTTATAAAACCTTTCTTTCTTAGCCTGGTGAGCTGAAGGAATAAGCAAATAGAGGCCAACATGAGACAGAAAAACAACGTGTTTTGGAAGTGCAGTTGGTTGAGGTGAGTTTCATATTTTCTGAGGTGTTCTTGATGTTCACTGATAGATTTCTATGTGTTATGCAGTAATAAACATAGATACAGTCTTAGTTTTAGTTAGATCCTTGGAAAATAGGAAAACAAGGAAAATTATGGAACAGGTGACGACAAGGGCGACTACAGTGATCGCCCATGTTGAAAATAGTAATCGCCAATGAGGCGAATAGATATTAAGTACTCGCCAAGGAAAGTTGTGGGCGAGAACGCCGAATTCTAGTGATATGAATTCAAGGGCGAGCTCAAACGCAGAGGCGTTGGGCGAATAGGTTTACGAGCAAACTCCACAATTGAGCCAATGGAGGCCTCGTGAGTTGAATGTTAGGCGAACTCACTAAATACGGTGTGTTATGGCGGGCGAACTGCCACGTTGAAGCCATTTGGTGAACGGCGAGCTCGTCTGGGCGAGCTAATTGGGAATCTGATTGGGCGAGTAGTTATTTGATTTATTCTCGCCAAGTGATATATAAAGAAAATATTAATGAAATTTATATATAATTTGCAGCCGATAATTGGGAATAGCTATGGGCGAACAGAGTGCCGGGCGAAGCAAGACTTCGTTGAACAAGGTAAGGGAAGTGTGTGTGAAGTGATGCATGTCCTGTGGAGTAAATTTTATGAAAACATTAAGTTAAATGTTTTGTTTTCTGACATGCATGATTTTAAGAAGTTAATTGATAATTGTTTGATCGCGGGCGAGCTGATAGCCGCCTTTTGCTGTTTTGTTGGGTGAAATGATACAGGGCGGGCGAGCGCTTTGTATGTTTTATGTTGGGCACGCCCTTTGTGATTTATGTTGGGTGAATTGGTATTGGCGGGCGAACCAATCCCTTTTATACGTTTTAAACTCATTTCTATTTTTAAAGGGCGGGCGAACTTTCTTAATAGAAAGCTATAAGTTAAGCCAAATGGCGAGCTCTCTTTTATGAGAACTGGGCGAGTGCCCTTGTTTTAAAAAGTAATACGGGTAAAGCCATAGTCGGGCGAACCCTTTTTAATGAGTTTGGGCGGGCGACCCTTGTTTTAAATGAAAAGCGGGCGAACTTTTATCAGCCAGCCGTACTTGTGTTTTTAAAACTATGAGGCGGGCGACTATTATTCGCCGTCTTATCGAGTTGATTTCTGGGCGAGCCACAGAGGGCAAGCCAGTTTTGCTTCAGATTTTAAAAGCAAAGAGGGCGGGCGAACACATGTTCTCCGCCACAGCGAGCTGCTTCCATGGGCAAGCCATGTCGGGCGAGCTGATCATGGGCGAGCAGGTTTTAAAACTTGAGATTATGGGCTGTTTTGGTGTTTTATTGTTTTATAAGAAATCAAATCATTTTGTGGAAATGATATATGAGATATAAAAGTTGATTTTGAGACTTTAGGCCCTGAGTTCATGCGTTGCTAGTGCGTGACCTACCTGGGGCGGTGGCTCGGTCAATGGACCAATGAGTGCACCTCAGGGCGTCACAGGGCTGATGGACCCGCCAAGTCATCAGCGGTCTCGAGGTCACTTGGCAAGTGGACCCGAGAACCCCTTTAGATTATGGCCATAGATCTGAGATAGCCGTGAGGGGCGATGGCCTACGGGTGCACCCCAAAAGCGGCAGGTTTCGTTCTCCCAAGGTGGAGGAGGAACGATGATAGCATGATTTATTTGTTGCCTAGTCTCAACTTATCAGTTTCTATTTACTGTGAGGATTTGTTGAAATCCTCGATAGTGTTTACTACATTTTAAAGTAAACTGTTAGTCGGTGATTTAATGGTGTTTTAAGAGAGTTGTTTACTATATATCCACTGTCTTTTCTACTGGGTTATTGTTAAGAAAAGAACAAATGAGTTGTGATATATAGTTTTGCTTTATTTAAAGCAGCATATGTTTCCTTTACTGAGCGTATGAATCGCTCACCCCTTTGTTTTAACTCCACAGATAAGAAGTACACGGAGTCGAGAGAACTAGTTCTCAGATGGGTATAGCTATGCTTAAAGCACTGAGGCATGGCACGTTAAACGTGACAGGTACGGTCTTTCCTCTTTTACATTTCAGACATGTGTATACAGTACTACCTTAGTGCAATAAAGGTTAGTAGGGGATGTCAGATGTAAGGAATAATGAAAATGAAAAGAAATTTCATAGTCCATAATTAATAGATAAATGTTTATCATTTATCACTATTACTATTGAATGTTAATGGCATCGCAGACAGCCCAACCGGTAAAGTTGTATGGAAATACGTTGAAAATGTGGTAACGGGATGTTACATGATTTAATGGTATCAGAGCTTGGGTTGGTCTGATGTCTGTTGATGCCTTTAGCATGGGAAGTGTTGAGAAAGGTTAACATCCCCTGTAGTACTGTATAGTCTGAATGTATAGAGGAGTCGAACGACTGTGAAATGAATTAAGTGGTGAAATATGATGAAAGTTGACTAATTAGGGGTTACTAATAGAGATAGTAATCCGGAAATTTTGCATGAGATAGGCGATCTTATCATCATTATGTCGGGTCTATTCGATAAGGTACAGTGAGGAACTCGGTGAGGGCCCCACCAGGACTTCTCTGTCCATATCGAATTAAGATCCTGAAAATAATGATATTGAGATGAAAAGGGGTAATATTAGCATATAAGTTCTAAGATCGCGTGTTTGGAGTTATACTGATGAGAGAGAGAATTAAAGGGGAATTTATGAATATACTCCTATATTGACAAGTTTTCTTTCGAAGTTATAAGGGATTGAATGGATTTAAAATACAAATTGATGGTGAAATAGTATGAGTATTTGATGGTATAAAGGATGAATTCTACTGTGGACCCCACTGATATATTGATAAGTAAGGCGACCCAGAGTATAAGTTATGAGAGGTCGCGAGATAGTCATACTTGTTGTGGATTTTGGGGTTTGAATTTAAAGTGAATTGGGTGAGAAATGATGTAAACTGGTTATATATACTCCTTATGTTTTAGGAGAATGGATATTAGTAGTGACTTGACATTTGAGGAAGTCAAGTGTTTAAGTCTGTGGATGAGAAAGAAAACCTTGAGATGAGCGAACTCGAGCACGGTTGGAAGAACCGGGCAATTGAGGTGATCACCAAAGAGGATAGTATGTATGAGTAGCGATGTCACAGCAATCGTTGTCGATGGGCCCAAAAAGGGGGTTGCCATGGCCGGTTGGGCTGGTCCGTTACGATATCCATAGAACCGTGGTATTATAAGATTTATGAGAAATACTCGATGGGCGAGAACTACATTGGGATAGCTCGCCAATGGGCGTGCAAATGTATGATCGCCAACGGTGTGGGCGAGTTAGATGATGG
The DNA here is from genome assembly GCA_032173925.1 of Heritiera fomes. Taxonomy (NCBI): domain Eukaryota; kingdom Viridiplantae; phylum Streptophyta; class Magnoliopsida; order Malvales; family Malvaceae; genus Heritiera; species Heritiera fomes. The sequence goes on along the minus strand of JAPDPM010000002.1, from coordinate 8,656,009 downwards.
CGAGAACTAACACTAGTCCGCCAATATAACATGAATTGCTAAAGTGGGTAAGGATACTGATCACCCACTAATTTTAGTGATGATCGCCCAAAGAGTATGGTGAGTAATCTGACCAACAAATTGTGGTGGAAATCATAACAATGTGGCGAACAGAACAAAAGCTGTAATCGCCAAGAAAATGAAAGGTCTCGTAGTTGCCAAAAATTATAAAGTTGGTATCGAGATTTAGTTGACAAGCTTAGAGGTTGGTGAAGTGAAATAGGAATTGTTTGTAAGTTCTTACCAGTGAATTAGTAGAGCTTGAGAAATTACTTTGAGAGATTGATAAGTAAAGAATTAAACTAGTTTGTTATAACTGGTGAAAACGAAAACTTTACCGTTTAAAAAAAAAAATGGGAGTACTACTCTCTACAGTTGCTTCTAGGTTCCGGAACAAGTATGGTATTCTAAAATACCTATCATATTCTATCTGGATCCCTAGCCGACTGTAGTATCCTTCCTATTTGTGTGCCTAGAGCCAAATAGGTTGATTTTAAAGAGAAGAAATATGTATATTAGAGACGTGAGGTCTCAACTGATTAAGTGGACATTAAAATTGTCTGAGTAAATGATTTTACTACTTAAGTGAGGTTAAAGTGTGCTTATTGGGGTATAAAAATTATGAGTTTTACCCGTACAGCGCAAAGGAATTGTTGAAGAGGTTGTGGAAGTTGCTACCTTATTAATCCAATACTTAATTGGGAGGAAGTAGAAGTGACTGGGTATATATGAATATAGTATTCGAAACATTTACGAGATAGTGACAGTAAAGTACTATGTTAAGTGGGAAAAACAATAGTGGTGATGAATATAAAAGAATGAAATTGTCTTGAGAAGACAAGTCATATGATGACTAGGGAACACAAGTTATGAGGTAGTTCCCAAGTATATGAATAAATGTGATTTCCTCTGATCATGATGTAGATATGACTGGAATTAATGACAAGCCATGAAAGTGTCATACTCAGATGAGCAGATACAAGAAGTACTGCTAATCTCGAAAATGATCACTAGAGATAAGAGAAGTGATCGAGGGGAAAATGATTACCGAGACGTAATCGGTGACTAATATTAAGGTCTGCAAAAGAAAAGTCGTCCTAGATTAATCATGAAACAATCACTGTGAGATAGTGAAGAATCCGAAAGAACCATGATGTTATAGAAGTGATTATGGTTTCGAGATATATTAAGTGCCTTAGTCGATATACATTGGTGGAAACAGAGAGGAAGTATGTGAAGTTCCAGTGAGTGGGTACTTGTGATAGGGATCCCTGATTTGCCGTATGCTTTGAGAGAATAGCAAGAGACTTTGAGATTCCAAACTTTTACTGATTTGCACCGCCTCAGATGGATATAGATATCCGAGCGCATTGTGTGGACGCTCCGGGATATATTGAGAGCGAGTGTGTGGTATTTTAGCGACTACTGGGACAATTACATACGAATGATTAAAATTTTAATCGACCAGCACTAAATGAGATGATAAGTGATAAATAGTATAGATGAGTTACTAACTCTCAAGGAGGATAAAGACTTGAGGGAGTGTAAATTGGTTTGAGAAAAGACACCCGAGATTCTTCAGGACTGAGAGAAAATTCGGGATGGGCGACCCACGAGTGGGGTGATCGCTCAATACCGGATAACATGTTGTGAGATGTGGGCGAACTGGTGGTCGCCAACTCACTTGAGAGAATAATCCTAGAGCGCGGAAGAGCGCCAAAAGGATGATTATTGATGGCCTGAAGAGACGAGATTAAATAAGAGTTGAAAAAGTGATAAGGAAAAAAAAAAATACCTATATTAGAGGTACTTCCCATACTCAGTGAAAAATTGAAAAGAGTAAATTACTATCTGGATGGTTGTGGATATATTAGTAAGTCTGCTCATTCCTTGATTTTGGAATTTGTTGAGCTAATTGATGCCTTGGCCGGATTATATGTCAGGGAAATGGTGAAGTTTATAGTATTCCAGTGAGCATTATAGTTGATAGGGAGTCCCACTTCGTATCTCAGTGTGAGAGAGATTACGGGAAGCTATGGGATCCCGATTGAGTTTCGCACCGCAGTTTATCCGCAGACTGAGAGACAGTCCGAGCGTATGAGATGGACGCTCGAGGATATGGTGTGAGCAGGTGCAGTTGATTTTACAGGCTCCTGGGATAATCCTCTACCCTGGCAGAGTTTGTTGATAATAATGGCCACAAGAGAGTATAGACATAGCACTTGAAGGAGGTTATTTAGCAGACGATATAATCCACGATAGCATGCGAAATGGGAGACCGAAAACTATTTTCGACTTGATCGAACAGACTTCTTGAGATATACAAGAGGTTATGGTTATGTATATTAAGGTCTCACCATTGAGATGCATAGTAAGAGGGAAATCGAGTTTCCGATGTATTGGATCGTCGGAGATCTTAGATCATATGAAAGACGTGCACTACCACTCGAGTTGCCAGGAGTGCACAATGTGTTCCATGTTTCAATAATGAGAAAGTATTATCCATATCCTTCTCACGTGATTCGAAATGAGTCCTAGAGATTAGAGAGGACATGAATGACGTTGAGAAATTGATACGGATTCTGGATAGGAAAGATAAATTGCAGTGATAAAGTGCTGTGATCTAAGATCATGTTATGGCTAAAGTGCTTTGATGGTATCATATTAAGAATAAGGCAACTTAAAAATTTAAAAGCCTTATGCATGAGAACTATCCAGAGTTTCTTCACTGATAGGTATGGTTGAAATTTGGAGGACCAAATTTCTTAAGGTGGGGAGAAATGTAAGATCCGATTTTTTACACTACTGTAGAGTCTAAATTCATAAAATTGATAATGGAAATTAAATAAATAATGAATGTTAATTTCCAAAAAGATGAAAGCTCCTTCGGCCGGCGCGTACCATAAAGAAACGGCTCGCCGATTGGCGAGTAAAGTATGTGTGATCATCAATGCTGATGGCGAGTTGGACGAGAGTGTGGTCGCACAGGCGTGTTCGCCAACTTGTGAGATGAATCAGGGCATGGTTGGCGAGTTGAGCCATGCCAGGTGATGGCCCGAAAAGGGCGAGAACTTGTGATCGCCACACAGAGGACAAGGAGTAGCCCCATGGCTGGCGAACTGATTTAGTGTGGCGAGTTGATTGTTTTCCTTATTTGTTTGGCGAGTAGTTTAGTTCGCCAACTTCGTGTATAAGTGATGGCCGCTTGTGGCGAGGACTTGGAAACGCCAATGCATTTGGCGAGTAAAGTGGTCGTCCAGATAGATGGGAAAATGAAAACAGAATTCAACCTAACAGCCAAAATTGACTTGTAAGTGATACGGTTGAAGACAATTAATGGTGAAGAGGTTGAAGTCAGTAAGGAATTTACCGATTGGTTGAGGAAGTAAACAAAGGCTGCAGTAGAAGAAAAAGCCGTGTGAAAGGGAGACTTCCACGCCACTTTGTGCTTCAGTTTTCTTCATGCATTAAAGACATGAAGGACGTGAACAATGATGAAGGAAACAGGATAAGGGCCAGGCGGTGGCTATTGATTGGCTGAGAATGTTTATATAAGCAGAGACAATTGATGAAAAACGAGTTAGCCAATTTCAGTTTCTTCACGAGAGCTATTTCTCTGTTTCTTCCATTTCTCTGCCATGTTTGATCTACTGAGTTTCACTCTTCAGTTGGCTAAAACAGTAAACATGCTTATAAAACCTTTCTTTCTTAGCCTGGTGAGCTGAAGGAATAAGCAAATAGAGGCCAACATGAGACAGAAAAACAACGTGTTTTGGAAGTGCAGTTGGTTGAGGTGAGTTTCATATTTTCTGAGGTGTTCTTGATGTTCACTGATAGATTTCTATGTGTTATGCAGTAATAAACATAGATACAGTCTTAGTTTTAGTTAGATCCTTGGAAAATAGGAAAACAAGGAAAATTATGGAACAGGTGACGACAAGGGCGACTACAGTGATCGCCCATGTTGAAAATAGTAATCGCCAATGAGGCGAATAGATATTAAGTACTCGCCAAGGAAAGTTGTGGGCGAGAACGCCGAATTCTAGTGATATGAATTCAAGGGCGAGCTCAAACGCAGAGGCGTTGGGCGAATAGGTTTACGAGCAAACTCCACAATTGAGCCAATGGAGGCCTCGTGAGTTGAATGTTAGGCGAACTCACTAAATACGGTGTGTTATGGCGGGCGAACTGCCACGTTGAAGCCATTTGGTGAACGGCGAGCTCGTCTGGGCGAGCTAATTGGGAATCTGATTGGGCGAGTAGTTATTTGATTTATTCTCGCCAAGTGATATATAAAGAAAATATTAATGAAATTTATATATAATTTGCAGCCGATAATTGGGAATAGCTATGGGCGAACAGAGTGCCGGGCGAAGCAAGACTTCGTTGAACAAGGTAAGGGAAGTGTGTGTGAAGTGATGCATGTCCTGTGGAGTAAATTTTATGAAAACATTAAGTTAAATGTTTTGTTTTCTGACATGCATGATTTTAAGAAGTTAATTGATAATTGTTTGATCGCGGGCGAGCTGATAGCCGCCTTTTGCTGTTTTGTTGGGTGAAATGATACAGGGCGGGCGAGCGCTTTGTATGTTTTATGTTGGGCACGCCCTTTGTGATTTATGTTGGGTGAATTGGTATTGGCGGGCGAACCAATCCCTTTTATACGTTTTAAACTCATTTCTATTTTTAAAGGGCGGGCGAACTTTCTTAATAGAAAGCTATAAGTTAAGCCAAATGGCGAGCTCTCTTTTATGAGAACTGGGCGAGTGCCCTTGTTTTAAAAAGTAATACGGGTAAAGCCATAGTCGGGCGAACCCTTTTTAATGAGTTTGGGCGGGCGACCCTTGTTTTAAATGAAAAGCGGGCGAACTTTTATCAGCCAGCCGTACTTGTGTTTTTAAAACTATGAGGCGGGCGACTATTATTCGCCGTCTTATCGAGTTGATTTCTGGGCGAGCCACAGAGGGCAAGCCAGTTTTGCTTCAGATTTTAAAAGCAAAGAGGGCGGGCGAACACATGTTCTCCGCCACAGCGAGCTGCTTCCATGGGCAAGCCATGTCGGGCGAGCTGATCATGGGCGAGCAGGTTTTAAAACTTGAGATTATGGGCTGTTTTGGTGTTTTATTGTTTTATAAGAAATCAAATCATTTTGTGGAAATGATATATGAGATATAAAAGTTGATTTTGAGACTTTAGGCCCTGAGTTCATGCGTTGCTAGTGCGTGACCTACCTGGGGCGGTGGCTCGGTCAATGGACCAATGAGTGCACCTCAGGGCGTCACAGGGCTGATGGACCCGCCAAGTCATCAGCGGTCTCGAGGTCACTTGGCAAGTGGACCCGAGAACCCCTTTAGATTATGGCCATAGATCTGAGATAGCCGTGAGGGGCGATGGCCTACGGGTGCACCCCAAAAGCGGCAGGTTTCGTTCTCCCAAGGTGGAGGAGGAACGATGATAGCATGATTTATTTGTTGCCTAGTCTCAACTTATCAGTTTCTATTTACTGTGAGGATTTGTTGAAATCCTCGATAGTGTTTACTACATTTTAAAGTAAACTGTTAGTCGGTGATTTAATGGTGTTTTAAGAGAGTTGTTTACTATATATCCACTGTCTTTTCTACTGGGTTATTGTTAAGAAAAGAACAAATGAGTTGTGATATATAGTTTTGCTTTATTTAAAGCAGCATATGTTTCCTTTACTGAGCGTATGAATCGCTCACCCCTTTGTTTTAACTCCACAGATAAGAAGTACACGGAGTCGAGAGAACTAGTTCTCAGATGGGTATAGCTATGCTTAAAGCACTGAGGCATGGCACGTTAAACGTGACAGGTACGGTCTTTCCTCTTTTACATTTCAGACATATGTATACAGTACTACCTTAGTGCAATAAAGGTTAGTAGGGGATGTCAGATGTAAGGAATAATGAAAAGAAATTTCATAGTCCATAATTAATAGATAAATGTTTATCATTTATCACTATTACTATTGAATGTTAATGGCATCGCAGACAGCCCAACCGGTAAAGTTGTATGGAAATACGTTGAAAATGTGGTAACGGGATGTTACATTAAATCAAATCTTTAAGTATTCAAATCATCTTATCGTAAGATTCAATCCTATACAGGATAATCCTACTTCTACGTTATATAAACATCTTACCTAGTGCAAGCTTAACTTGATCTTGTCCCGTGGTTAGCTAGACCTTGTCCACCGTCCTCCCATCGTGCTACACATTCATAATAAAATCCAACTTAATCATGCCTAGCCCATGTCCATATACTTTAAAATTAAATTTCAACTCAATACATATATGTTTAGATATTCATATATATATATATATATGTATGTATATACACTCTTAGCCCCGATGTAATTCAAATTCTCAAATCAACTTATCTCATCTTTCTACCTCTCTCTCTATGTATATATGTGCATTATATTTCCGCATATATATATATATATATTTCCTTTCTTTCTAGATCTTTTCCCTTTCTTTTCTTTTCTTGTCTTTTGTCTTGTTTTCAAGTATGTAACATATATATATATATATATATATATTTATATAGATATTCAACACTAATATAATAATAATAATTGTTAAATCTAATTTTTTTTTTCATCTTCTACGTCTTTATATATATGTACTATACATATATATATATATATATATCTATTTCCTTGTTTTTAAGCAAGTAATATATATAAGTAATATATATACATATATATATGTATTTAATAATAGTATAATATAAACTCTTAGATCTTATTCTTTCATCTCCAAATATACAAATATATATATATATATATATATATATAAATATATATTTAAATCTATGTATATTCTCTTCCTTTTTATTTCTTTTCCTTTCTTTGATTTCTTTTCATTTCTTTTTCTTTATTTTCTTACTCTACTTTCAAGTAAGTGGAAATGTAGCTCACCAATCCTCTAAAATGCCAAACTCAGATTGATTTTCAAGCTTGAGTTGCAGTTCTCCTTCAGCTCCCTTTCCTTTTTGTTTCCAACGCCACTTTGGCACCTAAAGCACCCTCCTAACCCTTGTTAAACAGCCTTAATCGTGACCCAAGCTCAGCCCCTAATAAACCTCCTTATCCCTATTTTCAGGTACTTAATTCCAGTAGCGACAACACCCACGTACATACTTCATTCTAATGTCTTGTATTACCTCCATCTTTAGCCTTTAATATGTAGTAAAATGCCACACATAGCCCACATTGCTCGCCGAAATCAGTATCAAGAGAGGCCCCCCCATAATTCGGTTTAGTTCCAGGCAAGATGTAGGGACTCCAAAATGGCAACTCCCTCGCGTTTTCCCTTTCTCGAACCAGCTTTTGCCTAGCCCTTGAATGCCGCCCAAGCTGGCTGCTTCAAATCAAGCAATAAGGCAGCAGACCACCAACGATCAACGCCCCATTTCTCCTTATTTTTAGATCTGAAAATTCAGTCACATTTGCTCCATCGTTACTTAGCTACTGGATCTTGTTACAGCACCAAAAACCCTTCTATAGCTCGCCTCCAAGCAGTTTTTTCACGCCCAAAAACACCTCAATTTCTCTCTTTCTCCTCCTCACGTTGAACTCTCCTTTCTTCTTCACTGTTTCCGTTTTCTTTCCTTTTCACATTTTGCTTGGCAGCTGTTTTCCCCTTTTCATTTTATTTATTTACTGTATATGCAATATATATTATTTTTATTCTCATTTTATTACAAGTATAGGCATAGGGCTGTTGTTGGACTTGGCAGAGCACTTTGTATTTTGGGTAGGATTTTTCCCACCCAATCCGGCCATTCATCATTTTTTTTATATATAATATAATATAATATAATATATATACTTTTAATATAAAACTATTATATTTCAAAACTTTTAATATATATATATATATATATAGCTTTTATTAAAGATTATACAATATATATCATACATTATATATTATATATAGTATATATAATCTTAACATACTTATAATATATATTTATTTATCCATTTTCATATATATATATATATATATATATATATTACCCACATATATATTCTTCCCATTTATATAGTTGTATTCAATATAATATATATATATACTTGTGTATTTTCCTTTATACACTTATATATTTAATTTATATGCTTATGCATTTTTACGTACGTTTGTTGCATGCATGCACCTTGACACACGCATGCATTGTGACGTCCCCGTCACTTCATCTTATCACTTATCTTTTTCCTTCTTTATTTAGATTTAGTTCATCCAGTGTCATTCTTCCTTTATTCTTAAGCTAATTATCTGATAGCTCATAAAATTTTATTCAATTTCAATAAAACAAACTAATGATACATGTATATATGTATCATCCGTTTCCACAGGATCTCATACATCATCTTAACTTAAATCCCCGACATCTTATATACATTAATGTTAGTTGTACTGTACCATAACTGAATTACAATTTACTTTGCATAATTACATAAGTATACCTTCTATACTACTTGGGAAGCGTCTCTCGAAGGTAAACTTTCAAGATCCACTCGTAGGCTCTTCTATCGGGAGTGAGGGATTACTTCAGATAATCTGTATGAAAAATGTTCGTAAAAGGGTGAGTTTACGCTCAGTAAGAAAATATGTAAAAGAGCGTACTATGCCTCTATATGCATTTTTCCTACTTGGCTCTATAATATCATGTAAAGCATTATAAAGCATGCATCATAATCATCTTTCATGCATTATTTGCAACCATGCATTATTTGCAACCATGCATATTTATTTCAAATGACATGGAAATCATACTTTGTATGCAAATATAGCATACATATAAAACATGCATCATCTTCTATCTTTAAAACATACTTTACATGCTTTTATAACATAGCATGTTTCGTATACTTCTTCAAAACATACTTCATGTACATACTTCTTTTAAAACATCTTATACTTCTTGAAATCATAAATCATATACTTCTTTTTAAAACTTCTTATACAAGTACACCAAGTACTTTCGATTTCTTTATTCTTTGAAATCGTATATACATATAGTTTTTGATAACATAAAAATTATTTGTACTTTTATGGAGTTATGCACTGCATCATCATCATCATCATCATCATGTGGCGTACCCCGTAGGGCCAGGAATCCTCCCTTAGCCGAACATGAAATATAAACAGATTGGCCAACTGCGGGTGGCTACAGTTAACACTAGTCAGGTGTCCTTCTGTAGCGACTGAGGCCTGACTTATGGTTCCTCTGCCCATAACATACATTACATCATTTCAGGACTTGATCAGAGCCCCTACTATAAACATGAAAGTGCATAATCTCAAAACATATGCCATATAGCTTCTTGCCATGACATTTCATACTTTTCTAAAAATAGGTGTAAAAATCTCTTTTCAAAACAGGGCAGTCGACTGGCCTCATAGGGCAGTCGGCTGCTTCTTCATACTTTCATTTATCGAAATTATTTTCATTTAAAATTCCGATATTTTCATCTTTGAAAATACATGGGGGCAGTCGACTGGTCCATATAGCAGTCGACTGGTTTTCAAACAGAATGCTTCTTAAGAAATAGCAGTCGACTGGTCAGATAGGGCAGTCGACTGTTTTTGAAACAGAATGCAATTTGGCAAATAGCAGTCGACTGTCCCATATAGCAGTCGACTGTCCCATATAGCAGTCGACTGTCCCATATAGCAGTCGACTGGTTTGAAACAGAATGCTTCTGGGAAAATAGCAGTCGACTGGCTTACATAGCAGTCGACTGGTTTGCATCGGTTTTCGGAAAACGGCGTTTTGGTTGTCTCTAAGCAGTCGGTTGCTCCTAACCTAATTGGTACTAGGAGACAAGTCCGAAAATGCATCTTTTCCTGCACAAAACCAGCTGATGTTTCTTTCCAAATCACATACACACATCATAAAACATGCAGACATAGCCGCCTTACGTCCGTTACATAATTTCCTTACCTTAATTCCTTCGGAAACGCGAAATCACTTGGCGCGTAACCCTAGCTTTTACTCCTTCAAATCTGAAATCACCATACCAAATCAAACCTTAAATTAAACAACATACACATATCATATCAACTTCATACAACTCCATATCATGAACATAATTGAACAAATCATCTTCTTCTCTTACCTTCACTAGAGATCAAAATCTCAAACTTTGAGATCTCTTCCAATACTTGGAATCAATCCACCAAACTTCAGATATAGCCTCGTCTAATGACTATGATCGTTTTTCGTCTAATGAACTTAACGATTTGGTTACTAAACAAGGGTGTTTGTCAAGGTAGCTATGGAAGAAGACTTGGAATCTTGGAGAAATGGAAAGGACGAGAGGGAGAGAGCTGGAAATGGGGCTGACGTTGGTGATGGCTGGTGAGGGTGACTCATGCACTTGCATTAAATGCACCTCTATCCCTTTAATCATCTCAGCCAACTTTATCCTTTGACTCAAGACCATTTGTCCATTTAATTCCTCTTCCATATGACTCATCCATTTAATCTCCAATAAAATTTCTGATTTAATTTCTTGTCTCATACTCTTAATATTTTTCTGATATCAACATAATTTATTTTACTAATTGACATTCAACATTATTATTTCTTCTATAATCCATACATCAATCATACATTATTCATACATCCATTACACATCAACTTCACATTCATTTAATCATATTAGATTGAAATACTTTACAGACATGGAGGAATAAATGGAAATTTGGGATTTCACATGCATGCAGGTTGTCTTCTTTTAAATTTGGTTTATATGGGTACGTAGTCCTTTTTAAGTGTAAAGTTATAGCACCTTTCGTTCTCATTTACTCTGCACTTCATATATCGTATTATCGTATATTTTACATTACTCTCAGATACTTAACTTCTATGAATACGTATCATAATCTTATACTTGAAATCTCATAAGTACATCGTCTATTTACGTCACTCAATTACATAAGAAGTAAATATTTAGCTACGAAAATTTCGGTTCTCACTTCCTTCCCACCTTGAAAGGATTTGGTCCTCCAAATTGCTATAAGTTATCCTAGAATAAGTGGGGGTACTTCTCTTTCATTAGACTCTCCAACTCCCATGTGGCTTCTTTTAAGGAGTGATGTTGCCACAGCACCTTTACCAAGGGTATTGTCTTGGATCACAGCACTTTATCCTTTCGATCCAAAATCTGAAGCGGTCTCTTAACATAGCTTAGGTCTTCCCTGATCTCCAAAGTTTCATAGTCAATCACATGGGAGGGATCTGGATCATATTTCTAAGCATAGATACGTGGACAACGTTGTGCACACCCGACAGCTCTGGTGGTAGTGCTAGTCGATATGCCACATCACCTACTCTTTCTAATATCTCAAACAGACCAATGTACCGGGGACTCAACTTCCCTCTTTTTCCAAACCTTATTATACCTTTGGATGGAGAGATCTTTAAAAATACCTTATCTCCAACCTGAAATTTTAAGTGTCTCCTGTGACTATCAGCATAACTCTTTTGTCTGCTCTATGCCGTTTTCCAATCGATCGCATATCAATCTGACACTCTCTAAAGCCTTTTCTACAAGTTCGGGAGTAAATATCTTCCTTTCACCCACTTCTTCCCAGCCTATAGGGGATCTACATCTACGTCTATACAACGCTTCATATGGTGCCATCCCAATGCTGGAGTAGAAGCTATTGTTATACGCAAATTCAGCTAGTGCCAAATGATCGTCCCATGAACCTTGAAAATCCATGACACACGCTCTCAACATATCCTCAAGGGTCTGAATTGTTCTCTCAGATTGTTCATCGGTTTAAGGATGGAAAGCAGTGCTGAAACTCAGTTTAGTTCCCAGAGCATCTTGAAAGTGTTCCAAAAAACGAGAGGTAAATCTAGAATCTCTATATGATACTATGCCCACTTAGACACTATGTAATCTCACGATCTCCCTAACATACAATTCTGCAAAGGTACTGAGTGACTCTATGGCTTTCATAGCCAAAAAGTATGCAAACTAAGTCAATCTGTCAATAATCACCCAAATGGCATCATGTTTTCTTCGAATTCTTTACTATCCCACAATCATCATTTCATAGTTTAGCTAAGACTACACTTTATTTGCAGACTTTAATATCACTCATCACTTACAGTGAATGAGATATTAGGTAATAATTATCCCTGACATCTCTTTTCATATAATATTACCATTACATCCCTTATTCTTATAGTACATGTAATATCACTAAATTTTAGGATGTACCTGAGGATGTAATTTTTCCACAATCAAATTTTGTAATTGAATTTATCAACATACTAATTCTGTCTCCACGTTACTTATGCAGTTTCACAGTTCCAATATACATATCCATTTACATGACTGGCTGTACTTCATTTATTCACTCCTCTGAGTATAACTAATTTTTATATGTTAAATTTGGCTTGATCTTATATCTAGCCATAACCACATAATAATCAAAGGAAATCATATACAATCTTAGGTTTATGAACTACCTCATAATTCGTGTTCCCTTATCATCATATGATTTGTCTTTTAATACGTTTTCATCTTTTCACATTTATTACTTCCGTTTTATTTCCAAATGGTATAGTACTCTTCCGTTAAAACTCTTTTAACAATTTCAAATACTATATTCATACATATTCATTCGCTTCCACTTAATTTTCTTATATGTATGTATCATATCAGTAAAGCAACCAATTCCACAACTCCTCAACAAATCATTTATATTATTCGGGTAAACTTCGTAATATTTGTACTCCAATAACTATATTTTAATCTTACTCACTTAGCAATAACCTTTTTTTAAAACAAACCAATATTCACTTTATCATTCGAGACCACACGTCTCTACAAAGGTACTGTTCAGTTAAAACTCATATTTACTAAACTTGACAACAAAATTCTCAGTTTTCAGAAGTCTGTGGAATTATTCAAGGATGCTGCTTATATTCTTCAATTAAATATACATATTCACATCTCGTGGTTTCATGCCATTATAATTTATCTGTATGTGATTGAAATATTTCATTTATTAAATCCACAAACGTCACAAGATATTTGATAAATCTCTTAAGTACCACAAAAGACTTGTAAGAGCTATACCGAGTTTTGAACATCCTCTTATGAACACTTGTCTGTAAACTTTTTATCCGATAACATCTTGTTCAAAGATTGATATTGAAACTCTACATACACCATTGAGTGGATCAAGTAAAACATCAATCTTGAACAATAACTTATTCATTCTCAAGAACAATACTATTGAGTATCCGAAATTTGGTACACAATCATAAGCTATGCTTATTCTTTCGAACCATATCATCTGTGTTTCCACCAGTTACACTAATACAGATGGGTTCTTTATTCATTAATCTCTGGAATAATTTCTTAAGCTCTTCAGACTCTTTTATGTTCCCTGATAAGAGCTTATAAATAGGTTCTATGTTGTGAATCGAGTTAATAATCTCTCGAATCCACATTACTCCGAAAATGATTTAGAAATTCATCCAGTAACTTCTAAATCATAACCTTATATCATCTTGGATGTTTCATTATTTACATACTACAATTCTACTATGTATCCTTAAAACACATACGTATAACTTTCAAATCATTTAACATATATTTCATATCAATTCGCTCATTTAGTCACACTTAGTAAGTGTATTACTTTTCATAATATCAAATAATCTCTAACCAAATACCTTGTCTTTTCACATTTAATTCAGGTCCTAAGAATCCATAACAAAGCCGACTATCTCGCGACCTCCCACAGTATACACTTCGGTTGCATTACTCATCAGAGTATAGGTGGGGCTAATAGGAAGGACCATTATACCTGTAATACATTCTTTACACCATCCATTACTTTATTACCATCAATCGGTTCCAAATCAATTTATTCATCTATGATTTGGGAGAATTATTTCAATATAGGGGTATATTTGTCATTTCTCAGTTTATTTCTCTATCTTCAAGATACCTTTTAAACAGGTGATCTAAAAATCTATTGACTGATGATATCCCCTTTTATTCCAATATCATCATTTCAGGGTCTTAGTTCGATTTAGATAGAGAAGTCCTGGACGGGCCCTCACCGGGTTCCTCTCAGTGCCTTACCGAACAAACCTAATATTAAGATTATAAGATCACCTATTTTATGTAAAATTCTCGGATTACAATTCCTTTTTAATTTCAAAGTTCAATACTCAATAACTTTGCCAAATTTGATGTATCTTGTAAGTTCATATCTTGTGACCATTCATCCTTTTATACTTTAGAAACTATCAAACTAGGTCAAGATCAATAGCAAGACATTATGGCCTTGCGTGTCTTATTTCACGCAATCCTAACTTCCACATCAATTTGTTATCATGCACGACATACCTTACGAATCTCTAACATTTACAAAAGATTCATAGTATATATCATGTCGTATTCAATCTTAATTCTACCAATGACGGGTTTGAAGAGTCCTCTTTTTTTTTGTACATCACAATACCTTACAGGCTATTATGTTACTTATCAAGGTTTCAAATCATCCACCACTTAGTAGTCTTCTTTACTTTGTTATGATTTAATTTCTATATAAAAACACATGCATTTAGAACAGTATTCTACACTTGTTGAGCACTTAATAATCAGGCAATTATAGTACTATGGGATGTAAATCATTCTAACTCATCTACACTGACATGCACTAGACAATCTTGGCTCTGATACTAATAAATCTGTCATGACCCGAAGGCCGCTACGGTACCTTTTACTTGTACGGACGCGTAGAAATTAGAGCTAAATTTTTCGATTTCCTATACTTGTTTTGTCTAAGTGTCATGCAGTGAATTTTATTTTGGGACGTTAACTCCCTCGCCTATTTTTATCACTTTACTCAGGTTATTTACCTGCATAAGATTCACAAGTAATATCCAGCTCATGCTTCCCACAATAGCAGTTGATAATGTTCTAGCATTACTATGACGAAGTTCATTTCCAATTCATGACATTGTATCTTACGGTTTACATTTTCTTACTTGGTCACTTGTTCATGCTATTCAATTCATATATCCGTACTTATGCAAAATCAACAATTTTATACTTCATCTTTACTATAGTCTAGATGTCATTCTCTATATTAGATTACATCCCATTTAAGTACTGAAGAAAAAACAGTCTAAATTGATGTTAAATGCAAAAGAAGAGTGTGTATACCCAACATATTCACAAAAGTCTCCTTGGAGAGTTGGGACTATATATCAGGCTTGGAACTATTCAGAAAGCTTCGAAATACTCCCCTAACTCCGTGCTCAATCTGAAAAATTTAAATAGGGTTTAATGAGCAAGGCTCAGCAAGTCATTTATATAAGTGCAGAGTTAGAATTATATTGTTCTAATGCATATGCATGATGTCATAAGATAAGAATTCACTATTGATCATTTTCTTATTCATCATGCAACATATACATGTTATATTTTCGAGCTCAATTCAATTATACCTCAACATATCTTGAGATGTCTAAGTCATGAAATCAAAATCTGACTTTTCACATATACCAGTATATATAGTGATTGCAGTCTTAAAACATATAATACATATTCCTTTAAAACATGTTCAAGATGTGCGAAATATCAATGCATCTCAGTTTTTTTTTTACTTTTAAGACATGCTTGAAATATGCAAGCTTTTTTATTTCATGTCAAATATACTTTTTGAAGCATATTTCATATCACATATACATTTTGAAGCACATTTCGTATCACATATACTTTTTCAAGCATATTTCATATTGCATATACTTTTTGAACTATATTTCATGTTACATATAATATCAAAATACATTTCATATGCTATAAAACAATATCGAGTTTAGAGTTCATTTTCGTTTTAAAGTCATACTCTAAACTTCCTTTCATAACATTTGATACTAGGCTAGATCCTTATTTCTCTATCAATAAAGGCTTAGATCACTATAGCTAGTAGTGAAGAATCATATCATCGTCCCTTAGAAACCACTAAGGCGCTATCTATGGTCATAGACCTAATGTCTCTCAACCCCACTGATCAGGCGAGACTGAGACTTGTCCACGACTATTGTCGGACAAGCATCTATGCCTAATGAGTAATCTCCAATTAGACAGCTTCCACTATGCTTTATTGAATTTCATTCTCTTAGGGTGCTTATAGTCTAATAATGCATTCAATCTTTCTCATGGAAATAGTTCAATGTACGTAATACTTTTCTTAAGATCATTTACATATATATATATATATATATATATACGTACATATGTGAAAACTATAGTGTCATTCTTTTCAAAGCCATTCAAGCATCCAAAGTATTCTTATAAACACAATAAGAATAAATCATTTCGATTTTCATGTATAGTAATAAGGCATGCTTAATGGCAATAAAATTCAAGGAAATGAAATAAAAACCCTAAAATGACATGCTCATGAATTGCATGAATGCTTATCATTTCATCTCATGATGTCTATGAGTCTATACCATATCAATTCATTTCCAGTTAATATCTCACCATTATGGTACTTTATCAAGTCTAATATCGTACTTGCATTTCGTTTCGTTAAATCAAATCTCTAAGTATTCAAATCATCTTATCATAAGATTCAATCCTATACAGGATAATCCTACTTCTACGTTATATAAACGTCTTACCTAGTGCGAGCTTAGCTTGATCTTGTCTCGTGGTTGGCTAGACCTTGTCCGCCGTCCTCCAGCCGTGCTACACATTCACAATAAAATCCAACTTAATCATGCCTAGCCCATGTCCATATACTTGAAAATTAAATTCCAACTCAATACATATATGTTTATATATTCTGTAACATCCTGTTACCACATTTTTCACGTATTTCCATACAACTTAACCGGTTGGGCTGTCTGCGATGCCATTAACATTCAACAGTAACAGTAATAAATGATATCCAATTATCTATTAATTATGTAATATGAAATTTCTTTTCATTATTCCTTTAATCTGACATCCCCTATTAACCTTTATTTCACTAAGGTAGTACTGTATACATATGTCTGAAATGTAAAAGAGAAGAGACTGTACCTATCACATTTAACGTGCCATGCCTCAGTGCTTTAAGCATAGCTATACTCATCTGAGAGCTAATTCTCTCAACTCCCTGTACTTCTTATCTGTGGAGTTAAAAACAAAGGGGTGAGCGATTCATACGCTCAGTAAAGGAAATATATGCTGCTTTAAAATAAGCAAAACTATATATCACAACACATTTATTCTTTTCTTAATAATAACCCAGAAGAAAAGACAATAGATATATAGTAAACAACTCTCTTAAAACACCATTCAAATCACTGGCTAACAGTTTACTTTAAAATGTAGTAAACACTATATAGGATTTCAACAAATCCTCACAGTAAACGGAAATTGATAAGTTGAGACTAGGCAACAATTAAATCATGCTATCATCGTTCCCCCTCCCCCTTGCGAGAACAGAATCTGCCGCTTTTGGGGTGCACCCGTAGGCCATCACCCCTCACGGCTATCTCAGATCTATGGCCATAATCTATAGTGGTCCTCAGGTCCACTTGCCAAGTGACCTCGAGACCGCTGATTACTTGGCGGGTCCATCAGCCCTGTGATGCCCTGAGGTGCACTTATTGGTCCATTGACCGAGCCACCGCCCCAGGCGGGTCACGCAATAGTAATGCATGAACTAGAGGTCTAACGTCTCAAAATCAAATTACATCTCATAAAAAAACCTTTAAGGAATTATTTCATAATGTCATCGTTTTCTTTCCAAAAAGGTTTTAAAAACAGCCCGCAATCTCACTGAATCCCCTGTGAGAAAGGCACGGGTTAAACTGACTTGCCATGGCTAGTTCGCCCATGGTCAACTCACCCATTGGTCAACTCGCCCAAAAACATAATGAAAACAATTAATTTTTTTCGTTGAAAAATTTTGGAAAAGAGAAACGTGTTCGCCATGGTCGACTCGCCCGATATGGTTCGCCCATGACAGTTCGCCCAACGCGGAGAACCTGTGTTCGCCCGCCCTCTTGCTTTTAAAATCCGAAAGCACACTGGCTCGCCCTCAGTGGCTCGCCCAGTAATCAACTCGCCAAAAGGTCTCAAATTTCTATTTTGAAAATATTTAAAACGTCTCATTTTTCATTTGAGAAAATGTACTCTAAACCTGTTTGCCAGGGTCAGCTCGCCCATAGCTTTCATAACAAAAGGGGTCGCCCGCCCCATTTTTATAAGAGATTTGGCTCGCCCGCCAATACCAAGAATTTATATTTTCCATTTTTAAAATGTTAAAATGGCTAATTTTTCCTCAAGAAAAATACTACCGAAAATCTCTTCGCCATGGTCACTCCAAAACAGGTTAACATATAGTCGTCCGCCAATTCTTTCTTATAAAACATTAAGTAAAACCGGCTCGCCTTCAATGACTTGCCAACAACTTTCTCAACTTAGGGGTCGTCCGCCCCAAATAAAATGAAAAAGGGTTCGCCCAAATGGCTCGCCCACCCTTTATTAAATCAAGAGTTTTTCGCCTTAAAACAAAACAAACACAAGGGCTTGCCCTCATTAGCTCGCCCGCCTTTAACCAATTTCGTCCAGAAAATAATATAGGGGTCAGCTTTTAGCTCGCCCGAGACCCAAAACAATTATCAAATAACTTCCTCAAACAATGCATGTCAGAAAACAAAACATTTAACTTAATGTTTTCATAAAATTTACTCCACAGGACATGCATTACTTCACACACATCTCCCTTACCTGTTAGAAACGAAGCCTTGCTTCGCCCTGCTCTCTGTTCGCCCACAGCTATTCCCAATTATCGGCTGCAAATTATATAAATTCCATTAATATTTTCTTTATATAAATTTTTCCATTACTTGGGCGAAATTGAAATAAATCAAATGACTACTCACCCGAATAGAGCTCTACCAGTTCGCCCAGACGAGCTCGCCATTCACCATATGGCTACCACGTGGCATCTCGCCCGCCATTACTCACCGTGGTTTTGTGAGCTCGCCCAACATTCAACTCACAAGGCCTACATTGGCATAATTGTGGGGAGTTCGCCCACAATACTATTCGCCCAACGCCTCTGCATTTGAGCTCGCCTATGAATTCACTTCACTAGAATTGGGCGTTCTCGCCCTTTGAACACAGACTTTACATTGGCGAGCTCCTTATCTTCTGCTCGCCTCATTGGCGATTACTTACTTTTCAACATGGGCGATCACTGTAATCGCCATTATCGTCACTTATTCTATTATTTTCTTTGTTTTCATATTCTCCAAAGATCTAACTAAAAACAAGACTGTATCTATGTTTATTACTACATAAAACATAGAAATCTATCATTGAGCATCAAGAACATCTCAGAAATATGAAACTCACCTCAACCAACTGCACTTTCAAAACAGCTTGTTTTCTGTCTCATGTTGGTCTTCTTTTGCTTATTCCTTCAGCTCATCAACGAGGAGAGGTTTTACAAGCAGGTTTATGTGTTTAGCCAACTTAAGGAAAAAGCTTAGTAGATCAAACATGGCAGAGAAATGGAAGAAACAGAGAAATGGCTTTCGTGAAGAAGCTGGAGTTGGCTAACTCGATTTTCCTCACTTGTTTCTGCTTATATAACCATGCTCAACCAATCACTAGCTACCGCCTGTCCCTTACCTGCTTCTTTCATCATTTCACGTCCATCACTCCTTTAATGCATGAAGAAAACTGAAACACAAGTGGCGTGAAAGTCTCCCTTTCACACTCTTTTTCTTCTGCTGCAGACTTTGTTTACTTCCTCAACCAATAAGGCTAATTCCCTTATTGACTTTAACTTTTCCTCATTTATTGTCCTCGACCGTACATCTCACAAAGTCAATCTTGGCTGCTAATTGTTTTGAAACCATTTTCCTTTGTCCACACAAGCTGATTCCCGGTCTCCACTTCGTCTGCTCGCCACACTACACCAGTTCGCCAGCCATTCAGTTGCCAACTTTATCTTGGCAATTAAAAGAAATTCTCTTTTTTTCTTTACAATTACATTGAGACTTAGCGAATGGCAGTTGCCTTCTCGCCAACTATTCGCCAACTAAGCTATTCTTTGCCCCTCTCTATGGCGATCACAAGCTCTCGCCCAATTAGGCGATCACCAGGTATGCTCAACTCGCCAACCTTGTTCTGATTCACCTCACACGTTGGCGAACACACCTATTAACCCTTGACACCAACCAATTCGCCATCACCATTGGCGATCTGTTCGCCCATTGGTGAACATCCTTCCTTGCTAAATCGTTGGCGAGCTATTTTGTATACTCGTCCATACCATAATTGCTTCATTTACTACTCAACTTAAGGAGCTTTTCAACTAAATGGAAATCAATACTCTTCATTTTTTTAATTTCCATTATCACTTTTATGAAATTAGACTCTACAGTAGTGTAGAATCGGATTTTACATTTTCTCCCCACCTTAAGAAATTTGGTCCTCCAAATTTCAACCGGACCTTTCAATGAAGAAACTCTGGATACTTCTTATGCATAAAGCTTTTAAATTTTCAAGTAGCCTTATCCTTAATATTATACCATCAAAGCACTTTAGCCATAACATGATCTTAGATCACAGTAGTTTATCACTGCAATTTATCTTTCCTATCCAGAATCCGTACCAATTTCTCAACGTAATTCATGTCCTCTCTAATCTCTAGGGCTCCTCTCGAATCACGTGAGAAGGATATGGATAGTACTTTCTCATTATTGAAACATAGAACACATTGTGCACTCCTGACAACATGGGAGGTAGTGCAAATCTTTCACATGATCTAAGATCTCCAACGATCCAATGCATCGGGAACTCAATTTCCCTCTCACTATGCATCCCAATGGTGAGACCTTAATATACATAACCTCTTGTATATTTCAAGAAATTTGTTCGACCAAGTCAAACATAATTCTCTATCTCCCATTTTCTCATGCTATCGTGGATTATATCGTCTGTTAAATAATATTTTCCAAATGTTATGCTTATACTCTCTTGTGGCCCTTATTATCAACAAACTCTGCCAGGGTAGAGGATTATCCCAGGAGCCTATAAAATCAATCGCACAAGCTCACACCATATCCTCGAGAGTCCATCTCATACACTTGGACTGTCTCTTAGTCTGCGGATAAACTGCGGTGCGAAACTCAATCGGGATCTCATAGCTTCCCGTAATCTCTCTCAACACTGAGATATGAAGCGGGACTCTCTCTCAACAATAATGCTCACTGGAATACTGTAAACCTCACCATTTCCCTGACATATAATCCGGCCAAGGCATTAATTAGCTCAACAAATTCCATAATCAAGGAATGAGCAGACTTACGAAATATATCCACAACCATCCAGATTGCAATTTACTCTTTTCAATTTTTCACTGAGTATAGGAAGTACCTCTAATATAGGTATTTTTCTTCCTTATCACTTTTTCAACTTTTATTTATTCTCGTCTCCAATATGAGACCATAAATATCTTTTTATATTCCTCATTGTCTCTAAGACTACTACCTGTCTCTTTAGGCTATCAATAATCATCCCTTTGGTGCTCTCCCGCGCTCTAGGATTATTCACTCAAGTGTGTTGGTGACCACTTAGTTCGCCCACTTCTCACAACATGTTATCCGGTGTTGAGCGATCACCCCACTCGTGGGTCGCCCATCCCGAATTTTCTCAAAGTCCTGAAAAATCTCGGGCGTCTTTTCTCAAAACCAATTTACACTCACTGAAGTCTTTTTATCATCCTTGAGAGTTAGCAACTCATTTATACTATTTATCACTTATCATCTCATTCAGTGCTAGTCGATTATAATTTGGTAACTATCATGTAGATAATTTTAATCATTCGTATGTAAGTGTCCCAGTAGTCTCTAAAATACCATGCACTCGCTCTCAATATATCCCGGAGCGTCCACACAATGCGCTCGGATATCTATATAAATCTGAGGCGGTGCTAACAGTAAAAATTTTGAATCCCAAAGCCTCTTGCTATTCTCTCAAAGCATACGGCGAATCAGGGATCCCTATCACAAGTACCCACTCACTGGAACTTCACATACGTCCTCTCTATTTCACCAATGTATATCGACTAAGGCACTTATTACATCCCGAAACCTGATGATGAAAAAGTGAAATAAGTTGGTTACTCAATCCATAATCACTTCTATAACATCATGGTTCTTTCGGATTCTTCACCACCTCACAGTGATTGTTTCATGATTAATCTAGGACTGCTTTTCTTTTGCAGACCTTAATATTAGCCACTGATTACGTCTCAGGTAATCATTTTCCTCGATAACTTCTTTTCCTTACATCTATTTCTGAAATTTAAATTTATTATCATTCAGATTTCATCACCACAATTCTTTTCCCACTTAATATAGTACTTTACTGTTACAATCTCGTAACCATTTCGAATACTTTATTCATACATACCCATTCACTTCTACTTTCTCCCAATTAAGCATTGAATCAATAAGGTAGCAATTCCACAAACTCTTCAACAATTCATTCGTGCTATACGGGTAAAACTCATAGATTTTATACCCCAATAAGCACACTTTAACCTCACTTAAGTAGTAAAATCTTTTATTCAGACAATTTTAATGTCCACTTAATCAGTTGAGACCTCACGTCTCTAATATATATATAGTTCAATTAGAACTCATGTTTACTGACTGAACAGTAAAGTTTTTCATACCTTATTCAATAATATTACTTATATCAATATATTTATTTTCTTTTTAAAATCATCCTAGTTGGCTCTAGGCACACAAATAGGAAGGATACTACAGTCGGCTAGGGATCCAGATAGAATATGATAGGTATTTTAGAATTCCATACTTGTTCCGGAACCTAGAAGCAACTGTAGAGAGTATTAATCTCATTGTTTTCAAAACGATAGAATTTTCGTTTTTCACCAGTTATAACAAACTAGTTTTATTCTTTACTCACCAATCTCTTGAGTAATTTCTCAAGCTCTACTGATTCACTGGTAAGAGCTTACAACAATTTCTATTTCAATTTTTCAACCTCTAAGCTTGTCAACTAAATCTCGATGCCAACTTTATCATTTGGTAATCACGAGACATTTCATTTTCTTGGCGATTACAGCTTTTGTTCTGTTCGCCACATTGCTTTGACTCATGTCATATTGTTGATCAGATTACTCACCATACTCTTTGGGCGATCAGGATTCTCACCCACTTTAATAATTCATGTTATATTGGCGGACTCATTTAAGTCTTCGCCATCATCTAACTTGCCCACATCATTGGCGATCATACATTTGCACGTCCATTGGCGAGCTATCCCAATGTAGTTCTCACCCATCGAGTAATTCTCATAATTCTCATAATATCCCGGTTCTATGGATATTGTAACGGACCAGCCCAATCGGCCATGGCAATCCCCTTTTTGGGCCCATCAACAACGATTGCTGTGACATTGCTACTCATCCATATTGTCCTCTTTGGCGATCACCTCGATGCCCGGTCCTTCCAACCGTGCTCGAGTTCGCCCATTTCAACATTTTCTTTCTCATCCACAGACTCAAACACTTGACTTCCTCAAATGTCAAGTTACATCCATTCTCCTAAAACATAAAGAGTATATATAACCAGTTTACATCATTTCTCACACAATTCACTTTAAATTTGGACCCCAAAATCCACAACAGAGATGACTATCTCGCGACCTCTCATAGCTTGTACTCTGGGTCGCCTTACTTATCAATATATCAGTGGGATCCACAGTAAAGATCATCCTTTACTCCACCATATATTATTTCACCATCAATTTGTATTTTAAATCCATTCAATCACTCATGACTTCGAAAGAAAACATGTCAATATAGGGGTATATTCATTAATTCCCCTTTAATTTTCTCTCTTATCAATATAACTCCAAACACGCGAACTTAGAGCTTATATGTTAATATTATCCCTTTTTGTCTCAATATCATCATTTCAGGATCTTAGTTTGATATGGACAGAGAAGTCCTGGTGGGGCCCTCACCGAGTTCTTCACTGTACCTTATCAAATAGACCCGACATTATGATGATAAGATCTCCTATCTCATGCAAAATTTTCGGATTACTATCTCTATTTGTAACCCATAATTAGTCAACTTTTACCATATTCCAACACTTAACTCATTTCACAGTCATTCGACTCCTCTATACATTCAGACTATACAGTACTACAGGAGATGTTAACCTTTCTCAACACTTCCATGCTAAAGGCATCAACAGACATCAGACCAACCCAAGCTCTGATATCATTAAATCTTAACATCCTGTTACCACATTTTTCACTTATTTCCATACAACTTAACCGGTTGGGCTGTCTACGATGCCATTAACATTCAACAGTAACAGTGATAAATGATATCCATTTATCTATTAATTATGGAATATGAAATTTCTTTTCATTATTTTGTTAATTTGACATCCCCTATTAACCTTTATTTCACTAAGGTAGTACTGTATACATATGTCTGAAATGTAAAAGAGAAGAGACTGTACCTGTCACATTTAACGTGCCATGCCTCAGTGCTTTAAGCATAGCTATACTCATCTGAGAGCTAATTCTCTCAACTCCGTATACTTCTTATCTGTGGAGTTAAAAACAAAGGGGTGAGCGATTCATACGCTCAGTAAAGGAAATATATGATGCTTTAAAATAAGCAAAACTATATATCACAACACATTTATTCTTTTCTTAATAATAACCCAGAAGAAAAGACAATGGATATATAGTAAACAACTCTCTTAAAACACCATTCAAATCACTGGCTAACAGTTTACTTTAAAATGTAGTAAACACTATATAGGATTTCAACAAATCTTCAAAGTAAACAGAAATTGATAAGTTGAGACTAGGCAACAATTAAATCATGCTATCATCGTTCCCCCTCCCCCTTGCGAGAACGTAATCTGCCGCTTTGGGGTGCACCCGTAGGCCATCGCCCCTCACGGCTATCTCAGATCTATGGCCATAATCTATAGTGGTCCTCAGGTCCACTTGCCAAGTGACCTCGAGACCGCTGATGACTTGGCGGGTCCATCAGCCTTGTGACGCCCTGAGGTGCACTCATTGGTCCATTGACCGAGCCACCGCCCTAGGCGGGTCACGCAATAGTAATGCATGAACTAGAGGCCTAACGTCTCAAAATCAAATTATATCTCATAAAAAAACCTTTAAGGAATTATTTCATAATGTTATCATTTTCTTTCCAAAAAGGTTTTAAAAACAACCCGCAATCTCACTGAATCCCGTGTGAGAAAGGCACGGGTTAAACTGACTCGCCATGGCTAGTTCGCCCATGGTCAACTCACCCATTGGTCAACTCGCCCAAAAACATAATGAAAACAATTCATTTTTTTCGTTGAAAAATTTTGGAAAAGCGAAACTTGTTCGCCATGGTCGACTCGCCCGATATGGTTCGCCCATGACAGTTCGCCCAACGCGGAGAACCTGTGTTCGCCCGCCCTCTTGCTTTTAAAATTCGAAAGCACACTGGCTCGCCCTCAGTGGCTCGCCCAGTAATCAACTCGCCAAAAGGTCTCAAATTTCTATTTTGAAAATATTTAAAACGTCTCATTTTTCGTTTGAGAAAATGTACTCTAAACCTGTTCGCCAGGGTCAGCTCGCCCATAGCTTTCATAACAAAAGGGGTCGCCCGCCCCATTTTTATAAGAGATTTGGCTCGCCCGCCAATACCAAGAATTTATATTTTCCATTTTTAAAATGTTAAAATGGCTAATTTTTCCTCAAGAAAAATACCACCGAAAATCTCTTCGCCATGGTCACTCCAAAACAGGTTAACATATAGTCGTCCGCCAATTCTTTCTTATAAAACATTAAGTAAAACCGGCTCACCTTCAATGACTTGCCAACAACTTTCTCAACTTAGGGGTCGTCCGCCCCAAATAAAATGAAAAAGGGTTCGCCCAAATGGCTCGCCCACCCTTTATTAAATCAAGAGTTTTTCGCCCTAAAACAAAACAAACACAAGGGCTTGCCCTCATTAGCTCACCCGCCTTTAACCAATTTCGTCCAGAAAATAATATAGGGGTCAGCTTTTAGCTCGCCCGAGACCCAAAACAATTATCAAATAACTTCCTCAAACAATGCATGTCAGAAAACAAAACATTTAACTTAATGTTTTCATAAAATTTACTCCACAAGACATGCATTACTTCACACACATATCCCTTACCTGTTAGAAACGAAGCCTTGCTTCGCCCTGCTCTCTGTTTGCCCACAGCTATTCCCAATTATCGGCTGCAAATTATATAAATTCCATTAATATTTTCTTTATATAAATTTTTCCATTACTTGGGCGAAATTGAAATAAATCAAATGACTACTCGCCCGAATAGAGCTCTACCAGTTCGCCCAGACGAGCTCGCCATTCACCATATGGCTACCACGTGGCATCTCGCCCGCCATTACTCACCGTGGTTTTGTGAGCTCGCCCAACATTCAACTCACAAGGCCTACATTGGCATAATTGTGGGAGTTCGCCCACAATACTATTCGTCCAATGCTTCTGCATTTGAGCTCGCCTATGAATTCACTTCACTAGAATTGGGCGTTCTCGCCCCTTGAACACAGACTTTACATTGGCGAGCTCCTTATCTTCTGCTCGCCTCATTGGCGATTACTTACTTTTCAACATGGGCGATCACTGTAATCGCCATTATCGTCACTTATTCTATTATTTTCTTTGTTTTCATATTCTCCAAAGATCTAACTAAAAACAAGACTGTATCTATGTTTATTACTGCATAAAACATAGAAATCTATCATTGAGCATCAAGAACATCTCAGAAATATGAAACTCACCTCAACCAACTGCACTTTCAAAACAGCTTGTTTTCTGTCTCATGTTGGCCTTCTTTTGCTTATTCCTTCAGCTCATCAACGAGGAGAGGTTTTACAAGCAGGTTTATGTGTTTAGCCAACTTAAGGAAAAAGCTTAGTAGATCAAATATGGCAGAGAAATGGAAGAAACAGAGAAATGGCTTTCGTGAAGAAGCTGGAGTTGGCTAACTCGATTTTCCTCACTTGTTTCTGCTTATATAACCATGCTCAACCAATCACTAGCTACCGTCTGTCCCTTATCTGCTTCTTTCATCATTTCACGTCCATCACTCCTTTAATGCATGAAGAAAACTGAAGCACAAGTGGCGTGAAAGTCTCCCTTTCACACTCTTTTTCTTCTGCTGCAGACTTTGTTTACTTCCTCAACCAATAAGGCTAATTCCCTTATTGACTTTAACTTTTCCTCATTTATTGTCCTCGACCGTACATCTCACAAAGTCAATCTTGGCTACTAATTGTTTTGAAACCATTTTCCTTTGTCCACACAAGCTGATTCCCGGTCTCCACTTCGTCTGCTCGCCACACAACACCAGTTCGCCAGCCATTCAGTTGCCAGCTTTATCTTGGCAATTAAAAGAAATTCTCTTTTTTTCTTTACAATTACATTGAGACTTAGCGAATGGCAGTTGCCTTCTCGCCAACTATTCGCCAACTAAGCTATTCTTTGCCCCTCTCTATGGCGATCACAAGCTCTCGCCCAATTAGGCGATCACCAGGTATGCTCAACTCGCCAACCTTGTTCTGATTCACCACACACGTTTGCGAACACACCTATTCGCCCTTGACACCAACCAATTCGCCATCACCATTGGCGATCTGTTCGCCTATTGGCGAACATCCTTCCTTGCTAAATCATTGGCGAGCTATTTTGTATACTCGTCCATACCATAATTGCTTCATTTACTACTCAACTTAAGGAGCTTTTCAACTAAATGGAAATCAATACTCTTCATTTATTTAATTTCCATTATCACTTTTATGAAATTAGACTCTACAGTAGTGTAGAATCGGATCTTACATATTCATATATATATATATATGTATATACACTCTTTGCCCCGATGTTATTCAAATTCTCAAATCAACTTATCTCATCTTTCTACCTCTCACTCTATGTATATATGTGCATTATATTTCCACATATATTTATTTCCTTTCTTTCTAGATCTTTTTCCTTTCTTTTCTTTTCTTATCTTTTGTCTTGTTTTCAAGTATGTAGCATATATATATATATCTATATATATATATATATATATACATATATATATATATATATATATATATTCAACACTAATATAATAATAATTCTTAAATCTAATTTTTTTCTCATCTTCTACGTCTTTATATATATATATATATATATATAAATACACTATACATACATACATATATATATATATATATTTCCTTGTTTTTAAGCAAGTAATATATATATATATATATATATATATATAAGTAATATATATACATATATATATATATATATGTATTTAATACTAGCATAATATAAACTCTTAAAACTTATTCTTTCATCTCCAAATATACAAATATATATATATATATATTTAAATCTATGTATATTCTCTTCCTTTTTATTTCTTTTCATTTCTTTTTCTTTATTTTCTTACTCTACTTTCAAGTAAGTGGAAATGTAGCTCACCGATCCTCCAAAATGCCAAACTCAGATTGATTTTCAAGCTTGAGTTGTAGTTCTCCTTCAACTCCCTTTCCTCTTTGTTTCCAACGCCACTTTGGCACCTGAAGCACCCTCCTAACCCTTGCTAAACAGCCTTGATCGTGACCCAAGCTCAGCCCATAATAAACCTCCTTATCCCTATTTTCAGGTACTTAATTCCAGCAGCCACAACACCCACGTACATGCTTCGTTCTAGTGTCTTGTATTACCTCCATCTTCAGCCTTTAATATGCAGTAAAATGCCACACACAGCCCACATTGCTCGCCGAAATCAGTATCAAGAGAGGCCCCCCCACAATTCGGTTTAGTTCCAGGCATGATGTTGGGACTCCAAAATGGCAACTCCCTCGCGTTTTCCCTTTCTCGAACCAGCTTTTGCCTAGCCCTTGAATGCCGCCCAAGCTGGCTGCTTCAGATCAAGCAATGAGGCAGCAGACCACCAACGATCAACGCCCCATTTCTCCTTATTTTTAGATCTGAAAATTCAGTCACATTTGCTCCATCGTCACTCAGCTACTGGACCTTGTTACAGCACCGAAAACCCTTCTTTAGCTCGCCTCCAATCAGTTTTCTCACGCCCAAAAACACCTCAGTTTCTCTCTTTCTCCTCCTCACGCTGAACTCTCCTTTCTTCTTCACTGTTTCCGTTTTCTTTCCTTTTCACGTTTTGCTTCGCAGCTGTTTTCCCCTTTTCATTTTATTTATTTACTGTATATGCAATATATATATTATTTTTATTCTCATTTTATTACAGGTATAGGCATAGCATAGGGCTGCTGTTGGACTTGCAAAGCACTTTGGATTTTGGGTGGGATTTTTCCCACCCAATCCGGCCATTCATCATTTTTTTTATATATAATATAATATATAATATAATATAATATAATATATATACTTTTAATATAAAACTATTATATTTCAAAACTTTTAATATATATATAGTTTTTATTAAAGATTATACAATATATATATATATATATATATATCTCATACATTATGTATTATATATAATATATATAATCTTAGCATACTTATAATATATATTTATTTATCCATTTTCATATATATATATATATATATGTATATATATATTACCCACATATATATTCTTCCCATTTATATAGTTGTATTCAATATAATATATATATATATATATATATATACACACACTTGTATATTTTCCTTTATACACTTATATATTTAATTTATATGCTTATGCATTTGTACGTACGTTTGTTGCATGCATGCACCTTGACACACACATGCGTGCAGGTTGCCTCCTTTTAAATTTGGTTTATATGTGTACGTAGTCCTTTTTAAGTGTAAAGTTATAGCGCCTTTCGTTCTTATTTACTCTGCACTTCATATATCGTATTATCGTATATTTCACATTACTCTCGGATACTTGACTTCTATGAATACATATCATAATCTTGTACTTGAAATCTCATAAGTACATCGTCTCTTTACATCACTGAATTATATAAGAAGTACATATTTAGCTACGAAAATTTCGGTTCTCACATGAAAAGTTTATAAGGGATGGGACTCGGTAGAGACAGTTTTGTTGTCTTTGGAGACATTGCGGTTGTCCTTGATACTTCTTAATTTTGTAGCGATGGGACTCGTTAGATGATTTTTTTTTTATATATTATGATACTATAATTAGAGGTATCCCCAGATTTTGCTTTGGCCTAAATGATGATTTAATTCTGTGAGTTCTGTTTTGAAAGTAAATATAAGCTATCATAAAAGAATTGGTAATTTCACAAGGATGTAGTTTAAACATAAAGAGAAGACCAAAGAGACGACCAACTTGTAGGGGGAAAAAATTAAGTGTAAAAAGAAAAATAATTAAACGACAAATAGATAAAAATGTTTTTTAACTCGCAATGCTTGACTTGAGTACTTGACAGTTGTTCCAAGACTTATTCTTAGGGCATGCATAATTTGGAAGAAATTCGATTAACTGACCGATCGAATTTTATTCGGTTAATCGGTTGGTTAATGAAAATAGGATTTAAAAAAATTCAGTTATCGGTTAACTCGATTCGAAAATCGAAATAATTTTGGTTAATCGAATTAACCGAATTATATGACATATAATATATAATATATACTATAATATATATAATATATAATATATAATATATAATATATACTATAATGTATAATTTGAACAAAATTCGGCTAATTCGGTTAATTAATCAAATTAACCGAATTATATTTCGGTTCAGTTAATTTGAAAACATCAATTAAAGTAAAAATTTACAATTCGGTTAATTCCGTTTCAGTTAATTCGGTTCGAAATTAACTGAATTAACCGAATGAACATCCCTACTTATTTCTCCTCGTACCTCAACCCCTACATAAATTAAAAGAAAAAGATAGGAAAAGGAGTATTGCTTTATTATTTTCAAGTTTTAATTTGCCATCTTGTGCTTAACTAAAAAGAAGGCGCCAATGAGACTTTGATTTAATGGTAAGAATGAAGTTTTGGGACTTTGAGATATGTGGTTTAAGTTTCATCAAGTGTGAATTTGAGTTAATTTAGTTATTTACTAATTTATCTAATTTAAGTGATGTAATTTTTATAGGTTTTTTTTATGAACAATGTGATTTTTATAGTCACTTATTTATAGAATGTAATATGCTTTGATTATTATTGTAACTTCTAATCATAATGTACTTTTTCAAAAAAAAAAACTAAAAAGAAGGTAAAGAAACATATATATATATATATATATATATATATATATATATATATATATATATATATATATACACATATATTACAAGATACAAACAAATCTAATAAGGTGAGTTGATATTGACGTTTACGTGAATGTTTTCTTTGCATGACACATGAGCCTTTACTAAAAGCCAGTTTGGATGCAATTGATCCCACCACGGTGCGCTTATGTGAATTTTTTTTTTAATAATGCTGGGGCAGATTTTTTTAGTCTCCTTTTTCTATTTTTTATATTTTAATTTTTACTTTTAAATTAATAAACAGTTTAAATGTAATACATAAATAATTAATTTGATTATCAAATAGATTACAGGTAAATCAACAAAAAATATTTTATAATAAATTAATTAACTAAAATAAATAATTATAGGAATAATAAAGTAAATAAAATAATTTTATAAGTCGACTTTGCTTGGTAACAATGATAAAAAAGGATGTGAATGAAAAATTTGCTAATCTAATGGTTAAGTTACAAAATAGGAAAGTAGTTATGAAATCTAACTATTGGATTAGTAAATTTTTCATC
This sequence comes from Heritiera fomes, assembly GCA_032173925.1. Lineage (NCBI taxonomy): Eukaryota > Viridiplantae > Streptophyta > Magnoliopsida > Malvales > Malvaceae > Heritiera > Heritiera fomes. The sequence continues at coordinate 8,624,043 of JAPDPM010000002.1, read as the reverse complement.
TTCATCTCTTTCTATCTTTCTTACCAAGCAAAGCTTAAATGTATTGTTCTTTTCAAATAAAATTATATTATTTATTAACACAATTATTATTTGGGAAATATAGTTTGAGTAACCTTTAATCATTTATTAATTACACAAATATGAAATATATAATAAACTTATTTTATACAATTTTAATATAATATCCTTAATAATTGTTTTATCTTCTCACTAGTTTGTTACTTGTGCGATGCATGAATTTTTTTTTATTTAAATGCATTTGAAGATACAAAAATTTTAAACATAATAATTTATATATTCAAAATAAAGCTCAAATAAATATAATATAATATAAAAATAAATTTAATAAAACACTTTTAATAATGCCACTTACTTAAGTCTGATACACATATTAAAATAATCAATTATATTCACTTGCATATCTAAACTTTTAATCATGAAATAATCTATTACCAATTTTCAATCTTAACTTTGACTACATAAATATATTGATCCCATAAATGATTATATAAATAAATGCAGTAAGAAAAACTTTTAATTATATATATTTATATAAATATCTGATATAAAAATTTTAATTGGCACTCAATTTCTGTCAATTTATTTTCAATTTCCTACCTTAACTTTGATTATATAATTTTAGGATTGTTTTGTCTAATTTTTTAATAATAATCATATATAATTTTTCCATTAATGGAGGTCAATTTATAATAATAAATTGAGTCAACTGTAGTAAAATATGGTTTAATACATATTTGGTAACTATTGCATAGTTTATGTTAAATTGTGCCACTAATGGATTGGTTTGTAATATTTATATCAGTAAATGCAATAAAATTTGAAATGGTGTGTAATATTTATATTAATGAAATAAAATTGGTAATAATTAATACATATTTACAATAATTTCTTATTGGCAATCTTGGCATTCAATTTCTATCAATCTATTTTCAATTTCCTACCTTAACTTTGACTATATAAGTTTAGGATTGTTTTGTCTAACTTTTTAATAAAAATCATATATATTTCCAATTTCTTAGTTTTATTATAATTTTGCCATTAGTGGAGGTGTAGTAAAATGTGGTTTAATATATATTGGGTAAACAGTGAATATATAGTTTATGTTAAGTTGTGCCATTAATAGATCAGTGTGTGATATTTATATCAATAAATGCACTAATATTTGAATCGATGTGTAATATTTATATCAATAAATGCAATAAAATTTGTGATAATTAATACATATTTATAGTAATTTCTAACCGGCAATCTAATCAAATAGTCAACATTTATGCAAAAGTATTTAAGTTTAATCATAAATAAATGCAGTAAACTTTGAATAATTTATATTGTACCAAAAAATTGAATAATTTATGTTAAATTTTGCAAATAAATGCAATAAAATTTGTAATAATTAATACACGTATTCAAGAATATTTAATTGACAACCTAATTATAAAATCCATATATTTGGCCACTAATGGAGGTGCAAATTTTATAACAATAAAACGGTTTAAGATATATTTGGTAATTATTGTATAACTTATGTGTCAAGAATGTAACTTATTTACATAGGAGTCCATATCAGAAATATTTGACATATAAACATGTACCTTATAATATGTTTACATATATGACTACATTATACCTTAAAACCATCATTGCATTTTCATCAAAACACATATTTCACGACTAAATTTAATCTTACCACTACAATATTCAATCTCATCGATACAATAACTAGTTTCAATGTCACCATTGTTTTTAATTTTATTAGAGCCTATCTCATTACCCATTCAATTAAACCCTAAATCATTATCCACCTAAGCCAAAACTAACTTCGCTTCCCCTACATCTATCTAAACAATATTTTTCTTTGTGACATCCCCGTCACTTCATCTTATCACTTAACTTTTTCCTTCTTTATTTAGATTTTAGTTCATCCAGTGTCATTCTTCCTTTATTCTTAAGCTAATTATCTGATAGCTCATAAAATTTTATACCATTTCAATAAAACAGACTAATGATACATGTATATATGTATCATCCATTTCCACAGGATCTCATACATCGTCTTAACTTAAATCCCCGACATCTTATATACATTAATGTTAGTTGTACTGTACCATAACTGAATTACAATTTACTTTGCATCATTACATAAGTATACCTTCTATATTACTTGGGAAGCGTCTCTCGAAGGTAAACTTTCAAGATCCACTCGTAGACTCTTCTATCGAGAGCGAGGGATTACTTCAGATAGTCTGTATGAAAAATGTTCATAAAAGGGTGAGTTTACGCTCAGTAAGAAAAATATGTAAAAGAGCGTACTATGCCTCTATATGCATTTTTTTCCTACTTGGCTCTATAATGTCATGTAAAGCATTATAAAGCATGCATCATAAACATCTTTCATGCATTGTTTGCAACCATGCATATTTCTTTCATATGGTTTAAGCAAACCTACTTTCTTTAAAACATATAAAACATGCATCATACTTCATAACTTACTTTAAAACATACTTTACATGCTTTTATAACGTAGCATGTTTCGTATACTTCTTTAAAACATATTTCAAGTACTTCTTTCAAATATCATTTACATACATACATACATACATACATCTCTTAAAACGTCTTATACTTTCTTGAAATCATACATCATATACTTCTTTTCAAACTTCTTGTACAAGTAAATCAAGTACTTTCGATTTCTTTATTCTTAGAAATCGCATATACATATAGTTTTGATAACATAAAACTATTTGTACTTTTGTGGAGTTATGCACTGCATCATCATCATCATCATCATCATCATCATCATCATTATCATGTGGCGTACCCCGTAGGGCCAGGAATCCTCCCTTAACCAAACATGAAATATAAACAGATTGGCCAACTGCGGGTGGCTACAGTTAACACTAGTCAGGTGTCCTTCTGTAGCGACTGAGGCCGGACTTATGGTTCCTCAGCCCATAACATACATTACATCATTTCAGGACTTGATCAGAGCCCCTACTATAAACATGATAGTGCATAATCTCAAAACATATGCCATATAGCTTCTTGCCATGACATTTCATACTTTTTGAAAATAGGTGTAAAATCTCTTTTCAAAACAGGGCAGTCGACTGGCCTCATAGGGCAGTCGGCTGCTTCTTCATAATTTCATTTATCGAAATTATTTTCATTTTAAAATTTCGATATTTTCATCTTTGAAAATACATGGGGCAGTCGACTGGTCCATATAGCAGTCGACTGGTTTTCAAACAGAATGCTTCTTAGCAAATAGCAGTCGACTGGTCATATAGCAGTTGACTGTTTTTGAAACAGAATGCTTCTGGAAAATTAGCAGTCGACTGGTCTCATAGGCAGTCGACTGGTTTTCAAACAGAATGCATTTTGGAAAATAGCAGTCGACTGGCCCATATAGCAGTTGACTGGTTTGAAACAGAATGCTTACTGGGTAAATAGCAGTCGACTGGCTTACATAGCAGTCGACTGGTTTGCATCGGTTTTCGGAAAACAACGTTTTGGTTGTCTCTAGGCAGTCGACTTCCCTTTATGGCAGTCGGCTGCCCCTAGCCTAATTGGTACTAGGAGACAAGTCCGAAAATGCATCTTTTCCTGTACAAAATCAACTAATACTTCTCTCCAAAACATGTAAAAACATCATAAAACATGCGGACATAGCCGCCTTACGTCCGTTACATAAATTCCTTACCTTGATTACTTCGAGAACATGAAATCACTTGGTTCACCAACCCTAATCCTTTTCTTCTTCAAATCTGAAATCATCATATCAAAGCAAACCTTTAAGAATTTGCCATAAACATGCTATACTAATTCAGTACAACACTATACCATGAACATAATTGACTAAATCATCTTCTTCTCTTACCTTTTGCTAGTGGCCAACATCTCAAACTTTGAGATCTCTTCCAATACTTGAAATCAATCCACCAAACTTCATATATAGCCTCGTCTAGTGACTATGATCATTTTTCGTCTAACAAACTTAACGATTTGGTTACTAAACAAGGGTGTTTGTCAAGGTAGCTATGGAAGAAAACTTAGGAATTTCTGGAATGAACGAGAGGCAACGAGAGAGAGGGCTGGGATGGTTTGCTGCCGTAGGGGTGATGGCTGTAGGTGGTGACTCATGCATCCTCATTTAATGCTTCCCTATCCAATATCATCTCATCTCAGCCACTTTACTCCTTGACCCCTTTTGACCCTCTTATTTGACCCATCTTTGACCATTAAATTCTCTTCTTCCTTTTCTCATATCAGCCATACAAAATCATTTAATTATGAAAATCTGTTATTTGTTTCATCATCATCCAATTAAATCATTTGACTAATTGACATTCACTTCCTTATTTCTTCCATACATCATGCATACATCACTCATACATTAAACTTCATATTCGTTAAATTATGAAAATCTGATATTAATTCTTTGCTCATACCTCCATTATTCTTATAACATCAATTTAATTTCCTTGACTATTTAATCTTTCATCTCATTACTTCTTCCATGTTCCATACATCCTTCATACTTCATAATTCTCATATCTACTTATTTTCATTTAAGCTAACATACTTTATAATTATGGAGGAATTTCCTGAAATTGGGGATTTCACATTCTCCCTACCTTAGAGAATTTGGTCCTCCAAATTCAAATCAGGTCATGTCTCAAATGGTTCCGGATACTCTTCCTTCATTAGGCTATTTAGCTTCATGTAGCTTTTTCCATGATGTGGCATTGTCAATAATCTTTAACTAATGGGATCATCATAGACTTCTATACTTTATCTTTTCCATCCAAAATCCCAAATGGCTTTTATCACATGACTTATGTCTTTCTAAACTTTTAAGGTTTCACCTTTTATCACATAAGATGAATTCTGGATTATACTTTTGAAATATTGACACTTTCTATTCTTATAACATTTCATACAGTGTCATCTAGATACTTGTATAATAGCTATTATCATACGTAAACTCAGTCAATGGCAGATGGTCGTCCCATGAGCCTTTAAAATACATAGCACCAGCTCTTTACATGTCCTCAAGCGTCTAAATCATGCGCTCGGACTGCTCATCAGTCTACGGATGAAAAGCTATGCAAAATTTTCAACTGAGATCCCATGGTTCCTTGCTAATCTCCTTAAAGTGAGAATCGAACCTGAAATCTCTATCACATGAAACTGCTCATTGGAACTCCACTTAGTTTAACGACATTCTTTCACCTACATTTCTGCCAAAGAGCTAAGTGCGTCCATAAACTTCTTAGGTAGGAAGTGGGCTGACTTAGCAGATTCGTTCATCAATTCTGGCTTAATCATTATACTAGCCATCATTCCAATTTACTTTGAAGGCATAACATTTAACTTAAGACTTGTAAATTACTCAAATACATCATACTCTCTTATCATCATACAAACCATTATTACTTCATGCTTTCAGCTTAGAGCATTTACCACCATAGTGGTTTTCCCTAGGTGATCTAATTTCACCTTCACAATCCTTTGAAAACTCAAGTCATCTCTTTTATCTTAATCAGAATTATAGCCGTAATTTATTCACAATGGCTATCTATAATTTCTTGCCTTTGCTCTTTAAATACCCATATATCGATCACATTTTGAACTATTAGCATAATTCTTTTAATTCGTATCTAAAAATGTCCTCTTCTCATAGCATCAAACATACCTAATGAATGAACATCTTCATTCTCTTATGGCATTCTAGGGATCCAATAGGAAGGATACTATAGTCGACTAGGTAACCGGGTAGAGTATGGAAGGTACTTTAGAGTACCTGTCGTGTTCCAGTCCCTAGATGCGACTATAGGGAATAATTACCATCGTTGAGACAATCCATCTCATATTAATTCATGTTCTTTTCAGAGTAATGCTTTCATAGAATAAAACATTTAAGTAAAGTAGACTAATAAAAGTCAATCATCATTCTTATTTAAATTCCTTTCACACATCACTATATATCATAAAACTTTATACCAAAGAGTACTTCAGAATTCCAACTATCATTTCTCATCAATTATTGTATTTCATTAAGTTCGGAACTTTTCTTTACTATCTCAACATCGTAAGCAAAAATCCTTCATATAACCATACATACCTTCTATTAACTTTCTTTACAATTTAGTCAGATCATACAACATACTTTTGCATTAGACATCTTCAACATTTACATCATAGTTAACAGGTGTCCTTCCCTTCTCTTCAGTAGTGGCCTTGTGTTACGGTTGAGGGGTCTCCTCAAATTCCTCGGGTGGCCTCAAATCCCTCTTGGGACAATCCCTGATCATATGTCCCTGTTCACCACATCTGAAACATGCGCCACTTGCCAACCGGCATGGCTATGCTCTGTGAAACTTTCTGCAATGTTCACATGTGAAATCCCCAATTTCATGTAAAGTCCTCTTATTTGTAAAGTACTATAAGTAGAAATGATTTAAATGAATATGAGAATTAATGTACAACTGATGTAAGGAACCTAGAAGAAGTAATGAAATGGATAGTCAAATGGTCAATGAATTTAATGTTGACATCAGAAAATTACTAGAGAATGATAAAAGAAGAATAAGTATCATATTTTCATAATTAAATGATATGTGTGGCTGACATGAGGAAGGAAAGAAGAAGAAGAATTAATTGGTGGTCAAATTGTCAAAGGGCTAAGAAGTTATGGCTGGCATGAAGGGATAAATACACATTTATGGCATTTAATGCCAACTTTTCCAGCAAAAAGGGCGGGCAGCCATAGCTTTTCCTCTGAAAATTCTCTAAGGTTTTCTTCCATATTCACCTTGTAGAACTGCCTTATTCCTCAAACGAATCAACAAACTCCTTAAACGAAAAACGTTCTTTATCACTAGCTCTGCTCATACCTATAATATGGAAGGCTGAAACAAAGTATTTGAGGAGATCAGAAATCCTGTAAATTTGGCTATTGACAAAGGTAAGAAAAGAAATTGATTCATTTGATTTCGTCCATAATTTGGAGTCATGTGATGTTGGTATAGTATCCTTATGGTGTTGAAATGAAAGAAAGTTAAAGGTTTCAATTTATATGAATTATGCAGTTTTGAAGAAGTGAAGGAAAGAATTGGTGCAACCAAGGGATTTCGTGTTATTTGGCTATTTGAGGTAAGGAATATATGTAACGGACGTAGGGTGACTATGTCCGCATGTTTTAAATGTTTTGGGATGAAACAAAAGCTGGTGTAAGTGCAGGAAATGTAAAATTCGCAGTTTTCGCCCAGTTACGATTTGGCTCGGGGCAGCCGACTGCCCTAAATAGCAGCTGACTGCTCAAAGACAGTCGTGACGTAACTTTTTCCGAAACCGACTTAGAGCAGCCGACTGCCCTATATAGCAATCGACTGCCATTTTTCCAGAAACTTTCTGTTTGCAAACCAGTCGACCGCTAAAGAGCCAGTCGACTGCATTTTTCCGAGAAACATTCTGTTTGCGGGCCAGTCGACTGCCCCATTTTAGCAGTCAACTGCCCTACTTGCATCCGAAAATTAAATATTTTAAATGCAAAAAGAAAATAAAATTTATTGAATATTTTTATACTATAGCAGTCAACTGCCCTAAAAGAGCAGTCAACTGCCCCCTTTGAAAAATAATAATTTTTAATTTATTTATATAAATTTATTTGGATTATCATTAAAGTATATAAGGAGGGTTATGAATATCCATGGTTTTACAAGAATGAGTTTTACTACTCAATATTTTGAGATTAACGACTCCATTGGTGATCATGCATATTACTTGATTATTTGTATTTGGCTGGGGGACTCTAGTCAAGCCCTCAGTACCACGGGTGTCACCTGACTAGTGCACACTGTGGAATATTGACGATGGCCATTAGTCCTTTATATGTGTTTGGCTTAAGGGAGGATCCCTGGCCCATACGTGGGTACGCCACTTTATTTGGTGCATGATTCTATTGGATGTTGACGGTCTCCCCCTATTTGAAGACTATTTGTATATGTAATTTCAAGTTATTTGACATATATATGTGAAAGTATTTGAGTTATTTGAATACGTGCAAGTGACCTCATATGATTTTGTCATGTGTTATATGATATTTGATGAACTTATATGTTATATGTTTTTTTTTACAAGAATATTACATGACATTATAGAGCCAAGCAGGAAAACTGCATATAGTGGCATAGTACGCTCTTTTATGTATATTTCTTACTGAGCGTAAACTCATTCCTTTATAATATTTTTCATCTAGATTATTTGCAGTGAAGTCTGCTCTTGGTAAAGGAGCATATATTTGGACTATACGATATTCCTTCGAGGCTAACTTCCAATCCCTTGAAGGTAGATACATTTTGATTATGTAATTCAGATTATAGTACAGTGATGTATATTAGACACATTGGGGATGTAAATTGTTAAAGAGATTAATATGTAATTTATATTAGAGTTTTAGACTTATGTGTAAGACGATCCTGTATGTGTATGAGAAATATATCATCATGTAAACAATATAGTGTTAGCTATATTAAAGAAGAAGGATGCACCGTTGAACAGCCTAACCAAAACTATGGGAAAGAAAGAAAAATTTAGTTGGTATTTGGGAGTGACGAGGATGTCACATCACACCTTTGTCTTGTACTCTTAGGTGAGCTAACAGTACTACTAGCTGAATGTCGGAATCTCTCATCATTAATCTTGATCCCAGTAGCTCTCGGATTTCCTATCGAAGCTCTGTCATATGGCTTACTTCTCCTAGATGGATATCTGTCATGGGAGGTTTTCCCTTTTGACTTCCGCTTCATCCGGTCTTTGCCTTTACTTTGGGCTCGGAAATCATCATAGTGAAACTCATAGTCCTGCTCACATAACTGAGCCTTACGGACTGTCTCATTATAAGTAGTTATACCCAAGGTATACAACTTAGATTTGATAGGAGACTTCAGTCCTTCTATAAATCTGTATATCTTATATCCTTCACTCCTGATGGTCTCTCGGTCGAATCCGCTTAGAGAAATAAACCTTGACTCATATTGATTAACTGACATTGTCCCCTGAGTCAATTTCAAAAATTCCATCTTCAACCTAGTCTGATCGGTGCGTGGGATGTATTGCTCAGTGAAGGACTCTAAAAATCTATCCCATGTAACCTCAACATGTTGAGCCTCCAAAATGGTCCGAGTGGACTGCCACCAATACTCCGCATCATCCACTAACATATACGCAGCCAAGCCCACCTTTTCCTTTTCGGAACATAGCATATACTCGAAAGATCTAGTGATCGCCTTCACCCAATTCACTGCGGCCAACGTGTCCTTATCCCCCTTAAACTTAGGCGGATCCAGCTTCTTATATTCCTTAATTAAGGTCATACTGCAATAAGCTGTGAGATTCCTCCTTTCAATAACTGGGACTGGTGGGGGTAACTCTGTCTGTACTGATGGTGGTGGTACTATAGGAATAGCGAATGGTACACTTGTGACCACATTTGGAAAGTTCGCCATAAACTGCGTAAACATAGTGGTCATATTCTCCACATGTTTCTCCATCTTCGCTAACCTAGTGTTCAGGCTATGCGGTGGAGATGGTTGAGGAGACTGTGTTGGGGACTGTTCTACATAACCCCTTCCTCTTCCTTTCTCAACACCACTTCTACTTGAGCTCATTCTGTCGATAAAATCACAAAGATGAGCTATTTAGTATAACTTCAAACAGTTATACATCGTATATGTATTCAGACAAGTACAGTACACTTGGGGATATACTCTACTTCTAACTCATCGACACTGACAAACCTCAATCTAACTGCTCTGATACCACTCTGTGACATCCCCGTCACTTCATCTTATCACTTAACTTTTTCCTTCTTTATTTAGATTTTAGTTCATCCAGTGTCATTCTTCCTTTATTCTTAAGCTAATTATCTGATAGCTCATAAAATTTTATACCATTTCAATAAAACAGACTAATGATACATGTATATATGTATCATCCATTTCCACAGGATCTCATACATCGTCTTAACTTAAATCCCCGACATCTTATATACATTAATGTTAGTTGTACTGTACCATAACTGAATTACAATTTACTTTGCATCATTACATAAGTATACCTTCTATATTACTTGGGAAGCGTCTCTCGAAGGTAAACTTTCAAGATCCACTCGTAGACTCTTCTATCGAGAGCGAGGGATTACTTCAGATAGTCTGTATGAAAAATGTTCGTAAAAGGGTGAGTTTACGCTCAGTAAGAAAAATATGTAAAAGAGCGTACTATGCCTCTATATGCATTTTTTTCCTACTTGGCTCTATAATGTCATGTAAAGCATTATAAAGCATGCATCATAAACATCTTTCATGCATTGTTTGCAACCATGCATATTTCTTTCATATGGTTTAAGCAAACCTACTTTCTTTAAAACATATAAAACATGCATCATACTTCATAACTTACTTTAAAACATACTTTACATGCTTTTATAACGTAGCATGTTTCGTATACTTCTTCAAAACATATTTCAAGTACTTCTTTCAAATATCATTTACATACATACATACATACATACATACTTCTCTTAAAACGTCTTATACTTTCTTGAAATCATACATCATATACTTCTTTTCAAACTTCTTGTACAAGTAAATCAAGTACTTTCGATTTCTTTATTCTTAGAAATCGCATATACATATAGTTTTGATAACATAAAACTATTTGTACTTTTGTGGAGTTATGCACTGCATCATCATCATCATCATCATCATCATCATTATCATGTGGCGTACCCCGTAGGGCCAGGAATCCTCCCTTAGCCGAACATGAAATATAAACAGATTGGCCAACTGCGGGTGGCTACAGTTAACACTAGTCAGGTGTCCTTCTGTAGCGACTGAGGCCTGACTTATGGTTCCTCAGCCCATAACATACATTACATCATTTCAGGACTTGATCAGAGCCCCTACTATAAACATGATAGTGCATAATCTCAAAACATATGCCATATAGCTTCTTGCCATGACATTTCATACTTTTTGAAAATAGGTGTAAAATCTCTTTTCAAAACAGGGCAGTCGACTGGCCTCATAGGGCAGTCGGCTGCTTCTTCATAATTTCATTTATCGAAATTATTTTCATTTTAAAATTTCGATATCTTCATCTTTGAAAATACATGGGGCAGTCGACTGGTCCATATAGCAGTCGACTGGTTTTCAAACAGAATGCTTCTTAGCAAATAGCAGTCGACTGGTCATATAGCAGTCGACTGTTTTTGAAACAGAATGCTTCTGGAAAATTAGCAGTCGACTGGTCTCATAGGCAGTCGACTGGTTTTCAAACAGAATGCATTTTGGAAAATAGCAGTCGACTGGCCCATATAACAGTCGACTGGTTTGAAACAGAATGCTTACTGGGTAAATAGCAGTCGACTGGCTTACATAGCAGTCGACTGGTTTGCATCGGTTTTCGGAAAACAACGTTTTGGTTGTCTCTAGGCAGTCGACTTCCCTTTATGGCAGTCGGCTGCCCCTAGCCTAATTGGTACTAGGAGACAAGTCCGAAAATGCATCTTTTCCTGTACAAAATCAACTAATACTTCTCTCCAAAACATGTAAAAACATCATAAAACATGCGGACATAGCCGCCTTACGTCCGTTACATAAATTCCTTACCTTGATTACTTCGAGAACATGAAATCACTTGGTTCACCAACCCTAATCCTTTTCTTCTTCAAATATGAAATCATCATATCAAAGCAAACCTTTAAGAATTTGCCATAAACATGCTATACTAATTCAGTACAACACTATACCATGAACATAATTGACTAAATCATCTTCTTCTCTTACCTTTTGCTAGTGGCCAACATCTCAAACTTTGAGATCTCTTCCAATACTTGAAATCAATCCACCAAACTTCAGATATAGCCTCGTCTAGTGACTATGATCGTTTTTCGTCTAACAAACTTAACGATTTGGTTACTAAACAAGGGTGTTTGTCAAGGTAGCTATGGAAGAAAACTTAGGAATTTCTAGAATGAACGAGAGGCAACGAGAGAGAGGGCTGGGATGGTTTGCTGCCGTAGGGGTGATGGCTGTAGGTGGTGACTCGTGCATCCTCATTTAATGCTTCCCTATCCAATATCATCTCATCTCAGCCACTTTACTCCTTGACCCCTTTTGACCCTCTTATTTGACCCATCTTTGACCATTAAATTCTCTTCTTCCTTTTCTCATATCAGCCATACAAAATCATTTAATTATGAAAATCTGTTATTTGTTTCATCATCATCCAATTAAATCATTTGACTAATTGACATTCACTTCCTTATTTCTTCCATACATCATGCATACATCACTCATACATTAAACTTCATATTCGTTAAATTATGAAAATCTGATATTAATTCTTTGCTCATACCTCCATTATTCTTATAACATCAATTTAATTTCCTTGACTATTTAATCTTTCATCTCATTACTTCTTCCATGTTCCATACATCCTTCATACTTCATAATTCTCATATCTACTTATTTTCATTTAAGCTAACATACTTTATAATTATGGAGGAATTTCCTGTAATTGGGGATTTCACATTCTTTTCTCCACTTCTCCTTACATTTTTCAATACAAGTAATTTCTGACCCCTCACTTATGCTTGTATCTCTAAGTACAAGTAATTTCAATTCTGGTAAATCTTTTACAATATAAAATAAAAAATTATAAATAAATTATCTCGGCATCACACGATGTAGACATCATATTTTATCGGGGGCCAATTTAATGTTTTAAAGCCCATGGGATTTATTGTTTAATCGAGTCTAAAATTAAATCAATTTTCATGTGAATCTAATGAAATGCCAAAGTTTTGCTTCAATTTTTTTTAATTGAAATGTGAATCAATTTTACAATTTGATTTCGAGTCTCAATTAATTTTTAGACTTTTATATTATAAAATTATAGAAAGAACACAAGGAGAGAGAGCAAGAAGAGAGATTTTCTCTTATTCTTCAAGTGTGTTCAATACATGGATGGTAAGCCTCTATTTATAGGTTTTACAAATACATGAATAAAGATGGAATTGAATAGTTACTTAATTAAGGGAAAGTTATAAACTTAATGAAGGGATAGTTACAAACTTAATGAAGGGAAAGTTATAAACTTAATGAAGGGGAAGTTATGAAGAGTATGAGGGATGAATGGACATCCATTATTTATGACTATTCATAACACTCCTCCTTGGATGTCCATTACTAAAGAATATGCCTCATTAAAATCTTACTAGGAAAAACTCTGTGGGACAAAAAACCTAGTGAAGGAAAAAGAGTACATCATTCTTCAAAATACACATGAGATGCTGCCTCATTAAAAACCTTACCAGGAAAACCCAGTGGGACAAAACCATGGTTAAGGAAAAAAGAGTACATCGTGTATTTACTCCCCCTCATGATTATATCATTTGAGATCCTTGAGTCGACGCAATCCAACATTGTAGACTAACTTCTCAAATGTAGTGGTAGGAAGCGCCTTTGTTAATAAATCTGCCAAATTTTCACTTGAACGGATTTGTTGAACATTTATATCACCATTCTTCTTAAGGTCATGAGTGAAAAAGAACTTCGGTGAAATGTGTTTTGTTCTATCACCTTTGATATATCCTTCCTTCAGTTGGGCGATGCATGCTGCATTATCCTCAAATAAGACCGTTGGTGCCTCTTTTCTTGAAGATAAACCACAAGCTCCTCGTATGTGCTGAATTACAGACCTTAACCATACACATTCACGACTAGCCTCATGTATTGCCAAAATTTTAGCATGATTAGAAGATGTGGCTACTATAGTTTGTTTCATGGAACGCCATGAAATGGCGGTGCCACCACATGTGAATACATATCCAGTTTGTGATCGAGCATTATGAGGATCAGATAGGTACCCTGCATCTGCAAAACCAATCAAATCTGTTTTGGGTAGGTTAGGAAAATACAAACCCATATCCTTTGTACCTTGTAGGTAACGAAGTATATGTTTAATCCCATTCCAATGCCTTCGGGTTGGACAAGAGCTATATCTCGCTAATAAGTTAATAGAGAATGATATATCAGGTCGTGTATGACTAGCGAGATACATTAGTGCTCCAATTGCACTCAAGTATGGTACTTCAGGACCAAGAATCCCCTCATCATTTTCCCTAGGTCGAAACGGGTCTTTATTTACATAAAGTGACCTTACAACCATTGGGGTGCTCAACGGATGTGCTTTGTCCATATAAAATCGTTTTAGCACCTTTTCTATATAAGTTGTTTGATGCACAAGAATCCTGTCCTTTAAATGTTCTATCTGTAACCCAAGACAAAATTTTGTCTTTCCAAGATCTTTCATCTCAAATTCTCTCTTCAAGTACTCTACTGCCTTTGAAATCTCTTCAGGAGTTCCAATGATATTCAGATCATCAACATATACCGCAATAATAACAAACTCAAATCTAGATCTCTTTATAAAAATGCATGGGCAAACGGGATCATTCTTATATCCCTCATTTAACAAATATTCACTAAGGCGGTTATACCACATGCGACCAGATTGTTTTAATCCATATAGAGATCTGTTTAATTTGATTGAGTAATGTTCTCGGGAATTAGAATAACATTCTTTTGGTAGTTTAAATCCTTCTGAAAGTTTCATATAAATGTCATTATCAAGTGGGCCATACAAATAGGCTGTAACGACATCCATTAGACGCAAATCGAGTCCCTCTTTTATTGCCAGACTAATTAGAAATCAAAAAGTAGTCACATCCACCACAGGGGAGTATGTCTCTTCATAATCAATACCAGGTCTTTGCGAAAAATCTTGTGCAACTAGACGTGCTTTATGTCTCACAATTTCACCTTTTTCATTTCGTTTCCGCACAAAGACCCATTTGTAACCCACTGGTTTTACACCATTAGGTGTACGGACAACTGGTCCAAAAACATTTCTCTTTTCAAGAGATTTCAATTCTGCCTCAATTGCGTCTTTCCATTTTGGCCAATCATGTCTATGCTTACATTCCTCAATAGACTTTGGTTCAAGATCCTCGTCATCATCCATAACATCTAGCGCTACGTTGTATACAAAAACATCATCGACGTCGATTTTATTTCGGTTCCATATTTTTCTTGACATGACATAATTTATCGAGATCTCTTTATTTTCAGTAATTTCAGGTACCTGACTTTCTTTTGGAATTGTAATGTTAGTCATGTCTAAGGGCTCTTCTGTAAACTCTTCTAGAGTTACAATTTCCTCGACCTGGCAATCTTGAATCTTTGCTCCCTTTCTTTTTCAAGGATTCTTATCTTTGGAACCGACTGGTCTACCACGCTTCAGGCGTACTTTAGATTTATTGGCAACAAAAGGTTGTCCTTCTGGGACATCAATTTTAATTGGAGCATTAATAGCTGGTATATGTGACTTTGTCACTCTCTTTGGGTCAGTAAATGCGTCTGGCAATTGATTTGCTAAACTTTGTAAATGAATTATCTTTTGAACTTCTAGTTCGCAATGTTTTGTACGAGGATCAAGATGAGACAATGATAATTCATTCCAACTTACCTCATTTTCTAGCTGCTTATTTTCTCCCCCTAAGGTTGGGAAGACTGATTCATCAAAATGACAATCAGCAAATCTAGCTGTAAATAAATCCCCTGTTGATGGTTCTAAATATTTAATTATAGATGGGGATTCATATCCAACATATATTCCCAACCTCCTTTGAGGACCCATCTTAGTACGTTGTGGTGGAGGAATTGGAACATATACAGCACATCCGAAAATTCTTAGATGGGAAATATTTGGTTCCTGACCAAAAACCAATTGTAAAGGGGAGAACTTATGATAACTTGTTGGCCTGATGCGAATTAGTGCTGCCGCATGTAAAATAGCATGACCCCAAGCAGAAATTGGGAGTTTTGATTCCATTAGTAATGGTCTTGCAATCAATTGAAGACGCTTAATAAATGATTCTGCAAGGCCATTTTGTGTATGAACATGTGCTACAAGATGTTCAATACTTATCCCAATAGACATACAATAATCATTGAAAGTTTAGGAAGTAAATTCACCAGCATTGTCAAGACGAATTGTCTTGATGGGATAATCTGGAAAATGTGCTCGTAATCTAATTAATTGAGCAAGTAACCTCGCAAACGCCAGGTTGCGAGTTGATAATAAAGATACATGTGACCACTTAGTTGATGCATCAATTAAAACCATAAAATATCTAAAAGGTCCACATGGTGGATGTATTGGTCCACATATATCATCTTGTATTCGTTCCAGAAAAGTAAGGGATTCAATCCCTATCTTAGCTGGTGATGGTTGAACAATTAACTTGCCTTGAGAACAAGCAGCACATGGGAAATCTTTCGATTGAAGAATCTGCTGGCTCTTCAATGGATGTCCACATGAATTCTCAACTATTCTTCGCATCATTATCGATCCGGGATGACCTAACTGGTCATGCCAAACAACAAAGTTATTGTGATCTGTAAGCTTTTGGTTAATGACCACATTTGTTTCAATTGTTTTAATTCTTGTGTAGTACAAATCGAAAGAAAAGGCCGGTAATTTTTCTAATACAATTTTATTACCCAAGATTAAACTCGTAATGTGAAGGTACTCAATTTCTTCTTCACTTGTTGTCTCAATATGATATCCATTTCGGTGGATATCCTTAAAACTCAATAAATTTCTTTGAGACTTGGGAGAGTATAATGCTTCATGAATTTCAAATTTTTGTTCCTCCAGGCAAGAATATGTTAGCTCTTCTGGAGCCTTCTATCAATTTTGCACTACCCGATATAGTACTAACGTTGGCCTCTTGCATTATCAAATAAGAAAATTATTTCTTATTCTTTAATATAGTGTGTGTAGTGGCACTGTCTGCAAGACATATAGCTCCACCACTCATCGCAAATCGAACCAGGAGAGTATCTATGTTCTTCATTGAAAATAAGAAATATATAACCAGATTAATAAAATATCCCATAAATAACCAAAACATAATGAAACATCTAAACATGACAAATACTTAATAATTAGAATCCTATTAATAAGAAGCATGCTTAAAATAAAGTCCAATAACATCTAAGTAAGATCTAAGAACTTTATTTTTAGACACTCTCATTGCCAATCAAATGGTCAATTTTTCCTTCAGGGTGTGAGAAAAAATCAGCAACATCTAGATGAGTAGCATCAACATAACCATAATCAAAATCATCATCTCCACAAACAAAATTTGTCTCATCTTTTCCCTCATCACTAGCAAAATTAGTCTATATCTTCTTCCCTTTATCTTTTAGTGATTGTTGATAGAGTTCGACAAGATGTTTTGGCGTACGACAGGTACGTGACCAATGGCCTTTGCTTCCACAACGATAGCACAAATTCTCCACGACCTTTTTGTCTTTCTTACTTTTATCTTTGCATTTTCCATCCTTATGTTCCCACTTCTGGTAGGTATATGTGTTTTTGAAATGACCACCTCGACGATTATTACGTCCACGTCCACGTCCATGACCACGGCCATGACTACTGGCATGACCTCTATTTTTTTCATTATATGTTGCTGCATTCACTACAGGGAATGGAGCAGATCCAGTTGGACGAGCTTCATGATTTTTCATTAATAGCTCATTATTTTGCTCAGCCACAAGGAGGCATGAAATCAGTTCAGAGTACTTCTTAAAACCTTTTTCACGATATTGCTGCTGCAGGAGCATATTCGATGCATGAAAAGTGGAGAATGTTTTTTCTAACATATTCTCATCAGTGATCTTTTCTCCACATAACTTTAATTGAGAACTGATTCTAAACATAGCTGAGTTATATTCACTTACAGATTTAAAATCTTGTAATCTCAAATGCATCCAATCATAACAAGCTTTAGGTAGTATCACAGTTTTCTGGTGGTCATATCTTTCCTTTAGACTAGTCCAAAGAATAAGTGGGTCTTTAATAGTCAAATATTCAATTTTAAGTCCCTCATGGAGGTGATGACGAAGAAATATCATCGCTTTAGCCTTATCTTGACTAGATGCTTTGTTCTCTTCTTTGATGGTATCACCGAGACCATTTGCATCTAGATGAATTTCAGCATCTAACACCCATGATAAATAGTTCTTTCCCGTAATGTCAAGAGCCACAAATTCAAGTTTTGCAAGGTTTGACATTATGAACTATCACAAGTATATTTAATAAGTTAGGAGAAAATAATTAACAAAAATTCAACAACTGGATAATTACGGAGGAGTTAAATAAAAATAGTTTCATTACCGTAAAAGAAGAGATAGTAATTGTGATTGATGAAGATCCTTGGTTGAGGCCTATTCTCCAAATCTCTCACGGTTTTTAGAGTCTCGTGCTGATAACGTATTATAAAATTATAGAAAGAACACAAGGAGAGAGAGCAAGAAGAGAGATTTTCTCTTATTCTTCAAGTGTGTTCAATACATGGATGGTAAGCCTCTATTTATAGGTTTTACAAATACATGAATAAAGATCGAATTGAATAGTTACTTAATTAAGGGAAAGTTATAAACTTAATGAAGGGATAGTTACAAACTTAATGAAGGGATAGTTACAAACTTAATGAAGGGGAAGTTATGAAGAGTATGAGGGATGAATGGACATCCATTATTTATGACTATTCATAACATTTTATTTGATTTTGGGTTCTAAATGCAATAAAATTGATAGATTTGTGCCTTGATCCTAGCCCATTTCATTTATTTAACTTTTATACTATTTTTATTTCTTTATTTTCCAAAAAGAAGAAAAAAAAAAGAAAGAAAGGAAAAAATTTGATCTTTTGAGAAATCAAAGAAAATCGAGAGAATATTAAAGAAAAGAGATTTGGCTAAAACTTTTTGAAAAGACAATCATCTAAAAATTTGGGAATCAAAGAAAGTCAATATCCTTTTGAAAACTTTGGAAAGGAAATCAAAATAATAAAACCAAAATTAGAATTGAATCTGCCAAGATCTTTAATGGTTTTTCTAATTAAATCTAATTTAGTAGTATAACCTATTGAACAGTTGATCCAGATATACTAGAGAATAGAGGATCAAAAGGAGAACTAGATTTTTTTTTTGGGTGGAAGCCAAAAAACAACACAGAACTATCCACAATCAGAGGTGATTATGGGTGGGCTAAGGTTGAATATAGGCCATATAATAATAATAATAATAATAATAATAATAATAATAATAATAATAATAATAATAATAATAATTTACTTACATGTCCACATTAGTCCGACTCGTAAATTTGAGTCTAACTTTTAGTCTAGGCTCGTTTTTATTTTATAATATAAGCCCCAGCATGGCCTGGTCTAGCTTGAATATAATTTTTTTTGGTCTTTTATTTATTTATTTAGTCCATTTTAATTTGATTAGTCAAAATTTATGTCATGACCCGAAGGCCGTGACTTGCACTTGATACTTATTCTTTTTTCTTTTGCAAATTTATGGATTAAATTTTTTCCTTCTCGTTTTATAATTTGTATTCGGTATCAGTGTAGTCACTAAACCATTTCCATTCATTCTTTAATTCAGTCATAATTTAAATTAATCTCTAAGGTGGGGAAGGATCATTTATAGTCCATAACTTACTACTTCTTAGAAATAAATTGAAAATATCCCATTTTTTATTTTGAGATTTTCCTAATTAACCACCTGCAAATCATCATAATGCAATAGAATAACATTTCCCACAATCCACATTATATTCACCAAATGTGTATCATCTCAAGAATCTTAGTATCCACTACTAATCACCACATACACATTATATAATATCAGAATATTACATCAACTACTCATTATCCTAGTTTGCATCTCACCTTACACTATTGTAGAAACATTGCCTAAAAATAAACGCTTGTAGAGAAGTAATATTACTATAACAAGATATTCAACAACAAGGACTTCAAGAGTTCAGACACTATCAAATCACCAGAATTACCCAGCGTATTCCTTGAATCAATATGAAAAATAATTCTGGTTTAACGGGTGAAGGCTCAGTAAGTCATTTATATAAGTGCAATATTAGACTTATATTGTTTTAATGTAGATGCATGAAGTCTTTAATTAAAAATTCTCATATCATATTCTATTTGTAATTGTTTATTAGAACATCTCAGATTATACCCTCCAGACTATAAGTGGACAGGAGTTTTAAGGTATCGATGTAAGAGTACTCGAAATAACCTCATCATTTCAATCTCTGTGCAAGTCTATTACATAAACCTCTGATCGTATCAATTCAATTATTTTTCAACCTTTTTGTCCTTACACCATGGTATATCATTCAATAGTGCATCATGAGTAGTTTTGACATTATATGATATTAACTTACACTCATATCAATCTCATGTCATATCACAACTCATATGGAAACCATAACCATGCATAATATCAAATCATGTCATTTATCATTTAGAAATTTAGCTTCTATACCGTATTAAATCATGTTACTTTTCATGTGGAAACATGATCACACATATGTAGTTATGTCACTCTTCATGTAATAATCAAGTTAACATATAGTATAGGGTCATGACATTTTTTTTATTCATAAAACATATCGTTTTTTCATGATTCATTATGCAAACTTATGCAAGCTTTACTGTATAAAAATGACTATCATTTCAACTTGTATTACATATACTTTTAGAGCATGTTCAAAATATGTAAAATCTCAATGTATTTCGTGTTCACTTTTAAGATATGTTAGAGTATGAACAATTCGCAAATCATATCACTTGCACTTTTAAGGCATGTTTAAAATCATGTAATATCTCAAAACATTTCATATTCACTTTTACAACATGTCTAAAACATGTACAATCTCAAACATTTCTCATATATTGTAAAAATCGTATCAAGTCTAAAGTTCATATCAAATAAAATTATACTCTAGACAGCATATCATATTAGGTTTGAGACTAGACTGAATCCCTAATACTTTATCAATAAAAACTTTAATCACTGTAGCTAGCAATGAAAATCATGTCATCATCTCCTGGAAACCAATTAGAGCGCTATCTATGGCTATAGACCTCATGTATCTCAACCCCACTGATCAAATGTGACTCAACCCTATCCATGACTAGTTTGGACAAGCATCTCTGCCAAATGAGGAATTTCCAATTAGGCTGTTTGTACTATGCTTTATTGAGTTTAACTCTCTTAGGGTGACTATAGTCGTATAAAACATTTAAACATTTCACTTTTCTTATGAAAATAGTGTAAAGTATATAACACATTTCTTTAAGATCATTTACATATATAAATACATACACTTACACTATATATTCAGTCTTTTCAAAAGAATTTAAACATATAAAGTATTCATATAAGTATTGCATGAATAAATCCTTTCAAAATTTCAAGTTATAAATAAAGCATGCTTAAAAGCGATGTAATTTAAAACATGAGTTAAAAACTGTTAGCTTTAAATTGCCATACATATTTTGAAATGAAAAAAACTTAAGTAAGCTTTAATGTTTTAATTCATATTGTAAATTTGCCTTATCACACATGATTTTCTCAATCCATTTTCAAGTGATCATATCAAACTTAAGACCATGATTTATCGATACACTCTTATTGGTCTTAATACTTTATAAATGTTTTGAATATTTTAGAAAATCACTTGATGAATTTTTGGACTATGTTTTCATTTGAGAAAGTCAAGAAAAACTCCCACAAAAGAGTCAAAATGTTTTGGGTTAATTAGGATCAAAGGTCATATCATTTCTAACCCAAAAGTGCAGGAAAAATGCCCTCTAAAAGAAAAGGATCGATCCCCACTGTAGCAGGATCGATCCCTTTTTGGCAGAAAGTCTTCCCAAGGTCTTTAAAGCCCAGAATCAAGATTCTGGACAAAAGGGATCGATCCCTTTGCTCGAAAATAGCCTATAACGGCTAGTTTTGTGAGATACAACGGTCAGATTCAATTTTGGCTCCACCCAATGGCTAGAATACATCCAAGGGACTATAAATAGAGGCTTAGAAGCTAAAGAAAGTAAGAGGAACCACTCAGCAACTTGAAATCTCATATTCCTCAAATCTACAAGCCTCAAACAACAAATCAAGAGCTACAAAGTCTCCATCATCTATCATTCTCTTATTCCTTGTAGTGCTTAGCACAAATATTGTATAGGCTTTTCATTGAGCTTAATTTCTGTAATCAATTGCCTACCTAGAGGCCTTTTCTTTGATTACATTATTTGTATCCCATCATTCCTTGTAAAAGGGAGGTTTCTCTTAAGCCTTAGAAAAAGAGGGGGGTTACTCTTTAGCCTAAGAAAAAGAGGGAGGTTACTCTTGAGCCTAGAAAAAGAGAGAGGTTTCTCTTGAGCCTTGAAAAGAGGGATTGTAAAGACAAATTCAAAGATAGTGAATTTGGGGAAAATCCTTGGGAGTGTCTCAAGGTAGAGGACGTAGGCAAGGTAGCCGAACCTCTATAAATCGATTGTGTAAATCTCTCTCTCCCTACTCTTTATTTACTTGCAATTATATTTGTGATTATTGGATTAAACTTGGATTGCATGCTTGCCTAGCTTAGAGAACTTAGAAAATATTCAAATAGGCTAGAGAATTTAGAGAAACCGGAAAACGAGCTTAAGGTTAGATAAAAACCGATTCACCCCTCCTCTCGGTATCGCTTATAGAGCCAACAATTGGTATCAGAGCTTAGGCTTGAGATCGATTTAGACTAACCTCTATCGAGCAAAACGATCATAAATGGCTCTAGGTGATGATTTTGAGACTAGCTCACAAACTTTAGAAGAATATTCATTTGATGAGCTTCAAGATGCATTTGATGAGCTAAGCGATGAATATAAATCAATGCATGCAAGATATAGGAAAAAGTTAAATATACTTAGACAAGAAAATGAAATCTTGGTAAATACTAAATTTGAGTTGGAGGAGAAAGTAAAAGATCTTGGCTCAAGGAATGAAGAACTAAACAAAGTGAAATTAGAGCTAGAAAAGAAATTAGAAGACAATGTAGATAAAGTAGCAAATCCTAGCCTCTTGATTATTGAGGAAGAAAATGAGAAACCTAGATCTAGTGAATGTAATGGCCATTTGCAAAATGCTTTTGATGAGCTAGCTTGTGAATTTGAATGCATGAATACAAAATACAAGAAAATGATTACAAAACTAGAAATGGAAAATGATGAGTTATTGAATGCCAAGCTTGATTTTGAAAAGAAATTAGAAAAAGCAAATCTAGAAATTGATGAAATAAATAAAAAGAACTTAAATTTGCATAATTCATTTTCTAGATTCTACATGGGTCAACAAAAGCTAGATCATATGTTAAAGACCCAAAGAGCTTTCTTTGACAAAGATGGGTTAGGATATAATGCAAAACAAAAAGAGATTCATCTAAAGAACTTCCTAGTGAGCAAAAATTATATGCACGATACATCTCTCACATGCTCACTATGCAATAGGATAGGCCACACCTCACAAGCATGCACTTATAGAAAAACTACATTTAGAGGAAGAGTGGTTAGAAAAATGTGGGTGCCGAAGCATGCAATAAATAATGATGATTTGTTCTTGAAATGGATCCCAAAAGGATCAACAATTGTTTGCACTAACTCTCATGGACCCAAGAAAATTTGGGTACCAAAGCATGTTTGAAAATGTGTTTGTTGTAGGAGTGTTAGAGCATGGAATTACAAAGAAACAATGGGGTTTGAATGCTCTACACACCTCTATGGAGTTTGCTTGTGCCAATAAGAAAGAGAAAAGCTTGAGGATCCATCTTTGACAAGATCACAACAATTCTTCAAAGGATAGCTCAAGGTGGACTCAACAATTCAAGGCAAAGCATATTCAAGCAAAGGAGTTTTGTAAGCTTAATTCTTTACTCCTTAAAACTTTTATTTGATTATTTGTGCATTGATGAGAAATGTGATTGATAATCTTTGTGAGTTGAATGATAGAACAAAAGGCATGATGAATGATTGTTGAATGTTTGATGAATAGTTCTTGAGGCATTGGATTATTGGATGAAAAGCATGTCTAGCAATTTTGAAATGATTATTGAATTTCTGTAGTTTGAGCAAGTTTGATAGGCTTAGATAATATATTTAGTTGCTCAAAAGCTGATAAATGTGTCATACATGCAAAATACCATATCATGAGCTTTAATGAAGAATATGTATGTTGGAAATCATGGCATGTTGTTCACAAGATGTATGTTTTAATGATATATATGCTTAAAATCTATGTGAACAAATTTGTTTTGACATATTTATGAAATTCAATGCATTGGTTTTGCCAAAACAAGCATAACTCTCAAAATGACCTCCTTTTAGACCAAAAATGCATTTTATTGTGAAAATTCTTCCAAAATTGCAAAATCTTTTGTTAAATGGTTTTTCATTCTTGTTTTTCATTCATACAAGTCCAAAATCATGTTTTACAAATGTTTAAACCTTTACTTGGACTTAAATTACTCAAAACGGAGTTTTGGTACCTCACAAGTTGAATTTTCTGTCAAAACAACTGCAGAATCTGCAGGAACATATGAGGGATCGATCCCCACTGTAGCAGGATCGATCCCCCCAGGCCAGAAAAGGCACTCCTGCATGTTTTCAACCGAAATTGAGAAGAACTTTTCATTGTTTTGATATTTTCTCTCTTCTCAACTTAAAATTCATTGTTTTAACTTCTTTTTTATGATCTGTAATATATGAAAAATCATTCTTCATTGATATCATGCCTCAACTTCATCAATTAATATCCTTTCCAACAAATGGTATCACTTTCAACAATCCATATCATTTTTCTTGATCTCACAAGTGCAAAATCAGTTTTCTCATTGAAGATGATCAGGAATTGAATAAATCTTGAAATAATCTTGAAACATACTTTCAATGAATGCTTAAACATAATTTTGAGATTTATTTCAATGATTTATGGATATATTTGAGAATTTGATGAACTTATGCATAATGAGTGTTTTTCATATCTTTTGTTCATCTTAGTCAAGCATGCTTATAGGATTATGTCTCTTGGCTTGACTTATCAATTCCACACTAGGTTTCATGATAATTATACATCTAGTGGATTGATTTCAAATGTAAATTCAACAATTGGTATAAGGTCATAATTTTCCTTGGCCTACAATGTGTGATGATAAATGGATGCCAAATATTCAAATGCATGAAACTTTATCATCCATGTACTTAAATTTTTCTTATGACCAAACTATTAAAGAACTTGAGCTTTAATGACAACACCAATAATTGATATACATGCTTTGAATCTTGATTGTTTTGATGTTGAACATGCATGTTTACTTAAGTTGAATCAATAATCATCCCTATGAGATGAGAATATTTATTTCATGATATTAAGTGCTTAATCTCATTCATAGTTTATGGATTTTAATGATAAAATATATTTTAGCTTGATAATATTGATTCACTTAGGTGAAACCATTTTAGTTAAAATAGCATATACCCTCTAGAACTTTAAATGATGATAACAACTAGGGATATGGCTATTAATTGATTAAAATGGTAATGTTGAATCTTTCCTTGCTCATAATTGGTTAAGATCTTGAATGGAAAATTGAGCATAGGATTCTTTAGTTTCATGGAAGAAAATGTGTTTGCTTGAATACCTTGATTTTATGAATCTTCCATATGGTATAACCTTGTGAATATGAATATGGATTAATATTTTATGATAGTGTGCTAATGATTAATTGATCCATATGCATATTTGATGATATGTGTTGTGTTCTTGCATATTTGGAATGATTATTTTCTTGACATGAACACACTACATATAGATATTGGATTCATGCAAAATGCCTAAGTCAACCATTAGTAACAATTGGTATTTAGATAGAAATAACAAATTAGTATCATTGGGAACCATATTTTCAATAATTGGTAAGCCAAATCTAAATTGCCAGTTGGTATGAGCTTTAAATTGACAACTCTTCTCATGCTCCTTAGATTGAAATGACAAATAGAGAAGAATTCTCTTAGGATATTTCTGCATGAAACTCTTGTGTGCTAGAATTTGTAGTTAATTGCTATATATCTTAATTCTAGGCACAATATTTCTTGAAAATGATTTATGAGCACATGCATATGATATGTTATCTAATTTTAGCTCATAATCATGATGTATTACCATGCACCTTAGTTGGACCTTAGAGAACAATTGATATACTTCTAGGATCATAAGTCATATTCATTGCATAAATATTTCATACTCTTTGAGAATATTGACTTATTTATTTGTGCTATAAGTCCCATGTGCTAAAATGTTTCTTGTTGGATGGAGCATTTTTATTTGTTCTCACATAGCCATGATTTTAGAGGGAGCATATTTTTTATTATTTTTCCTTCTTTTTGCTATGACAAAAAGGGGGAGAGATAGATAAAGGGAGAGATAGATATAGGGAGAGATATTAAGGGGGAGAGATAATGAAGGAAAATTCATTTTCAAAACCCATGCTTATATTAAGAGGGAGCTTTATAAAATCCTGCTTTATTTGAGGGGGAGTATATTATTAAAGAATTTTCAAAGCAAATTTACATTAAGTTTTGTCATATCAAAAAGGGGGAGATTGTTAGCTTTAAATTGCCATACATATTTTGAAATGACAAAAACTTAAGTAAGCTTTAATGTTTTAATTCATATTGTAAATTTGCCTTATCACACATGATTTTCTCAATCCATTTTCAAGTGATCATATCAAACTTAAGACCATGATTTATCGATACACTCTTATTGGTCTTAATACTTTATAAATGTTTTGAATATTTTAGAAAATCACTTGATGAATTTTTGGACTATGTTTTCATTTGAGAAAGTCAAGAAAAACTCCCACAAAAGAGTCAAAATGTTTTGGGTTAATTAGGATCAAAGGTCATATCATTTCTAACCCAAAAGTGCAGGAAAAATGCCCTCTAAAAGAAAAGGATCAATCCCCATTGTAGCAGGATCGATCCCTTTTTGGCAGAAAGTCTTCCCAAGGTCTTTAAAGCCCAGAATCAAGATTCTGGACAAAAGGGATCGATCCCTTTGCTCGAAAATAGCCTATAACGGCTAGTTTTGTGAGATACAACGGTCAGATTCAATTTTGGCTCCACCCAACGGCTAGAATACATCCAAGGGACTATAAATAGAGGCTTAGAAGCTAAAGAAAGTAAGAGGAACCACTCAGCAACTTGAAATCTCATATTCCTCAAATCTACAAGCCTCAAACAACAAATCAAGAGCTACAAAGTCTCCATCATCTATCATTCTCTTATTCCTTGTAGTGCTTAGCACAAATATTGTATAGGCTTTTCATTGAGCTTAATTTCTTTAATCAATTGCCTACCTAGAGGCCTTTTCTTTGATTACATTATTTGTATCCCATCATTCCTTGTAAAGGGGAGGTTTCTCTTAAGCCTTAGAAAAAGAGGGAGGTTACTCTTTAGCCTAAGAAAAAGAGGGAGGTTTCTCTTGAGCCTAGAAAACGAGAGAGGTTTCTCTTGAGCCTTGAAAAGAGGGATTGTAAAGACAAATTCAAAGATAGTGAATTTGAGGAAAATCCTTGGGAGCGTCTCAAGGTAGAGGACGTAGGTAAGGTAGCCGAACCTCTATAAATCGATTGTGTAAATCTCTCTCTCCTTACTCTTTATTTACTTGCAATTATATTTGTGATTATTGGATTAAACTTGGATTGCATGCTTGCCTAGCTTAGAGAACTTAGAAAATATTCAAATAGGCTAGAGAATTTAGAGAAACCGGAAAACAAGCTTAAGGTTAGATAAAAACCGATTCACCCCCCCTCTCGGTATCGCATATAGAGCCAACAAAAACAATTTACTATCATACTCATGAAATATATCAATGCAATATCATTCAGTATAGCACTAACTATAATCCCAATTCATCATTTCCATCCTTTTGATTTAAACCGGATTATACCTAATAGATCAATTCAATATCCCCTATTGTTCTACAATATTCATTACCTTTTCACAACATTTACCAATTAATCAATCACTTTTACTTTTAATATCAATACTAAAACCCCAACCACCAATATGGGTCCTCTTAGTATTTAACGTATAACTAAATATTTCCTTAGCAACTTTAACAATAACACTACAATCATTCAAATATAATTGAACTCATTTACTGTAAATTATTAATCATTTCTTCAATTTGTCATCATACTATAGGTATATTGTTCCTTATATATCACTAAGTCTCAACCTTTAATCATCATCATTATCACACAATCTAACTATATCTGTAAAATATAATTTTAAATATAAATTATATAAACATCTTATCGACTCCTCGCTTAGCGTGCACATATGCTGACCTTAGCCGGACTCATGTTGTTGCCTATGTGTCGCACTACACATTCAAATATAATTAATTTGACTTAGTATTGATTAATTAAAATATAAATATTTTTATAGTAATTTAATACGATTTTTGGTCTTACTGTAACAACCCGTTACCACATTTTTCACCTTAATTTTACACCATTTATCCGGTTGGGCTGTCTGCGATACTTCAGTTGCACTTAATGTTAAACATATTTAATATAACATTGATAATATAATACACATCCCCTATCTTATTTACAAAAATGTAGTACTGTATACATGTCTAAATACAGAAAATAAATGATCGTACCTCATATAAATCAGTCGGTCTGTCACATTGTCCTTTATGTGCAGCCTTAATCCACAACCATTGGATCTCACAATCATTAAAACCTGAAATGTTTAAAATTGGGGAGTGAGCAAACCACGACTCAGTAAGAGAGTTATATGCTACACTTGATATTCAGCTATCTATATGCTGAAAATAATTTTTTTCATTTTTTTTAAAATCTTCCTAGCTGGCTCTAGGCTCACATGTAGGAAGGATACTACAGTCGGCTAGGGATCCAGATAGAGTAAGGCAGGTATTTTAAAATACCTGACTTGTTCCGGAACCTAGAAGCAACTGTAAAGAGTATTAAATTCATTTTTCTCAAAACGATATGATTCTTATTTTTCACAGAGTAAACCATTTATTTCTTTTCACTTCACTGTCCTTTAAAACACGTGACAGTTCAATAGTAAAATAGTGGTTTACTTCTCTTCTCTTCAGTACAGTGATTTGTGAATATCCAATCAATGGATAAAAACTTCTTCAATTATTTCTATCTTAGAAATAATTCTTATGTTATTCTTTTTGAATAAACATTTATTTCTCTTTTCAAATCAGTAACCGTATCGTACAGTTCAGTAAAACAGTATATTCGGTACTCAGTAAAACAGTATCTCGATACGGTTCGGTCAGTAACAGTAAGCAGTAGCTACCAATTCAGTAAATAGTATACGATAGCTTTCAGTTCAGTAAACAGTAAATGGTAGCCTTAAGTTCAGTAAAACAGTAATCAGTGGCTACCATTTCAGTGTACAATACAGTTCTGTAAACAAAGTATTTTGGTACAATTTTTCATCAGTAAACAGTAACCAATGATCAGTACAATAAACAATACAGTACAGTAAATAGGATTCCGTAAATCCTTTCAATAAACAGTAATCAGTGTGTGAGACTAGGCATCACCTTACACGTAAATCATGCTCTCATCGTTCCCTCAGGAACACAAGTCGTCCGCTTTTGGGGTGCTGTCACGACCCGTGACCACATTTTTCATCTTCTTATACACAACTTAACCGGTTGGGCTGTCTGCGATACTTCACTTGTACTGACTGTTAAACAATTTTACATAATATTGTTTATATTATACACATCCCCTATCGTAATTTATCAGATAAGTAGTACTGTTGACATGTCTAAATACAGAGAATAAATGATCATACCTCAAATAAACAGTCGGTCTGACACATTGTCCTTCGTGTACAGCCAGGATCCACAATCCACTGAACCCACATTCATCAAAACCTGAAATGTTGAAAATTAAGGGGTGAGCAAAACCACGGCTCAGTAAGAGAATTATATGCCTCACTTGATACTCAGCTTCCTATATGCTGAAAATCTTTTTCTTTTTTTTTCTATGGGCTCTAGGATCGCATGTAGGAAGGATACTACAGTCGGCTAGGGATCCGATTAGAGTAAGGTAGGTATTTTAGAATACCATACTTGTTCCGGAACCTAGAAGCAACTGTAGAGAGAGATTTTTATTTCATTTTGACTTAATAAATCCTTTTCCTTTTCACCCCAAAAATCTTTTCGTATTCTTTTCAAAATGATGCTTTTATGAAATACAAGGGTTTAATTACAATAACTAATATTCATATATATTCTTTAAAAAGAATATTAGTTAAATCATTATCATTTTTCTTTAAAACTTATTTCATATACATACGGACGTCTCAAACTTGTTTATGCTTTCATTCTATTCTTAAATTCCTAAGGCACCATTCTTTTTATCAGTATGATTAAGTGTGAAAGAACGAACTCAATGTAAGGACCGGGAGTGCCTAGATCTCTGTTAACCAGGGATTTACCACCCCAATGCCTTACTCATCCGATATATCACACACATCATATGTCATATGCACCAGATCTATTTCATCCTTTGACATTTGTCGAATTCACGAATCACAATCACTTACTTATCGTCACAATATCCTACGATTTCTCATACTAACATCGGAACACGTGTAGCACTTAGTTCCCGAAGGACTCTAGAGGTGACTCCCACGGTTCAATCATCGAGTCTCTGCTCGGTCTGGCCTGTACTGAAACATCAGAACACGTGTAGCACTTAGTTCTCGAAGGACTCTAGAGGTGGCTCCCACGGTTCAATCCTCGAGTCTCTGCTCGGTATGGCCTGTACTGAAACATCAGAACACGTGTAGCACTTAGTTCCCGAAGGACTCTAGAGGTGGCTCCCACGGTTCAATCATCGAGTCTCTGCTCGGTCTGGCCTGTACTGAAACATCAGAACACGTGTAGCACTTAGTTCCCGAAGGACTCTAGAGGTGGCTCCCACGGTTCAATCATCGAGTCTCTGCTCGGTATGGCCTGTACTGAAACATCAGAACACGTGTAGCACTTAGTTCCCGAAGGACTCTAGAGGTGGCTCCCACGGTTCAATCATCGATTCTCTGCTCGGTCTGTACTGAAACATCAGAACACGTGTAGCACTTAGTTCCCGAAGGACTCTAGAGGTGGCTCCCACGGTTCAATCATCGAGTCTCTGCTCGGTATGGCCTGTACTGAAACATCAGAACACGTGTAGCACTTAGTTCCCGAAGGACTCTAGAGGTGGCTCCCACGGTTCAATCATCGAGTCTCTGCTCGGTCTGTACTGAAACATCAGAACACGTGTAGCACTTAGTTCCCGAAGGACTCTAGAGGTGGCTCCCACGGTTCAATCATCGAGTCTCTGCTCGGTCTGTACTGAAACATCAGAACACGTGTAGCACTTAGTTCCCGAAGGACTTTAGAGGTGGCTCCCACAGTTCAATCATCGAGTCTCTGCTCGGTCTGGCCTTTTCCGTTTGACATATTCCATGTCATGTAAAATATTTCCCTTTTTAACATGTCACCTATCATTTATGGATTCTAAGATAGACGTTAATCTTGTCGTAC
Source organism: Heritiera fomes (assembly GCA_032173925.1). Classification (NCBI taxonomy): domain Eukaryota; kingdom Viridiplantae; phylum Streptophyta; class Magnoliopsida; order Malvales; family Malvaceae; genus Heritiera; species Heritiera fomes. The sequence goes on along the minus strand of JAPDPM010000002.1, from coordinate 8,592,370 downwards.
TATAAACCCTGGAGGGTAAAGGACTAAACCGGTCAAATCTATGACCATAATCTATATTGTCCTCGGTGGATCATGGATCAGGTGTCGACCGGGACTAAACATGTCACATATCATGCATCAGCATGATAAGAATACCAACCAGTCTTAAAACCGTATTTTTCATCATAAAATACACCTTTATGGAATTTATATAATTATATAATTCCATGATTTAAAACCATAAGGGTTATAATCCTTTAGTGAATACTGATAAAAATATTCATAAAAATATTCACTATATTTCACTTCATCTTTCGTCTCGTAATTCGTGTAATTTATCTATTCCGAGAATTTTCGATGATTTCATTATCACCATTCTCGAATACATGAATATTCTAAAGTTCCATCTCATTATATTCATATTTTATGAAATTTAGAAATTTCCTCATGTCTCGTGATTTACTATCGAAATTCGGAAATAAATCATTTAATATGATTTTATAAAGTTTTTCTAAAATTTTCGGCAGCATAACGGCTGCCGATTTACTAACCTCCTGCACAGAAAAAACAGTTTAAAATCTTTCAGCCAATACTTCTTCCCAAATTATTTTCAGCAAATCATGCATCATAATAATTTTCATAAAATAATTGCATAAAATATTTCAAATTAAATTATGCAGACTGAGTATCCTTACAGTGCTGCACATGCATCCCTTACCTTTTTCCGGGTCGGCGACTTCCGCTTATCGTTCGCGTCCGCACTCCATTTCTCCCGATTCCTTATCCCGATTGCTGAAAATAATTTCTAGAATTAAAATTCTAATTTTTAGAATTTTTCATAATTTATTTAATTTTTTCTGAAATTAAATTCTCGGGAAATTTCTTACCGAATTTGTAAAAATCCCGGGTTGTCGAATTTCCGGGAATTTTCCAAATTCCCGAAATTCTCCTTTTCCTCTTTTTCTTCCTTTTTCTTCCTTTTTCTTCCTTTTTTCCTCTTTTTCTTTTCTTTTTCCTTTTTCTTTTCTTTTTCTTTTCCTTTTTTCTTCTTCCTTTCCCGGTCAGACCGGTTCAGACCGGTCCAGAGCCCTTCCTCGCCGGTTCCTCGCCGGCGGCCGGTTCTCCGGCTGTTCAGGCGTCCCTCAGCTGGCTGGCTGCACGACTAACTTGCCGGTGCCCTCCGTTTGCCCTGGATCGGCGGCACGGCGGTGGATCGAGGTGGTTTTGCCTCGGTTCTTCTTCCTCTTCGCCGGCGTTCCTCCGCCGTCCATTGCACCTCCGGTGGCCTCCATCGGCTTCCTCTTCCTCCGGTGAAGCTTCAGTGGCAGTGGTAGCCACCGATTCGGCCGGCACTGCCGTCGGCCATTTTCCTTTTCCTTCGGCTATTGCTTCGTTTTCCGTCGATCCCGTTCCGTTTCTGCACGCCGGCGTTGGCGTCGGCGTCCTCTTCTCTGGCCGGTGGCGTCCCGCCTTTCTTTTCCCCTCGCCGGCGGTGGCTTCCTTCTTTTCTCTAGATTTTCACCAATATCCCGTTTCTCGCAAATTTATATTTATTTCCTCTTATTTAATTTCTCTAATATTTATTTTCAATATTTCTAATTTCCAATAAATGGAAAAATTTACGGTTATCACATCCTCCCCACCTTAAGAAATTCGGTCCTCTGAATTTAACTTAAGTCCAAAGGTGGTACATGCCGTATACTTATGACTTTTGACCTCTAGTTCATCCTCCAAGTAATACTGCCAGTACACTTTCAACATCAAGAGTGCTTTAAACCACTACATGCTGTCTTTCATCAGATATGTCTATGCTCCCGTAAGTTCATTTCTCAAATCGGGAGTTATTCGCTTTTACTCTTTTCATATAAGAGCCATACATAATATTTTAATATTACAGCTGATCTATGCTGTTCATCATCCATTCTTCTCACTTAGTGCCGAGTCGATATAATTTGGTACTATTATGTACTCATGTCAATCAATTATATGTAAGTGTCCCAGTAGCTTTCACATCTCATGCACACGCTCTCTCAATATCATGGAGCGTTTACATCTCACGCTCATATATATAAATATATATATCAGTATGGAGCGGTGCTATCAACACACTTGGGATCTCAAAGCCTTTTGCTATCTCTCATTAGCATATGGCAACATAGAGACTCCCATCACCTGTAAGGCTCACTGGAACTGTACATACACATTCACACCGTTTAACACTTATACTTCGACTAAGGCACTAGAGAATCTAGATGTCTGATAATGGAAAGTGATTCTATTTAGATCATCAGTCTTTAATCACTTCCATATCATCATTTCTCTTTTGGACTCTTTATTGTCCACAATATTCATTTTCACACTTATTCCATCAAGGCTGCATCTCATTTGCCGATTTTACTATAGATCATCTCTTACGATCATAATTCATGAGACTATCATATTCTCTTCATGTAGTATGGTCTTTAAATCTCCAATTAAAATATATATATATATAAATATATATGTATGTATATATATATATATATATATATATGAAACGAGTATCCTGATTGGAAAAGTCCTCTGTTGAAGACCAAAAGGTCCGAGGTTCGAAGCCTTCCCTTTTTTATGTGATAACCAACACAAATCACCCTCAGTCTTAACTTCGGGAACTGTTTCATATTGATGTTCCCTTCTCATCATGCAGTTTATTTCCTTATTCCACTTTCACTTTCGTTTTCATATTCTTTCTCTCATCCCTTTTTGTCGGTTTTCTCGATTGATATGGTACTATACTATTAAGATCTTTTAAAATCTTGTATACCATCTTTTTCTTTACACTAGCCATCTACCGACTTTAATTTCTTTAATTAGATCTCGTCTATAGAGCAGCTAGTCTCATCATTCTTTTATAGGCTGACAATAGGATTTAGCTAGACTCATTACTTTCATATCTCAATCATTATCTGTATATCATAGACAGGTTCACTGTCATCCTGTCGTTTCGAGATTTTATATCTCAAGAAGAGATACTATCTAGCCAAATTTCTTAGTTGCTAATCTTAGCACAATTTCACAGCCTTTAAGAGTCTAAGGATCATATTACAATGCTGCTCATGTTCCATTTATACTTTAGACTCTATCAATATTTCAACTATTTACTCATGTAAGAATGCCTCATTCTTTAGGCTTATATACTTCACAAGGCAACTCATTACCCTTGTAACTTCAATAGGAACTCGTAAAATTCACTCCGAGTTCGAATCATTATCTTATGGACAGCAATCTTCAATCTTTTATCTAATGACGCTTTATACTGAGGCTAGTCTTATTTACTCCTCACGTATCTCTAATTAGATCAATAAAGCGTCTATTTTCACGTAGATTAATGCTTGTTCTTCACCAGAACTTCATCAATGATAGAAATTTAATATATCCTTTTTGATTCGTCTACAACTCAACATCATTTGCATTTCTCTCATTTACACCTATACAGATAACTCCTTTATCCTCAATTTTTCATTATCAGTATTTTCGTCATCCAGACCTCTACACGTAAATTTCATTATTCACACCTTTTCCAGAGTTATTTTCTTAAGCTTTTCAGATTCTTTCTACATCCTCCGATATAAGCTTAGAATTTAACTTCATATTCAAAATCGCACCAATGTTATCTCGATTCCTCTAATTTATATAACTTTGGAAGTTTTATCGGAAATCAAATCTGATACTTTCTTTAATCGTACCTTTCTTATCATCTTGTGACCATCGTTCTTTAACTTTTCATCTGATGATGCCTTTTACAAAGATTGTTCTTATAAGCTCCTTGTACATCTCCGATTAAATCATATTTAAGGCATCACTCCCATATAGATATTTATTTGTTCTTCATACGAACTTTAGTGTATAATAAAAAATTTTGTACATCATTTAATTCATCCTTAAATCATGTCATTTGTATTTCCATCCTTTACATCGATAAATGCGAATTTCATCATCCGTAATATTTTCCAAAAATCATTTTCTTAAGCTTGTCGAATTTCTTCTATATTCTCCGATACAAGCTTAAGGATAAATTTTATATCCACAATCGAGTCAACATTAACCTGATTCCTCAATCTATATTACTTTAGAATTTATTGGGATTCTCAACCGACAGTTTCTTTAACCACACTTCTTTTATCATTTTGGACCTTCATCATTGTTTCCCATCATTTCACAGTATAGTTTCAAGGCAGAGACATTCCATATCCAATTCATTTTGATACCTACTCTACCTTGATTTCATTACCTAGTCATGCTTTACAGCGTTACGAATCTCATTCTGGTAAGCTGTATCAAATACAATGGTTCTCAACACACTTCACAGCTACCCGTTTCAATTCTGTTATTCACTCTAAAACTATTTCCATTTACTAAATTCAGACTTTGTTTCCTCGAGTATATTCTCCACAAGGTTTGAACCTTGGCACCTCTTACGTACCTAGTTCTTTACTCTCGTGTTACCATTAAGATAATTGTAAGAGCCTCGCCCGTTCATATCGACCATCGACGAGCATCCCCTAGGCGATCCTTTCGCCTCAGGTTTATCCTTACTAGTGAGTCGGCGATGAGATAGTTCGCTTATATCTCACAACACATGATCCACTACGGGTCGCCCACCATTGGGTCGCCCATCACAGTTCTATCTCAAGGGTCCTGAAGAACTTAGGTTAGCGGTCATCTTCTTTTTATCACTTGACTGTTCTTATAATTATCCTCTAATTCACAGTACTCCAAACAGTACCTCATTCTGTAGCACATATTCCAAGATACGTCGGTTCTATGTACGATTATCTGTTTGATACCTCAAAGAAATGAAAACGTACAGAACCATAAGTAATCACACCAGTATGTATTTCATTATTTGTACTTTTCACCTCATCAGTCAATTCTTGTAATCATTTCACTTTTCATAGTATTTAACGATCCCATTCAATACACTCTTAATTTTTCGACCCTTACAGTTAATAACCGGGTCAATCATCTGATGACATTCCACTACACTCTTTGGATCGCATCATACCGTTTTATTGTGAAGCCCCGGATTTACCGTTTCTTTCAGGGATTTACCGTTTCTTTCAGGGATTTACCGAGCCACTTCACTCATCCGTACTCGTTTTATTGTGAAGCCCAGGATTTACCACTATGGCCCAAAGTCCACTCGTGGGGGGGCCCTGGCCGCCTCACTCAACCGTACTGTTATCCCTTATGGCCCACAGTCCACTCGGGGTTTTTCTTTCGCGTCCATAATCAAAGTGTTAGTGGAATCAGTAATAGGGATCGTTAGATTCATATGACATCTTCTATGCCATTAATAATTCCATTACTATCAATGGATTCCAATTCAGTTCGGTTTTTAACACTATTCCGAACATCACCCAATATAGGGGCATTTTCGTCATTTCGACATTTATTTCTATCTCCTCAATATACATTTAAATTTATGAACCGATCATCTATATGTTGATAGTATCCTTTCTGATACTTATAACAGCAATTTAGATCTCATTCGATTTCGATAGAGAAATTCACTAAAATCTATAATTGGATTATTTTGCTTAGAATTCAACTTTATATCATTAATTTCTCTGTCAAATCGATCAATTCCAACTTCTGGTGATCTATTTTAACTCCTAGTAAAATTTTGGGGGTAGGGGTATTTTGGTCATTTTTGGCTAAAAATTTTCTCTCTCTTCAAATTACCCTCAATCGGTGATCTTAAAGTCTATTTAATGATGATATTTTATTCCCCTATTTTATACCATCACTTTCAGGTCTCAGTTCGGTTCGGACAGAAAAGTACTAGTGGGGCCCTCACCGAGTCCATTTCTGTTCCTTACCGAACAGGCCTTCATATAGATTAGAAAAATCACCAATTTTTTTGGAAATTTCTGAGCCTATTTTCTTCTTTAACATTCTCAGTTATACTTTCTCACTCCCTTTAAATCATTTTACTCCATTTACAATCATTTATTTTCTCTATGTATTCAGACGACACAGTACTACCGGGGATGTTTAACTCTTTTCCTTCCAAAAGTATCCACAGACATCAGGCCAACCATTGCTCTGATACCATTAAATCTGTCACGACCCGTGACCACATTTTTCATCTTCTTATACACAACTTAACCGGTTGGGCTGTTTGCGATACTTCACTTGTACTGACTGTTAAACAATTTTACATAATATTGTTTATATTATACACATCCCCTATCGTAATTTATCAGATAAGTAGTACTGTTGACATGTCTAAATACAGAGAATAAATGATCATACCTCAAATAAACAGTCGGTCTGACACATTGTCCTTCGTGTACAGCCAGGATCCACAATCCACTGAACCCACATTCATCAAAACCTGAAATGTTGAAAATTAAGGGGTGAGCAAAACCACGGCTCAGTAAGAGAATTATATGCCTCACTTGATACTCAGCTTCCTATATGCTGAAAATCTTTTTCTTTTTTTTTCTATGGGCTCTAGGCTCGCATGTAGGAAGGATACTACAGTCGGCTAGGGATCCGATTAGAGTAAGGTAGGTATTTTAGAATACCATACTTGTTCCGGAACCTAGAAGCAACTGTAGAGAGAGATTTTTATTTCATTTTGACTTAATAAATCCTTTTCCTTTTCACCCCAAAAATCTTTTCGTATTCTTTTCAAAATGATGCTTTTATGAAATACAAGGGTTTAATTACAATAACTAATATTCATATATATTCTTTAAAAAGAATATTAGTTAAATCATTATCATTTTTCTTTAAAACTTATTTCATATACATACGGACGTCTCAAACTTGTTTATGCTTTCATTCTATTCTTAAATTCCTAAGGCACCATTCTTTTTATCAGTATGATTAAGTGTGAAAGAACGAACTCAATGTAAGGACCGGGAGTGCCTAGATCTCTGTTAACCAGGGATTTACCACCCCAATGCCTTACTCATTCGATATATCACACACATCATATGTCATATGCACCAGATCTATTTCATCCTTTGACATTTGTCGAATTCACGAATCACAATCACTTACTTATCGTCACAATATCCTACGATTTCTCATACTAACATCGGAACACGTGTAGCACTTAGTTCCCGAAGGACTCTAGAGGTGGCTCCCACGGTTCAATCATCGAGTCTCTGCTCGGTCTGGCCTGTACTGAAACATCAGAACACGTGTAGCACTTAGTTCTCGAAGGACTCTAGAGGTGGCTCCCACGGTTCAATCCTCGAGTCTCTGCTCGGTATGGCCTGTACTGAAACATCAGAACACGTGTAGCACTTAGTTCCCGAAGGACTCTAGAGGTGGCTCCCACGGTTCAATCATCGAGTCTCTGCTCGGTCTGGCCTGTACTGAAACATCAGAACACGTGTAGCACTTAGTTCCCGAAGGACTCTAGAGGTGGCTCCCACGGTTCAATCATCGAGTCTCTGCTCGGTATGGCCTGTACTGAAACATCAGAACACGTGTAGCACTTAGTTCCCAAAGGACTCTAGAGGTGGCTCCCACTGTTCAATCATCGAGTCTCTGCTCGGTCTGTACTGAAACATCAGAACACGTGTAGCACTTAGTTCCCGAAGGACTCTAGAGGTGGCTCCCACGGTTCAATCATCGAGTCTCTGCTCGGTATGGCCTGTACTGAAACATCAGAACACGTGTAGCACTTAGTTCCCGAAGGACTCTAGAGGTGGCTCCCACGGTTCAATCATCGAGTCTCTGCTCGGTATGGCCTGTACTGAAACATCAAAACACGTGTAGCACTTAGTTCCCGAAGGACTCTAGAGGTGGCTCCCACGGTTCAATCATCGAGTCTTTGCTCGGTCTGGCCTGTACTGAAACATCAGAACACGTGTAGCACTTAGTTCCCGAAGGACTCTAGAGGTGGCTCCCACGGTTCAATCATCGAGTCTCTGCTCGGTATGGCCTGTACTGAAACATCAGAACACGTGTAGCACTTAGTTCCCAAAGGACTCTAGAGGTGGCTCCCACGGTTCAATCATCGAGTCTCTGCTCGGTCTGTACTGAAACATCAGAACACGTGTAGCACTTAGTTCCCGAAGGACTCTAGAGGTGGCTCCCACGGTTCAATCATCGAGTCTCTGCTCGGTATGGCCTGTACTGAAACATCAGAACACGTGTAACACTTAGTTCCCGAAGGACTCTAGAGGTGGCTCCCACGGTTCAACCATCGAGTCTCTGCTCGGTCTGTACTGAAACATCAGAACACGTGTAGCACTTAGTTCCCGAAGGACTCTAGAGGTGGCTCCCACGGTTCAATCATCGAGTCTCTGCTCGGTCTGGCCTTTTCCGTTTGACATATTCCATGTCATGTAAAATATTTCCCTTTTTAACATGTCACCTATTATTTATGGATTCTAAGATAGACGTTAATCTTGTCGTACTATAAACCCTGGAGGGTAAAGGACTAAACCGGTCAAATCTATGACCATAATATATATTGTCCTCGGTGGATCACGGATCAGGTGTCGACCGGGACTAAACATGTCACATATCATGCATCAGCATGATAAGAATACCAACCAGTCTCAAAACCGTATTTTTCATCATAAAATACACCTTTATGGAATTTATATAATTATATAATTCCATGATTTAAAACCATAAGGGTTATAATCTTTTAGTGAATACTGATAAAAATATTCATAAAAATATTCACTATATTTCACTTCATCTTTCGTCTCGTAATTCATGTAATTTATCTATTCCGAGAATTTTCGATGATTTCATTATCACCATTCTCGAATACATGAATATTCTAAAGTTCCATCTCATTATATTCATATTTTATGAAATTTAGAAATTTCCTTATGTCTCGTGATTTACTATCGAAATTCGGAAATAAATCATTTAATATGATTTTATAAAGTTTTTCTAAAATTTTCGGCAGCATAACGGCTGCCGATTTACTAACCTCCTGCACGGAAAATACAGTTTAAAATCTTTCAGCCAATACTTCTTCCCAAATTATTTTCAGTAAATCATGCATCATAATAATTTTCATAAAATAATTGCATAAAATATTTCAAATTAAATTATGCAGACTGAGTATCCTTACAGTGCTGCACATGCATCCCTTACCTTTTTCCGGGTCGGCGACTTCCGCTTATCGATCGCGTCCGCACTCCATTTCTCCCGATTCCTTATCCCGATTGCTGAAAATAATTTCTAGAATTAAAATTCTAATTTTTAGAATTTTTCATAATTTATTTAATTTTTTCTGAAATTAAATTCTCGGGAAATTTCTTACCGAATTTGTAAAAATCCCAGGTTGTCGAATTTTCGAGAATTTTCCAAATTCCCGAAATTCTCCTTTTCCTCTTTTTCTTCCTTTTTCTTCCTTTTTTCCTCTTTTTCTTTTCTTTTTCCTTTTTCTTTTCTTTTTCTTTTCCTTTTTTCTTCTTCCTTTCCTGGTCAGACCGGTTCAGACCGGTCCAGAGCCCTTCCTCGCCGGCGGCCGGTTCTCCGGCGGTTCAGGCGTCCCTCAGCTGGCTGGCTGCACGACTAACTTGCCGGTGCCCTCCGTTTGCTCTGGATCGACGGCACGGCGGCGGATCGAGGTGGTTTTGCCTCGGTTCTTCTTCCTCTTCGCCGGCGTTCCTCCGCCGTCCATTGCACCTCCGGTGGCCTCCATCGGCTTCCTCTTCCTCCGGTGAAGCTTCGGTGGCAGTGGCAGCCACCGATTCGACCGGCACTGCCGTCGGCCATTTTCCTTTTCCTTCGGCTATTGCTTCGTTTTCCGTCGATCCCGTTCTGTTTCTGCACGCCGGCGTTGGCGTCGGCGTCCTCTTCTCTGGCCGGTGGCGTCCCGCCTTTCTTTTCCCCTTGTCGGCGGTGGCTTCCTTCTTTTCTCTGGATTTTCACCAATATCCCGTTTCTCGCAAATTTATATTTATTTCCTCTTATTTAATTTCTCTAATATTTATTTTCAATATTTCTAATTTCCAATAAATGGAAAAATTTACGGTTATCACAGGTTCACCCGTAGGTCATCGCCCCTCACGGCTATCTCTGCTAGATCTATGGCCATAATCTATAGGTGGTCCTCGGGTCCACTTGCCAAGTGACCTCGAGACCTCTGATGACTTGGCGGGTCCATCAGCCTTGTGACACTCTGAGGTGCACCCGTTGGTCCATCGACCCGAGCCACCGCCCCAGGTGGGTCACGCAATTACATGAATAATAATGCATGAACTCAGGGCCTAAAGTCTCAAAACAGTATAAACCGTACCATAGCCTTTATGGATTTTTAAACACCGTAAATCAAATATCCATAAGGCTCACATGTAAATATAATCACCTTTATGAAATTTATAAAATAAATAACATTTTTCAAATTATTTCATAAAGGTATATATCATGTTTTCTATACGATGAAGACAGTTTGAAAAATCGTCACTGAAAGTATAGAAGGGCAAAACTGTCTTTTCTCCATCGTAAAACACTTAGGCACGCTTTTCCGTGCTTTCACTTGAAAACATGATTTTCAATAATTTATGAGAAATAAAATATTTATTTTTCCAAATTCATAAATCCCGTAACCATGTTTCTTTCTAAAACACGTGTAGAGACCTCTAGTCTCGAAATCATAGTTTTTCATCATTTCTTAACCTTTACGGAATTTATATAATTATTTATCTCACAATTAAAACTATAAAGGTTTTATATTAAATCAAGTGAATATTTAAGAATATTTATAAAAATATTCACTTCAATCTCTTTTTCATTTTTTTATCTCGTTTCACGTGAAATATCTCCTATTGGGTGAATTTTCGGTGATTTCCTTTTCACCATACTCGAAAACATGAATATTTTATAATTAAATATCACTATATTCATGTTTTATGAAAATTACTTGATTTCTCGATTTTCGTACCTGAAAATCGTTTCACGTGAAATCAAAATCATTTATTATGATTTTCGGTGATTTTCGGTAAATTTCAGTAATTATTCGATAATTTTTCGGCAGTATAACGGCTGCTGATTTGGCTAGCCTCCTGCACGGAAAATACAATTTATATTTTGCAACCGGTATTTCACCACAATTTGAAACCGATAAATCACCACAAATTTCAAAACCAATCATGATAAATTGCATTTATAATTTAAATGTATAACTTAAAACATGGCCGAATATCCTTACAGGCGGCACATGTCTCCCTTACCTGTTTCGGGTCGACGACTGCCTCTCGAAGGTCGCGCCCGTGTTCACCTCACCGGATTCCACCGGCTTGGTCATCGAGGGAATTTTCTGGAATTTAAATTCTAAAAATTAGAATTTTTCCATAATTATTTAAATAATTAAATTATTTAAATAATTTAACACTTCTCGGGATTTCTTACTGATTCCCATAATTCTCTGGATTTTCCGTAATTTCTGAATTCTCGAAAATTTTCCTAATTCTCGGAATTCCTCTTTTTCTCTTTCTTCTTTTTCTTTTTCTCTTTTTCTTTTCTTTTTCTTTCTTTCGTTTCTTTTTTTCTTTTTCCTTTTTTTTTCTTTTCTTCCTTTCCTGGCCGGTTCAGGCCATTCAGACCGGTCAGATTGGGTTCACCGCCAGTTCTCCTCCGGTGGCCGGTTCTTCGACGGTTCAGTGGCCCAGCAGCTTGCCGACGTCAAGGCGAAGCTGCCGGTGGTCTCAGCTTGGCCTGAATCGTTGGCACAGCGGCGGATCTACTCGGTTTTGCCTCGGTTTCTTCTCCTCCTCCGTCGGCCTTCCTCCTCCGTTGTTGGCCTCACCGGTGGCCTCCTTTTCCTTCCTCTCACCTCCCCCAAGGTTCGAGTGGCGGTGGCGGTGCCAAGACCGGCCGGCACCGCTGTCTCCTCTTCTCTTCTCCCTTCTCGGCTTCCGCTGGTTTTTCCCTCTGTTTTCCTCCTTTTCCGTTTCGATTTGGGACAGTCGCCGGTGGCCTTCCCTCTACCTCGTCGGCCGGCGACACCCTCTACCTCTCTCTGGGCTCTCTCGCCGTCGACGGTGGTCGGCCTCTCGGCTGGGGAAGGGAATCGGGTTTTCCCGATCCTTCCTCTGTTCTTTTCTGTTTCTTTTTTTTTTAATTCCTTTAATTATATATACATATATATATATATAAATATATCATATATACATAATACATATAATAATATTATTATATATATTATATAGTACTATGTATATTTTAAATATATAAAGATATATATATTGTGTATAAAAAAATATATATCTCTAGCATCAATATATATATATATGTATATATTTATATACTTTAAAATAAATAACATTTATATATATCTATATAAATGTAATAATAAAATATATATTGTATTTACAATATATATTTTCTTTCTCAATTTCTTATTTAATTTGGATTTCCATTTATCCAAATTAAATTTTTTCTTTCATTTTTTTCCGAATTTCTCATCTTATTTTCCTTCACTAGGATTTTTCATTATCCGTTCCTTTTTCTCAATTCTCGGGATTTTTCACCAATATTCCGTTTTCAAACTTTTATTTATTTATTTCCACTGATTTATTTTCTCCAATATTTATAATTTCTAATTAAATGGAAAATTTACGGTTGTCACACTTACCGACCTTCGATTTAGCTCGAGTTAGTCACAAACGTATTCTTTCTTTTCTTTCCTTTCCTTTCTTTTTTTTTTCTTTTCTTTTCCTTCTTCTCTGCCTCTTGGTTCCCCTCCTTGTTACAGCCTCAAAAAGTCTCTTAGCTTCAACTTAAAAGAACTCCAAAATTTCAGCATTCAAATAGCAGCCTACAATTACCCCTGCTTTGCCTTCTCAGGCTCGGTTTTGAGCCCTTAATCACACACCACAATGCCCTTTGTTCCAGCCAATATCAACCCTATACCCTCTTTTGTTACAGGAGTAGAGGAGACCCCCAAAATAGCATTGTTTTCTGCTGTACCAAAACTCCAAACGGCCGGCCTTCCACAGCCATCAAACCATCTTGAACAACCCTTTATAACTCAGCACTTTAATAGCCTTTAACAGCCACCACAGCAATGCTCGGTTGCAACACTAGTGCCTAGCCTTCTACTTCCCAGAATAATCTTGTTTTCTCTTCATTTTCAGCTTAAAATGCCACTGAAAAACCACTCTTCATCCTCTCCTTCAGCGCTGCACAGACACTCCTTAAAGTCCACCGCAGCTTCCTTAAAATCACTTCTCTAACAGCCTATTTTCAGCCCTTGAATAACCATCGTTTGATGCCCTGGTCAGCACCGAACACAACCACCATATACATTCTCCAACTACCCTGTACAACGCCACTCACAGCACTGTGACCCTCTTCGGTTTCAGCCCTTATTCAGGCCTCAAAAATAACCTAGCCGAGCCTTCTACAATGCCCCTGTTTTAAGCCTCCAAACCAACGTCCAGCACACTCCAACCCTTGTTCAGCGCCCAAAAAGAACAACAACCAGACAGCCTAACTCAATGCCCACTGCAGCGTTTAAAGCAGCTAACTTCAGCCCCTTTCGCGCCTTTGTTCTACCCCTGTTCAGTGTCTTAATCGACACCCAAAAACTTCTCAGCTCAGCCTCGCTTCAATGCTGCCTTGGGAGCCATTGCACTACCCAGTTTTTGTCCTTCTTTGAACAGCCAAAAATCCCACCCAAGCTCGTGTATTTTTTTTCAGCTTGTTACAACATCCGTACAGCAACCAAAATTCACTAGATTCTCCTCCCGATGCTCCTCTGTTCAAACGGCTATAGCTTCCGCCTCTGTTGCCTTGGTTCGATGCCGTCTTCAGCTCTTAATCTCAGCACCGAACTCCTCTTCCCCTGCCTTTCCTCTGCTATCTTTCCCTTTGCTACAACCACACTTCCAGCCCCTTTCTTCCTCCGGTTTGGCACTCTTCCAATCTCCTTACTCCCCTATTTTAACGCTATTTCAGCCCTCTTCCCCCTCCCTCTTTCTTCTTCGGTCAAGGCTGCTCCTTCTCCCTTCTCCCTTCTCCTGCTTTTTTCTCTCTCGGTTCAGCTAAGTGTGCAGGGAAGTAGGCCATGGTTTGGGAAGGAAAATGAGTCTATTGGTTTGGCTCCAGCCCCCTCTTAGCCGATTCTTCAAATGGCCAAGCTTCCATTGGAAGCTTCTCAAATATTAGCCCTAAACTTTCCGGAAATCACATGTCTCTCTAATGTTTAATTCCCCATATTTTCCCTATTTTACATCTTTAACTCATCTTCATTCTTTTTTTTGTTTCAACCATAACTTTTCGAATGTTGTTTTGTCAAACTATGGCCCCGACCTTCTTACTCCTCATTTAATTTCATCCTTAATTCATTTACTTGCTATATTTCTCATACTTCAACATGAAATTTATCAAATTAATTCACATACTTCTTAGTAACATTTCCTAATTCCATAATTAAATTACTTTTTACTCCAATATATCATTTAACCACAATAAATTTTTGTCTCATAACTTAATTCCATCAATTTCTTTCCAATAAAATCACTTCATTATTAAAATTTACCATACCCACATTTATTCACTTAATCCCCATGACTTAACAATTAAATTAAATTAAATTATTTTCCATAACTATACTTCAATTTAATAACTCTATTTGTATTGTTCTCAACCTCTCCAGGGAAACAATAGCTAATAACTTTGTTTGTTTAAATCTCCATAATTTATACTTATTTTCCATAATCATCACTCTCATAATTCTAATTTAACTCCATTAAATTATTTCCCAATTTAAATCTCCATGGTTATAATTTCTCATTGCTCTCATATAGTTCATACTTCTCAAAATCCATGAAGATTTCTCAATGATTAAACCAAATCCAATTAATACGTTTTAAATCACTTAGCATGTGTAGAAAATTTAGGGTTATCACATTGTATGTTAGTTTTTATATTAAATATATATAATCATATTTATTAATCAATAATGTTTTATATAAATATAATTGTAATATATTTAGTAAGTACATTTAAAAAAATTTTTAATTTTAGGGGTCACTAGATCCCATTGGAAATTTACAAATATTTTATAATATATGTCTTACTATAAGATAAATCATAAATTATTTTCAATTGACCCCACTGAAATGAAATTTTAAAATTTAGTATATAGTTTGAGATCAGTATATAAATAATGAAAAATATATATTACATAAAAAGAAATTAAAAACAAGAAAAATATTAGTATTTTTATGCACTAGTTATTTTCATATTAAAACTAGTTTTGATTGAATTAATAGCTATGCAAGTAAACAATTTTTTTATGAAGATAATTATTAGTAAAAGAGAAATTACGATTATATTTTAGTATTACACATAATAATGAACTAAGTCAAATAGTTAAACCAACCTGTAACAAAAAAAAAGTTAAACCAACCAAACTTATACTAACAAGTTGGATAAAGCCATCGATGAATACTTAAAAAAAAAAAATACTTCAAAATTCCAAGATTTTCTCTTTATTATTAAGTCAAGATTTCATTTCATTGACATTATACAATCAACTTTTTTAACTATGAAAATAGTAAAAATTTTGCTTCTTAAACCAATAGGAAATAACTTAGTGAATAACCACCTGATTACATATATTAGAGAAATATATTGGATATATTATTTTCAAAATATGAAAACTCTTCACGACAATTGTAAAAAAAATTACAATGATGATTTTCTTTTAGATTATTATTTCCTATATCGATAGCCAACTTTTTAAATTCTACAAACAAAATTAGATGGTTGCTATATGTTTATTTAAAAATGGATATTTTATAATTATTTAAATATATCTTAACAAATATATGTTTTTTCATAATTAATAAATATACATTAACTCTTCAATCTTACTTGAAAATTTTAAAATTTCACTATCATATATGAAGTAATAAATCAATAAAAAATAAAAAGTATCATATATTTGAAAAAAGAAAGATCACATACTTTTAAGAAATTCAATCAAAAAATAAAAAATATAACAAAAAAAATTTAATTACTTTTTGACTCCATTAAAAAACATTTTTGGCTACGCCACTGTGTAGTAGCTATGACTGTCGCTCATAAATATCGGAAGATCCGGTGGCTACTTGTCCCAAGTGTAGATGTAGAATTAGTTCTCAGGTAACACTGGTTGAGACAGAAAAAAAATCTTCTTCTAATTCTTTATCATCTGAAGCTGAGGGAGGTTTTGTGAAAGGGGTGGTTACATATATGGTCATGGTTGATCTTATGGTGAAGCCAATGTCAACTATTTCTAGTATTGCTTTGCTTAACAGGTTCAATGTCAAAGAGGGTGGTGCTCTTGAAGAGAAAACAATCAAAATTGGCATGGATGAGGTGAGTACCTTTTTTTCTTTATTAACTACTTTACATTTTCAAGTGAGTTGGTAATAGAAAATTTTTATTTCTTAAGGCATCCTTGCAGTCCAAGACTGCATACTGATATGTTCTTTGGGACGAGGGCAAATGTCCTATGTCCCTAGCTAAGCTAGTATTAGTAAATTGGGGGAGATGTTAAATGGTTTCTTTTAATATTCTAATTTACTCGTTTGCTTTGAGTTCTCTCCTCGTATGTTTATAGTATACAACATATGAGTAATTTATCATATATGGAAGAAATATTTGCTGTAGTTGATATTTCTTCTAAGGTTTAAGTTCCGCTAATACATGCAGCCCATTACTCCCATGTGATGAACTTAGAGATAACATAAAAAACTGTTGCCGCTGCCGAAGAAGGGGTTGATTACTTTAATGGTATTGTTTGCCCCATGTCAAACATTTCTGGTTTAACTCTGCATAAGTTATATATCAAGGATGTTGGGGTAGGTATAGGTATGGTTGAGTTGATCTATTATACAACTTTAATTAAGATTAACCTGGTTTAATTGGTGATAACAATATGGTTCCAGATTCTCAGGAACATACAGCTTGAAAATTTTAAAGATTGAATGTGAAGGATCAGCCTGTGGTCTTTGACAAAGAAAAATATTTTGGTGGGTTTAGTGCAAAACGTCCATTTTCATCGTAGAATAAGCCAGAAATCTGGTACTAAAGTATTAATTTGGTGATACGTCTCTTCAAGTCTTGGTTTGAAATTTTTATTTTCTTTTATACTAATGATATGGCTCCAAGAAATTAGGAGCTTCAAGTTATTAACTTGTAAAAAGAATTTAAGAATATAATGTTGGAATTCATTAAAACCTCACCAAGTCACTAACACGAAATTAAACGCGATAAAAACTGACCTGGATGCGGGCGAGAGCTCAATCCCGCTATCTCATGTTACCGCATTATTGAAGTCCTCTCCGATAGCGTTCCATTGACTGTGTTCGGACCTGAAACGGAGATAAAATGTAAGAGTGAGAGAGAGAGGAGAGAGAGAGAGGGAGAAACTACTCTTATTCCTCTTCAACGAAAGTTATGAAACTTAATGGGCCAGTCTCATATATATAGAGGTTGAGAGTAGGGATCTCCCTCCATGGGATTCATGTACAAACCCATCCCATTATAGGTTTATACACATATATTATATATTTAATATAATTAATTATGGGTCACACTTTATACAAAAATTATACTACTAATAAATATTATATGAAACTAATTACACTTAATTAGTCCAGACAAATAGGGATATTACAACATTCTCCCACTTGGACAATTAAGTTAATTAATGAAATCATCATATAATATTATCATGTATTCATAAGCCCTCTAAATACATTGTACCGAAAGGGTACAAATGTGTAGACTCATACATACTTTAACAACAACAAGCCTTTTATAAGCTTCAAAATGCATCATACCGACAGGGTACAAATGCGTAAACTTACAAAGACTACAACAAAAATAGCAGTATTAGTGTGAAATGGAAATGATATGAAGAGCAAAATCAATATCCATTTCCATTAAGTCCATCCATCCAAACTGAATGATGCAATATTTCAACAGAAGCATATGAGACTAATACCGAATGTCTCATCCAACAGAATGCCATATTCATCAAAATGCGCGCAAACAAAATATACATATATGACAAATAGGAATCCATTCACACAGTTGCAACTGATTTTATTGCAGAGCTCCCACTAACTTAATACAGCAAAAGGCTCCATATGCCTCATACAAGTGCTATGTCGTCAAAGCACTTAAGCAGCCAAACTTTCAGTTAGTCAGAATGATCTCTTTAAAACATGCGCTCTATAATCCAATTAAGTAACGGATTCCATTATTTTCTCTCTAACCAATCGAATGATGATATCTAAATATTCGGAGTGTGAGGAACTCCAAGCATTTTGAGAGAGAAAATACTTGCTGTAGCATTACCACAGTACATCTCCAGGACTTCGAAATGGCAACCACACAAAACTAACCCTGAGATGAAATTCTGCAGCCTAAATGGCCCATCATGTAGCTTTACAACATGCTTCATGTTTAGCCTCCATAATTAAGGACGCTGTAAGTGTTTGTTTCACACTTTCCAAAATACAGCTCCTTTATGTCCATAAATATATATATATATATATATAACCAAAATAATTTTCAATATCTAGATAGCTTGCAAAATTAACATCAGAATATCTGACCAAACTTAGAATGTCAGATTTGTCAATATCCGAATACTCTCTTTATAGCTTCCAGTTCTCTATTACAGGATCGCTCAAGTATCTCCGAAATACACCTATGATATACATAATATCCAAATGTGTATAAACTTGAGCATACACTAATTACCGACAACAAGGCATACACAGTACTCGATATGAGCTCTTTCATTATCATCTTGAGGACTTTGAGATTTTCACAATGTCACTTTTCACTAAATGACGTCTTATTAGGAGAACAACATACAATAAACCTACTTAATACCCAATGTAGGTTCTATGAGACCAATAATGTATGCCTATTGATATGTCATGAAGAATCTCAATCCTTAAAACGAAATAGAGCCTCACTTAGATTCTTCATCCTAAAGTGACATGACGACATGGAATGTCTCATACAATAGGTCAGTGCTATAGGCTGCTATTTGACATCATCACTTAGAGCACAATAAGCACATAACTCCCACTGACCTCGCAATGGATCCAATTATCAAACAATAATGTTCTCCTCAAAGTGACAATCTCATTAAACTTTATATGTTACAATCTAGATGCCTTTTAATGTTCATAAATGAACTCATTGAGTTCGCAAACTGTATGTTCCACCTTAGGAACTACAAACTTTTAGGTTGCTTTATTTAAAGCCTTGGCAAAATTTAGCTTTAAAATTTTTTTTAGCCTGATCTTTAGGGTTTCACTTGGTCTACAATGATGTGACAACAGAAATATATCCCATGCATCTTTGTGCAACATAGATGCTTACACATCCTGCGTGACTAATATTCAACTCTAAGAGTTCGAATCAGTATAGTCTCCTGACAAACATCAGAATTAGAAGACACATGAATCTTACATTCATGTTCCTCTGTAAAGTCAGATGCAGGTTTGAAATATGGTATTAAGATCAATCATTTCCTTTGGTTTGTGGCTTTTCATCATCAAAAGATAATGTATACATGGGAATGATACAACAAAATGTATCTTAATAATGACTTTGTGGAGTTCACAACTCCCACTTTTTAGGTCATCTACTAAATAGATTGCATTGTCAGACTCAATGATTCTAGTGTCACATAACGAGAAATGAAATCTAGAATCTTTCTAGTCGATATAATAGCCAACAGAATTGCCGCTGATAGTTTTCTCGTCAAGTTTTCTTAACTATGGGTTATAGCTCTTTTGCCTTACCTTATAACCCTAAACACAGAAAGCGGCATAAAGTCGGCTTAATGTCTGACTATAACTTGGGATGCATTTAGGAACTGGTCTTGCTTGGAGATCAACTTTGAATGTGAATTGCAATTTTAATTTCACTCCACCCGAATTTTAAAGATTTGGAGTGATTAACATAAATCTTTCTAGATCAGAATGTACGATTGACTGCAACTGTAATCTCATTTTGTTTCAATATTCCAAGCACTGTACACTAGGCGTCAATATATAATCCTATAGTGCACTTAACCGAAAATCGGTATATGATTTCGCCTAGCTTCATTATACCGAACATGATATTCATCACTACTGTCTGATCATTGCCTTAAGCAGCGCAGCGGAATTAATCAGAATGCCTAAGGCCTCTATAAGATCAGATCTATTACTCCATATGACCTACATTAAAATGGTCGTTAGTAAAAAGATGAAACACTTATATCCACTAAATACAATATGTGAAAATGATCTACAAATGTCGGTATACATAAGTTCCTAATTATTTCAATATTTACTAATCATGTCCTTAATATTAGCAGCAAGATATCCCTTAATACAATCTCTTCATGTGCCTCGAAATATCCCTAACCCATCCCACAACTTAATAGATTTCTTATCTATCCTATCATAATCAAAATCTACAGTCACATCATTCACTATTGAAGAAAATTTGTTCGATATTGGGGTACAAATCTACTGTGTACAATCCATCACATAGAATGCCAGAATCAGTACACATGTTGTTACTAATTAGAAATACTTTTCTGTTATCGAAATGAAAAGTATAAACTGACAATAGTTCCAAAATTGTCTTCAAAATGTAACAACAATCTGGCTATATTTTCAATATGGATTCTAACTCTATAACCCCAATTCACAACAATTTTCCCTTATTCTATCTCCGATTGCTTATGGCTTTATCAATAATAGCACCGGTATTCAAAACACCAACAGTTAGAGTGCATATCTTCTAAATTGGATTCAAAATAAAGGTTAACGGAATATCTTTTTGCACATCCCAATCTAGAGGACTCTTGCAATCTACCTCTTATGCCCAGGATTATTACAGAAGTGGCACACATTGATATTTAGAGGTGTTGGTGGAACTAAAATGGGAAATAGACTTGGCAAATTTCTTCTTCTAAAATGACCTTTTATTGAGACCTCTTAATAATATTTCCTTTTGGCAGTAATATTTGGCATATGTCATTATTATGGCTAAATGAGATCTGTTAACCCGAAAGATCTCCCATTCTTGAATGACAATATCAATTTTGATATTAAAATGCCATACTTCTTGCTGCATTAAATGAGATTTGTAAAACTGGAAGATCTCCAATTCTCCATCCCAGAAGGAAGTAGTACTGAATCTGCCATATTTGTAATCAAACTCCTATAGCAACCTTTATCGATCTTATGCGAACTACTTTCTAATGGCATCCTTAAATACTTCTTAATTATTCCTAATTGGAACATTTTCTCTAATGTGCTCATTAATGGCATGCCCTTATAATCAGAGAATTCTCACTTGAGTGTTCCTGAAATTTCAAAAATTTTGTCCTCAAAGAGCTCACATTTTGGGTATAGAAGATAGATTGACTCTCGGGACTACTTCCTAGTTTAATGTGTCCCTAATCGTAGAGAATAATTCATATTATCTATCTAATTTGATCCTACTAGAGATTTGATATGTGATAGTTGCACAATATGGAGGCTAGTGGAATAATTCAAATAATATCAAAATTTATTCCACAATACACTACAGAGGATAAGACAAAACTAGTTGAATACAACCTGAATGATCGCCCACCGACAGGGTAGGAAGACCGTGTCATATCCCAACCAGAATCCTCTCAATCCCAAGCATCTCTAAAAGCAACTAACAATCCGACAGGGAGAGACTAGCCACTTCTAGAGATCTTAGTAAATTATGCAACTGCAACTATCACTATGCATTGCCTTATTATTATATCCTTAAAATTAGCAGAATAAATCATCAAGAAAATCTTCATGACTATTCCTGCGACGGGCAAGTACTAGTCACTCCAATTAATGATTTATAATTTTAAGAATATTCACATAATTAATTGATCAAAATTAATTACATCCAAAATATGCAATTTCTTAAGCATATGTAGCAATTTCATGTCTAACATTAATTAATTAAATTAATTTCATATAAATGCGAATATTCAAATAATAAGGCAATTTTCATTTCTAGAGAGTTTATTTATTTAAATAAATTATTAACGGAATGGGTAGCCAGAATCCAAAATGGCTCAACAAAATACCCTAATAATTTATTTAAACTTATTTAATTAGGCCAATTATCAATAATTTATGGGTATGTGTATATTTTCAAAAAAATTAAGTGAATTATGAATTAAATGAGTAATTAAATTTCTAGAAATTACTCCAAAATTAAATCCTCCAAAAATTCACTCATATCACATTAATTTTGGGCTTAATAACTAATTATGGCTATTAAATAAAATTTTGGTTATGTCCAAAATTGTCCAAAATTAATTATCCAAATGGCCCATAATTAATTAATCAAAATGGCCCTCAAAACCATAATCTAAATTGGCCTTTTAATTAACTATGCAAAATAGCCAATAATTAATCCAAATTTAATAGCCAAATAAAATTAATTATTCAATATGGCCCCTAAATTAATTAGGCAAAATGACCTCAAAATTAACTAATTTTAATTGCCCGAAATTAATTTAATACTAAATGGCTAATTAATAAAATTAAATATAAGCCCATAATTTAATGAAAATAATTTTGGCCTAAATTAATTAAAACATTAGGGCCTAATCAAAATAAAACAAATAATCTTTTGTTTTATTTTTTTTTTGATAATGGGTGGCCCAAAATATTAAACAAATAATGGCCCTAACATAATTAAACCAAAAAAATGGCCCACTTCAAGGATTAGCCTAGCCAAAATTACCAAAATCGGCCCAAAAATTAAAAAAATTTTGCCCCCAAAAATCAGGCCCCAAATCCAAAAAATAAGGCCCAAAATCGTACGACCCAAAGAAAAGAAAAGAAAAAAATTAATTAATTTTTTTTATTTTCATTGGCGGGCGCGTGTCTTACACGCGCCCGCACAGCAGAATGGGGCGCGCACCTCGCGCCTCACGAAGGAATCGGGCGCGTGCACTCCACGCGCCCGACCTTCTTCTCCACGAACAGACCCGTTTTTCAGAAAAACGGGTCATTCGACTCGATCCAACCGAAAATAGACTTATTTCACATCATTTTTGCTCCAAATTAAGGGGTTTTTCACCCTTAAACATCATGCAACATGAATCTAACAATTTTAAGTCAAAAAATTGCAAGAAACGGCATGGGTTTAAAAAATCCGAAAATGCAAAAGCTCAAAATGGAGTTTTAATGGCTTCTCTCTCTAGATCTGAAGCGGTTAGTAACTCTTTGGGTGAGTGGGCTTTGATGCCAATTGTTGGAATTCATTAAAACCTCACCAAGTCACTCACACAAAATTAAACGCGATAAAAACTGACCTGGATGCGGGCGAGAGCTCAATCCCGCTATCTCATGTTACCGCATTATTGAAGCCCTCTCCGATAGCGTTCCATTGACTGTGTTCGGACTTGAAACGGAGATAAAATATAAGAGTGAGAGAGAGAGGAGAGAGAGAGAGGGAGAAACTACTCTCATCCCTCTTCAACGAAAGTTATGAAACTTAATGGGCCATCCTCATATATATAGAGGTTGAGAGTAGGGACCTCCCTCCATAGGATTCATGTACAAACCCATCCCATTATAGGTTTATACACATATATTATATATTTAATATAATTAATTATGAGTCACACTTTATACAAAAATTATACTACTAATAAATATTATATGAAACTAATTACACTTAATTAGTCCAGACAAGTAGGGATATTACAACATATAAAAATTTTTAATATTTACAATGAAAGTTATGATTAGGCCATCGATTTCTGAACCAATATTTTGATTATTTATTAGAGTTTCATTAATCATTACTCTGCACATAGTTGCAGTCATATAATTTATGCAAAAGAAAGAGGAAGAATAACTTTTCTTTTGCATGAAGAGACTGAAGAAAGAGGGGTTATAAATTGTGAGTAAAAAGGGCTTAAAAATGAAAAAGATAAAGAGATCTAACACAAGGAAAAACCTTTTCTTGTTAATGATAGCATCGAAAAACATTTAGTTGATTTTTGTTTAAATAAATTATTTTCCATTTTTTATATAGTTAATTAGGACCAAGATGTGATTACAATGGGTTTCTATTTCTTTCTATCTTAATTTGTTTGAGGAAATGTCTATGCTTTTGATGTTCGCAATGGCCAATGGTCCTTCTTTTGACATAGGCAACACATGAAAGTTGCTGTCTTGATTTTTTTTTCTTTATGGAATTGTCTTCTTGTTTTCATTCTATTAGTTTCGAGATAGAAGCTTCAGACTGCTTATTTTGATGTATCGAGTGAAAAGAAAAGTCTCCAGAAAAGATTAGAATATAGTAATTTGTTCAGTATTAAAATTTGAGAGTGACTCCTAAGGTTTTAGTTTGTTTCTTTCTTTTTTGCCCAAGTTTTTGTTGGCCTGGTTTACATGGAACACATATTAGTGATAAGAATAGCAAAAGCAGGAATTTCTATGTTTCTTAGCAGTATTGATATGGCAGAGACCAAGCTAAGCTTGAAGCTATTGATTGGTTCTGGGTCAATAAAGTTCTCTTTGCCCAATCAACATAAGAATTTACTGTTGAAACCCAATATGTCTGATATGAATGTAAGACAGGAGCTGATCCTTCAGGAACCAATAGATAGCAGCAGCAAGGATGAATTGGAGATACAGCAGAGCATGGCACATTCACGTGGGAAAAGAGATATTAAAAAGCCAACTAGACATGAAGACTAGAAGAGGTTAATACAGTTAGAGGCAGTGGCATGGGCGGGAAAAGGATCCCAGGAAGCAGTTAGGAATGTTAATTCTTTTGACTTGACTTGTAAATATAAATAACACAATTACAGAAGTAAAGGGAGGCAATGAATAATATCGCAGTTGTTCCTCTTCTCCTCTGTATTTCTTCTTCTTTTTTCTCATCTCCATTTCCTAGTTCTTGACTTCTGATAGATCTTCCCGTAAGATCTATCAATGTCACATTTGTAACTGGTGTTCTTCTTATATATGTTTCCTGACGCTGGTCAAGATCCAGCAGAGAGGAGATTTTAGAACTTTACGACAGTCATCGCTATGCGACAGATGATCTTGATGCAATTCGTCCTTCTGCGGCTCTGCTAAATAAGCGCAATGTTAAGGATTTTAGTGTTCTTGAGGAAAGGATGGTTGATTTCAGTGTTAACGATGCAAGTGTTTTAGGCGTGTCGGGTCCTCATTTTGTCTGTTTAACTTTCTATTGTCAATGGCTCGTGATTTGGTCCTAATTGAATTGGATCAATTGGAATTTTAGATGAAAAACATAGAAGAATTAAACCAAACAATTCTTCCAATATTCAAGTATGCCACACAAATATCATAAACAATCAATTCAAATCACGTATTATACATATACACACACATTCGCACATATATGGACTTCTGTCAAGCTTAATAAACCAAACAATAACACAGATTATTACAGATAACCGCTAATTGTTTAGAAACAACCAGCGAAAGCAGCATTTTCGGGTGCCATCAGTCGACAGCTTAATTGTCTCAATGCTGCTTGAACAACACTATTTCCTCTGCCTCCTCTTCAAAGTGGACGAGGTTCTATACACTCCCAGTGGACAATATAGTTGCATCCATTCTTACATTCAAGAGATAGATCAAAGCAGGGCTTACCACATGTAAGGCATTCTGGATAATCATGAACTTTCTGGACAAAAGTGAGAGGGTGGGGATGATCTCCTTTTGTGTAAATGCTCCCAGGCTTGATAAATGAGTATTCTCCAAGGACGCATTCGGGATGAGCTGAATTGTCACAAATTGCACAATGATAAAACCAATGATTTGGGTTTCTTTCTTTCTCACAAATATCACAATAAGCACTTTCTGGATAATTGTTATTATCATGAAAAGTGAGTTTAAAAGGATGTTCATCGTACTTGTGTCGAGCTACAAGTGGCATTGTCAGACAGCGGATATCCAAATTAAAATTGCAACTCTTGCATCTGAATGCCTTCTTTAGAGAAACTCCACATGCATTGCACAACCCTTTATAATTGCTATAAAAGGGAAGGAGGTGTTCATGTCCTTCGCATCTGGGGATATCAGAAACTAATACACATCGAAGGCAGAAACTTTGCTTGCATTTATCACAGGTGTAGGCAAAACCACTGGTTTCATACTTACAAAGTCGACATCGAAAAATGCAGTCTGAAGTAAGTGGATGAAGCTTTGGGTGAAAGTCAAGCCAAATATGTTTCTTCCGAGGTAATTCAGCACAACATTTATGAAGACAAAAATCACATTGAGAACAGTTGTAACAAGAAGTAAAGATGGGTAGCACACAACCATCACAATATTTGTCATACTTGATGTCATTGCTTAAAAATAAGTTGTGCTGATGACTAAAATGTTCTATCTCGGTTGCTAGCACATTTTCTCCATCTTTGGTCTCCTTAATAATAGAATATGGCAGCAATGCTGAATTTTCTTCAAGATTCTCGTCTGTTGCTCCAAACTCGTCATGTCTATACCAGTTATAAGATTCTATTGCACAATTCACATGGACAATATAATTGCAATAAGAACAACAGTAGCCTCCATGCTCTGAATTCACCTCCTCTATGTGGCAAATTCTGCATTCCCATGATTCAAACTCATATCGCCCAAGGAAGTAGGTGTGGAAAATTGGGTGCTCAGGATGCGTTGGGTGTTTGAGCGAGCTTGGCAATGAAATGCAATCCTTATGGACTATAAGGCCACATGTAGAACAAATGTAGGATACATATTTTCCCGGCATGCCACATGCATCACAAGTGAATGAGACATGTCTCGGAAACAGGATGAATGGGTGTTGATGACTTTTATTTTCAATATTTGGCGGTGGTGGTGATGCACACTCAATGTGAAGAGCAAACTTGCAAACTGAACAACAGTAAAAAATTTGTGGATGTTTGGTTTTTTGGCATATCTGGCATGGGAGATCAGCATCTTCTTTAAACTGAAGAAAAAGAGGATGTTTACGGTGAGTAGGAATATTAATTTTAGTAGACATTTGCTTTGCAGCACATTCTATATGAAGAACAAACTCGCAAGGTGAACAATAATAAACAATTCCCCGTCGTTGGGTTTTTTGGCATATCTTGCAAGAGAGTCTTGGACGGTTAAACTGTAAAATGAGAGGATGTTGATGGTGCAAAAGGTAATTGACTTCTGTAGGTAGATCGACACATTTTTCATGAAGGTAAAATCCACAATCAGGAGAAAAGTATACAGAATCTAGTAATGGCTTCCAACAGGCAAAGCACTTAGCTTTTTTGAGTTTATGAGTTTGATTTTCCGTAGAGATCAAGGGATATATACGGGCAATATGTTGAAAATCTTCAATTCTTTTCTCACCAATGTTATATGAAAACAAAGCACATTTGATATGAAGGTCTAATGTGCAACAGCAATGATAAACAAAATTCTCACATGTTTGGCTGCAGAAGTCGCATGGACATCCTCCCTCGTATGGTTGCCTTTCTAGAAGATTAAGGCTGTGATTGCGATGGAACGGGTGATTCATCTTAGAGGGTGCCTCAGCACACTGCTTGTCAAGGTAAAACCCGCACTCTATACAACTGAAGCTTGGACCTGACACCATCTCCCCACATCCTGAGCAATAAACCTTCTCACCTTCGTGGCTTCGCTCTTCAATGAGAACCAATGGATGTTGATGGCTAAAATGCTGAAGCTCCATCTCTACTTTCTTTTTGTTTCTATGTAAGTTTGTGGATTAAGTAGCAAGAAAATGGGTTAATGGAAGCTGAGCCTATGGTTTAAATATTTATATTGTTCCAGAAGACGAGAATGATAAATTGTTTTTACGAAAGGAATTTTTACCCTGTTTTCTTTTCTTTGTCTCTCTCTTTTTTCTTTAAAATGTCAATCTAATTCTAAATGGGAGAGATTTATTCACTTTCAAATCTCTATCAAGGTTTATCTTCAAAGTCATCGAGTTCTTTCTTTCTAATGAAGTTACCACTGTGTTTTTCAATGTGCCTAAATTAAAATTAATTATAAACATGCGCTTAATAATTAAGATATTAACATTTTTAAGTGCCAAAATTAAAAAGTATGAGTTGGAACAAAAAGTTGCAATGTTAATATCTCCAATTTCAAAATTTTCTTGGTTAATGTATGGAAATGAAAATGATTATTTTTAAAAATATATTTCAAAGGACCAAATCAAGAAGTTATTCACAACATCTATACTCCATATATATAGAGTTTATATATAGAATGGGAAACAACACAGACAATATTTTTTGTTCTAAAAATATTGACAAATTTCACACTTATTTAATCAAGATAAAAGAGTCTGGATAGATCATCACCTTGGAGTGGACAAATAAAAGGAAATTAAATTGGAAAGAAAAAAGGAGAAGTAAAGAATAGGAAAAGTAAAAGAAGAAGAAGAAAAGAATTTTAAATTTCTTGTGCTTGAACCATTTAGATCAACAAGCAGTAGCGTGTTAACTTATCTTCCGTAAGTATGACTCTTTCTTCTTTATGCCCTTCTTGTGAGTAAAGGAATGGTAAAGACGTGGAAGGAAAATTTCAGTAAAAATAAAATACGAGAGAATAACTTTTTATTTTTATTTTATTTTTTACTTTTCAAGATTAGCCTTAAGATGCCTTAACTTTCCCCACTTCTAAGTTATGCCATTCTTTTGGTATTTATAAATTTTCTAAACTAAGAAATAAAGAGGTAAAAGAGGTTACTCTTTTTTAATCTTTTATTAAGCATCTCAAGATTTATCAATCTTAAAGATACTCTATTAATAAAAAATTCTGATTTCATACTTTACATTTTAGTGAAAATTATAGACCATAAATAATTCTTTACTTTCTCTTTATTCTTAACAAGATTGGTATGAAATGAGAAAAAGTCGTATTCTTAAAATCGTGGAAGGATGATTCCTAGGAGACGATTATTACACGATACCATTGATAGTTGATGAAAATGGTTGAATTATGCATTTTGAGTTATATTATTACATTATTTTGTTTAAGGTACAGCATCCAAATAAATACTCAAATTTAACTCAAAAATGTAAATAAGACCTTTATCTTTTATTACATAAAATTAAAGTATCGACACTTTATTTCAATGTAATTGTACTCATTAAATCTTAAAAATGGGTGAATAATGTTCAATTCACAAATTGTTAAAACAGTATTTTCACAAATATTTGTAATTCAGTTTATCCAAATAAATTTATAGAAGAATTTTTTACAAATTAATTTTGGTATAAATTTTTTACTTGGGTGAACTTTTTTAAAAAAACAGACATATGAATTTTTTATGAACACATAACATTTATGGTAAGATGAATTTTTTTTCATTATTAAAGTATAAAATTTTTTTTCATTATTAAAGTATAAAATGTTCATAAAAAATCACCTAATCGTTGATCAAAGTTATACTTTTAATTTCAATAAAATTTAGTTTTTGATAATAATCTTATATATTATACAAATATATAAAAGCCAAAGCTATTGGACTAATAAATTAATTTTAAATTTTTTATAAATAATCTTATTCTAATAATTACTTAATTTTAAAATATATGAAATTTAAAAAAAATTATATTTTAATCATATTATCTTCATTTAAATCAAATAAAATTTATCTCAGAATTTGAATTTTCTGTTATAACTTATTATGTTATTTTTAAATTAAAAAAATATCCATATATTTTGATTGGCACTACCTTAATGTTTTAAATCTTTTATCAAAAAATTAAAATGGAATATTTAAGCTATATATTTTAGTATCGAACTAAACTTTCATGTCTTTTTTCAATTTTCATTTCATTGCTTCTCAAGATTTATTTATTCAATCATTTATTTATTTATTTGTTAAATAATATTTTTTGGTAAAAAAATCCTTATGTATTATCTAATAATTTGAAACATGTATTATCTTAAATATTGTATTTAATTATTTTAAATTAATTTGAATTTCAAAAATTTAAATAATTATTTATTTTTATTTTTATTTACACTTTTATTTACTTTTAATGTTTGAGACTACTATAAATAATTTTTTTGAAAACCCTAAAAGATAAAGTTTTCAAGACTAATTAATTTTGCAAGATTAATTTGGAATCATTAAAATTCAAATTTTAAAAATAAATCAATTTAAAATATGCAACATTAACCAATAATTTATTAATGATTAATGAAGTAAAAATTATTTTCATTAAAATTATAGCTATTTAAATATATTAAGATTTGTGATATTCAATTTTCTATAATTTTTTAATTAGTATTTAAATTTGAATTATTTTTTAATTTGTGTATTTTGTATATGCATCAAGTTTTTTAATACATTATTTAACATGTATTTCAAAATATTTTTTTAAATTCTATTTTACTTTTTTAAATTATTATAATTAAAATCATCACTATTCATCGCATGAGCTTAAATCTAGTTAAATCTTAAAAATGAGTGACTAATGTTCAATTCACAAATTTTTAAAGTAGTATTTTCTCAAATATTTGTAATTTAGTTTATCCAAATAAATTTATATAAGAATTTTTACAAATTGAAACATTCAACTAAAAGAATTTAACAAAAAATTGAATATTTTATATTTTCAAAGTTCAAACTACAATAAAGTAAAAGCTCAAAATCTTAATTTCATGTAATAAAATATCAAAAACTTATTTTTATTTTTGAGTAAAGTTCGAAAGCTTATTTGAATATTATCCTTTATGTTTTATTAATGACAAATTGTCTTGTCCCAAATCGTAAAATTTAGAACTAACATTTTCTATTTCACTCAATCGGTTGGGCAGTGAGAGCATTGTATACTAGTACTGTTGTACACAGGGATATTCACCAATGTTCATTTCCTGTGTATTTCGCAAGTATGACCTAATACAGTTATGTGGGCCCTGCATGCTCTACAGTGCTCAGATGGACGTGAAACCAGACATATATTATTTGGGGAGTCCAATGAGCCTACGATAAGAATTCAAAACCCTAAATCCTTTATTTAAATCATTTTTGAGAAGCGTGGTAACAAATTAGAAAATGACGATTAAAGACATAGCTTTGTGGCATTTTTGTAAATTGTGGTCAGACTAAATGGAATTTTAATCTACTAATCTAAGTATGATTTTCTACATGGAAATAAGTTCTAGGCTATGTCAATAGATAGATCAAATTGGTGGTTAAATAAAAAATTTACGCAATTTACCTAATAAGGGTAATTTCATAATTTCACCTTTACGATAGATCGAACTCCAATGAAACCACCTTTATTCATTAAAATATGTTTAATATGAATTTTTGGAGTTTAATTGGATAATTATAAAAATTACGAAAACTTAATGGCATTTTTGTCCAAAAATCTCATAACCAAGGCATTTTGGTAATTTTGCCCCAACCTAGAGACTTCTAAATTTTACTCCTCTACTAGCAGGCCACTATTCCCCCATCTCCTTCCTTCATTCACGTGGCCACCATAACCAAAGATGTCATACCTCGAGAATACGAGACATTTTCAATAACGAAATAGCAGAAGAACGGATTTTAGGGGTAACTTTTTCCTTTTACTTTAACTACGGTTTGTGTAGCGAGTAATCTCACTATTTCAATTTTGATTCACTATTCACCCGATCACGGTTCAAGGTTAATTTGCTTAAGTCCCAGTTTATTTCATAACTTAAAATTACTCAAGACTAAATTTCGACAGCATTTCCGCTGAACTATGGAAAACTCCCTGCAACATAATTCAACAACAAAACAAAATACTATCCATTTTCCGATATCTTTGGCCCTAAATGGCCTATCACACTCTCATACATTCCAATAGAATATTCTAGAAAGTTTCATAATTTTCTGATAACCTGAAGGTCATTAAAAATTTCTTGTTAAAAATTTCTCAACCAAAACTTTTTATGTACTTGACACTATTCACATCAACAATAAACTAACACTCGTTTACATCCCATTTTAACCTGATTTTTTTTTGAAAATAATCACATATTCATACTTATCACATCTCACCCTACATTACTATACAAAATCATCCAATTCCAAGTAAATATGAATAGTAAACATATATACCGAGCTATGAACTGAGGTTTGACGTCTAGCTTGAAACGTCAAAGTGAAGAATGGCTCTTATCAAACATTGCTATCTCAGCTTAACCTGTGGATGAGAATGAAGGGGTGAGCTTTTGGAGAAAGCTCAGTAAGCCACTACACAAGTGCAGAGATAGTAACAAACAGGATATAGTACCATTAATGCATGCAACACGTGTTTCGTATAAAATCGCATATTAATAACTCATTTAAACTTTAGATATCATGTAACTCAATATCACAATGCCTTTATGATAAAACCGATGTCATGCACATAAAATGATGCAAAGTCGGTTTTGTCAAACCATGCAGTTATCATAAAAGCAATGCTTCGTAAAGTTCAATCACATATCATGTAATCTCATATGCCATGTTCATAAAACATTTCTCGTTAGGCAAACCCTATAATTCAACTAATAAAGTCTTAACCTACTGTAGCTATCAACAAGCAGTCCTCGTTACCCCGGAACTAAGGTGTTACCTATGGCTATAGATCCACATCATCTCCAATCCTAGTAATCAGCCAGAATTGGAACCTATCAACGACAATGTCGGACAAGCCTCATATTGCCCATATAAGAGTATCAACTACTCGGGCATGTTCCATAGTGCTCTATTAGTCTCATAGTACAATGGGATGCCGTAAAAGTCTGTAAACTAGAAATCATCTCATTTTTTGAAGTCTTACATCAATAAGATGTACAAGCAATGCATGCTAAATCCAAAAACTCATATGAATATGCTATAAAGTCATATCATTCACATACTACAAAACATGATGTAAATAAGATGTAAAACCTTTCATACGTTTCGTATAAACTTTGTGTAAGCTTAACTCTCATAAAACCAATTATGCATAAAGATGCAGTAGCATGATGCAGACATAGAGATCTACATCCAACTTTTAATAATTTTTCAAAATTTTTGCAATAAGACGAGGTTAAGATATGTCATTACCCAACCTGCAAAGGAAAAACAATTTGTATTCCCAACAAGCAACACATCTCCAAATCAATTCCTTTACTTCATAAACCTTTCATCTATTCTATAAATCATTACTTGTAGCTTATGTAGGGCACTTACCCCGTAAGCTACTACTCGTAGCTTGCATAATAAACTTACTGAAAGCAAAGATTAGGCTCGCTCATTCAAGCTTAGAAATCTGTGTACTGTACACCACCAAATTGCGTCGTTAACACTACAAGCATATATAGATAATGTCATTTACCACATTACAAATAGCCATTTAACACTAACTAATTGTTACTCTTTCTTAGCTGCACTTTAGCTGTATTGTGATAAAAGTCACTATACGATCTTTTTGATCGTTTCAACTGCACCATTCCAATTAATACTCATCTACTTCTCATTTACCAGTGTCATTTCACCTTAAAGGTGAATTTACTACATTGCCCTTCCTTAGGCCTAATGTTTATCTTTCCATATACAAGTCCAAATTTCACTTTAAAGCTTCATTACATTTAACTCATGTTCATTAACATGAATTGCCCTATCAATAACAAAAGCACCTTATCAATAACAAAAGCACCCTTGTCTCCTTACACTTTCCTTATGGAAACCAATTGTCCAAGACTTAAAACACTTATTTAGGGTCAGTTTTACACCATTATAACACTAGAAATAGGCCTAGAAAATCAGAAATGCAACCTATATCCAATTTAGAAAGAATAGAAAATTTCCAGCACTACTTACCCTGTACAGCAGAAAATGCCAGAACAGATTTCCCTTATCAAACGTGGTCCACTTGAGTTGATTTTTGGGCATGTGGTAGAGAAGAGGTAGGGATTCAATTGATCCTTCTTGGCCATTTCAAGAAAAGGTCATCTTCCTGATCGTTTCTGCCCTACAAAGTGATTCTCTCAATCTCATCAAAATAGGGCAGCTTGACATATCTGACTTCCAGCAACCTTTTAACCAGCCAAACGAACTCCGTTTGAGATGTATTTTGGATATGTTTTAGAGGAGAGAATTTGGAACAACTTTTATGAAGGGAGGAAAGGCTAAAATGGACTGGAAGTAGGACGAAAATTGGCAACAAAATCTGCTTACACAGTAACTTATGGGTTTCCTCTTTTCTTCCAATCTCACGCTTCTTCTCTTTTGTTTCGGCTTTCAAGGCTGAAATTGTGGATGAAATATGAGTGGCCGGTCAGCTAATAAGGAAAAGGAAACAAAAAAAAAAATGAATAATGTTTTGAAGCTAATCTCATAAGCTTGAGGAATAAAATATATTATTTTATTCCTTTTTTCTCACTTTTCCTTGGTTTTCTTTCTTTTCTTTATTTTTCTATTTTCTCATTGGTGGATTTTGGCTTGGTAGGTGTTAAATTAATTCCACACATGTCCTATTGATATAGGATAAAATAAATATTTTGCTTGGCCATGATAATGCTTTATAGGATTTATGACCCAATTTAGCCATTTTCGGTCTTTTTCTTTAAAATTACGAATTAAGCTCAAATCGTTGTAAAAGCTTTAACTTGACTTACCTGAGACCATAGATCACCAACATATGATGATTCAGATGTCCCTGGCTAGGTGCGCACTCCCGTGGGGCCCACCAGCTTGCCCGTACAAAAATTCAAACTGTAGTCACCAGAAATCGAAATTTTTTGATTAAGCTTCTTTTTCACAATTTACTTAATTCATATTATTCGTATACTTATAAAATTGTGATTTTTACAAAAGAAAAGAAAGAAAAGAAAAGCTTGAAAAACATAGTCAAAATCACCTTTTTTCACCAAATCATCTTCTACAAACTTGTCCTCCTCATCATCCTCTCTTCACCCATACCAATATCTCATTGAAAAAGGGACAAAATCAAGAGAAAAGGAAGCTTGAAGAATATGGCCAAGGTGATGTTTCACTATGCTTTTGGTTTCTTTAAATCTAAATGTTAGAAAAAGGTAGATTTAAGCTTCCTAAGCATGAATTAAGCCTTGGTTTTGATTGAATCTCACTAATTCCTTCCCTAGGGTTTTCAGCCATTGTTGAATCTTCATGCTTTCATGTAGTTTCATGCATGTAAATGGTGCCAAAATGATGAGTGAGCATAAATAAGTATGAAACTATGCTTACAATGTTGAAAATCCATTAAGTGTGCTACCATGTATATTTGGCAATGGCAAGGGTTGATAAGTTTAAGATGCCATGTGAGTGTAGAAATTATGAGGAGTCTATCGGTACAATCGGAATTAAAATTAGATTTAAATTGGTGAAGTTGTGCTTTAATATCAATAGAATTTTTATTGGTTTAATATTTTTTATAGACAATGTGGCTGTAATTACTGAAGAAAAATAGTTTAAAAATTAAAGTGAGATGAATTAACAATGTTGGTGAAATGTTTTGCAACCTGAGAGAAGTAATTTACGTGTGGTGCTATCGGATAAGTAGCTAACGTTAGACAGGTAAGGGATAAGTATGTGAGATATAGGGATACTGAGAATGCATGATTTACCTCAAATAAATTTTATGAAGTGATTTGGAAATTTATTGCTTTGAAATTGGTGAAATTGTGGATACTGGCTGGTTTTATAAACTGTGTTTTTAATGTAGGAAGGCTATGTTAGATTCAGCCGTTATTCTGCCGAAATTTATAGAAATTCTAAGATATAAATTCTAATATTTTTGAATAATAGAAATAAATAAAATTCTAAGTGATTCTCATGAAATTTAGTGAAATTGCATTATTTTATTATTTATCGAAAAACAATATTTAAATATTTGGGTTAATGAATTTTAATTACTGAAGGTACCATCATATGTTTATTATTGTTCTACAGATGAATAGAACATTTTAGAAAATAATATTGAAGCATGAATATTTTATGAATTTTTATTCATAAACTGAATATATTTTCATAATAATTATTTATGGACTGATTGAAGATATTATCAATGAAAGTAGCTTCATAAATGATGTTTCTACTAGATACCTACTGCTTTGAGATTGTTATGCCACAAATCATGGTCACATGTCACGTGTCACTGTTACTGTACTCTTACTGATAGATATTGATCCTATTATCAGCATCCCAGATGTCACCTGATCAGTGCACATTGTGGACCCCATAGATTATGGCCATATATCTCACGTGTTATTATTTTTCCCTTTTTGGGATATTATTATAGCATGATATATCTTGGGTGTTGCCTAGTCTCCACTACTGTTACTGTTTATTATACTGTTTTACTGAACTATTGGCTTGTACTAAATTGCTTACTGATATTGAGTTTTTACTTGCTAATTACTAAACTGTTTATTGTACTGTGTTTACCGATGAGGGTTGAATATTATTCTTGAGAAGAAATATTTATTAAATGATTTTGTTATATGATTTCAATAGAATTTCATATTGTTTTGATATCAAGTTCAACTGATTATTCCTTATAGTCGCTTTTAGAAGCTGGAACATGATGGGTATTCTAAAATACCTCCCATACTCTATCCGATTTGCTAGCCGACTATAGTATCCTTCTCGTATTGTGCCTTAGTGAACTATTAGGGAATAAATATTTTTAGCATATAAATTTCATAGTATCAGTCTTTACATGCGATTCTCTTACTGAGCACGTTAGCTCACCCATTATTTTTTGTAACGACCCTTATACCAAAAATACAAAACAAATTTTTTTTCCTTTTTCACTTACTTGGTTGGGTTGTATGTAGTGTCACTAATCAATTCTTAAGCTAATTTTATATTAGCTAAGTCAATATCCTTTAATTACCTTATGTCCCAGTCAAATTCTCTCACTAAGTGTCACATCCCGTTACCGTATTTTTCACCTTATTTTACACGATTCCTTCGGTTGGGCTGTCTGTGATACTTCACTTTTACTAACTGTTAAACAAATGTACAGTACATTGTTTATATTATACACATCCCCTATCTTAATTAATCAGATAAGTAGTACTGCAGATATGTCTAAATACAGAAAATAAATAATCGTACCTCATATAAATCAGTCGATCTGTCACATTGTCCTTTGTGTACAGCCGTAATTCACAATCAATTGATCTCACAATCATTAAAACCTGAAATGTTTAAAATTAAGGGGTGAGCAAACCACGGCTCAGTAAGAGAGTTATATGTCACACTTGATATTCAGCTATCTATATGCTGAAAATATTTTTTTTTTCTTCACTTTCTTTAAAATCTTCCTAGCTGGCTCTAGGCACACATGTAGGAAGGATACTACAGTCGGCTAGGGATCCAGATAGAATAAGGTAGGTATTTTAGAATACCATACTTGTCCCGGAACCTAGAAGCAACTGTAGAGAATATCAATTTTGTTGTTTCAAAACGATATAATTTTCGTTTTTCCACAGAGTAAACCACTTGTTCCTTTCCACTTCGGTATACTTTAAAACCCTTGACAGTTCAGTAATAAAAACAGTGGTTTACTTCTCTTCTCTTCTCTTCAGTACAGTAAAAACAGTACAGTACAGTGATTTGCAAATATCAAATCATTGGATAATTACTTCTTCGATTTTCTTTATCTTAGAAATAATTCTTATGTTACTCTTTTAGAATAAACATTTATTTCTCTTTTCAAATCAATAACCGTATCGTACTAAAGCCTCATAAGAAATGCATTTAAAATAGTCATAGTATCGATATATGCAGAAAACAAATGCCATAATAATGCATTTCATACTTTAAATCATTGTATGAATTCTTTAATGCATATATCTAAAATTCATACTTGTTTCAAACATGCATCATACTTTCGAAACTTAACATCATAATTAATAAAACTTTTCATACAATTCATGGAGACTAGGCAAAATCATATAGCAAGTATGCGGTCATGACACTTACTTCTTCCTCCGAAGAGGGAACGGAATACCTATGGCCATGGTATGGGCTGTAGACCTGATCAGAGTCGTACAGCGAACATGCACCACGAAGGACCAACATACCCACAAAGGATGAAAACATACACAATGTGGGCGAGAACATGCACGACGTGGGCTAAACATATGCCACAAGGGACGGAAACATGCACAATGTGGCAAGCATGACAGGCAATAACATAAACTATAGGAAAGCCTTAGTCTCAAAACTTACTTACATACCATCGATATAAAATAGTAAGGACCGGACGTGCCAGGGTCTAAGTTAGCCTGGGGTTTGCCACTCCGATACTTTTTTCGGAAAACATATACTTAAATCATACAACTGATATAAAATAGTAAGGACCGGGCGTGCCAGGGTCTAAGTTAGCCTGGGGTGTGCCACTCCGATACCTTTTTCGGAAAACATACTTATAGCATTATTGAAAAATATACATAGAAATCATAAATTCGTTTAGCTAATTATCAAAAGACTATGGAATTTAATTTCAGAACGAAATTCATGCTTCAAACATTTCTTTATAAATTGCGATGAAGACAGTTTGAAAAATCATCACTGAACATGTAAAAGGTTAAAACTATCTTTTTTCACCATAAAACATATATGCACGTTTTTCCATGCATTAAATTGAAAACATGATTTTATAATTATCGGAATTCAAATAAATTATTTTTATACTTTATGAAAATAAAATATTTATTTTCTAACTTTAAATTCTCATCTCAATGTTTTCTTTTAAAAACAAGTGTAGGGACCTTTAGTCTCGAAATCATAATTATTCATCCTTTCTTAACCTTTATGGAATATTCATAATTAATTATTTCCATAATTAAACCACAAAGGTTTTCTGTAAAATCAAGTGAATATTTAAGAATATTTGTAAAAATATTCACTTCAGTCTCTTTTTCATTTTCATTTCGTTTCACGTGAAATATCACCTATCAGAATAAATTTAGGTGATTTCCTTTTTTCACCATTTTCAAAACATGAATATTTTAAAATTAATTATCAATATATTCATGTTTTATGAAAACTAATCGATTTCTCGATTTTCATGTTAGAAATCGTTTCACGTGAAATAAAATCTTTTATTTTGGTTTTCGGTGATTTTCGGTAAATTTCAGTAATTTTTTCGATAATTTTTCGGCATTATAACGGCTACCGATTTGGTTAGCCTCCTGCACGAAAATACAGTTTATATTTTCAACCGGTGTTTCATCACAATTTCATCCGATAAACCATCACACTATAAAACCGATAGTTATCAATAGCATTTATAAAATTAAATGCAATTTAAAAACATGGCCGAATATCCTTACAGGCGGCACATGTCTCCCTTACCTGTTTCGGGTTGGCGACTGCCTCTTACCGGTCGCGCCCGTACTCCATCTGTTCCGATTCCTCATCTCGATCATCGAGAGAATTTTTCTGGAATTTAAATTCTAAAATTTAGAATTTTTCTAAAATTATTTAAATAAATAAATTATTTAAATAATTTAGTACTTTTCGGGATTTCTTACCGATTCCCGTATTTCTCGAGATTTCCCGTAATCTCCGAATTCTCGAGAATTTTCTAAATTCCCGGAATTCCCTTTTTCTCTCTCCTCTTTCTTCCTTTTCTTCTTTTTCTCTTTTCTTTTCTTTTTCTTTTTCCTTTTTCTTTTCTTTTTTTTTTTTCTTTTTCTTTTTCTTTTTTCTTTTTCTTTTTTTCCTTGGTCTGACCGGTTCAGACCAGTCAGACCGGTCAACCTTCCTCCACTGCCGGTTCTCCTCCGGCGGCTGATTCTCCGGCGGTTCGGTGGCTCAGCAGCTGGCCGGCGTTGAGACGAAGCTGTCGGTGGCCTCAGCTCAGCCTGGATCAGCGGCACGGCGGCGGATCTACTCGGTTTACCTTCGGTCACTTCTCCTCCTCCGTCGGCCTTCCTCCGCCGTCGTTGGCCTCACCGGTGGCCTCCATCCCATTCCTCTCCTTCCACCGATGCTTCGGTTGTAGTGGCGGCGGCCAATTCCGCCGGCAACCGCCAGATCTAGTTTCGTTTTCTTCCTCGATTTTCCGTCGTTTCGCGTCGATTCCTTCTCCGTTTCGCTTCGCCGGCGTTTCCTCCGGCTTCCTCTTGCTTTGCCGGCGACGACTTTCTCTTCTCCTCTCTCCCTTTCCTTCTCCGGCGGCCGCTGACGGGGGCGATCTCGCCTGGGGAAGGCAGAATCGGGGTCTTCCCGATTCTGTTTCTCTTTTCTTTTTAGTTCCCTTTCTAAATTAAGTATATACTACATTATATACTATATATCATATATTATACATATAATATTTATCATATATTATACATATAATATTATTTCATGTATAATATAATACAATATAAATATATATATTATATAAATTATATATATTGTACATTACAAAAATATATATCTAGTATATATATATGTATATTTATATACTTAAAATTAAATAACATTTATATAAATATTTATATAAATGTCATAATTCCATATATATTGTATTTACAATATATATACATTTAAACTTTAATGTAATTTAATATTTATATTTTCTCAAATATGTATATACTTACATATACATAAAATATCATACTTGAATACATATGTATTATTTAAATTTATCAAATAGTATATATATATTCTTATATATACCAATGTACCTTTAATATATACTATATACCATACAGTATTTAAACACATATGTATTTATATCAAAATACATTTATATAATTTGTAATTATATAACCATATTTTATTCTCATTTCTCATTTTCTTAT
This sequence comes from Heritiera fomes, assembly GCA_032173925.1. Classification (NCBI taxonomy): domain Eukaryota; kingdom Viridiplantae; phylum Streptophyta; class Magnoliopsida; order Malvales; family Malvaceae; genus Heritiera; species Heritiera fomes. The sequence continues at coordinate 8,551,595 of JAPDPM010000002.1, read as the reverse complement.
TTAATTTGGATTTCCATTTATCCAAATTAAATTTCCCTATTCTTTATTTAATTTCCTTCACTTAAATTTCCAAATTTTATCACTTCCTCCATTCTCGGAATTTCCACAATATTCCGATTCTCACAATTTTATTTATTTACTTTAATTTATTTATTTCCTCTTATCTATTTTCTTTAATATTAATTTCTAATATTAATAATTTCCAATAAATGGAAAATTTGCGGTTATCACATTCTCCCCACCTTAAGAAATTCGGTCCTCCGAATTTGGCTTAATTCAGAAGGTGGTATATGCCGTATACTTACGACTTTTAACCTCTAGGTCATCCTCCAAGTAATACTGCCAGTACACTTTCAACATCAAGAATACTTTAGACCACTACATGCTGTATTTCATCATATATGTCTATACTCCCGTAAGTTCATTAATTAAATCGGGAGTTTTCATTTCCACTCTTTTCACATAAGAGTCCATGCACAGTATTTTTCATATCGTAGCTGATCCATGCTGTTCATCCTCCATTTTTCTCACTTAGTGCCAAGTCGATATAGTTTAAAACTATCAATTACACATGTCAATCAGTTGTATGTAAGTGTCCCAGTAGCTTTCACATCTCATGCACACGCTCTCTCAATATCATGGAGCGTTTACATCTTACGCTCATATATGTATATATATCAATATGGAGCGGTGCTATCAATACACTTGGGATCTCAAAGCCTTTTGCTATTTCTCATTAAGCATATGACAACTCAGAGACTCCCATCACATGTAAGGCTCACTGGAACTGTACATACACATTCACACCGTTTAACACTAATACTTCGACTACAGCACTAGAGAATCTAAGAGTCTGATAATGGAAAGTGATTCTATTTAGATCATCAGTCTTTAATCACTTCCATATCATCATTTCTCTTTTGGACTCTTTATTGCTCACAATATTCATTTTCACTTTTATCAAAACGACATTTCACTTGCAAACTTTATTATGGATTATCTCTTACAATTACTAATCATGAGACAATCATATTCTCTTCATGTAGTATAGTCTTTAAATCTCTTTTCATAATCTAGATTCCAAAATTGAATCCTCAATTTATACATTTAATCACCACATCATCTATATACTTCTACCGTTTCTATCATGTTACGATGGTTATATGTATAATCATTTTTCATTTACATATTGGCAGTAAACATATCAATTATCTTACTCCTTGGAGTATCATTAATTTCATTTATCAAATCTGACTTAATTTTACATCTCGACACAGTTATGTGATAACCAATACAAATCACTTTCAGTCTTACCTTCGGGAACTATTTCATATTGATGTTCCCTTCTCATCATATAACTTATTTCCTTATTCCACTTTCATGTTTGGTTTTCATATTCCCACTTTTATCTCTTCATATATATATATATATATTATATATTCATCCTTTTTGTCGATTTTCTCGATTGGTATGGTACTATACTGCTAAGATCTTTTAAAATCTTGCATTCCATCATTTCTTTACACTTATCCTTTTACCGACTTTAACTTCTTTCTTTAATTACATCACATTAGTAGAGCAGCTAGTCTCATCACTCTTTTATAAACTGGCAGTAGTATCTAGCTAGACTCATTACTTTCGTATATCAATTATTACCTCTCTATCATAGACAGATTCACTGTCATTTTGTCATTTCGAGATTATATATCTCAGAAAGAGATACTGTCTAGCCAAACATCTTAGTTGCCAATCTTAACATAATTCCATAGTCTTTAAGAGTTTAAGGGTTATACCACAATGCTGCTCATTTTCCATTTGTACTTTAGGCTCTATTAGCATTTCATCAATTTACTCATGTATGAATGCCTCATTCTTTAGGTTTATATACCTCACAAGGTAAATCATTAACCTTGTAACCTCAATAGGAACTCGTAAAATTCACTCCGAGTTTCTAATTATAATCTTACAGACATCAATCTCCAATCTTTTATCTAAGGACGCTTTATACCAAGACAGGTCTTATAAACTCCTCATGCATATCGAATCAGATCCATAAGACATCTATTCCATAATGTAGATGAATATTTGTTCTTCAAAAGAACTTTATTAATGATAGGAATTTAATACATCCTTTTTATTCATCTAATTTTCAATATCATCTGTGCTTCTCTTTTATCCCAGCTTTCTTATTAATTCAGACATTTCATCCTCATGCCATTAATAATTCCATTATTATCAATGGATTCAAGATTAACTTGATTTCATCACTATTCAGAGCTTTGCCCAACATAGGGGCAATTTCGTCATTTCGACATTTATTTCTTTCTCCTCAGTATACTTTTGAATCAAGGATCTTAATATCTATGTGCTGATAGTACCTCTTCTCGTACTAATATCAGCGATTTGAGATCTTATTCGATTTCGACAGAGAATTCCACTAAAATCTATAATTGAATTATTTTGTATGTAATGTAGCTTTACATCATCAATTTCTCTGTCAAATCACTCAAATCAAACTTCTGTTGGTTTATTTTAACTCCCTGTAAAATTTCAGAGGTAGGGGTATTTTGGTCATTTTTGGCCAAAAATTTTCTCTCTCTTCAAATTACCCTCAATCGGTGATCTTAAAGTCTATTTAATGATGATATGTCATTCCCCTCCTTATATCATCACTTTCAGGTCTCAGTTCGGTTCGGACCGTAAAGTACTGGTGGGGCCCTCACCGAGTCCTTTCGATTCCTTACCGAACAGGCCTTCAAATAAATTTTAAGATCACAAATTTTCTGGTAATTTCTGAGCCTATTATTTCTTTAACATTCTCAATTTATACTTTCTCACTCCCTTTAAATTATTGTACTCTATTTACAATCATTTATTTTCTCTATATATTCAGACAACACAGTACTACCGGGGATGTTTAACACTTTTCTTTCCAAAAGTATTCACAGACATCAGGCCAACCATGCTCTGATACCATTAAACCTGTCACATCCCGTTACCGTATTTTTCACCTTATTTTACACGATTCCTTCGGTTGGGCTGTCTGTGATACTTCACTTTTACTAACTGTTAAACAAATGTACAGTACATTGTTTATATTATACACATCCCCTATCTTAATTAATCAGATAAGTAGTACTGCAGATATGTCTAAATACAGAAAATAAATAATCGTACCTCATATAAATCAGTCGATCTGTCACATTGTCCTTTGTGTACAGCCGTAATTCACAATCAATTGATCTCACAATCATTAAAACCTGAAATGTTTAAAATTAAGGGGTGAGCAAACCACGGCTCAGTAAGAGAGTTATATGTCACACTTGATATTCAGCTATCTATATGCTGAAAATATTTTTTTTTTCTTCACTTTCTTTAAAATCTTCCTAGCTGGCTCTAGGCACACATGTAGGAAGGATACTACAGTCGGCTAGGGATCCAGATAGAATAAGGTAGGTATTTTAGAATACCATACTTGTCCCGGAACCTAGAAGCAACTGTAGAGAATATCAATTTTGTTGTTTCAAAACGATATAATTTTCGTTTTTCCACAGAGTAAACCACTTGTTCCTTTCCACTTCGGTATACTTTAAAACCCTTGACAGTTCAGTAATAAAAACAGTGGTTTACTTCTCTTCTCTTCTCTTCAGTACAGTAAAAACAGTACAGTACAGTGATTTGCAAATATCAAATCATTGGATAATTACTTCTTCGATTTTCTTTATCTTAGAAATAATTCTTATGTTACTCTTTTAGAATAAACATTTATTTCTCTTTTCAAATCAATAACCGTATCGTACTAAAGCCTCATAAGAAATGCATTTAAAATAGTCATAGTATCGATATATGCAGAAAACAAATGCCATAATAATGCATTTCATACTTTAAATCATTGTATGAATTCTTTAATGCATATATCTAAAATTCATACTTGTTTCAAACATGCATCATACTTTCGAAACTTAACATCATAATTAATAAAACTTTTCATACAATTCATGGAGACTAGGCAAAATCATATAGCAAGTATGCGGTCATGACACTTACTTCTTCCTCCGAAGAGGGAACGGAATACCTATGGCCATGGTATGGGCTGTAGACCTGATCAGAGTCGTACAGCGAACATGCACCACGAAGGACCAACATACCCACAAAGGATGAAAACATACACAATGTGGGCGAGAACATGCACGACGTGGGCTAAACATATGCCACAAGGGACGGAAACATGCACAATGTGGCAAGCATGACAGGCAATAACATAAACTATAGGAAAGCCTTAGTCTCAAAACTTACTTACATACCATCGATATAAAATAGTAAGGACCGGACGTGCCAGGGTCTAAGTTAGCCTGGGGTTTGCCACTCCGATACTTTTTTCGGAAAACATATACTTAAATCATACAACTGATATAAAATAGTAAGGACCGGGCGTGCCAGGGTCTAAGTTAGCCTGGGGTGTGCCACTCCGATACCTTTTTCGGAAAACATACTTATAGCATTATTGAAAAATATACATAGAAATCATAAATTCGTTTAGCTAATTATCAAAAGACTATGGAATTTAATTTCAGAACGAAATTCATGCTTCAAACATTTCTTTATAAATTGCGATGAAGACAGTTTGAAAAATCATCACTGAACATGTAAAAGGTTAAAACTATCTTTTTTCACCATAAAACATATATGCACGTTTTTCCATGCATTAAATTGAAAACATGATTTTATAATTATCGGAATTCAAATAAATTATTTTTATACTTTATGAAAATAAAATATTTATTTTCTAACTTTAAATTCTCATCTCAATGTTTTCTTTTAAAAACAAGTGTAGGGACCTTTAGTCTCGAAATCATAATTATTCATCCTTTCTTAACCTTTATGGAATATTCATAATTAATTATTTCCATAATTAAACCACAAAGGTTTTCTGTAAAATCAAGTGAATATTTAAGAATATTTGTAAAAATATTCACTTCAGTCTCTTTTTCATTTTCATTTCGTTTCACGTGAAATATCACCTATCAGAATAAATTTAGGTGATTTCCTTTTTTCACCATTTTCAAAACATGAATATTTTAAAATTAATTATCAATATATTCATGTTTTATGAAAACTAATCGATTTCTCGATTTTCATGTTAGAAATCGTTTCACGTGAAATAAAATCTTTTATTTTGGTTTTCGGTGATTTTCGGTAAATTTCAGTAATTTTTTCGATAATTTTTCGGCATTATAACGGCTACCGATTTGGTTAGCCTCCTGCACGAAAATACAGTTTATATTTTCAACCGGTGTTTCATCACAATTTCATCCGATAAACCATCACACTATAAAACCGATAGTTATCAATAGCATTTATAAAATTAAATGCAATTTAAAAACATGGCCGAATATCCTTACAGGCGGCACATGTCTCCCTTACCTGTTTCGGGTTGGCGACTGCCTCTTACCGGTCGCGCCCGTACTCCATCTGTTCCGATTCCTCATCTCGATCATCGAGAGAATTTTTCTGGAATTTAAATTCTAAAATTTAGAATTTTTCTAAAATTATTTAAATAAATAAATTATTTAAATAATTTAGTACTTTTCGGGATTTCTTACCGATTCCCGTATTTCTCGAGATTTCCCGTAATCTCCGAATTCTCGAGAATTTTCTAAATTCCCGGAATTCCCTTTTTCTCTCTCCTCTTTCTTCCTTTTCTTCTTTTTCTCTTTTCTTTTCTTTTTCTTTTTCCTTTTTCTTTTCTTTTTTTTTTTTCTTTTTCTTTTTCTTTTTTCTTTTTCTTTTTTTCCTTGGTCTGACCGGTTCAGACCAGTCAGACCGGTCAACCTTCCTCCACTGCCGGTTCTCCTCCGGCGGCTGATTCTCCGGCGGTTCGGTGGCTCAGCAGCTGGCCGGCGTTGAGACGAAGCTGTCGGTGGCCTCAGCTCAGCCTGGATCAGCGGCACGGCGGCGGATCTACTCGGTTTACCTTCGGTCACTTCTCCTCCTCCGTCGGCCTTCCTCCGCCGTCGTTGGCCTCACCGGTGGCCTCCATCCCATTCCTCTCCTTCCACCGATGCTTCGGTTGTAGTGGCGGCGGCCAATTCCGCCGGCAACCGCCAGATCTAGTTTCGTTTTCTTCCTCGATTTTCCGTCGTTTCGCGTCGATTCCTTCTCCGTTTCGCTTCGCCGGCGTTTCCTCCGGCTTCCTCTTGCTTTGCCGGCGACGACTTTCTCTTCTCCTCTCTCCCTTTCCTTCTCCGGCGGCCGCTGACGGGGGCGATCTCGCCTGGGGAAGGCAGAATCGGGGTCTTCCCGATTCTGTTTCTCTTTTCTTTTTAGTTCCCTTTCTAAATTAAGTATATACTACATTATATACTATATATCATATATTATACATATAATATTTATCATATATTATACATATAATATTATTTCATGTATAATATAATACAATATAAATATATATATTATATAAATTATATATATTGTACATTACAAAAATATATATCTAGTATATATATATGTATATTTATATACTTAAAATTAAATAACATTTATATAAATATTTATATAAATGTCATAATTCCATATATATTGTATTTACAATATATATACATTTAAACTTTAATGTAATTTAATATTTATATTTTCTCAAATATGTATATACTTACATATACATAAAATATCATACTTGAATACATATGTATTATTTAAATTTATCAAATAGTATATATATATTCTTATATATACCAATGTACCTTTAATATATACTATATACCATACAGTATTTAAACACATATGTATTTATATCAAAATACATTTATATAATTTGTAATTATATAACCATATTTTATTCTCATTTCTCATTTTCTTATTTAATTTGGATTTCCATTTATCCAAATTAAATTTCCCTATTCTTTATTTAATTTCCTTCACTTAAATTTCCAAATTTTATCACTTCCTCCATTCTCGGAATTTCCACAATATTCCGATTCTCACAATTTTATTTATTTACTTTAATTTATTTATTTCCTCTTATCTATTTTCTTTAATATTAATTTCTAATATTAATAATTTCCAATAAATGGAAAATTTGCGGTTATCACACTAAGCATGCATTTATAATTTCGAATCATTCTACTTAACTAAATATATCTCTTACCCAAGTTGCATGCATTGTTATAAACCATAAATATATCATATACTTCCTTTAATTATGTAAGATCTGATTTTACCCTACTGTAGACCTTAATCTCATAAAATGGATAATAAAAAAATTAAATAAATAATGAATGTTAATTTCCAAAAGGGTGAAAAGCTCTTTTATTTGAGATGAGAACGGAGCCAATTAGGTGAAATACTCGACGGGCGAGTACCATGAGGAAACGGCTCGCCAATGGGCGAGCAAGGTAATGGTGTGATCGCCAATGGTGATGGCGAGTTGGACAATGGAGTGGGCGAATAGGTGTTTTCGCCAACGTTTGAGGTGAATCAGGATAAGGATTGGCGAGTTGAGCCATACCTGGTTATGGCCCCAAAAGGGCGAGAACTTGTGATCGCCATACAGAGGGGCAATGAATAGCTTAGTTGGCGAGAAGGCAACTGCCATTCACTAAGTCTCAATGTAATTGTAAAGAAAAAAAGAGAATTTTTTTTAATTGCCAAGATAAAGCTGGCAACTGAATGGCTGGCGAACTGGTGTAGTGTGGCGAACAGACGAGGTGGAGACCGGGAATCAGCTTGTGTGGACAAGGAAAATGGCTTCAGAACCATTAGCAGCCAAGATTGACTTTGTGAGATATACGGTCGAGGACAATAAATGAAGGAAAGTTAAAGTCAATAAGGGAATTAGCCTTATTGGTTGAGGAAGTAAACAAAGTCTGCAGCAGAAGAAAAAGAGTGTGGAAGGAAGACTTTCTCGCCCTTTGTAAGTGCAGATTTTCTTCATGCATTAAATGCATGATAGACGTGAGGAATGATGAAAGAAACAGGATAAGAGGCAGGCGGTGGCTATTGATTGGCTGAGTATGGCTATATAAGCAGAGACAATTGAGGAAAAACGAGTTACCCAATTTCAGCTTCTTCACGAAAACCATTTCTCTGCTTCTTCCATTTCTCTGCTATGGTTGATCTAATAGGCTTCACCCTTAAGCTGGCTAAACAAGCAAAACAGCTTGCAAACCTTTCCTTCTTATTTGGTTGAGCTAAAAGAATAAGCAAAGGAGGCCAACGTGAGACAGAAAACAACCTGTTCAGGAAGTGCAATTGGTTGAGGTGAGTTTCATATTTCTGAGGTTTTCTTGATGCTCAATGATAGATTTCTATGTTTTATGCAGTAATAAACATAGATACAGTCTTGTTTTTAGTTAGATCTTTAGAGAACATGAAAACAAGGAAAATAATGAAATAAGTAACGACAATGGCGACTACAGTGATCGCCCATGTTGAAAGTTTGTAATCGCCAATGAGGCGAGTAGGAAATGATGAACTTGCCAATGTTGTTATTCATGTGGGCTAGGTCGCCCAACGGTAGTTTAGTTCATGGGTGAGCTCACAAAACCACGGTGAGTAATGGCGGGCGATATGCCACGTGGTAGCCATATGGTGAATGGCGAGCTCATCTGGGCGAACAAGTAGAGCTCTATTTGGGCGAGTAGTCATTTGATTTATTTCAATTTCGCCCAAGTAATGGAAAAATATTTATAAAGAAAATATTAATGGAATTTATATAATTTGCAGCCGATAATTGGGAATGGCTATGGGCGAACAGAGAGCAGGGCGAAGCAAGGCTTCGTTTCTAACAGGTAAGGGAGATGTGTGTGAAGTGATGCATGTCCTGTGGAGTAAATTTTATGAAAACATTAAGTTAAATGTTTTGTTTTCTGACATGCATTGTTTGAGGAAAGTTATTTTGATAATTATTTTTGATACGGGCGAGCTAAAAGCCGACCCCTATGCTGTTTTGGGCGAACTGATACAGGGCGGGCGAGCCTTTGTATTTTTATGATGGGCGAATTGGTGTTGGCGGGTGATCCAAGCCGTTTTATAATTTTATACAACTGTCTCTAGCTTTAAGGGCGGGCGAACTCGTTTTAATATGTTTGGGGCGAGCGGCCCTTTGTTTTAAATTGAAGGTGGGCGAACCGCAATCAACGATATATAGTTCTGTTTTGAAAAGCTAAGTGGCGGGCGAATACGAATTCACCGTCTTGTCGAGTTAGTCAGGGGCGAGCCGTGAAGGGCGAGCTGACCCTGGAGAACAGTTTTAAAGAGTAATTTCTTAAAGGAAAAAAAATAATAAGATGTTTTAATATTTTCAACATAGAAATATGAAACCTTTTGGGCGAGTTGATTACTGGGCGAGCCACTGAGGGCGAGCCAGTTTTGCTTTCAGATTTTAAAAGCAAGAGGGCGGGCGAACACATGTTCTCCGCATTGGGCGAGCCATATTGGGCGAGCTGACCATGGGCGAGCAGGTTTTAAAAGTTGAGATTTTAGAATGTTTTCAAGGTGTTTTGTAAATAGAAAGCCTAAACCTTTTTGGAAATTGAATCATTTTAAGAAAATGATAATATGGGTGAAATAATTCCATAAAGGTTTTTTTTATGAGATATAAAAGTGATTTTTGAGACTTTAGGCCCCTAGTTTCATGCATTATTATGAGTATGAGGCTGATGGACCCGCCAAGTCATTAGCAGATCTCGAGGTCACTTGGCAAGTGGACCCGAGGACCACCTATAGATTATAGCCATAGATCTACTGTATCCCTATTGGGATGATTATGCCGTTCTCGCAAGGGGGAGGGGGAACGATGATAGCATGATTTATTTATAGGATGATGCCTAGTCTCAACTTGTTGATTTCTGTTTACTAAGAGGATTTGTTAAATCCTAATTACTGTTTACTACATTTTAAAGTAAACTAATTAGCCAGTGATTTGAATGCTGTTTTGAGAGTGTTGTTTACTATATATCCACTATTTTCCTATTTGATTTAATGGTATATAGTTTAGTTTTATAAAGCAGCATATGTTTCCTTTACTGAGCGTATGAATCGCTCACCCCTTTGTTTTAACTCCACAGATAAGAAGTACACGGAGTTGAGAGAATTAGCTCTCAGATGGGTATAGCTATGTTTAAAGCACTGAGACATGGCACGTTAAATGTGACAGGTACAGTCTCTTCTCTTTTACATTTCAGACATATGTATACAGTACTACCTTAGTGAAATAAAGGTTAATAGGTGATGTCAGATTAAAGGAATAATGAAAAGAAATTTCATATTCCATAATTAATAGATAAATGTTTATCATTTATTACTGTTACTGTTGAATGTTAATGGCATCGCAGACAGTCCAACCAGTAAAGTTGTATGGAAATACGTGAAAAATGTGGTAACGGGATGTTACAGATTTAATGGTATCAGAGCTTGGGTTGGTTTGATGTCTGTTGATGCCTTTAGCATAGAGAGTGTTTAGAAAGGTTAACATCCCCTGTAATACTGTATAGTCTGAATGTATAGAGGAGTCGAATGACTGTGAAATGAGTTAAGTGGTGAAATATGGTGAAAGTTGACTAATTATGAGTTACAAATAGAGATAGTAATCCGGAAATTTTGCATGAGATAGACGATCTTATCATCATAATGTCAGGTCTATTCGGTAAGGTGCAGGGAGGAACTCGGTGAGGGCCCCACCAGGACTTCTCTGTCCATATCGAACTAAGATCCTGAAATGATGATATTGAGACAAAAAAGGATAATATTAGCATATAAGTTCTAAGATCACGTGTTTGGAGATTATACTGACGAGAGAGAATTAAAGCGGAATTTATGAATATACCCCTATATTGACATGTTTTCTTTCGAAGTCATAAGTGATTGAATGGATTTAAAATACAAATTGATGGTGAAATAATATGTGGTGGTGTAAAGGATGATCTTTACTATGGATCCCACTTATATATTGATAAGTAAGGTGACCCAGAGTACAAGCTATGAGAGGTCGCGAGATAGTCATTCCTGTTGTGGATTTTGGGGTCTGAATTTAAAGTGAATTGTGTAAGAAATGATGTAAACTGGTTATATATACTCCTTATGTTTTAGGAGAATGGATGTAACTTGACATTTGAGGAAGTCAAGTGTTTGAGTCTGTGGATGAGAGAGAAAACTTTGAAATGGGCGAACTCGAGCACGGTTGGAAGGACCGAGCATCGAGGTGATCGCCAAAGAGGACAGTATGGATGAGTAGCGATGTCACAGCAATCATTGTCGATGGGCCCAAAAAAGGGGATTGCCATGGCCGGTTGGGCTGGTCCGTTACGATATCCATAGAACCGGGATATTATGAGAAATACTCGATGGGCGAGAACTATATTGGGATAGCTTGCCAATGGAAGTGCAAATGTATGATCGCCAATGATGTGGGCGAGTTAGATGATGGCGAGGACTTAAATGAGTCCGCCAATATATCATGAATTACTAAAGTAGGCGAGAATCCTGATCGCCCAAAGAGTATGGTGAGTAATTTGATCAACAATATGACATGAGTCAAAGCAATGTGACGAACAGAACAAAAGCTGTAATCACCAAGGAAATGAAATGTCTCGTATTTACCAAATGATAAAATTGGCATCGAGATTTAGTTGACAAGCTTAGAGGTTGGAAAATTGAAATAGAAATTGTTGTAAGCTCTTACCAGTGAATCAGTAGAGCTTGAGAAATTACTCAAGAGATTGATGAGTAAAGAATAAAACTAGTTTGTTATAACTGGTGAAAAACGAAAATTTTATCGTTTTGAAAACAATGAGATTAATACTCTCTATAGTTGCTTCTAGGTTCCGGAACAAGTATGGCATTCTAAAATACCTATCATATTCTATCTAGATCCCTAGCCGACTGTAGTATCCTTCCTATTTGTGTGCCTAGAGCCAACTAGGATAATTTTAAAAAGAATAAACATGTATATTGATATCAGCAATATTATTGAATAAGGTATAGAAAACCTTATTGTTAAGTCAGTGACCATTGGTTTCTAATTGATATATATATATATTAGAGACGTGAGGTCTCAACTGATTAAGTGGACATTAAAATTGTCTGAATAGAAGACTTTACTAGTTAAGTGAGGTTAAAGTGTGCTTATTGGGGTATAAAATTTATGAGTTTTACCCGTATAGCACGAATGAATTGTTGAAGAGTTTGTGGAATTTGCTACCTTATTGATTTAATGCTTCATTGGGAGGAAGTAGAAGTGAATGGGTATGTATGAATAAAGTATTCGAAATGGTTACGAGATTGTAACAGTAAAGTACTATATTAAGTAGGAAAAGAATTGTGGTGATGAAATCTGAATGATAATAAATTTGAATTTCAGAAATAGATGTAAGGAAAAGTATATTCTCCAAGTAGTGACATTACATGTACTAGGAGAATAAGAGATAAAATGATAACTTGATGTAAGAGAAGTTATCGAGGGAAAAATGATTTCCTAAGACATAATCGGTGGCTAATATTAAGGTCTGCAAAAGAAAAGCAGTCCTGGATTAATCATGGAATAATCACTGTGAGGTGGTGAAGAATCCGAAAGAGCCATGATGTTATAGAAGTGATTATGGATTGAGTAACTAAATTATTTCACTTCTTCATCATCAGGTTTCGGGATGTAATAAGTGCCTTAGTCGATATATATTGGTGAAACAGAGAGGACGTATGTGAAGTTCCAGTGAGTGGGTACTTGTGATAGGGATCCCTGATTCGCCGTATGCTTTGAGAGAATAGCAAGAGGCTTTGGGATTCCAAATTTCTACTGTTAGCATCGCCTCAGATTGATATAGATATCCGAGTGCATTGTGTGGACGCTCCGGGATATATTGAGAGCGAGTGCGTTGTATTTGAGAGACTACTGGGACAATTACATACGAATAATTAAAATTATCTACATGATAGTCACCAAAATTATTATCGACTTAGCACCAAATGAGATGATAAGTGATAAATAGTATAGATAAGTTACTAACTCTCAAGGATGATAAAAGACTTGAGGGAGTGTAAATTAGTTTTGAGAAAAGACGCCCGAGATTCTTTAGGACTTTGAGAAAATTCGGGATGGGCGACCCATGAGTGGGGTGATCGCTCAACACCGGATAACATGTTGTGAGATGTAGGCGAACTAGGTGGTCGCCAACCCACTTGAGAGAATAATCCTAGAGCACAGAAGAGCGCCAAAGGGATGATTATTGATGGCCTAAAGAGACGGGCAGTACTCTTAGAGACAATGAGGAATATAAAAAGATATTCGTGGTCTCATATTGGAGACGAGATTAAATAAGAGTTGAAAAAATAATAAGGAAGAAAAATACCTATATTAGAGGTACTTCCTATACTAAGTGAAAATTGAAAAGAGGAAAATGCTATCTGGATGGTTGTGGATATATTTCGTAAGTCTGCTCATTCCTTGATTATGGAATTTGTTGAGCTAATTAATGCCTTGGCCGGATTATATGTCAGAGAAATGGTGAGGTTTACAGTATTCCAGTGACCATTATAGTTGATAGGGAGTCCCGCTTCGTATCTCAGTATTGAGAGAGATTACGGGAAGCTATGGGATCCCGATTGAGTTTCGCACCGCAGATTATCCGCAGACTGAGAGACAGTCCGAGCGTATGAGATGGACGGTCGAGGATATGGTGTGAGCGTGTGCGATTGATTTTATAGGCTCCTAGAATAATCCTCTACCCTGGTAGAGTTTGTTGATGATAATGGCCACAAGAGAGTATAGGCATAACATTTGGAAGAAATTATTTAGCAGACGATATAATCCACGATAACATGCGAAATGGGAGACCGAAAATTATTTTCCACTTTGTCGAACAGACTTCTTGAGATATGCAAGAGATTATGTATATTAAGGTCTCACCATTGGGATGCATAAAGAGAGGGAAATTGAGTTCTCGATGCATTAGATCTTTGAAGATCTTAGACCGTGTGAGAGATGTGCACTACCTCCCGAGTTGTCAGGAGTGCATAATGTATTTCATGTCTCAATAATGAGAAAGTACTATCCATATCCTTCTCACGTGATTCGAGATGAGTCCTAGAGGTTAGAGAGGACATGAATTAGTTGAGAAATTAGTACGAATTCTGGATAGGAAAGATAAAGTGGAGTGATAAAGTGCTGTGATCTAAGATCATGTTATGGCTAAAGTGCTTTGATGGTATAATATTAAGGATAAGGCTACTTGAAAATTTAAAAGCCTTAAGCATAAGAACTATCCAGAGTTTCTTCACTGATAGGTCTGGTTGAAATTTGGAGGACCAAATTTCTTAAGGTGGGGAGAAAATGTAAGATCTGATTTTACCCTACTGTAGACCTTAATCTCATAAAATGGATAATAAAAAAATTAAATAAATAATGAATGTTAATTTCCAAAAGGGTGAAAAGCTCTTTTATTTGAGATGAGAACGGAGCCAATTAGGTGAAATACTCGACGGGCGAGTACCATGAGGAAACGGCTCGCCAATGGGTGAGCAAGGTAATGGTGTGATCGCCAATGGTGATGGCGAGTTGGACGATGGAGTGGGCGAATAGGTGTTTTCGCCAACGTTTGAGGTGAATCAGGATAAGGATTGGCGAGTTGAGCCATACTTGGTTATGGCCCCAAAAGGGCGAGAACTTGTGATCGCCATACAGAGGGGCAAAGAATAGCTTAGTTGGCGAGAAGGCAACTGCCATTCGCTAAGTCTCAATGTAATTGTAAAGAAAAAAAGAGAATTTCTTTTAATTGCCAAGATAAAGCTGGCAACTGAATGGCTGGCGAACTGGTGCAGTGTGGCGAACAGACAAGGTGGAGACCAGGAATCAGCTTGTGTGGACAAGGAAAATGGCTTCAGAACCATTAGCAGCCAAGATTGACTTTGTGAGATATACGGTCGAGGACAATAAATGAAGCAAAGTTAAAGTTAATAAGGGAATTAGCCTTATTGGTTGAGGAAGTAAACAAAGTCTGCAGCAGAAGAAAAAGAGTGTGGAAGGAAGACTTTCTCGCCCTTTGTAAGTGCAGATTTTCTTCATGCATTAAATGCATGATAGACGTGAGGAATGATGAAAGAAACAGGATAAGAGGCAGGCGGTGGCTATTGATTGGCTGAGCATGGCTATATAAGCAGAGACAATTGAGGAAAAACGAGTTAGCCAATTTCAGCTTCTTCACGAAAACCATTTCTCTGCTTCTTCCATTTCTCTACTATGGTTGATCTAATAGGCTTCACCCTTAAGCTGGCTAAACAAGCAAAACAGCTTGTAAACCTTTCCTTCTTAGTTGGTTGAGCTAAAAGAATAAGCAAAGGAGGCCAACGTGAGACAGAAAACAACCTGTTCAGGAAGTGCAATTGGTTGAGGTGAGTTTCATATTTCTGAGGTTTTCTTGATGCTCAATGATAGATATCTATGTTTTATGCAGTAATAAACATAGATACAGTCCTGTTTTTAGTTAGATCTTTAGAGAACATGAAAACAAGGAAAATAATGAAATAAGTAACGACAATGGCGACTACAGTGATCGCCCATGTTGAAAGTTTGTAATCGCCAATGAGGCGAGTAGGAAATGATGAACTTGCCAATGTTGTTATTCATGTGGGCTAGGTCGCCCAACGGTAGTTTAGTTCATGGGCGAGCTCACAAAACCACGGTGAGTAATGGCGGGCGATATGCCACGTGGTAGCCATATGGTGAATGGCGAGCTCATTTGGGCGAACAAGTAGAGCTCTATTTGGGCGAGTAGTCATTTGATTTATTTCAATTTCGCCCAAGTAATGGAAAAATATTTATAAAGAAAATATTAATGGAATTTATATAATTTGCAGCCGATAATTGGGAATGGCTATGGGCGAACAGAGAGTAGGGCGAAGTAAGGCTTCGTTTCTAACAGGTAAGGGAGATGTGTGTGAAGTGATGCATGTCCTGTGGAGTAAATTTTATGAAAACATTAAGTTAAATGTTTTGTTTTCTGACATGCATTGTTTGAGGAAAGTTATTTTGATAATTATTTTTGATACGGGCGAGCTAAAAGCCGAACTCTATGCTGTTTTGGGCGAACTAATACAGGGCGGGCGAGCCCTTGTATTTTTATGATAGGCGAATTGGTGTTGGCGGGCGATCCAAGCCGTTTTATAATTTTATACAACCGTCTCTAGCTTTAAGGGCGGGCGAACTCGTTTTAATATGTTTGGGGCGAGCGGCCCTTTGTTTTAAATTGAAGGCGGGCGAACCGCAATCAACGATATATAATTCTGTTTTGAAAAGCTAAGTGGCGGGCGAATACGAATTCACCGTCTTGTCGAGTTAGTCAGGGGCGAGCCGTGAAGGGTGAGCTAACCCTAGCGAACAGTTTTAAGGAGTAATTTCTTAAAGGAAAAAAAATAATAAGACGTTTTAATATTTTCAACATAGAAATATGAAACCTTTTGGGCGAGTTGATTACTGGGCGAGCCACTGAGGGCGAGCCAGTTTTGCTTTCAGATTTTAAAAGCAAGAGGGCGGGCGAACACAAGTTCTCCGCATTGGGCGAGCTGCCATGGGCGAGCCATATCGGGCGAGCTGACCATGGGCGAGCAGGTTTTAAAAGTTGAGATTTTAGAATGTTTTCAAGGTGTTTTGTAAACAGAAAGCCTAAACCTTTTTAGAAATTGAATCATTTTAAGAAAATGATAATATGGGTGAAATAATTCCATAAAGGTTTTTTTTATGAGATATAAAAGTGATTTTTGAGACTTTAGGCCCCTAGTTTCATGCATTATTATGAGTATGAGGCTGATGGACCCGCCAAGTCATCAGCAGGTCTCGAGGTCACTTGGCAAGTGGACCCGAGGACCACCTATAGATTATGGCCATAGATCTACTGTATCCCTATTGGGATGATTATGCCGTTCTCGCAAGGGGGAGGGGGAACGATGATAGCATGATTTATTCATAGGATGATGCCTAGTCTCAACTTGTTGATTTCTGTTTACTAAGAGGATTTGTTAAATCCTAATTATTGTTTACTACATTTTAAAGTAAACTGATTAGCCAGTGATTTGAATGCTGTTTTGAGAGTGTTGTTTACTATATATCGACTATTTTCCTATTTGATTTATTGGTATATAGTTTAGTTTTATAAAGCAGCATATGTTTCCTTTACTGAGCGTATGAATCGCTCACCCCTTTTTTTAACTCCACAGATAAGAAGTACATGGAGTTGAGAGAATTAGCTCTCAGATGGGTATAGCTATGTTTAAAGCACTGAGACATAGCACGTTACATATGACAGGTACAGTCTCTTCTCTTTTACATTTCAGACATATATATACAGTACTACCTTAGTGAAATAAAGGCTAATAGGGGATGCCAGATTAAAGGAATAATGAAAAGAAATTTCATATTCCATAATTAATAGATAAATGTTTATCATTTATCACTGTTACTGTTGAATGTTAATGGCATCGCAGACAGCCCAACCAGTAAAGTTGTATGGAAATACGTGAAAAATGTGGTAACGGGATGTTACAAATTACATCCCCATACTATAAAAGTACTGAAATACAAGTCTGAATACAAAATAAATAACTATACATCACATACCTTTAAGGGTGGCGCAAAAGCCTCGAAGGACGTATTTAAACTCCATATACCAAGCACCTACTACATGTTATCTGGAAGGTGGAGAAAGGGGATGAGCTTTGGGTAAAGCCCATTAAGAAATATATATAAGAGACAGATACTAAATTTCTATATGAAAGTTTCTAAAACATTTATTAAGGTTCAAAATCGAAATTTATGCATTTCGGAAACCAAAAACATGCTTATGCAATGCATAAAAAATAATTCATTTCAAGCCATAGATAAGCATTATAATTCGAAACATAATTCTCAATATAAACATTCAGAATCCATAAACGGCATAAGTTCACAAAGGAACATATATATCATAAGCTGGAGACATAATGACTAAGCAATAATCAAGCAGTTTAAATATTCCAGTGAGGGAAAGTGCAGTTAATATATGGCCATAGTCCAGAGAGGGTTCACAGTGAGCACTGATCGGTGTCAACTGGGCCCGCTGTGGACTGGATTAAAGTCACACAGCACAGAAACTCTACTGTAGACTGGATGAAGGTCATACAGTAGCCGAAAACATTACCTACTGTGGACTGGATCAGGGTCACACAGTAGTCCAAAACAATACTGTAGTGACTGTTAGTCATGTCTCAAAACATTTTCATATATGTTTTCTAACAATACGAAACTTTGATGATTTCTATGAAAATGGGTGTTTCGAATAAAGTTTCCATAAGTAGTCAAAATCATGTTATTTCGTATCTATTTTCAAAACAAAACTCGTTAGAGAATTGTTATTTTCAAATCGTTTTCTTAACTCTAGCTCATTTCGCAAACCAATATTTTATAAAAATCCGACAGCATAACGACTTAATTTTATTAAAAAACCCCTGCACGAAAAATACAGTTCATAAACCACAAGGCAGTTGATTTTAACAATTTATTTAGTATCCCCTACGTTTCGATATATATCTCTTACCTTAATCTAGCACAATTGTAGCTTAATCAGACAGTCCTGTTGTCGATATCCTAAAATCGAACTTGCATGATATCAATCATCACTTTCTCTCAGACTACAAAAAATCATTAAAACAATTAAATTCCCAAAATTACCTTCATATAATATTTAGAAGTCCTAGAGATATCTCAAAATTCCCTTTAGCATTTTCCAAAATAATTCCTATACCAAGATTACATCCTTCCATATCGTATTTAATAGCACTTAGATATTGATAAGTACTCAATATATTCATATTGTTTTAAAGTGCAACTATTTAAATAAAAGCCTATTTTGTTCTTCTTCATCGAGCTCATGGTGTGTGTGTGTGTTTGTGTGTGTGTGTGTGTGTGTGTGTGTGTGCATATATATACACAAATCGATCTTAAATCATTTGAATAGTTTTCCCATCCACTATAATACTTTCAAAAATTCTCAAATCTAAAATTTACAACACACATATATCTATATTCTCCTTATCCACAAATTCCATGAATTCTCAATGTTTACATAAACAACCATTTCAATATAATTCCAACATATCAATATATTAAGCTTAATTCAAGATATTAAACCCTTACCTGAAAATCCTTAAAACTAAGCCTTATTGTTTGATTCAGCCTTCACCATTTCCTTAGAGTTCCTAATGAATTCCTACATCACATATTAGTTCTTGGTGCATTTATATAATTATTAAACCGAACTTTTACAGACCTTTACCTTTATAACATTTCAAACTCAATTCCACACTTAGCTATTCGATCTCCCTCCTCCTCCTCCTCCTCTTCTTCTTCTTCTTCTTCTTTTATATATATATATATATATATATATATTCAACACACAGTAGTAACCCAGTCCTTTGCTGCCTTTAAACACAAAAGTGAAAACCAAATGAGGGCTTATATATATATATATTTTCAACACACAGTAGTAACCCAGTCCTTTGCTGCCTTTAAACACAAAAGTGAAAACCAAATGAGGGCTCCCTGTTTTCATGGCTTCATTTCAATCAACCCCCTAATTTGACCCAGATTTAGCCGAACATTAATGGCCCTTTTAGTGTTTCCTAGCTCCGTTTTGCCCGCAGAGAAGAAATTCCTTGCTATTTTGCATGTCGCACCAGCCTTCTTTTTGTTTAGGATCAAAGGATGAAGGCCAGCAAGCTTCTTGCTTGCTATCCTGTCCATACCGAGAGGGAGAGATCCCTACATCGAAAGGCTCAGTATAGCCTATAGAGCCAGCCAAGGATCTTCCTAAATCAGCACTTTCAGTACCGTGAAGTGCCCCTTAGCAGCAACATTTCCACCTTTTACTTATTGTTGTCTCTCTCAGTTTCTCACATTGCAACCCTCCTTTGCTTGGCAAAATCCTCACTGCATCCTCACTCTTTCTTTTTTTTTTTTTGCTTGCTTCGTAGCTCTCGATTGTAGCCTTAAACTTGGCTCACCTTTGCTTCCCCTCACTGAGAATGGCTCCCTTGTCCCGTGTCATTGCTTCAACCTCCAACATTTCTTGATCCACAAAGAATAACTTCCATTTATGCCTTATGTTGCTTGAAAATAATAGCCTTTAAATAGCTTGAACCAATCTGAACATGAGAGCCTTTTTCCTTTAGCCCCTATTTTTATTATTTTTTTCCTCCTTATCTCTCGTTTTAGTACCATTTTATAACCAAAAGAAACCCCAGCCGCTCTACTATTCCAGCTGAGATCATCCACCTAAACTCTACTTTTCTCCTTCATGTTTCTTCTTCCTTCTTTGCTCTCATTTTTCTCGGTTCTTTCCCACATTACCAGCAGTCCTTGATCAGCACCCCAATTGTTCAACTAAGGCTCCTCTTTCGGCTGCTCTCACTCCCTCGAGTCCCCCTTTACTGATTCCCTTCTATGATTCTTTCTACTCTTTCATTTTCTTCCCTATTTTTCCTTCTCCTTCTTGGTTCCAACCCAGTCGAAACCCATGCAACAAGCGACTGGATCGACCTCTCTTCTCTGATAGCTCTTTCTCTCCTTTTCTTTTCCTCGATCTATTTTATTTATTTTTTTTGAAGGTCTACTCGGGCAGACCTTAATCTCAGCAAGCTTCCCTCTTTTTTTTATTTATTAATTTTTTTATTATTTTTTTTTGTCTACTGAGCAACTTTGATTAGTGGACAAGCTTCCTCAAGAAGCTTATCCACCTATATATATATATATATATATATATATATATATATATTCATTATACATATATATATATATATATTCATTATATATATATATATATATATATATACACACACATACACACACACACAAACTTCTTTTTATCCCTTCAATATATATATATATATGTATACTTTTGTTTAATACATAAATGTATATATATATATATATATCTCTCTCTCTCTCTCTTTAATTTAAGTTCTTCCTTTTCAATTTAATTAAATTTCTAAAATTTAATTTTCAATTGATTAAATAAATTCTCATAACTCTTAAATACTGCATATTAAATTATAAGAGGGTAATTAAGTTGATTTACTCTCTAAGTTAGAAAAATTGCGAGAGTCACATTTTTCCACTCCACAAATTACTTACAGTGATATCGTTCCACGGATTTCTGCTCCACTATTGTTTCCTCGAGGCAGCTTTGAGTGGATCCTGAAGATATACTTTACTTCTTTATATGTTCAGAAGTTATTTTGTACAATACTATAATTGTATAATAATGTATAGGGGATGTGAAGAAATAGTACAGTCATGTAAATACTGATAATAAATAAATATAAATACTATTTACAATTATAATTACTGTTACAAGTGAAAGTGAATAGTGATAAAGACATCACAGACAGCCCAACCGATTACTGTTGTGTGTGCGAATTGTGTAATTACTATATATTACAGGATGTGATAGTTAAATTGGTATCAGAGAGAAGTTGGTCTGATGTCTGTCGGTGTATTTATGTTTAAATCGAAGTTCATCCCCTGTAATACTGTATAATCTGAATGTATAAATGATTCAAGTGACTAAAAATCGTTTTGAATGTCTGTGCTGTGTAGATATGAGTGGACGTAGGGGTACCAGACGAGGTCAAGGACATGATAGGGCAGAGCCAATTTTGGAGCCAATACCAGAGCTTGCCCTAAAACTCACACTCCCTCAGCAGCTCGAGAGCTCGAATACCAGAATTACAAGGGTGGAATGGATGTTAGCAAACTTTATTGCCTTGTATAATGCAGATAGAGCTACAGACAGAGAGGCTAAAGCTGCAGCACCGCCAATAGCACCATCCCCACCTCAATCGTCACAGGCACTAGCACCTCTTGAGCCACAACTAGCTCCACAGCCTATACCCTAGCAGCAGGCAACACCGCAGCCACTAACATAGCAATCGCAGTAGGATGTTTAGTTATTGTGATGTGAGTTTAGTGCAACAGTTTAAGAAGTTGGATCCTCCGAAGTTTAAGGGGGATAAGGATCCACTAGTGGCAAAGCAATAGGTAAATGTGACAAAGAAATTATTTAAGTATATGTGGTGTTTAGAGACAGAGAAGGTAAGCTTAGCAGTGTTCCAGTTGACGGATGATACGGAGCACTAGTGGAAGTCGACACAGACTATGTTATTGGCCCAAAATCTAGTGGTGACATGGACAATATTTTTAAAGGCTTTCCGCAGACAGTATACTCCTCAAACTACGCAGAAAAAGTTACAGCAGGATTTCCTAGAATTGGCTTAGGGGAGTATGACTGTAGATTAGTATGAGTCCAGATTCACCACGCTCAGTCGGTTTGATCCACAGACCCTCACTAGTGAGGAGTATCAGATTGATAGGTTTATGGCTGGATTATGACCTTCTATTTGGACTCGATTGATTCCTCTTGATATTAAGACCTATGACAAGGCTGTCCAACGGGCATAATTGTGTGAAAGGGACTATAAGCAATTCTATATTGATTCCGAGTCTAAGGTTAAGGGAAAGGGTAAGGAGAAAGCGAAGAGAGGAGCAGAGGACAAATCAGGTAGATGGCAGCCTAAGAAGACTAGGACATCAGACATACAGATTTCAGAGGGTAGATCAGTTCGATCTACTACTATTTCCCCTACTACTAGCCCTAGCACTACTCAGAGGGGTACTGCGGCCAAGTGTACACTATGTGGGAGGTTGCACGGTACTCGACCTTGCTATATGCTCTCTAGGGTGTGTTTTAGATGTGGACAAATGGGGCACTTAGTCAAAGATTGCTCGATGTTACATGAAGCAGCTATATCTACTACTCTAGCTACTATTCCACCTCCAGAAGCCCCTCATCGACAGAGTCAGAGAAGGTGACACCCTCACAGCTGAGATGCGCGATACCAGCAGAGAAGGGTAAGAAGGCTATGACACAGGGGGTGTTCGCACTAGACCAGGAGACTGTTGATCCTTCTATTGATGTGATTAAGGGTAAGATTTACATTTTTGATATTTCGGTGTTTAATTTATTTGAACCTAGTTCTACACATTCCTTTTTGTCACCTACTTATGCTAGTAAGATACCAGTAGAACCTGAGCCCTTAAGGTATACCTTGCAGATTAGTACGCCCTTTAAGGAGTCCCAGATGATGGACGTGGTGTATAGAAATTGTAAAGTAACAGTAGGAGAGAAGAAAACAACAGCTAACCTAATTTTACTGAATATTTTGATTTTGATGTAATCTTAGGGATGGATTGGTTAACTACAAATTATATGAGTCTAAAATGTTATACTAAGTTTATCACATTCTCTCATCTCGAAAGATATACTGTAAAATTATTAGATAAGTAATAAAAGTGAAATTTTGTTAATAAAATTGTTTGAGTGTATTTTATGATGTGATTAAAGGTTACATCGCATATGTGGAGGATGTAGAAAAAAATATCCAGAGCTGTCAGAGATTTCTATGGTCAGGGATTTCCCAGACGCATTTTCGGATGATTTGCCACGGTTACCACCGGATCAGGAGATTGAGTTCACCATTGACTTGGTACCCGGTATGGACCCATATCTAAACCCCTTTATCGAATGGCATTGGTGGAGTTAAAGGAGCCTAAGAAGCAGTTCTAGGAGTTATTGGATAAGGGTTTCATTCGGCCCAGTATGTCTTCGTGGGTTGCTCCAGTGTTATTCGTCCGAAAGAAGGATGGTAACTTAAGATTGTGTATTGATTATCGGCTACTTAACAGATTTACCATCAAGAATAGGTATCCCTTACACAGAACTGATGATCTGTTCGATTGGCTCAAGGGTGCACAAGTGTTTTTAAAGATAGATCTTCGATCAGGGTATCATCAATTGAAGATCCAGGACGTTAATGTCCCCAAGACTGCATTCAGGACTCGGTATGATCACTACGAATTCCCTACGATGCCTTTCAGATTTACGAATGCCCATACAACATTTATGAGTTTGATGAATAAGATCTTTATGCCATACCTGGATCAGTTTGTGATAGTGTTCATTGATGATATATTGGTGTATTCCAAGTCAGCAGAGGAGCACGAGCAGCATCTCTACATAGTTCTACAGACCCTTAGAGATCGGAGACTGTATGTGAAGTTCAGTAAGTGTGAGTTCTGGCTAAACCATATTATATTTTTGGGACATGTCATATCTATGGACAGGGTGTCTGTAGATCCATCCAAGATAGAGGCCATTGTACAGTGGGGAAGCCTAGATTGGTAATAGAGATACGGAGTTTCCTAAGTCTAACCAGATATTACCATCGATTTGTAGAGGGATTTTCGAGATTTGCTACTCCATTGACGTGCCTCATAGGTAAGGATGTTAAGTTCGAGTGGACAAATGCGTGTGAGCCCAGTTCTTAGGAGTTGAAGAGGAGGTTGATCAATGCTTCTATTCTTGCCCTTCCCAATGAATCAGGGGGTTTCTCAATCTACAATGATGCTTCCGCCTTGGGGTTGGGATGTGTTTTGATGCAGAATAGTCGAGTAATTGCTTATGGTTCCAAATAGTTGAAAGAGCATGAGAAGAACTATCTGACTCATGACTTGGAGTTAGCCGCTATAGTGCTTGCATTGAAGATGTGGTTGCACTACTTATATGGAGAGAGATTCTAGGTATATACAAACCATAAGAGTGAGATATTATACCACCTGGAAAAAGTGATGGCAGATGCTTTGAGTCATAAGCAAATGGGTATGGTAGCCTATATGATGGTTCGGGAGTATAATCTAATAGAACAGTTCTCAAGCCTCAGTCTGAACGTGATTTCCTCTGAGAGATATGGGTTTATAACCCATTTTCAGATAGAGCTGGATCTGATGAATAGGATCAGGATGCTCAGAAGAGTGATGTCTACTGTATTGAGGTTGCTAGTCAAGTTCATATAGGAGTACAATCAGATTATACGATTGGCACCGATAGGATACTAAGGTTCAGAGGCAGGATATGCATTCCCTATGACCAGTTACTAAAGCATCTGATTCTGACAAAGGCTCCCACTTCTAGGTACACTCTGTATCTAGGCAGTACTAAGATGTACCATAATTTACGGAGAGTGTATTAGTGGCCTAAGATGAAACAAGACATCGCAGAGTTTGTTGTAGATGTCTCACATGCTAGTAGGTGAAGATCGAGCACCAGAAGCCTATGGGATTGTTACAGCCTCTATCAATTCTAATGTGAAAACGGGAGCATATTAAGGTAGACTTCATTATGGGTTTACCGAAGACTCGGAGGAATCATGATGGTATATAGGTGATAGTTGATCGGTTGACAAAGTCCGCTAATTTTCTTGCCATCAAATCTACTAATTCCCTCAATGCGTTAGCTAATTTGTATGTTCGGGAGATAGTGAGACTACATGGTGTTCCAGTGAGCATCACATCAAATAGGGATTCCCGGTTCACTTCACATTTTTAAGAAAGGTTTCAGGAGGTAATGGGATCCTGGTTGAACTTCAGCACCGCTTTCCATCCGCAGACGACGGGCAATCCGAGCGCACCACCCAGACGCTCGAGGAAATGGTGAGAGTGTGTGCACTAGATTTTAAAGGCTCTTGGGACAACCACTTACTACTAGTAGATTTTGCTTATAATAACAGTTATTAGGCTAGTATCTACATGGCACCATATGAGACGTTGTATAGCCGGAGATATAGATCATTGGTTGCATGGGAAGAAGTGGGTGATTGAAAATTGTTAGCTCCCGATTTAGAAGAGCATGCTTCTCAAGATGTACAGCTTATCTGTGAGAGGTTAAAGATAGCCCAGAGTCGGCAGAAGAGTTATGCAGATAAGAGACGCCAACCATTGGAGTTTTCAATAAAGGATTCTGTCTTCCTGAAGGTCTCACCATCGAAGGGCATTATGAGATTTGGTAAAAAGGGAAACTTAGTCCTTGATATATCAGACCGTTTGAGATCTTAGACCGTGTGGGAGACGTTGCCTATCGGTTAGCATTACCTCCAAAGTTATCCAGGGTGTATAATGTCTTTCACGTGTTGATGCTAAGTATCATTTAGGGAAGACATAAGTTACATTGAGAGACCAATTCAGATCTTAGATCAAAAGGATAAAGTATTAAGGTCTAAGACAATCCTACTAGTGAAAGTGCTTTGGCAATACCACTCAAAGGAGGAGGCTACATGGGAATTGAAAAGCCAGATGTAAGAAAAGTATCCAGAGCTATCCCAATGACTAGTGTGATCAAATTTGGAGGACCAAATTTCTAAAGATGGAGAGAATGTGAGAGCCATGTATACTAGTACTATTGTACACGTAGGGATACTTACCATTGTTCATTTCTTGTGTATTTCACAGGTATGACCTAATAAAGTTAGGTAAGCCCCGCATGCTCTACAATGCTCGGATGGATGTGAGACTGTACAAATATTATTCGAGGAGTCCAACAAGCCTACAATAAGAATTCATTTTTGAGAAGTGTACAAACAAATTAGAAAATGATGATTAAGGACATAGGCCGATGGCATTTTTGTAAATTGTGATCAAACTAAATGGAACTTTAATCTACTAATCTAAGTATGATGTTCTACATGGAAATAAGTTCTAGGATATGTCAATAGATAGATCGAATTGATGGTTAAATCAAAAATTTATGCGATTTACTCGATAGTAGTAATTTCATAATTTCACCTTTACAGTAGATCGAACTCCAATGAAACCACATTTATTCATTAAAATATGTTTAATAATAATTTTTGGTGATGAAATATGAATTTTTGGAGTTTAACTGGATAGTTATAAATATTACAGAAACTTAAAGGCATTTTTGTCCAAAAATCTCGTAGCCGAGGGCATTTGGTAATTTTGCCCTAACCTAGAGACTTCTAAATTTTTCTCCTCAACCAACTGACCACTATTCCTCTATCTTCTTCCTTCATTCACATGGCCACCATAACCAAAGAAAAGAAAGAAAAGAAAAAGCATGAAAAACATAATCAAAATCATCTATTTTCACCAAATCATCTTCTACAAACTTGTCCTCCTCCTCATCCTCTCTTCACCCATACCAATATCTTATTGAAAAAGTGACAAAATTAAGAGGAAAGGAAGTTTGAATAATTCAGACAAGGTGATGTTTCACTATGCTTTTGGTTTCTTTAAATTTAATGTTAGAAAATGGTAGATTTAAGCTTCCTAAGCATGAATTAAGCCTTGGTTTTGATTGAATCTCACTAATTCCTTCCCTAGGGTTTTTAGCCATTGTTGAATCTTCATGCTTTAATGTAGTTTTATTCATGTAAATGGTGCCAAAATGATGACTGAGCATGAATAAGCGTGAAACTATGCTTAAAATGTTGAAAATCCATTAAGTGTGCTACCATGTATATTCGGCCATGGCAAGGGGGGAGGGTTTTGCTGCCCAATTTGATAAGTTTAGGATGCCATGTGAATGTAGAAATTATAAGGAGTCCACTGGTGCAATCGAAATTAAAATCAAATTTAAATCGGTGAAGTTATGTTTTAGTATCAGTAGAATTTATACTAGTTTAATATTTTCTGTAGACAATGTGGCTGCAATTACTAAAAAAAAATAGTTTAAAAATTAAAGTGAGGTGAATTAACAATGTTGGTGAAATGTTTTGCAACCCGAGAGAAGTAATTTACGTGTGGTGCTATCGGATAAGTCGCTAACGTTAGATAAATTAAGGATGAGTGTGTGAGATGTAGGGATACTGTGAATGCATGATTGACCGCAAATAAATTTTATGAAGTGATTTGGAAATTTATTACTTTGGAATTGGTGAAATTGTGGATACTGGCTGGTTTTATGAACTGTGTTTTCAGTGCAGGAAGGCTAGGTTAGATATAGCCGTTATTCTGTCGAAATTTATAGAAATTCTAAGAAATAAATTCTAATATTTTTGAATGATAGAAATAAATTAAATTCTAAGTGATTCTCATGAGATTTAATGAAATTGCATTATTTTATTATTTACCGAAAAACAATATTTAAATATTCATGTTAATGAATTTTAATTACGTGAAGGTACTAGCAAATGTTTATTATAGTTCTACAGATGAATAGAACATTTTTAGAAAAAATATTAAAGCATGAATATTTTATGAATTTTTATTCATAAACTGAATATATTTTCATAATAATTATTCATGGACTAATTGAAGATATTATGAGTGAAAGTGGTTTCTGTTAGCTTTAAATTGTCATATGTATTTTGAAATGACAAAAACTTAAGTAAACCTTAATGTTTCTTTCATATTGTAAATTTGCTTTATGACACATGATTTTTTCAAACCATTTAAAGTTATAATATCAAACATTAAGACCATGATTTAATGATACATTCTTATTGGTCTTAATACTTTATAAAATGTTTTTGAATATTTTAGAAAATTACTTAATGAATTTTTGGACCATGTTTTCATTAGAGAAAGTCAAGGAAAACTCCCACAAAAACACCAAAATGTTTTGGGTTGAATCAAGATCAAAGGCTATATCATTTCTAACCCAAAAGCGCAGGAAAAATGCTCTCTGGAAGAAAAGGATCAATCCCCTAAGGAAAGGGATTGATCTTTTCATGGTAGAAACTCTTGGAAGCATGGAATGAAGTAAAGGATCGATCCCTTTATGTCAGAAAGCCTCCAACGGCTAGTTTCTGTGAGACACAACTGCTAGTTTCTGTTTTGGCTCCAACCAACGTCCACAAACCATCCAAGGGACTATAAATAGAGGCTTAGAAGCTCAAGGAAGCAAGAGGAAGAGCTCAACACATTCAATCTTCATTTTCCTCATATTCAAAGCCTCAACAACTTCTCAAGTGCTATACATTCTTTATTTTCTATCAATCTCATATTCCTTGTATAGAATAGCATAACACAAATCATTGTATAGGATTTCCTTGTGCTTAAACATTGTAATCACTTGCCTATCTAGAGGCCTTTCTTTGGTTACACCCATTGTAAAGATAAACACACCTTGTAAAGGGGAGGTTTTTCTTTAGCCTTAGAAAAAGATGGAGGTTTCTCTTTAGCCTTAGAAAAAGATGGAGGTTTCTCTTGAGCCTAGAAGAAGAGAGAGGTTTCTCTTGAGCCTTGAAAAAGAGGGGTTGTAACACAAATTCAAGTAAGTGGATTTGGGGAAAATTCTTGGGAGCGTCTCAAGGTAGAGGACATAGGCAAGGTTGCCGAACCTCTATAAATCACTTGCGTACATTTCTCTTTCCCTTCTCTCTTTATTTACTTGCAATTATATTTGTGTTTTTTGTATTGAATTTGGATTGCATGCTTACATAGCCTTAAGAACTTAGAAAACATTAATATAGGCTAGTGAATTTGGAAGAATCGAAAAACGATTTTAAGGTTAGTTAAAAACCGATTCACCCCCTTTGGTTATAGCCTATAGAGCCAATAATTGGTATCAGAGCTTGAGCGCGAGATTGATTTAGATTAACATCTATCGAGTAAAACGATCATAAATGGCTCACTTGATAGTAGGCACACCCCTAGGAAAAGAAGGACACTCATTAGTTAGACCTCTACTCTTCAATGGACAAAATTACTCATATTGGAAAACTAGGATGATGTTGTTTGTGCAATCAAATGACTATGAAGTGTGGAGAGCAATATTAAATGGTCCTAAAATCCCAATGAAGAAGGTTGATGAAAAAGATGTCCCTAAAGTTGAGGATGAGTGGGACAGAAATGACATAAGATTTGCACAATTGAATGCCAAGGCTATGCACACTCTCTTTTATGCATTAGGTCCCAATGAATACAATAGAGTCTCCCTATGTGAAAATGTCAAGCAAATATGAGAAAAATTAGCCATCACACATGAAGGGACAAATCAAGTTAGGGAAACCAAAGTAGGAATGCTCACACATGACTATGAGCTTTTTAGGATGAAAGAAAATGAGTCCATAAGTGAAATGTACACTAGGTTTAATAACATAATTAATGGACTTAAGGCATTAGGTAAGACATATTCCAATGTAGAAATGGTTAAGAAAATTTTGAATAGCTTGCCAAAATCTTGGGAGGCAAAGGTGACCGCAATAGAAGAATCTAAGGATCCTAACACCTTGTCTCTAGATGAACTTATAGGCTCCCTACTTACATATGAAATGAAATTAAAAAGAAATGAAGAGCCTTCAAAGAAAGTAGGGGTAGCACTTAAGTCTTCCACTCATGAGAACATTAGAGATGATAGTGATGAGAGTGGAAATGAGGAAGAAAAGGAAATGGCAATGTTTGCCAAAAGATTTAATAGGTTTATGAGAATGAATGAGAGAGAGAATAATATGAGACATCAAAGAGGAGAGTTAAGTAGAAGAGAAAAGGACCTTTTAGTGTGTTATGAATGTAATAAACCGGGTCACACTAAGCTAGATTGCCCCTTACTTAGGAAAGAAAAAGATAGGAAACTTAAGAAGAAAGCATTTGTGGTTGCATGGAGTGATAGTGATAGCTCCGATGAGGATAACAAGGATGATGAGGTAGCCTTCACATGCTTTATGGCTATTAGTGATGATGAGGCTAGTTGTAGTTCTAGTGAAGATAATATTTATACATTTGATGAACTACAAAATGCCTTTAATGAATTAGCAAATGAATTTCAATGCATGAACTCCAAATATAAGAAAATCATTGCTGAATTAAAAATAGAAAATGAAATGCTATTAAATGCCAAACTTGAATTTGAGAAGAAATTAGAAGAAGCAAATCTAAAAATTGGTGAAGCAATTTGCATAATTCATTTTCTAGATTCTACATTGGTCAACAAAAGCTAGATCATATGTTAGAGACCCAAAGAGCTTTCTTTGACAAAGATGGGTTAGGCTATAATGCAAAACAAAAAGAAACTCATCTTAAGAATTTCCTAGTGAGCAAAAATTCTATACATGATACATCTCTCATATGCTCACTTTGCAATAGGATTGGCCACTCTTCACAAGCATGCACTTATAGAAAAACCACATTTAGAGGAAGAGTAGTTAGAAAAATGAGGGTGCCAAAGCATGCTGTAAATAATGATGAATTATGCTTGAAATGGATCACAAAAGGATCAAAAATTATTTGCACTAACTCTCATGGACCCAAGAAAATTTGGGTACCAAAACATGCATGAATGTGTTTGTTGTAGGAGTGTTAGAGCATGAAGTTACAAAGAAACAATGGAGTTTGAATGCTCTACACACCTTCATGGAGTTTGCTTGTGCCAATAAGGAAGATGAAAAGCTTGAGGATCAATTCTTGGCAAAGTTACATAACATTCTTCAAAGGATTGCTCAAGTTGGACTAAAGAATCATGGCAAAGCACTCTCTAGCAAAGGAGTATCATAATATTAAATCTCTTTTCCTTAAAACTTGTATTTGATTAAGTTATTTATGACTTGATGAGATATTTTGTTGATTCTTGATGCATAATTGAATGAAAGGCATGATAAGGATTTTTTATTGTTGATGAATAGTTCTTGATGATTGGATGAAAAACATGTTTAATGATTTTGAAATGATTATTGGATTTCTGTATTTTGAGCAAGATTGCTATGAGTTGAAAATATATTTACTTGCTCCAAAGTTGCCAAATATGTCATATATGCAAAATGGCATGTCATGAGCATTAATGAAGAAATATGCATGTTAGAAATCATGGCATGATGTTCATAAGTGTAGTGATTTGATGATATATGCTTAAAATCTATGTGAACAAGTTTGTCTTGACATATTTATGTACTTCAATGCATTGGTTTTGACAAAATATGCATAACTCTTAAAATGACCTCTTTTGAGACCAAAAATGCATTTTATTGTGCAAATCCTTCCAAAATTGCAAAATCTATTGTTAAATGGTTTTTCATCCATATTTTTCACTCATACAAGTCCAAAATCATGTTACACAAATGATTAAACTCTTAGTTGGACTTAAAATACTCAAAAACAAAGTTGTGGCACCTCACAAGTTCAATTTTCTGTCAAAAATCTGCAGAAAGTGGATGAGGGATCGATCCCCCTCCTTTAGGGATCGATCTCCCCAAGGCAGAGTGCCATCCCTGCACTATTTCAATTTAAAATTCAATATTTAAACTTATTTTTAATGATTTTTACAATATGAAAAATCATTTTTCATTGATATCATGCCTCAACTTCATTAATTGGTATTAGTTTCAACAATTAATATCTTACTTTCATTGAACTTAAAAATGCAAATTCATTTTTCTTATTGAAGACATTAATGAATTGCATAAACCTTGAAATAATCTTGAAATATATTATCAATGAATGCTTAAACATTATTTTAAGAATTATTTCATTGATTTGTGTATATATATGAGAATTTGATGAACTTATGCATAATGAGAATTGTTCATACTTTAGTTCATCTTAGTCAAGCATGCTTATAGAATTATGTCTCTTAGCTTGACATATCTATTCTACACTAGGTTTCATAATAATTTTACTTTTAGTGGAATATAAGTAATTAAAGGTCAATATATAGCATATATCCCTTAGACCTTAAATGATAAAACACTTAGTGATATGACTATAATTTGATTAATTTGACAATCTTGAACTTTTCCTTGCTCATAATTGGTTAAGAACTTGAATTGGAAAATGAGCATAGGATTTTAGTGCTTATAGCTATGGAAGAAAATGTGTGCATTTGAATGATATAAATTCTTGAATCTTCCATTTATGCTTATGAATATGGATTAACATTTTATGAGCGGATGCTAATGTCTAATTAATTCATATGCTTGTTTGATGGTGTGTGATTATGTTCTTACATATTTGACTTGATTATTCACTAAGCACACCACACATAACAATTAGCATAATGCAAAATGTCTAAGTCAATCATTGGTAACAATATTTTCAACAATTGGTAGAAGCCAAAATTGAATTGACAATTGGTATGAGCTTTAAATTGACAATTCTTCTTGTGTTCTTTAGATTCAAATGACAAATAGGGAAGAATTAAGACATTTTTGCATGAGATAATTTTTGTGCTAGAATTTGTGGATAATTGATATTTGTATTAATTCTAAGCACTTTCTTACTTGAAAATGATTTATGAGCTCATACATATGATATGTCATCTAATTTTAGCTCATAATCATGATGTATTGTCATGCACCTTCGTTGGACCTTAGAGAACAATTGATATACTTAGGTGCTTGATAGAATTGAAATAAGCAAGTTATAGCACTTAATAGATAATTTAATAATAACTTGCTTCATAATTTACCAATTTTGAACTTCTTGCAAAATTATTTATAAACAATTGGTATAGGAATATAAGCCTTGTCCTTTGCATGCCTAAACATCTTATATTTTTTTAAGGACATTGACTTATTTATTTGTGCTATTTGTCCCATGTACAAATATTTTTTTTTTAGATGAAGCATATTTTATCTCTTCTCACATAGCCATAATTTTAGGGAGAGCATATCTTTTTTATCTTTCTTCCTTTTGCTATGACAAAAAGGGGGAGAGATATTAAGGGGGAGAAATAATGATTTGAAAATTGCTACTGAAAACCAGGCTTATATTGAGGGAGAGCTTTACAAATTCATGCTTTATTTGAGGGGGAGTATTTTATCAAAGAATTTTCAAAGCAAATTTACATTAAGTTTTCTCATATCAAAAAAAGGGAGATTGTTAGCTTTAAATTGACATATGTATTTTGAAATGATAAAAATTTAAGTAAACCTTAATGTTTCTTTCATATTGTAAATTTGCTTTTGGATACATGATTTTCTCAAACCATTTAAAGTGATAATATCAAACATTAAGACCATGATTTAATGATACATTCTTATTGGTCCTAATACTTTATAAAATATTTTTGAATATTTTAAAAAATTACTTAATGAATTTTTGGACCATGTTTTCATTAGAGAAAGCCAATGAAAACTCTCACAAAAATGCCAAATGTTTTGGGTTGAATTAGGATCAAAGGTTGTATCATTTCTAACCTAAAAGTGCAGGAAAAATGCTCTCTAGAAGAAAAAGATCAATCCCCTAAGGGATCGATCCCTTCATGGCAAAAACTCTTGGAAGCGTGGAATGAAGCAAAGGATTGATCCCTTAGGTAAAAGGATCGATCCCTTTATGTCAGAAAGCCTCCAACGGCTAGTTTCTGTGAGACACAACGGCTAGTTTCTGTTTTGGCTCCAACCAACGTCCACAAACCATCCAAGGGATTATAAATAGAGGCTTAGAAGCTCAAGGAGGCAAGAGGAGGAGCTCAGCACATTCAATCTTCATTTTCCTCATTTTCAAAGCCTCAACAACTTCTCAAGTGCTATACATTCTTCATTTTCTATCAATCTCATATTACTTGTATAGAATAGCGTAGCACAAATCATTGTATAGGATTGTCCTTGTGCTTAAACATTGTAATCACTTGCCTATCTAGAGGCCTTTCTTTGGTTACACCCATTGTAAATAGAAACACAACTTGTAAAGGGGAGGTTTCTCTTAAGCCTTAGAAAAAGAGGGAGGTTTCTCTTTAGCCTTAGAAAAAGATGGAGGTTTCTCTTGAGCCTAGAAAAAGAGAGAGGTTTTTCTTGAGCCTTGAAAAAGAGGAATTGTAACACAAATTCAAGTGAGTGGATTTGGGGAAAATCCTTGGGAGCGTCTCAAGGTAGAGGACGTAGGCAAGATTGTCGAACCTTTATAAATCGCTTGCGTACATTTCTCTTTCCCTTCTCTCTTTATTTACTTGCAATTATATTTGTGTTTATTGTATTGAATTTGGATTACATGCTTACATAGCCTAGAGAACTTAGAAAACATTAATATAGGCTAATGAATTTAGAAGAATCGAAAAACGATCTTAAGGTTAGTTAAAAACCGATTCACCCCCCTCTCGTTATAGCCTATAGAGCCAACAGTTTCATAAATGATGTTTATATTGGATACCTACTGTTTTGATACAATTAGGCCCCGTATCATACTCACGTGTCACATGTTACTGTTACTATACTGTTGTTGATAGATACTGATCCTATTATCAGCATCCCAGATGTCACTTGATCAGTGCATACTGTAAACCCTATAAACTATGGCTATATGTCTCACGTGTTATTATTTCTCCCTTTTTGGGATATTATTATAGCATGATATATCTTGGGTGTTGCCTGGTCTCCACTACTGTTACTATTTATTGCATTGTTATACTGAACTGTTGGCTAATACTAAATTGCTTACTGATATTGAGTTTTTACTTGCTAATTACTAAACTGTTTATCATACTGTGTTTACTAATGTGGGTTGAATATTATTCTTGTGAAGAAATATTTATTTAATTATTAAATGGTTTTGTTATATGATTTCAATAGAATTTCATATTGTTTTGATATCAAATTCAACTGATTACTCCTTTAGTCAATTCTAGGAGTCGAGACACGACAGGTATTCTAAAATACCTTCCATACTCCATCCTGTTTCCTAACCGACTATAGTATCCTTCTCGTATTGTGCCTTAGTGAACTATTAGGGAATAAATGTTTTTAGTATATAGATTTCATAGTATTAGTCTTTACATACAATTCTCTTACAGAGTACGTTAGCTCACCCCTTATTTTTCCACTCCATAGATTACTTACAGTGATACCATTCCATGAATTTCAGTTGTGCTATTGTTTCCTCGAGGCAATTTTGAGTGGATCCTGGAGAAATACTTTATTTCTTTATATATTTAGACGTTATTTTATACAATACTACAGTTGTATAATAATGTACAGGGGATGTAAAGAAATAGTACAGTGATGTAAATACTGATAATAAATAAATATAAATACTATTTACAATTATAATTACTGTTACAAGTGAAAGTGAATAG
The DNA here is from genome assembly GCA_032173925.1 of Heritiera fomes. Classification (NCBI taxonomy): domain Eukaryota; kingdom Viridiplantae; phylum Streptophyta; class Magnoliopsida; order Malvales; family Malvaceae; genus Heritiera; species Heritiera fomes. The sequence goes on along the minus strand of JAPDPM010000002.1, from coordinate 8,515,722 downwards.
TGATAAAGACATCATAGATAGCCCAACTGATTATTGTTGTGTGTGCAAATTGTGTAATTATTGTATATTACAGGATGTGGTAGCAATGCTTAGTGTCCTCACTTTGACTTTACGCTAGAATTATTTAGCTAATGCAATATTTATTTATTTGAATAGGTCTCAGTACACATAATCAAAATACGCATTTGCTCTTCGATACAATTACTCTTTAATGAATACTATGATTGACATACAAACTTCATCTATTATTTACATCCCTTTATACACTAAAGTACTGTACAATAAATGTACAGTAAATGTCTAAATGCCATACTTGTAAGGCACGACATCAAAAACCCTGTAAACATCTCATCAAATTCTTCTCTCAATAAATATGTAACCACTAATAATGACCTGTGAGGTGAGTAAGGGGCTGAGCTTGGGGAAAACCCAGTAAGAAACATACATAAAAGAACTGATATCATGCAACTATATACAAGTATCATTTCAAAACCGATGCCAAAGATGCTAAAGTCAATATTAAAAATCAGTATCGAAGCCAGAAATTCATTTAAAGTTATTTGGTTATAGAGATTAGTAAACGCTCGGAGCTAGTTTTCCTTAAATTGTAAAATAATCATTTTCCATAACAATACAGAGATTAGAAAATATGTTAACAAAACACCAAAATTAGAAAATATATCAAATTCTAAAAGTGCCTGGATCTATGTTAGCCAGGGATTTACCACCCCAGTATAAATAAAACAGTAGAGACTAGGCTTCACCCAGGAGACTCATGCTATGGACATATGGCCAATAGTCCAGGGGGCCACAATGTGTATGCTAGCCAGGTAACACCTGTGGGAGCTAGATGACTGGGCCAGAGTCAATAGCATTTGGAACGAAATGGAAAGCATGTACTTATAGGTAGCTACGAGGCCAACACTCTCCTCACATGTACTTGATTCCCAAGTGAAAAACAAAACAATATGTAAGCTTTCAAAGCTAAACAGAGTAATATAAACGCACATTTTATTATCAGAATTTAGGAGTGACTGTATCTATGTTAACCAGGGATTTACCACCCCAGAAATCAAAATATAAGCTTTTGGGAACCCAGTTTCATTTCAAAACATATTATTCAGAAAACAAAACATTTCATGCAATATATTCAGATAAATCCAAATAATTTGAAACATTATTTCAACTTGACATTCAAAACAATAAATAATGCATTTTATAAACCAGAAAACATACGATGGCATCAGACAAATTTTAAAATAATCAAATATCGATCATTACCTTCAAATACTAATAAATTAAAACTCATGAAATCATTCATATTCAAAACTGACATGTATGCAAAACTATGCTTTAAGCATAAATTAAATGACAGAATATAAGATTTTATTCACCTTCAAATCAAACCTCATTGTATAGTGTCAGTCTCAGATTTTTCGATACATTTCATAAACTATCAAATCGTTACACAAGAGTCAATCACATACTTTCAAATATAAAATTTGTTCGATTCGTAGCAGGCATATGCTTTAAGATATCAAATTTGATTCAATCCAATGATTTCCAAATTCCTTCAACATTTCAGTCCTGTACTATTTAAACATATGTTTTAGTCACATAAATCAAATCTAGTACCTTCAAAACATATTCTTACAATCAACATTTAACTTATCGTTTAGATACTTTTTTTTTAAGATCAACACCCCTTCAATTCAAACCATTTATAAAGAATCTCAGCTGCAGACGCTAATTTTTGTCTGGGACTAATTAGTTCGAAATTGTGGGCCTTGGTCCACTTGATGTGTTTTCCTAAAATTGATGATAAGTGATGAATTCATTTTGATTTTGATATTATTTTGATTTTCTTTTTTTCATTTTTGTCTTTTATTATTCTTTATTTTATTTACTTTTATTTCTTTACTTTTTTTTCGTTGTGTTATTTTTTATTTTATTTTTATTTATTTTTTAGTTTAGATTTTAATAGTATAGAATGATAAAAGGAAAAATTATAAAAAAATATAAAAAATTAAAAATTCTTTTGGAAGACACAAACTCCAACTCACCCGAAATAAGGAAATATCAATTTGGCAAGTCAATGAGAAATCAATGAAAAAGTGAATCTCGATAGTATCAAATCTGAAAGTTAAAAGATAAATCATAGCAATTAAAACCAAGGTCAAGTTGGAAGGAAAATCAATAGAAAATTTTGAAGAAGGATTTGAGGGAAAGTTTTGGAAATTCAATCAAACAAGTAAACTCCAAGATTATGCAAAATCAAAAATCAACACTTAAATCATGGGATTTGATACACAATATTCAAGCATTCTTCCAAAAATAACAAAAAAGCAAGTTTATAAAAAAAAAAAGATAAGAAAAGAGGAATGGATGGAACCCAAATCTGCCTATTACCTCTTGCCTCACAGTCATCACTAACTCAAATCCATCCCTACTTTGATCCCAAAAACCGTACCACCAGTAAGCTTGTCGCAGCCACCGTCTGCTTGCCCTTACTTGCCGTTCGCTATCCTAACGTTGTACTTCCTTCGTCTATCCAACACCTTCTCTGCTTCATTGCGACTATCAGCACTGCCATTCTCCTGAGTTGCTGCTTTGTTTGTTGTCGTTGTAGCCTTGTTGCTATGCTCTGCTACTGCCTTGGGTCACTACACCGAAGCACCTATCACCACACCTCGCTACATTGCTGAATATTTAAGGTAAATATCAACCCCTGATGCTCTCATAGAAACAATAAATGAAGAAAATCATCTTCCACTAACATTTTGTTTTTAATCCTCCTGTGTTTCACGTATGTGTGGATTCTCCTTTAATATTTTATTTATTTTTACTAATCATGATATGATGCTTTGGTATTGTTAAAGGCTATATTAGTTGAAGTATGAATTATGTTTTAGTGTAGTTATAAAACCCTTTATAATTAGTGTTACTTAAATCTAAAAGTTTTGTTTAATATATGGGATTAATCGAAATTAGTTTATTTTATCAATGGATTTATATCTAATGCACTGACAGTGTATAGTTTCTATACACTGTCAATGCATCAGAGGTTGACACCTCATCAATAGGCCCTTATATGCAAATATAAATAAATTTTTTTAATTTGCCCATAAGGGCCTATTGATGAGGTGTCAACCTCTGATGCATTGACAGTGTATAGAAACTATACACTGTCAGTGCATCATATACAAACTCTTTATTAATTTATGTTTTATTCATTTTACTTTAGAGTTAGAATCAAAAATTAAATTATTGGTAAAAGATTAAATTATAAAATTTATAAGATGTTCTTTTAAATTAAAATAAAAATAAATTAATTATGAAAATAAATACAAATTTTTCGACGACGAAACTCTAAAGGAACCGTGCTCAAGTGGTACTTTTAAAGATCTTGAGGTGAAAAAATTCTATCTAAGGCCTCACCAGCTTAATGGAAGGTCTAAATAGAATTTTTGATAACAGATAATTCATATTCATTTTAACAAATAATAATAAGTTTATTATAAAATAACAATAAAAATAATTAGTTTCAATATTAGAAAAGATGTTAATGATTATTAATAATATGATAAAAATAGTAATAGCAAATAATAAAATAAGGAAGGAAATAAATAAAACGACCAAAGCAAGATATAAAAATAATAAAAATGAATATAATTACTCCGATGATGAAATATCAAGATAATTATGCTTAAGTAATTTTCTTGAAAATTTCTAGATAAGGAAATTCTATCCAAGGCCTCACCAGCTTAATGGAAGGTGTAAATAGGATTTTCAATAAAAAGTAATTTATATTCATTTTTTTAGTAAAATAAACTTATTATGAAATTCAAATATGAATAATTAGTAGATTTATTATTGAATTAGAACAAGAATAATTAGCTATAAAAATTAGAAACAATATTAATGATCCATGATAGTATAATAGAAATAATAATAAAAAATGGAATAAATAAAATTAAATATGAAAATTATAATGAAGGTGAATACCAATTACTCCAACGATGAAATATCGAAAGATTTACGCTTAAAAGATTTTCTTGAAAATTTTCAGGTGAGAAAATTATTTTCAAGGGCTCACCAGCTTAATTGATGGCCTGGAGATAGTTTTGAATAATAAGTGATTTTTATTTGTCTTTTAAAAGTATAAAATAACTGATTTTATCTAAAAAATTACTATTAAATTAAAATTAAAAGTAATTAATTAAGAAGATAAAAAATTTTAATAATTCATGTTAACTATAATAATAAAATAACAATGGTAAATAATAATAAAATTTGATGAAATAATAAAATAAGGTGATAATAATTAATAAAAGTTATTGAGAATGAGTATTGATTATTCCTATGATAAGATTCCAAGTAGAATTATGCTTAAGTAATGCTTTGGAAATCTTTAGGTAAGAAAACTTCTTCTTGTGGTCTGACCAACATAATGGAAGATTTAAAAGAAAATTTTGATAAAATTAATACATAAATAAATAAAATAAAGAATTAATAAATAATAAAAAATAATGAAAATGATAGAATGGTAAGAATAAATTAGGTAGAAAGAGTCAAATTAAGGAATTTCTCATAAAATATTAAAATGAATCCGACAATAGAGCCTCTTCAAACAAGTCGCATAGTACTACTTGAATACTCCTGAGGTGAGAAAGATTTTTTAAGCTGTCCCTCCAGCTTAATAGAGGACACTTAAAAATATTTTTCAATATTAATATATTAAGATTAAAGATCAACATAAGCAAATTTAGGAAATGACCTAAGACTAAGTGATACCATTATAGGATGAGCATTGTGGGGCACTTAACACCTTCCCTACACGTGACCGTACTCTTGAACCCTAAAATCTTTAAACGTAGATTAAGCTTTATCCATAGTCTGAATAGGTGACCAATCACACCTAGGTTAAGAATGGTTGGTTGCGACTCCTTAAGTTTTGTGTCTAGCTATTAGGTTTCTCTAAAACTTAATACGTTATGACAGTTTGGCGACTCTACTGGGGACTTTAGAGAGTTAGGCCAATACTTAGTTTTAGATTATCTTAGAATTTGCTTAAAAGATCTTAATAGAAAACAAACATTAAATAAAACATTATTCCTTCATACACACACATCACTTTGCATTAGCATGCATAAGCCCTCGACCCGGGCTTGGTCTTTTTTAGGAGGGAGCAAAGTATCTACGCTCTTATAGGGTAACACCTCCATAATGGCTAGCGAAATACTCCCACTCAAATTGAACCTTTCCGTTTGTAACCTATGATGGGTGAGGATTGGGTGCCTTACTAGTTCTATGTGGATGGTAGTGTGGAACAATTTGAGAATCTTTAGAATTCTGACTTATCCAAACCATGCATATAATGAAGCCAAGGAGGCCAACTTAGGGTTAAATCAAGTGAAACTTAATATAGATAAAACCTTCTCTATAAGACACATGAAGGAATAAACCATAAAATATTCTTTTTGTTTTCTTCTCTATCTTCTCATCTCATTTTTTTTTCTCATAACAATTGGTAATAGGATTGAAATTCATTACATCTATGGAGAAACCACCTTGAGCTAAACCTCTGTGTAAGTCATCTATCGAAGTGAAGGTTATATCTGAAGAAGCCCAACATAAGAATGGTGATTGTTTACCCTCGGGTTACATTTCAAACCTCCCAGAGCAGACTCTCCCTAACCTTAAGCAAAATGATCTCACCGAATTAGTCGGTATTTGGAGATCTTGGGATCATGCAAGAAGAGAGGCATTTGAGGATAAATATGGGGGTATAGCATGACTCTTGATAATACTGGTGGACCTTAATTTAATCTAAGTCATGTTGCATTTTTAGGAGCCTACATACAGGTGTTTTGTTTTCAATGAGGTAGAACTAGTTCCCACAATAGAAGAATACTCAGTATTGTTGCATTTTGATCCCAAAGAATCAAATAAGATGTACTGGAGAAGGATGAAGCTGAGTTATCGCAAAAAGCTAGCCGTTATGACATGTAGTGATGTGCAAGAGGTTGATCATCAAATAAAGAATAAGGGAGAATGCACTTATATACCTTGGGAGTTTTTGAAAATTTGCATCAGTAGGCATCGAGGAGATGAGTATGGTATGAAAATGATGGCTTTGGCAATCTATGGAATGGTGATTTTCCCAAAATCCTTGCTATATGTTGAAATTACGTTAGTAGACTTTATAAATCAAATTGAGCATGAAGTGGTGGTAGTTGCTACTATTTTAGTTGAGACTATTAGGTCACTAAATTACTGTCGACGAACTGGAGGGGGACACTTCATAGGATGTTTTCCTTTGTTGTACATTTGGATGAAGAGCCATTTTTCAATCAATCTTATTCAAAAAGAATACTCCTATTAAGGAATTTTGTGACAGCAAATGGCCTGAGTCGAAGATAGAAAAGGAATGGGATTCACTTTTACATGGACTCACTTGCAAAGAGTATTTTGGGTAGCATCTTGGATAACGAGACAACCTATGCTATATAGTTGTGGAGGACATCCATGGATGATCTTATTGGGTGTATGGGGAACAGTCACTTATGCTCCTCTCATGGTGCAGAGGCAATTAGGGTACGAACAGTTTATCCCGATGACACATGGTCTCAATCAGCGTGAATATGCTTATCATGAAGAAGGATCTACGAAGAAACTTAAAGAAGATGTCAAAGCTTGGAAGACTACACTTAGAATAGACCTCGGGATATTTATAGGCAAGGTTGCTCCAGAATACTCAATATGGCATGTTAGGAGAGCTAAAGATATCAAGGTTCCCCTAAAGATGAAGAGATTCATGAAAAGCCTATACCTTAAGACCTCATGATAGATCTGGAGATTTCCAAGAGGAAATTAAAGGAAGAAAAAAGAGACTTAGAGAGAGAAATTAAGAAACTCAAATATGAAACGGAGGTAAGGTTGGGGAGAAGGGAGCAAGCATATATAAGGGTTCATCAAGAGAAGTACAAGTTGATTGATGAAATCAAGTACTTGAAAGAAAAGCTCTCAAAATCTAAAAATAAGCATTTGAAGGAAGAAAATGAACAACTCAAAGTTGAGATACAAAAAAAGGGGGCCAAATGTGAAGAACTTGAAGGCAAGGTTACAAAGGGGCAAATGTGTTTGCAAGGTGCCTTCAATCAATCCAGAGAATACTTGCAGATCCTACAAAATGTTGTCAATGAGTTGAATGACCTAAAGGGGAGATATGCTACATTAAGGAAAGCTCAAGATTCACGTCTTTTGATTTCAATGATTGAACAGATTAATGTCATGGCCCATAGAGCAAGAGACATGAAAGACAGAATAAGGGACATAAAGCCCGAAGTCAGCCCACTTACCGAGCATGGGGAGAATCTACGACTGTTATTGGATGAGATCCAAGGTCACTACAGTTTGGTGAAGAGGCTTAGGTGGACACCTTAGATATTCTTTATGGATGTAATGGATCTTTAATTTTGTTCAACAATTGTTATGAGACAAATTTTATAAGCATTGGTTTTTATAAAATATTTGATGTGAGACATTTTTTTTATATATGCAATAAATTCCCTACAAAGATTTTTCTCCCTTTTATTTTCCTTCGTATGTATTAAATAAGAATAATTTTATCTTGATTGTGACAACGAAAGGTACAAAAATAGCCCCTCCAAATCATCTGTATCGAAATCGTGCATGAATTAGAGCAATAAAGAATGAGCAATTAGCACGGATTGACAGGATGGAAAAAGTACAACAAGAGATTGTCAAGGCTCAAGAGGAAACTCGAGAGTAGATGACCAAGATGATGGAATTGATAATGAGTATAGCCAAAGGAAAAGGAATTCTACAAGACTTAATAGCAAAGGAGGAATATCCTGGGGATGACCCACCATACCCTCCAGGGTTCACCCATTAGGCCCAAATGTCTCAAAAGGTCTACACTCATGCAACATCTTCAATGGGAGGACAAGGCCATGCTATAGGCCAAGGTTAACCTGGTATAGGGTGTAGTCTTGTTGACTTTATTTTCATCCCAAACTTAGATGATCCTGTTGAACAAGAGAAGTTAAAGAGAAAGACATTTGAACCAAGCCTTGCTATAGGGATACAACAAAAGTGTGACATATTGGAGGAAAGGTTGAGAGCCATCGAAGGAAATGACACATTTGGGATTGTTGATGCAGAAGAGTTAAGCTTAATTCCCAATTTGGTGCTGCCTACAAAGTTCAAGGTTCCTAATTTTGAGAAATATGATGGAACTAAGTGCGAATAACCCATGTTACAATGTTTTGTAGAAAGATGGCAAGATACGCTCATAATGAAAAGCTGCTTATTCACTGTTTTCACAACAGTCTTACAAGATCTGCTACAAGGTGGTATGTTTAGTTAGATAGGAGTTGTATACATTCTTGGAAAGACCTTGCTAGGGCATTTCTGGCCCAATATCATCACGTAAATGATATGGCTCCCAATCGTCTCTCCTTCCAAAGTATGGAGAAGAAGACCAACGAAAGCTTTAGAGAGTACGCTCAAAGATGGAGAGATACAGCCACCAAAGTTTAACCTCTATTGACAGAAAAGGAGTTAACAATGCTATTTTTGAACACCCTTAAAGCTCCTTATTATGAGAGGATGATAGAAAACGTCAGTAAAAACTTTTCTAACATGGTGCTTTCGGGGGAGGCAATTGAAAATGCCGTTAAAATTGGCAAGATTGAAAGTGCAGATGTCAAGAAAGATGGGTTTTCTAAGAAGAAGGAAGGAGATATCCAAGCCATTTCTACTAGAGGCTATAATCACCAAAGCCCATATAACCAGTACCAACCTTACCAACATGCTGTCAATTATGTTTCAACTTACCCATATCAACCAAATCCACCAACAAATACTCAACCCATTTTTTGCCCACAAACCCTAAGACCAACCAAACCCTTTACTCAACCTATGAACCAAATGAAAAACCCTGGAAGGCCATGCTACAACCAAGAAAGAGCCCTTATTACCCCAATCCCCATGACATATGTAGAACTCTACCCTAAACTAGTGTAAAATCATCTTATTGCACCTGTATACCTTGAACCTCTAAAACCCCCTCATCCTAGATGGTATAACCCAAATGCAAAGTGTGTCTATCACAACAATAATGTGGGTCATTCTATAAAAAATTGCTTGAGATTGAAGTACAAGGTGCAAGGGTTGATAAAGGCTGGGCAGTTGAGTTCCGAAGAGCCAAAAGTAGAACCAATTGTAGATGGAAATCCTTTGTTAGATCATCGTGGAGCGACAGTGAACATGTTGAGTAATGAAAGGAAGGATTACATTAAAATAATCATTGCAGAAGTGAAGACTCTGCTGAGTCAAGTTTTTGATGTATTAGTGAAGGCAAACATGCTGCAACCAGAAGTTATGATCTGGGAAACTCATCTAGGTTCATATGATCCCAATTTGATTTGTAAATACCACAATGGTGTCGTAGGTCATTCAATTCAGTCCTGTGAAGCTTTTCGTTGCATATTGTAGGAGTTAATGGACTCATCTCAAATTGAATTTTGGGAAGAAAAAGATAAAGAGAAAAAGGTCAATGTGATTGATGATGACCTAAAGTCAAAGCCTCTGAAAATCTGCCTTGAGAAAAAATCAAGCCAAGCCAATGGGATCACAATCAAGGCACCTACTATGAGACCTGTTTCTATTGTACTGTACATTAATTTTGTAATTATTTATCAGTGAAATATAATAAATTTTGTGATTTTAAGTGAAATTGTAATGTGTGCCCCACTTTAATTTTTATTGTTTTGATGGATTCAAGACTGATAATACAGTACACAATATAAAATAATGATTTTGAGGCATAAAAATAATTTTTATATTATTTGGAATTATTTTGTGAATTTTGGAAAACAAATTGGAAAATGATAGTTACGTCTCGAAGGCATTTTCATAAATTACGCCCAAATTGAAATGAGTTGGGATGAAGTAAAAATACCATGATATTCTACATGAAAAGGAGAATAGGATAATGTCAAGAGATTGATTGAATCGGTGGTTTAATCGAAAAATTTCACTGGCGGTCTGTTAGGGGTAAAATCATAATTTCTCAATATCGGTGCACCACGCATCAACGAAACCACTTCCAATCATCAATATACATTAAATGTGATTGATTGGTGGTGGAATCTGAAATTTTTTAGTCCAATTACATGGTTTTTACGATTACGAAAGTTAAGGGCAAAATTGTAAGAAATTTACATAACCAAAGGCAAAATGGTAATTTTGCCCCTGCTAGAACCATCTTCATAATTCAGCCTATGTGTGCCAGCCACTATTCACTCTTTTTAACCTTACACCCCATGACACCAAGAGAGAAAAAGAAAGAAAAGTCCACAAAAGTAACTAAAGCTTGACTTTCTCACCCAACTTGCTTCTAAGAAAATTATCTACACACTCTCCTCTCTCCATTGACACCATTAGCTCATTAAATAAAGAAGAAAACAAGGAGAAAAAGGAAGAGAAAGGTTTCGGTCAAAGGTGAGATTTTACTATTCTTAGCTTTTCATTAAATTTCAAAGGTACATTTAGGATAAATCAAAGGTGTAGATTTCAATTCTACCATTAGATTTGATTTCTATTGAAGCTAAGAACTCAAGGAATCTATGTAGATCTTTGCATAAAAATGATAGAAAATGAGACAATGGATATGGAATTAAAGGTTAGAAAGCATAGATTATTCAAACTAGTTGAAAATCATGAAGCTTAGTACAATAGGGCATTCGGCCAAGGGTCTTGGGTAGAATAAGATGTTGCATTTTATGGTTTAAATATGCTAAATGACTATAGAAATTAAGAGAAGAAGACTGGTGAAATCGAATCTAAAATCGAAGCTAAAATAGAGAAGTTAAGTTTTACTACTGGTGTAATTTACATTGGTTAGGCATAGATAGTATCATATGTGGCTGCATTTAGCGAAAGTTAATAGCTTAAAAATAAGAGGAAAATTAATGAAAATTTTTGGTAAAATTATTTTGCAGCCAAGATTATTGAATTTTGATTGGTGCTACAGAAAGACTTGGTATTACGAGACAGGTAAAGGAAAAGTGTGTAAGCTGTAGGGATATAATGAATTGCATGATTTTATAAGTATGATTTTATCAAATTATTTTGGTGATAAATTGCCTTGAAGATCATGCAAATTGGGTGCAGGGGGTTAGGAAATCACAGCTGATATGTTGTCGAAAATTTATCAAAATTATTCTAAAATAGCATGAAAAATTTTAGATGCATAAATTGAGTGAATTATAGACTTTAGAATTTCCATTATTTTTCCATAAATTGAAATTTTATCAAAAAATGTTAATTAAATATTCATGTTATTAAATTATATTAAAGTGAGATTTTAAATACATTCTTTAAAATATATTAGAATTAAATTGAACTTTTATATATTTTCTCACTAAGACATGAATATTTTATTGATTGTTTTCACTGTACTGATAAATATGAATTTAAAATACCTTTTTGGAAATTAGCAATTTTAAAGATATTTAAATTAAATTCCTTAAAGGTATTTTCTACTATAAATAAATGGATTTTGAGACTTTAGGCCCCAACTTCATGCTCATTGTTACTGTACTATCACTATGGCTGATTGACCTGCCAAGTCATTCGCAGTCCTAGGGTCACCTGGCAAGTGCACTCTGTAGACGCCCTATAAACTATGGCCATAGATCTAACTGTATACTATTACTATTTTCCTTCGAGGATAATTATAGCATGATTGATTTAGGGTGTCGCCTTATCTTAACCTACTGTTAAATGATTACTAAACTGTGTTTTACTGATTACTGTTTATTGTACTGTACTGAGAAATACTATTTACCGAACTGTAATTTACTAATTACTGTTTACTGAACTGTACTGAAATACATTGTTTATTGAATTGAAAATATTTATGATATTATTTCTAAATTTGAAATAATTACGGAACTGTTACTGTAAAGGGATATTTTAAGTGTTTACTGTATTGAACTGTTTACTGAAGAGTTTTATTGTACTATTACTGAATCATTTTGTATACTGTTTCTACTGTTCAAACTCCACTGTTTACTGTACTGTTTTATTACTATCACGTGTTTTTAAAATGCTACTAAAGTGATGAAATTAAATGGTTTACTACCATTTATATTTATTGAAAATATTATTAAGTTGTTTTATTACAGCAATTTATTAAACACTCCCTATAGTCACTCTAAGTTTCCAGGACAAGACAAGTATTTCAAAATACCTTTCATGCTCCTTCTGGATTTCTCAGCCAACTATAGTATCCTTCCCTTTATTGTGCTTAGTGAACTGTTAGGAAAATAAATATTTTCCAGCATATAGTTTTCATTATATCAAACTTGCATATGACTCATTTACTGAGTACGTTTCACTCACTCCTTTACTTTACACTACACAGGATACTATATTTGGATAAGAGACATACCATCCCAAGATTATTGGTTGCGATTTCGGTTACCCCGAGTCTGCATATTATTGATCTTAGGTGTATTTTTATTTTCTTTTAAATATTCAGATTAATTGTACGGTACTACTTAAATTGTAAAGTAGATACAGGGGATGTAAAATGTTAAGGAATATTGTAAAACTTCATATTCCAAATTTATAAATTAATTAAAGTTACTGTTTATCATTGTCTACTGTTTATCATTGTTTACTGTTCAAGTGTTTAAGGCATCGCAGACAGCCTAACTGTCAAATATGTGAAAAATAAGTGCTTTACTATATACTCAGACTGTTACACCTACTCCATTTCCTTACAAAGACAACAAGGCAGTACCTTGGAGATATGGTTATGATGTAGTGATAAACGGAAAAAGAGAGCATGTATCCCGTAAAAGTCTCGAAGCAGCAAATATCACTGTGGTTAGGGGAATGACACCAAGTGGACATTGCTACAATCCTGAAATGTTAGCTAAGGCTAGAAAACAGAAGGCAAGAATTGTGGACGAGGATAGGGCTAACCTGATAGAGGTTCAAGAAACAAGATGCCAAAAGCCTGTTACAGAAGAAGATGCCAGTGAGTTTTTGAGTTTGATTAAGCATAGTGAATACAGTATTGTTGAGCAATTGAACAAGACATTGGCAAAGGTTTCACTCTTATCACTTCTCTTGAATTCTATGTCTCATAGAAATGCTTTACTAAAAGTGTTGAATAGATCATATGTACCTCTTGATATATTGATGGACAAGATGGATAATCTAGTTGGTAATTTGGTTGCTTCAAATTACATATCTTTCAGCGATGATGAGATTTCTGCAGAAGGAAGAGGAAACACCAAGGCTCTTCACATCACAGCTAGGTGCAAGAAGCACACAATTGGCAAGGTCCTCATTAATAATGGTTCGGCTCTTAATGTAATGCCTACGTGCACTTTGTTAAGGCTACCAGTGGATTCATCGTACATGCAAAAAAGTAATATGATTGTCAAATCATTTGATAGAGTTTGACGAGAACTGTTGGGTGATATAGAAATATCCTTGGAGATTGATCCATGTACTTTCAATGTCCAATTCCAAGTCATGGATATTATGCCTTCATATACTCTTCTGTTCCTAACCTTAGATTCACACGACGGGAGCTATCCCCCCCACTCTCCATCATAAGGTGAAATTCTTCATAGGAATCAACAAATTTTAGTTTCTAGAGAGGAAGATATTTTTGTCACTCAATCTCCAAACACTCCATATGTTGAAGCAATAGAGAATGCATGGAAATGTTTATATTGGGCTTTTGAATTTGTTAATGCAATCTACATAGGAAAAGGTTCCAAATTATATGCTCATCACCTGTCAACAGTGTCAACCCTAAAAGGTGTCTACAAGCAAGTGCACGGGTCGCGACAAGTAATAAAGAGGGAGCAGAGTATCGTTCCCACGAGGATTAGTTAGGTGTGTCTAGCTAAGTACTAAAATTAGTCATCCTAGATTTATTCAACCAAATGAAAATTTTCAAATTAAATTATCTATTAACATAGAAAAAAATTTGGAAAATCAAAATTACAAAACTTTAAAATTTGAAATACCATAATTTAAATTAACTAAATTTACTTAAGTCCTAATGCATTTAAAATTAAATCACTATTAAACTAAAATGAAAATCATCTAAAAGCTAAAAATTAAATTGTATGACTAAATATCTAAGTATTAAACAAAACAATTATAAAATATTTAACTAATAAACTAATCTAATCTACTAAACTAAATTAATAAACTAATATAACATTTTACTAAGCTACTAAACTAAACTCAGATAAAATAATAGAATATATTAAACTATATAAAACTAACTCTAGTAATTAGTTAAAACGTGAAAAAAGTCCAATAGTAAAAAAAATGTGAAGAAATGGCCATGCTTTTACTTTAGCCCCTGCATTCACGTGCATCACCTCCCTGGCCAGCTTATGCATCCACACGCCCTCTACAGCAGCAACTGCTCTTCACCGGACCATGCCAAACTGACCAGCAAACCTTGCCATGCTCAACAAATAGCTAGGTTCTGGGCAGCAGCTGCAGCACACTTAACAGCTGCTAAGTAACAATATCAGAAGCAGAACGGAGAAGTAAAGAACTTAAGCTTTGAACCAGAAAAATAATCTAATAGGTTGTAAACCATGAATGATGAAAAAGAAAGAAATAGCGCAGTGAAAATATTTTAAATCAAAACATGAATTTTTAACAAGAACATGAAGAAACTAAAACAGAAATTAATAAAATATATTAGCATTAAAGTAATTAAATGAAACAGAGCATCGAAAGAACAAGAAGAGAAACTGTAATTTCATTAAATCTAAATTTAAAACAATTTGTAGTTTGATGTAAAACATGACTGCTTAAACTGAAACTAAATAAACAAAGAAAAATAAGAATAAAACTAAAACTAAAGAAAGAAAAAGAAACATGGCAAGAATATTGGAGAAGCTTTGGCTACTATCACTAGCTACCTCCACTCGCATCACCCTTGTCGCACCAATACAGTAACTGTTGAAAAAAAACAGCTCCTAATCTTCGAAGAAAACAGCAAAGGAAAAATGCAATAAAAGATGGTGAGAATCGGCTCCTGTGTCACCAGCCTCCTCTTCCCCTGTCCTTGCACCTACTGCTCTTAACTGACGCAGTGTAGCAACGCCACATAGCAACTACATGCTGCTTCAACAACCAGAACAGTCCAGCACGCAGAAGCAGCAATAGAAGAATGTACAGCAGTAGAGTAATAAATCAGAGCCAGAAGAATTTATAAAACAGAGTATATCACGATGGTGAAGTATGAAGAAACTGTGTGAGTAGAGAAGATGAATAACGGTCTAGTGAAGAATAAGTAACTAAGAAAGTAAATCCTAAACAAGAATCCAAAGGAAACTAAGCAAGAGACAAATACAAGATAAACAGTAAAATAATTGAAACATAATATTAAACATAAATAGAGAATTTAAACTTTCATTGAATTCAAATTTATAGAAAAACTTGAGTATTTCGATGGAAACTTTGAATGTACTAAATAAAACTAATCTAGAAGAAAGAAAGTTAAATAAAAAAATCTTAATAACCAAAAACTAAAAATCATGCATAAAGGAATATGAAAACAATGCGGCAACAATGGAGAGAAACTTTGGCTGCTGTTACTGGCCAATCTCCTCCCCCTATTCATTATGCGGCAGCTCCTCTTTTTGTATAAGCTAGGGTTGCTTCAATTTTTTTGCTCACATTTCTCTTGGGCTAGACCTTGTTTTATTTTTTGGCATATTCTTGTACATATCCAACAAATTAAAAGAATGGTCCATACTTGTGAGTGGATTTGGAGTGTTTAATTTCGGCTTATGAAATTTTGGAATTTAAGGTGGGTTAGGTGTATTTAGGTTTTATGTGATAATGTGGTAGGATTTAAGTGGGATATAGTAGAGTATGGGTTAAAGGTTTTCGGGGTTTTGGAAAAGATTTAAGGTTAAGGTTAAAACATCAAATCCAACCGTTTTTCCTTGATTTTCTTGTCATTTCCTCATTATTCTTGAATTTCCTACATATGAAAACCATTTAATTAAATTGGGAAGAAATTATATTAAAATTCCATTATTTTATCAAAATTGATACAATAAAATACTCTAAAAAAGTGTATATTTTAGAGATTTATCAAGTAGCTACAGAGATGGTAATAAGCAAACCATGAGCAAAGGTTGGTATACAGGGGTTGGATTAGGAAGAAATTACCAAGAGATTAAAAAGGCACTAACAATTTTGGAAAGCAAGGATAGGTTTGGGTTAGGATACATGCCGACTTGGAAGGATAAAGCAAAAAAGATGGAAGAAAAGAAGGAAAGGCAAATAGCATGGTTAAAGGGGGATGAGTTTGAATCTGAGAAACTGGTCATTCCTTATCTTTATGACACCTTATAACCCAACTTGACTTATTAGAAGATTATGATTATGTGAAAATAAATATGAAATTCTAACATGTGGATGATATATGGGATACGAATGTAATAAGAGCAATTGATGGTCAAATGGTTAAGGGTCAAAGGAAGAAGTGTTAAAGGATAAATATGAAATTAATGAGATTTTGTCTTCATCTTCACCAAGAAGAAGCCAGCAGCCATTCCAGCTCTTTCTCTCATTTTCTCCAAGTTTTCCTCAATATTCACCTTGACAAACACCCATATTCCATCATCAAATCGTTAAGCTTGCTTACATATTGCTGCTTAATTCGCTCCATTTATAACCCAACTTGACTTTTTCACATATCATGGAAAATCCAATCAATAATTTCTTCAGGTTGAATGGTTTTAATGGTCACATAAATTAAGTGTCAAATATTGTGACCTAAGATTTTCGCAGACCATGAATGTATTCCATGAAATTGTAGCAACTCCAGCTAGATTTGTGAATGTCTAGTTTTCATTTCCCACTTCTAAGTTCCTCTGAAATCTTTTTTTTTTTTGCTTTGCATAATGGGAACCAAGGCCTAAGGAAAATCGCCGAAGAAGAATTTGCAAGTTTTAAAAATCAAATCGGATGAATCATTTAATTTTTTAAACTATCATTTCGGTTCTACATCACTTATACCATTTGAATAGAACCCAAATACTTAAGAAGGTCCTGGTTTCGAACGTGAAATGACATGTCCCAGTGGAGAATAAAACCATGAAGGCGGCGAGCGCCCAAAACAGACAATACGTGAGTGAGTATGAATGATCGTCACCTCACGATTGTAAGGTGATCCTGCTATGTGAACTAGGACCTTATAACATGTGGTGCTATAGAAAGTCTGGGGTGAAGATGTCTCTGTGTATGACCCATGGGGTCCAATTAGCATTATAAAGAAGAGAGACACATTGTGGTTTATGGGGTTTTTCAGTTGAACATGTACAATTGGACAGATAGATTGTAACATCCCAAATCTACTATATAACATAATATTTACTTATAAACTCCACTTACTTACTGGTTAGGCTGTCTGTGATGCTTAACACTATTAACAATTTAAATTAGAACTCTTATTACTTGTACTAAGATGCATATACATTCTCTTCTATTTAAAGTAGTACTGTACAATTTTTCTGAATATATAAAATAAATAATATACCTTTGATATCGAATACCTACTAGCAGTCGATAATCTCTGAAAGGTAATTCTCTTAATCCAAGATCAACAATCTACGGAGTGGAAAATAAGGGGTGAGCGATAACATGCTCAGTAAGGAAGATGTACAAAAATCTAACCTTATTCCCCAAAACTTTTATCTTTCTTAATAGTAAACCCAGTGAATATAGAAAACAGTTTACAATATCATGTAATAAACAGTGAATAGGATTTAACAAATCCTCTCTGTAAACAAAAGTTAACAAGTTGAGACTAGGCATCACCCTATAAATAAATCATGCTATCATCGTTCCCCCTCCCTCTTGCGAGAACGGCATAATCATCCCAATAGGGATACAGTAGATATATGGCCACAATCTACGGGTGGTCCTCGGGGTCCACTTGCCAAGTGACCTCGAGATTGCTGATGACTTGGCGGGTCCATCAGCCTTATAACTCGTAACAATGCATGAAACTAGGGGCCTAAAGTCTCAAAATCATAGCTAAAAATACCTTTAAAGAAACCCATTTAATTCATTTAAATAATTAATAATTTCAGAAAGGTATTATTCTCATTTTCATAGAGAATATAAATTGAAATCTGGTCGCCCATGGTCAGCTCGCCCAGTCTGGCTCGCCTATGGTCAACTAGTCCAGTGCGGTGAACTTCTGTTCGCCCGCTAACCTTTACTTTGAAAACAAGTAAAACTGGCTCGCCCTCAATAGCTCGCCCACGTCAGTTCGCCCAATTGGCATTGACCATGGTCAACTCGCCCAATGCAACATTTGTCGTGGTCTACTCGCCCAATTGAGGCGAACTCAAGATCAACTCGCCCATTTTATGAAAAGCTATTCGCCCGCCCATAAACAACATTGAAACAGGTCCGCCCACAATGGCTCGCCCGGATTTTCTATTTAAAACATGGTACTCACCCAGAAGAACATAAAAAGACTTGCCCAAGTTTTACTTAGAATAAAGTCACTCGCTCGATAAAAACATCACAGGAGGGGCTCTTCGCCCAAAACATAGCAAAGGGTCAACTCGCCCGCCCTTACCAGTTAGCCCAACAACAAGGCAATTTATCAAAATAATATGCATGTCATAAACCAAAACCATTTCTCGGTAATTTTCATAAAATTAACTCCACAGGACATGCATTCTTTTCATACACAGCTCCCTTACCTCGTCTGATGCAACCTTGCTTTCCGTTCGCCGTATCAATCTCACTTCCCGGCTGCAAGGTAAAATAGTAATTCCATTAATATTTTCTTTTTGAATTATTTTCCTAATTTACTTTGGCGAGCTTTGAGATTAATCTCCAGCTCTCCCACAAGGGCTCGCCATTCGCTCAACAAAGCTTAACCTTCCTTGATTGACTCACATTAGCGAGCTCGCCCAACATTCTCGCATTTATGACTTATTTGTGGGAGTTTACCCAACATGGGAGCTCGCCCAATCAATTCGAGTGGTTATGCTTTTGCTAATTTAGTTCGCCACTCATGGCTTAAGTGTGAGTTCACCCGCTCTTCAACTCAAAGACGGGCTCGCCCAAACTAACTGAGCTCGCCCGTTATCATTATTTCCAGTATTTTCATTGTCTATTCTCGATTCAGACTACACCTTATTCTAGTTCTTATATATTCTAGTAAGGTTTAGCTAAAACAAGGCTACATCTATGTTTATTACGTTATAAAACATAGAAATCCAGTATTGAATATCAAGGGAACCATAGAAATTATGGAACTCACCTTAACCCAGTTGCTCTTCCAAAAACATAATATTTTCTTGCCTCCCTTGCTTTGTTTCTCTTGTTCCCTGGCTTTTCAACACTACAGAAGGGTTTGGCTAACTAAAATTGATGTTTTCATGGTTCCTATATGAAAGAAACGGAAGAATTGCTTGTGAGCATGCAGGTGAAAACAGACTGGCGAGGAGGTTTTCTGGAGAAGGTGAAGTTGCTTCCATCAATTTTTCCCCCATGAGGCCTCCTTATATAGCTATGTTAATCCTGTTAGAAACTACCACCTGTTTCCTTATCACGTTTCTCTCATCATTTCGTGCATTAAAAACCAAAGAAACTGCAGCAAAAAGGAACGGTGTAAAGTAAATCCCGTTTTTTGACTAATCTCACTTGCCATTTATTGCTTATTCCCCTTGTCAAGAGAAGCAAGTGGCAAGAAGTCCACTGCCGCCCCTTTCCTTGACTTTTCCCTTTTCTTTTCTTCTCTTCTCCACGCCAATTCCCTTCCAGCCAACGTTGATTGGCTAACTCCTCATTCTTTTCTTCATTTTGTCCTCTAGCCATTAATCCCTTTCATACCTTCATTTAATGCTTTCATACGTTGCCTTAATTTCATGAAGACTATTGTAGTAAAAGAAGTCAAGTAGAACTCTTTTCTTCCCATATGTTATTGACTTTGTTTGCCAACTCAATATTGGAAATTTACGAGATAATTTCCTTTTTTGGCTATCACATAAAGGTTTGGTGATTCCAGAAATTGTCATATTGTTGGTGATCACCTTATATTGTTCTACTCGCCACATTACCATGATTTCCCACAAATTTTCACTTTTATTTAGCTTTTACTTTTTCTAAATCCGTATGGGCGATTAGGAGCACTCGCCAGCCTTGAGCAAACTAACCTACTCGCCCTCGCTCCATTTGGGCGAACTCTCTATTCACCCTCGCCATCATTGTTGGCAATCTGCTCGCCAATTGGCGATCAGCCGTCTTTGCTCGCCCATTGGCAAGCTGTTCGACATCCTCACCCACACATTATTTCACCGACATTCTTCCATGCACATCTCAAGTGAAGGAGTTTTTCATCCAAGTGAAAATGAATATTAAATATTTACTTCATTTATATTATCAATTTTATGAAATTTGGGTTTACAGTAGTGTAGAATCAGATCTTACATAGATAGCTGGCAAGCATTATGTCTAACTTGTTGCTATATTTATAGTACATTTATGTAATGCTGTCTTGCTACATTTTAGTGTTATTAATTAAATGATAAAACCTTACTCTTCATATATGCAATAATGGTCACATTATGAAATTACAGGATAAAGAGGTAAGGTTTGGCCAATTCAATGGATTCAGTTTATGCTGCTGTTCTTTTTCTTGGCATCCGAGATACCTCATCTATGCAACCTATTGTGGTCGTTGGAAGGACAGTCTTTTATAGGAAAAAGCTGTTGGCATGTATTTTGTACGTCATTGCCCCGGCAAGATTTTTTCATTGAAGACTTCAAATGTAAAGAAAGTTGTACAAAGTTTTAGCACATTATAATTTTAAGCAAATCGTTAGTTGTTTAATTATTCATTTTATTTTGGTTCTATATTGTTTAAGCTTTAACTCAAATGTTTTCATTACTATTAAAAATGTAACCCGGGCAAAGCCGGGGCAAAATTTTCTAATTGCGCCAAAATGTAAGTCAACTCTAAGATAAAAAATAAAAAATACCTTTACCATCGAAAATAAATCAATAATTTGGTCTTATTCTTCCTTTGCGGCGGACGGTATCGTTTTTAAAAGCCTTTTAATTCTCTTTCATCTTGAAAATTTTTAAATACATCCCAAATTTTAGTCTCTACACTTAATTACACTACAACGTTTAATACACTTCAGAAGATACTAAACTTATCCTCTAAAATTACAAATGTATCCCTAATGTAAAACTCATCCATTCTTTGACTTTATTTTCTTCATCTTGTTAAAATTCTCTCTACTATTGATTTGTGATATTGTTGATTTGTGGTTGAAATTTGTGTTTAGAGTTCAGTTGTTTTTGGATTTTTTTTTTAAATTTTTTATTCTTGTTACTGTGTCTCATTCACGGAAAAAAAATCAATGCAATGGGCATTATAAGCAAAGTCTCCGCCCTGAAAACATAATTGAAAACAGTAAGAAAGATGAAAGAAGAACTCTCTCAAAACACTCTGCATTTTAAAAGAATTCAGATTGTGGAATCTGTGTAATTTTCACTTGTAACTTTGCACCTGATCATTATGAGCTGCTAAAGGAAGGGAAAGATAAGATTAATTCATACAAGTTTTTTAAGACAAAGAGTTGAACACTTGTATGATTGATATCCTAAACATCTTCACATTGGCTTCTAAGTGCAAAATCTTTGGCTTATGGTTTATTTCTTTGTAAGAACAAGGGAAATTGTGCAGAATAGCTGCATCTAACTCTAAGGTGGCATGAAACTCCTTGTTGTCTCCAAAGAATGAGAAGTATCAAAGTCCTCTTTGCTGAAGTAAGTGAAAGATTTTTTGTTTTTCTCTTTGACCTAAAGTTATAAGACTATTCGAGCAAATGTCAACAATAACTTATAAGCAGTAATTAGGTGCGGATTATAGGTATCAGTTACTAGGTTTCCCTCCTAATTATGCATCGGTTCTTGCAAAATTAGAATTAAATTTTTGGACAAAAAGTCAGAATAGTTGGATTTTGTGCTTCTCTGCATGCAGCTTTTGCTGAATTCCAATAACCAGGTTTTTAAATGGCAGAGACAAAACATAATTTACCATTGGGAACCATAGAAACGATTCATCTTCTCTATTTGATGGAGCATGCTCTGCTTGGACTATTTATATATATGTCATAGCTTGATTAGAATTTGTTCAGGGCTACCTTATAATCTATTTCACATTTTTGATAACTGAAAACCATGGCTGCCTCTAAGTCTAAGGTGAGCTTGAAGCTCCTTATTGACTCCAAGAGTAAGAAAGTTCTATTCGCTGAAGCAGGGAAGGATTTTGTAGATTTTCTCTTTAATCTCCTTTCTTTGCCTGTTGGCACAGTCATTAGGCTTCTCACAAAAAACAGAATGGTGGGTTCCCTTGGAACCCATTTTGAGAGTATAGAAAACCTCAGTGAAACTTACATACAACCAAACCAAAACAAAGACTCACTGCTGAAGCCTAGAGCCCCAACTTCTGCTTCTGATGTCTCACTCTTGCTTGACTATGATGAATCAGCGACTAGAAAAGTCTACATCTGTCCAAAGTATCATCGCAATGTGACCGATGATCCACGCTCGGTTTGTCCTCATTGTAATCAAAGGATGTCTACTGAGGTGACCATTGTAGCTCCAGATACCGCAATAGGGAAATCAAATGGTGAAGGAGGGTTTGTCAAAGGGTTAGTGACTTATATGGTGATGGATGATTTGGCTGTTAAACCGATGTCTACAATATCCAGCATTACTCTGCTTAACAAGTTCAACGTTAAGGACGTTGGAGCACTTGAGGAGAGGGTAGTTGATTTGGGAATGGATGAGGTATGCAAACTCTTAAAACTCTCTATACTTTCTTTTTTTTTTTTATTTTTTTTGGCATAGATTCTTAGTTTTTCTTATTTGTTTTGTTCTTCTTGTTAGGGTTTGAAGCTGCTTAAGTCTTCCTTACAGTCCAAGTCAGTCTTGACAAATGTCTTTCTGGGCAATATAAGCGCCTAGAGATGCAATTGCTGCAAGAAGCTCATGGAGTTTCCCATGTAATGGTACATGTGTAGGTTTTGTTTGGAAAAGAATGTGTGTTGCACATTTCTGGCAGAATTTAAGTTGTCATCCTGTAATGCTTTTGATCCCTCAGTTTAAAACTTATGGAGTTTAATTTGTAGGGTTGTTCTCTGATGACTCTAGTACCCATGGGCATAACCCTTGTCTCAAGTTGAAAATTTATTAAAAGCCGTTTGTTTTTCTTCTTCAAGAAACCATATGCTTGGACACCAACTCTTTTGCTCTTAGACAACAAGTAGGATACCACTTGAATGAACTCAAAATTCAATTTGATTTGTGTAAGCACACGCATGTGATAATTCCGCTTCACAAATTCAATATGGAAAACGAGTTTACGGTATGACAAAATGCTGAGCACATCTTTGTGGGCAAAAGAAACTATCTAGCAGTTAGGAGGTCACCTATATTGGGTTGCATACCCAGTTTTAGTGGGTACTTTGTTATTATCATGTTAGATATTTAATACTAATATTAAATATCTTCATTTAATCATATTAAAATCTTATGTAATTTAAATAAAATTATAATTAAATATAATATTAAATAAAATTATTACTTTAAAATAATATTAAATAAACATTTAATATTAATTTTTATTAGATAATAATTGAGATTAATAAAATTCTAAATTTCATATATATTAAAGAATAATATGAATTAATAAATTATAAATTATAAATAATTTTATTTAATTTAATTGTAATAATATTAAATTATTAAATAATATATATTCAACTAATTAATTTATAATAAATTATATAACTATTAAAATATATTATATATTATTTAAGGTTAAATAATCACTTATTTAATAATATTAAATTATTTAATAGTAGTAGTGATATAATTTAATTGAAAAATATAATACGAAATAATAATATTTTTGGTAAAATAATAATCAATTATATTAGATAATAATACTTTGCAATAATATTAATTATTAACATATCAAAAATTAAGAAATGATATTATTTAAAAATATATAATATATTCAATTAATATACTAATTTAAATTAAATAATATTATAGTTTAATATAATTTATATTTAATTGTTTTTAACATTTGTCAATTTTTAAATATTAAAATATTTTTTTAATTTTAAACTATTTATTTTTAATTAAATAATATTTTACATCAAATTTTAATATTAATTTAAAAATTAATTAATATATTTTATTATAAAATGTATTAATATTATATTAATATATAAATACTATTCACTTAGTTATGAACATTACCAAAAATTAAAATATGTTTACAAAAATAATAAAAATAAAAAATTCTTACTTCCAATAATTTTAAAAATTTTTATTTTTGTTTTCATTTTTCAAAAAATACATTGTCAAATATATTTTTTGTTGTTATTTTAAAAAGGGGAAAAAATGCCAAGTGGTCTTTAATTTTAACACAAATTTTAATGATAGCAATTTAAAAAACCACTACTTTTATATTAAATACAGATATATTATTTATTTTTCAAAAGTTGGGTAAGGTCAATTGGCCTTTGTTCAACATAAGGTGCCTATTCCAACCTGTTTTCTTTTCTTACACGCCAAACCAGTTCTATACTATTTAATACTAATATTAAATATTTTCATTTAATCATAATAAAATCTTATGTAATTTAAATAAAATTATTACTTAAAAATAATATTAAATAAATCATTTAATATTAATTTTATTAGATAATAATTGAGATTAATATAATTCTAAATTTCATATATATTAAATAATAATATGAATAATAATTTATAAATAATTTTATTTAATTTAATTGTAATAATATTAAATTATTAAATAATATATATTCAACTAATTACTTTATAATAAATTATATAACTATTAAAATATATTATATATTATTTAAGGTTAAATAATCACTTATCTAATAATAATAAATTATTTAATAGTAGTAATGATATAATTTAATTGAAAAATATAATATGAAATAATAATATTTTGGGTAAAATAATAATTAATTATATTAGATAATAGTACTTCGCAATAATATTAATTATTAACATATCAAAAATTAAGAAATGATACTGTTTAAAAATATATTCAGTAAATTATTATGCTAATTTAAATTAAATAATATTATAGTTTAATACAATTTATATTTAATTTTTTTACATTTTTCAATTTTTAAATATTAAAATAGTTTTTTTTAATTTTAAACTATTTATTTTTAATTAAATAATATTTTACATCAAAATTTAATATTATTTAAAAATTAATTAACATATTTTATTTTTATTATAAAATGTAGTTTTGAACATTATCAAAAATTAAAATATGTTTACGAAAACATTGAAAATAAAAAATTCAATTTTAAAAATGTTTACTTTCGGTTTCGTTTTTTTAAAAAAATACATTGTCAAACATAAACATGTTTTCTATTATTATTTTAAAAACGAAAAAAAAGTGCCAAATGATCTTTAATTTTAACCAATTTTAATGATAGCAATATAAAAAAAAACCACTACTTTTATTTTAAATACAGATATATTATTTATGTTTCAAAAGTTAGGTAAGGTCAGTTGGCCTTTGTTCAACATAAGGTGACTCTTCCACCCTGTTTTCTTTTCTTACACGCCAAACTAGCTCAAAAGTCCAACTTTCATTCAATTCTATTTCAACTATATCTTAAAATACATTAATATTTATAGTTATAAATTTGTCAAGTTACTTTCATAATCAATTAAGCAACTGAATTTGAACAAATAAAAGTAGTTGAAAACAAATGTTCATTGCATGTTAGAACCAACAGAAAAAAGGACTTAATTACTGTAGCTAATTTAGTGAGGTAGAAAGAGAGAAGCAATAATTAGCACAAAGAAAGCCATGAGAACTCGTCTTTAAGAGCGAATTTCGAGCACTTCAATGGGCAAAAAAGTCAGAAAGTGGCGTTGGGAAATGGTACATTTTATTGAATAGAGGCTGAAAAGTTAGCGGTTGGAGGAGATATCAATGTGAGTGGGCTTCGGCCGAAGAGAGTGAGCTGGGAACAAGTAATATTGAAAACATTAACCAAACACGTGTGAAAATTAATTTTATGTTTAATACAATAAGAAAATATTTTGTAATATACATTAAAGAAAATATAAACTCAAAAGTACGTAGATCAATTTGCAGAAGATTGTTTTAGTTTAATTAGAGATCTTAAATTCGAATCTCTGAATATGTAACTGTGTTAAAATTTTTGAAAAAAACTTTATCGATTTTTAAATTCTATCCGACTCGAATTCAAATTAGTTCTATAATAAAAATATAAGAATACCGGATGATCTAAAAAAAAAATCAAAAACAGAATCTCATTATTCAATTGGGACACCGTCTAGAACAACCCTACCATTTGTCAATGTGTACTAAAGAAAGTCCAATTCAAAAACGACTGTTACACAGGTAGAAAACGAATTTTTCGTTTGCTTTTTTTTTTATAAAAAATCATGTACTTACATCCAAACATTTAATTCAACAATAATGTAAAATCTTCTACTCAAAAAAAAAATCGGAATTCTCCTTTCTCTATGATAATAATAATAATAATAATAATGACATATGGTTATTGCATCAAGTGGCATATGACAATTGCTTTCATTAGTTCTAGTGCAAATTTTTTTTTCATTTTTTATAATGTTTATTTATTTAGTCATTGTTAAAATCGAACATCAATCATAATAAATTGTTTATAGAAAAGAAAATGTTCATTCAAACTAAGAAACTTAATAATTATAAAGAGAAGTAGGAAGAGATCCCACTCAAACTTTTTAGGCAATCGAGGAGAAAATTCATATATTAAATGAGACCTTTTTCTTTCTATTGGATAAGTATTATGTATATTGTTGATGAAATTTTTTTATTTTATAAGCATGATTAGGATTATGATACATGTTTTATTTTATTTATTTTTATTTTTTAATATTTTTATAGGATATGTGACAACACCTAATATTACTTATGAATATTACTTATGAAGTAAAAAATTTTCACCAACAATATATGAAATAATTATCTTTATCTATTTATGTTTTTTTATTTATTTTAATAAATTAGATATAGGAATCAATCCTTTAAGAACCCACCGAGTGACTTGACAACCTTGGGACGATATACACCTAAATCAAATTTAATAAGATACCAAAATGATGCATTGATACCTAAAAAGAGTGGAAAGTGGTTGTATGCTTGATATTTCCTTCATATATCCCAACTTTTCCGGCTCTATCTGATTTTTATGAAATTTAAGAAAAAGACTTTGATGTGATTGTAATGTTATATCAAAATTATAAATTGTTTTCATAGATCTTAAAAAAAAATTTAAAAAAAATAAATCACAAAAAAATAAAATTTAAAAAAGGTATAATTTTGGGAGATTAAGAAAAACAGAGCGAGAGAATATAATCGAAGAGTAACATATTTTATTTATGCTTTAATAAAGTCCTTAATTACTAAAACTTACTAATATTCTTCCATAGAAAAAGATAAGAACGAAAATAATTATATGAAAAACCCATTGGATCATGCTATCTTTTTAGTTAGAGTGACTTTAATTAGACTTAAAATTTAAATTTCAACGCTTATATCTTCTTTTCTTATTATTAAGTCGCATCTATCTTGATTTAGTTGAATGTCGCTATTGTAACAATTGACTAAATAGCCTTTGGTAATTGCATGATTTTTAGTTAAATGTCATTATAATAACTCAGTATCTCTTGGTTCATACAATAATTAAACTTGGACCAAAATAAGAAACATCGATGGGGGCATGGGGCAAGCTATTGTCTCTAGTTATGGATGGGACAAAATAATGGATAGAATAAGAGATTTTGTCTTAGGATTTTGTATGTACGTAGATGGTTTAGCAAACACAAATTTTGCGTTTAAAATTAATCAAACGATGATAAATTCATTTTTATTAAATTGACGTGCTTTTGTGGTATTCAATACTCCCATTTTTGTTTGTTTATATATGACTTTTGGCATGCTTGGAAAGTATATAGAAAAATATTAAAAAATTTTAATCTTTTCATAATATTATCGATGTTTAATGATTTTTAATGTACAAAAATGTTCAAAAATATATAACAAGTATAACTAAGTAAAAATATGGAGTCAATAACCTCTTAGCTTAATGGCAAAAGATGAGTTGTGACATATTATAAGTCTTAAGTTCGAAGTAAGAATATGGACATTCAAAGTCTTCAAGGAGACACAACTAAAAATAATACAATATAGCTGGACCTAATCTCACCATCCATCTAAAATAATCTTTCATTATGGAAGCAAAAATGTTCGTGGGTTGAGTTAGATTTAGCTAAGATAATCAATCTATTTAACTTTTGGGCATAATTGCCCAAATCTGTTTCTTACATATAATGAATAAACCCAAATCTGTCTGAGCCCTCCAAATACTAATAATTTGTTAACATTATAATAAAATATAAAAATATCAAAACACATAATAATTAATAAGTATAATGCAATAAGTTCGAATAAATTCTTATACAAAGATTATAAAAAAAACATAAAAAAATTTAAATTAAAGTCTAAAAAGATAATGTAAGCTCAAATTAAATTCTAAAAAAAACCAAAAGTAATTTTAAAAAATACATTAGTATAAAAAAAGTAAAAAATATATAAGGGCTGAGCTGGGCTTGGAATTAAAATGGTGAAACTCAAACCCAACTTGTGTTTCAACATGCATTTATTTTCAAGTTCAAGTTTATCGAGTAGACTTAATTTTTTTGTCTATACTTTCGAACTTGGTCCACTAACTCCTCTCTTAAACAGTTCTACCTAAAAGTCATGAGTTTCAATTTTGGATGAATGTGATGAGATTTACGAAGAATAAATATTTAATATATTATTAGTGGAGTTTTTTTATTCTACAAGTAAGGTCAGCATGATTACATGTGTTCTTTGCAAATATTTTAAAAAATAAATAAAATAGGACAAGTATAATCATAGTAATTCTGCATGTGGAATATAAAAAACTCCATTAATAATGTATTGGATAATTATCTATTTATGAAATCGAAAATAAAACTCCCTCGCGTTGGATAATTCAATATCACACATTTTCAAAAAATTATATTAATAAAAAAGAAAATGAAAACTTTAGAATTTCCTAATAGAAAAAAAGATATGAACAGAATAATTGACTATTTCACTCAAAGAGTGTACATGTATACGTAATGAAAAAAAAGTGTATATGTATGGGAAATTCATGGAAACAAATTATAATCAAATAATTATCTTGATGCAATATTATCCATCTTTTGACATTTTTCGATCTCCTGAAACTCTTTTGATTAGGCTAATTAATTGAAAAATCCTTGATAGAATTTTTTTTTACACCATCCGAACCAATCAAATCAACACCATATACGATTTGGGTCAAAAATTAATGGCAAAATAGTGAAATGAGCTCTCGACCTTGAGCTAAAAATAGAATTAAGCCTTCAATTTTTTATTTCGTGAAAATCAATCCATAAACTTTTATTTCAGTGAAAATAAACCCTTAACCTTATAAAATTATGCAATTAAATCTAAATTTGTTAAATGACACTAACTGCTGTTAGTATTACACACGTGACATGCCATGTGGCAACCAAGTAAGCTATCCACGTCAGCTTTCACTAACGGCAGTTAGTGTCATTTAACAGATTTGGACTTAATTGGATAATTTTAGAAGGTTAAGGGTTTATTTCTACTGAAATAAAAGTTTTTGCATTGATTTTCACGAAATAAAATGTTGAGGGCTTAATTCTATTTTGGACTCAAGATCGATGACTCATTTGACTATTTTACCAAAATTAATCTAGCTAAACGTTTTTGTCTACATAATTATTCTTTTCTAGCTATATAATTGCAAAAACTATTGATGGGACACTTGATGTGAACAATGTGTACATATATATATATATATATATATATATATATATATATATATATATATATATATATGGTCTTAAGATGTTCCTCTCTTTCCTATGCGTAGGAATAATTAGGATATTAATATTAGGTTCAATTTAATAATTATTTGGTTAAAAAGAAAATATTTACTAATTGGAAATGGAAATTGGATTGTTTAAATTTGAAGTCAAGTCTTACAATATGTTACAATTATTTTTAATCACTTGATCAAAATGTAGTTGGTAGTTGAATTTAATAATTAATTATATGTTAGGCTATCATTTTATTAAACTTTGTATTTTTACTTTTAATTAATTCTAGCTGGCCTTTAAAAAAACAAATATTGGGTGCAAATTAAGGAGCAAGAATCGAACCCAATTAGCCTATAAATATACATGTCTGCATATATCAAACCTATGCATACAGAGAACTTCCTGTCAATTTCTATGAAGGAAGCAGAGAAAAGTTCCGCAAGTATTCTTGATTTTATAGATAAACTCCCCATACCAACACACCATTTCTTTAGTCTTTCAATGGAGTTTTTAATGAAAATCTGTCTCCTATTTCTTTGTAGCCTCGTTTCCTACATTTTTAATATGGTTTTTCAGAAGAGAAACCAATGTTGCTATATGCTGGGTTATGAGTGTTACAAGGCCGCTGATGACAGAAAGCTCGACACTGAAGCCTGTGTAAGAATAGTGATGAGGAACCAGAAACTTGGTCTAGAAGAGTACAGGTTTCTTTTAAAGACCATTGTTAGTTCTGGTCTTGGTGAAGAAACTTATGGGCCAAGAAATGTCCTTGATGGTAAAGAAGAGTGTCCTACTGACAAGGACGCACTTTCGGAGATGGACGAGATTATGTTTGGTACTCTTGACAATCTCTTCGCTAAAACAGGAGTGTCTCCATCCGACATAGATATACTCGTCGTCGATGTATCATTGTTTTCTCCAGCACCTTCCTTAACAGCTCGGATTATAAACAGATACAAGATGAGGGATAACATTAAATCCTTCAACCTCTCTGGAATGGGATGTAGTGCTAGTATGGCAGCCGTCGATCTGGTGCAGCACTTGTTCAAGACCTACAAGAATCAATTTGCAATTGTTGTGAGCACAGAATCGATAAGTTCACATTGGTACTGTGGCAAAGAAAAGTCCATGATGTTATCTAATTGCCTGTTTCGTTCCGGAGGGTGTTCCATTCTCTTGACAAACAGAAGAGATTTCAAGGATCGAGCCAAGTTCAAGTTGAATTGTGCTGTACGAACCAACATTGGCTATGATGATGAAGCATACGGATGTTGCATACAACTTGAAGATGAGCAAGGGTATCAAGGTTTTCTCCTTACTAAAAGCTTGACAAAAGCCGCTGCTAAAGCTTTTAAGGGGAATCTCAAAATTCTAGTACCCAAAATATTACCAGTGACAGAACTACTTCGATATGCAATATCAACTCTTGGAAGAAAAAGGACCAAAGCCCAAACTCCTTCTGCAGCTATGGCTTCGAGTTCAACTATCAATCTCAAGTCTGAGATTGAGCATTTCTGTCTCCATCCTGGTGGAAGGGCAGTCATAGATGGACTTGGAAAGAGTTTGGGGCTTAGTGAATATGACCTCGAGCCTACTAGAATGGCACTTTATCGATTCGGGAATACATCAGCTGGTGGCCTATGGTATGTTTTGAGTTACATGGAAGCAAAGAAGAGGCTAAAGAAAGGTGACAGGATTCTGATGATTAGCCTTGGGGCAGGTTTTATGTGCAACAATTGTGTGTGGGAGGTAATGAAGGATGATTTGAAGGACACCGGAGTCTGGGAAGATTGCATAGATCGTTACCCCAGAAAAAACCTGCACAATCCTTTCACAGAGAAGTATAGCTGGATCAATGATGACTGCCTAAACTTTGTCAGGCCTGACCAGCTGAAATTAGGTTTCTGAAACTCTGCATGTTTTGATTTTCAAATGTGTTTTCTATCCTTTACCCCATAGCCATAAGCTGCATGCATTTCATCTTTTCTTTAAGGAATTAAGAAGTTACCATTAGTTGTTGCAAGTACATTTCACCGGGCAAATCTGAAAGATAATCTGGTGCTCATAAATGCATGTTAGATTTTCTACTATTCTATTGTTGATCAATTATCTACCAAATCATTTCAGAACGTTTAAATACCTAGCAGCTAGATAGTCGCTGTACTCTCCAAAAATGAAATGTTTTCTCCTGATAATTTTTAAATAAAAAATAATATTGAGCTACAGGAGTGAACAAAAAGATTGTGTAGTTTGAATTTCTTCTCACATTGTATGTATTCTTTTTCAGATTTATAACAGATGAAAAATGTAAGGATGGGATAATTTTTAGGGTAAACTTGTGAATGAATTGGTGGATTTAAGTTGAATTAATTTTTTTTTTATGTTGAACTGACTATAGATTACAAGTTTCATAAACTTTTCTTTAGTACGTACGAAACTGGAGACAAATAAGCATAGTTTTCTTTTTCCCTTGGATTTCCGTTTCTTGCTCCTTTTCTCTCTCTTGTAGCACACAGTGGCAGTGTAAAATTTACAGTAAAAACAGGATGTAAAAAAGATTTGTTCCAATCAGACATAATTACTGAATTAGCATATAATAGAATTAATAACCATAACAAATATGAGGTATTGCTGTAGGAAAGAACAGAAGAATGGGAAATAGAAAATTCTTGATTCATAAAGAGCAGTGCATTAATTAATTATCTAAAAACCATCACGTTAAATCCATAATAAATGTCCTCTAATTCTATCTATGGACAAGGCAACATCAATCAACTTTTTATTGGTAGTGCTATTTGAACCAAACTTAATTTAGCTGTGCTGTTAGCTAAAGATGAGTGGTTAAAGTTATTTATGCATCTGTTTATTTGGTTGCCAATCTTGAACACTGTGGCCTATATATGTTCCATGCCATTTCAACTTTTTTTTTTTGTGTTATTTCATATAATTAAGGCTACTTTTTCTTTTTCTTTTTTAACACCTTATTTTTTCTTATCTTTTATATTGATGTTTCACTATTGTTTTTTTATATTTTTTTGATATTCAAAATCATTGAAAATAAAGATTAAAAAGAAAGTTAAAATTGTAATACACCATTGAAATCAAATTTGAAAAAATAAAGTAAGGAGAAAGAATTGAATTTCAAGTAAGATTTTTTCTATTATTTGTCTAATAGAGGATTGTTATTGTTTGGATTCAAACACAAATTTTGTAAAATATCATAAAATTTTTTAACCAGTTGATGGAAAGGTTGTTGTGGAATTTAGCAAAAATTAATCAACAGAATTATCTGAGTGATAAGTAAATGGGAAGCAGGTTTGGATAAATGAACTTGATCAACCCTAGAGAAACAACTAGGAATCTGGCTTTCAATTGTCACCATTCTTGTTTTGTTGAAACATCACTTGTCAGTGTCACCATCCTAACATAACAAGAAATAAAATCCCAGGACCATGTTCAAGCATTCAATATTTCATCAATCATGCTGTCATACAGATTCATAGTAATCAATAAACTGAGCACTCTAAGCGGTTGACTCAATTTTATACATCTAATTTCAATTTTTTTCTTAGTTTTGAATTATAATATTTTATTTTTTAATTTGAAAATCCAATTAAATCTCCAATTATTTAAGTCTTTCATATTCAGGTAAAATTTTAATTAATATAATTTATTTTTTTATTGATGTAAAAAAAAGGAAAACTATTAGATTTGGTTAACACAAAATGGGATAGCTTTCTCTTATCCGGCGACCTCAACCTTTAAATTAAAATCTCAAATGTTAACCAATATTATTACAGTATTTCATCAGGAATAAAGATTAATTCAAGTGAAATTTTAAAGTGCTGAAAAATTGTAATATACATAAAATTGTAAGTTAATAATTTGAATGTGATGGAGAAGACTATTTTTTTTTTAAATACAAAGATTTTTACGTGCACTTCGTTGCGGTGTTGTTATTGTTAAATGCAAAATAAAAAATGTTATTTGATTAATATTTTGAAGGTTTAGAATTACCATTGTAACCATACCCAAGCGGATCATTATCATCATATCTAAAGTCTTTAGTCCAATATTGAAGTGGTTATAAGAATTAATATATGAACTCAAGTTAAGTAATATAAAATAAAAACATATAAAAAGGCTTAATCTTTAAAAACTAAAAGTTAAAAAGAAATTAAAGGGCATAGCTAGAAAAAATTAAACAAAAACGGATTAAATGACCTCACAAAAAAAGTTGAAGAGTTAAAAATAAATTAGAGTAAAAAAGCGATTACGTGTCATGTTCAGATTTTTTTTTAATTAACTTGATCAAATATGGATTAAAAATTATTAAAAAAAACTAAATTAGAGAGTTTAACTAAAAAAATTGAAGAGTTAAAAATAAATTAGAGTATATAATTGGAAAAAAATTAAATAAAAACAAAATAAAAGGTTTAATGAAGAAAAGTTAAAAATAAAGTAAAGGACGTAACCAAAGAAAAAGATTAAAAATAAAAGGTTTAACCAAAAAAAATTTAAAGAACTAAAGAGTTGATTAGAAAGCATGACTAAAAAAAAGGAGACAGTTAAAAAGAGTTGAAAAACTAAAAATAAATTTGGGGGATTAATTGAAAAAAAGGTTAAAAAGAAAATCAAATGCTATATTGAAAAAATAAAAAATTAAAGAAAAAAAGAACCTAAAAAGCTGAACTAAAAGAAGGACTAATAAGTGATCAACAGATGGCTCAAAAAATTAAGAGTCAAAATTGTACAATAATACTTAAAGACTACTTTAAATATATAGTATATATAGAGTAGATGTATAGCGGTTTGAAACTTTTATCTCCGTCAACAAAATAGCAAGATATCTTCAAAATTAAACTAATTTGAAGTTTACCATGAATGACTTTATATGTATATATAATATATAAATTTGATGATTAAATTATTAAATATAAAAATATGTAAAATTTAATTATTTTTATACTACATTAGTGTAAATGCATCGCTTCACCTACATCAATCTCACACTCGAACCCTCAAAAGCCTATTCGCTCTATTCGCTTTTCACAAAAAAGATGCAAAATAGAAAAAAATATTGATATGAAAAAGAATAGAAGGAGCAGAGTTAACACTGTTAATGGAAGATACATGACTAATGGGCCTAAATAAACCCAATTCCGCTCAACTATCAGGTTAAATAGTCAGAAAGTGGTCCCTTTCTAGGCCCAAAAGAATCCTAGTTTAATCGGCAATTTTCCACTTATGTATAAGGCCGCTACAGCCAACATCATCTTCCTCTTCCTCACTCAAGGAAAGAAACCCTAAATTCTCCAACAGCAACAGCTAGTCTTTAAATTAAGAAAATTGTTTGTCTTTTAATTCATTAATTTGGGTATCTAAAATTATTTTTAAACTTTTGCATTTTAATTTTTCTTCCCAGGTTACTGAAGTAAGAATCTTAGGTATGTCTCCACTCTCCAGCAATAGGTAAGGCTTTTTTTTTTTTAATAATTTTGATATTTTGGGTTATTTTATTTTACCTTATTTTATTGTTAAAGATTGTGATTTTTTTTATATGATGGCAATGTTTGTTCTTTGCCTGAAAAATTATATATAGAAATGCAAAAAGCAATTTCCTTTATACATGTAACTATTTAACATAGATTTTTAAGTAAAGATTTGCATTTTGAGGAATCAATGTAGGTTGGTTTGGAAATGTTATGTATAAATTCTTTTGGAGATGGTAGATAAAGAAAGAGGGTTGTTTGCAACCTGTTGTGGATGCAAAACTTTTTTCCTCTTTATATTCTTAGGTTGGTATTTTGCGGTCAGTTGGGGTATGGCATAGGATTGAGAATGTTGATTCAAGTTGATTTCTGAAATTGGAATGTGGTTGATTTAGTTGGATGAAAATGCTTTTGTTGAGTTGAATTGACATATTTGATTTCTGCTTAAAATTCTCTATAAAATCATGAGTCTTCACTCTATCTTATCAGTGTTCTAGTTTGTTCTTCTTTCTTCCATATTGTTCTGGTGTATTTAATTTTTGTCAAATGTGTAAACATGGTAGACTAGAATCTGCTTTTGCAATTATTAGCTGATATTGTCTACTTACGGTCATTCATATAGGGTGAAGTTCTTAAAGTTAAGATTGTAGTGGATTGATCTGTATCGAAGCTGTCTCATGTAATTAGGTGGCCACTGATTTGCAGTCTAAGTTCTTGTAATATAACTTTTATATAAACGTCAACTGTAGTCAGAGAGTTTCATTGTTCAAGCAATTGGGTTGGATTACATTGTCACTATTGTGGTGCTTTCTAGGTTTAATATTCTTTTTTAACCTTTTGCAGTTGACAGCAAGAAAAAAGCCACCGATCCAAAGGCTAAAGCAGTGAAGGCTGCTAAGGCTGTAAAATCTGGTGCAGCATTTAAGAAGAAGGCTAAGAAGATCAGGACAAAAGTTGCATTTTATACACCAAAGATTTTGAAGAAAGAACAAAACCCTAAATTTCCTCGCATTAGTGCACCACCAAGAAATAGGTTGAGGATAACAACACATTGGTTTTCATAGTTGACATCCGTGCTGATAAGAAGAAGATTAAGGATGCAGTGAAGAAGATGCATGACATTCAGACAAAGAAAGTGAATACAGTGGTCAGGTAAATTCTGTTATGTTAGTCATGTGAGTTTGTTGGTTTACCTATAAAATTATCAATTGGGATATAACTATAAAGAGAGCTCATTCTAGACGTTGTTAAGATTGGTTGGTCACCTGTAAATTTTTCAGTTCTATGTTCCAACTCTACGATATGAAGAAGAGCTCATTCTTAATTGTGTTTCTAGTTGGAATAGAAGTATAATATTTATATAATATTAAAGAAAAGAATTGAGGTCCGCTACAATATAGTGCCGCATTTAGAACTTACCAACCTAGAACCTGGATGGAAATCTGATGCATCAGGTTAACAGAAAGCTATTCGAATTCAGTCATTTTAATGGTTCGTTGTAGTGACCTGACTACTTGTGTATGTTTGTCATGTCCTCTTGGTGATTCAAGCTCTTATGCTTTAGTCAATGGTTCCATGGAAGTGAATATTTACAGAATTCTTATGAATATTAATAAACTCGTATATTCTCTTTTGAAGACCTGATGGAACTAAGAAGGCATATGTTAGGTTGACACCAGAATGTGATGCGTTGGATGTGGCAAACAAGATTGGAATTATCTAAGCTGCTAGATATCTAGTCAGTCAACCTATGTCTTCCATACTTTCTACTGTTTTGTTAGGAGTGATTCACTATGCTAGGTCTTTGTTCTCATTGTGGCATTGTATATATGTATCATCAATTATATTTCCTAATTAAATTCTGCATGGGATTTGAATTAGGATTCACACACTCAATGTCCTGTTATCGTGGGTTTTACATTTCATTAATATCATTTGTCCAGCTGCTCAGCTCCTTAATCTTATAAATTTATGTAGTTTTCTTAGTTTCTGTGCATGATTGAGTTACAGTTTTAGTGTAGATATAATATCTGCCTAGCATTTAATCTTCATTATGTTAGGTCTTTGTTTCCTTAGACGTGACAAGTTATTATTGGTCGATAAAATCATTTAAGATTGGTATAAAAGAAATTAATTTATTGAGTTAAATTGCTTAATGAAATATAAATTCATATGTTTAATTTTAAATTTTTATTTTTTAATGTTAATATAATAGAAATGATATGATTCAAGAGGCAAATTATATATTATCCCTAATAAAAATTATCAATCTGTTTTCTTAAATATACAACCATTAAGTAATAATTATCAACTGAAAAATTCCAATGAGAGGTTTATACTTTGCAAGGTTAAAACCAATTCTGTGGTCCAAGGACCAAACTTCATCCAAATCCATAAGGTTTTTCTTGCTTCTGTTGTAGTGGCAACCCTGACAAAACAAATTCTTCTCCATCTGTTGCTTCTCTTTTGATGAATGAAAGCATCTTAAATCTTCCCAAATCACTCAAATCTCCTCTCCAGCTATTTCCGGTATGTTTTTTATTTATAATTTTTGGTGATGATAGTGTAATCACTGAATCTGGCCTTTAGGAGGACTGTGGCTTTTAATATCTTAATAAGAAAAAGTTAGTGGTCATGTCGACCTCGTTAAAAGAATTAAGGTTTTGTTTGATTGGAACAATGGAAAGAGATAAAAAATGATAAATTTATTGATCCAATAATTAAATTTTATGATTACTGTTTTATTTTGTAATTTAATCATTAAGTTAATAATTGTTTTTATCTTTACTCTTTTTCATCTTTCAAATCAAGTAATGCAGTGTTATGTGACTGTTTGGTTAGCAAAAAAATAATGTCATTTTTCGATCTCTGATCTGGAATTTGTTGGCACTATGAATTGTGTTATTATGTGTTGCTAGATAATTTTCTCAGGTCTTCTCTTTTACCTTCATCCCCAAGTCCATCTGTGAACGAAGTAGAAATATCATCCTCAGATCAATTGATCCGAAATACTGAGTATAGCTGGCGCCTGGCGGGCCATGATTAATAGAGCTATTTCGCTGTTGCACAAGAGGGTTGTTGCAACATTACTTTTGAACCCTAATGGATCTTTTCCTGGATGTATCACGCTTGTTAGCACAAGTAGTAATCCTCTCATGGCTGAAGCAATGGGTCTCAATGCAGGACTCCAATTAACAACGCTTTCGAGTTCAGTCCAAGTCAATATTCTGACAGACTCAACCATCTTGCTTTCTGTTACTAAGCTAAATGCAAGATGGTTTGTTTCTCTTCTCCCAATCAAAGAGAAAATAGTTGAGGCATTAGATGTAGTTATATTAATAGGAAATGTATTAAGATGGCAGATAATTTGGCTAGATGGACGGTCAGATGTTATGTGCCTGGGAATTGGGATTGTCCTCCTGTCTTTGCATGTCGGGATTGGTTATGCGTTGGGTAGGAGTTGTTTGCTATTATATATTTGTTTCTGTGATAATCCAATTAATTCCATTTAAAAAATAATCAAATGTTTTCTTCTTTCTGCTTCCTAAATCATGCTTTCTATTTATTTTTACATACACAGGCTAACAATTGATTTTATAAAGTAGTTTTTGTACATCTACACAAATAATAAGTAAAATTAACTCATTTGAAAAGATAATAAACAAGAAGAAAAGGTAATACATTAAAATACTACGAAGAAACAATTTCCATCCATCACTTGGGCTACTGCAGTGTTAGAGACCAATGGATAGAAATCTAACATTCAACTCTCCACGCCCTACAACGATGACGCAACAACTTTATGCAGAATCGACATAGACTAAGGAATAACCAGCATCCTAAGACCAAAATGGGCTGTGACCAGTCTTCATAATTCCTAACAAAAACCACCAAAACGGGCTGTGACCAGTCTTCATAATTAACTTCTTTCTCAATGGTTAATTTCCGAAACTATACTCTTTTGTCTTTTTGACCAATCACGTAAAATACTTTAAATCTGCCTTATCTGGTTGGCCAAAAAACTATTTTCTGCCCTATCTGGTGACAGACTAAACGATATTTCAAAAAAAAAAAAAAGAACAGTTTCGAGGTTTGCATTTAAAGTTGTCGGGGTGCTCCTGATTTCCAGCGCCCTCTCTTTAATCTATCAATTGCTATAATTGGCTTTAAACCCTTTCATTTTCCCCTCCCATTGTCATTTGGTACTCCTTAAATGGATGAAAGTTTGAGAAGGGCTGCTCGAGAAGGAAATGTTAGTGAATTGTACAGATTAATTCAAGAAAATGGAAACGTTCTGAAGCGAATTGATGAGGTGGAGTTTATCGACACTCCATTACACATAGCTGCAGCTGAAGGGTGCATTGATTTTGCAATGGAGATAATGAGCTTAAAGCCATCATTTGCTAGGAAGCTAAACCAGCAAGGCTTGAGCCCGATTCACCTTGCATTGGAAAAGGGGCATCGTGCTACTTCTGATGGAAAATACTAAAGATCTTGTCCGTGTCAAAGGAAAGAAGGGTGTGACTCCTTTGCATTATGTGATAACAAGAGAAGAAAATCCACTAGTACTCTTGCCCAGAATTTTAGAAGATTGTCCTGAATGTATTCGAGATCTGACAACTGAAAACCAGACTGCTTTGCACATTGCAGTCAAAAACAATAAAGAAGAAGCTCTTAAAATCCTATGCAAAATGCTTAGGAAGACTAAATACTGTCAAGATGTGGTGACAGAAAGCAAGAGTACTAGCATCAATGCCTCAACTATTTTCTCTTTGATTGGGAGAAAAACAAGCCATCTTGCATTTAGCGTAGTAACAGAAAGCAAGATGGTTCAGTCCGTCAGAATATTGACTTGGACTTCTGACGGACTGAACCCAAAAGGCTTGTTAATTAGAGTCCTGCATTGAGACCCATTGCTTCAGCCATGAGACTTGTGTTAACAAGCGTGTTACATCTACGAAGAGATCCATTAGGGCTCAAAAGTAATGTTGCTCCAACAACTCTCTTATGCAACAGCGAAATAGCTCTATTAATCATGACCCGGCAGCTACACTCAATATTTTGGATCAATTGATTTTAGGATGATATTTGGACTTCGTTCACAAGTGGACTTGGGGATGAGCGTAAAAGAGAAGATCTTAGAAAATTATTTAGCAACGCATAATTAACACAATTTATAGTGCCAACAAATTCAAGATCTGAGATTGAAAAATGACTTTGTTTTTTTCCAGACAAACAGTCACATAACACTGCATTACTTGATTTGAAAAGTGAAAAAGAGTAAAGATAAAAAAAAATTATTAACTTGATGATTAAATTACAAAGTAAAAAAGTAATAATAAAATTTAATTATTGGATAAATAAATTTATCATTTTTTATCTGTTTCCATTGTTCCAACCAAACAAAACCTTAATTCTTTTTACGAGGTCAACATGATCACTAACTTTTTCTTATTAAGATATTAAAAGCCACATTCCTCCTAAAGGCCAGATTGAGTGATTACACTATCATCACCAAAAATTATAAATAAAAAACACATTGGAAATAGCTGGAGAGGTGATTTGAGTGATTTGGGAAGATTTTAGATACTTTCATTCATCAAAAGAGAAGCAACAGATGGAGAAGAATTTGTTTTGTCAGGGTTGCCACTACGACAGAAGCAAGAAAAACCTTATGGATTTGGATGAAGTTCGGTCCTTGGACCACAGAATTGGTTTTAACCTTGCAAAGTATAAACCTCTCATTGGAATTTTTCAGTTGATAATTATTACTTGATGGTTGTATATTTAAGAAAATAGATTGATAATTTTTATTAGGGACAATATATAATTAGCCTCTTGAATCATATCATTTCTATTATATTAACATTAAAAAAATAAAAATTTAAAATTAAATATATGAATTTATATTTTGTTAATCAATTTAACTCAATAAATTAAGAGTTTGTATATAATGCACTGACAGTGTATACTTTCTATATACTGTCAATGCATCAGAGGTTGACACCTTATTAATAGGTTCTTATTGGTAAATTAAAAAAATTTATTTATATTTGTATATAAGGACCTATTAATGAGGTGTCAACCTCTGGTGCATTGACAGTGTATAGAAACTATACACTGTTAGTGCATCATATATAAATCCATAAATTAATTTCATTTTAAAAAAAATATTAAATGGTTTTATCGACCAATAATAACTTGTCACGTCTTAGGAAACAAAGACCTAACAAAATGAAGATTAAATGCTAGGCAGATATTATATCTACACTAAAACTGTAACTCAAGCGTGCACAGAAACTAAGAAAACTACATAAATTTAGAAGATAAAGGAGCAGAGCAGCTGGACAAATGATATTAATGAAATGCAAAACCCATGATAATAGGACATTGAGTATGTGAAGCCTAATTCAAATCCCATGCAGAATTTAATTAGGAAATATAATTGATGATACATATATATATAATGCCAAACGCTACAGCAAAATGTACTTTTAGCGGCATTTTTTTTGTTATTTAGCGGCGTTTATAAATGCCGCAAAAATTTCACGGCACTAGCAAAAAACGTCGCAAAAAAACGTCGGCTATTTTAGTGTTGGGAAAAATAGCGGCGTTTTTACGAAAAATGTGGCTAAGTTCGCGGCGATTTTATGCCGATTAACGGCGTTTATAATCGCCGCAAAAATAGCGGCATTTTTGTCAAAAACGTCGCAAAAATAGCTGCATTTTTTTGCATAAACGCCGCTAAGTTATAACTTAGCGGCGTTTTTATTGTAAAACGCCGCTAAGTTAACTTTTTTTTTAAAAAAATTATTATATAATTAGATTTTATATTTTTTTCAATTTGAATACATTTAATGAATTTTAATTATATTTTTAGAAAACATTTTAATTATTTTTAGAAAACAACAGAAGAGAATGATGAAACTATGAGTTTTTGCCTTCAATATTAAGAATTGTCAACTGTTAAGAATGTAAAATAGACTTCTTCTTTCAGCAAAAAATAAATAAATAGACTTCTTCTAGTTATACGAGAGTCATAAATTGTTGATCAGCTTGTTCATATATAAAATAAGCGTAATGTAAAAACATATTTATATATAAAATACGTCTCCTATCTGTCCTAAACATTTGAGTCTCCCAACATCTAAGCTTTTATAGAATACTTATGTAAGAAAAAAGAAAAAACAAAGATTAAAGTTATAGAATACTTGAGCTTTTACATCTAAAAGTTGCCCTTTCTTTCTTTAACAAAAGTTGCCCATATAACAAAGACCATAACATCCACTCTGCAACCACAAAACAATAAAGAAAGCACAATTATTAGAATTAGCATTATCCTATAAGAGCACAATTTTATATGTAAAGACAAGATTTAGTAACATACCTGCATAACAAAATAGCTAAGTTCCACACAACAGCAACTATTCCAAAGAATATAGAAAAAAAAAACATCTT
The DNA here is from genome assembly GCA_032173925.1 of Heritiera fomes. Lineage (NCBI taxonomy): Eukaryota > Viridiplantae > Streptophyta > Magnoliopsida > Malvales > Malvaceae > Heritiera > Heritiera fomes. The sequence continues at coordinate 8,472,658 of JAPDPM010000002.1, read as the reverse complement.
ACTTTCAACTTCGTTACTAGAGTGGATAAATGACAGTACCTTTAATCAAATGCATATGGGTCATCTGCATAAGGATTTAGAGAACCTTCTGAAAACAAATCACCAATGTTTGAAGCATTTGGATGACTCCCTTAGTTCCCTACATCAAAAAATGCATAGATTCAGGACATCTCTAACATCAGGAAGGAATCACACTAAAAAACTCAAGCATATCCTGATACAACTGTCATTACAATAACAGTTATCATTCTACACTTACACTCAATTAAAATATCTAGAACAAACTGATGCCTAGTATTTGGGCTTCAGCACTTTCTAACCAAACTGGAAAATAATAAAGGAAAGGCAGCAGATAGATATTGTACCTTCTCGTGATGCTTAGGAATGCTCATTACACTTCCCGTATTGGCGTTTTCTGCTTTCATCAACAACTTTGACATCTGTGTTTGTGTTACAACTAGGAATGGTAATTCCTGTAAGAAATATAAAAAGATAATAAGGTGCCTTGTATGTTACAGTGACTCCTCTAGACAACATAAAAGGCAATCAGGGGACTTGCATCTTTTTTCTTAACTTTTAGCAAGGGAGTTGATAATTCTATAATTTATAGAACTATCATGAATTTAATGATATAATTTATCTCTAAATCATTACTATTAGATTCAAATCCCTCATTTATCTGTTAAATTTCTCTCAATGATGTAGGAACTTCAATTCATAAAGAAGTCAAAGACGTGAAGGACTTTAGTTCCAAATTCCATTCAAACACAAGACTTTGTTGATAAAGTTTCATGCATGGATATCTTTACTTGCTGCCAAGAAAGATAAATTGTTGCATTTATCTTTTATGAAGATAAATTATCAAGATGGACTTCTTGCCAAGAATAGGGAACAAGAGAGTTGATAAAAGATAAATTTTCTTTGAAGATAAAGATCGAGCCCTATCAGCCAAGATTTTGAGCTAATCATCATCCCCACTACCTCTATAAATAGACAGCTTCAGCGCTATGAAAAAGATGCAATCCTACTAAGGGATATAGAGTAGTTTTAGTTTTATTCTCTTTGTTTTAGTTTTCAAGTTTTCATCTAAATTTCTTTTGGTTTTTATTTTGGAATATTTTAGAAGTTTTATTTAAATAAGATTTTTTTTTCACTTTTTTGCTACTTCGATTTCAGAAATATTAGTGTTTTGATAAAAAGATTCTTTCGATCGTTTGAATAAAATTAGGGTGTGAAATTTTATTACTTAGTAAGCAATTCACAAATTTAATCCTCGTGGGAACGATACTCTACTCATCACTTTATTACTTGCTACGGTCTGTATACTTGCGGTACAATCATCAAGAATTCGGTAAGAAGTTTTTGGCGCCATTGCCAGGGATTGAAGGATTTTTTTTGCTAATATTAATACCAAGCATACCTAGTTTTAATTCAAATATTTTCTTTTTCTTTTTCTCCCTCCTTGTTATTAATATCTTCTCTTGTTTTTCTTGCGAGGTACATCGGCCAAGTGCATGGACTGTGCGTGCAAGGAGTGGTGAATTGGCTCCCATTGACCTCGAAATTGAAAGGACTTTACGAAGAATCAAGAAGGAGAACCAAGAAGACCTTGTTGAAACAAATACCATGGAAGAACCAGATACTAAGGCTCTTCGAGATTATGCAATGCCTACAGTGAATGGATTCGAGATGAGCATAAGATATCCAACCAAACAATTTCGAGATCAAACCAGCCATCATCCAAATGATCCAAACTTCTGTACAGTTTGGGGGTTCAATCAATGATGATCCTAATGCTCATCTGAAACACTTTTTACAAATTTGCTCTACTTTTAAGAATAATGGTGTTTCTGATGATGCGATAAGACTGAGATTATTTCCTTTTTCTCTCAAGGATAAAGCGATGGATTAGCTGAACTCATTGGCACCAAGATCAATCACAACATGGGAGGACTTAGTCCAGAAGTTCTTAGCAAAATTCTTCCCACCAGCCAAAACAGCTAAGATGAGGAACGACATCACCACTTTCATGCAACACGATTCAGAGTCACTTTATGAAGCATGGGAGAGGTACAAAGAACTCTTGAAAAGGTGTCCTCATCATGAGATTCCAAATTGGTTGCAAGTGCAGATATTCTAAAATGGGTTGATAAGCTAGACCAGAACTACTATAGACACAGCTGCAAGTGGTGTATTAATGAGCAAGTCTATAAATGATGCCTACAATTTGATAGAAGACATGGCTGCAAACCGTTATCAATGGTCAACTGAGAGGCTAACATCAAAGAGAACAGCAGGTATGTATGAGTTAGATGCACTCACCACCCTTACCTCTCAAATCTCAGCCTTGACCAAAAAGGTTGATTCTCTTGGAGTCAATCAACCACCCAATCCAATCCATTCCATTCAAAACCCTTTCGTACCTTGTGATAATTGTGGGGGTAATCACTCTGGCGATAGGTGTCCTATTCAAGCTGAACAAGTCCAATATGTTTCCCATCCAAATAGGAATGATAACCCATTCTCAAACACCTATAACCCTGGCTGGAGAAATCACCCAAATTTGTCTTGGAATAATAATCAAGGGCAACCATCTAACCCAAGACCTACCTATCCTCCTGGCTTCCATACTCAACCACCACCACCACTTCCACATGATCCCCTACCACAAGTCCCACAACAAGAAAAGAAGCCTTCCTTAGAAGAGATGTTCACCACTATCTTACAAAACCAAGCTGCTTCTATAAAGAACCTAGAAATTCAAGTAGGTCAGATTGCCAATGCCATTAGTAACCGTCCCCAAGGGACCCTGCCTAGCAATACTGAACCTAATCCAAAAAGGGAAGAGCAATGTAAATCAATCACCTTGAGGAAAGGTAAAGAAGTGGGCTACATACCTAAAGAATCAGAGAAAGATGTTAGAGTTGAAGTCCAGGCAGAAGAAGAAGATTAGCAACAAAAGAACATTGAGCAGACTTCATCTCAATCTGGTAAGACCATTGAATCACCTCCTCAACCTATCCCTTTTCCTCAAAGATTCAAGCAAAAGAAGACAGATAGGCAGTTTGCTAAGTTCCTAGAGGTATTCAAAAAGCTCTACATCAACATCCCTTTCTCTGATGCATTGGAGCAAATGCCAATTTATGCCAAGTTCATGAAGGACATCATCTCTAAGAAAAGGCAAATTGAGGATTTTGAAACTGTTGCTCTTGCTGAGGAGTGCAACACCATTTTGCAGAGGAACTTACCACATAAGCTTGAAGATCCAAGGAGTTTTACTATTCCTTGCACTATTGGTAACTTATTTTTTAATAAAGCTTTATGTGATTTAGGTGCAAGTATTAATTTAATGCCTTTTTCGACTTTCAGGAAACTTGGACTAGGAGAGACTAAACCCACCAAGATAACACTCCAGTTAGCAGACCGGTCTCTCAAGTATCCAAGAGGCATTATTAAGGATGTGCTAGTGAAGGTTGACAAATTTGTCTTTCCAGCTAATTTTGTAGTGATGGACATGGAGGAAGATCGTGAAGTCCCAATTATCCTTGGGAGGCCCTTTCTGGCAACTGGTAAGGCTCTTATTGATGTGCAAAAAGGAGAACTCACCATGCGGGTCAATGATCAAGAGGTAACATTTAATCTTTTCTCTATAATTAAATTCCCAAGTGAGACTGATGATTGTTTTAAAGTGAATGAAGAAGAGAGTATAGTTCAAGGAATATTCATCAATCAACAACCTATGAACACCATAGAAGCAATTCTTGATGAAGAGAAGTCCAATTGTGCTGAGCCCAACGAGTTGAATGAATTCAAAATGCAAGCATATGAGAGTGCTAGACTCTATAACGAGAGAACGAAGAAGTGGCATGACAAGGAGATAGTGGAAAGACAATTTGAGCCAGGGCAACAGGTTTTACTCGATAATTCTTGTTTGAAGCTACTTCCAGGTAAGTTGAAATCAAGGTGGTTTGGACCATTCATTGTTACTCAAGTATTTCCGTATGGAACTGTGGAAATAAGAGCTGAGTTTTCAAAGGAACCATTTAAGGTTAGTGGTCAGAGATTGAAACATTATTGGGGAGGAGTAATTGATCGTGGAAAATCAGTTACTTATCTTAATGATTCACCTTGAAGAATGACAGACATAGTCAGGTTGATGACTATAAATCAAGTGCTTTTGGGGAGGCAACCCCAGCATTTTATTGCTTTCTTAGTTATTTCTCTTATTTCTTAGTTTAGATATTTCATTAGTTGATTTCTTTTCTTTATTTTATAGGTGTTAGAGTCTAAGTTTGGGGGAGCAAAAAGGAATTTGTCAAGTTGTGCAGTTTGAGCTTCATTGAAAAAATCAGGGGAGTTTCCTTTATCCTTTTCTTGAACTCTTGAATTTCTTACACATTGAGGACAATGTATGTTTCAAGTTGGGAGGAAGAGCAAAAATTTTTATTTTTAAAGATTGAGCAAAATTTTTTCAATTTTCTTTTGAAATCTTTGCAAAAATTCTGTGCTTTAAAATGGTTTTTACCTTGAAGTGATTATATGCTTGCTTGATAATTCCTTGATACTTAACCATTGATTGAGAATGTTATAGAAAAATGAAATTCATGAATATGTGCAAAGTATGTAAATGAATTCTTTAGTGAATTATCTTTTTGATTGAGATTTTTCCAAAAATTGAATGCACCATGTTTCTTTCATTGAAGTCATGCATATTTAGAGAAGATTTATGTGAATAGGAATAAACACTAGTCTTTAAAGTTTGTTTTTTTGTCTAGAATTTGTTCTATCATCTCTCAAGGCGAAATCCTAGAACACACTTAGCTAAAGAGGTGATTTAGGCCATCTTTGGACCTTTTGAGCTTTTCAAGACTACCATGATATATTTTATCCTTAGTCACCCAATTTGAGCTTAAAGTAGACCTTCGTTCTTGTTTTACTTACATTAACAATTAGCCTAGCCTATAAAAAAAGTCCTATACCCCATTATATGCATGAGGACTATGTCAAGATATATTTAGAGCTACGCATATATGGAAGAACGGGTGAAATTCAAAAAATAAAAAATAAAAAGAAAAAAAAAGAAAAGTTGAAAAAAGAAATCAAGTTAGGAGAATTATTTGAAGCTCTTAAAAAGTCCAAGAAAAAGAATGCATGATTAGGGGTTAAGCCTAAAAATCCTTTTTCTCCCACCTTTACCTTAGCCATACATTACAAGCTTATAAAGTCCTATTGATCTTTGGCTATGCGTGTCTACATTAGTGGAGAGAAGATGAGAAAAACAAACTTATGGAAGATAACTATTCTTTGAGATCTTTTGTTATATTCATATTTGTATAAATTCATCTGGATTGCATGCACTGAAATGAAGAAACATTTACACACACACACACACACGGAAGAATTCAATTGAATTGATACTTTCTTTTGAATGAGTTTATATATATTTAGCTAATGTTTATGGATTTTCATAGAGTTGTAATGTTTTCAAAATCTTTGGGGAAATTAAAGGGAAATCATTATTGCAAGTGTATTTGACCTCTAGGTACGTTTCTTTGTGAATTTTATTTTGCTCGAGGACAAGCAAAAATTCATGTTTGGGGGTGTGATAATTCTATAATTTATAGAATTATCATGAATTTAATGATATAATTTATCTCTAAATCATTACTATTAGATTCAAATCCCTCATTTATCTGTTAAATTTCTCTCAATGATGTAGGAACTTCAATTCATAAAGAAGTCAAAGATGTGAAGGACTTTAGTTCCAAATTCCATTCAAACACAAGACTTTGTTGATAAAGTTTCATGCATGGATATCTTTACTTGCTGCCAAGAAAGATAAATTGTTGCATTTATCTTTTATGAAGATAAATTATCAAGATGGACTTCTTGCCAAGAATAGGGAACAAGAGAGCTGATAAAAGATAAATTTTCTTTGAAGATAAAGATCGAGCCCTATCAGTTAAGATTTTGAGCTAATCATCATCCGCACTGCCTCTATAAATAGCCAGCTTCAGCGCTATGAAAAAGATGCAATCCTACTAAGGGATATAGAGTAGTTTTAGTTTTATTCTCTTTGTTTTAGTTTTCAAGTTTCATCTAAATTTCTTTTGGTTTTTATTTTGGAATATTTTAGAAGTTTTATGTAAATAAGATTTTTTTTCACTTTCTTGCTACTTCGATTTCAGAAATATTAGTGTTTTGATAAAAAGATTCTTTCGATCGTTTGAATAAAATTAGGGTGTGAAATTTTATTACTTAGTAAGCAATTCACAAATTTAATCCTCGTAGGAACGATACTCTACTCATCACTTTATTACTTGCTACGGTCCGTATACTTGCGGTACAATCATCAAGAATTCGGTAACAGGAGTCAATGATTTATTGCTTTTTGACTTTTTACCTTCTCTTCATTCTCTATCCTTAACAGAGCATGTTAACCCCTTTTGCCAACATCAGAATCTCTCATCCTGATTGAAGAAATGGAATAATCTTGCAAGGAAAGGCATCTATCAAATTGATGGCATTTTACATGATGTGTAATAATACACAAGTAATTACATTTTAAATATGCTTATTGAAAGATTCCACACTCAATCCTACTCCACGACAAATCATAAAAGGTAAAGTTTTTGACTCCAAAAAGCTCATAACAAGAACTAGAAGATCTATGTCTGCCAAGCATGCATGCGTTGTCTGTGTCTATATGAGATTTATCCATGTGGAGTGTCTCAACATAAACTCTAAACTATGATTTTGGCTTTCATAGTGATTTCTACGAAGTGTGATATGGGTGACATACATGACCTTCTACTCTACTATTCTTCATTACTCTCCATCCTCTAGTGCTCACAGACTGGGTCCCTCATGCTGAGAAATAAAGTTCCACCATGCTCAATAAACAATGAAAAGAAAATCCAGCCAATGCAAAAACTGATAAACTGTCTTCAAAAGCACAAATATGATTTAGTGAAATATTTTGATAAAAATGATCACTGAGAAGCTTACCTATAACACATTGCACAATGGAAGTTGCAGTACCTACGCATTGGGACAACATGAAATTGTTTATGTGACAGTGTATGTTCTATACTTCTATTCTTTAGATACATGCATAGGACCAGAGAGAAAGAATGAGCAATATATCAAAGAAACAAGCCAACCTTTTTCAAATTCACTTCTTGTCACTCATCACCGTCCACTGCAGTTGCAATAAAGCTCTCTGCCTGTCTTCCTGCAATGTATTAACCAAAATTTAGTTCAGAGCAAATATTAAGTCATTTAACATAAAAGGTGAAGCAAATACATACTTTGGACTTCTAGAGACTTAACTCCTCCTGAAGCTTTTTGCACTCATCTTCAAATTGACACCTCAAAGCTTTTATCTGAACTTCATGTTCATTCCGAAGAGATGTTGTTTTCTACACCAATTCTTAAACTGTTAGCAATCAAATACATTTTAATACTAATATGAATAATTCAAACTTAAAAATTATAATATAAAATAAACAAACTTGATCAGTATATTACACTATAACAACATAAACTACCAATTCTAGAGCTTATATAAGCTGAAAGAGAGTGACAAACAACTTGATTTTAAGTTGCACTAGTTTCTCTGCCTGAAAGTTTAAGTAAGTGAGAACCACTATTTGCTGTATATTGCAACATACAACAATCATGAGCTAACCTTCTCTTTTTCCAGTTTAAGAATCTCCTGCTTCTCCACCTCGTACTTCCTCAGTATTTCATTAATTGCCTAGCAATTTCCTCAAAGTATAGAAATCGAGCTTCAGCCTGAGCTAGAGAGAGAGATTATCGGGAGAAATCAAAGCTTTCGGGTGGATTTTTCAGAGGTCATGAATGCTTCAAATGCTAATGAAAATGGAAATCTCAGTGGACACAAAAGCTTTCGGGTGGGGAAAATGGAAATCGGTTTAGAAAATCACAATGCATTATCGATGGAGAAGCATCAAATTGCTTAGGTTTAGAAAATGGGGAAAATGGGATTTTAGGTTTCGAAACAGAAAAGTATTTTTATGCTGAGGTCTAGAAAATGGGGAAAATGGTGAATAGAAAATGAATATATTTGCTACAGATCATATGAAGAGCTTTTTTGCTGTAGTGGCGTTTATTTTCATAAACGCCACAATTTAATTTTTTTGATAAAATATATAATTTCAAAAAAATTAAAATAAATATTTTTATTTTTTTATTTTAAAATATCGCGGCGTTTCTTTCTTGAAAACGCCACTATTTGGTTTGTTTAGTGGCGTTTCTTCATATAAACGCCGCCTTTTACTAAATTTGACGGCGTTTTAAGTAAGAAAACGCCGTGACTTGATAAAAACATGGTATTTAGTGGCGTTTTATAGAAAACACCGCTAAATAAGTGCCACAAAAAGTCATTTTTAGTGTAGTGAAAATGAGAACAAAGACCTAACATGGTGAATCACTCCTAACAAAACAGTTGAAAGTATGGAAGACATAGGTTGACTGACTAGATATCTAGCAGCTTAGATAATTCCAATCTTGTTTGCCACATCCAACGCATCACAATCTGAAGTCAACCTAACATATGCCTTCTTAGTTCCATCAGGTCTTCAAAAGAGAATATACGAGTTAATTAAGATTCATAAGAATTCTGTAAATATTCACTTTCAAGGTACTATTGACTAAAGCATAAGAGATTGAATCACCAAGAGGACATGACAAACATGCACAAGTAGTCAGGTCCAGGGTTTCAAATAGTGACCGCAAAATGAAATAGCGGCCGTTATATCCCAGTAGCGGCTCCACCCGATACCGCTACTCACCGCAATTGAGATGTGAGAGAGTAATCACACTAATTGTGGTTGTTCGCGGCCACTAATAGCGGAGGAACAGTAAATAGCGGTAATAGCGGTTCGCTATTGCCGCTATCATCCGCCTTTTGTCATTTTTTTTGGTTAAATCCAAATTTTAATATGCAGCAAAACAAAGACAAAATCCATACCTAATCACAACAATTAAACTCCAACAATTTTATACTTTCAATCAAAGGAAAAGAAGGAAATCCAGAAACTCTTATCAATGGAGCAGTTGTTGATTCTTATTGAGAGAGATAGTAGACTGTGTCTGTGAGTAGAAAATTTGAAAGAAGCCATGATGTTGGTCGATTGGGTTGGGTTGTGGATAGGTTTACCTGTGATAATTGATGAGGAAATGAAAGGGTAGGTTGGATAGAGAAGAAAATTAGAAAATGGATTTAAAGCCGGAAAGCAGGGGACTCAGGAGGTTGGGAGACTATGAAGAAGGAAAATTAGAAAAGAATTGGGTGGGAGAGGGATTTTCAGACTTGCCATTGGGACTTTACTTTTTGGCACGTGTAAAATTTAATTTAAAATTGTTTTTTTTTTCACACGTATGTTTGGGAGGCAATGCAATTAAGCGGTGGGAAATAGGAATCTGACAAGTTTTTTTAATTATTTTAAGTTTAAAAATTAAATTGAACGAGAAAGAAATGATTAAAAGTTAATCTATTTTTATGGGGTTTTTTATGTATTAATATGATATAAAAATAATAAATTTTATTGTATTGTATTAAATATTATTATAATTATAAATAACCTTTTTTTCACATAAATAATAGTCTTGAGGTATCATAAATTACTTTAAAAAATATAAAATAAGACTTTACATGATTATAATTACAATTACTACATTTTATATAGAATTGTGTGAAATTAAAAAAAATTCACGACTGCGATGACCACAATTACCACTGCTATGTCCGCCATCGTGATAAACGCAACGCGACTGAAAATGCAACCGCAATTTAAAACCATGGTCAGGTCACTACAACGAACCATTAAAATGACTGAATTCAAATAGCTTTCTATTAACTTGATGCATCAGATTTCCATCCAGGTTCTAGGTTGGTAAGTTCTAAATGCGGCACTAGATTGTAACGGACCACAATTCTTTTCTTTAATACTATATAAATATTATACTTCTATTCCAACTAGAAACACAATTAAGAATACGCTCTTTTCCATTTCGTAGAGTTAGAACATAGAATTGAAAAATTTATAGGTGACCAACCAATCTTAACAACATCTAGAATGAGATCTCTTCATAGTTATATCCCAATTGATAATTTTATAGGTAAACTAACAAACTCACATGACTAACATAACAGAATTTACCTGACCACTGTATTCACTTTCTTCGTTTGAATGTCATGCAATTTCTTCACTGCATCCTTAATCTTCTTCTTATCAGCACGGATGTCAACTTTGAAAACCAATGTGTTGTTATCCTCAACTTATTTCTTGGTGGTAAACTAATGTGAGGAAATTTAGGGTTTTGTTCTTTCTTCAAAGTCTTTGGCCTATGAAATGCAACTTTTGTCCTAGTCTTCTTAGCCTTCTTCTTAAATGTTGTACCAGATTTTACAGCCTTAGCAGCCTTCATTGATTTAGCCTTTGGATCGGTGGCTTTTTTCTTGCTGTCAACTGCAAAAGGTTAAAAGAGAATGTTAAACTTAGAAAGCACCACAATGGTGACAATGTAATCCAACGCAATGTTGGGTTGTAAACCCAATTACATTGGGTAAAGTCTTTTATTTTGTAGCCTAAGGTGTTAGACTTTTATGTAGTGTATTAAAACCCGTAGTATAGAAAACTAAGAGAAAAAAAATATAACAAAGAGACAAATTTATGAGCTGGAAAATGTACAAAAACAAAACACAGTAGTGCAGAAATTGTAGAGAAAAGAGCAAAACATGAGTTAAGGAACAAGGATTTCTTTTGCTTGGTATGAAACAAAGGTGCAAACTTTCTTGTAAGCAGTCTTTTACTCTACCTATATGAATATATTTTGATGCATTTGGAAGTGAAAATATTGTGATATTGTTGTTGTTTTACATGTTTGAAGTGAAAATCTGTAAGCACTAAGCACATATGTTTAGCTAATTTACTTGATCTTCATGCTTAACAGCTTGAACAATACATCCATGAGCATCTCATATCCATATCTAAACTTGATAATAGAGTTTTTAACTTGATTGCAGGAATATCATAAGCTTCAACAGCTTCTACTTGGGTGCCGTAGAACAATACGAGAATTAATAAGACAAAAGTAATAGTTGTTAGCAATCTTTAGGAATAATTAATAAAAGAAGAAAGTTTACTCACTATATGTGCCAATAATTAAGTATTGTATAAAGGTCATATTCTAAAGAAAGGAAAATCTGATAAAAGCATCTAGCTAACCTTGATATAACCATGAGTCTTTGCTGATGTTTCATACTGGATATAACTTGGATAAAAGAATTCTCGTTTAGTAATATCAGGTCATTTTCATGTATGCATAAAACTACCATAAGAAGGATATCATGATGCATAAGTGCAAAAAAGGATTTACTTGTGATCATTTCCATGTATTGTGTCTCTGCATTCTATATAATCAATGGCTTCCTTAACCTATTTCATTAACATAAAGACATTAATATATGAGAAGACAATTTTAGTATTGAAACATATGTCCAAATTGTTTCTATGAAGAGAAACAACAAACTTACGAGATCACCAAAAGCAGAAATCTGCCTATTTAGACTGGTATGTTCCAACTGTAATATTATTGAAAAAAACTAGCAACTGATAGTTAGCTATGATCATATTCTTAGCATGATAGATATCTTTACATCCAAGTCTTTCTTACCTTCTTAAGCAGGGGACATGGAAGTAAAGAAAACCTCAAGCAAGTCATTACCCAGTTGAAGCCTATCCTTCCAAAGAGTTTCTGGAGTTGAATTAATCATGATCTTATTCACCTTGTCATTGCTTTTCCCTTTCACCCATTCAGTAGCTACAACATGAAAAAACCCAAATAACTAAATAGCTCCTCTTCAAAAATCTAGGCCATCAAAAATAAACTCATAAGTACAAAATTTTGAATAACATTTATAATCCAAATTAGGCCTTTCAACAACATTCACAAACAAACAGACATTCCACTTTGTTAGTTTTTGCTAATTGCTTTTCTTCTTCCTAAAATTAACTAAATGCAACAATAGTTTAGCACAATTGTTCTATATTAAAGTAAAATCATCATTTTGTTTATAAAAAATAAAAATCTTCATCAAGTATTTAACATTATTATTTACTTTTGTATGCACAATAAACTTTTTTTCTTTGTAATGGATAGAAAAAATAGAAACAATAACAGCCAATCTGTACTTTGTCTTGGATTTTGTTTGTGAACCCACTGAAATCAAACATATTCTATTACATTGAATGTAAAATTTATATTCAGATTCGATATTTTTGGATTTGGAATTTAACTTTAATAGAATAAAACAAAGAGAAAATAAAAAAATTTTACAATTTCAATTAAAAAAATTGTACTATACATGTCAATAAAAAGAAGTAAATAAATAAGAAAATTGACATACCAAAAGAAGAACGCACAATCGAAGGTTTTAAAGCATCGATGATTTTGCCCGACTCCTCATCGATTTTGATTTGTAGCTTCATAACATAAATAAAGCAAAATTACATCTTAAAATACACAAAATTTGCAAAAAAGAAAAAAGGGGAATTTTCAGCGCCTTTCTTTAAGGTTTTTGGGTTCGGTTAGAGTAAGACAAAAGAAAGCAAAGGGAATTCTAGAGAAATAGAGAGGATTGATCATTCTCGCTATCGGCTGTGGACTGGATGTTGGTGGTGATGGAAGTCAATGGCAGTTCGATACAGAGAAAATGACCGAGGAGGCTATTGTCTTTAGAGGAGCTAAAATAAGAGTGTTCTGTTTAGGAAAAAAGAATGAACAAAATAGAAGAAAGAAGAGGAAAGGAAGGTAAATAAAATGAAGTTTGGTTGCTATACTAAAGACGCCGTATGCAAATGGAAAGATATCTATCATTCCATTGCAAATTAAAGTCATTAGCACTCATATACACACGTTTAAAAGTTTTTTTTTTTGTGCATTTATTTTGTTTAACTCAATTAAGTTTGTTATTATCATTATTGTTTTACTTGAGTAATCATTTTATTTGGTTAGAATTTAATAATTTTCAAATTAAATACATAGGAGAATTAAATAAATAAATGAATGAGAATAATTAAATTTAAATATATAGATAGATTAAATAAACTTATAAAAAAATAGACTTAAAAATTTATAACTTTGAAAATTACATAAGACAAACTTTTAAATTAAAATTTGTATTTTCACCAAAGGAAATGTAGACACTTAATTTTGTCCGAATAATTTTTAAATGAATAAAAAAATTTGAATGACTCGAAGATTGATCATCAAAAAATAAAATGGAAATGAATAAAAGCAAAAGAAGGAAAGTCAGAGAAAATAAATGGAAAAAATAGAAGTCTTTGATTTAGATGTAAAAGGGGAGCCGAATTTTACATTCACACACCATGACCATTTAAAGAGTTGACTTGAAAAGTTTGGAAAGAATTAAACTAAAAATGTGAAACCAAAAAAAGGGAGAAGGAAATGAATTGAGAATTAACTGTCAAAAAATAAAAATATAAAAAAAAATCCCATGATTTAAGTACCAAAATGGGGATATTTGTTTCTTTCCTAAACATTAGGCTAGAAATGGCTATAAAAGCCAATGAGGAGAAAACGGAAGGAGGAGGGAAGCTTGAAAAAAAACCCTAAAAAAAAAAAGAGAACCCTAGTGCCTCGACTTCCCACGCTTTGTTGCCTTCCCCTCTCTTAGCCGACCCCATCTTCACAGCCTCGCATCACTGCCCTTTGTGCCTCCTTGTCACGTGCCCTGCACCGAACCTCCACATCTTAACGCTGCATTGACTCCCTCACTGTCCGAGCCACACCAGCCATATACAAAAGTTGTTTTGGCACCGTCCCTACCTCATTCTTCCTTGCACTGAATGGCTGTGGAGTTCCTTAGCCGGTGATTGTTGCTGCATCAATGCTATCCTCTCATTGCTGCCTGTTTCGCTTCAGTAAAATATCATCATCTGCTCGGCGGTCTTGCAAGCTATTGCCGCTCGTTCTTGCCATCCAAACCGCCTATACCATTGCTGCCCATCCCCGTTGCTGCTACTATACCACTGTCACCATAGCTATTTGCTACAACGTGAGACAGAAACAAAAAAGAAAAGAGGAAAGCACTATTCTTGCCCAATGTTCCTTCCTTGCTCGAGCTGCTTTCCACCTGCTGCCGGTTTATCACCAACGCCACTTCCGCAAAGCCAAGAAGAGTGCAATCTGTGTGGAGAAGAAAGACAAAGAGATTGAAAGTAGGTCATCTTGCCAAGCTAATGAGAAACGAAGAGTAAGGAGGCGACCCGCGTGTGGACTTGACCCAACCGAAATCTGCACAAGCTCGCCCGCCTGTGGAAAAGGGAGTGGGATCCGAGTGTTGCTCCCAATAGACGCGACTAAGATCTGCGGGTTCGCTCGCCTGCCCCGCCAAAAGAAAGAAGCTGTGAGCTCGCCTAACCGAAGAAGAGGGAAGACTTGTGAGATCGCCCGCCTTCCAATAGGGGTACTCGCCCCGCCAAAGAAAGAGAGAAGAATCCGCGAGTTTGCTCGCTCGTCCACGAGCTCGCCCGCCCAAAGAGAAAGAACATCCAAGAGCTCATCAGTTCAAGGAGTTCGCCCGCCCGAGGAGCCACCCAAAGAGAAAGAACATCCAAGAGCTCACCAGTTCAAGGAGTTCGCCCGCCTGAAGAGGGTGACCAATCACACCTAGTCGGTTCGCTCGCCTGCCATGCCAAAAGAAAGAAGCTCTGAGATCGCCCGACCAAAAAAGAGGGAAGACTTGTGAGCTCGCTCGCCTTCCAATAGGGGTACTCGCCCTGCCAAAGAAAGAGAGAAGAATCCGCGAGTTTGCTCGCTCGCCCGCCCAAAGAGAAAGAACATCCAAGAGCTCGCCAATTCAAGGAGTTCGCCCGCCCGAGGAGGGTATATTCCCCTTTTTTTGTCATTCATTGATTTAGGTATTTTTAATGTATGGGTAGAAAATAATAAGTAAAATAAATAAAGGAAAATAAAATGGAATTTTTTCGATGATGAGACGTTATGGAATTCACAAGTAGTGATTCCTAACTGATCTCTAGGTGAGAGAAATATGCTAAATGTTACCAGCGTATTGGAATATTTAGTATGATTTTTCAATAAAAATAAGATTTTATAAATACAAATAAATTACAAAATAATATAAGTATAAATGAATAATGGATTTCTCATGTGAATCATCTGTATTTTGATTGAATCATTTGCATCCATGAAATTTCAAAATAAGTGTGAATCTCCCGAGGATAGGATTCTATAGAAATCGTAAGTAGCGATTCTTAGGAAATCCCTAGGTGAGGAAATTATCCGAAATGCTACCAAAAGTATTGGGGTACTTCGGAATAATTTTCGATATAAGGGATTTTCATTTATAAAAATTAAAATTTATGAATTAAAAAATAATAAAATGAAATAATGGATTTCTCATGTGCATCGTCTATATTTTGATTGCATCATTTGCATCCATGAAATTTCAAAATAAGTGTGAATCTCCCGACGATGGGATTCTATAGAAATCGCAAGTAGCGATTCTTAAGAAATCCCTAGGTGAGGAAATTATCCGAAATGCTACCAAAAGTATTGGGGTGCTTCGGAATAATTTTCAATATAAGGGATTTTCATTTATTTCAAATAAAAACTAAAATTTAAATATTTCAAAATAAAACAAATAACAAAATGAGTTCAAAATAAATGGAGTTCTTTTTAAATGTTTAATTAGAATCATTTTATTAAGATTAAAGGATAAGACATGATTAAGTGGTACCGTTTTTAACGGGCGTTGTGGGGGTGCTAATCCTTCCCCACACGTAACCGAACTCCCGAACACAAACTTTGTTTTCGTAGACCAAAAATTATTTTTTCATAAAACTTAATTAATTTTAAGATTTTATTAAAAAGATAAATAATTTTAGGTGGCCAATCACACCTAGCCAAAAAAGATTGGTGGCGACTCCTCTTTATTGTATTTATCCAAAATCGTCTAGCGATTGAGTCCCCGGACGAAAATCGTTACGACAGGAAATATGAATTTTGTAATTGGTGTGAGTTTTGTAATTTTTTTATTTAACTAAAACAAATTTCAACGATGAACTTCCAAAATAATTACGAACTAGTAATTTTTTTAAAAAATTTTAGATAAAAAAATCCTTTAAAATTTACCAAAATGATTAAAAATTTAAAGAGAATTTTCAATATTAATATTTATTGATGGTGAGTCCCCTTGCACTTTAATTTTTCATATCTAACAAATAGGTTTTTTAGACCTGCAAGAATAACTAGGAGTTTTAATTTAAGCAACTATGACTTTGACTTATTTAATTTAATATTTTATTTTTAAAAAAATCAAATAATTATACAAAATAAAAATTAAATTATAGTAATTTAACAATGACTATGTACAGTCGTTGCAAATCTAATATGATTTTGGAACGACTATTGTTGTCGCTGTTAATATGATATATATATATATATATATATCGTAACAATTTTTTTATTGTTGTGTAAAATATTTAAAAAGTTAATTAGGCAACGACAATAAAAAGTCGCTGCAAATGCAAGAGGATATCGTAACTATTTTTTTATCGTTGTTAATTTGATAAGAATTTGTAACAATAATAAGTGTCGTTGTATAAAATATAAAAAAAATCAAATAAGCAATGACAAATAAAAGTTGTTGCAAATATAATAAGATACCATAACAATTTTTTTTATCGTTGTCAATTGGACAAGAATTTGCAACAACAATAAATATTATTGCATAATATAAAAAAAAATTAATTAAGCAATGACTATGAAATGTCGTTGCAAATGTCATGACATTTTGCAATGACTATCTTGGTCGTTGCAAATTTTGGTTGCACAAGGCCTATTTTCTATAGTCGTTGCAAATTTTGGTTGCACGATGCCTATTTTCTAGTAGTGATATTATCCCTAATAAAAATTATCAATCTATTTTCTTAAACATACAACCATCAAGTAATAATTATCAACTGAGAATTTCCAATGAGAGGTTTATACTTTGCAAGGTTAAAACCAATTCTGTGGTCCTAGGACCAAACTTCATCGAAATCCATAAGGTTTTTCTTGGTTCTGTCGTAGTGGCTACCTTGACAAAACAAATTCTTCTCCATTTGTTGCTTCTCTTTTGTTAAATGAAAGCATCTAAAATCTTCCCAAATCACTCAAATCTCCTATCCAGCTATTTCCAATATGTTTTTTATTTATAATTTTTGGTGATGATAGTGTAATCACCCAATCTAGACCTTTAGGAGGATTGTGGCTTTTAATATCTTAATAAGAAAAAAATTAGTGGTCATGTCTACTTCGTTAAAAGAATTAAGGTTTTTTTTGGTTGGAAAAATGAAAAGAGATAAAAAATGATAAATTTATTGATCCAATAATTCAATTTTATGATTACTTTTTTACTTTGTAATTTAATCATTGAGTTAGTAATTTTTTTTTATCTTTACTCTTTTTCATCTTTCAAATCAAGTAATGTAGTGTTATGTGATTGTTTGGTTAGAAAAAAATAATGTCATTTTTCGATCTCTGATCTCGAATTTGTTAGCACTATAAATTGTGTTAATTATGTGTTGCTAGATAATTTTCTAAGGTCTTCTCTTTTACCTTCATCCCCAAGTCCATCTATGAACGAAGTAGAAATATCATCCTCATATCAATTGATTCGAAACAGAGTTTCGAAATAACGGCCGCTATCTCATGGTAGCGGCGGTGGCTGCCACCTCTATTGCAGAAATAGTGGGTGTGACTACAAATCACACCCATATCGGCCGATAGCGGCCATTATGAAACGTCGTAACGGCGGATAGCGGTGATAGCAGTCCATTATCGCCGTTATCCTCCATTAACGTCAGACTATAAAAAAAAATAGGAGAAGGATAGAAAACAGAAAATAACCGTAGCAAAATATCAGCCTCAATTAACAAAAAATCAACATCATCAGTCACAACAACTCAGTCACAACTCTGTAATGAATTTGATCGTTAATGGCAGCAAAAATGCAAGCATGATGGAGTTGAATGGTGATGACAAGAAATTGAGTACCAAGAAATTTGAGCTAACATTTGAGCTAAGGGAAGAAATGGGAGTTGAGCTAAAGTTAATAGTTGAACCAGAGGAGGAGCTACAAGTTGAGATAAAGTAAGGAGCTGATATAGGAATCGAGAGAGAAGGAAAGGAATGAATAACTGACTGGTTGATGTGTCATTTTGTCATTTGTTAACGTTGGTAAAATTCTATGATGGCCACTATGCTTTTTTTTTTTGCTACTTTTCTGTCAAGGGTCATGTGAGTACTTTGCATATATGAGCAACCTGTACTCCTTACGAAAAAATGAATAGAAAATTATCAAACTTTACTCCTTTTTCTTATTCTCCATTTTCCTCCTTCTTTTCTGAGACTCTCTATTTCTCTGTTTCTCTGCAACTCCTCATCATGATCGTGACAAAATTGGCATGAGTATCTCGGGTATAGCATCTCTGCAGCTAGGGTAGCTACTGACCCTTCCAAGGTGGAGGCCATAAGGAATTGGCCACAACCTAAAAACCTCAAATCCTTAAAGGGTTTCCTAGGATTGACTAGCTACTACAGAAAATTTATTAGAGGTTATAGACTGATCAGCAAACCTCTGACCAATATGCTAAAGAAGGATGGATTCATTTGGACGGAGGAAGCAAAGGAAGCATTTCAGAAACTAAAAGAGGCTATGAGTAATGTCCCTGTGTTGGCCCTACCGGATTTTGGCAAAACATTCTATCTCGAAACTGATGCTAGTAGTGGAGGAATTAGTGCTGTTCTATCCCAAGAGGGGAAACCTTTGGCTTATCTAATCAAAGGTTTAGGAGCTAGACATGCTGACTTATCTATCTATGAAAAGGAGTACTTGGCTATTCTCATGGCTGTGGACAAGTGGAGGCATTACTTGGAAGGAACACCTTTTGTTATAAAAACTGACCATGAGGCCTTGAAATACCTTTTGGAGCAAAAGTTAACCATTACAATACAAAAAAAGGGGCTTACAAGACTGTTGGGGTTAGATTACTCTATTTAATATAAAAAGGGTAAAACTAACGTGGTAGCAGATGCTTTATCAAGGCAATGTGGAGAAGAAGCTCAGCACTGTAGTATACAATCTATAACTATAATTCTTGCATGGGTAAGCGAGATAGAGAACATCTACACCAACGATTCCCTTGCTCAACAACATATTACTGCCTTGGCTGTCCAACCTTCTACTACATCTCTATTCTCTTTTGATAATGGAATACTAAGATATAAAGGAAAGGTCTATGTAGGCAGCTTTGGTAACCTAAGAGAACAAGTTCTACAAGTATTGCATGATTCACCCTAGGGAGGTCACTCTAGTATTTAAGCCACTTACCATCAAGTACAATTGTATTTTTACTAGTCTCATCTTAAAAAACAGGTCCAAAGTTATGTTCAACAATGTAACACTTGCCAAAGAAATAAGGTAGAGCATGTGGCTTATCCGAGACTACTACAGCCTATACCAATTCCTAAACAGGCCTAGGAATTAATCTCAATGGACTTTGTGGAAGGACTCCCAAAGTCTCATCATTTCAACTGTATCATGGTGATCATTGATAAGTTTACAAAATATACCCATTTCCTACCTCTGTCTCACCCATATACAGCCTCAAATGTTGCTAAACTGTACTTGGCCAATGTTCACAAACTACATGGGACTTTTAAAACTGCAATTTCTGATAGAGACACAGTCTTCACCAGTGTTTTCTGGCAAGAATTGATGAAGCTTTTGGGAACCAGTGTTCATCTTAGTACTGCTTATCATCCAAAGACAGATGGACAAACAAAAAGGTTGAATCAATGCCTAGAGCAATACTTGAGGTGTAGTGCTTTTTGAACCCAAAAACATGGGCTAGATGGCTTCTCTTAGTAGAGTGGTGGTACAATACCAGCTACCACACTGTACTAGGTATGTCACCTTTTCAGGCCTTATATGGGTATGAACCTCTTGCCATGGCTTGGGATGCTAGTGCTGAAGCTAAGGTGTCCTTAGTTGCTGACATGCTCAAGGAGAGGGAACAATTAAGTAAGTTGATGATTGACCAACTTCAAAAGGTTCAATATAGAATGAAGTTTTATGCTGACAGAAAAAAAGTGGAGAGAATTCCAAAGTGGTGATGCTGTCTATCTTAAGCTGCAACTCTATAAACAAACTTCCATTGCTCTTAGGAAGAATCTGAAACTATCCTCTAAATACTATGGCCCTTATACTATAATTGACAGGGTAGGATCAGTAGCCTATAAGTTACAATTACCTTCAACTTTGAAGATACACCCTATGTTCCATGTCAGTTTACTAAAGAAGAGGATCGGGGATAAGATGGTTCCTAGTATTGCACTTCCAGAGGAAGGTACTGATGGTCAGCCTCTTATATATCCTGCTAGAGCACTGGATAAAAGGATGATAAAAAAGGTAACAAAGCTGTAACTCAACTCTTAATTGAATGGGTTAACTTAGGTCCAGAGAATGCCACATGGGAGGAATATTCAGTCCTTAAGTCTCAATTTTCTTCTTTTGATCCTTGGGGACAAGGATCCTCCGAAGCGGAGGGCAATGTAATGAATTTGATTGTTAATGGCAACAAACATGCAAGCATGATGGAGTTGAATGGTGATGACAAGAAGCTGAGTACCAAGAAATTGGAGCTGACATTTGAGCCAAGGGAAGAAATGGGAGTCGAGCTAAAGTTAATAGCTGAACCAGAGGAGGAGATGTAAGCTGAGATAAAGTAAGGAGTTGATAGAGGAATCGAGAGAGAAGGAAAGGAATGAATAACTGACTGGTTGATGTGTCATTTTGTCATTTGTTAACGTTGGTAAAATTCTATGATGGCAGATATGCCTTTTTTTGCTATTTTTCTGTCAAGGGTCACTTGAGTACTCTGCATATATGAGCAACCTATACTCCTTACGAAAAAATGAATAGAAAATTAACAGACTTTTCTGCTTTTTCTTATTCTCCATTTGTCTCCTTTTCTGAGACTCTATTTCTCTGTTTCTCTGCAACTCCTCACCATAATCGTGACAAACTCACAAGCAAAGCAATAAACAGAGTAATTTTTACCTTCGATCTAGATATGAGAATGGGATCTGTGAGGGGTGAGGCGACAGCATGATGGCGACTGGTGAGGGTGGAGGGCCTTGAGGCAAGATGGGACTGGCGACTAGCATGAGATCATGGGTGACTGGGGGAGCATGACATGGCCATGGGTGACTGTCGCAGGCTTGGCTTGCAACATTGGTGGGTGGTGGCGCAGTGAGCATGCCCTCCATTTGTCGGTTGCTTAACACCGGTAAGAGTGACCGATGGGGTAAGGGACGAGACGTGGAGGACTGGAGGGTGACGCTGTGAGTGAGGGGTGTGGGTGAGATTGGGGCAAGTGGCTGGGTCTTTTTTTTACATTATAAATGTTAAGGCATTTGTATTAGGTTATTTGTATTAAATCATTAGTGTGTGAATGGGTGATTGGTGTGAAGGCCGACTAGAGGTTTTAGGTTGGGTTTTAACTTTTTTTTACATTATAAATGTTTAGGAATTTGCATTAGGTAAATTGAATTAAATTATTAATGGAATTTTTTTACTATAATTTGTAATGTAATTAAATATACAATTAATTATTATTGTAATTTAAAAGAAAAAAATGATGTTTTTTTTTATGAGAAAAGGAAAATATTATTAATGTTTATATTTGATAATAGAAATGTGATGGCTTAAGTTAATTGATTGTGAAAAAATTAATATTAAATGTTTAATGTAATCATTAATCAAACATTATTATAACTCAAGAGAATATTGATAATGTGAATGTAATAAATTAAATTATTGTTACTAATTCAAGGTTTGAAAATGTGAATAATTAAAGTCTCAAATTCAATTATCATTTATTTATGAAAAATGTGATGTTTTTATTACATTTGTTTATAATTATTTATTTAATAAAAATATCAAACATCCCATCACGTGAAGAATAATTAGTTTTAAATAATTAATATGGTGATTCTTATTAATGCATAATTAGTTGTCTCTATTTTCCATAATTGTTATTTTTCAATTATCATAAGTAATTTTTTAAATATGAATGCTTTATTGTAATTCAAAAAAATTATGAATAACCTTTCTTTCATCTAAATAATAGACTTAAGGTATTATAAATTGCTTTAAAAAGTATCAAATAAGATTTTGGCTTAATAGTCAAATATGTCCTCAACGTTTGCCACAAAATGGAATTAAGTCATCAACGTTTAAATGCATAGAAATCAGACCCCAACGTTACAAAATAATTGAATTAAGGACATTTTCGTTAAATCTTTTAATTTCCGTTAAGTTTTATTACTGGTAGGGGTAACGGAAATTAAAGGATTTAACGGAAATGTCTTTAATTCAATTATTTTGTAACGTTGAAGATTGATTTCCATGCATTTACATGTTGATGACACATTTAGCTATTAAGCCTAAGATTTTTTATGATTATGACAAAAATTATGACATTTTATAAAAAATTGTGCAAAATTAAAAAAATTCACAATCGCGATGATCGCTATGACGGTGACGATCTCCACTATATCCTCAACCACGATAAACGCAACGCTACTACGACTGCAATTTAAATCCTTGATCCGAAATACTGAGTATAGCTGGCAGGTCATGATTAATAGAGCTATTTCGCTGTTGCATAAGAGAGTTGTTGGAGTAACGTTACTTTTGAACCCTAATGGATCTTTTCCTAGATGTATCGCGCTTGTTAATACAAGTAGTAATCCTCTCAAGGCTGAAGTAATGGGTCTGAACGTAGGACTCTAATTAACAAGCTTTTTGAGTTCAGCCCAAGTCAATATTCTGACAAACTCAACCACTTTGCTTTCTGTTACTAAGCTAAATGCAAGATGGCTTGTTTCTCTTCTCCCAATCAAAGAGAAAATGGTTGAGGCATTGATGCTAGTGGAATAAGATGTAGTTATATTAATAGAAAATGTGTTAAGATGGCAGATAATTTGGCTAGATGGACGGTCAGATGTTATATGCCTGGGAATTGGGATTGTTCTCCTGTCTTTACACATCGGGATTGGTTATGCGTTGGGTAGGAGTTGTTTGCTATTATATATGTGATTTTGGATAATCCAATTCCATTTAAAAGTAATCAAATGTTTTCTTCTTTCTGCTTCCTAAATCATCTTTCTATTTATTGTTACGTACACAGGTTAACAATGATTTTATAAAGTAGTTTTTATACATCTACACAAATAATAAGCAAAATTAACTCATTTGAAAAGATAACGAACTAAAGAAAAGATAATACGTTAAAATACTATGAGCTAATTTGGATGGATAGTGCGATTAACTCTAGTGAAATTGAAAAAAGTAAAATGATTACTGTGGATACAAGTTTTTTAATAAAATAATAAAAAAATTAAAATCAAAGAATACGAAAATAATTTTATTAATTTTTTTTGTCTCTTTGTATTTGTTTTTGTCATTTAATGAAAGATTCCATCGCACTTGAAATCCAAATCCACCCTACGTACTACTAGAGAACAACATATAAATAAGAAGTAATTTCCATATATCACTTGGGCTACTTCAGTGTTAGAGAGCAATGGATAGAAATCTAATATTTAACGCTTCACGCCCTACAACGTTGGCGCCACCACTTTATGCAGAATCGACATAGAATAAGGAATAGCCAGCATCCTAAGACTAAAATGTGCTCTAACCAGGTATGATAATACATAAGCACTAAAGTATATCCTATAACAAAAATGGTTCCTTTCCAGAATTCATCATATAGAAAAGGTAATAACAAGCATGCTAGAATTACTTTCGTTAGAATAATTCCTGCTGATTTCTGAATGTTATACTCAATGAAATACACTGGGAATAACCAGTATCCTAAAACTAGAACGCTAACTTTTAAAACCCGGTAAGCAACGGACATGAATACCATTAAAAGAATAAGGAATAGTGAAAAGATATTGAGAAATTGAGGTGCTATATGAGTTGGAGCTATGAGAGATACTGATTCGTCAAAGCAGACTGCAAGAAATGCAAGTACTATTTGAAGAGCAGCCCTAAAACCACTAGGCAAAGGTCTAAGAAGGCCTAGGCAAAGGTCTAAGAAGGCCTAATGTTAGCAAAAGAGTTACTGGGAAGACAGCATAGGTTAGACCATAGAAAACAAGAAAATCTTTTTGATCCAAGACTGATTTCCCTATTTTTTTATCATCTCCTTCAGGGATATTGGTGGAGGCTGTCACCTAGCCAAACATTACCAGGTGGACCATAACTGGTTTGGTAGGTTGTTGTTAAAAGCAATCCTAGAATTACTAGTAAGGCATTGCGATTCTCACTTGATACAGTATCCATGTCAAGAAAAATTATTGCTGATGCATTTGCACATACTTGAGAGTTTGCTTCTTTTTTTTTTTTGGTAAGGAACAAGAAATATATTTAAGCAAACAAGATTAAGTCCAGCTGTTGCTCTTCCTGTTCATGGTTGCCACCTTTGCTAGGAACTTCACTCTGTCAGCTAACAAGTGCCACTCTGTAAATAAGGCTAACCTGATGTTCTTTGTTGCCTGCTTTATATCCTCTATGGCTGAACTTAAGGTCCAATGGAATTTCGCTTTTCCCTCAAACAGTGCGGTCCATTTGTTTTTTTCACTTTTGAGGAGGACTGTCCTGACTTCAATTTCCTTGAGTTTGAGGCTCACCCTTTGAGCAATGACTATCTTTGCCAGCAGCTTGGAAGATGCAGTAATGTTATCACAAAGGATATGTGTATGTCCTGTTGGCTGACGAATTAAGGCGCTAATTCCAAAAAGATTGGTTTTACGAGGTCGACTAATTCCCAAGAACACCATCCAAATGTTATTCTTTGCATCAAGATACATTGGTGTGATCTTTTCCCTGGTGCTTGTCTGAGAGCTTTGGTTCCTCCTTTGCATCCAGTGCAGATTTGTCTCCTTAAAAGCTTCCCCTGTTGCTTTTCATTTGGGACTTGTATTGGGATAGGACTTGACATGGGTTAGGGGCAAATCCTGAGAAAAAACAATTGTTTCTGTATACCCAAAGTGCCCATAAAATAGTAAAAACCTGACTATAGAATTTGAATGTATTGGGCATGTTGATGTCCCTAACCAATAAAATTTGATCAATCCAGTAGTTTATGTTTTGAGGGTTGAGATTTTCTACCCTTAAAGTCAAGTCTGAACCGAACCAAACTACCCTTACAATCTGACATTGGATGAAGAGATAATCCATTGTTTCCTCTTGCTCTTGATAGAGTGGACATTTCTTTGACACCTGGATGTTTCTTTTAATCAATTCACTACGAACTAGTAGTCCCTTCATGCAAATTTTCCATAAGAAAACAATTATTTTGTAAGGTAGCTTGAGTCTCCATAGGTTTCTCCACTTGGTTTTCTCATTTTGATTGGTGTTCAAATTGTCTCCATCTCCTCCTCCTTCCAAGACTGATTTGTATGCTGATTTCACTGTGTATTCTCTATCAAAACTGTACTTCCATACAAGTTCATCTTCCTTTTCTGATATGGAGAACGTTCTTGTTTGAATGGTGTCAAGCACTACCTTTTCTCTAACCATAAGGTTATGTGATTGATCCCAACATACATTTGCTTGATTAATAAGGCTTCTCATTGTGAGATCATTTTGATGAGTATCAGGAAGATTGCGAGTGTGATGAATTTTCCCATCTCGAATGATGGTTTGGTTTCTAGATCTGATTTGAACCTCCAGCCCTTTTTTGCATACATCATGGCCAACAAGGATGCTTCTCCAGATCCATGTGTTTCCCGGTTTGGCCTTGGTTTCAATGAAGCTCTGCTTGCTACAGTTTGCGAGTGTGATGAATTTTCCCATCCCGAATGATGGTTTGGTTTCCGAATTTGATTTGAACCTCCAGCCCTTTTTTGCATACATCATGGCCAACAAGGATGCTTCTCCAGATTCATGTGTTTCCCGGTTTGGCCTTGGTTTCAATGAAGCTCTGCTTGCTATAGTATTTCTTGGTTAGTGATGTACTAACTATTCCTTGTGGGTTTGTTAGTATTCTCCAAGCTTGCTTCCCTAAGAGTGCTTTATTCATTATGTCAGATTGTTGGATTCCTGAGCCCCCTTTATCTTTGGATAAACAAAAATGCTCCCAACTCTTTATATGTAGCTTCCTCTGACCTCTGTCATGGCCTCACCAGAAATTTCTTATGGTTTGATCAATTTTATTACAGATGTACCCATGTGCTTTGAAACATGAGAGGGTATAGATGGGGATAGAGTTGAGAGTTGATTTGATAAGAGTCAACCTCCCTCCTTGTGATAAACAATGGCTCTTCCATCCTGAAAGTTTATCTTGCATTCTATCAAAGAGTGGTTGGAAGAACTCCCTTTTTTTGTTGATCTTTCCAAACTCGATTCCTAAATATTTCCCTAGTGATGTTCTGGCTTTAGTTCCTAGAATCCCACTGAACCATCTCCTTTTTTTTGGCTTTGCAATTTGGACTCACGAGCAATTCAGACTTCTGTTGGCTGATGGCATGTCCAAAAATGTGACAGAAATCTCTAAGGAGCATTTTGATTGTCCGACATGATTGCACATTGACTTGGAAAAAAAGGAAGCACACGTCTGCAAAGAGAAGGTGGCTAATTGGTGGTCCTCCTTTGCTAATCTTGATGCCCTTGATTTTTTGCTCCGATTATGCCTTGCCAAGATGTGAGACCCGATTTTATTATACTGAATTAGCCTATTGTAAATGATGGATAACAGAATTAAATTATTTAATGGGATTAAATCAATGTTGAATATGAAATCTCACTTTACATTATGGAATTTTCATTTACAATATGGTGTATATGATTAGGATTGAGTATTTAAGAGATGCATAGAAAACATTCGGTTGAAAAGAATGCAAAAGAAATCTTATTAGTTGAAGTGTGAAAGGGAATAAATGTTGTTAGACAAATTAATAACAAATAAAATAAAAGTCAATAATAGTGGTTGGAAGTGGCGTGGAGAGGAAGAGAAAAAGGAAAGAAAATTTAGTCAAACTGCAGCATGAGGCTTTCCCCGAACCGTTCCTTTTGGCTGGAATTGTCCTCATCATTTAATGAAAGTAGAAAAACTTGCACCATGCCATGATTTGCCATATTTTCTTCAACCATTAATGAGCAAGGACAATGGTGAGTAAAGAGTGGAAGCTACGAGACCCAATAGTCGGCTATAAAAGTGGAGTAAGCTAAACAAAATGTAATACAATTCTCTTCAAGATCGACATCACCGATCTCTCTTGTCTCATCTTCGTTCATTTCTTTCTTATTTACTTGTCAAGAATTACTCTCTTGCTATCTAAGCATCTAGTCTTCTTTCATGTATTTCCTTCACTCATAAAAACCATCCAAGTGAATCAAGGAGAGGAGGACTGACGTGTGGAACAACAAAACAAATTGTGAGTTGTGATTGGCTCAATTAAAACAGGTAAATAAATTTCCAGCCAATGTTGTATGTATTTAATCCTTGGTTTATAGTGATGGTATGTTAAGTAGGAGATGTGTAGGTATATTGCTTGGCATGAAAGTATGTAGTAAGTTAACATGGCTAAATTCTTAATGGTTGGGGATGTTACTGGTTGAACATAAGCTGCTGTGTATGGATATGTAACGTGAGTGGAGGAAATGTGATGGGCGAACGTGAGGTCGCCAATTAGGCGAGCAGAAATTAGAATACTCGCCCAAATGATGAGGCGAGCTTAATGAATTATATGAGTCGCGAGATACATGTTCGTCGATATTTTTGGATAGTCAGAATGATCGCTTGAAAGGGCGAGGGCTATGATCGCCCAAAATGAATGGAATTGATGATCGTCAATAGGGCAAGAAGGGCGATTACTGTGATCGCCCATTTGGAATGATAGTGATCGCCAATGAAGCGAGCAGGAAATAAAGAGGTTACCAAGTGTTAATTCAATTCATGGCGAGCCAACCTCTGAATAAAAAGCCATGAAGGGCAAACTGAATTGCATGAGCATGGCGAGTTGAATTGTCAGGCGAGCTCTCATGTTGGGTGAACTCCCATGAATAAGCCAATAATTGAATGGGGAGTAATGTTAGGCGAGCTTCCACGTGTAAGCCCATTAAAGAATGGCGAGCTGTGTTGGGTGAATGGCGAGCTGTAGGTTAGTCTTAAGTCTCGCCAAAGAGTCGCAAATATTTGAAAAGAAAATATTAATAGTTTTAATAAAATATTTTGCAGCCGGGAATTAAGGAATTGGCAAAAGCGATTGGGAAGGCGAGCAGGAAGCAAGGCTTCGTTAGACCAGGTAAGGGAGATGTGTGTGAAGTGAATGCATGTCCTGTGGAGTGAATATTATGAAAATATTGTGAAATTATTTTGATTTATGACATGCATTTATTTGATAAATTATTCTGACTTAGGTGAGCTATAAAGATAGTCGACCCTATGTTGTTTGTTGGGCGAACTGGTATTGGCAGGCGAGCTAACCCTTTTATGATATTTTGGGCGAGTGACCCTGTTTTCAATTGAAATCCGGGCGAGCCAAGGAGGTAAACCCTTTTAATGTTGTTTTGGGGCGGGCGACCCTCGTTTTTATAAATCTGGCGAGCTAATGTGGGCGAACCTTTTTATGTTCTTTTGGGCGAACAACCCAAGTTTTCACGAAATGGGCGAGTTGACCATGAGAGTGCCGCATTGGGCGAGTTGACCACGGCAATGCCATAATGGGCGAGCCACTGTGGGCGAGCCAGTTTTACTTGTTGTTTTTAAAAGCAAAGGTTGACGGGCGAATACAAATTCACCGCACTGTACGAGTTGGCCATAGGCGAGCCGTACTTGGCGAGCTGACCATGGGCGAATTAATTTATGGATATTTTTCTCACACGAAAAATGGGCTATTTTAATTGCTATTTGTAAACAGAAATCCTAAAACCTTTTGGAAATCAAATCATTTTGAGAAAATGATAATATAGGTGAAATAATTCCATAAAGGTTTTTTTTATGAGATATAAAGTGATTTTGAGACTTTAGGCCCTGAGTTCATGCATTATTATTCATGTAATTGCGTGACCCACCTGGGGCGGTGGCTCGGGTCGATGGACCAACGGGTGCACCCTAGGGCGTCACAAGGCTAATGGACCCGCCAAGTCATCAGCAGTCTCGAGGTCACTTGGCAAGTGGACCCGAGGACCACCTATAGATTATGGCCATAGATCTAACTGAGATAGCCGTGAGGGGCGATGGCCTGCGGGTGCACCCCAAAAGCGGACGACTTGTGTTCCAAGAGGAATAATGAGAGCATGATTTATTTGTTACCTAGTTTCAACTTACTGATTTTTGTTTACTGAAAGGATCTATTGAATCCTGTTTATTATTTGCCATATCCATTGTTTTCTTACTGGGTTTATTGTTAAGAAAAATAAACGTATTTGGGAGATATAGTTTTATTGTATAAGCAACATGCACTTCCTTACTGAGCACGTTGTCGCTCACCCCTTATTTTTCACTCCACAGATTATTGATTTCGGACTAAGGGAATTACCTTCCTGAGATTTGATATCGAAGGTATGTTGTATTCTTTTATATATTCAGTAAAGTTGTACAATACTACTTTGAATAGAAGGGAATGTATATACATCTTAAGAAAGAATTTAATAATTCATATTTCCATATTAGTACTAGAAATAAGAGTACTAATTCTTATTAAAGTGATAGGAGTTGTTAAGCGTCACAGACAGCCCAACCGGTAAGTATGATTTATAAGTAAATATTATGTTATGCTGTGGATGTGGGATGTTACAAATTTAATGGTATCAGAGTAGGGTTGGTCGGATGTCTAGTGATGCTTAAAATGAAAAGTGAATATTAAATATTCTCTATAGTACTGTATAATCTGAATATATAAAATTGATACATTGATGATAAGTGACAAATGATCTCTGTGGTACAGATATGAGTGGAAAAAGGAGAGTGACACGCTCAGTTAAAGATATAGGTCGAGGTAGGGCAGCACAGATTCCGGAGCAGCAGACACCGAAACCTGTCCCAAGACCTGTAAGTCCTATATAGCCAGAGAATATCGATACTCATGTGAGCTGAGTAGAGAGATTGGTAACCGATTTCATGGCTATGTATCAGGCGGATAGAGCAGTGGATAGGGCGGAAAGGGAGAGAGTAGCAGCTCCCGCGGCTCCAGTAGTGGCGCCAACACCACCACAGCTGGCACCAGTTATGCTCGAGCCTCAGCCTATTCCACCACCGGCACCTCAGCCACCTGTAGTTCCACCACAGCCATTGATTCAGCCGCCTCGAGATGCGGAGTCTTATTGTGATGTGGCACTGGTGAAATCATTTAGAAAGTTGGATCCGTCGAAATTTAAGGGAGCCAGGGATCCATTGGCAGCAGAACAGTAGATTATTGAGGTTGAGAGATTACTTAAGATTATGAGATGTTCTGAGACGGAGAAGGTAGGCCTAGCAGTGTTCCAGTTGGCAGATGATGCGAGACATTGGTGGAAAGCCACTCAGACCGTCTTATTTGCTCAGCATCAGGATCTGTCTTGGGATATTTTTGTGGATGCCTTTCAGAGGTAGTATATTCCTGACACTGCTCAGGAAAAATTACAGCAGGAATTCATGGATTTAGTTCAAAGTAGCATGTCAGTGGACGAGTATGAGGCCAAATTTACTACATTGAGCCGTTTTGATCCACAGACTAGTGTGAATACCAGATATAAGATTTCGAGGTTTAGGGCTGGTTTGAGGCCATCTATCAAAATGAAGCTAGCCCCATTTGATATACAGACTTGTGATGAGATAGTTAAACGGGCTCAGTTATGTGAGAGGGATTATGAGCAGTTCCAGCTTGATTTCAGTAGCAAGAATAAAGGTAAAGTAAAGGGAAAGGTTAAGAGGTTTATAGAGGACAGATCAGGTAGAGAGCAGCTTAAGAGAAGTAGACCTACGGGCATACAGATTACAGAGAGCAGATTTAATAGACCAGCAGTTTCTACTCCTGCTAGTGGCCCCACCACTACTCAGAGAAGTGTTGTGCCTTTATGTAGACATTGTGGAAGGTCACATGGGTCACGCCCTTGTCCTTTAATGTCTGGGGCATGTTTTAGATGTGGACAGACGGGGCACTTTATCAAGAATTGCCCAATGCTCAGAGAGTCAACTGCTTCTACTATTCCTCTTACATTACCTTAGATAGCGGCTCTGGCAGCTTAGAGTAAGCCAGAGAAAGTGACACCCTCACAGCCTAGGCGGGCGACAGCCGCAGAGAAGGGTAAGAAGGTTGTGACTCAGGGTCGGGTGTACGCGTTGGATCAGGAGACTGCCGATGCCTCTACTGATATGATTAAAGGTAAAGTTTATCTCTTTGATATTTCCGTAATTGCCTTAATTGATCCGGGTTCTACCCATTCGTTCTTATCGCCTGCTTATGCCAACAGGACCCCAGTAGAGCCGGAGTTGTTAGAGTATACTTTGCAAGTGAAAACCCCTTTTAATGATTTTCAGAGGACGAATATTATATATAGGAATTGTAAATTGACTCTAGGAGAGAAGGTTATGACAGCTAACCTAATTTTGTTAAATATATATGATTTTGATATCATTTTGGGTATGGATTGGTTGGCTGCGAATCATGTTAGTTTGGATTGTAATACTAAGTTTATTACCTTCTCTCATCCTGAAAAATACATTGTAAAGTTATTGTAAATTAATAAGAAGTATGTGAATATATGTTTGTGAGATGACATGTGTACTGAAATTATGGTTGTGTATGAATGTTTATGAAGGATATATTGCTAGTGTGGAGGATGTAGAGAGGAAACATCCAGAGATCCAAGAGATTCCTGTGGTTAAGGACTTTTCGGATGTATTTCCAGAGGATTTACTAGGGTTACCACGGAGCGAGAGATGGAGTTCATGATCGAGTTGGTACTCGGTACGGAGCCGATTTCTAGACTCCCATATAGGATGGCACTAACTGAGTTAGATGAGCTCAAGAAGCAGCTCCAAGAGTTATTAGATAAGGGATGTATACGTCCCAGTGTGTCACCGTGGGAGCTCCGGTATTATTTGTTCGAAATAAGGATGGTAGTCTCCGGTTGTGTATAGATTATTGGATGTTGAATCGGGCTACCATTAAGAACAAGTATCCATTACCTAGGATCGATAACCTATTTGATCAACTCAGGGGTGCACAGGTGTTTTCCAAGATAGACCTTCGATCAGGCTATCATCAGTTGAAAATTAAGGAGTCAGATGTACATAAGACAACATTTCGGACTCGTTATGGTCACTATGAGTTCCTAGCGATGCCTTTTGGGTTGACAAATGCCCTTGCAGCCTTTATGAGTTTGATGAACGAGGTGTTTCATGCCTTTTTGGATAAGTTTGTCATAGTATTTATAGATGACATCTTGATTTATTCTAAGACTCCAGAAGAACACGAGCAGCATTTGCAGATTGCTTTACAGACCTTACGAGAGCAGAAATTGTATGCTAAGCTTAGTAAATTCGAATTCTGGCTTGACCATATTATATTTCTCGGACATGTAGTGTCGAAGGGCGGGGTGTCAGTTGATCCATCCAAGATAAAAGTCGTTATTCAGTGGGAGAGGCCTAGCACGGTTACCGAGATACGGAGTTTCTTAGGTCTTGCCAAATATTATCGCAGATTTGTGGAGGGATTTTTTAGACTTGCTGCTCCATTGAAACGACTCACACGTAAGGATTTGAAGTTTGAGTGGAATGATGCGTGTGAGCACAGTTTTCTTGAGCTTAAGAAGAGATTGACTACTGCCCCTGTATTAGCCCTTCTTAGCGGGTCAGGTGGATTTATGGTGTATACTGATGCGTCCGCTCAAGGTTTAGGGTGTGTGCTCATGCAGCATGATCGGGTTATATCCTATGGTTCTCGACAGTTAAAGGATCATGAGAGGAATTACCCGACACATGATTTGGAGCTAGCTGCAGTAGTGTTTGCACTGAAGATATGGCGGCATTACTTGTACGGGGAGAAATTTTAGATATATACAGACCATAAGAGTCTGAAGTATATATTCTCGTAGCGAGAGTTGAACTTGAGGCAGCGATGATGGATGGAACTATTAAAGGACTATGATTGTGAAATTATGTATCACCTAGGTAAAGCTAATGTAGTAGCAGATGCACTGAGCCGTAAGCATGTTGGCATGGTATCTTACATGATGATCAGGGAGCATGATTTGATAGAGCAGTTTTCTAACCTCAGCTTGACAGTTATTTCCTCTGACCAGTATGGATTTACGGCTAATTTTCGTATAGAGCCGGATTTGATGAATCAGATTAAGGAAGCTCAGAGGAGTGATGATAATTGCATCGGGATTGCCAGTCAGATTCATATGGGAGTTGAGTCGGATTTTGGGATTGACACCGATGGGATACTGAGGTTTAGAGGTCGGATATGTGTTCCCGGTGATCAGCAGATTCGAGATTTGATTTTATCAGAGACCCATACCTCTAGATATACATTACATCCGAGTAGTACTAAGATGTACCAGAATCTTCGGAGAGTGTTTTGGTGGCATAAGATGAAGAAAGACATCGCTGATTTTGTTGCTAGATGTCTAGCATGCCAACAGATTAAGATTGAACATCAGAAGCCGGTAGGTATGCTTCGACCATTATTGATTCCTACGTGGAAATGGGAGCATGTGACTATGGATTTTATTATGGGATTACCCCGAACCCGAAAGGGGCATGATGCTATTTGGGTGATAGTAGATAGATTTACTAAGTCTGCTCATTTCTTAGCCATGAGATCTACAGATTCAATTAGTGCCTTGGCTGATTTGTATGTCAGGGAGATAGTGAAGTTACATGGTGTTCCAGTGAGTATCACCTCTGATAGGGACTCCCGCTTCACCTCTCATTTCTAGGAGAGATTTCAGGAGGCTTTGAGATCCCAGTTGAATTTTAGCACCGCTTTTCATCCACAGACTGATGGACAGTCCGAGCGTACGATACAGACGCTCGAGGATATGTTGAGAGCGTATGCATTGGACTTTAGAGGCTCATGGGACAGTCACTTACCCCTCGCAGAGTTTGCTTATAATAATAGTTTTCATACGAGTATTGGCATGGCACCTTATGAGGCCTTGTATGGCAAACGATGCAGATCCCCGATAGCATGGGAAGAAGTGGGGGACCGTAAACTATTAGCTCCCGATTTGGTCAAGCAGGCCTCTCGTGATGTACAGATGATTTGTGAGAGGCTCATAACAGCTCAAAGTCGGCAGAAGAGTTATGCAGATACCAGACGCCGACCATTGGAGTTTGTAGCGAGTGATTATGTATTCTTAAAGGTCTCACCGTCCAAAGGTATAATGAGATTCGGGAAGAGAGGAATGTTGAGTCCTCAATACATTGGGCCTTATGAGATCTTAGATCGTGTGGGAGATGTGGCATATCGGTTAGCACTACCACCAGAGTTGTCAGGAGTGCATAACGTATTCCATGTCTCGATGTTGAGAAAGTACCATCCAGATCCTTCTCACGTGATTCGACATGAGCCACTGGAGATCAGAGAGGACATAAGTTACGTTTAGAAACCGGTACGGATTCTGGATAGGAAGGATAAAGTATTGCGATCTAAGACGATTCCTTTGGTTAAAGTGCTCTGGCAGTATCATAACGAGGAAGAGGCTACTTGGGAGTTAGAGAGCCTTATGCATGAGAAGTATCCAGAGTTGTTCCAGTAATAGGTCCGAGTTAAACTTGGAGGACCAAATTTCTTAAGGCGGGGAGAAATGTGAGACCTGATTTTATTATACTGTATTAGCCTATTGTAAATGATGGATAATAGAATTAAATTATTTAGTGGGATTAAATCAATGTTGAATATGAAATCTCACTTTACATTATGGAATTTTCATTTACAATATGGTGTATATGAATTAGGATTGAGTATTTAAGAGATGCATAGAAAACATTCGGTTGAAAAGAATGCAAAAGAAATCTTATTAATTGAAGTGTGAAAGGGAATAAATATTGTTAGACAAATGAATAACAAATAAAATAAAAGTCAATAATAGTGGCTGGAAGTGGCGTGGAGAGGAAGAGAAAAAGGAAAGAAAATTTAGTCAAACTGCAGCATGAGGCTTTCCCCTAACGGTTCCTTTTGGCTAGAATTGTCCTCATCATTTAATGAGAGTAGAAAAACTTGCACCATGCCATGATTTGCCATATTTTCTTCAACCATTAATGAGCAAGGAAAATGGTGAGTAAAGAGTGGAAGCTACGAGACCCAATAGCCGGCTATAAAAGTGGAGTAAGCTAAACAAAATGTAATACAATTCTCTTCAAGATCGACATCACCGATCTCTCTTGCCTCATCTTAGTTCATTTCTTTCTTATTTACTTGACAAGAATTCCTCTCTTGCTATCTAAGCATCTAGTCTTCTTTCATGTATTTCCTTCACTCATAAAAACCATCCAAGTGAATCAAGGAGAGGAGGACTGACGTGTGGAACAACAAAACAAGTTGTGAGTTGTGATTGGCTCAATTAAAACAGGTAAATAAATTTCCAGCCAACGTTGTATGTATTTAATCCTTGGTTTATAGTGATGGTATGTTAAGTAGGAGATGTGTAGGTATATTGCTTGGCATGAAGTTTAGTAAGTTAACATGACTAAATTCTTAATGGTTGGGGATGTTACTGGTTGAACATAAGCTGCTGTGTATGGATATGTAACGTGAGTAGAGGAAATGTGATGGGCGAATGTAAGCTCGCCAATTAGGCAAGAAGAAATTAGGATACTCGCCCAAATGATGAGGCGAGCTTAATGAATTATATGAGTCGCGAGATACATGTTCGTCGATATTTTTGGATAGTCAGAATGATCGCTTGAAAGGGCGAGGGCTGTGATCGCCCAAAATGAATGGAATTGATGATCGCCAATAGGGCGAGAAGGGCGATTACTGTGATCGCCCATTTGGAACGATAGTGATCGCCAATGAGGCGAGCAAGGAATAAAGAGGTCGCCAAGTGTTAATTCAATTCATGGCGAGCCAACCTCTGAATAAAAAGCCATGAAGGACGAACTGAATTGCATGAGCATGCCGAGTTGAATTGTCGGGCGAGCTCCCATGTTGGGCGAACTCCCATGAATAAGCCAATAATTGAATGGCGAGTAATGTTGGGCGAGCTTACATGTGAAGCCCATTAACGAATGGCGAGCTGTAGGTTAGTCTTAAGTCTCGCCAAAGAGTCACAAATATTTGAAAAGAAAATATTAATAGTTTTAATAAATTATTTTGCAGCCGGAAATTAAGGAATTGGTAAAAGCGATCGGGAAGGCGAGCAGGAAGCAAGGCTTCGTTAGACCAGGTTTAGGGAGATGTGTGTGAAGTGAATGCATGTCCTGTGGAATGAATATTATGAAAATATTGTGAAATTGTTTTGATTTATGACATGCATTTATTTGATAAATTATTCTGACTTGGGCGAGCTATAAAGATAGTCGACCCTATGTTGTTTGTTGGGCGAACTGGTATTGGCGGGCGAGCTAACCCTTTTATGATATTTTAGGTGAGTGACCCTGTTTTCAATTGAAATCCGGGTGAGCCAAGGAGGTGAACCCTTTTAATGTTGTTTTGGGGCGGGCGACCCCTTTTTTTATAAATCCAACGAGCCAATGTGGGCGAACCCTTTTATGTTCTTTTGGGCGAGCGACCCAGGTTTTCATGAAATGGGCGAGTTGACCATGGGAGTGCCACATTGGGCGAGTTGACCATGGGAGTGCCGCATTGGGCGAGTTGACCATGGCATTGCCATAATGGGCGAGCCACTGTGGGCGAGCTAGTTTTACTTGTTGTTTTTAAAAGCAAAGGTTGGCGGGCGAATACAAGTTCATCGCACTGTACGAGTTGGCCATGGGCGAGCCGTACTTAGCGAGCTGACCATGGGCGAACTGATTTATGGGTACTTTTCTCACACGAAAAATGGGCTATTTTAATTGCTATTTGTAAACAGAAAGCCTAAAACCTTTTGGAAATCAAATCATTTTGAGAAAATGATAATATAAGTGAGATAGTTCCATAAAGGTTTTTTTTTTGAGATATAAAGTGATTTTGAGACTTTAGGCCCTGAGTTCATGCATTATTATTCATGTAATTGCGTGACCCACATGGGGCAGTGGCTCGGGTCGATGGACCAACAGGTGCACCCTAGGGCATCACAAGGCTGATGGACCTGCCAAGTCATCAGTGGTCTCGAGGTCACTTGGCAAGTGAACCCGAGGACCACATATAGATTATGGCCATAGATCTAACTGGGATAGCCGTGAGAGGCGATGGCCTACGGGTGCACCCCAAAAGCGGACGACTTATGTTCCTGGAGGAACAATGAGAGCATGATTTATTTGTTGCCTAGTCTCAACTTACTGATTTCTGTTTACTAAAAGGATCAATTGAATCCAGTTTATTATTTGCTATATCCATTGTTTTCTTACTGGGTTTATTGTTAAGAAAAATAAACGTATTTGGGGGATATAGTTTTATTGTATAAGCAACATGCACTTCCTTACCGAGCACGTTGTCGCTCACCCCTTATTTTCCACTCCACAGATTATTGATTTCGGACTAAGGGAATTACCCTCCTGAGATTTGATATCGAAGGTATGTTGTATTCTTTTATATATTCAGTAAAGTTGTACAGTACTACTTTGAATAGAAGGGAATGTATATACATCTTAAGAAAGAATTTAATAATTCATATTTCCGTATTAGTACTAGAAATAAGAGTACTAATTCTTATTAAAGTGATAGGACTTGTTAAGCATCACAGACAGCCCAACCGGTAAGTAAGTATGATTTATAAGTAAATATTATGTTATACTGTGGATGTGGGATGTTACACAAGAAGGATGGAGAGTACATTTTTACATCAAATGAAAGGATAGGGTGAGAGTGGATCACCTTGCCTTAGTCCGCTACTCGGCCGGAAAGCTGTGGTGGTAGCTCCATTCACAAGAATTTGATATGTCATTATGCTGATGCATTCACATATGAGTTGTATCCAGTGATTATTGAATCCCATTCTTTTCATCACTTCAACTAAGAACGTCCAACCCAATTTGTCATAAGCTTTATGCATGTCTATTTTGACTGCCCCTAAGCATCCATTCCCTTTTTTCCTTTTCTGGATACTGTTCAAAATTCTCCTCCAAGAATAATATTATTAGTAATGTTTCTCCCTTTAACAAAGGCATTTTGATACAGGGAGATGAGATCTGCCATGATAGACTTGAGTCTATTGACAAGCGTCCGGGCTATGATTTTGTAAGCCATATTACAAAGACTAATAGGTCTAAATTCCTAGACGGATGTTGGGTTCTTAGTTTTTGGAATCAAAGTGATAAGGGTTTTGTTAATTTCCTTTACTAAGTGTCCTGAGTTAAGAAAAGAAAGGGTCGATGCTGTAGTTAGATGTCCTACAATGTCCCAGTATTTATGATATAACAAACCTGGTTTCCCATCGATTCCTGGAGCTTTTAAGGGGCTATTTTGGAATGCTGCTATTTTCACTTCCTCTGCAGTGAAAGGTTGGTCGAGAATTTCTTTATGCTTCTCACTGAGTTGCGGTAATTCCAACATATCCAGCACCTGATTGATGCTATTCTTTGCAACTGGAACCTTAGGATTGTAAAGTGCCGAAAAGTAGTTCTGAAATGCTTCTTCTACTCCTCTTGGATCCTCCACCCATGTGTTATTCTCTGTTAGAATCCCGGAGATCCTATTTCTTATTTTTCTTCTGGCCATTGTTGATGGTAGAATTTAGTATTCCTTTCTCCTTGAACAATCCAGTTGATCCTTGATTTTTGCATCCAATGTATCTGTTCCTGTTCAGCCAGTCTTTCTAGTTCTATTCTAACTTTCCTTTCCTTTTCACAATTCTCCCTTAATTCGAGCTTGTTCTGTAATCTGCCTAGTTCGGTTTCCAGTTCCTTCCTTCTTTCATGGATGTTTCCGAATACCTCTTTATTCCACTGCTTGAGCTTGTTTTGGGTGATTTTTAGTTTTTGTATGAGTATGTAGAGTGGAGATCCTTGCACTACTGTAACATCCCGTTACCACATTTTCACGTATTTCCATGCAACTTTACCGGTTGGGCTGTCTGCGATGCCATTAACATTCAACAGTAACAGTGATAAATGATAAACATTTATCTATTAATTATGGAATATGAAATTTCTTTTTCATTATTCCTTTCATCTAACATCCCCTATTAACCTTTATTTCACTAAGGTAGTACTGTATACATATGTCTGAAATGTAAAAGAGAAGAGACTGTACCTGTCACATTTAACGTGCCATGCCTCAGTGCTTTATGCATAGCTATACCCATCTGAGAGCTAATTTTCTCAACTCCGTGTACTTCTTATCTGTGGAGTTAAAACAAAAGGGTGAGCAATTCATACGCTCAGTAAAGGAAATATATGCTGCTTTAAAATAAGCAAAACTATATATCGCAACACATTTATTCTTTTCTTATAATAACCCAGTAGAAAAGAACATGGATATATAGTAAACAACTTTCTTAAAACACAATTCAAATCACCGGCTAACAGTTTACTTTAAAATATAGTAAACAGTATATAGGATTTCAACAAATCCTCACAGTAAACAGAAATTGGTAAGTTGAGACTAGGCAATAAATAAATCATGCTATCATCGTTCCTCCTCCCCCTTGCGAGAACGGAATCTGCCGCTTTTAGGGTGCACCCGTAGGCCATCGCCCCTCACGGCTATCTCAGATCTATGGCCATAATCTATAGATGGTCCTCGGGTCCACTTGCCAAGTGACCTCGAGACCGTTGATGACTTGGCGGGTCCATCAGTCCTGTGACGCCCTGAGGTGCACTCATTGGTCCATTGACCGAGCCACCGCCCCAGGTGGGTCACGCAAATACATGAATAATAATGCATGAACTCAGGGCCTAAAGTCTCAAAAATCACTTTCATATGTCATGAAAACCTTTATGGAATTATTTCACCCGTATTATCATTTTCTCAAAATGATTCAATTTCCAAAAAGGTTTAGGTTTTCTGTTTACAAAACATCTTGAAAACATTCTAAAATCTCAACTTTTAAAAACTACTCGCCCATGGTTAGCTCGCCGATATGGCTCGCCCATGGCAGCTCGCCCACTGCGGAGAACCTGTGTTCGCCTGCCTACTTGCTTTTAAAATCCGAAAGCAAAACTGGCTCGCCCAGTAATCAACTCGACAAGAGGTGAATTAGTATTCGCCCGCCACATAGCTTTTCAAAACAGAACTGTCTTGTTAATAGCGGTTCGCCCGTGTTATCTTTAAAACAAGGTCCGCCCGCCCAAACACATTAAAAAGGGTTCGCCCAACTATGGCTTACCCGGATTTTCCTTTAAAACAAGGGCACTTGCCCAGTTTTCATTAAAGAGAGCTCGTCACTTGGCTCGCCCTATAGCTTTCTTATAAAAACCGTTCGCCCGCCCTTAAAACTAGAACGAGTGTACACAAAGTATAAGAGGGCTTGGCTCGCCCGCCAATACCAATTCGCCCAACATAAAAATACAAGGGCTCGCCCAACTTAAAACACAAAAGCTCACCCGCCTGTATCAGTTCATCCAGAAAACAGCATAGAGGTCGGCTTTTAGCTCGCCCGAATCAAAATAATTATCAAATAATTTCCTCAAACAATGCATGTCAGAAAACAAAACATTTAACTTAGTGTTTTCATAAAATTCACTCCACAGGACATGCATCACTTCACACACATCTCCCTTACCTGGTTCAACGAAGCCTTGCTTCCTTCTCGCCTTCCAAATCGCATTCACCGAGTTTATAATTCCCGGCTGCAAATAATTTATAAATTCTATTAATATTTTCATTTCATATCACTTGGCGAGATTGAAATAAATC
Organism: Heritiera fomes; assembly: GCA_032173925.1. Lineage (NCBI taxonomy): Eukaryota > Viridiplantae > Streptophyta > Magnoliopsida > Malvales > Malvaceae > Heritiera > Heritiera fomes. Next base: position 8,431,573 of record JAPDPM010000002.1, on the reverse strand, counting down.
AAATGACTACTTGCCCAACAGAGCTCTGAGTAGCCCAACTCAGTTCGCCATTCACTAAAATGCTTACACGTGGGCGTTCGCCCGCCAGCCAACTCACTAGGCCTTCAATGGCTTAATTGTGGGAGTTCGCCCACAATCCTATTCGCCCACAGCCTCTGCATTTGAGCTCGTCCATGAATTCACTTCACTAAAATTGGGCGTCCTCGCCCCTTGAACACAGGCTTTACCTTGGCGAGTTCCTTATTATCTACTCGCCTCATTGGCGATTACTAGTTTTCAACATGGGCGATCACTGTAGTCGCCATTGTCGTCACTTATTCCATTATTTTCCTTGTTTTCATGTTCTCTAAGGATCTAACTAAAAACAAGACTGTATCTATGTTTATTACTTCATAAAACATAGAAATCTATCATTGAGCATCAAGAAAACCTCAGAAATATGAAACTCACCTCAACCAACTTCACTTCCAGAACAGATTGCTTTCTGTCTCATGTTGGCCTTTCTTTTGCTTATTCCTTCAGCTCATCAATTATGAAGGAAAGGCTTTACAAGCTGGTTTATGTATTTAACCAACTTAAGGTTGGAGTTTAGTAGATCGAACATGGCAGAGAAATGGAAGAAACAGAGAAATGGCTTTCGTGAAGAAGCTGAAATTGGCTAACTCGTTTTTCCTCAATTGTTTCTGCTTATATAGCCATGCTCAACCAATCAATAGTTAGCGCATATCCCTTATCCTGTTTCTTTCATCAGTCCTCACGTCTATCATGCATTTAATGCATGAAGAAAAACTGCACTTACATGGGCGAGAAAGTCTTCCTTCCACACACCTTTTTCTTCTGCTGCAGACTTTATTTACTTCTTCAACCAATAAGGCTAACTCCCTTATTGACTTTAACTTTTCTTCATTTATTGTCTTCAACCGTATTACTTACAAGTCAATTTTGGCTGCTAATTGTTTTGAAGCCATTTTCCTTTGTTCACACATGCTGATTCCCGGTCTCCACCTCGTCTTGAGACCTCAGCTCGCCACACTACATCAGTTCGCCAACATTCACAGCTTATTGCTATACTCGCCCACTTACAATCATATGGGAAATCAATAGTCTTCGCCACGTTGGGCGATCATCCAAAGAAACTAAATTGGCAAACACATTAGTCAATAAGATGAATATTCATACTCGCCCTCAACAACTGGCCATAAGCCTTTATCTTACTCGCCCTTTGGCGAACCGTGCCATATACTTGCCCATAATCACCACTGGGCGATCACGGTCCTCGCCACACACGGGCCATCACCATACAAATCAACTTGGCGAAGTCAACTATTCATCAAACAAAAAGGCAAACAATCAGCTTGCATCATCAACTCGCCACCATCAACTCGCCACACTTATTCCTTGGGCGATCAGGCGGCACGTCACATTGGGCGATCACCGGGTATGGCTCAACTCGCCCGCTTTGCCACATATTGGCGAATTACCTGTTCGCCGGTACAACTAATCACCCTCCATTGGCGATTAGCCTTGCTCGCTCATTGGCGAACTCATCCATTTAGTACTCGCCCGTCGAGGATTTCACCGAAATTGCTTCTTTCACAACTCAAGTTAAGGAACTTTTCATCCAAGGGGAAATCAATATTCAATATTTATTTAATTTTCATTATCAATTTTATGAAATTAGACTCTACAGTAGTGTAGAATCAGATCTTACAACTACACAATTCCATGATTCTCGGATAATTTCCTTACACTGAGAGTGAGTTGTCCACATAGCTTCAAATTTGTAAGGTCTTCTCCCATATCTTTTCTTTTCTTCTGTGTGTGATAACATTGCTCCATGGTCTGAGTAGAGAACTGGCAGATTTGCCAATGAAGCGCTATCAAAGATCTGAAACCAGTTTGGGTTAGCAATTGCTCTATCTAGCCTTTCCCATACCACGTCATCCCCTTCTCTATTGTTTGTCCATGTGAGATATTGTCGCCTTGCTGGGACTTCGGACATACTACATGAATTCAATGTTTCAATAAGTCCGTCAGCACCTTTAATGGTATTATCTTTGAATGAGAGTTTTTCATTTGAGGCTATCACTTGATTGAAATCCCCTAAGACAACCCATGGATTATCCTTAATAAGGGAGTCAGCAATTCTAAGTAGCTTGTTCCAGACAACCTTCCTATGCTCAAGTTTCGGATGGCCATAGAGACATGTTAACCAGAATGGTTTTTTGTGGTCAGTGATATAGGCAGCAATAATATTCTTATCCTTACTGATAATAGATACAGTAACATTATTTTTCCACATAAGAAGAAGCCCTCCGCTTTTCCCTTCACACGGTACACCATCAACAAAATCATAATCCCAACATTTGGCCAGAATCCTACCTTTTTCAACTGTTACCTTAGTTTCCATCAGGAAGCAAATGTCGGGTTCTTGCAGCTGTTGGAATGCAGAGGTTGACCCAATCCTCTGACATTCCAGCTCAGAATCCCTATGGTTGCTATGGAGGCTATTGTGGGACAACCTGCCTGAACCCTCTATCGTTGTCCTCATCTTCCTCTTGATTTGATGGTTGCTTGTCTTTAACCTCCAGCATTTGAAGCAATCTCTTTACCTGCCTTCTCGATTCTGTTTCCCTGTCGCTGTCAGACTCCTCTTTTTTCCTTTTTTGTTCTGGTGAGGAGCTTTTCTCATTTGCAACTTATATTTAAAGGTTAAAGCTCCTCGACCAATGGAACCACGCAGAATGCTATGTTGTTGTGCAACATCCAGTGCCATTGAACCAGCTTGATTGGTTGTATGTCAGCCTTGCATTTCAGTAACAATTTGATCATTTGTTTAATTGAAAGTTTGAGATATGAAAGTGTAATAACAAAGACTTTTCTCTACCCTAATCCATTAAATTAATAATAAATTCTCAATATAAAATTTTTAATTCGATAATAATCTTGCAGATATTAATGCAAGGATAGAATAACTAAGTGCACAATGCAAGCAAGCCTCTCTGCACCAAATCCCAAGGTAAGACTCATAGAGTCAAACCTTGAGATGTGGTCAAATCCTAAAGTATAATTAAACCCAATGGATGTTTAATGAAGACCAGTTAAATTTTCACCGATGAGAGAATTTTCTAGTAGCGTGACTAGAACATATTAACTAGATAAAATAAATTGATTTAGCTAAGTAAAATAAATTAACTTAACTAATTAAATTTAATTAAGATATAATATCAAGTAGATTTGACTAGCTAAATAAATCCATATAGGTACATAAGGCATTATATCAACTGGTAAGTGAATGAGAAGGTTAGAAATTTAAAATATAACCTTTGTGGCTAATAATACAAAAATTTATGCTCAAAGCTTATAATTTTCATTAGGCCTTAATTTCTCAAAAACATTAAACATATATATATGTACCTCTTTATATATATATATATATATATATATATATATATACACACATAAACACATGTTAGTATAATCACATGAGCATAAAACTAGTAGCCCAAGAATAATCAAATAAAAATATATTAATTTATGTTTCAAAAAAAATATATTAATTTCATCACCAATATAAATTTGTATATTATATATTAAATACAAGTACATGAATGAAATATAATAATATTAAAACAAAAGTGGCTTTTTGGAGAAGCCACTTCATGCCACCAAACCCCACTAAAACTCACCATTTTCGGCTGAAAAAAATGTGGGGAGAGAGAGAGCGCATCAGGCAGATCTGAACCGAGACTGGAAGCTTCATTCTGAGCAGAAAATGCAGCTAACGACAGCAGTAGAGGATCTCTTCTGAAGCAGCAACATTTATCGAGACAAGGGTAGCTTGCTTGAGATCTTGGAGGGGTGAAACGAGGGAGGTAGAAGCAGCAAATGGCAAGCTGCTGGGTGATCACTGACCTCGATGGCTGAAGCAAGGCAACATTGTGGCTGCTGCAGTTAAGGGCAGCATAAAAGCTGAATAAATCCTTTCTCTCCAGGTTAGAAACGACGCCAGAATCAGCTGGAATTCCTCGGCTTGAACAGGCACATTGTGAGGCAGAACATAGTCTCTCTTGGGTGGCAACTCACGAAGAGGAGAAAAAGAAAAAAAAAAAAGAGCGAAGAAGCTGGAGCTCTAAGTTATGGCTTAAAGGGCTGGCAGTAGTGAGACCCAGAGATAGGAAGTATAGAGAAGAGCAAGTAAGGTTGACAAAAGAAAGGAAAAGGTGAGATTCTTGGCTGGAATCGAGGGAGAAGGATAGTGGAGTCATCGGTGATCGTAAACTGAAGCAAGACATTAACAGAAGGACCTCTCAGTCCAGAAAACAGAGCAGCCAAGGTGCTGCATTCTCTGGATATTTAAACAGAGTTGGGAGGCTGATTTGATGGTGGAAGGGGAAGAAAACTGAAGTGACCAAATCCCAGAATTAAGTGCTGAAGTTGCTGTCTATCTCAGGAGAAATAAGGCTGAAACTGTAGAGGAAAAGGGCTGGTAGACAGCACCGAGGCCAGGACAAGAAGGGACCAAGCTGGACATAGTTCGGCAGGTGGGATTTGTAGGCTGTAGGAGTGCAAACCGAGGGTGATAAGGAAACTGAAACAGGCCAAGAAAAATAAGTGGGAGCAAGGCACTAGAACAAGGGAAGATTTGTCCTGGTTGAAAAATTTAAGGTAAGATGACTTGGTTTATTTTAGGCGATAAAGTAGAGTGATGTTGTGAAATGTGTTAAATTTATCACATGTTAGATATATAAATACAAATGTATACATGTGTACATATAAATACAAATTTGAGATAATATGTGGTGTAGTAATGTGTGACCCTAAGTAGAATAATAAGTTTGATATATCGTGTAGGTGTTATTGGTGTAGAATTAAGTGGACAATTTCGATAAAGCTAAGGAAAGAACATAGGCCGGCAAAGGAGAAAATTTTTTTTTTGGTGGAAAAGGAGAATATTTTATGGTAACGGAAGTACCTCAATGTTGTTATGCTACTTATTAGTGCTATGTTATGCTTATGCATTTTAATATATTTAAATGTAAATAATTATATACATATAAATATATATACACCTAGTTAAAAATATATACTTATAAATATTAAGTTAAATATATATATATATATATAAATATGTTAACCATAGTCAATATATATGTATGTACATATTTAATATATCTAGTTAAATTTAAATATAGTTACTTCGAGTTGAATATATACGTATTCAAATTTATATAGAAATAAATGTCTCTAGATTGTGAGAAAAATACATTGTGGGTGTTTGTTGATATTTATTCTTGTATAAGCTATGGACGGAAGTTAAGCTATAGTTGAATGAGATGGGACTAGTATTACATGTTGCATATTATGTATTGAGAACTTGGGATGATAATGAAGGATGAGTATGTTTGCACGAATAGGATATTGGGGGTAGTTCTTATTACAGTGTTATAATGTCGGATTTTCAATTGAAGGTTACCTAGGCATACTTCATAAGGGCTAACCTATTTTGGTAGTATATGCCATTGTCATCATGAAATTCATAAATTAAACTTTGCATTGAGATTCACACACTTTACGAAAATGTTATTTTTCTAAAGCATCAAGTTCGATTTATTTGAGTCGGAATGTGTTTACTTTGACAACTTTATTAAAGTGGTTTCACATGTAGGGATTAAGTGTTAAATATTCCAAAACATTTTTAACTACTTTGATGTTTTCAAAGTGCATGTGTTTCAAAAGATACACATACTTTGGTCATACAACTATGTTTTGAAGAGCTGTCTTTATACGGATTTTGAAAGTGAGATGTCTTTGTGACATCGTGGAGATGCTTTCGTGGTATCGTGAGATGTTGTCATAACATCGTGGAAATGCCTTCGTGGTATTGTGAGATGTCCTCGTGACCTCGTGAGATACCTTTATGGTATTGTTTATGCTGGCATGGCCAATAGGCACCTATATGAGAGAACCACTGCTGGCCACAATGAACGTTCTCATGTAAACGTTCATGGTTATTTTACCATTTTTTGGTTACTTTACCATATTGTATGAAAGGACATGCCTTCTAAGAGTTTGTATTTAAATGGTGGTATGGTTATGTTTTCAAAAAAAAAAAAAGAGAAATATGCATATGAATTAAGTATACAGGATCTTGATTTTAGATATGTCTTGGGTTTTACTTTTGGTCTAATTGACTTGAAACCATTGAACATTTTGGACCTCCATGTCCAATGTGAATTACATATTACGAATGACTTTGGTACATTGATTTTATAAAGTACATTGTATACAAATATTACTTGGTTTAAGCATGCATCTTCATGCACATAGTACAATAGAGGCTTAACATCACTTGGCATATATTTTTCTTATTGGGCATTAGCTCACCCCTTTTTTCCACCTCACAAATTACTTCAGGTAGACTCGACGAGAGTGTGGTGCACCGAAAGTTGTTTTGTACGAGCTGCAGGAAGTTACAATTTAGATAAATGTATAATCCTTTTGTTCTTTTGTTTATATCCCAGACTAAATTCTTTTGTGTACACAATGTATAGGATTTGAGATGTAAGAACTAGGAGAATATTGAGTCTATAGGCAAACTATGCCTTGCGACTGAGTTGTAATCTCGATATATATTTGTAACGCCCTCGGAAGCTGAAATTTTTGGGCTAACTTTTTCCTTTACTTACTATGTTTGTAACTCGCTCAGTGTAAGCTAAAACCTAACAAGTAGATTACTACTTGTTTATTTGTTTAAGACTAATTGTCTAAGGTCCCATTCAATTACCTTGTAATGCGTGACAAAATCCAAACTGAAAAACTCCTTCCCTTTATATATACTTATTGTCCAACCACACTTTGTAACACAACAATAATCCAACCTGTGACATAATAATCATCTCAAGAAATCATCCAGAGTATCACATTTTCATCAAGATATACTTTCGAGATACTATTCATTACAAGGCGCAATTATATATATATATAAAATTCTCGATACAGTCCTAGTACTTACATCCCGATCTATGTACACTATGTATACCGAAAAGAACCTTATTGTCTGGGATATAAACAAAAGTAATGAAAGATTATACCTCAATATAACAAGCAGTAACTTAGTAACATGTATACGAGCTCTTAGTGCAGCACTCTCGCACTCGAGCTTATCTGAAGTAACCTGTGAGGTGGAAGAGGGGGGTGAGCTAATGGCCAGTAAAAAAAATTACGCTAAGTGATGTTAGGCTCCTACTATGCTTAATGCATGTTATGCGTAAATAAATGCACAAAACTCATGCTTAAATGCGTTTTATTGAAAATAATGCAAAATCGATATGCCATTGTTTATAAACTATAAAATGCTTGTGTTCATGCATTTATAAAATCGAGATATACATTCAAGGTATTTTCAAGAGACAAGCATCCATTGATAAGATATGGTAATATAACCGAGATCTTTGGAAATAACCGATAAGCTTTCTATGAAAGCATCCACTGTAGCTAGCAATGGTCACAGTCCCATACCAGGGCTCTATCCATGATCATGAATCATCCCAGCACCAGTGATCATCTAGTAACCAAGGTATAAATCACGACTAGTTGTTGAACGCCTGGAAGATCATAAAGCATCCAGGATATTTCATAATTCATGTATATACATAGATATCTATCAACATACATGAGGAATTTGAAATGTGTATATACAGGTAAGCGCCTCAATGCCACACAGGCATACCAAATGCCACACAGGCATAACAAGTACCACACAAGCATAATGTACCACACAGGCATTATCTATCATCACGTGTCTCATGAGTCAAAACTCGTTTAGAAATAGCACTTACAATATGAATTGAGTATTGAAAGCATTAATCATTTTAAATACTCATAGTTTTAAAAATCTCATCGTACGAAATCATGCTTAAAAGCCACTATCTCGATAACAAGTAACGATGCTTAATATGCTGGGGTTTTAAAGGCATTTTATAAATCTAAATTATTACCAAGAAATTTGCTTAAACGATTTCTAATGAAATTTCGGCATTATAACGACATAAGTAGAACACTACCCAGTGTCATAACCACTATCAAATACCTATGGAAAACTCAATCAAGTAATATATATTTAATACACCAATCCAACACAATTCAAATCTCAAACATTTTGCACTTTAAGCTCAATTCAATATATTTTGAAATTTAACCAAAAATGCATTTAAATTTATAAGTATTAAATAACATTAATTTAGACATACATGAGCATAACGGATTAACAAGCAATTATCGTATATTCCTTTACCTAATGTGTACCACCCAAGTGTTTTGTAATGTCACACCTTTACCCTTGAGATCTTTGCATTTCTTCAATTCCTTTCCCTTTAGCTTTTTATCCTTAGGATATTAAATATCCAAAATTTTAAAAAAAATTTCTTCTACACCACGAATTAGCTCTTCATTACCATGCTAGTGATATAAATATATATGTATGTATGTGTAGTATCAATATTGCCAATCACAACTTAGCAATAATTTTCTTACCTTTATAGCACCAAGCTTAGTTTTTAATAACACCACACCTGCACATCATGGTTTACTGTCCTCACAAGGAACCCTTTGTGTTTTCCTATACACCTACATTCACATCATGTTTAATATTACTCTCATAACATCAAATCACCAATATATTGATCATATATATATATATATATTTAACCAACTTTGATAAATCTCACCTTAAATCTCCAAAAGTCAGCTGTTGTATTTATTCTTACTCAGCCATCAAAAGCCAAATTCCAAGCAACTATCATCACAAGATACCTCCATATTAACTCTTGGTATAAACACATATAAACCGGTGCTATAGAAAAACTTTACCTTCTCGGTTTTCAGCTTGTTTTTCTCCCTTGTTATTATTTCGCTTTGCACCAAGAAAAAGGGACCAGCAGCCCCTTAACAGCCTTGAAATCTGTCCCGATCACTCCATTCTCCAGCCTCAATAGCCGAGAACCACCCTGATTTCCTCCTTTAGTTTCAGCTCTAATACTCAACACCAAAAGCCACCATCTCCCTTGTTCAACGTCACTTAGCTTCACCCTTCAATGCGCTCCAAGCCAGCTTCAATCACAATCCATTTACAGTTTTCGAAACACCTCCACAACAGCCGCTACAAAGCTTGCTGAGGTTCCCCTACTTCACGCTCAACCCACGCTTCCTCCAGCCTTTGTTCAACCGCTACAAATAGTTCCTAAACTCAGCCCCAAAACCAGTCCTTGATCGACTTAAACACAACCATAAACAGTGATGCGGCCTGGGCCCCCCCGGCGGAGTCCGGTGATTTCTCCTAGTTCTGGGTAGTCTCATGATAAAGTCCATGGTAACATGCTTCCATTTCCAAGTAGGTATAGATAGAGGTTGAAGTAACCCAGCTGGCCTCTGATGCTCTACTTTAACCTGTTGACAGATGAGACACTTAGCAACAAAATCAGCAATGTCTCTCTTCATTCCAGACCACCAATACACTTTACGTAGATTATGATACATCTTTGTATTACCCGGGTGTAAAGTGTACTTAGTAGAGTGAGCTTCTGACAAAATAAGATCCTTGAGACCTCTATCATCCGGGATACAAATTCGGCCTTTAAACCTTAGTAGACCATCAGACCCAATTGCAAAATCAATATGCTCTCTAGTCTGAATCTGACTAATCATATCCACACAATATTGATCCTCTCTTTGAGCACGTCTAATACTTTCCATCAAGTCAGGCTTAATTCTCATATTTGCCACATACCATACCTCTCAGAAGAGGAGATGTTCAAACTCAGACTTGCAAATTGTTCTAATAAATCAAACTCTCGGATCATCATATAAGAAACCAATCCCAGGTGTTTCCGACTAAGAGCATCAGCAACAACATTAGCTTTACCTGGGTGATATAAGATCTCACAATCGTAGTCCTTTAGAAGTTCCATCCATCTCCTTTGTCTCATATTTAACTCTTTCTAAGAGAACAAATACTTCAAACTTTTGTGATCCGTAAATATCTGAAATCTTTCCCCATAAAGATAATGCGGCCAAATCTTCAAAGCAAAAACTACCGCGGCCAACTCCAAGTCATGAGTGGGATAGTTCCTTTCATGATCCTTAAGCTTTCGAGACCCATATGCCACTACTCTTCCATTTTGCATGAGCACACAATCCAAACCCTGAGCAGATGCATCACTATACACCGAGAAACCTCCTGAACCATTAGGAAGTGTGAGGATTGGTGCTGAGGTCAATCGACACTTCAACTCTTGGAAACTACGCTCACAGTTGTCATCCCACTCAAATTTTACATCTTTACACGTGAGGCGTGTTAGAGGAGCAGCTAGTCTAGAAAATCCCTCAACAAATCTCCGATAATAACCAGCTAAACCAAGGAAACTCCGGATCTCAGTGACTGACTTTGGCCTATCCCATTGCACTATAGCCTCTATCTTGGACGGATCCACAGACACCCCATCCTTATCCACCACATGACCCAGAAAGGAAATCTAATTCAGCCAAAAGTTGCACTTGCTAAGCTTAGCATATAACTTGCGATCCCTGAGAGTCTGGAGTACAATCCTCAAGTGCTGCTCATGTTCTTCCCAGGACTTAGAATAGACTAGGATGTCATCTATGAACACAATGACAAATCTATCTAGATACGGCTTGAACACTTCATTCATCAAGTTCATAAAAGCCGCGGGTGCATTCGTAAGCCCGAATGGCATCACTAAGAACTCATAGTGTCCATACCGGGTCCTAAAGGCTGTTTTAAGAATATCATCGCTTCTAATCTTCAACTGATGATATCCCGATCTAAGATAAATCTTGGAAAAGATCTGAGCACCCCTAAGCTGATCGAATAAGTCATCAATCCTGGAAAGTGGATACTTGTTCTTGATAGTAGCCTTATTCAACCACCGATAATCGATGCACAACCGAAGGCTACCACTTTTTTCCGGACAAATAGTACTGGAGCGCCCCACGGAGACACGCTTGGTCGAATGAACCCTCTTTCTAACAATTCTTGGAGCTGCTTCTTCAATTCATCCAGCTCGACTAAGGCCATCCTATACGGTGGCTTAGATATGCGTTCCGTGCCAGGATTCAAATCAATAGCAAATTCTAACTCCCTATCCGAGGGAAATCCTGGCAATTCATCCGGGAATACATCAGGGAAGTCCCTCACCACAGGGATCTCATGTAATTCCGGACGGTGTTTGTCCACATCCTCAACACAAGCAAGAAACCCTTCATGATTAAACAGACAACATAAATTATCATTCACAACATTCAATCAATAAAAACAAGACACTTTCATTACTTAGAACCAAATTTTACATCGTATCTTTCGGGATAAGTAAAGGTTATAGTCTTAGAGAAGCAATCTAAATTAACTCGATTGGCAGATAGCCAATCCATGCCCAAAATCACATCAAAGTCGTACATATTTAGTAGTACTAGATCTGCTACTGATTCCTTCTTACCTATCTTAAGTTTGCAATTCTTATACACTACATCAGTCATATGATTCCTTTAAAGGAGTGCTAATTTGTAAAATATGCCCTAAAGGTTTTGGTTTTACATGTATTTTCATAGCAAAAACAGGTGATATAAATGAATGCATGGATCCAGGGTCAAATAATGCAAGTGCCATAACCTCAAATACAAGTATCTTACCCTTGATGACATCCGAAGAAGTGTCCGCAGGTCCTTGATCCAGTGTATAAACTCGGCCCTGAACCACTGCTTTCTTGCCTTTATCTGCTGCGGTAGCTCGACTCTGGGGCTGGGTAAGACGCTCGGGCTCTTTTGGTGTATTCCTATTTAGCGGACAATCTTTAACCACGTGTCCCTTTTGTCCACACCCGAAACAAGCGCCCATAACCCAATGACAAGGCCTACCCGGATGCACCTTCCCACAATTACTGCATGCTGTCCTGGTAGTGTTCTTCTGACTATCCGCACCCCTATCAGTAATAATGGGCCTAGTCGATCGACCCCCAACAATCCTATCTCTACTCTGCCTCCTAGCAAAGGGCTCATCTCTCTTAGACTTCTTAGCAAATCTCCTAACTCCAAAAGATTTATCATCTGAGGCTCTTTTACTTATCTCCTTCAAGCTTTGCCTGAGGTGGACCTGTGTGGTCCCAGTGGGTAGCCCATCGCCTCACATAGAGGACAGTACGGATGAGTAGCGATGTCACAGCGATCGTTGTCGTGGGCCCAAAATGGGTGGCCATGGCAGGTTGGGCTGGGCCGTTACAATAAAAACGCGCGTTTTATTGTGACGCCCTGGTTTTACCGGACTCCGCCGGGGGAGCCCAGGCCGCATCACTCATCTGTACTGTCCGCTCTGGGTTCTAGAGGTGCCCCCCGTCACACAGACGTGGCACTTAGTCCCTCACGGCTTTATCGGGAACAAATTCTCAATTCGCGTCCGCCGCTACTCGAACCCCTTACCGCTTGTAAGTGTCGAGTAACGACTAACCATTGGACCAATGGTTAGTCGTTACTCGACACTTACAAGCGGTAAGGGGTTCGAGTAGCGACGGACGCGAATTGAGAATTTGTTCCCGATAAAGTCGTGAGGGACTAAGTGCCACGTCTGTGTGACGGGGGGCACTTCTAGAACCCAGAGCGGACAGTACGGATGAGTGATGCGGCCTGGGCCCCCCCGGCGGAGTCCGGTAAAACCAGGGCATCACATAATCAGCCATCTGTTCTGCCTCGATCTGCCTATTCCAGCCTTGCAAGGCAGCTCTCCTCCATGCTTTGTCACTACAACCTCCCTGCACTCACGTTCTTCCTTCTCACTCCTGCCTTCACTCTTGGCTCTCCTTTTCTCATCAACTGCAGCTTCTTTTCTATATCTTTCACTCGATTTTTTTATTTTTATTTTATTTATTTTTTTTACCACTCTGCCGAGCCACTTAGCCCCTTTTCGCTAGCCCCTGTTCGTCGGCTTCTTCGATCCTTCTTGCTCCCATTTTCATTCGACTCTCTCATTTCTCTCTTCCGCTTACTGCTCTCTCTCTCTCTCTCTCTCTTCTAGATATGCCTTCATGGCTTCATCAACAACAACTAAAGCTATGATGGTAGAATCTGGCAGCACGACATCATCCTCTCCTCTCCTCTCTCGTTCTTTTCAATTTCTTTCTTTTCTTTTCATCATTTTCCTTTCCATTCTTGGTCGCCAACAAGCTGCTCTCTCTCCCTCTCTCGGTCAAACTCCTCTGTTTTCAATTTCTGTTTGCTGTTCCATGTGGAGAAAGCCTTGCTTGGCTGTGCGAGAAAGCTTCCCCTAAAGGCTAATCGTTTCCGCCTTAAAACAGCCCCTTTTTTTCAGCCACAATAAATGCCTCCCTATCTCCCTTGCTTCATTACGTTTTTCAGGCCATTAAACTCAGCCTCACTGCCCTGGAAACAGCCATGGATCAGTCCCATAGCAGCTCTCTCTCTTTTCTGTTTTGGTGGCCGCCGATCCCCGTACCCTCGTCGCTTACCTCACTAGATTTATTTGTCAGGCGAGGTGAGGAAGAAGGGTTAGGCATAGGTAGTCTGCTTGTTGGCAGACGTGAGTGACAGGGGTGCTTCATTACGTTTTCCACCAAATCCTCCACTACCCATTTTTAAATATTTTACTTATTACATATATTTATTTATTTTATTCTTTATTTAAATATACATAAACATATGTTTATTTTTCTAATTGTTTATATATATTTTTCTTCTTATTAATTCTATTTTATATGCATATATATTATACAATTAATATAGGTATTTGCTTGTTATATGTATCTTATATCTTTAAGATGTATGTATGTACGTATATACGTATGTATAATATATATTTATTTTTATTTTATCCTCTTATTTGTTATATATATATATATATATATATATATATATATATGCACATGGCACACATATACTTTTATGTTCATCTACGTTCCTCTCATTCATCATGGGAATCCATTCTCCAAAACCTTTACAAAATATATTTAATAAAATCCTTATAATACTCATACCCAATTCATTACTTTGTAATTATCAAAATTCCCAAAATGTTTTTCAAAAAAAAAACTTAATTTAGCTCTAATTGCATGAAATTCGCGGTTATTACAATATTAAATCATTGGATATAAAATGTTGCAGATGTTATGTTGAGATTGGAATTTTCACATGTTGAAATGATGATGTCTTGTGTATGGAGATGGATAATAGCCCAAAGTAAGGGTAGAATTTTTCAATTTTGTTTTTGGCACACATTACGAGAAGATTTTAATGGGATCTTAGACAACTAGTTTTAAACAATTAAACGAGTAGAATTATACTTGTTAGGTGTTAGCTACACTGAGTGAGTGACAAACATAGTAAGTAAAGGAAAAAGTTAACCCGAAAATCTCAGTTTCCAAAGGCATTACAAAAAGTTATAATTGGTTGTCATGATATGCAATCTAAAAACAATTAATCTTCAATTCAAAATAAAATTAAATAAAGTGGATGAGTCAAACTTGTGACTATTATTGCTCTTAGTTATGTGCAAAGCAGTGTAGCCATTCTTGTCTTTTTGATTCACCACATCTTGACAGTATTTAGTCTTCCTAAGCTTTTTGCATAGGATTTTAAGAGCTTCTTCTTCATTGTTTTTGATTGCAACGTGCAAAGCAGTTTGCTTTTCAGTTGTCAGATCTTGAATACATTCAGGACAATCCTTTAAAAATCTAGGCAAGAGGACTTGAGGATTTTCTTCTTTTGCTATCACATGGTGCAAAGGAGTCTTACCCTTCTTTCCTTTGACACGAACAAGATCTTTAATATTATCCATGAGAACTAGCACTGGCTCTTTATGCCCCTTTTCCACTGCAAGGTGAATGGGGCTCAACACTTGCTAGTCTAGCTTCCTAGGATATGATGGCTTTAAGCTCAGTATCTCCATCCCAAAATCAATGCACCCTCTGCAGCTATGTGTAATGGAGTGTCAATAAACTCCACCTCATCAATTCGCTTTAGAGCGTTTCTATCCTCCTGAATTAGTCTGTACAATTTGTTGAATCGTAAACTTGTCTTGGAGTAGCCAACATGGATTTTCAACATGATCCAAAATAGATTGCATCTTAGCAACTTCAATGTACTTTGGTGGCATGAAATCTTTGACAAAAGGGAAGAAAATAAGTTGTACCTGAAGGTTGGCATTAATATAATGATTGACAAAGGCATGCATAACTTGCCTATAAATACCATGTTGTGTGAGTGATAAAGTAGAGTGGAGTGAAAGAAGAAAACAAACAGTGTTTTGGAAGTGTGCCGTGAGTTGTAGTAGAAGTGAGTGAAAAAAAAAAGAGTTTAGTATAAGGTGAAAATAATATTGGAGTGAATGTATATGAGTGCATTTATAATATAAAGTTGTTAAATTCTTCAACTCATGTGTATCGTTATTTTCTTTTTTGATTCAAAATCATTTTTTGCACAAAATCAATATCACACACACAATCTATTTTTCAACACAATTCATTAACATTTCCTTCTCGAGCAGCCCTTCTCAAGCCTTCATCCATTTCAGGAGGACCAAATGACAATAGGAGGAAAAATGAAAGGGTTTAAAGCCAATTATAGTAATTGAAAGATTAAAGAGTGGGCGTTGGAAATCAGGAGCACCTCGACAACTTAAATACAAACCCCGGTACTATTTTTTTTTGAAATACTGTCTAGTCAGTCACCAGATAAGGCAGACTTAGGCACAGTGGCGTATCCAGGAATATGTGCCAGTGGGGTCAATATAAACCTGTTCAACGGTTGGATTATTCATCCATGTCGGAAGCCCCCTCTCTCTTAGCCCTCCCTTATCAAATTTTATACAAGCTTGGACAAAAATATTAAGCCTGTTAAATAGGCTTGTGCTTGAAAATCAGTGTTCGATAAAAAAATGAATCAAGCTTGTGTTTACCATATTATAATATTATTTTTATATAATATTTTATTACATAATACAACACTGACAAAATTAAATATAGTAAAAAAATCTCATAATATAAAATAATTTTCAAAAACTAAATTTTCTTTCAATTTATTCATAATTTTTCTAAATAGTTACTTTAGCAATGCTATATAATTTTTTTTCATTTTTCTCTTATGCCAATGAAATTGTTATAAAATAATGCAAATAGGTAGATAATATAATATTTTTTTCTTTTGTATTGAGATTATATTTGTACTATTGAATAACTAATTATGTATAAAAGAATTATTGCATCAAGAGCAACAAATCAATCATCTATAAATTGGATCAAACTTATATATATTATGTATTATAGAGGTGATTAAGAAGAAAAACTATTGTTGGAAAGTGTGATCATAACAAAGTGAAGACAAAATTTCAAAAAAAAAAACAAATAACAAATCAAAATTAAAATGAAACTAAAAATATGTTAGCAAAAAATAAAAAAATAGAAGTATATGCTAATTGCTAAAGAAATTTTAAATCTCATAAGTTAATTTTGTACTTGTAATCATAGAAATTGTTAAAATTTTAAATTAAAATAAATGTATAAGTTAAAATGAAATTTATTTTTCTGACCCTTTTCTTAATTAATTTTAACAAATTTTAGTGGGATTAATATGAAAAAAAACATCATATTTTTTAAGCTAAATATACATATGTATATACTAAACACATCCTTTGAGAGAGGTGAGGAGCCTTAACTGTGATGGAGCTCCAGGCAGGATTAGTCTCAAACCGTTAAAACAGATGATGATACTTATAATTTACACCAAAAAAATATATACATATGTATATACTAATTTATGAATTTTTCAAAAGTTGAGTGGGGTCAATTGACTCCACTCAACTCCATGTGGCTACGCCACTGCTTAGGCAATGCTTGGTATGGTGGAAAAAAATGGAAGGATAAAAAATTAGAGAGAGAGAAAAATGGAGAGATGGAAAACATTAATATTTTTCTTTAAGTATGCTTGGTAAGAATGATGGAAAACAAATTTCTTTCTTTCTATTGCTTGGTAGAGTGAAAAAGTGAGAGGAAAGAAAATTAAAAATAAAATAATTTTACCATCCTACCCCTTATACAAATATTTATCAAGTTTAATCATTTAGCTTACAATTAACTTAACCCACTTACATCCCTATCATGAAATAATGAACTGATGCTGAGTGTTGACAAATGATTATAAAAAATAATTATAGCTTTTTTTTTAAATAATTATAGCTTATTAAAGGAATTGTTATTTTTTTGAATGATTAGAAAATTTTAAATCTTACTTAATAATGTAAATTTCTAATTAATTCAAATAAATTATTTATGTATGAATTTATGAAAAATTATTTTTTTTCATAATATTTTAGTACATTTGAACTTAAATAACCAAAAGATAAATAATTTTTTTTGTCAATTAATCAACAGATTTATAAAAGAATTTCCCATAATCTCTGGTAATAAATTGTTATAAAAATTTATGAAAATTTTAAAATTTAATTTTTGTTTTTTAATAAATATTTTAGGACCCAATATCATCATTATTAAATTAAAGATTTGTTAATTATGAATTTCGGATTTTGCACCGGTGCAAAGTTTCTTCTTCATGGTCTATAAATAAGGAAAGGCAAAAAGAGCGAAATGCTACCGTATCATGAGCCAAATCGTTATTTTCATTTCAGCAATTTCTTAGTCTTGTTCTAATAGCCGTCAGTGTTGTTTCGTGCACTTTTTGTTTCCACTTATATTTTTTCTTTGTGTTTCTTTCATGGCGGCTCTCTTGACTCATCACCTACCAGTTCATCGGTCAAAGCTTGAATCAGACTATGCTCGAAAACCCATCTGTTTCCCAGCAAATAGAGATGAGATCAGATCATACGTAATGTAATTAGAAAGAAATGGAAAAGTGAAGGATCTTTAGAGTCCAAGCCAAGTACTATTTACTTATACCAATGCAAATGGTGATCCGAACGACTCTCAAACGGCGGTCGGAAAGAGCACATCGGCGACGGAGAAGGAGATAATGGATGAGAACAATAGATCTGAAAAAAATGAGGAAGCCAAAGTTGAAAATTTAAATTTTAATAAGGATAATTTTATCTTTTCAATTAATTTGTGCACATGCACCCCTTTTCTTTCTTTTTTTCTGTCCAATTTGAACGGATTGGTTTTGTTTGAAAAACAGAAAACAATTTTCTCTCCCCTTTTCTTTCCTTCTTCTTTTCTATTCTACCAAGCAGTCTCAAAATTTATTTTCCTTCCATTTTTCCTTCCCTAATTTTCTTTCCTTTCAATTTTCAGCTGTACCAAGCATAACCTTAAAGTATTTTACCTGATTAGTCAAAAAGAAAATAGAGTATGGTTTCGGGAAATAACTTCTTTCTCGATGTTTCATGGGATATTAGATGATTATTGCGAGGATATCTTTCTTGTACAAGGTAAATGACAAGCTATTAAATTAATACATAATTTGATTAAATAATAAAATAAAATCTCAAATTTTTTTATTTATCACTAAATCAAAACTTCATTAATATTATAAAAAGATATTATACTATTGATGATAAAGTTTAAAAATTCATAAATAGATTTTTTTTTATGTGTCGCGTATCATTTTAAAAGTGTTTAAATGGAAAATATTTTAAATTATATATATAAAGAGTTTGTATATGATGCACTGACAGTGTATAGTTTCTATACACTGTCAATACATTAAAGATTGACACCTCATCAATAGGCCCTTATGAGCAAATTAAAAAAATTTATTTATATTTGCATATAAGGACCTATTGATGAGGTGTCAACTTCTGGTGCATTGACAGTGTATAGAAACTATACAATATCAGTGTATCATATATAAATACATATATATATAAAACCAAACTTGACGTTGACGCATACTTGAATTACTCTCTTTAAATAACACAAACTTTTACTTTATTATGGGGTAAAAAGCCTGCTTAAAATGAACAATGCAAGAAGCTTTTTTGAGAAGCCCCTGATTGATGGTTAGATATGAATTTGAAAATGAATAAAGTTGTAAATGAATCCTACTCGAGGAGATTTGATTCATTCCGAATTAAAAAATTCAGAATATCAAAATGAAAGGATTCACTTTGACCGTTAAGAGCAGGTAGCTCGTTCCTTGTGTCTTTGTTTCTATTGCAGTCTATCTCACCGTATCACATTCTGTTCTGCGATATTTGAGAATCACCGTCAATACCTCAGTGTAGGTCTGGGATAATCCTTTGATCCATAGTCCCGGGGCTATTGACAACCATGCTTTGAAACATGTGTGGCATACCATTGAGTAAAGCGAACTAACCAAGTTTGGAAAGAATAAAGGTTAACACTGATGGGGCTTCAAGCGGCAATCCAAGGCTATCGGATCAAGATCATGTTAAGGCATTTGGAATGCCTTACTGTGGTGCATCAAAACATTTTTACTGGTACGTAAAACGTGATTGGAGGCAAAGAGATGTGGTCTCTTCTCCCTAGAGTTCACTTTATCAATAAAAGTTCTTGCTCTATTTCTTTTTCCATTTCTATTGTCCCTACCACTTAAGGGTTTTTTTTTTAAATTCTTTTTTTATTATTTTAAATAAGAATAATTATTATTTTGACATAAAATTATTATTATCTTCTAAATTTTAAATAAAAAGTCAAAAAGTCAAAGTTCTTAAAAAGACATGACGTATAAAGAAACTTATTTGTGAAGTTTTTTAATTCCAGTGGATGAGATAATAATTCTATATCACCTATTATGTTTTACTAATTAGATGAAATATATTTGCAATTAATGTATAAATCATAAAAATGAAACAAAATATTGAATAAATAATCTTATCTAAAATTATAAGCAGGCTTTTTTTAAAGAAACAAATCTTTATATTTGTGAAAAACCAATTGATTTTAAGTGTTTATAAATTTAATTCATTTTTTTAAACTTATGTGAGTATGGTATAATATTTATGACAAATCAATTGATTTTAATTGTTTGTAAATAATGACTAATGGGTAAAATAAATGGTTCAAGTCCTAAGTTCTCGCTGTTGGGAGAGTTTTACCATTTATTACTCTTGATCCGAACATGATTAATTTTTGACCATAAAACAGATAAAGATATCTGTGCTTGCACAAAAAAAATAAATAGATAGATAATGTATTTTTAAAATTTTTTAATTTCAAAGATTTAATTTAAATTTATTTAATATATTCTATATACATCTAAAAATTTCTTAAAATTTTGGGGCCAAGGCCTACTATCGGCCTCAAATGATATGTATGGAATAAATTATATAAATTTTTAAAATTATTTTTTTAAAAAAATTTTTAAAATAAAAAATGAACTCATTTATGAGCTCTGTGTGATTAAGTTCGAAACAAAAACATGCATATAAATATTGATAATTTTAATAAAAGTTTAAACAAGAAAATGAAAAATTAATAATCCTGGTTTGATCTATTAGTTGTAAGTTGTTATCCTTTCCTGGGAGAGATTAAGTCTAATATTCGATTCTTCACTCTCTCATTTACCTCTTATGAACAACAAAAAAAAAAGAAAATAAAAAATTGAATAAATGAAATTTATCAATGATTTTAAAAAAAATACTAATAAGGTTATCATCACTGTGGTTTAAGAGAAATAAATTATACACCGACATTATGTCATTTTTGTTATGCTGATATTGTTTAAATAGTTGTCTTTTTCTTGATAAATTTATGTGACGTCCTCATCACTAACCAAATAACAACTAACTTTTAACTCAAATAACAAATAAATCGACTAGTTTATTCGATGTCAATCTCCCTTACTCTTATGCTTTAGGCATTCCTATTAGAGTATAATATTCATTTTCACATGCATAAAATTTTTCATTTATAAACATGTGCCATATTCATCAGGATCTCAAATATTCATACAACCTAATCCCCAACATATACAAAACTGTAGTATTGTACTGTACATTAGCCGAAGTAACGGCCGACTAAATATACCTTTAAAGGATAAGTAGGAAGCGTGCCTCGAAGGTATCTCAAAAATCCCGAAATGAGCTCCTCTATCCGGAGTGGAATTACTTCAAGTAATCTGTATGAAAATAATTGTAAAAGAGTGAGTTTACGCTCAGTAAGAAACTCATGTAAAAGAGCGTACTATATCACTATATGCAGTTTTCCTGCTTGGCTCTATAATGTCATGTAAAATCATTATAAAGCCTAGTGCTTATATTTCTTTCACAAATATCAAATATAAATAAATCATTCTTTCAAATATTTCCACGGATCTCAAATCACGTGAAATCAAGTAGGCAAATACAAATATTTTCAAATAGATGGGAGACAATTTATATCCAATAGATTCATGCACCAAGTAATTCTCATCGTGGATACCGCAAATATATCCTTTAAGGATAATCCAGAGAGATAATGGATACAGCAAATATATCCCGTAAGGGATAATCCAATAGATAAATCTCATAAGGATACCGCAAATATATCCCGTTAGAGATAATCCTGAGAGATATCAAATAAATGGCGTACCCACGTATGGGCCAGGGATCCTCCCCAAAGCCAAATCAAATAAGAGACTCATGGCCATTGTCTATATCCCATAGTTTCACTAGTCAGGTGCCGTACTGCGGGTCTGAGGGCTGGACTAGAGCTCCTCAGTCAAATACAAGTAACAAATAATGTGCATGCTCTTATGAGAGATTTATAGTCTCCAAAACCTTGTTCATATGGGTTTTAAACAAGTATGAATATCCTTTCTTAAAACAGGTTCTCAAAACCTTTCTTTCAAATAGACAGTCGACTGCTACCCCATGTTTTGCCTTATTGAATTTCTTTCCCTTTTTGAAATTCAATTATTATATTTTTCAAAATACAAATAGGACAGTCGACTGGTCCCAAATGGCAGTCGACTGGTTTTCAAACAGAATGCTTCTCGAGAAATAGCAGTCGACTGGCCCCCTTGGTAGTCGGCTGATTTTGAAACAGAATACTTCTGGACAAATAGCAGTCGACTGGCTCCCCCTGGCAGTCGACTGGTTTGAAACAGAATGGTTTCTGGAAAATGGCAGTCGACTGGCTCCCATGGCAGTCGACTGGTTTGCATCGATTTTCGAAAAACGGCGTTTTTTATGTCTCTAGGCAGTCGGCTGCTACTTAAGGTAGTCGGCTGCTCCTAGCCTAATTGGTACTAGGAGTAGGACCCAAATGGTACCTTTTTTCCTGAAATTAAAACAGCTGTACTTCTTTCCAAATCACATCAAAACATACTAAAACATGCGGACATAGTCACCCTACGTCCGTTACATAAATTCCTTACCTCAATTAGCAATTAATCCACAAGTTGGTTGCACCAACACTTGTCCTTTTTCCACTTCTTCAAGCTGTAAACATCGTGGCAAATTTAAACTTCAATAAACCTATTCTACCAACTCCATACAATACCAAACCATCAATAAAATCAACTAAAACCTTCTAACTTGCTTACCTTTGCAATTCACCAAATCTTTGGATTTTGAGATCTACTTAACCACTTGGATTCAACCTTTCGTATTAAAGGCATAGGTTAAGCTATCGACAAGGATCGTTTTTCGTTAAAGAAGTTTAACGAATCGATAGCATGAGATGGTGGTTTATTAAGGTGAGAAGCTTGGACACTTAGAGGAAATTAGAAGCAACGAGAGGGAGAAGGAAGATGGGCTGGTGTCGTGGGGTGCAAGATGATGGTGAGTCATTAAGCCTCATTTAATGCATTAAATGCATTCTAATCTCCTCTCATCCTATCTCAGCCATTGACCATCCATTAACCCTTTTTGACCATTGATTCTTTGACCCTTCAATTGCCTTAATTCCTCTCATGTCCCATACACCATATATATATCAAAAAATTCTCATTTATTCCTTTAATTCAAGTTGGAAAACTGTACAATTAAGGAAAAATTACAGAAAATTGGGGATTTCACAATTTATTATGTTTTCCCGTGATGTCACACGATAGGTCATTTTGATATAATCTGATTGAGTACATATTATTAGTTAACTTTCATTAAGAGGAACTGCATTACTGTTTTATTGCAAGTAAAATCAGTCAAAGTTCTTTCCCTTCTCATTCCGATTTCTAATCAAGGTTTGATGTTGCTTCTATCTGGTGACAAGATGGTTCCGACATGAGAGCACGTCGCCCCAATTGCTTTCGTTTTTTTAAATAATTTACATATCCATTCCTTTCATAAGTGTTTAATTTTTTTTTGTTGTTCATATACAAGAGGAAAATAAAGAATCAAACCTTAAACTTAATTCCTCTTAAGAAGGGGTAACAATCACTAAGCCAAGCCTTAGTTGTTAATTTCTTCAAAGCAACATAGACCCTTAAAATGTCTTTATTCAATTTGGCCTTTTTTGCTTCATTTTTCTTTGGAGCAAAACTGTCTGTCCCTGAACATTCCCATCTTTAAATGCATTAAGAGGTTACCAGAATGAATATATAATACTAGCTAGTTTAGCCAACGTTCAGGATTTCCTAGTTCAATTATGTAATGTAAAGGAGATAAACGATGATTTTCCTTGGGATGAACGAAAGGTTAATCACCTTTTAGGTGCCGTGTTTTGTAAAGCAGAGGTGCCATGGGATTATCCAAGACTTACTTTACATTTTGTTCGATAAGAAAGATGAAAAGTTAAAAAATTAAACTAATAATTAAGCTACAAAATAACACATTGTTATGAATAATAGCATATTAACAAATTCGTGATTAGCTTTCTCATCCTCCATGCCAAACATATTAAAATGCAGCTCTCATTGACATGTAACCAAAAATAATGAACAACAAACGATCAACAAGTGCTTTAATAGACATTAAAACAAATTAAATTCTCCCTGACAGGGATCTATATTTCTCTGGTTTAACTGAAAGTTTGAACACCACAAAGACAGATATGGCAATCCATGATGCTACAAGTAAATACATCGGGAACCAATCAGTGTTTGGTGATAAGACACTCACGGAAAGTGTGTAGCAGAATCCCAAGGTAGAAAGTGG
This sequence comes from Heritiera fomes, assembly GCA_032173925.1. Lineage (NCBI taxonomy): Eukaryota > Viridiplantae > Streptophyta > Magnoliopsida > Malvales > Malvaceae > Heritiera > Heritiera fomes. The sequence continues at coordinate 8,407,506 of JAPDPM010000002.1, read as the reverse complement.
TACGAGAAGCAGATAACTGGGAAAACCACTTGGGAGGAGATATGTTATCAGCGAAAGTGTATACCAAAGGGCAACTGTGTTGTATGTCATGAACAAACGAAAAGTGTATGACTTCACTACTGTTGTCCCTGGAAACGGACTTTCTGAATTGAGGTTGTTATTATCGTCACCTTGCCAAACCCCACCAGGTGGACTCAAAGATGCTTGGTAAGTAGCTGTTATAATAAGCACAGCAACTACCAGGAATGCGTTGCGCATGTCACTTGACATGTTCCTGCTTTCAGGAGCCATTTTTGTGGCTAATTTTTCACCATATGTGATTGTTGATCGGAAGTAATGAGCATTGGTCCAAAATTTGCGAAGCGAAGAATGTAAAGAACCTGTCAAACCTCCTGCTTTGGCTAGCATTCTCGTAATCTCTCTGTTGTCGATTAGTCTTTGATTTCCAAGTTGTAAGATATCTAGAGCTGTCAAACCTTCTAAATTCTTGGCATCTTGTCTATTGGACATTTTAGCAGCAGTTCTACCACCTTCATAATTGATAGAAGCACCAATTACTAATTGGAACTCTAATTCAAATGCAACACTTTTTTATGAGTGAAATGTGGCCAAAGTAGTGTGGTCCGTTGGTAGAGCGTTGGACATTTTAGTTCTATGATTATAGTTCAATCTTGGAAGTCTCAAGTATCAAACAAAGAATATATATATATACACATGTGAACTATAGAGAATTGTTGGTGTGACATACCCTTGGTAAATTTCTAGCTGCTGCTATGTGCAAGATTGTGTTGCCTTTATTGTCCTCCCAGTTCAAGACTTCATTTTCCCAATATTTGGCCTTTAAATGATGGCTCTTTTGAAGCCATCCCAACAAGACTTCAAGCGCTTCGAACATGTTACTTTGCACAGCTATATGCAGAGCAGTCTCACCTCGAACATTGACATCTTCGATGCATTCAGGACAAGCTTTAAGGAAATTGACCAGAAGATCGAGGTTCCCTTGTCTAGTTACAAAATGCAAAGGAGTAATACCCTCTTTCCCTTTGACAAAACGAGGTCTTTATCGATATTTACGAGCCGAAGCACCAGCTGGATTTGTTCATTTTGCAAAACTAGATGCAATGCAAAGGACTAAGCCCAAACGGGTTCAATTTCCTTGCAAAGGATGGCTTTAAGTTCATAATCTCTACAGCAAAATCAAGTTTCCCTGCAGATGCAGCAATGTGCAATGGAGTATCAATAAAGGGCACCTGATCAATATGCTGTAAAAGATATGGATCTTCCTGAATTAATACGTACGAGGCGTCAATATTTCCTGCTTGAGAAGCCTCCCTCACCCTTGGATCCATATTGTTGGATAATTATCAAATAAGAAATAAGGAAACTAAAAAGAAATAAAATTAATCAATAAACGATCTAGCAGTTGAGAGTTTAGAGCACAACGAAGGAATTGAGAATTAAATCGTGGCCATTATATTTCAAGTGTTAAACTTGTAGTGAGATGCCAAATCAAAACAGCCATGGAGAGAAAAATAATTAAGGGGACTTGAAATTCTCGCCCAGCGATGATAACCATCCTGTTGATTTGAAATATTCTATTTCAATAAATCAAATCTATATAATATATATTAAGGGTAACTATCAAAAATACAAAAATTATAATTTTCCTTGTACTTGACAGGTCATCAAATTTTATTATTGGTTGGATAGAAATTTTAATATCAATTTTGAAAGTTTCTGTAAGTATTCTCTGTACTATTAAAAGGACACGTGTACACATTGCTCTATTAAAAAAAGGTGATTGCTTGACAGGTGTAATCAATTCTTTGCTGATTGTTTCAGCAATTCTTCCCCTCCTCCATTGACTCCTTTTTTTTTTCTTGTTTTATATTGATGGTTTTTTCTTCGGATATTATTTAAATAATTTTTTTCTAGCTCTTTGAAAAAAAATTTTCTCTCTTTAGTTGGGCATGAAATAATTGTGGATTTTATTGCAATTAAGTATGAAAATATGAAGTTATTTCTCTTTTTTTAATTTTTCATATATTTAATTTGTCTTTTTTTAAATTTATACACACATTTTATGAGAGGAAAAAAACTTCTTGTACAAATACGTTTTCACATTAATATTTTTTATATATGTTGATTCTGTAGCAACATGCGAATTTTCAATTAATTTAGTTAAGATTTAAAATTCAGGAGTTTAGTAGGGATGACCGAAGAGGCATCTAGTTGGTTGTATGGGTTCACAAGATCGGTTTCGGACTCCATAAAAATAACTGAAATTTTCGTAAACATAGAGTTAGTGGCTTGTGGGATTTTAATTATAAAAAACTTGTTATGGAATCAAATTGGTTGCTAATCGTTAACTTGTAACTACCAAATGACAAAGATTGGCTTTTTTTTTTTGGTTATAACAAAGATTAGCTTTATGAAGGGATCAATGAGTGCTATAAAGTTTGATGAAGAAAAGATCGGATGTGCTCTAGTAAACGTGTATAAAAAAAAAATTTTGCGCAAACCTTCTAGCTAATATCGCTTAAATATCGAATTTGGAGTATAAAAATTTACCGGACCTTTTAGCTAATATGGTTCAATTCCCTATAATAAATTTACTTAAGCTTTTACGAATGACATCATAAAAATGTCCAGATCATGTGCTGTACAATGTAAATGTGATCATCTGCTCTCTAATACCAAAAAGAAAACTTAAAATTCAAGTTTTAAACAGGTTAAATTTAACAGTAAATTTCATCTCATTCATCGTGTTAGGCTGTTAGCGAAGGTCTTCCTAAATCTTTCTTTTACCTTTCCAGCCATTTCCAATATGTTTTTTATGTATAATTTTCTTTTTGAGAATGATATCTGTAATTGCTCAATCCTTTAGGAGGTTTCGACTTTTGTTAGCTTAACAGGAAAAAAATTAGTGAAAGTCAAGAAGGCTCTCTTCTTGTTGTTCCACCCTTATGAATAGTTTTCTTCTTCTCCTTCCTAAATCACATTTTCTATTGAATTTGAATTGGGCTGCCTTTTTAAGTTGAAATTTTATTTAAATGCACACAGGTTAACAATTGATTTAATAATAATAATAATAATAATAATAATAATAATAGTAATAATAATAATAATATTTTTACGTAACCAAAAACAACAGAATTTTTACATCTACACAATTTATAAGTGAAATTAACTCATTACTTGAAGGATAACAAAAAAAAAGGTGATACATTGAAATTAATATTAACTAGTTTCAACTTGCGTGTTGCGCAGGTAGGTTATAGAAAGATTATGCGAGGGGCAAATGTTTATTTGAACATTCCAAACAAAGGAAGAAAATACATTAATTGAGGTCTTGCACAATTGAAGTAGAGTTTATCAAATATGCTTGTAAATGCCAGACATCAAATACATCACAGTGAATGGATTCAGGATCTTTTTTTTTATACAATCTCCTAAAATAACTTTGAAACATTTATGGTATGAACTTGTATTCTTACAGGAAGTACAGAAGTTTCTTTACACATTCCTTTGCTCATGACTTCCATGAGATGTATCAGTCTGGTATTTATCTTGTTTTTAGTGATAGAATATAACATGCCAAATAACTTAAAACCTAATAGAATAGCAAGCAGTTGTTTAAAACTTTAAGATATCCATGTGCTAAGATACCAGTAAGGAGGAACTTGAATTATAAGGATGCAAATGCTAAAATCCACCAAAAACTAGTTAACTAACCTATCAGAATAATAACTTCCCTACTTTAGAAAATGGATAAAGTAACATGTAGCAAAAAGAGGTGGCTAACATCAACAGAAAGGAATGAGAGAAGTCCACATAAACACCATTGCCAATTAATTAATTTTGAAATGTTAAATTGCACTACTAAAAACCAATCCTTTTACATTTTTTATGGTATGTGTTAAGCTTCTAGCATGGCTCTAAGATGTAAAAAATTGGATTTCCACAAACATTGTAAATCATTCGTGTTTGATATAGAGTGATTGATATAGAGTCAATCCGAGGTAGATTCTTTTTAATGAAAAAGCCAACTACCTTGGTTGAGGCAGTATACTCTCAGCACACAACATCAGCAGTACCAATGACATGTTTGGTTTATCTTCTAGGCATTGTTGCAAACATAAGAGAGTGATATTGATGCATGTTAACACTTCAAGTACATTGCAAGTGTCACCTGATGCATTGTTAATCAGCATCAATGGCTTCTCATCCATCCATAATCTACATGCTTGAAAAGTTGGAACCACAAATGATATTATTGTTTATAATAGATAAAATAAATTGCTATAGCTTAGTCTTTGTGTTTTACATGTCCAATAGATCATGGTCATGTTTTGGGTTAGAAAACTCCTTGTTTCTCTGTCATTATTTTTTCCGAAACCAAAACTCTAAATCTGAAAATGTCTTTTGCCCCAACCAAGCTAAGCCAGATTAAACTAATTTAAAACACTTAGATTCTCTTCTTATTCATGAAATTGTATCATTAAAACTAAAGCCTAAGGCCTGTTCAACCTTATACAATCCCAGATAGGGTTCATAACACGTGTCGGTAAAGGCATAATGTCATCTCTGAAAAGTCTCACTCCTTCAATTTTCCCAGGAGGGGGAAAACCTTGACAAGCTAACTATCAGGAAGTGACAAAATATTAGATAGTTGGCCAAAGAAACATCTCCTCCATAGCTCAACTGGATTTTCATAAAGCATATCCAGAAGCCATGTTTAAGGGCCTAGGTAAACAATAAAAACTTTTGATGAAGGTAGGAGTTAGGGTTTAAGTACATTAGTATGTAAGAATGGAAACGATTTAGATATAGATGTATAAATTAAGTCATTCTAGAAGTTAAATAACCTTCTAAACATTAAACTCCAAAAACCTAACAACAAAACATAATTTTTTTTGGAACATAAACTTCAAGCTTTAACACCAACCAAATGCCTACATTCAAAAACCCATAATTCAAAGCAAAAAACTATTGGTGAAACCTATCAAAGCTTTTAACAAAAGGAATAAAACAACATCTAGAACTTACTCTATTTCTCCAGAAAAACAAAGGCAGCGTGTTTATTCCTGCTTTTGTAGTACTAAAATTTGACAGCAAAACTAAAATCAACAAAAATGAATTAACATTTTAAATTCTGAAAAAAGTAAAATGTAATAAAAAATGACAGTTTTTTAGAACTTACTTTATCTGTATAGGTGAACAAGGCTAAAGAAATTAGCCTTTCTTCTATAGGATTCAAATTTGTCACTAACTGAAACCAACAAATAAACTAACATTGTAAGTTTTAAAAACAGAAAAGGAGGAAAAAGTTACAAATTTCGGAACTTACTTTGCAAAAGAACAAAGGCCACCTGTTTGCTCATACTTGTATAACATTGAAATTTATCAGCAAAGCTGAAATCAACATATTCAACACTAATTATCTAAACCTTGAAAAGAATGTTCAAATTCATGGATAGAGATAAAATATCAAAGTATTTATATAATGAATAAGCAACTAATTTATTTAATCAACCTAAAGTCAAATAGCTTATTCAAGCCTTTGTTGTATGTACAACTTTCTCCTTTCAAAAACATGTACAATATATTCAGTAATTGAGAAAACTATTGACATAAATCTAACCTTCAAACTGTTAATTAGAACATTGTAATGCATCTATATATTGTCCAAGTTTTAAACTCTCCATCAAATCCACAACCTACAAATCCAAATTTCAATAGGAGTATTAAAAACTGATGACATTCTGATGCAAAAGCTGAGCAACTTGCATGAGTATATAAAAAGGTGATGGAAAATCTAAAAAAACTGAAAAATAAAATTATGACTTCAACAACTTGTCAAGTTTCAGAAAATAAAAGCTATTCAAGGTTACCATCTTTGATCAAAAAAATACCCTCAAGGGTAAACTCGATGGCATTAGAAAAATAGACATAGTTGCAACACTTTCAGTATTAAATCACACTAGTTAATTAACAATGGAATTAATTAAGGGTAGTAAAAAAGTAGTTTTTTTGTAATCAAAGGATTGTAAAGGAAAATGAAAAGTTATGCATGAGATGGTTTGACAAGCATGGTATATCATAAAAGTAGCAGGGTTTGGTTAAACAAGAGATATGGTTCAGAGTGTAGGAGATATTTTGTCATGGAGGAAAAAGAAAAAAAAGGTAGAAAGTTGTTTGCTTACCTGTAACGACCCGTTACCACATTTTTCACCTTATTTTACACAATTCATCCGGTTGGGCTGTCTGTGATACTTCACTTTTACTAACTATTAAACAAATTTACATAACATTGTTTATTTTATACACATCCCCTATCTTAGTTAATCAGATAAGTAGTACTGCAGACATGTCTAAATACAGAAAATAAATTATCGTACCTCATATAAATCAATCGATCTGTCACATTGTCCTTTGTGTACAACCGTGATCCACAATCAATTGATCTCACAATCTTTAAAACTTGAAATGTTTAAAATTAAGGGGTGAGCAAACCACGGCTCAGTAAGAGAGTTATATGTCACACTTGATATTCAGCTATCTATATGCTGAAAATATTTTTTTTTCTTTAAAATCTTCCTAGCTGGCTCTAGGCTCACATGTAGGAAAGATACTACAGTCGGCTAGGGATCCAGATAGAAGAAGGTAGGTATTTTAGAATACCATACTTGTTCCGGAACCTAGAAGCAACTGTAGAGAGTACTAAATCCATTTTTTCTCAAAACGATATGATTCTTATTTTTTTCACAGAGTAAACCATTTATTTCTTTTCACTTCATTGTCCTTTAAAACACGTGACAGTTCAATAGTAAAACAGTGGTTTACTTCTCTTCTCTTCAGTACAGTGATTTGTGAATATTCAATCAATGGATAAACACTTCTTCGATTATTTCTATATTAGAAATAATTCTTATGTTATTCTTTTAGAATAAACATTTATTTCTCTTTTCAAATCAACAACCGTATCGTATAGTTCAGTAAAACAGTATATTCGGTACTCAGTAAAACAGTATCTTGATACGGTTCAATCAGTAACAGTAAACAGTAGCTACCAATTCAGTAAATAGTATACGATAGCTTTCAGTTCAGTAAACAGTAAATGGTAGCCTTAAGTTCAGTAAAACAGTAATCAGCGGCTACCATTTCAGTGTACAATACAGTTCTGTAAACACAGTATTTTGGTACGATTTTTCATCAGTAAACAGTAACCAATGATCAGTACAGTAAATAATACAGTACAGTAAATAGGATTCTGTAAATCCTTTCAATAAACAGTAATCAATGTGTGAGACTAGGCATCAAATAAATCATGCTCTCATTGTTCCCTCAGGAACAAAAATCGTCCGCTTTTGGGGTGCACCCGTAGGCCATCGCCCCTCACGGCTATCTCTGCTAGATCTATGGCCATAATCTATAGGTGGTCATCGGGTCCACTTGCCAAGTGACCTCGAGACCTCTGATGACTTGGCAGGTCCATCAGCCTTGTGACACACTGAGGTGCACCCGTTGGTCCATCGACCCGAGCCACCGCCCCAGGTGGGTCACGCAAATACATGAATAATAATGCATGAACTCAGGGCCTAAAGTCTCAAAACAGTATAAACCGTACCATAGCCTTTATGGATTTTTAAACACCTTAAATCAAATATCCATAAGACTCACATGTAAATATAATCACCTTTATGAAATTTATAAAATAAATAACATTTTTCAAATTATTTCATAAAGGTATATATCATGTTTTCTATACGATGAAGACAGTTTGACAAATCATCACTGAAAGTATAGAAGGGCAAAACTGTCTTTTCTCCACCGTAAAACACTTATGCACGCTTTTCCGTGATTTCACTTGAAAACATGATTTTCAATAATTTATGAAAAATAAAATATTTATTTCTCCAAATTCATAAATCCCGTAACCATGTTTCTTTCTAAAACACGTGTAGAGACCTCTAGTCTCGAAATCATAGTTTTTCATCATTTCTTAACCTTTATAGAATTTATATAATTATTTATCTCACAATTAAAACCATAATGGTTTTATATTAAATCAAGTGAATATTTAAGAATATTTATAAAAATATTCACTTCAGTCTCTTTTTCATTTTTATCATCGTTTCACGTGAAATATCACCTATCGGATGAATTTTTGATGATTTCATTTTCACCATTCTCGAAAACATGAATATTTTATAATTAAATATCACTATATTCATGTTTTATGAAATTTACTTGATTTCTCGATTTTCGTGCCTGAAAATCGTTTCACGTGAAATCAAATCATTTATTATGGTTTTCGGTGATTTTCGGTAATTTCAATAATTTTTCGATAATTTTTCGGCAGTATAACGGCTACCGATTGGCTAGCCTCCTGCACGGAAAATACAGTTTATATTTTCTCAACCAGTACTTCACCACAATTTTAAACCAATAAATCACCATAAATTTCAAACCAATCATTATAAATTGCATTTATAAATTAAATGCATAATTTAAAACATGTGACCGAATATCCTTACAGGCGGCACATGTCTCCCTTACCTGTTTCGGGTCGGCGACTGCCTCTCGAAGGTCGCGCCTGTGTTCACCTCGCCTGATTCCATTGGCTCGGTCATCGAGGGAATTTTCTGGAATTTAAATTCTAAAATTTAGAATTTTTCCACAATTATTTAAATAAATAATTTATTTAAATAATTTACTCTTTTTCGGGATTTCTTACCGATTCCCGTAATTCTCTGAATTCTCGGGAATTTTTTCAAATTCCCGGAATTCCTTTTTCTCTCTCCTTTTCTTCTTTTTCTTCCTTCTTTCTTTTTCTCTTTTCTTTTCTTTTTCTTTTTTTCTTTTCTTTTTCTTTTTCTTTTTCCTTTTCTTTCTTTTCCAGCCGAACCGGTTACCCCCCTCACCGTCGGTTCTCCTCCGACGGCCGGTTCTCCGGCGGTTCGGTGGCTCAGCAGCTGGCCGGCAACACGGAGAAGCCGGATCTGGCCTCCGTTCGTCACGAATCGACGGCATGGCGGCGGATCTACTCGATTTTGGTTCGGTTTCTTCCCCTCCTCCGTCGGCCTTCCTCCGCCGTCGTTGGCCTCACCGGTGGCCTCCATCCCATTCCTCTCCTTCCGCCGATGCTTCGACTGTGGTAGCGGCGGCCAATTCCGCCGGCAACCGCCAGATCTAGTTTCGTTTTCTTCCTCGGTTTTCCGCCGTTTCGCGTCGATTCCTTCTCCGTTTCGCTTCGCCGGCGTTGCCATCAGCTTCCTCTTCCTTTGCCGGCGACGACTTTCTCTTCTCCTCTCTCCCTTTCCTTCTCCGGCGGCCGCTAACGGGGGCGGTCTCGCCTGGGGAAGGCAGAATCGGGGTCTTCCCGATTCTGTTTCTCTTTTCTGTTTAGTTTCCTTTTTTTTTGTTTATTTTCCTTTCTAAATTTAGTATATACTACATTATATACTATATATCATATATTATACATATAATATCTATCATATATTATACATATAATATTATTTCATGTATAATGTAATACAATATATATATATATATTATAAATTATATATATTGTACATTACAAAAAATATATATATAGTATATATATATGTATATTTATATACTTAAAATTAAATAACATTTATATAAATATTTATATAAATGTCATAATTCCATATATATTGTATTTACAATATATATACATTTAAACTTTAATGTAAATTAGTATTTACATTTCTCATTTATGTATATATCTATATATATACATAAAATACTTTACTTAGATACATATGTATTATTTTATTTTGTACAATAGTATATATATCTATATATACCTCAGTATATATATGTATACTATATAATAATTTCAATACATATGTATTCATTTAAAATTACATTTATATAATTTATAATTATATAAATATATTTCTCTTTCATTTCTCATTTTCTTATTTAATTTGGATTTCCATTTATCCAAATTAAATTTCCTCTATTCCTTATTTTATTTCCAACATCCGTTCCTTTCTCAATTCTATTTATTTATTTCACCAATTTCCAATATTCCTTATTTCCAATAAATGAAAAATTTACGGTTATCACATCCTCCCCACCTTATGAAATTCGGTCCTCCGAATTTAACTTCAGTCCAAAGGTGGTACATGTCGTATACTTACGACTTTTAACCTCTAGGTCATCCTCCAAGTAATACTGCCAGTACACTTTCAACATCAAGAATACTTTAGACCACTACATGCTGTATTTCATCATATATGTCTATACTCCTGTAAGTTCATTAATTAAATCGGGAGTTTTCATTTCCACTCTTTTCACATAAGAATCCATGCACAGTATTTTTCATATCGTAGCTGATCCATGCTGTTCATCCTCCATTTTTCTCACTTAGTGCCAAGTCGATATAGTTTAAGACTATCAATTACACATGTCAATCAGTTGTATGTAAGTGTCCCAGTAGCTTTCACATCTCATGCACACGCTCTCTCAATATCATGGAGCGTTTACATCTTACGCTCATATATGTATATATATCAATATGGAGCGGTGCTATCAGTACACTTGGGATCTCAAGCCTTTTGCTATCTCTCATTAGCATACGGCAACTCAGAGACTCCCATCACATGTAATGCTCACTGGAACTGTACATACACATTCATACCGTTTAACACTTATACTTCGACTAAGGCACTAGAGAATCTAGAATTTTGATAATGGAAAGTGATTCTATTTAGATCATCAGTCTTTAATCACTTCCATATCATTATTTCTCTTTTGGACTCTTTATTATTCACAGTATTCATATTCACACATTTATTCTACCAAGGCTGCATCTCATTGCAGACTTTACTATTGATCATCTCTTACAATCATAAATCATGAGACACTCATGTTCTCTTCATGTAGTATGGTCATTCGATTATTGAATCCTCAATTTATATTTTTGATCACCACATCATCTATATACTTCCACCGTTTCTATCATGTTACGGTGGTTATATGTATAATCATTTTTCATTTATATACTGGCAGTAAATAATACTTGTCATTTTTGGTTTGATTTTTTTTACATCTAACCACTGACATGTGATAACCAACACTAGATCATTTTTAGTCTTACCTTTGGGAACTGTTTCATATTTCCACTTTTATCTCTTCATATTTTTTACTCTCATCCTTTTAGTCGGTTTTTCTCTCAATTGGTATGGTATTATACTGCCAAGATCTTTTAAAATCTTGCATACCATCTTTTCTTTACACTTATCCTTTTACCGACTTTTACTTCTTTCTTTAATTACATCACATTAGTAGAGCAGCTAGTCTCATCACTCTTTTATAGACTGGCAGTAGTATCTAGGTAGACTCATTAATCTCGTATCTCAATCATTATCTCTCTATCATAGACAGATTCACTGTCATTCTGTCATCTCAAGATCATATATCCCAGAAAGAGATACTGTCTAGCCAAGTCTCTTATTCGCCAATCTTTACATAAATCCATAGTCTCTGAGAGTTTAAAAGATTATATATCATAGTACTGCTCCTGTTCCATTTGTACCTTGGACTCTATTAATATCTCCTCAATTTACGCTCATATGGATGCCTCATTCTTTAGGCTTATAGATCTCCATAGGAACTCGTATTAAGTTTATCGAGTTTAAATCATTATCTCATGAACATCAATCTCTAATCTTTTATCTGATGACGCTTTGTATTGAGGCTAGTCTTATAACTCCTCATATATCTTTGATTAGATCAATAAAGCGTCCATTTTCATGTAGATGGTCACTTGTTCTTCACAAGAACTTTATTAAAAATAGGAATTTACTATATCCTTTAATTCATCTACATATCAAGGTCATCTGTGCTTCTTTCATTCACACTTATACAGATAACTTCATTAACCTCAAATAACATTATCTGTATTTTCATCAATCATACTTTTATCAGTGAATTTCATTATTCACTCATCTGCCAGAGTTAATTCTTAAGCTTTCGGACTTTTTCTACGTTTCTGATATAAGCTCAAAATTAGATTTCATATCGTCAACCGAGCCAATGTTAGTTCGATTTCTCTAATCTATACAACTCTGAAAAATTTATCGGGGATCATATCCGATATTTTCTTTAGTCACACATCTCTTATTATTTCGGACATTTCATCTCATGTCCTATCATTTTCACTATATATATCTTCAAGGTAAAAACATTTAATATTCAAATCATTTTGAAATATTATCCACCTTGATTTCATTATTTGTACTATTCACTTTCTCAGTCATTTTCTGTATTCATTTCACTTTTCATAATATTCAATGATCCCATTCAATACACTCTTAATTTCGGCTCTTACAGTTTATAACCGGGCCAATCATCTGATGACATTCCACTACACTTTTATCGGACCGCATCATATAAGGCCTCGGCCCGTCCGCCGTCCGCCTGTACAAATCTGTACTGTCCTCTTTGAGAATGCCCAGTCCGTTCACTGGATCACCTCTCGAGGTTTTATCATAAGGCCTAGCCCGTTCACTAGGTCACTCACAGCCGCGTCCGAAATCTAAGTGTCAGTGGAATCAGTAATAGGGATCGCTATATTCATATGACATCCTCTATGCCATTAATAACTCCATTTCTATCCATGGATTCAAGATCACTTAGTTTTATCACTATTCAAAACTTCGCCCAACATAGGGGCATTTTCGTCATTTTAACATTAATTTCTTTCTCCTCAGTATACATTTAAATCAATGAACTGATCATCTATGTGCTGATAGTATCCTTCTCATAGTAATATCAACCGTTAAGATCTTGTTCAATTTCGACAAAGAAGTTCACTAAAATCCAACTTGGATTATTCTGCCTGTAATTCAGCTTTATTTCATCAATTTCTCTGTCAAATCAATCAAATCCAACCTCTTTTGGTCTATTCTGACTCCCAGTAAAATTTTGGAGTCAGGGGTATTTTGGTCATTTTGGCCAAAAATTTTCTCTCTCTTCAAACTACCCTCAATCGGTGATCTTAAAGTCTATTTAATGATGATATGTCATTTCCCTCCTTCATACCATCATTCTCAGGTCTCAGTTCGATTCGGACCGTAAAGTACTGGTCCTTTCGGTTCCTTACCGAACAGGCCTTCATTTAGGTTATAAGAATCACTAATTTTCTGATAATTTCTGAGCCTATTTTCCTCTTTCACATTCTCAATTTATACTTTCTCACTCCCTTTTAATCATTTTACTCAATTGACAATCATTTATTTTCTCTATGTATTCAGACGACACAGTACTACCGGGGATGTTTAACACTTTTCCTTTCAAAAGTATTCACAGACATCAGGCCAACCATGCTCTGATACCATTAAATCTGTAACGATCCGTTACCACATTTTTCACCTTATTTTACACAATTCATCCGGTTGGGCTGTCTGTGATACTTCACTTTTACTAACTATTAAACAAATTTACATAACATTGTTTATTTTATACACATCCCCTATCTTAGTTAATCAGATAAGTAGTACTGCAGACATGTCTAAATACAGAAAATAAATTATCGTACCTCATATAAATCAATCAATCTGTCACATTGTCCTTTGTGTACAACCGTGATCCACAATCAATTGATCTCACAATCTTTAAAACCTGAAATGTTTAAAATTAAGGGGTGAGCAAACCACGGCTCAGTAAGAGAGTTATATGTCACACTTGATATTCAGCTATCTATATGCTGAAAATATTTTTTTTTCTTTAAAATCTTCCTAGCTGGCTCTAGGCTCACATGTAGGAAAGATACTACAGTTGGCTAGGGATCCAGATAGAAGAAGGTAGGTATTTTAGAATACCATACTTGTTCCGGAACCTAGAAGCAACTGTAGAGAGTACTAAATCCATTTTTTCTCAAAACGATATGATTCTTATTTTTTTCACAGAGTAAACCATTTATTTCTTTTCACTTCACTGTCCTTTAAAACACGTGACAGTTCAATAGTAAAACAGTGGTTCACTTCTCTTCTCTTCAGTACAGTGATTTGTGAATATTCAATCAATGGATAAACACTTCTTCGATTATTTCTATATTAGAAATAATTCTTATGTTATTCTTTTAGAATAAACATTTATTTCTCTTTTCAAATCAACAACCGTATCGTATAGTTCAGTAAAACAGTATATTCGGTACTCAGTAAAACAGTATCTCGATACGGTTCAATCAGTAACAGTAAACAGTAGCTACCAATTCAGTAAATAGTATACGATAGCTTTCAGTTCAGTAAACAGTAAATGGTAGCCTTAAGTTCAGTAAAACAGTAATCAGCGGCTACCATTTCAGTGTACAATACAGTTCTGTAAACACAGTATTTTGGTACGATTTTTCATCAGTAAACAGTAACCAATGATCAGTACAGTAAATAATACAGTACAGTAAATAGGATTCTGTAAATCCTTTCAATAAACAGTAATCAATGTGTGAGATTAGGCATCAAATAAATCATGCTCTCATTGTTCCCTCAAGAACAAAAATCGTCCGCTTTTGGGGTGCACCCGTAGGCCATCGCCCCTCACGGCTATCTCTGCTAGATCTATGGCCATAATCTATAGGTGGTCATCGGGTCCACTTGCCAAGTGACCTCGAGACCTCTGATGACTTGGTAGGTCCATCAGCCTTGTGACACACTGAGGTGCACCCGTTGGTCCATCGACCCGAGCCACCGCCCCAGGTGGGTCACGCAAATACATGAATAATAATGCATGAACTCAGGGCCTAAAGTCTCAAAACAGTATAAACCGTACCATAGCCTTTATGGATTTTTAAACACCTTAAATCAAATATCCATAAGACTCACATGTAAATATAATCACCTTTATGAAATTTATAAAATAAATAACATTTTTCAAATTATTTCATAAAGGTATATATCATGTTTTCTATACGATGAAGACAGTTTGACAAATCATCACTGAAAGTATAGAAGGGCAAAACTGTCTTTTCTCCACCGTAAAACACTTATGCACGCTTTTCCGTGCTTTCACTTGAAAACATGATTTTCAATAATTTATGAAAAATAAAATATTTATTTTTCCAAATTCATAAATCCCGTAACCATGTTTCTTTCTAAAACACGTGTAGAGACCTCTAGTCTCGAAATCATAGTTTTTCATCATTTCTTAACCTTTATGGAATTTATATAATTATTTATCTCACAATTAAAACCATAAAGGTTTTATATTAAATCAAGTGAATATTTAAGAATATTTATAAAAATATTCACTTCAGTCTCTTTTTCATTTTTATCATCGTTTCACGTGAAATATCACCTATCGGATGAATTTTCGATGATTTCCTTTTCACCATTCTCGAAAACATGAATATTTTATAATTAAATATCACTATATTCATGTTTTATGAAATTTACTTGATTTCTCGATTTTCGTGCCTGAAAATCGTTTTACGTGAAATCAAATCATTTATTATGGTTTTCGGTGATTTTCGGTAATTTCAGTAATTTTTCGATAATTTTTCGGTAGTATAACGGCTACCGATTGGCTAGCCTCCTGCACGGAAAATACAGTTTATATTTTCTCAACCAGTACTTCACCACAATTTTAAACCAATAAATCACCATAAATTTCAAACCAATCATTATAAATTGCATTTATAAATTAAATGCATAATTTAAAACATGTGATCGAATATCCTTACAGGCGGCACATGTCTCCCTTACCTGTTTCGGGTCGGCGACTGCCTCTCGAAGGTCGCGCCTGTGTTCATCTCGCCCGATTCCATTGGCTCGGTCATCGAGGGAATTTTCTGGAATTTAAATTCTAAAATTTAGAATTTTTCCACATTTATTTAAATAAATAATTTATTTAAATAATTTACTCTTTTTCGGGATTTCTTACCGATTCCCGTAATTCTCCGAATTCTCGGGAATTTTTTCAAATTCCCGGAATTCCTTTTTCTCTCTCCTTTTCTTCTTTTTCTTCCTTCTTTCTTTTTCTCTTTTCTTTTCTTTTTCTTTTTCTTTTTCTTTTTTTCTTTTCTTTTTCTTTTTCTTTTTCTTTTTCTTTTTCTTTTTCTTTTTCCTTTTCTTTCTTTTCCAGCCGAACCGGTCACCCCCCTCACCTCCGGTTCTCCTCCGACGGCCGGTTCTCCTTTGGTTCGGTGGCTCAGCAGCTGGCCGGCAACACGGCGAAGCCGGATCTGGCCTCCGTTCGTCACGAATCGACGGCACGGCGGCGAATCTACTCGATTTTGGTTCGGTTTCTTCCCCTCCTCCGTCGGCCTTCCTCCGCCGTCGTTGGCCTCACCGGTGGCCTCCATCCCATTCCTCTCCTTTCGCCGATGCTTCGACTGTGGTGGCGGCGGCCAATTCCGCCGGCAACCGCCAGATCTAGTTTCGTTTTCTTCCTCGATTTTCCGCCGTTTCGCGTCGATTCCTTCTCTGTTTCGCTTCGCCGGCGTTGCCATCAGCTTCCTCTTCCTTTGCCGGCGACGACTTTCTCTTCTCCTCTCTCCCTTTCCTTCTCCGGCGGCCGCTGACGGGGGCAGTCTCGCCTGGGGAAGGCAGAATCGGGGTCTTCCCGATTCTGTTTCTCTTTTCTGTTTAGTTTCCTTTTTTTTGTTTATTTTCCTTTCTAAATTTAGTATATACTACATTATATACTATATATCATATATTATACATATAATATCTATCATATATTATACATATAATATTATTTCATGTATAATGTAATACAATATATATATATTATATAAATTATATATATTGTACATTACAAAAATATATATCTAGTATATATATATGTATATTTATATACTTAAAATTAAATAACATTTATATAAATATTTATATAAATGTCATAATTCCATATATATTGTATTTACAATATATATACATTTAAACTTTAATGTAAATTAGTATTTACATTTCTCATTTATGTATATATCTATATATATACATAAAATACTTTACTTAGATACATATGCATTATTTTATTTTGTACAATAGTATATATATCTATATATACCTCAGTATATATATGTATACTATATAATAATTTCAATACATATGTATTCATTTAAAATTACATTTATATAATTTATAATTATATAAATATATTTCTCTTTCATTTCTCATTTTCTTATTTAATTTGGATTTCCATTTATCCAAATTAAATTTCCTCTATTCCTTATTTTATTTCCAACATCCGTTCCTTTCTCAATTCTATTTATTTATTTCACCAATTTCCAATATTCCTTATTTCCAATAAATGGAAAATTTACGGTTATCACATTACCAGAGTTTGTCGTTGTTCGTCGTCTTGAAAGAAAACTTCAAAGTACTGGGACAGGTGATTTGTGGAGTTATACGCCATGGAAATAGAATGGAAAAGAATCTTACCTGTTTGAGAAGGGATAATGAAAGTGTAATTTTTGGGTATATATATTCAGGAAAGGTGAATATACTTTGCTGAGACCTCAAGACAAATGATGCAATCAATTCAACCTAAGCATACTTAAATTCCTAGCTCTATTCAACTTTTCATCAATCTTATCAACCATATAAGGAGCTATATTATGAGTTCTAGCCCTCTTAGACTTTAACGTTTTCAATATTCTAAACTTATTTTTTGTCTAGACTAATCACTTCCAAATATTATGACATAACAATGCTCACAAATAACAAACTAAAACTACAACAATAATAGAAAAAATCAAACATTGGTGACTTAATCTCTTACAAAAAACTTTTAAGACAATCAAAAGAAACTTAGATGAACTCACCTTTACAAAAAAGCTCTAATAGATTTAAACAACACTGTCCAATAAAAAAATAATATCATTAGCAAAACAACCAAAGCCAACATTCTTTACTACCAACCTTTGTTTAACTAAAAGAAATCAAAATAAAATTATATACCTACCATCTAACATTCTAGACATGAAAAAGTGAAAAAGAAATAAAGAGTCAAAGCAAAACAAAAGTGAATAAGAAATTCAAACAAGTACGACGAACATGAAACAACATAATTAAATAATACAACACACCTATATGTTAATCGATATTGTACTTCAGTAGTATCCCAAACCAAGAAGAAGATGGAATCAACAAAAATTAAGGTGGGCAAAAAAAATACGACCAATAAGTACCAAAGCAAAAAATAGATGCAATTACTTGTATGAAAATAATTCAAAAGGGAAAAACATGGAAGAAATAGTTAATTCCAAAAAGTAAAGAAGATTTTGGATCATTGCAAGGTCAATGATGAGCTCCAAACACGAATGCACACCAACTATAGAGTGCTATAAACTATAAACCCTCAAGGAAAAGCCATATGAAATTATGCAATCAATAATATACAATGACAAATTAGGCATGAGCAAAGATAACTCAATCATTAATAATTGATATAAGCTATAGCTTAAAATCACCTTACATTTATCAGCTTTCATAGGAGGCAAGAATATTGGAAATAGATAGGGTTCCTTTGGATCGTAAAGTTCAAACTTAGGTGGCTACATCAAGAACACAAAAATAAAGAAAAATTATATATAAAAGATGATTAGAATGTTCAAATTATTAAATAAACTTTTCCCTTCTGTTGAGATCATAGTTTTAACATGCTACAATAAAATAAAACCAACTCAAGGAAACATATAAATAAAATAAAAACAATAAACAGTTAAAAAAAATTTAAAAAAAAATGAAAATTACAACAAATCTAACAAATAAAATTTGTCATAGGCATGTTGTAAACAATTTAAGAAAATCCCAAGTCCTTAATCTTTCGAGGAGTTAGAACATACATAGAAAAGTACTAATAGTCCACACATTGATAAAATCTTCCCACTATTTGCCAAATTGTTGTGCCTAGTATATCACTGTAATTAAAAATAAACCTTCGACATGCTTCAACAACAATAAAGTAGTCACAAAATGAGTGAGAGATAAAAGTTATGTCATTGCAAGCTATGTGTGTGTGTGTGTATAAACATCACACAAATCTTTGAAATTTGAAATCTCACCTATCATATTTCATATTTTCAGCTTAACTTCAATTTTGACTTAGAAAAAAAAGGAAAATAAATAACAAAAAAAGGGCAAAATCTTACATGTTGGAGTAGATTTAAAAAACGCAACTAACATAAAATCTCTTCCAACAGTAAAAGAATCATATTAATCAACTTCAAAGAAAGCAAAATTGCATAAGAAATTAGCAGCAAAAAGCTTCAAATCCAAAGGCAAAACGAAAAAATAAAACAAAAACATTAGTCAAAGTTATACATTTCTGCATCATAGGCAGTAATAGCATTTTGCTTTTTATTTGGAAGTTTGTAACTTAGAACTAAAATGGGAAGGCCAATGCCAAAATACCTTATGCTTTGTTGTTTGTTATGAAAACCGCAAATTTGCATACAGAATTTGTGAAATAAAAGAAGGAATTTAAATGAATTAAGTATCGAGACATATTTCGAAATTATTTTAGTAATGAAACCGAAAATGTGAAGTTAGTGCATTTGATCATAAGTGACTAATATATATATACACTTTAGATTATATATAGGTTTGAGATATATATATATATATATATTAATTTGATAAAGAAGATAAATGGTACTTTTATATAGAAGAATGAAATATATTAATGATTACGTAAGTATGGTTATAAACCTATGTATAAGTATGTGAGGGATTAAATAATTAAAAGAATAATATATATATAAGTGTATATAATTATTTAATTAAATAAAAAGACATGTATATTAAATTAAATGTGATATATATGTGAGTAATACAAATAAAATATATAACTATATGTCTATATATACTAAGTATAATATTTATAGGTTTCAAATTAAAAATGAAGGAAAATATATATTTCAAATATATATATAGATATAAATGAATATATAAATAAATAAATTAAAAAAAAAGAGGGAAAGTCAGATTTAGCTTCCTTGGGAAGCCACGACTTCCCTCATCTATTCCCACCTGAATGGGAGTAGAACCCACAGATTTAAGAAAACCAGATTAGAGGCTCTGCCTTTTTCAACAAAAGCAAAGCCTGATAAAAATAAATAAAAGAGAAAAGACAGAGGAGAGCACAAACTATAACCGGAGAGGAGAGAGTAAAACGAGGGAGAGAAAAAGAGAAAGTGGTGACCGAAAGGAAGGAGAAGTTGCAGCAAAAGGAAATCGAGAAGGAGATCAAGACTGAGAGCAGAGGAACAGAAAGAGGAAATAGATGCAGTCAAAGGAAATGTTGAAAGCGAACTGAGGAAGAGACTAAGAGAGGAAGAGAAAGGATCATGAGGCAGCAAGCTTCTTCTCGATGAGCAGCTTTTCCTTGGGTAGTCTAAGAAGAAGCAAGACGAGAGGAACAACATTTCTCGCCTGAACAAGGAGCTCTTTCAGGTGGCATTTGGGTAGTGAGAAGGGTCAGATCTAGCAGCTTCCTTAGGTGCTGAGTGGCTCGATTATGTGCTAAAACTTGAGCTGAAACACAAGGGCTCCTCCTTCGGTTTGAAACAAGGCAGCAATAGGGGCTGCTGACTTCATTCTATCGGTAAAAAAAAAATACAGATCAACAACAAGAGTCACTGGTCTTCCTTCATTCTCGGTGTAAAAAGGTAATGTAGTAGTGGAGAAAAGAGAAAGGTCAAGAAATTGCAACAAAGGAAGGAGTCGAGAAATAAGAGGAGCTGCAACCATTGGGTGAAGAATAGAAAAGAAAGAAGCAGCAGAGGTTGAACCGAAGGAGAAAGAGAGAGGACATGAGGGAGCCTTCAAGTAGCCTGAACAGGGACGTGCAAAGGTGTTGTTTAGTTGCTTCTGGTGAATAATTTGTGTGTCTTTTAGGACTGGAAACATAAGCAAGCAGGAAGAGGTACAGGGGTCAGAACCAAGGACTGGAAACATAAGCAAGAAGGAAGAGGTATAGGGGTCAGAACCAAGGACTGAAAACATGGTGGTATTGGACCGTTTGTGAGGCGTGAAGCAGGGCTGTTAATGGCTATTTTACAAGGCTGTTACAATAAGGTTTGGACACTGAATAGTGGTGTTAGAAAGGTGGAGTTGGGTGCTGGTTTGGTGGCCATTTGGGTGATATTTCAAATGCTTAAGAGGGTGCAACCAAAGAAGGACGAGCTGCCAAGGCTGTTCAGACCAAGGAAAGAAAGAAAGGAAAGAAAAGAAAATAGGAAAGAAAAGAGAAGTAAAAAGGAATAAAGGTGAAAATTATGATACTTTGCTTAAGCTTTAGAATAAATATTTGTAAGAAAAGTATTATAACAAGCCTTGAATTTTTATAAGTATAATATAGAATTTTAGTTGGATGGTACTAAGTCAATTTATAATGTTTGAATGTGTAGCGCGACAAATGGAAGATGAACGCTTGTCTAGCTAATCTCTGTGTGTGCTCGAGCTAAGTTCGGAGTAGGTAAGCCTTTTATATAAGTCCGCGATAGAATTATATTATATGGGCTATAAAGGATTATTAAATTGAATGATTATACAACAGAGCATGAAATTGAATAGAGAGTTGGTAATTATATGGTTAGATGTTAAATTTCGAAATTCTCAATTGAGTCGAATAGATAGTGATGATCTGAAAATTTAAAATATTTAAATGACTTTTCTGCAGTCCAGGAGTAAGTTGGTGAGTGGGATTATACAAGCTCAATTGTTGAATATCGACTACAGGACTGCTTGATTTGATTTCGATTGTGCTTGATTGAGGTAAGGGATATGTATAAGGAACGTAGGAGATACTAGAATGATTTTAAGATCAATTGCATTGTGTTTTATGAACTGTGTATGCTTTGCAAGATACTTTAGAAATTTGATATCGTCATGCTATCGAATTTTCGTAAGAATATTGATTTTTACGATTTCTGCTAAAATGCTAGGAAACCTTTTTAAGAATAGAACTTTTTAAAGGAATTCAGTCTTGAAAATATTAAATTGCATGATTTTAGCATATTCATGAATTTTTAAATTAAATTTTATTTTATAGAAATTACCAAACGTTAGTGTTTTAGAAATATTTATAAAAGTTACGAAGTTTCGGATTTTTGGAATTCCTTGCATTTTAATTGGTTTCGGAACCTTTGTGAGTTTTGAAAATGCTCTTTCAAACTTAGATTTATGAAACTCTACATTAGCATGAATTATCTAAAGAATTCAGTTTTTATTAAAAGCTTATTAAATTTCATGATTTTAAAGACTTGTGATTTTTCCATCTTAAATTTGGTTTTACGGATTTATTATAAATCATGGTGCTAAAAATCTACTTTTCTTTATATATATTTTGGAAATTACTAAGTTTTTAAATATTTGGAAAATAATTATGATTTTATACGATAATCTGCTTTATGAACTTTTATCAATATTTATATGATTTGACTTACGGATTTGAACTCCGAACTATGAAACTTTTGTTTTGAGACATTGGCTAACCATCATCTTGCGGTATTTGGACTGCTGTATATTTTGGATCCAGCAGCATCTGGCTGCAGTGTGACCTTCGGGGCCTGTAGTATCTGGCTATAGTGTGACCTACGGGCCTATAGTATCTGACTGTAGTGTAACCTTCGGGGCCTACAGTATCTGTATCTGATATGTATTTTGCGCGTTATGTTGCTGTGTGATTTGATCCAGTCCGCAGCGGTCGCAGATGACACCTGATCAGTGTTCACTGTAGACTACTTGGACTATGGCCATACGTCTATCTGTTATTATCCTTATAGGATATCTTTGCTGCTTGATGTATACTGAGTTACTGCCATGTCTCCACTTTTTGTTATTTCTGATTTCTGAATATCTGATTTTCGAACTTTGAATTCTGGAAACGATATGATATGGATTAATATGATTGGATTTTGAAATTTGAAAATGACTTGGTACAAATTTTTGTGATTTGATTTGAAATATGATATGATTTCTGAAGAAGACTATTTACATAATTGCATGGCATGGCTTTGTTAAGTGATCAGTTATACTGATTTGATTTACAAATGATTTTCAGAATACATGATTTTCTTGCTAGATAAGATTCCATATTTTAGAAATATCCCTTATGATTTAGAACTTATTAATCGTTCCAGAATACATGCATATAGCTTATGGTATCTGTCTCTTTATATATATATTCCTTATTGGGCTTTCCAAAAAGCTCACCCCCCTTCTCCACCTTCCAGGTTATTTGCAATAGGCGATCTGTACGAGAGGTTCTAACATGTCCTTTGAGGTTTTTGTATCTCCCTTGAAGGTATATGATGTACAGATATCTATTTTATATTCAGACTTGCTTTTCAGTACTTTTATAGTAGGGGGATGTAATTAAAGGAAACACTTAGTACATTCATGGTAAGAAATGATGCATGCAACTTTGGTGGACATAAATTTTGTTAAGTAATATGATTTTAAATATGATTGCATGCTTAGTTAGAAAATTTGAACTGGGACCAAAGTGATTATAGGATATTGATTTAGCTAATGTAAATTTAGCTTAAGAATAAATTTGAGACACTAAGCACAGACCAACCAAGTAAGTGAAAAAGGAAAAATTTGGTTAATAATTTTGGTATAAAGGGTCGTTACATTTGTACCATGGCACATGAGCATTCATGCAGAAGATCAAGTGTCGAACCTTGACATGAACGGGGCTAAGACACTTGTTGTTCATTCGCTGCTCTTACAATTTAGAAAATATATGAAAATAGCTAGAAATGCACTTTGTTATAATTATATGGAAGTCTATAGCTAGGTATGAGGTCAATTTGCCCAAGAAATAGTTTGAAAAGTGGTTTATGTACCGAAGAACAGCCCTGTGTTGTGCAAGTAAAGACATGTTAAACAGAACGAAACCAAGTAAAATCATAACTAAGAAGATGAATCAAGGCATATTTTTAGAATTCAAAATTTAAAATATTTTTTTAAAGTATGATACAATTATGACAGGAATTGAAACATATGTTACTAATAAAACAAATATTTTTAAATACTAAATAAATGCAAAGAAACAAAACCAAGTTTTAGAATCAGAAAACTCGTAAGCCATCTTTCAAAGCAAAGTTATCCTTTTTGTTGAAAACATAAAGTTAAGCAGTATTTATAGAGAGAAAAAGAAGAAAAAAAAGTGAACTCTCTACACAAATTCTTCTAGCACATTTAAGCATATTCAGTAAATAGATTAAAGTGTTACAACTGTTTTCTTTTGCTTTTTTTTACTGGTATTTTTCTATTACATATTTTTCCTTGATAAAATCAAAAGTTTTGTGCTTTAAAAAACTCTTCTTAGAATGTGTTATGTTGTCAACTTATCTTCTTTCTTGATTCTTGATTACTTTGATCAAAGAAAGGTTGCATATTTCTTGCTTTGCTAGACTAAAGTTCTTTCAACAATAAAATCAATGCACAACAAACAATAAAAATATCAATAGTAATCTTAAATCAATAAACATATTTCTAATGATTTGGGAAAAGTGGGGTTATACCTAGCTTATGCAGGGGTACATGCACCTACATTTGATAAAATACATGGTGCAAATCAATAAGCTTTTTTAATAACAGTAAGAGCAAAAGAACTACTAAAATAAAATCACACATTATAAAAATTCAAAGCATAGAGAAAAAAAATCAGCCAGTTCATAAATACATTATGACCAGAAAATAAATGGATAAAAAATAGGAAAAAGTAATACAGGGAAAATGGGTGATTTCTTTAGTTCTAGAAATGCAACAAATCCTTTCTTAGATTACCTTTCTGCATTTTCTGTCATCTATCATGCTTTAACTAAAAAAACCCATAATTAATTCTCTAAAAAAAAATTGTAAGCAAATAACTTCTTGCACTATTAAAAGAACAGGATAAATGCGACTGACTCTTAATTCTGTTTGAGTCATAATAACCCTTTTGTGGAGCTGAGACTTCAAAAATTTCAAGCCCAATTAAAGTTGAAGTAACCAACATGCACCCTTTTTCATATAACTAACACACTGCAACATCAAAAAGAAATAGAAAAATCATCTATGTTTCTAAAGTTCGTAAACTGAGTATTCATCAAGATCAAGTGGCATACCAGATTTTTGAGGTAGATTGCATGCCTAAAGTTCTTCCACTCGAAGGCACCAAGAGTTGAGGGACTATCCAAGAAAGCACTTCTTTTTTACAACACTTGGCAAACTCAATGACAAACGGGAAGGAGAGATGTGCATATCAAGCCATTAAACCGAAACCTTGAGTAAAGACATTTCTAAATCAAGGTAATTTCAAGTAAATTTATACCCATAAAATGGATTTGGGGAATTCCTGCATGGTTAGCAATGTGGTATACCTTCTAAAAAAAATAAGGTCAATTATATGAAAGAAATAAAGTAAATGGGTGGCTCATATTTGTTCAGATGTGCAATAAAGTAGAGCCAAAAAAAAAGTCTGATTATAGTTAGGATAAGTTGTAGAGTTGAACCAATAACATCCACTCTTCCACTGTCTAAAGTTCAGTTGTAAACTGAAGAATATAAATTTTATTTCATCTTTGTAAAAATACTATTGAAAAAAAAAATAAGAAGAATAAAGAAAAGGAATCCATGATTTTATTGGAAATTAGTGCAAATTTGCATTCTAGGTGCAGCCATGGAAAGGAAATTTACCTCAAAACCCAATTAAACGTTTGTGTAGAAATGCTCAATCTTTTATAATGAGCCAAAGGGTAGATCTAGCAACAAAATTCATTATAAGCATTATATCACCTGGGTTGATGTGAAAGCAAAGAGCAGAGAGTCACCATACCTCCAGTAGCTTCCTTAGAAGCGAAATTTATTTGTTGAATTTGCAAAAATTACAAATAGACTAAAGAGCAAAGACCAATATTATAGTGCAAATGACAGAACTGGTACTCCACAATTTCAAATAGCTTCACAAATTTACTATTTAAAAATGCATTCATGTACCTTAGCTAACCTATCCAAAGATACTATGCAAGTGTACGCCTTTGGTTTGAATAATCCACAACAAATATAGACAACTCAACAATTGAAGTTGCTAAAATTCTATTCCATCACGACCTTAAACTACGTCAAAGATAGGCATCGACTCTAGCATGCATAAAATATTTAAACTATTCAACTAAGATTTACCATAAACCACAATGAGATATGAATCGAAAGAAAATCAACCATTTAAAAACAAAATTAAAAAAAAAACCCAAAGCAAGGCTTCATATAGCAAACTTATGTATACACTGGTATCTCTTTCTTTCTCAACTTTCTTAGTAAACATCTAAGCACATGGTATAATCCTGTGAACCGTCCAAGTTCCAACACCAATATGACTACATTTTAAGCACAACCAATTATGCCAATTTCATTACATTAAAACATTTTGACAATCATATACGACAAATATTCAAAATAAACTCAAAAATACAAATATCCTTCTATGAAATTTTATATAAAAATCAAAATTATTAAATAAAAAGAAAAGAAAACGGAAAAAAACATTACATTTAAAAATTGGTGGCAATCCAATGTTGAAAGCAGAATCCTTTTGGGACTTGTTTGGGATGATCGAAAAAAAGGAAAAAACCAATAAGGTCAATAAATATGACAAACAAAATAAATGGTTACTCAAAAAGTTTCAAAATTTATATCAAAAATAGACTGAAAGAGAAACTTCTTTGGTTAAAGTAGAGTAAACAACAATAAAGGGTTTTTCACTCTTTGTTGTGGTTTTCTCCAAAAAAAAAAGTAGCTTTAGGGAAGGCAACGAATCCAACAAGGAGTGAAACCAGCAAGCTACACGATCGAGAAAATGGTTTGAAATTTATGTAAATAGGTAGGAAGGAAAGAGATCCAAACAGAAGGGAAGCAAACATAAACTTTATAGTTGTCAACTATATTTTACACAAAACTATTACCCTTGAATCAGCTTTTTCTAGACAATGCAAAAAAAATAATAGGGCATGCAGAGTAATAATTATATTAAAGGATTCAAAAGATAAAGGAAAACATGAATTCACCTGTGACCATATCATAACACCAACCAAAAACACAAGGGTGTGCAATATTTCATTTATCTGCATTTAGACCTACTAAAGGCAAGAAATTTCCTGATTTCTGCAGTAAATAATTAAAAAAAAAGATAATGGAGTCAACATACGGGAGGTTTAATTAATTAAACACCTACCACTCACCTTCCAAAATTGAGGCCATATGCCAAAGAATAAAATGGAAGAGTCCATAAAGATTGTCACTAATGAACAAAATGGAAGTAACTGAAATTTAAGAGAGATACATTAAGTATAATGTCAAGTCAAGTTAAAAGGAAGCTTGATAGTCGTCTAATGATGTTAACTCTTGCAAATTATCAATTGAAACAACAAAACCAACCTCTTATCAAGACTATAGGCTCAAGACATTTCAAATTTCTTTTAGCTCATTACTACTACCAATGCTTTTGGAAGAGATAGCAATTTTAGAGTAGCATGTTGCCTCAGATCTATGTAAGATTCAAAGAAGTATACATTAATATCATAAGACCTAAAAATAAAAGGATAAGTCAAGGAAAGAAAATGAAGGTTATTTTGGAAAATAAAAGGAATAGAGTGAAGGATAATACCAAGAACAAAACAAAGAAGCTTCAAATAAAGGTAAGAAATTTCTTGATTTCTGTAATAAATAATTAAAAAACGAATAAGATAATGGAGTCAACACAAGGGAGGTTCAACTAATTAAAACACTTACCACTCACCTTCTAGAACGAGGGAATATGCCAAAGAATAAAATGAAAAAGATCATCAAGATTGTCACAAACTCATGAACAAAATGGAAGTAACTGAAATTTAAGAGAGATACATCAAGTGTAATGTCAAGTCAAGTTAAAAGGAAGCTTGATTGTCCTCTAATGATGTTAACTCTTGCAAATTATTATTTGAAACAACAAAACCAACCTCTTACCAAAGACTATAGGCTCGAGACCTTTCAAATTTCTCTTGGCTCATTACTCCTACCAATGTTTTTGGAAGAGATAGCAATTTCAGAGCAGCATGTTTCCTCAAATCCAGGTAAGATTCAAAGAAGTATATATTAATATCATAAGACCTGAATATAAAAGGATAAGTCAGGGAAAGAAAAAGAGACAGAACTGTTATAAATCCATTTACCGTTCAATTTCATTTTTTAGAAAATGCAAGAAAGTAGCAAGACATTCAAAATAATAAGTGTATTAAAGGATTCAGGTGAAACACAAAATTGTAAATTCACTTAAGACCATATCATACCATTTCTTTTCTCAATGTATTTTATCCTTCACAAAACAGTAATTTTTTATATTGATTTCAATTTTAACTTATTTAAAACCTAACATCAAAATATAACACCGAGAACAATAGGAGAAGAGCACCTTTTGAAGTCCTAAGATGGGACCCTGAAAAACTGTGTTGACCATTCTACCAGGAACCTTCTATAGTTAGGAATAGGTAAAATTCCTACTTACCACTTTACTCAGAGAAGAACACATTAGAAAATTGAGTTACCTTTTACTGTACCAATATTTTATTAACAATTAGGAATAGATTAAATCAAGTAACTATATAAGCTTAAAGGATCAACAAGCATGCAAGCATATCTAAACCAATAATATAAAAAAATGACCGCCAACATAGATAAATTCCATTGGAGCTCTCCCTGCCGAAACATAATAAGCATCCAAACCACCACCATGTTATAAAATTCTCCATTCTATACATGCCAGCTTAAGACATTCACTATCACTTTTCTTCTCTAAAAAATTAACAAAACTCTTTTGAGTTGCTCATAATTTTAAATATACGTGCAAAGGAAAAGAATTGCATCAATTCAAGCAAGCACCAAAAGAGAGTGTGTAAGAGAAAGCAGGGAGAAAAAAAACCTAAACTCAAAAATGGAGGCATGTGAAACAAAATTGCATTAAGAAGAATATTTTAATACAAAATGACAAAAACATCTATAGAAATCTAAACAAAGAGGTAGTAGGCTTTTTGTTTGAATTATGTCAACCATAAAATCCTTAAAAAATTGTATCTAAACTTCTCTAGAAAAGTATTATGCATGGTTGGGATAAGAAATAGCAAATATAATCATTATTTAAAATAAGTATCAACCAACTTGATAGAATTTAGTTATCAGTTCTTTCCACTTTTACATACAAACAATTTTTTTTAAAATCAATTTACATTAAATAAGAGTCAGATAAATAAATTTTCCAAATATAAAAAAATTGATAATTAGCTATACAATGAAAAATATAAATTTCAAACTTTGAACATTACCCATTACATAGCACAAGTATACAACAGCACCGCTAAAACCTAAAATAAGAAAAATATAGCATGAGACAAGTTCGAACATTTCCTATTCTCTACATTTCTTTTTTCTCTCTATAAAAATAACTAAACTTATAAAATATACATTTCAAGAGATTAAGAAAATAGCAAATCAAGTGGCATCTTTATACCTCCTGTGGTTTCAGTTCTCCCAAATCATCACAAGACTTCATCTTCTTCACATCTGAGGAATAAGAACCACGAATTTATAAATAATTATATATAAATATTAAATGTAAAATAGAAAAATCAATAAAAAGTTTAAACTTATGCTTAATGAAAATTTTAATTCAGATTTCTTTAAGATAGCCAACATTAGAGAAAAAAATACATATCAATAAAAAAAGAAAGAAAAAACATCTCATTATTTTTTTTCCCTAACCAATGCAAGAACCTATATCCACTAAGCTTCCAAAACCACATACTTTGAAAGTAAAAGAAAACAAAAAAAATACAAAGAAAGGCATGGAAGGATACGAAATAGAGAGCACCCTCCATTTTTTTTTTCCTTTCATTAGAATTAATGTAAAAGCACAAAGCAAAATATCTCAAAGCAAGTAAAATAGGAAACAAAAAGGAAAAAAACTAAAAGAAGCTTGCTTTTTTCCGTTCTTTTATACTTAAAAGAGGGGAAAATAATAAAAAGAATGGTGGGATAAGAAAAAATTGTGTAATAAAAAATTTTGAAAAGAAATCGAAAAGTACTTGAGTTTGGTGAGCTCAACCAAAATCTAAAACAAAAGAAAAGTTAAAGAAATAAAAGATGCAAAAATATGCAGAAATCCAAAAGCAAAAAGAATGAGAAAGATATTAAAAAAAACCTTTGACTTTTCAAGGAATAGGTTCAATCTCATAAAGATATATAAACCATGGAGAAGATCCCATAAAATTGAAACAAAAAAAATGTTAAAGATCAAAATAAATCGGAAGAAAATGAAAAGAAAAACATTATACCTTAGCATAGTAATTTTTCTAGACACGGCGAGCGATCTGATGACCACCTAAATTGAAAGCTTTGAACTTGATTTTGCCTCTATTGAGTTTCTTAGATGTTGGGTACCGAGTAGGTTCATGTTAAACTAATCTTTGCAATTACAACCTCCAATCAACAATCTTCGCAAAACTCAAAAGCAGGAAATGAAAACAAAAACAAAAACGAAGCATCTATTACCCATCCCTTTTGTTATGGTATCATTGATGGGGAAAAAAACGTTGCATTCTTGTGGTCGGCGGCTAAACCCATGACAACATGGCAACAACTGTTGAGCTTAGCCTCCATGGACCCGTAAAAGAAAAGAGAGATGAGGAGATGAGATTAGAGAGAGATGCATCCCCAGTTCCTAAACTTGAAAATGGTTGCCATTGTAACTCTCCAAGAGAAACAGGGAAGACTAGTAAATAATAATGCATGAAAAATAAATTCTTGGTCTTTTTGGAAAGAATAGAACCTAACTGACTGTAATTTATTAGGAGAAAGAAAACGTTTTGTTGGGAAGAGAAAAAATTGATTGAAAAGACATTAAGCAGAACTCAAAAAATGGAGCACGCGTACCCAAATTCTAAAGGGAACGAAAGAACCAAATGCAAAACTCGAGCAAAGCCGAAGAGAACATGAAATAAAAAAAAAAGAGACACGCGACATCAAAAGAAGAGAGAAACGCATTCAACAAAAGAGTAAAAAATGTGGCTTCATGAGCAGGGGCGTAAACGAGTCGAGCTACTCGTGAGCTATTCGAGCTTAGCTTAATGATTATTCGAGTTTGATTCGTTCATTTTGAGTGGAGCTTGAGCTACTCAAGTAGCGAGTCGAGCCGAGTTCGAACTTTGTAATACCCGACACGAGCGGCTCGCGAGCCTTATCGAGCTTTTTTAATTTTATTATATATTTTATGATTTAATTATTAGATTACTTTTTTTAACTTTAATATATATGCAATATAACAAAAATAACTATGACCTACATACTAACTAAAACTAACGTAACTAAGAGTAACCCACCGCCCTAAACAAATTCTCAAATCCCTCGTGACATGAAGTGAACCCAGTAGGCAGTGGTGCCGATCGCCTGATCCCTTCAACTTTCAAGCTTTCCCGATCGACAGCACTACCTCCAAAATTCTTGATCCCTTCAACTAAAAACCCATGAGCTCTTCTGATCCTCACTACTGGCTGGCCTTTCTTTAACCCTATCAATCACATAATTTATTGTCCATCATTTCCCCGTGTTCTTGAGCTTCCATCAGGGTTGAAGTCGGCAAAATCTAGGGCATAGAACAGAATCCTACCTCTTTCTTGCTTTGGCTTGGCTTTGCTTCTGTTTCAATTCCTAATCCCACCCACGAACCCAAACCCAATCCTACCCTAGCAACGTCGTTGTCTTCAAGCTTTCCCAAATCGACAAATCCCAATCAACAGTGCCTTTGATTTCTATCTCCAATATCTCTCTCGATTTTTGTTTGCCTTTATTTTTTTTTCCACTCTGATTTTCTTAAGGAAAGTTTGCAAATTGTGGCGAAACTTTCAAAGAAGCTTCCACGCTTTTGAAAATTGAAGGCACCAACTGCTACCAAGATCTAACCAAGGTAATCTGAAATTTTTCTTTCATTTTTTAAAAAAATATTATTACTTTGAATTTTGGAAATATTGATTGATTAACACTGAAAAAATTATTTGTATTTTTTTAAATTTTGTTAATAATAGTTGCGAAACAAAATAATTTGCCTTAGATTGAAAATTTAGAAAACATAATTTTCTCGTCTTTTTATTTCTTTTTTAAGATGTAAATTATATTTGCATTATGAGTTGATCAAGATCGGATAAGCGGCCTGCTATGTGGGTGAATTATTGTCTACGCCACTGTTTTATAGTTCCTGAAACTTTTTCTTTGGCCAAGGATGTAGGTTTTTTTTGCTGTGTTTTAAGTTCTGAATTTTATGTTGTGCATGGGAGGCACTAAGGCAGTACTTTTGATTGAATTTTGCTTCAAATATGATGAATCAAGATGAATTTATTGAGCTTACGAGCCAAGCTTCGAGCGGATCGAGTATTTAGCGAGCCAAGCTTCGAGCTTCGAGTCTTTGAACCGAGTCGAGCTCAAGCTTGGTACTAGATCGTCTCGACTCAGCTCGATTACACCCTTATTCATGAGGTGGGGAAAAATCGGCCAACTTTAATCTATTTTATAATAATTCGACTACTAGAGAACAAGATAGAAACAAGAAACAATTTCAATCCATTGAGAGGGTGGAGTGAGTACTCAGCCATGCATCAAAATCATCGAAACGCTATCGTCCATTTGGAGGGGACACTGAACATGGTACGTTGACATTTAACTCTTCAGCCTCTACAATGTTTAGGTCACCACTTTAAGCAGAATTGACAAAGACTGAAGACCAACCAGCATCCGAAGGCTGTAAAGGTCTCTTTGAAGCGTCGACTATTGATTCCAACCACTATAACATATCCTACAACTAAAACAGTACCTTTCCAAAATTCATCATGTAGAAAAAGGAATAATAAGCATCCTAGAATTGCATTTCCTAGAATAAATGCTGATGATAAACCCAAGAAATCCACAAATAAATTCACAGGGAATAACCAGCACCCTAGAATTAAAACGCTAATTTTTGAAACCTGGTAAGTAATACACATGAACATCATTAAAATAAATAAGAATATTGAAAACCTATTGAGAATTCATGATACTAAATTAGTTGGAGCTATCAAAGATACTGATTTGTCAAAGCAAATTGCAAGAAATGCAAGTAGTATTTGAAGAGCAGTCCTAAAACAACAGGAAAAAAGGTTTAAGAAGGCCCAATGTGAGGAAGAAAGTTACTAGAGTGAGAATATAGCTTAGAATATAGAAAAGAATAAAATCCTGTGGACCCATGATTGATGTCCTCGGTGTTTTTGTATCACCTCTAGTGGTATTGGTGAAGGTCGTGGAACTGTCATCCTGCCAAACACCACGGGGCGGGCTAAGAGTGGTTTGGTAGCTTGTTGTTAGAAGCAATCCAAGCACTACTAGTAAGGCATTGCGATCATCAGTTGATATACTATCCATTTCATAAAAAATTATTGTTGATGCATTTGACACATGCTTGAGAATTTGTTTTTGCAACTTATATTTAAAGGTTGAAGCTGCTGAACCAAAGGAACCACCCAAAATACTAATGGTGCTTTCTCTGTTATTAAGTTGCTGTGCAACATCCAGTGCTGTTAAACCTACTTGACCGGTTGCATACTTGTCTGCCCTGCATTTCAATAGCAGTCTGACCATCTATTTAATTAAAGGTTTGAGAT
Source organism: Heritiera fomes (assembly GCA_032173925.1). Lineage (NCBI taxonomy): Eukaryota > Viridiplantae > Streptophyta > Magnoliopsida > Malvales > Malvaceae > Heritiera > Heritiera fomes. The sequence continues at coordinate 8,373,815 of JAPDPM010000002.1, read as the reverse complement.
ATAAATGATATAATTGTTTGGTCATGAAATATAATCTAAAAAGAATTAATCTTCAATTGAAAGTAAAATTAAATAAAATGGATTAGTCAAACCTTGTGATTATTATTACGTCCAGCTATGTGCAAAGCAATGTCTTCATTTTTGTCTTTTTGATTCACCACATCTTAACAGTATTTAGCCTTCCTAAGCATATTGCATAGGATTTTAAGAGCAGTTTGACCATCTGTTTAATTGAAAGTTTGAGATATAAATGATATAGTTGGCTAGTCATGAAATATAATCTAAAAAAAATTAATCTTCAATTGAAAGTAAAATTAAATAAAGTGGATTAGTCAAACCTTGTGATTATTATTGTGTCCAGCTATGTGCAAAGCAATGTCTTCATTTTTGTCTTTTTTATTCACCACATCTTGACAGTATTTAGCCTTCCTAAGCATATTACATAGGATTTTAAGAGCTTCTTCTTTATTGTTTCTGACTGCAATGTGCAAAGCAGTTTGATTTTCAATTGTCAGATCTCGAATACATTTAGGACAATCCTCTGAAAACCTAGGCAAAAGTACTGGAGGATTTTCTTCTCTTGTTATCACATGGTACAAAGGAGTCTCACCCTTCTTTCCTTTGACACGGACAAGATCTATAGTATTTTTCATGAGAAGTAACACCAACTCTTTATGCCCCTTTTCCACTGCAAGGTGAATGGGGCTTAAGCTATCACAGCATTATAAGGATCATAGTAACAGTTTTTCATCTCAGCAACATCATGGTTATAGTAGTAACAACTCTTCATCACAGCAACATCATCATAGCAGCAGTGGATCTCTAACAGAAGATCCTTCTAGCTCCTCGAGAATGAAGAAAGGCTAGCTCATTTTTTGTAGTTATTAGCGTGAGGCTAGGAGTTAGTTATTAGTAGAAAATCTGTTGTATAGATTTCTGAGCTTTTCTAATAGCTCGTAGTAGCATCTTTCAGTTGCTATATAATGTGTACATGCTAAACTAGTGAATCTCAATGAAATTAAATTTAACTTTACTCAAACAAACATTTGTAATATGGTATCGAAGGGGCCATTTGGCTATTGTTTTTCATTCTTTTCTTTCATTTTTCTTACTTTTTCTCAATAGCCAAACACATTTTGCCCGATGGCTCAATCTACTCTTAAACCAGAAGATAATCCTACCAGTCCCTATTATTTGCATTCCAATGAAAATCCTTCTTTAACGTTGGTTTCTTATCCTCTTCATGGATCAAACTATCATTCTTGGTCTGGGCTATGCGAATGGCTTTGCTCTCTAAAAACAAACTTAAATTTGTTGATGGATCCATCAAAGTTCTAGCATAAGATGATTCCCTTTATCTTACCAGGGAACGTTGTAATACAATGGTTCTCTCTTGGTTGATTTATTCTTTGACTCCCTTTATTACTTATAGTATAATTTCGTTTGATAATGCCACAGAGGTTTGTCAAGACCTTAAAGATCGATTTGCACAGGTCGATTCCTTCTGGATTGCAGAGTTACATGAAAAAATCTATGCTTTTCATCAAGGTTCACTTTTTGTAACTGAGTATTTCACTGCTCTCAAAACTCTCTGGGATGAGTTACTTGTTCTTAGGCCTATTCCTCCATACACATACACTACAAAGTGTTCTTGTTTGGCTGTCCCTACTATCCGAGGCTATCAATAATCTGATTGCGTTATACGATTCTTACGAGTTTTGAACGACAATTTTGCTACTGTACGCTCCCAGATCATGTTGATGGAGCCACTTCCAGCCATTAACAAAGTCTTTGCCATGGTTATTCAACATGAAAGGTAACTTCATGCCACTTCTTTTTCACATCCTTTTAAGCCAGTTGCTTTTTCCAGTCATAGAAATCCTGTTTCTCGCAAGGACACTCCATCAAAGAATTGATTTAAGTGTGCTTATTGTGGATCTTATGGCCATACAGTGGATAAATGCTTTAAGAAGCATGGTTATCCACCAGGCTTCAAACTTAAGAAGAGAGAACCTACAGTTAATCACTTTTAGGGTGTCGATCAGATAGTTTCTGAGCCAATTCTTTTTGAGGCTTTTAGTTCTACTTCTTTGCATTAGCCATCAGCTTATGACAACTCTATTTTTACTCCAGGGCAGTATATCGCACCTCATCAACCTTCTGCATCCCTTTCACTAGAACTTTCATCCTCCATAAATGCTATTTCCACTTCCATTTGCAACATGGCAGGTACATTTCATTTCCTTACAACTTTTTGGATTATAGATAGCGGTGCTATTGATTATGTCATTTATTCTATTGATTTATATACCGCTTATAAACCTGTCACTAATACTTTTGTTCGACTTCCTAATAACCAGAAGGCTATTGTTGCACACATTGGTACCATTCAAATTTCTTCTTCTCTGATCCTTGAAGATCTTTTTCATGTGCCAAGTTTTTCATACAATTTACTTTCCATTAGTAAGTTGATTTCTACTAATGCATCCAAGACCTTGCCAGCAAGAAGATGATTGTTTCTATTAGAGAAGTTCATGGCTTATTTCATCTTTTCCATCCTCTGCATTCTGCTTCTACAAATCTTTGCCACTCCAGTGTTATTTCTCCTTCCAATATATGGTATAGACTAGGACATGTTTCTAATTATAGGCTTAAACTTTTACAAAATCTTGATAGCTCCATTCATGTTGATGACGATTGTACTCCTTGTTACGTATGTCATTATGCAAAACAAAGAAAATTACCTTTCTTTGATAGTTCTTCTCTTAACGGTTCTTGTTTTGATTTAATTCATGTGGACATTTAGGGTCCTAGCCCTTATCCTTCATTATCTGGTTTTCTTTATTTCTTAACCATTGTCGATGACTAGAGTAGAGCTACCTGGATGTAATAGCCCAAATATACAGTAAATAACATATTTTTACACATATTTGACGGTTGGGTTGTCTGTGATGCCTTTACACTTGTATAGTAACATTAATAAACAGTAACTCCAAATAATTTTATAAATTTGGAATATGAAATTAACATCATTTTCTTACAACTTACATCCCCTGCTCCTATATTACAAATTAAGTAGTACCATATAATTCATCCGAATGTATAAAAGAAAGTACAAATTCTACCCATCTGACACAAGTAGTCTTGTGTAACCCATATTTCAACCGTTATCCTCTAATGTATACCCCTTTTTAATCTCTTTTAATATCCTGTGGAGTTGGAGAATAAAAGGGCGAGTGAAACGTGCTCAGTAAAGGAGTGGTATGTGAGACTGATATAACGAAACCTATATACCAGAAAATATTTATTTTCCTAATCGTTCACTAAGTATAGTAATAAAGGGAAGGATACTACAATTGATCGAAAACTCTAGATGGAGCATGGAAGGTATTTTAAAATACTTGTCTTATCCCAGAAACCAAGAGCGACTATAGGGAATAATTCTATAAATTGTTATATTAAGCAATTTAATGACATTTTCAATAAATATAAATGGTAATAAAACCACTTAATTTCATCACTTCAAATAGTACTTTAAAACACGTGATAGTACAATACTAAAACAGTAGAGTTTAAACAGTAGAAACAATATACAGTCATTTCAATACAGTGCGATGAAACTCTTCAGTAATCACTGGTAAACAGTTTTGGTAATTATTTCAAATTTAGAATAATATCATAAATATTTTCTTTTCAATAAACATTATATTTCCGTGCAATTCAATAGACAGTAATCAATAATTTACAGTTCAGTAAACAATAATTTCAATGTAGTACAGTAAACAGTATTAAGTAAAACATAGTTCAGTAATCACTTAACAGTAGGTTGAGACTAGGCAACACCTTGAAGTAAATCATGCTATAATTATCCTCGAAGGGAAACAATAACAGTATACAGTTAGATTTATGGCCATAGTCTATAGGGCGTCTACAAAGTACTCTTGCTAGGTGACCTCGAGACTGCAGATGACTTGGCGGGTCAATCAGCCATGTAACAGTATAATAACAATGAACATGAAGTTAGGGCCTAAAGTCTCAAAATCATTAAATTTCCATATGAAATACCTTTAAGGAATTTAAATAAAATTTATCAATTAATTAAAGAATTATTCCAAAAAGGTAATAAATTCATTTATAATAACACAATGTAAACCGTCGATAAATATTCATGTTTTGAGTGAGAAATCTCATAAAATATTTTTTTTAAATCTAAAACATTTTAAAGAATATATTTTTTATTCTCACTTTAATAAATATTCATAACATGAATATTTAATTTGACATTTTTCAATAAAATTCCAAATTATGAAAAATTTATGGAATAAATTCCAAAATTCATAATTTACTTAAATTATGCATCTAAAATATTTCATGTTATTTTAGAATAATTTTGATAATTTTCCAGTAACGTAATAGTTGTGAATTCTTAACCTCCTGCACTTAAAATACAGTATATAAAAACCAGCCTTAAACCACAATGTGCATGATTTTCAAGGAATTTCATCATTCCAATAATTTCATAAAATCGTGCAATATATCCCTACAACTCACACACTTCTCCCTTATCTGTCAAGCGATATCGATTTGTTTGGTAGCACTAATCGTAATCCGTCAATCCCGGCTGCAGAACAATTTTACCAAAAATTTTCATTAATTTTCCTCTTATTTTTAAGCTATTGACTTTCACAAACTGCAACCATTTATGACACTGCCTATAACTAACCAGTGTAAGTTACACCAATAGTAAACTTAACTTTCTTGTTTTAACTCCGATTTCGAATATGATTTTACTAGTCTTTTTCTCTTAATTTTTACAATCATTTTACATATTCAAATCATAAAATGCAACATCTTGGGTTGCACAAAACCCCATAGCTAAATGATACGCATAGCCATTCTTATTGATTTTCTAAATTCTAATGCTACCATGTTGTTTATCTTGGTTTCTTATGCAGTTTTGCACCAACTTCATGCAAGGCTCAACATGATTTCCTCTTATCCTTGTCCTAGCCGAACCCCAAGGTGCCTTTCTTTTTTTTTTCTTGATTTTCCTTTTTAAATCAATTTTAGATTTTTATGAATCCCTTTCTACTCATTTAGGATTTTTAGCAAACACCTTTAATCCAACAATTTTGACTACCATAATTTCAGCTTACAACTTGGTCGGTTGGCACCATTCTTCACGCCACATTCCTTGTTTCACATTCATTTTCTGTTTGCACATCAACCCCATTATTCAGCCATATCCGTAGCTCTCCCATAGACTTTTCCTCATAGTTATTCATTCTTTCCTCAATATATATTATATACATGTCTTTCTATTTCATTTAAGATTTACATCATACATGTTCAACTCATTAAAACATCATCACCATCGCTATTGTGAAGACCATGAATTTTTGAAAATAAATAGTAAATATCCGGGAAAATTTAATTTGGATAAGTTGCAATCCAAATTAAATAAGAAAAGAAACGGAGAAAATAATTTTGGATATTTAGAAATCCAAAACTTAATAAGAAATAAAAATATTTTTGATATATTTATATAATGATATTATATAAATATACTTTTGATAAATATAAATATTATTTTGTGTTAAAAGTGTAAAAATATATATATACACATATATATGTATTTTGATACAAAAATATGTATTTAAATACATATTATAATAGCATATTTATATATAATTATAATTATATGTATAATTATAATGTGTATATATATTATTATTAATTAAGTATATTAATAAATATATATTAAATAAAAAAGAATAAAAAAAATAAAATAAAGAAGCGGGAATCAGGATAACCTGATTCCCAGCTTCTTTCTCCTCTGTTACAAACAGAGGAGAAAGACAAGTAATGGCTGGCCCCCTGCCGGCCGAGAGAGGAGGAGGAAAAAGAGAAGAGCATCGCCGGCAAGACTAGAGGGAAGAGGAGAAGCTGGCCGGCGATGGTGAAAAGGGAAAAAGGAAAGAGAAATCGAATGCGGAAAGGAAAAACCTGAAAAGGAAAAGAAGAAGTGGAACGGCGGTGCCGGCCAATCCGGGCACCGCCATCGACACCAACGCCATCGGTGAAGACCCACGAAGGAGAAGGAGGCCATGGTGGTGAAGGAAACCGATCGACCCAGATCTGACGCCGTCGCCGGTGATGGGGCGAAACGGAGGCCAGATCCGGCATCCTTGCAACGTCGGCCAACTGTGGGACGCGTGAACCGCCAGAATGGACTACTGCCGGTGACCGAACCGGCCAGCAGAAATTGAACCGGCTAAACCGGCCAACCCGACCCGACCCAGTTCAGAAAAGAAAAGAAAAAAAGAAAAGAAAAAGGAAGAAAGGAAAAAGAAGAAAAGAAAAGAAAAAGAGAAAGAAGGAGAAGGAAAGAGAAAAGAAAAAGAAGAAAAGAAAAGAAAAAGAGAAAGAAGGAGAAAGAAAGAGAAAAGAAAAAGAAGAAAAAAAAGAAAAGGAAAAGGAAGAAGAAGAAGAAAGAAAATGTAAGGAAAATTGAGGAAAAATAAATTATTGATGTTATTGAATAATTTTATTGTCACATATTCATGTAAGTGCATTGGTGTTGTGAAAATTGTAGCAGAATTGACAGGCGCGATTTGGTGTTCGACGATGCTAGGAGCTTGTCAAGGCGCTAAGCTTCAGCACCAAGTAAGATATTTTTATAAAGCATTAGTAGCATTATATTGTATGAGGGATTATGATTTTATATAATGCATTGATGGAACGATTTTTAACGGAATTGTGATTTTTTTTATATGATGCATTAATTGAATTGATGTTAAAAATGCTAAGAGGACCCACAACTGATGGTGGGGGTCTTAGTAGAGACATAGGAATTATGAGAATCAACGGCTGTGGTATAAATTGTGTTTTCCTTGCAGGAGGTTTAGTGAAAATTAAGCCGTTATGCTGCCAAAATTCCTAGGAAAATGTTGAGGAAAGAGATTTAAGTTTCTCAAGTAAATGGAATTTTGGAAATAATTATTGAAAAATAAACATTGAAAGAACTTTATGGTATTACCGAAAAAGTTTGATATTGAAATCGATGAGAAGATAGATCGTTGAACACGATAATGTGATGAATTATATGGTTTAAACCTTATAGAATCGATAAATCAAGTAAGTTTAATACCACAACTGGTATCAAGTTGAGATTGAGTTGAAATTATTTATTAGACGGATCACGGATAAAAGTGACGATGATTATATGATACAACTTAAAAGAGAAAAATCGAAGTTATGATTTAGATTGTCGAATGATAGAATTTGCGGAATTATCAATCGAGTGATGATTATAGAATTGATAGATTCAAATAAATAGACCGTCTTAGTGGTATGATTGTGATATCGATGTTAAATAGATGTGAACTGAGATTTTTGCAATAATATGGATAGTCGCAAGGCGACTTAAATGATTGAAACACTGTTGATAGTGGAAATTGACAAATTCTTTTAAGTGGTAAATTGCCAATCAAAAATTGAATTGATGACGTTTTATAGATAATTCTAGCATGATATTACATTCTACAGGCCATATGAAAAGTGAATTGAGGATTGTGATATGATTTTATGATAGTGAATGAAATTGAACTGCAAGTCGAAAATTATGAATATGTACCAATAGGTCAAACCATAAATGGATTTGATAAGCGATTATTGATCTTGTGGTTCTATGATCCTCGATGTCGACTCTGGAATAGATATCGAATGAGGATATTAGTATTTCATAATTTCAGTATCATGATGGCTATATGGAAACATGATATTTAAATGCTCATAGATACTAAGAGGATTCACACTGATGATGTGGTTCTAGTATCGATAATGAAATGTACAAATGATTATTATAGTCGATAATTATCAAAAAAGGATATTGAATACCGAATGGTTTGAATACCAAGTGATCTGATTATTGAACAATTAGAGTACTGAATAATTTGAATACTGAATGAAATAAATATTGAATGAATTGAAAATTGAATTACTGATTTTACAGAAAGAGAGTCTTGAAATCGAATAATTGATGGTGATAAAGTTAAATGAATCGCTTCATTGTATTTGATGAGAATATTAGTGAAGTTGCATACTGAAATGTTTTATAGCATCGCATTTAAGCATGCCTTCTTACAACTTGAAACATTATAATAATGTTTATATGAATACTGAAAAGTATTGATTTGTTTTGAAATGAAAGTATATGGTAGATATATATATTTTGATATATGAAGTCTCATACAGAATTTTACCATATGCTTTACATGATATTGAAAAGAAAGCTATAGATTTAAATGTTTTATGAGACTGTAGCACCCTAAAAGAATTAAATTCAATAAACCATAGTGGAAACCGCCTAATTGGAGCTTTGCTCATTAGGTAGAGATGCTTGTCCGACAATAGTCATGGACAGGTCTTAGTCACGCCTGATCAGTGGGGCTAAGAGAGATGAGGTCTATGGCCATAGATAGCGCCTTAGTTGGTTTCCAGGGGACAATGACATGATTTTCACTGCTAGCTACAATGATTTAAGTCTTTGTTGATAGAGATGATAGGGATCTAGCCTAGTCTCTAACTGATATGATATGAAGTCTAGAGTATGATTTTATTGATATGAACTCTAGACTTGACATGATTTATACTGTACATGAAACAAGTTTGAAATGAAATATGTTTTGAAACAGTACATGTTTTAAACATGTTTTAAAAGTCCATGAGATATGATTTCGACACTTATATGATTTATATGTGATTTTGTGTCGAATATGGCATGATATGCGGTCTAGAGTATAGTTTGATTTGATATGAACTCTAGACCTGATATGATTTACAGTATATGTTTTAAAAGTACATGATAAATGATTTCAACACTTATATGATTTATATATGATTTTGTGTCGAATTTAAAATGATATGCGGTCTAGAGTATAGTTTGATTTGATATGAACTCTAGACCTGATATGATTTATAGTATATGAAAAATGTTTTAAAACCGCACATGTTTTAGACACGCTCTGAAAACGAATACATGAATTGAAATTGAACATGTTTCTATCATGCTTTAAAGGCAAATTTGAAATGAATTGAAAATTCATATGTTGAGCATGTTCTAAAGTATATATGATATGATTTGAAATGATAGCGGTTTATACAGTAAAATTACATACATTGCATATTAAACCCTGACATGGTAATATGCTTAGTACATGAGAATTCCATGAGGAATGTCATGACTCGACGTTAATGATGTTTCATCTATACGATGACATGATATGATATGATATACGAACATAAGATTGATATGAAGAGAATTCTGATCTTATTCTATCGTGATCATAAATTCTCAGACGATAAGTGATATGAATTGATGTAATACGGGAATATGATTGTTAAATGTAAAGTGAATTCGATAGGATGTCTTAATTAAACATGAAGAATATATGAGGAGTGTCATGACTCGGTGGTAGCGATATTTCATCTATATGATGTCATGATATGATATGAAACATGAATATAGAAATACACGAAGAGAATTATAACTTCGTACCACCGTGATCATGATCCACAATATGAGAATTGATAAGAGATGATAGAATACAGAAGTATGATTATGAAATGAAAAGTAAATATGAGAATTGATATGAGATGATAGAATACAAAAGTATGATTATGAAATGAAAAGTGAATATGAGAAGTGATAATGAGATGTTATTGATGAGAAATGACTAACTGTAATTGCAAACTTGCAAGTTTTAAGCATTGCAGTTTAAGACAATATAATCCTACTCTTGTATTTATATTAGTATCTTACTGAGCCGTGGTTTTGCTCACCCCACTAAATTTCATCTCTTTCAGACTATTAAAGTTAAAATCTGCCGTGTGAGCTGTTAAGTGGGCATCGGAGACGGTGTATGGACTTGGTACTAGTCTTCTGAGGTATATGTTTCTTATAAAATACTTGTTTACATGTAAGACTTAAATTGATGCACAGTACATATTCTGTTTAACAAGTCGGGATGTAACTAAGAACCGTTTCCTTGTTAGTTTAATATTTAAATGAAATGACTATAGGTCACCTAGATAGTATAGTAACTACACTGACACCGAATACAAACCTTAAAATGGAAAAGAAAAATTTAGTCCATAAATTTGTAGACTAAGGAAAGTATAAGAATCAATTGAAAGTCGCGGTCTTCAAGTCGTGACAGTTATTACCTCTGTTAAACCGAGAAACACCCATAGTCATGCCACTTTTGCTGTTTTGAACTCATCACTGCAGCCATGATTTAAGCAGGTCTCCCTTCATCCTATACTACTAATCTCTACCCAACAACCATTAAAATTACAATAATTTCTCTATTTTTTTCTGCCATAACTGAATCTGTAGAAAAAAACCCATATCTATTTTTGTTTCATTTTAAAGCCATAAACATTTAAACATATTATTCATACATTAAACATTACAAAAACCATGGTTGAACTTAAAGGAAACATTGTTGCTCCATACCTTACTCCCATAACTGAACGATTCAGCCACCAAACCAGTCCTGCTGCATTAGTTTTTATTCTCAAAACTTCAACCATAAGCAGCTCTTAAGGTGAGGGACACGGCTTGTTGAGGATAATTGAAGTCTTGGAGATTGAACATGAGAAAATTGTGGACAAATCAAAAGAACGTGAGGAAACCTTGAGAATTTGTGGCTGAAACGAGGTAGCAGTAAAACAGGGGAGTATGTCGGTTTTTGGAGATGAATTTAGTTGAGAATTTTAGTTTTAGTTGTCTTGTTTTATTTATATTTAGTCTAATAAGCAGTTGCCAAGTGGTTCAATAATAAAATTTCCCTTTTTTATTTTTTAAAATTTGCTCTTTTATCATACTATTAATTTTTATTAATTTCATTTTCAGATTATAAATTTTTTTTAATTCAATTCAATTTATTTAAGTTAATTTCTGGTTATTACTGACTAATTTGACCAGCCTCCCATATTAAATGACCATTTTGCTCTAGGTTATAAACATTTTGGACAAAATGCCCTTAAGCTTCCGTAATCGTAAAAACTATGTAGTTGTACTCCAAAATTTTGGATTCTATCACCAAATAATCATATTTAATGTATCTTGATGATTGGAAGTGGTTTCGTCGACGCGCATTGCACGGATAGTAAGAAATTATAGTTTTACCCCTTTGACCCGTCGGCAAATTTCTCCCATTTCAACACTATTTCAATCAATCTCTTGACTCTATATTATTCGCTTTTTCATGTGAAATATCATGGTATTTTTACTTCATCCAAACTCATTTTAGTTTGGGCGTAATTTACGAAAATGCCTTCGAAACATATCCGGCATTTTTCAATTTGTTTCCAAAATTCACAAAATAATACCAACAAGGTATTTTGGCCTCTAAATTTTCTTAATATCATTATTACACCTTCCATACACTATTTTATCAGCTATTTCCATATCTAAGCATTAAATCCAAGTGGAGCCCACATCACACTTTCACTTATAATCACTTAACACAAATTTTCACTCAATAATTAATTACATATCACATGTATAGTACAGTAGAATCAGGTCTCATATTTTCTCCCCACCTTTAAGAAATTCAGTCCTTCGAATTTCGCTTAAATTAAAAAGTGCAGTCATTGTAGGTATTATTCTTCCTTATATAGTTTCTAACTTTTAGTTAATCTTCTCTTTAAGATGATACTGCCAGTATGCTTTCACAATCTGAATTTCTTTAATTCACCACATTTTCTCTTTCACAATTAATTTGTACTCCCTGAAATTACTTATCATCATTTTTTTCATTTTTTTTGGGAGTTAAAAATTTTTGTTTCCTTTCATACAGTAGATATTTCACATTATTTATTACATATTATCTCATTTGGTGCCAAGCCGATATTGGTCTGGTGACTATCATTTAAACAATTTTAATTAATAGTAAGTAGCCTTTTAAATCCAATGCATTCGCTCTCAATATATCATTGCTCTTCTGAATGATGTGCTCAGATATTTTATATCAGTAGAAAGCGGTGTTGACAGTAAATTTAGAATTCCAAAGCCTTTTGCTATTCTTTTAAAAGCGTGTATCGAATCAGAGATCCCTATCACATGTAACGCTCACTGGAACTTCACATACATTCTCATCATTTCATATATATATATATATATATATATATATATATCAACTATGGCACTCAAGAGATCAAGAAACTTGATGATGAAGAAGTGAATTAATTTTGTCAATCAGTCTATAATGACTTCTATAACGTTATGGTTCTTTCGAATTTTTTACTATCCCACAATAATCATTTTCACATTGGTTTAGCTAAGGCTACACTTCACTTGCACACTTTAATATTAATCATCACTTACAGTGAATGAGACATTAGATAATAATTTTTCCCGATATCTCTTTTCATATAGTATTACCATTACATCCTTTATTCTTATGGTATATGTAAGTATCACTTAATTGTAAGATGTACATGAGGATATAATCTTTCCACAATCAAATTTTGTAATTGAAATTATCAAAACACCAATTCCGTCTCCACATTACTTATAAAATTTCACAATTCCAATATATATATATATATATATCCATTTACATGACTCGCAGTAATTCATTTATTTACTCCTATGAGTATAACTAATTTTATCTGTTAAGTCTGGCTCGATTCTTAAATCTACCCATAACCACATGGTAGTCAGAGAAAATCACATTCAATCTTAAATTTGGGCATTACCTCATAATTCGCGTTCCCTAATCATCATATGACTTATCTTCTTAATACATTTTCATCTTTTCACACTTATTACTTTAGTTACTTTTCCAAATGGTGTAGTACTCTACCATTAAAATCTTTTAACAATTTTGAATACTATACTCACACATATTAACTTGCTCACATATATGTATCATATCAATGAAGCAGCTATTTCCATAACTCCTCAACAAATCATTTATATTATTAGGGAAAACCTCGTAAATTTTGTACCTTTGTCACTACATTTTAACCTCACTTACTTAGCAATAACCTCTATTTAGACAAAACAATGTTCACTTTATCATTCGAGACCACACATCCTTAATAGCGTGATGATTTAGTTAGAACTCATATTTACCGAGCTTAACAATAAAATTTTTAGTTTTCAGAAGTTTGTGGAATTATTCAAGGATGCTACTTATAGTTTTCAAATGAGTTGCAATATATTCACACCTTATGATTACATGCCATTATAATTTATCTATATGTGATTGAAATATCTCATCCATTAAACTCACATACGTCATAGGATATTTCATTAATCTCTTAAGTACCACAAAGAACTCATACGAATTATATCGAGTTCTGAATGCTACCTTATGAACATCAATCTCCCAACTTTTATCGGACGACACTTTGTTCAAAGATTGATCTTAGAAACTCCGTATGCCTCACTGAATAGATCCAGTAAAGTATCCATTCTGAATAGGTAAATATTTAATTTTTTTTAATAACTCTATTGAGTGTTTGAAATTTAATACCACAATCATAAACTATTCTTATCCTCTTGAACCATATCATCTATGTTTCCACCAGTTACACTAATACAGATAGGTTCTTTATTCATTAATCTCTAGAGTGATTTCTTAAGCTCTCCGAACTCCTTTATATTCTTTGATAAGAGCTTAGAAATGGATTCCATATTGTGAATCGAGTCAATGATCTCTCGAATCTATGTTACTCCAGAAATTTATTTGGAAATTCATCCAGTAAACTTTAAATCATAAGTCTCATACCACCTTGGATGTTTAGTCTCTATGTCCAGCAAATCCACTATGTATCCTTAAAACACTTGCACATAACATTCAAATCATATCAACAAATATTTCATATTGATTCATTTATTTACTTTCATTTCATAGTATACCATTTAATGCGGTAAGAATTAACGCACTAAGCATAAGAATTTAAGCTAATCCACTTCACAGCTAACCTATTCATTTCTGTAATTTACTTTGAAATCATATTCATTTAATAAGCTTAGGTTAGTTGTTATCCTCTTTTTTCTCTTACAATCACTTTTCAATTCTTATACACACATTTTCAAATTCTTATTATACTTTAATTAGTATAGCATTTCTTCAAGTAGTCCAGTTCTATAATTATCTGATTTATTTCCATAGGAAACAGAAGGAATATATAGAACCAGAATTAATAGTACTAATATTAAATCATCAATTACATAAATCACCTTCTCAATAGGTGTATCACTTTTCATAATATCAAATAATCCCCAATCCAAATACCCCGTTTGTTCACATTTACTTCAGGCCCAAAAGAATCAGTAACAAGGCCAATCATCATGTGACCTCCCACAATATACACTTCGAGTCACATCACTCATCTGAGTAAAAGTGGGGTTAATAGTAGGGACCGTTACATATGTATTAAATTCTTTACACCATCAGTTACTCTGTCATGATCAATCAATTCCAGATCAATTTAGTCTACTATGATTCAGAAAAATTGTTTCAATATAGGTGCATGTTCGTCATTTCCCTGTTTATTTCTCTCTTCAAGATACCTTCAAACAGGTGATCTTAAGATCTATACATTGATGATATCCCATTTCACTCCAATATCATCGTTTCAGGATCTTGGTTCGATCCGAATAGAAAAGTTCGAGTGGGACTCTCACTGAGTTTCTCTCTGTACCTTATCGAACAGACCTTCATTAAGATTATAAGATCACCTATTTCATGCAAAATTCTCGGGTTACAATCCCTTTTAATAACCTTTGATTCGTAAACTTCCACACTATTTTAAATACTCAACCCAATTTATAGTCAATTGGTTCTTTTATACGTTCAGACTATATAATACTATAGGAGATATTAACCTTTTTCAACACTTTTTGTTCTAAAGGCATCGATAGACATCATGCCAACCATGCTCTGATACCAATTAAACTGTAACAGTCTAAATATACAATAAATAACATATTTTTACACATATTTGACCGTTAAGCTATCTGCGATGCCTTTACACTTGTACAGTAACATTAATAAATAGTAACTCTAAATAATTTTATAACTTTGGAATATGAAATTAACATCATTTTCTTACAATTTACATCCCCCACTCCTATATTACAAATTAAGTAGTATTATATAATTCATTCAAATGTATAAAAGAAAGTACAAATACCTCTCGTCCGACACAAGCAGTCTGGCGTAACCCATATTTCAGCCGTTATCCTCTAATGTATACCCCTTTTTAATCTCTTTTAATATCTTATGGAGTTGGAGAATAAATGGGTGAGCGAAATGTGCTCAGTAAAGGAGTCTTATGCAAGACTGATATAATGAAACCTATATGCTGGAAAATATTTATTTTCCTAATGGTTCACTAAGCACAGTAATCAAGGGAAGGATACTACAGTCGGCCGAGAAATCCAGATGGAGCATGGAAGGTATTTTGAAACACCTGTTTTGTCCCGAAAACCCAGAGTGACTATAAGGAATATAATTCTATAAATTGTTATATTAAGCAATTTAATGACATTTTCGATAAATATAAATGGTAATAAAACCACTTAATTTCATCACTTCAGTAGTACTTTAAAACACATGAAATTATGGTAATGAAAAGGACGATAAAACAGTAAAGTTTAAACAGTAGAAACAGTATACAGTCATTTCAGTACAGTGCGATGAAACTCTTCAGTAATCAATAGTTAAACAGTTTCGGTAATTATTTCAAATTTAGAAATAATAAAAAATATTTTCTTTTCAATAGATAGTGTATTTTCGTGCAGTTCAATAAACAGTAATCAGTAATTTACAGTTCAATAAACAATAATTTTAGTGTAATACAGTAAACAGTATTAATAAAACACAGTTTAGTAATCACTTAATAGTAGATTGAGACTAGGCAACACCCTGAAGTAAATCATGCTATAATTATCCCTGAAGGGAAACAATAATAGTATACAGTTAGATCTATGACAATAGTCTATAGGGTATCCACAGAGTACATTTACCAGGTGACCTTGAGATTGCTGATTACCTGGTGAATCAATCAGCCACGTGACAGTACAGTAACAATGAGCATGAAGTTAGGGCCTAAAGTCTCAAAATCATTTAAATTTCCATATGAAATACCTTTAAGGAATTTAAATAAAATTTATCAATTAATTAAATAAGGCTTAATAGCCAAATATATCCTCAACCTTTAGCATAAAATGGAATTAAGCTCTCAACGTTTTATCACTTGAAAACTAGTCCATAAACTTTTATTTCATTGTAAATAAACCCTCAACCTTTTAAAATTATGCAATTAAGTCTAGATCTGTTAAATGATATTAATTGCCGTTTGGACATCTAACGTGAAAGCTGACGCGGATAGCTTAGTTGGCTGTCATGTGGCATGCCACGTGTGCAATACTAACGAAAGTTAGTGTCATTTAACAGATTTAGACTTAATTGCATAATTTTGAAAGGTTGAGGGTTTATTTATAATAGAATAAAATTTTATGGATTGATTTCCACGCAATAAAACATTGAGGGCTTATATCCATTTTGTGTAAAAGGTTAAGGGTACATTTGGCTATTGAGCCATCAAATAATTATTCCCAAAAGGTAATAAATTCATTTATAATAATACAATGTAAACAGTCGATAAATATTTATGTTTTGAGTGAGAAATCTCATAAAATATTCTTTTTAAATCTAAAAAATTTTAAAGAATATATTTTTATTCTTACTTTAATAAATATTCATAACATGAATATTTAATTTGACATTTTTCAATAAAATTCCAAATTATGAAAAATTTATGGAAATAAATTCTAAAATTCATAATTCACTTAAATTATGTATCTAAAATATTTCATGCTATTTTAAAATAATTTCGATAATTTTCTAGCAACGTAACAACTGTGAATTCTTAACCCCCTGCACTTAAAATACAATATATAAAAACTAGCCTTAAACCACAATTTGCATGATTTTCAAGGCATTTCATCATTCCAATAATTTCATAAAATCATACTTAACAAATCATGCAATTCACTATATTCCTACAACTCACACACTTCTCCCTTACCTGTCAAGCGATACCGACTCGTTCAGTAGCACCAATCGTAATCTGTCAATCCCAACTACAAAACAATTTTACCAAAAATTTTCATTAATTTTTCTTTTATTTTAAACTATTGACTTTCACAAAATGTAGCCATTTATCATACTGCCTATGACTAACCAGTGTAAATTACGTCAGTAGTAAACCTTAACTTTCTCATTTTAACTCTAGTTTTGAATCTGACTTTACCATTCTTCTTCTCTTAATTTCTACAGTCATTTTACATATTCAAATCATAAAATGTAGCACCTTGGGCTTCACAAAACCCCATGGCTGAATGGTACCTATAGCTAGTCTTATTGATTTTCTAAATTCTAATGCTACCATGTTGTTTATCTTTGTTTCTTATGCAATTTGGCACCAATTCCATGCAAGGTTCAACATGATTTCCTCTTAACCTTATCCTAGTGAACCCAAAGGTGACCTTTTTTTCTTGATTTTCCTTCTTAAATCAATTTTAGATTTTTATGAATCCCTTTCTACTCATTTAGGACTTTTAGCAAACACCTTTAATCTATCAATTTTGATT
This sequence comes from Heritiera fomes, assembly GCA_032173925.1. NCBI lineage: Eukaryota > Viridiplantae > Streptophyta > Magnoliopsida > Malvales > Malvaceae > Heritiera > Heritiera fomes. Next base: position 8,356,135 of record JAPDPM010000002.1, on the reverse strand, counting down.
ACCAAAATTTCAGCTTACAACTTGGTCGACTGGCACCATTCTTCACGCCACATTCTCAGTTTCACATTCATTTTCTGTTTGCACATCAGCCCCATTATTCAGCCATACCCGTAGCTCTCTTATAAAATTTTCCTCAAAGTTATTCATTCTTTCCTTAATCTAATCTATACATGTCTTTTTGTTTCATTTAAGGTTTACATCATACATGTTCCACTCATTAAAAGATCATCACCATCGTTACTGCCTTTGTTAAATCGAGAAACACCTATAGTCACGCCACTTTTGCTATTTTGAACTCGTCACTGCAGCCATGATTTAAGCAAGTCTTCCTTCATCCTATACTACTAATCTCTACCCAACAACCATTAAAATTACAATAATTTCTCTATTTTTTCTTCCATAACTGAATTTGCAGAAAAAAACCCATATCTGTTTTTGTTTCATTTTTAAAGCAATAAACATATTAAACATATTATTCATACATTAAACATTACAAAAAGGATGGCTAAACTTAAAGGAAACATTGTTGCTCCATACCTTACTCCCATGACCAAACGATTCAGCCACCAAACCAATCCTGCCGCATTAGTTTTTATTCTCAAAACTTCAACCATAAGTAGCTCTTAATGTAAAACCTGATTCTACTACACTGTACAATATATTTGTAATTATTTTATTATTAAAATAAAGTTTATTTGGTGAAACTAAGTGAATTGGGTATGTGGGCTCCATCTTGAATTTTACTGTTTTATTGAGGATATAAATGAAATACAGTGTTCAAAAGGTGAAATAAATATTAAATAAATATTTGGAGGCATAAAAATAATTTTTGGATTAATTGAGATTATTTTAAGAATTTTGGAAAACAAATTGAAAAACGACGGTTATGTCCTAAGGGCATTTTCTTAAATTTTGCCCATAATAAAATGAGTTAGGACAAGGAAAAAATATCATGATAAACTATATAAAAAGGGGAATATCATGGTGTCAAAAGATTTGATGAAAAAGTTGGTTTGGTCAAAAAATTTCGCTGGCGGTTAAAAAGTGGTAAAACCGTAATTTCACATTATCAGTGCACCGCGCGGCAACGAAACCACCTCCATTCATTAAGTTATATTAAATGTGATTTATTGGTGCTAGAATCATAATTGATGGAGTTCATTTGCATGGCTTTGACGAAATTGGAAGCTTAATGGCAAAACCGTTCATATTTTAAGTAACCAAGGGTAAAATGATCATTTAACATGAAGGAAGACTGGTCAAATTAGTTAATAATGACAAAAAATTAATTTAAATGAATTAAATTTAATTTAAATAAAATTTATAAGCCGGAAAAATATTAATAATAATAGTAATAGTGTGATAAATAAATAAATGGTGAAAAAGGAGGTGGAATTTTGTTGTAATGCCACGTGGCAGCTCCTCATTGGTTGAAGAAGACCAAATTTCCAGCAGAAATTTTAAAGTTACTGGCACTATTCATTCATCCCTATCAACCACTCCACGACACCTCCATAGCTAAAGAAGAGTAGAAACTTTTAAGCACTTTTAACACCTAAAACAGTTAGAAATTTTACTAAGCTATTTCTAGCAAAAATAATCCCCATCATCTCCTCTATCCATAGCCACCAATAGACCATCAAAACAGGAAGAAAACAAGGACATAGCAGCCCAAAGAAGTTTCGCCAAGGTGATTTTTCTTCCAATTTTTGTGGTTTTAATTTAATTCAAAGGTGGATTCTAGTTAATCCTAAAGTGTAGTTTTCATATATACCATTAGATTTAAGTTTTATTTGCTAAATAAAAATGTGCCATTTTTCATGGGTTTCGGTCACTAGGAGAACATGAGGAAACCATGTGTTTTCTTGCATGAAAATGGAGAGATATGAATGAATGAAACTAGATAAACAACATTGTACGCTTAGATTTCAAGAATGGAAGAAAAATTAAAAGTTACCATTAAAGGGGGCATTCGGCCATGGTGTTTTGGACAGCCTAGAATAGTGCATTTTATGATTTGTTGGTAGAAAATTGATGTGGAAATCAAAAGAAGAAAACCAGTGAAATTGGAATCGAAAACGGAATTAAAACGAGGAAGTTTAGTTTTAGCTCCAATCTAAATAATACTGGTTGTACATGTACAGTGTCATTTATGGCTACATTTTATTGAAGTTAAATCTTAAAATTAAGAGGAAAAATATTGATAATTTTTAATAAAATTATTTTGCAGTCAAGGATTAAAGATTACGGTAGGTGCAACCAGAAAGTTTAGTTTTGCGAGATAGGTAAGGGATGCATGTGCAGCACTGTAAGGATATTTAGTCTGCATATTTTTAATTATGAAATATTTTATGAAAATATTGTGATGATTCTTTGGTTGGAAATTTGTGATGATGTACTAGCTAGAATCATAAACTGTATTTTCCGTGTAGGAGGCTAGTCAATTAGCAGCCGTTATGTTGTCGAAAAATTTTAGAAAATTACGTAAAATCATATTAAATGATTTTATTTCCAAAAATCGATATTCAACCACGAAAAATGAGAAAATTATTATTTTTCATAAAACATTAATATAATGAGATTGAATTTTAAAATATTCATGTTTTCGAGAATGGTGATAATGAAATCACCGAAAATTCTCTTGATAGGTAAATTACATGTAATACGAGACCAAAAATGAAAAGAAATACAGTGAATATTTTTATGAATATTTTATAAATATTTCTTAAATATTCATTAAATGATTTTATAACCTTTGTGGTTTTAAATTATAAAATTATATATTTTTATAAATTCCATAAAGGTTATTTTATGATGAAAAATACAGTTTAGAGACTAATTGGCATCCTATCATGCTGATATGTGATATGTGACATGTAATATGTGATATGCGATATGTAGTCCCGGTCGACACCTGATCAGTGATTTGCCGAGGACAATTATAGACTATGGCTATAGATCTGACATGATTATTTTATACCCTTCGGGGTCTATAGCATGATATGAGTAACGACCCAGTGGATGGGCTGGGCGTGCCTCAGTCTCCATATATGAAAATATTTTATATGATATGTGATACGTGAAATGAAAATGTTTTACATGATATGTGATAAATCAAATGAAAGTGATTTACAACATTTTACAAAATGCTTATTTCAGTATTGATTGTAGTACTACGAGATGATTTTCATATGATATGTGATATGAACATGTAATATGTTTTCAAAAGAAAAAAGAGTTTATAAGTCTAATATTCTTACTATGATTTTAAATTGAATATTACACTATATGTGACATGAATATGTGATATGTTTTTCAAAAAGGGAAAAAGGAGGAAAATAAATATAATATTTTTATTTTAAATTTTTAAATTGAATATCAGATTTAAATGATTTATATGTTATACGAAAAGGAATTAATAGCTTATTTTGCTATTTAAAGTACTGTACTAATTATGATTGTACAGTAAAATATGAAATGAGTTTAAATGAGAATGATGATGATTTAACTAATATTCTTTTCAAAGAATATACGAATATTAGTTATTTTATTTAAATGGTTTATTTTATAAAAGCATTGTTTTGAAAGAATATGAAAATGATATGGAATAAAAAGGAAAAAGGATTTAAATTTCAAACGAAAAGAAATTTATTACTCTCTATAGTTGCTTCTAGGTTCCGGGACAAGACAGATATTTCAAAATACCTGCCTTACTCCATCTGGATCCCTAGCCGGTTGTAGTATCCTTCCTACATGCGAGCCTAGAGCCTATATAGGAAAACGAAAAAGTTTTTCAACATATAGATAGCTGAGTATTAAGTGATGCATATAATTCTCTTACTGAGCTGTGGTTTGCTTACCCCTTAATTTTAACATTTCAGGTTTTCGAGGGCGGAGAGTCTGACCATCTAAAGGATTTTGGCTGTGCATTTAAGGACGATGCGACAGCTTGAATTATTACAAAAGGTACGATCATTTATTTTTTGTATTTAGACATATTCACAGTACTACTTTCTTATGAAGTAAGATAGGGGATGTAATTCATATTATAATTATATATGAAATTGTTTATATGTAAAAGAAAAGTAAAGTATCACAGACAGTCCAACCAAATAAGATATATAAAATAAGATGAAAAATAGGGTCACGGGATGTGACACTTAAGGTGAGGGACATGGCTTGTTGAGGATAATTGAAGTCTTGGAGATGAAACATGAGAAAGTTGTGTACAAATCGAAAGAAAAACGTGAGGAAACCTTAAGAATTTATGGTTGAAACGAGGTAGCAGTAAAACAAGGGAGTATGTCGATTTTTGGAGATGAATATAGTTGAGCAATTTAGTTTTAGTTGTCTTATTTTATTTATATTTAGTCCAATAAGCAGTTGCCAAGTGGTTCAATAGTAAAATTTCCCTTTTTTATTTTCTAAAATTTGCTCTTTTATCATACTATTAATTTTTATTAATTTCATTTTCAGATTATAAATTTTATTTTAATTCAATTCAATTTATTTAAGTCAATTTCTGGTCATTATTGACTAATTTGACTACCCCTCAATATTAAATGACCATTTTATTTTAGGTTATAAAGATTTTAGACAAAATGCCCTTAAGCTTCCGTAATCGTAAAAACTATGTAGTTATACTCCAAAATTTTGGATTCCATCACCAAATAATCATATTTAATGTATCTTGATAATTGGAAGTGGTTTTGTTGACGCGTAGTGCACGGATAGTAAGAAATTTCGGTTTTACCCCTTTGACCCGCCGGCGAATTTCGCCCATTTTAACACTATTTCAATCAATCTCTTGACTCTCTATTGTTCGCTTTTTCATGTGAAATATCATGGTATTTTTACTTAATCCTAACTCATTTTAGTTTGGGCGTAATTTACGAAAATGCTTTCGAAACGTATTCGTCATTTTTCAATTTATTTTCCACAATTCACAAAATAATGCCAACAAGGTATTCTGGCCTCCAAATTTCCATAATATCATTATGTAACGGTCTGAGTATACATTTTTACACAATATTTACTAGTATTTTACACATTTTTACCGGTTGGGCTGTCAGTGATGCCTTTACACTTCAACAGTAACAATAATAAATAATGGACATTTATTTATTGATAAAATTCGGAATATGTAATTTCACAATATTCCTTATACTTTACATCTCTTGTTTCTATTTTACAATGGTATAGTATTGTATACAAGTGTTTGAATACATAAGAGAAGTGATTGTACCTTTAAATTTCCATGCTCTTCATCCTAGTAGGCTACTCGTAGCTATATTTAATAGAGGAAGCCATCAAATAATCCTTGTAATTAATCTGGAAAGTTTGAAAGTAAGGGGTGAGCGAACCACATACTCAGTAAAGGAGTCATATGTTGCTTGATATAATGAAATCTATATGCTGAAAAATATTTATTTTTCCATAAATTTAAATGGAATAAATCCTTTAATTTCCACCACTTCAATAACAGTTCAAAACATGTGATAGTACAGTGGTAAAACAGTAGTTACGATAAACAGTCTTTTCAGTACAGTAGTTTATAAATATCCAAATCACTAGATAACAGTTCAGTAATGATTTCTATTTTAGAAATAATTTTCAAATTATTCTTTCTCGATAATAGTAAATTTCCTTTTAGTTCAATAAACAGTATTTCGTATAATTCAGTTCAGTAAACAGTAATCAATAGATTTCAGTTCAGTAAACCAAAATCAGTAGCTACTAGTTCAGTAAACAGTAATTAGTAGTTACTAGTTCAGTAAACAGTAATCAGTAGCTTTCAGTTAAGTAAATAGAAATCAATAGCTACCATTTCAGTACAGTTCAGTAAAACAATAGTTCAATACGGTTAAGTTCAATAAACAGTAATTCACAGTGCAGTACAGTAAAGCAGGATTCAATAAATCCCTTCAGTAAACAATAATTAGTAAGTTGAGACTAGGCATCACCCTACAATTAAATCCTACTATCATCGTCCACTAAGGGACACAGTAATCATCCCTGAAGGGACACAATAACAGTATACAGTGAGATCTATGACCATGATCTATAAGGTGTCCTCGGTGTACACTTGCCAGGTGACATCTGGGACGCTGATGACTGGTAGGTCAATCAGCCACGTGACAGTAACAGTAATAGTATGATGCATGAAACTCGAGGCCTAAGTCTCAAAATAGTATAAAAACCGTATCACAGTCTTTATGGATCTTATTCAAAATAATTTGAAAATTTTCATATTTATCCATAAAGCTCTCACATTTTCATATATCACCACCTTTATGGAATTTATAAAATAAATAAAATCAGTATTTGGTTCCATAAAGGTATAAAATCATTTTTTTCCCATAAAAATACCTTTAAGGAAATCCCATGAATCAAATCATTTATTTCAAGAATTATTTTCCAAAAAAGGTATTTTATTCCCCATTTTCACATACAGTAAATCTATCAGTAAATATTCATGTATCAAATGAGAAAGTAAATAAATATTCAATTTGAATATTTAATATCATATAAAATAAATCAATTTCTCACTTTAATAAAAAAATAAAACATGAATATTTAATTTCTCATAACTTCCTCAAAATTTTCAATTTATGGAAAATTGGTGGAAATTATAGTCAAAATTTTCCATTTAAATCATTTCATGCTTCTAAAATATTTTATAATATTTTAGAGTATTTTTGGAGATTTTTTCGACAGCATAACAACTACGGATTCTTAACCTCCTGCATACAAACACAGTATATAAACCAACTTTTCAACCACAGATTTTGCATGTTTTAAACCAATTCATGCTTCCAATATTTCTATAAAATTTGGCTTAATAAAACATGCATTTCATTATATCACTACAACTCACACACTCCCCCCTTACCTGTCTTACGATGCCGAGCTTCCCGATTACTTTTACCGAATTCCGTTGACTCGGCTGCAAAATAATTTTACCAAAAATCATTAATATTCTTCTTCTTATTTTTAAGTCACTAATATTTGTAAAATGCATCCACTAACTTCATGTTATGAGCACAACTAGTATGAATTATACTGGTGTTAAGACTCAATTTGTTCATTCTAGCTTTTTTCTCGGTTTCAACTTCACCAACCGATCTCTTTTAATTTCTAGAATTATTCTCTACCAAAGTTCTAAATTTTTCAGCACATTTACCTTAATTTTCAAGTCATGGCCGAAACCTCTCAAGGCCATTTTTATTGATTTTTCAACATTTGCTTCTATTTTCTTGTTTTCCATTTGATTCTTGTCTACATGAACCCCTGTTTGTCATTTTTCTTACAATGAAGCCTTAAATGCTTCCATACTTCCATGCTAACCGTAACCTCTTTTTCTAGTCCAATTCTATTTTTCAACTCTTCCAAGCTTCTTCTTCCATTAGTGATATTCTATGATTTCCTTTCTCATCACCATCATCTAACTTCTAGTTTAATTCTTAACTTGTTCTCAATCCATACCAAAATTACAACTTATACTAATTCCATAAGTTAATTTGATTTAACTAAAATCAATATTGTAATCATACTTCTCATGCTTAGAAACATGTAAATATGTCTTTGAATATCATCAAAACCATGGAATTAATCACACTTACTTTGACCGATTTAGTTCTCCAAAACAGAATTTTATTTTCTGTTTTGTTTCTTCTTCTTATCAGTCCTTTAGCTTGACTCTTAATTGGTTTTAAGGTATATATAAGGTTTACAGAGAAGATTTGGTAATTAACTAGCAAAGAAAGAGCATTTTGCTAAGATATTTCATGGAGGAATTGAGTGGAAACCGAACCTAGCATGGCCAAACAGAATGCTAGTGGAAGCAGGGGAATTCGGTGAAGATGATTGAGTTTTGCTAAAGTTTTCTTGCTTCTTTATTCTTCTCTTTATCTATATTAACCAATAGCCTTCTGTCACCTTGCTTCTTATCATCTTCTTTCATCATTTCTTACATTAAAGCTCATTAAATTGCTGAATAAAAACTACAACAAAAGTGGCGTGTAAGCCTTTCTTTCTACACGTCCTTGCCTCTCTTTTATTGCCTTTGTTTTATACTTCAACAAATAAAATTCTACCCATGTCAACCTCTAATTAATTTCATATTCTTTTATAATATATTTTCTTAATATTTTCTACTCTTAAAATCATGTTTCATCAGCCCTTTTATGGCTGGACAGAAGATGGTACGAGAGCAGCCACAAGTGGCATTAAAGTCCTCTTTGCTGCATGATTTTGTTTTCTTTAGTTGCTTACTTTAGCCAATCATATTGGCTCACATGTTAACATTAATTACCTCTTCCTTTTATTATCAATTTAACATTTTATTTTATAAACATGTGGTTACAATTTCAACCAAGTTTTTCCAGTTGAATACGCACATGGTAGAGAGGAAGTCCTCAATTTCGGCTGCATCTTAACTTTCTTCACACTTCTCTTTTCAAAGCTTCATCCAATGATTTCTTAGTCTTTATTTTATGTGTTAACTTGGATTTATTGTATATTATTTTATCCATGAGATTTGCATTTTTCTTCAAAGCTTTCCAGCCGTTCATACTAAGGCAGCAAAAGAATTTTCTTTTGCATGTTGCCCATGTATCTTAACTTCTCTTGGTCTTATTTTTGCTAGCTATTTATCCAATAAAATTTTACTTTATGCTTGATTGTTAACTCCCTTCCTTCTATAATATTCTTATTGACTTTTTATCATACTTAATCAATTTTTCAGCCATGAAATTCAGGTCAGAAAAAGGAGGGACGTGTAGCACAATTTTTGCACACTTTGTTGACCCCTCTTGTTTGCTTTCAATACCTATTTCAACCAATCGTTCAACAATAAACTTTCCACCATATGTCTACTTCATAAAATATAATTCTATTCTTTTAATTCATGCTTTCTATTCATCTCATAAATTTTCGTTCTAATTCACATACATTATATTGAACTTTAAATTCTGAAACTTCATAATGTAAAGTGGAATCTCTTCTTCAATATTTATTTAGTTTCCACTCAATAATCTCGTTCAATTATCAATCGTCTACAATATGATGTATAATATATATATATATATATAAATACCGGGTCTCACACATTATTACACCTTCCATACACTATTTTATCAGTCATTTCCATATCTAAGCATTAAATCCAAGTGGGGCTCACATCAGACTTTCACTTATAATCACTTAACACATAAATTTTCACTCAATAATTGATTACATATCACATGTACAGTATAGTAGAATCAGGACTCACACTAGACCTTTTTAATGAAGTTTGTCTGAAGTTTGTAACATTGTACAAAGCTTTTATGCATTTGTTGAAACCAAATTTCAGACAAAAATCAAGTGCATTCATAGTAATTAAGGTCAGGAATTCAAAATGCTTGATTTCTTTGCTAGCAAAGGCATAATGCATCAAACCTCCTGCATTTCCTCCCCACAGCAGAATAGTAAAGTTAAGAGGAAGCACCAAGACATTTTAAATGTGGCTAAAGCCCTTCGATTTCAAGCTAAACTTCCTATAGGTTTTTGGGCTGACTGTGTGTCTCATGCTACTTACCTTATTAATAGAGTTCCTACACCTCTCATACTTAACAAAATGCCTTATGAAATGTTGTTTCATAAACCTCCTCAATACAATTTTCTAAGAGTGTATGGCTGTTTATGCTTTGCCTCTACAATTCCAGTTCATAGGAACAAGTTTGATTCAAGAGCTCGGAAGTGTCTGATCTTTACACTCATGAAGTCTTTTGTTCTAGAAATGTCATATTCTATAAACATGAATTTTCCTTCGCATCTATACATTCATTTTCACCAACTAAGTCTGTTCCACATTCTGATTCTACTCTTCCTATCATTCCTTTTAATTCTTCCATGCCTTATACTTTCACTTCTGCTACACAACCAAATTCTGTCTTGTCTTCCACTCCAAATATTGAGATTCCCAATGTTCTTAGAAGATCCAATAGGCATAGACAAATTCCTCCTTATTTGCATGAATATAGTTATGAACTTCCTAGCAGCAGTTCTTCATCTCTTGTAAGCAGGTCTTCACCTCACACTATCACTCAGGTTCTTTCCTATTCCCATCTTTCACTAAAACATAGAACTTATTCTACTACTCTTGATTCCTTCAATGAACCATAAACATACCAACAAGCTGTCAAACATGCCTGTTGGAGCAGGTGGAACTACAAGCTTTATAGGATAATTTGACTTGGGAACTCACTGACCTTCCCTATGGGAAACATGCCATAGGCTACAAATAGGTGTACAAGGTCAAGCTTAAAGCAAATGGTACACTTGACAGATACAAAGCAAGATTAGTGGCTAAGGGCTATACCCAACAAGAGGGTATAGATTATTTGGATACTTTCTCCCAGTAGCTAAAATGAGTACAATTTGAATACTTCTTGCTTTGGCTGTGGCTAAGAATTGGTTTTTGGAGCAATTGGATATCAACAATGCATTTCTTCATGGGGAGTTGCATGAGAAAGTCTACATGAGTTTGCCACCTGGTTTTACATCTTCTAAACCAAACCAAGTTTGTAGGTTATTGAAATCCTTATTTGGGCTTAAACAATCTAGCAGGCAATGGAATGCAAGACTTACTGGTTTCATATTGCAATCTAGTTTCTTATTGTAATCTGGTTTCTCTCAAGCATCTTCAAATCCTTCTCTGTTTGTCAAGAATTCAAATTCTTCTTTCGCAGCACTACTTGTATATGTAGATGATATGATCCTTGCAGGAATAATTTTCCTCAGATACTCTTCATCAAACAACTGTTGCATGATTAATTTAAGATCAAAGACCTTAGTCTTTTAAAATATTTTTTAAGGTTAGAGGTTGCTCGATCTTCTGCTGGTATCAACATCGTACAATGCAAATATGCCTTAGATATATTGTCTGAAACAGGTTTCTTGTCCTGCAAACTTCTTTCTTCTCCCATGTTACCTACTGCTAAGTTACACAACAATGACAGTGCACCTATTGAGGACATCATTACTTATAAGAGACTGATTGGAAAATTTCAGTACCTTACTTCCACGAGGTTTGATATAACATATGTAACCCAACAGCTTTCCCAGTTTCTTGACAAACTAGCCCAGCAGTAGCCTGTTGCTGCTTATCGAGTGCTTAGGTACATTAAAGGTGTACCTGGTCAGGGGCTATTTTTTCCAGCTTATTCAAACTTCAAATTAAAGGTATTTTCTGTCTCTGATTGGGCTTCTTGCATGGATTCTAAAAAGTAGCTACAGGGTATTGTGTTTTTCTTGGATCTTCTCTCATCACTTGGGGATCCAAGAAACAAACCACAGTTTCCAAGTCTTCCTCTGAAGCTGAGTATAGAGCTTTAGCTTCCACTACTTGTGAGCTTCAATGGCTACTTTATCTGTTGAGAGATCTCTAAATTCCCCATCCTACTCCTGCTATACTATTTTGTGATAATCAGTTCGCTATGCATATTTTCAAGTACCTAGAATTTCATGAATGCACCAAACACCTCGATATAGATTGCAACATAGTCAAAGAAAAACTTCAAGCTGGTGTTATTCATTTGCTTCCAGTCAAATCTGAAGATCAATTAGCTGACTTGTTCACTAAAGCATTACACTCCACTGTGTTTCATTCATTTTTATCCAAGCTGGGAGTTCAAAACTTGTACTCTCCAGCTTGCGGGGGAGGGAGGTATCATAGCATTATAAAGATCATAGTAACAGTTCTTCATCTCAGCAACATCATGGTTACAATAGTAACAACTCTTCATCACAGCAACAATGGATCTCTAACAGAAGATCCTTCTAACTCCTCAAGAATGAAGAAACGCTAGCTCTTTTTTTGTAGTTGTTGTCATAACGTATTAAATTTCGGAAAACCTAATAGCTAGACACTAAAATTACGGGAGTCGCCACCAACCATTCTACCTAGGTGTGATTGGTCACCTATTCGAACTAAGGATAAGGCTTAGTCTACGTTCAAAGATACTAGAGTTCGGGAGTACGGTTACGTGTAGAGAAAGATTAGCACCCCCACAACGCCCATCCTAAAATGGTACCAACTAGTTTTAGGTTATCTTTACAATTTGCCTTGTATTTATATTAATTTCAATATGCTTATATATTGGGAATATTTCCAAGATTTTTCCATCAATTTGGCTCAAATCTTAAAAATCTCCTTCACCTCAAGATTTTCAAGGAGTCTCTATTGACTTTCTTGAATTCCATTGTCGGATCAATTAAATAATTTATGAAAATCTTATTCTTTCTAACTTTGGCTCTAATTTCGACTCCATATTAATCTCTGTATTTTTTTAATCTTATTTCATATTACATTTATCTATATATTTTATTTATTTATTTTATTTATTTAGAGAATAAATATGAATCATGGTTTATTAAAGATTTTCTTAAAAGCGTCCCATCAATTTGGCTCGGCTTAAAAGAAATCTTTTCACCTAGAAAATTCAAGGAGTCCCAATTGACTTTCTTGAAATTTCATCATTGGCATAATTCATATATTTTTTATTTCCTATAGTTTTTATTCTAAGCTATTTAGTTCATTTATTTATTCACTTATCTAATTTTATTTAAATTTCTTTAATCTTAATCTTGATCTAATTTATTTTTATTTTATTTATTTCATTTATCTATATTTATTTAATAAACATGAATTATATTTTTATTGAAAATTCTTTCAAAAGTATTCCATCAATTTGGCTCAACTTAAGAAAGAATCATCTCACCTAGAAATATCTAAGGAGTCTCGATTGACTTTCTTGGAATTTCATCCTCGGTATAACTCATATTTATTTATTTATTTATTATCTAGTCTTAGTAATTGCTAATTATTTTCAATCTAAACTATTTCATTCTATTTATTTAATTTTTCATCTAATTTATGTTCTTGTATTTATATTTATTTATCTATATTTATTTATATCTTATTTATATTTAATTTACTAAGAATAAACATAAATTATAATTTATTGAAAATTCTTTCAAAAGTATGCCATCGATTTGGCTCAACTTAAGAAAGAATTTCCTCACCTAGACATTTTTAAGATGTCTCAATTGACTTTCTCAAAATATTATCATCGGTATAACTCATTTTCATTTCCTTTCAATTATTTATTTTTATTTAATTTTTAATTAATTTTTATGTAAGTTTCATGTACAAAGATTTATTTTTAGGTTAATTTGTTTTTTAATTTCTATTAGTTAACGCATCTAATTCTAAAAAAAACACATAAAATAGTAAAAAAATTTTAACTAAAATTAATAAGTTAATTAGATAAAACGGAATAATGAATTAATTGGAAAAATAATAATTAAAAATTCCGTAAATACCCTAAAAATATATTTAGTACATGCTTAAAATAATAAAAAGTCTGACAAACTAATAAACCACATCATGAAAACAAAAAAAATCCTAACACACTTGAAGTATAAAGGAAACAAAAGCATTTGAATAATCAATATGTACGTAAGCAAGGATGGAAGGAGTAATTATTGTCAGAATATTTCTTACCTTTCTCTTGCAATTTCTTTTCTCACCGCTTTTATCCAGACAAGAGAGCAACGAACAGTAACAATTTCAAGACTATGCAAACAACAGTAGATTTCTACTCTTCCTCGACGTTCTCTTTTCTTTTTACTTTCCCACGTAAGTTTTTCCTTTACACAGCAAATTCTGTCCAAAAGCTTTGTAGCCGTTTGCAGTGACCACTTCCCTCCGCAGCTCTGTTAGTTCCACTCGAAGTGTATTGCTCTCTTTTTGTTTGGTTTTAACTTATAGCCAAAGTGCAGTAAAGGTAGCGGAAAGGCAGCGCCGGACTGGGGTGTGATTAGTGTTGGTTTTGGTGCAGTGTAGCTCGAGTTTGGACGATGCAGTATTGCAGCTTGAGGATGATGGCGCTGGGAAACGGACATTGGCGGCGATAATGACAAGATGTGGGTGACAGAGATTGGTGCCGGCGTTGAAGCAAGAAGCTGGTGATGTAGAACCAGTACAAGAGCGGTGGAAATGTGTCGCACAACAGCAGCATGAAGCTGCAGAGATGGAGATGAAGAGTAGGACGGCGTGCGGTGTTGATGGGAGACGCCTTTTTTCTTTTTTAGGTTTTTCTTTTACCCATGTATTTTTGCCTCCCAACCCCCCCCCCCCCCCCCCCCCCCCCCCTTTAGGTTTTTTTTCTCTCCCTTGTATCTTTTTTCTCTTCCCCATACCGTGGCAGTGTGTAGGCTTTTAAAGCCGTTCCATGTCCATAAATTTAGGTCCTAGGATTATTGCTATAGTTATGGGATTATTGTTTTTTTTTATTTGACTTTAATAGATCTTTTTTATTTTATTTCCTGATGTATTTATTGATTTAATTGCTGATTATTCTCTTTCTTTTTTTAGGCAACAAATTTCTTTTATTTTTGGCAACAATATCAACTTTAGTCAACTCTTGAAGGTGTGAATTTTGCATGTGCTTCACATGAGATTTTCAAATTTGAAATTTTTAAATTTAGAGTTTGCATGGGATGCATGGGGTTCCAACTTAAGATTTGACCAAAATTGATTTGTTTCTTTTTATCATTTTTTTATTTTTTTGATTTTTTTTAATTTAGAGAAATTGTTCGGACAAAATTAGGTGTCTACAGTTGCCCCTCTTTGCACATTTTTTGAAAATCAGGAATTGTGCAAAGACAATTAGACAACTATTTTGTCCGGATTTTTTTTATTAATATTTTTTTTCTTTTTTTTTGCAAAATATTTACAATTTTTAAAAAACATTTAATTCCTCTCACCAGAGGCTATAAGATTTTGAAAAATGACCTTGTGCTCCTCTCACCAGAGGCATTGGAACTTTGAAAAATAATCTTGTGCTCCTCTTACCAGAGGCATTGAGACTTTTGAAAAATAACCTTGTGCTCCTCTCACCAGAGGCATTGGAACTTTGAAAAATATTCTTGTGCTCCTCTCACCAGAGGCATTGGAACTTTGAAAATAACTTTGTGCTCCTCTTACCAGAGGCATTGGAACTTTGAAACAAAGAGCTCCTCTCAATAGAGGCATTGAGACTTTGAAAAATAAAAAGCTACTCTCAATAGAGGCATTGAGACTTTGAAAAAAAAAAGCTCCTCTTAACAGAGGCAACCAAACTTTTTGAAAAATAAAGAGCTCCTCTCAATAGAGGAATTGAGACTTTTGAAAAATAAAGAGCTCCTCTCAACAGAAGCATTGAGACTTTTGAAAACAAAAAGCTCCTCTCAACAGAGGCAATGAGACTTTGAAAACAAAGAGCTCCTCTCAACAGAGGCAATGAGACTTTGAAAACAAAGAGCTCCTCTCAATAGAGGCAATGAAACTTTTTGAAAAATAAAGAGCTCCTCTCAATAGAGGCATTGAGACTTTTGAAAAATAAAGAGCTCCTCTCAACAGAGGCATTGAGACTTTTGAAAACAGAGAGCTCCTCTCAACAGAGGCAATGAGACTTTGAAAACAAAGAGCTCCTCTCAACAGAGGCAATGAGACTTTGAAAACAAAGAGCTCCTCTCAACAGAGACAGTGAAACTTTTTGAAAAATAAAGAGCTCCTCTCAACAGAGGCATTGAGACTTTGAAAACAAAAAGCTCCTCTCAACAGAGGCAATGAGACTTCTGAAAACAAAAGGGCTCCTCTCAACAGAGGCAGTGAAACTTTGAACATAAAAATTTCATTTCAGAATGCCAGTTAACATGGGTTTGACTGGGCTTAACTTTCATTTTGATGCCAACAATATTGGGCTTCATCCTCCTTTAAGGTGCCAGCTAAATTGGGCTTTCCTCTCATCTAAGGTTTTTCAAAAAGGTATTTTTCTTATCATCTTCTCATCATTTTTCAAATGACCATCTCTTATATTTTTGTCCTATTCATTGTATTCTTACACTTTCTCTTTTCTTCAAAATTTTCATCATTCAGAACTTTTTATCCTAATGTCTTAACAAATAGTTCAATGTCAAGATGCAATAATGAAATGTCATGCAAGTCATGAATATAATGAATGCCATGAATACCATGAATGTTATGCACATGTCAATGTCATGGCCCCTGAATTATTCCATGAATGTATGTAAATGCAATCTCAATTGTAGTAACAAGATTCTCAAGCTCATCTTGTCTTTCTCAAGTTCCACATATCTACTGGATTCTTCTTATTTAAATCTTCTATCTTCACTTCTCATCCCACCTTCTAATAAGTCTTGGTCTCATTATGCTTAAAGACTTGCCATCATGCCTTCAAATTTAGGTTTTCATCATTTGTTATTTTTGTCTCTTTCTCTCTCTTAGTAATGCAAGATTTCTCAAATTTTTTTCAAAAATTTACCCAAAAAAGGTTGCCAACATTTATTTATTTTCCTTCCAACTCGACCACCAATGTAATGCACTTATACATCTTCTCAATTTATTATAGGGATGGAATGAATTTAAAATAATCATGAGAGATATGGGTATTCATTCTTAGAAAAGGAACATGAAATCAAGAAAAATCAATGGGCCAGTTTGTTTGGAATAGGGTTTTCAGTATCCATTTAATAAACATTTTGACAATTTCAATCAAGTCAATCTAGAATTCTTTTCCAAAAGCCCACTTTTATTGATATGTTCTTTCATGTAGTGTCTGCCTTCGTATCAGAACCTTTTTTATGCTGATATTTTCCTAAGCCGCCTTTCCAGGTTTTCAACTTAGGTGCCCCTTATTTGATTCAAACTGCCCTTTTTGGGTTTTCAATTCTGAATCCTCCTTTTTTCTTTTTATTTTTCTCTTTTTTTCTTTCTCTTTTTTCATATATATATATATATATATATTTTTTTTTTCTTTTTTTTTCTCTTCATCTTCAACTTCATTGGCTTTGACAAACTTCAACCTTCAGTGCTCAATCCAAATTCATGCCCCTAATAGGCGTTCTTGATTTCGATCCAAGATATCTTCCAAAGCTCATGGGTTTCTTCATTCAACTTGATCTACTTCCTTCAAAGGATCATTATCTCATTGTACAAGTATGTTTTCATTCAACGCATGATTCTTCAATTCAAGCATTTACATTTGATCAAAATGGGCTTTTAAAGGCACGTAATGTAGGCTCAGGTGAGGGCTTATGAAAGAAAAAGGATATAGTAGGCTCAAAATGTGTTTCAAGGTTTATAAACCAAGGGATCACTTTCTTTATCAAGTAAAACATTTAGGCATTTTGCCCTTTCTTGCTTTTTTTTTGGGTTTTCTTTTTGAATTCAAACCCTTTTCTTTTTTTTTTCACAAAAATGGGGTTTTTTTTCCCTTGATTCATCATGAACACTTTCATTTTTGCCCCCAAAATTTTTTTATTTCATCTTCCTTGCCCCCAATGTGGAGGGTAATCCTTGGTGGGTTATATTACAAAAATATAATAGGCTCAAAAGGGGTAATCAAAGGATAATTTTACTCATGCTTGAAGGATAGTGAAAGAAGGCCATTTATCATTTCAAATGTAAGTGCTCTCCTTAAAGATCATTTATAATAACAAACTTGTTAGAAGCTTTTGTAAGAGATTCACCTTTTTCGTACCGTCTATCAAGTGCGGATGGTAAACAACCTTTCCTTCATCTTCTTGCTTTCGCAACATTGGCATACTATTAATTCATCAACAGTAGTAGTTCTTTCAAAATTGAACCCTAGATTTATTGACATCATTATCATCATGTTCATTATTTGGATACTTGTGAATGAAAGATATGGTGAGTACGTGAGAAATGGCAAATGAATAGAATGAGAAAATGACACTGCATCACACTAGTCACTTTATTGAAAGGGAAATAAATAAAAGTTAGCCCATACATAAAACTTTATTTCATGCTTATGGGCTTAAGCATTTTCAAAAACTATCTTGCATTACTTAAAGAAAAAGAAAACAAAATCAAAACTAGAATTTATAAATCTTTCAACTTGCACTACTCGAACTCCTCATGTCACACAAGGCTTATCCCTCATTAGTATGGTCAGGCAATGGGTTTGCATTCGTAGTCGGTTCCCCTTTCGTTTCAAAACTCAACATGCCAGCTTTTATCAATCCTTGCACTCTATACTTTAGTGTCGTGCATTTCTCTAGAGAATGACCCACGTTCCCGAGGTGATACTCGCATTGAGCATTCTCATCATACCACTTTGGATATGGAGGCTTGAGAGGTTCCATATAGATGGGTGCAATGAGTTGTCCTTTGATCAATTTTGGGTACAACTCAGTGTAGGTCATGGGGATTGGGTCAATGGGAGTCCTTTCTCTTTTTGGCCATGATGTATTATGATTGCCCTCTAATTTATTGAATTGCTTAGCTGGTTGAATAGTTGGGGCAGGTGTCTGGGGACTAGGTTGAACATTAACCTTGGGGTATGAGTGGTAAGGATTCTGAGTAGGATGGTAAGGTTGTGGCATGTGATAAGGGTGCTGTGAAACATAGCCTCCATATTGCCTTCCATATGCAATAGTATGGACTTCTTCTTCCCTCCTTTTGTTGGCTCCTCTTTTCTTCTCAATATTGTTGGGAGTTCAATCTTTCCACTCTTGATTGCATTCTTAATTATCTCACCCGACAATACCATATCAGCAAAATTCTTAGTGGTATTACCGATCATCCTATTGTAATATGGAGCCTTCAAAGTATTAACGAACATAATGGTAAGCTCCTTCTCTGAAAGTGGAGGTTGCACCTCTGCAGCCATATCATGCCACCTTTGGGCATATTGCTTGAAACTCTCGTTAGCCTTCTTTTCCATGCTTTGGAGAGACAGACGATCAGGGGCCATATCAGCAACATGTCGATATTGAGCCATAATTGCTCTTGCCAAGTCATTCTAAATGGTGATTTGAGTTCCATCTAATTGATTATACCACTTCGCCGCAGACCCAGTAAGACTTTCTTGAAATGTGTGAATAAGAAGTTTATCATCTTGAGCATAGACAACCATCTTTCGGCAATACATAATGAGATGAGACCTAGGGCAAGAAGTCCCATTGTATTTTTCAAACTCCGGGGCCTTAAATTTGGGTGGAATGATTAAATCAGACACCAAACACAACCTAGTAGCATCCATGGGTCCATATAGATCTAAACCTTCAATAGCTCGAAGTCTTTCCTCCAACATATTGATCTTTCGTTGTGACTTTGCCTCATCTTTCTCTTCTACTTGTTTGACTTTTATCTTTTCAATTTCCCTTGGGTCATCTAAGTCGGGCACCTCTATAGGATCAGTAGATTTTGCGCCTTGGGAAGGATAGGCGGGTCATTGGAATTGAGCTTGTCCAAACACTTGGGGTATAGCAGTGTAAGCAGGTGGATATCTTCTTTCTTGGGATGTCTGACTTGGAAATGGACCAAATCCAGGAGGATAGACAGGGTCTTCCATACTGCATTGTTGAACCCCTTCTTGGATTGCAACTTCCTCTACAACTCCTTTGCCCTTGCTTAGATTTTTCAACAGCTCTGTAATTTGGGCCAATTGCCCTCTCATTTCCTCTTGAGCTTTTTCCATCTTCTCCATGCGCATGCTTGATTCTTCTTCCATGATCTTAGCTTGATAACGAGTGTTGTGTGAATGAACCTTTGGTCGAGCTATCTTAGAATCTTTTATTGCCACAATTAAGAATTTATTATTTCACATGCGGTGATGCTTGAAAATTTTTGAAAATGCTTTGTTTAAAACAATGATTGAAGATGAACAAAACGAGATGATGCCACATGCGTATGAATGGAATAGTATGGTAAAAAGTTGTCATGTAACAATAATGGATGAGTGATGCATGGAAATGTTTTGGTGAACTCATGGTACCCTCTTAGTATCTCATGTATAAACTTGATAAAAAATGTGTCCTAAGTAATGGGTATTTCCTATAGCATGGGTTAATATGGCTCTATCTTACAGTTGGTTTTCTTAATTTCGCTATATGCATGGCTTTAGATAAAAGAGCTAAAGGTTCTCAAATTGTTCCTCACTGTCGTCCACACAAGACTAGTAAGGCACCCAATCCTCACCCATTACAGGTTACAAATGGAAAGGTTCAATGTGAGTGGGAGTATTTCGCTAGCCATTGCGGAGGTATTACCTCACGAGAGCGTAGTTACTTTACTTCCTCCTAAAAGTATAGAGCCCGGGTAGAGGGCTAATGCATGCACATGCACGTGAAGTGTGTGTCGAAGAAACATGTAGTTATTAATGTCTTACTATTTTATCAAAATTAACATACCTAAGGCAAACCTAAAATAACCTAAAACCAATCGTTGGCTTGACTCTCTAAAGTCCCCAGCGGAGTCGCCAAACTGTCATAACGTATTAAATTTCGGAAAACCTAATAGCTAGACACTAAAATTACGGGAGTCGCCACCAACCATTCTACCTATGTGTGATTGGTCACCTATTCGAACTAAGGATAAGGCTTAGTCTACGTTCAAAGATACAAGGGTTCGGGAGTACGGTTAAGTGTAAGGAAGGATTAGCACCCCCACAACGTCCATCCCAAAATGGTACCAACTAGTTTTAGGTTATCTTTACAATTTGCCTTTTATTTATATTAATTTCAATATGCTTATATATTGGGAATATTTCCAAGATTTTTCCATCAATTTGGCTCAAATCTTAAAAATCTCCCTCACCTCAAGATTTTCAAGGAGTCTCTATTGACTTTCTTGAATTCCATCGTGGGATCAATTAAATAATTTATGAAAATCTTATTCTTTCTAACTTTGGCTCTAATTTCGACTCTATATTAATCTCTGTATTTTTTTAATCTTATTTCATATTACATTTATCTATATATTTTATTTATTTATTTTATTTATTTAGAGAATAAATATGAATCATGGTTTATTAAAGATTTTCTTAAAAGCGTCCCATCAATTTGGCTCGGCTTAAAAGAAATCTTTTCACCTAAAAAATTCAAGGAGTCCCAATTGACTTTCTTAAAATTTCATCATTGGCATAATTCATATATTTTTTATTTCCTATAGTTTTTATTCTAAGCTATTTAGTTCATTTATTTATTCACTTATCTAATTTTATTTAAATTTCTTTAATCTTAATCTTGATCTAATTTATTTTTATTTTATTTATTTCATTTATCTATATTTATTTAATAAACATGAATTATATTTTTATTGAAAATTCTTTCAAAAGTATTCCATCAATTTGGCTCAACTTAAGAAAGAATCATCTCACCTAGAAATATCCAAGGAGTCTCGATTGACTTTCTTGGAATTTCATCCTTAGTATAACTCATATTTATTTATTTATTTATTATCTAGTCTTAGTAATTGCTAATTATTTTCAATCTAAACTATTTCATTCTATTTATTTAATTTTTCATCTAATTTATGTTCTTGTATTTATATTTATTTATCTATATTTATTTATATCTTATTTATATTTAATTTACTAAGAATAAACATGAATTATAATTTATTGAAAATTCTTTCAAAAGTATTCCATCGATTTGGCTCAACTTAAGAAAAAATTTCCTCACCTAGACATTTTTAAGATGTCTCAATTGACTTTCTCAAAATATCATTTTCGGTATAACTCATTTTCATTTCCTTTCAATTATTTATTTTCATTTAATTTTTAATTAATTTTTATGTAAGTTTCTTGTACAAAGATTTATTTTTAGGTTAATTTGTTTTTTAATTTCTATTAGTTAACGCATCTAATTCTAAAAAAAACACATAAAATAGTAAAAACAATTTAACTAAAATTAATAAGTTAATTAGATAAAACGGAATAATGAATTAATTGGAAAAATAATAATTAAAAATTCCGTAAATACCCTAAAAATATATTTAGTACATGCTTAAAATAATAAAAAGTCTGACAAACTAATAAACCACATCATGAAAACAAAAAAAATCCTAACACACTTGAAGTATAAAGGAAACAAAAGCATTTGAATAATCAATATGTACGTAAGCAAGGATGGAAGGAGTAATTATTGTCAGAATATTTCTCACCTTTCTCTTGCAATTTCTTTTCTCACCGCTTTTAGCCAGACAAGAGAGCAACGAACAGTAACAATTTCAAGACTATGCAAACAACAGTAGATTTCTACTCTTCCTCCACGTTCTCTTTTCTTTTTACTTTCCCACGTAAGTTTTTCCTTTACACAGCAAATTCTGTCCAAAAGCTTTGTAGCCGTTTGCAGTGACCACTTCCCTCCGCAGCTCTGTTAGTTCCACTCGAAGTGTATTGCTCTCTTTTGTTTGGTTTTAACTTATAGCCAAAGTGCAGTAAAGGTAGCGGAAAGGCAGCGCCGGACTGGGGTGTGATTAGTGTTGGTTTTGGTGCAGTGTAGCTCGAGTTTGGACGATGCAGTATTGCAGCTCGAGGATGATGGCGCTGGGAAACGGACCTTGGCGGCGATAATGACAAGATGTGGGTGACAGAGATTGGTGCCGGCGTTGAAGCAAGAAGCTGGTGATGTAGAACCAGTACAAGAGCGGTGGAAATGTGTCGCACAACAACAGCATGAAGCTGCAGAGATGGAGATGAAGAGTAGGACGGCGTGCGGTGTTGATGGGAGACGCCTTTTTTCTTTTTTAGGTTTTTCTTTTACCCGTGTATTTTTGCCTCCCCCCTTAGGTTTTTTTTCTCTCCCTTGTATCTTTTTTCTCTTCCCCATACCGTGGCAGTGTGTAGGCTTTTAAACCCGTTCAATGTCCATTAATTTAGGTCCTAGGATTATTGCTATAGTTATGGGATTATTATTTTTTTTATTTGACTTTAACAGATCTTTTTTATTTTATTTCCTGATGTATTTATTGATTTAATTGCTGATTATTCTCTTTCTTTTTTTAGGCAACAAATTTCTTTTATTTTTGGCAACAATATCAACTTTAGTCAACTCTTGAAGGTGTGAATTTTGCATGTGCTTCACATGAGATTTTCAAATTTGAAATTTTTAAATTTAGAGTTTGCATGGGATGCATGGGGTTCCAACTTAAGATTTGACCAAAATTGATTTGTTTCTTTTTATCATTTTTTTATTTTTTTGATTTTTTTTAATTTAGAAAAATTGTTCGGACAAAATTAAGTGTCTACAGTTAGCGTGAGGCTAGGAGTTAGTTATTAGTGGAAAGTCTGTTGTATAGATTTATGAGCTTTTCTAGTAGCTCGTAATAGCTTCTTTCAGTTGCTATATAATGTGTACACGCTAAACTAGTGAATCTCAATGAAATTCAATTCCACTTTACTCAAATAAACTTTTGTGATACAAGCCTTGCTGGTTTAGCTTCCTAGCAAATGATGGCTTTAAGCTTAGTATCTCCATTGCAAAATTAATGCACCCTTCAGCTGTAGCTATGTCTAATGGAGTGTTGATAAACTACACCTTATCAAATCGCTTTAGAACGTTTCCATCTTCCTAAATTTGTCTGTACAATTCACTAACATTTGCTTCTCGAGCAACCCTTCTCAAACTTTCATCCATTTTAGGAGAACCAAATGAAAATAGGAGGAAAAATGAAAGGGTTTAAAGCCAATCATAGCAATTGAAAGATTAAAGTGTTGGCGTAGGAAATCAAGAGCACTACGACAACTTAAATACAAACCTGAGAATTACGTTTTTTTTTTTTTTCGAAATATTGTTTAGTTAGTCACCAAATAAGGCAGACTTTTTTTTGGCCAACCAGATAAGAAAGATTTAAAGTATTTTACGTGATTGATCAAAAAGAAAAAAGAGTGTGGTTTTAGGAATTAACTTCTTTCTCGATGTTTCTAGAACAGTAAAGGATTATTATGAGGATATCTTTTTTATAACAGGTACATAACAAGTTATTAAATTAATAAATAATTTGATTAAATAATAAAATTCAAGTTACATACAGTAAATTTTGAATTTGAAACATTAAATCTTAAAAATTTTTATTTATTACTAATATTATAAAGATAATTATATCATTGATGATAAAGTTTACAAAAAATCCATAAATAGATTTATTTGTGTTGGTATCATTTTAAAAGTGTTAATATATATATATATATATATATATATATATATATATATATATATATATATATATATATATATATAAGGTATAAGCAAACTTGATGTTTACGCGTACTTGAATTACTATCTTTAAACAACACCTAAACATTTACTTTATTATATATATATATATATAAGGTATAAGCAAACTTGATGTTTACGCGTACTTGAATTACTATCTTTAAACAACACCTAAACATTTACTTTATTATAGGGTAAAAGCCTGCTTAAAGTGAACAATGTAAGAAGCTTCTTCAAGAAACTTCGGATTGAATGGTTAGATACGAATTTGAAAATGAATAAAGTTGTATTGGTGGTGAGTTGGGTTTGTCTCTTCGTAACTGTAAGGTTTCATTGTCTGGACTTATCATGTCATACACGAAAATAAGCAGCGGATTAGAAAAACAACAAAACCAAAATCACCAGGATCATGCAACAAGATTGTTTTCGGGATAAAATCTAGCCTTTTTGGTCTGACTCGTGTAGGAATGTTCAACTTTTGAATATGGCAACCCACGAACAGCCACGATTTATTGTTAACTTAAGACTCCTAGCTGAGATAAGCCCTCTAACAGTATCCACATGAGTAGGAAGCAAAACAAGACCTTTGCCTGAGATAAGGTGTGATCGGAAGCAAAGAGAGGAGGAAGTGAATTTTTTTCTGAGAGTGCTAACTCTAAGAGGCAGAATAGTTATAAAAAATATTCTATTTAACTTTTAGACTGAATGTTGTTTTTATAATACCTTTTAACAAAACCCTAAAAGGCTTTAGCCTTAGTCCAACTAAATTAGATTTTTTGGGCCTTTTTAAAATTATTTAATCCAAATCCAATTAATTATAGGGCATACTCTAACAATCTCCCACTTACACTACAATTAATTGGTTATGCATCTGGATTAATAATTTGGTCTCCCCATGAATTATTAAATTAATAATTCATAATTATAATCTCATTATAATTGAAAAGACCAAAATAACCTTTAGTAATCTCGGGCTAAAATTACCATTAATTAAATCTCGAATTCTAGTTGGAACAGGTTTCTAGTCTCACTAGGAATTCTACTTGTACTAGGATTCATCACATGGATCCAACTCCAATTACTTTGTTTTGGTCATACTCTTATTGTGTGTGACCTTTTAGGTTTCCATTATGTTGGTAGTGATTCAGAATCTCATTCATAAATCACAAGCCAAGATTGACATCTAGCAACGCATCATGGCTACCTAAGTAATGATAATGTCGGTGAGTTGACGACAACCTTTTAATGAGCAATTATCATATAATTTGATCCTTTCGTCACTTAATATCTCAGTTGAACATAGAATATGGAATGTGTCATTTCTATTAAAATTTAACTACATTGTTTCTCAATCTCAAGATAAATGATTTAATCAAATGAATTCAAGATCTCATCTTAAATCTTATTTGTACTGTGGCCACATATTTTCAATCATTAATCTCTATTAAGAGGCCTTGAGATATAGACTCTTGTTACCAAGAGGGATAAATCCTCTCTTGATCACTCATAACCCTTATACGATTCATGATGTACCTAATTACTGTCTTACTTGCAACCCTCATTGAGTTATGTTTACCAACATCAAAGCACCCCAATCCACACGTAGGATACCATGGTGATCTCAAGTCTAAGGATCACATATACCATTGCCATTTGAGAACATCTAATGACACTCAATGTAACAATCCACATGGAGTTCTCAAGATGGGTCAATCTAGTGTATTCATTCACAATGATCACTCATGTGTTGATCTGGATATCACCATATCCACAACTTATGAGATCAGTCACCCAAAGGAATCTAACACATGTTAGTTTTACTGTATCACTGACGTCTCTTCTCAATGATACTACGACTAAGGATATTTAAGAATAGTATTCTTTGTATCATAAAGATCTTATTATCAAAGTCACTATTTTGATTTCTTTGATACGAATCCACTATTCTAGGGACTTTATCATTTGATTATGACTTGATCAAATTAAATATAGTCAATAATGATAAATAAATGTCATGTATTATTAAATAACATAAATAATCACAATGTCTCAAGTGTACTCCGATTGGCTCATAGTGCATACACTAACATTCTCCCACTTGCACTATAGCCAATTGATCATGGAAGGGCTTGAGTATCTGCTTGGACCATAGGTGAGACCAAGATTTCTTCGCTTGTGCAATGGCTCTATTGTTGTCACAATAGAGTACCATTTGATCAATAATGAACTTCTTAATCCAAACAATTTCCTTATTTACATCTAATGCTAATGTATATACTTAGCCTCGATCGCAGAATCGGCCATTGTCTCTTGTTTGGAACTTTTTCAACTTTATAGTGTCACCATTTAGGCAAAACACATAGCCAGATTATAACTTAAAATTATCCTTATCTGACTGAAAATTAGCATCAATGTAACCATTTACAATGAGCTCATTTTCTCCTCCATAGACTAAGAAGGCATCCTTAGTCCTTCTCAAGTACTTAAGGATGTTCTTAATTGTTACCCAGTGACTCTCACCTGGGTCAGCTTGATACCCGCTCACCATACTTAAAGCATGTAAGACATTAAGACTCGTACATAACATGGCATACATGATAGATCCAACAGTTAAAGCATATGGAATCTTAGCCATTTGATCTCTCTCATCTTGTGTTTTAGGACACATGTCCTTTGAGAGATAAATGCCATGTGACATAGGTAAGAATCCTTTCTTGGATTCTTCCATGTTGAACCTTTTCAACACTTTGTCAATATATGTACTTTGCCTTAGACCTAGCAGGCTACTCAATCTATCTCTATAGATCTCTATTCCAAGGATATAGGCTGCTTCTCCTAAGTCTTTCATGGAGAAGCAATTCCCTAGCCACTTTTTGACAGATTGTAGGGCAGGAATGTCATTTCCTATGAGTAACATGTCACCTACATATAACACTAGGAATATGATAGTACTCCCATTAACCTTTTGTAAACACAAGGTTCATCTTCGTTCTTGATGAAGCCAAACTCTTTGACTGTCTCATCAAAATGAATATTCTAGCTCCAAGAAGCTTGCTTTAATCCATAAATGGATTTCTAAACCTTGCATACCTTGTGGCATTCTTAAGAGTGATAAAACCGTCAGGTTGTGTCGTACATACATCTTTCGACAAGTTTCCATTAAGGAACACAGTTTTAACATCCACTTGCCATACCTCATAATCATGGTATGCGGCGATAGCAAGCAAAATCTGAATGGACTTAAGCATTGCAACTGGTGAAAAGGTTTCATCATAGTCTATACCATGCCTTTATTTGAAACCTTTGGCTACCAATCGGCTTTTATAGGTATGCACGTTACCATCCATGTCAGTTTTCTTTTTGAAGACCCACTTGCACCTAATGGGTTTTACCCCTTCAGGTGGATCAACCAAAGTCCATACTTGGTTTGTATGCATTAAGTCTATTTCGGATTTCATGGCTTCAAGCCATTTCTCATAATCTGGGCTCGTAATTGCTTCTTTGTAGGTGGTAGGCTCATCATTATCCATGAGCAATATGTCACCATGCTGAGTGGTGAGAAGGCTAAGCTTATCGGGCTCTTGATGTATCCTATTAGACCTACATGGGCCTTGTGTTTTTGGAGCTACTTCCTGTTCCACAACATCTCGTGAGACTTGCTCCTGTTCCACTAAAGGTTCAATGACATTTTGTGGTTCTTGAACCTCTTCAAGCTCTATATTCTTCCCTTTAGTTCTTCTAAAAAGGAGGTCATTTTCTAGAACGACACCGTACCGAGCCACAAACACTTTGTGCTCTGTGGGATTATAGAGATAATATCCTTTTGTCTCCTTAGGATACCCCACAAATATGCATTTATCATATTTTGGTCCAAATTTGTCTGAGACTTGTCTTTTGACATAAGCCTCACAACCCAAAATCTTTAGAAAAGACAAATTAGGCTTTTTTCCATCCCACATCTCATATGGTGTCTTTTCAACAACTTTAGTAGGAACACGATTTAGTGTGAATGCTATTGTCTCTAAAGTATAACCCCAAGAGGAGACAGAGAGGTCAAACAAACTCATCATGGATCGAACCATCTCTAACAAGCTCCGATTCCTCCTCTCAGATACACCATTCCATTCAACTATATTAAATGGAGTGAGTTATGGAACTATTCCACACTCCTTTAGATGATTTGTAACTTCTAGACTCAAATATTCTCTACCGCGATCTGATCGGAGTGTCTTGATATTCTTGCTTAGCTGGTTTTGTACTTCATTCTTGAATTCTTTGAACTTTTCAAAGGATTCTAACTTGTGTCTCATTGATACACATAGCCATATCTACTATAGTCATCAGTAAATGTGATAAAGTATTGGAGCTTTCCTTTAGCCTGTGTGGTTAATAGGGCACATACATCTGTATGTATGAGCTCATGTATGTGCTCTAGTAGACCACTAACCCTTTCACTTATTCTTATAAAAGGGGCCTTGGTCATTTTACCAAGCAAACAAGATTCGCATTCATCATATGATTCAAAATCAAATGAATCAAGCGTCCATCTTTGTGGAACCTAGATATGTGTTTCTCGTTTATGTGACCAAGTCTATAATGCTAGAGGAATGTAGGGTTAATCTCATTACCCTTTAAGCTCTTGGAATTAACACTATATATGTGATTATCTAAATCTAGAACACACAATCCATTCATAATGGAAGCATTGCCATAGAAAATATCATTAAAGTAAATTGAACAACTATTGTTCAGTATTTTAAAAGAAAAACCTTTCTTGTCTAAACAAGAAAAGAAATAATATTCTTGACAATTGCCAGAACATAATAACATTTATCAAGTTCTAGAATTAGGCTCGAAGGCAACGATAAATTAAATGTTCCTACAGCTAATGCAGCAACCGTTGCTCCATTTCCAACTTGTAGGACCACCTCGCCTTTGGCAAGTTTTATACTTATTAGTCCCTGCACATTCCTGCAAATGTGAGAACCACATCCATTATCTAATACCCAAGATGAAGAAGTAGACAGATTTTTCTCAATCACATATATACCTAAGGTGGAACTCTCACTTCCTTTCTTTTTCTTCAGCTCCTCAAGGTATACAGTGCAGTTTTGCTTCCAATGACCAGTTTTACTGCAATGGAAGCACTTTCTTGTCTTAACAACCCCATGTGATGGCTTGAGCTTCTTAGCCTTTTCCTTCTTGTTACCCTTGGGCTTAGGCTTGGGCTTGGGCTTGGGCTTACCCTTAGGCTTTCCTTTGCCTTTGGATTTGGTCTTGTCAATCACCATAACAGAAGTAGGCCTTGATTTCTTCAAGTCTTGCTCAGCAGTTTTCAACATGTTGAGCAATTCTGCCAGTGTCTTATCCATACTGTTCATGTTATAGTACAACATAAATGAACTATAGCTATCCAGTAAGGATTAGAGGATGAGATCAACTAACAGCTCTTTATGCATGGTGAAGCCTAGTGCTTTCAGCCTCTCAATGTGTAACAGTCCACACATACTGTAAATCATTTATTTTTGTACATAATCCACGGTTGGGCTGTCTATGATGCCATTAACATTCAACAGTGACAGTAATAAATGATAACATTTATTTAACAAATATGGAATATGAAATTTTTTTTCACTATTCCTTACATCTGACATCCCCCTATTGTCCTTATTTCAATAAGGTAGTACTGTATACACATGTCTGAAATGTAAGAGAGAAGTGACCGTACCTGTCATATTTAACATAGTTTGCCCCAGCGCTTTATATGTAGCTATATTAATCTGGGAGATAAATCTCTAACCTCGTGTCTTTTATCTGTGGAGTTAAAACAAAGGGGTGAGTGAACCACGCGCTCAGTAAAGGAGACGTATGCTGCTTTAATTAAAGCAAAACTATATACCACAAAGTATTTATTTTTCCTAAAATCATACCAAGTAGGAAGACAGTGGATATAGTAAACAGTCCTCTCAATACACCATTCAAATCATTGGCTAAATAGTTTAAAATACAGTATAGTAAACAGTAAATAGGATTCAGTAAATCCTTTCAGTAAACAGAAATCAGCAAGTTGAGACTAGGCATCACCCTACAAATAAATCATGCTATCATCGTTTCCTCAGGAACGTAGTAATCATCCCCACAGGGATATAGTAGATCTATGGCCACAATCTATAAGTGGTCCTCGGATACACTTGCCAGGTGACCTCGAGACCTCTGATGACTTGGCGGGTCCATCAGCCTCGTGAATAGTAATGCATGAAACTCGGGGCCTAAAGTCTCAAAATCAATTTATATCTCATAAAGAACCTTTAAGGAATATTTTACATATCTCATCATTTTCTCAAAATGATTATTATTCCAAAAAGGTAATATATTTTCTATTTACAAAACATAGTAAAAACAGCCAATTATTTTACCATTTTTTATGTGCGAAAACACAATTAAAACCTGCTCGCCCATGGTCAGCTCGCCCATTACGGCTCGCCCATGGTCAGCTCGCCCATGGTCAGTTCACCCATTCTGGCATTGCCCATAGTCAGTTCGCCATTTTGGCGTGTGAATGGCCAGTTCACCTGTTATGGCTTGTCCAAGGCCAGTTCGCCCATTATCACAAAAAGGGTTGCCTATCTTTGGCTAGCCCAGATTCTTATTAAAACATGGGTCGCCTATAATTGGCTCGCCCAAAACATCATAAAGGGGTCGGCTTTGTAGCTCGCCCGAATTTTATTAAAACAGGGTTCGCCTACCCAAAACATCACAAAGGGGTCGGGTTTTGTAGCTCGCCAAGAGTTTATTAAACTAATACATGTCATAAACCAAAGTATTTTCTCAATATTTTTATAATATTTTACTCCACAGGACATGCATTTTACTTCACATACTACTCCCTTACCTGGTCTTACGTAGTCTTGCTTCCCGATCGCTTTTATCGAGTCCTTAATTCCCGGCTGCAAAATAATTTATTAAAACTATTAATATTTTCCTTTCGAATATTTCCAGTACTTTGGCGAGACTTGAGACTAATCTCCACCTTGCCCAACTGAGCTCGCCATTCGCCCAACAGAGCTTGCCATTCGTCAAATGGCTTACACGTGGGAGCTCGCCCAACATTACACGCCATTCACATATTGGCTTATTTATGGGAACTCGCCCAACATTCCAACTCGCCATGCCTATGCATGTGAGTTCGCCATACCCGGCTTTTTATTCAGAGGTGGGCTCACCTATGAATTAAACAAGCATATGGCGTCCTCGCCTACCATATCACACTGCATGTTATTTAGCTCGCCCATAATAATTGAGCTCGCCTATTCTCATCACTCTTACACCATTTCCAGCACTTTCCTTGTTTATTCTCTATTATTTTCTAGATCACATCTTGTTCTAGTTTCCTTTAATGATTTCCCATCATCATACTACAATTGCAACCCAGTTTCATTTTATTCTTCATCTGCTTCAAGATATGAATTTATTCTATTTCTATGATCTAACAAGAATAATTTACAAGCAAGACTATAATCATGCTCCTCATGCTTGAAATCATAGAAATATATCGTTCAATCTCAAGAAACCATTAAATCTCACCTTGATCAATTTATGTTTCTAAAACAGAATTTGTCTCCTGTTTTGTTCCTCTTCCATGTCAGCCCTCTTGCTTGAATTCTTACTTGATTCTTCAATTGAATAGAGGTTGAGTAAGCAAGGAAGGTTGAATGTCACCATGAAATTTCTCTCAATTTATTTCTTAGCTGAACTGAAGCAAAGAACCAGGACAGAAATCGAGACAAGGTTTGGCTCTCGTAGATGGCATATGCGGTAGTGAAGAGAGCAACTTTGCTGCAGCCTTCTTGCTTATTTATTCTTCTCTTTATCCATATTAACCAATACTAATAATCCACATAGCACCTTATCTTATTTCTTCATCATTTCCTATGTCAATATTCATTTAATGCATGAAGAAAAACTGCAGCTCAAGGTGGCGCGAAAGTCTCTCTTTCACACGCCTTTTTCTTCTTCTATTGGCTTTGTTTTATATTTCCGCATATAACATTTCAGTTGTGTCAACCTTTAATTAATTTCTTGTCAGATTTATACTTAACAAGCATATTTTGATCAGCCTTTAACAGATTGAAGAAACTAACGTGTAGCAGTATCAAAGTGTCATGAAAGTCCACTTTTGCTGCACCTTTGTTGACTTCCATTCTCCTTCTCCTTCTCCTCTAAGCATCGTATGTTGCATTAATTCATTAAAAAAAATTGCAGCAAAAGAAATTGGCTGGAACTCTTTTCTTCCTACACGTTATTGACTTGGTTTGCCTACCTTTGATGGCTACTTCAGCCAATAGAATTCATCCTCTGTTAGATTTTTTTCTTCAGCCTTATGTCACAATAGCAACAGAAGTCAAATTTGGCTACACGGTTTAGGTTTATTGTTTCCAGCTCGCCAACACTGAGTTACGTGTCAGCTCGCCCTCTTAAATCCAAATCGCCAGCTTCTCAGCTCGCTGATTGTCCTTAACTTGCCAATTCAAGCATCCACGTTTGCATTTACTTGATTATTGGCATCGTCACATTGTCTTGATGCCATCTTGAGAATTGACGATTATGAGCTGATTTCTTTCCCTTAGGTGATCACATTGAAAATTGGCAATCACTTCCATAGTTAAGTTGTTGGCGATCACCGGGTATTGCTCTACTCGCCTAATTTGCTATGATTCATGCAACAAGTTGGTGATCACATTTAGCATTTAAATTTGGCGAGTACCTTATTCCCTTACTTGCCTACTAGGCTATCATTTGCGCCTCTATATGGGAGATCACGTTACTCGCCATACTAGCACTTTGGGCGATCATCACTAGGTTCATTTAGGCGATCATAGCCCTCGCCTCATTCTGGAGATCATCTTAATTAACTAACTTGGCGAACTTACCTCTTCGCCGATATGGCCATTAAGTGAAACTCGCCATCATCCATTGGCGATCACCCTAATTATCATGCTCGCCCATTGGCAAGCCGTTTTATCATAATACTCGCCCATAGCTTGTTTCCCAGAAATTGCCCTATTTACATCCTAAGTTAAGGAGCTTTTCACCAAAGTGAAAATCAACATTCATTATTTATTTAATTTTCACTATCAAAATTCACCAATTTATAGTGTACAGTATTATAAAATCGGGTCTTACACAATGTACCTAATCATATTAAGTACATGAGTGTGCACTGGAGCTCCCTCGACCATCTTGCTCTGGAAGAGCACTTTAGACACCTCATAACGTTCATGCTGTGCTTGCTCTTGGAACATTTCCTTGAGATGTTCGATCATATCAAACGGTTTCATATTCTCATATTGCTTTTAGAGTTTAAAGCTCATGGAAGCTAACATTAGGCATTGCACGTCAATGGCATCATCCAAATGCTTTTGATAAGCTTGCTTATCAGTAGTGGAAGCTTTCTGTTGGGGTTGAGCAGGGATCACATGCTCTAGAACATATAACTTCTTCTTTTGAGTGAAGGCTATCCTCAAATTTCTGTACCAGTCTAAGAAGTTTGCCCTCAACCAACTTGTTATCCTTCTCAAGGATAGAATGAAGGGATAAATTGTTATTTGCGATGATAATTCTACAATCTTAAATATGCAAGTAAGTAACATTGAGATTAAAATCATTTAATTATGGTTTTTTAATTAAATGAATTGCTCCCAATATTTTCCTCAAGCTAATAGCCCTCACTATCAACTCGGGAAGCCTTTTCGCTTAGACTTCCTAGTGGGCCAGGATCCATATTTGGTCCCATTATGACTTTAGCTGAGCTAATACGTCTAATGAGATTATTTAGGTCGACAACATTTTTCAATTGCATCTCATGCAACTCCTGGATAGTTGGGTGAACAACTCTTTTTCTAACTCATCATATGGGTTAAAGCCCAACCTATGCCTCTAAATCTTATTAGGTTTGACTGAGCCAATGCCCTAATTTGATTTAGTTAAGTCTGACCCAATACATTTGGAGATAACTATTATCTTATGCAATGTGAATTCCTAAGGTAAGCATGGCCTTGACTGAGCCAAAGTAGCATAATACCGAACAAAGTCTCTTTCACATGCATCGTATTGAAAGGCATCTTTATTTGTTATCTTCGACTTAATATTTATTTTGAGGAATTTTTTAATTTTACCGTCTCACCCATGCTTTTCTAACATAAATATCAACTTATATAACTAAAAGCATAAAATTAAACGTGACATGGTTATGGCCTTTCTATTACAAAAGAATCTAAAGATACATTGTTTTTCTAAATGCCTTCTCCTCGGTTTCCCTTCAAGTATCACCTCGGTTTACCTTGGCTCCGAATTATCTTGGCTCCAAATGTTATACATTTTACAAGATAATCCTAATTTATCTATGTAACTATTATATAAATAAATTACAAATAAATCAAGGCTCGCAGGCCCAATTTAAATTTATTTAAATAAATTACAACCCATGTAAACCTAGGCTCATAACCATGCACCATGCAACCATCCATATCACATACAAATCAAGCATCAAGCATACACAACAATATCACATTAATTTGCATGCTTCCTAATTAAATTTTAATTTTAATTAATCAAATTTTAATTAATTATGGGTATCAAGGGTTGTTTTAATTTAATTTTAATTCTCAAAATTCAAATTCAATTTGGGCTTAATTGAAATTTTATTCTCATTAAAATCTTAAGACCGTTGGATAACTCTTATCCAATTTAATATAGGAAATATTGAAAATAAAAATTTTATCAAGATAATTCCTTTTGAAATTTTAATCTTGTTAAAATTTCAAAACCGTTGATAACTCTTATCCATTTTAATATAGAAAATATTTTATTTTAAAAACAAAATTTTATCAAGATAATTCCTTTTGAAATTTTAATCTCGTTAAAATCTAAAAAACCATTGGATAACTCTTATCCAATTTAAGATAGTAAATATTTTATTTTAAGACAAAATTTTACCAAGATAATTCCTTTTAAAATTTTAATCTCATTAAATCTCAAAAACCATTGGATAACTCTTATCCAATTTAAGATAGAAAATATTTTATTTTAAAACAAAATCTTATCAAGATAACGTTTTTGAAATTTTAATCTTATTAAAATTTCAAAAACCATTGGATAACTCTTATCCAATTCTATTTTAAAAAATATCTTTCTTTAAAGTATATTTAATTTAAAACTCTTATTAGGATAACTTTTATCCTAATTTATTTTAATTAAAATATATTTTAAATAAAATAATAACAAGTATTAATTTTTTTTTGCAAGGGTGGCAACTACAAGGTTGCTTACAAGGTTTTTGTCAAAACAATTTTGACAACTACACTAATATCAATTATATTAGATAAAAGCTTGCAGGGTTTGTGCCAGACAATTTTGACAACATTTTAATTACAAGCTTGAAAAGAATTCTAACATGTAACTTTTAATTCAACAAATCCCTACAGGGTTTATTTAAATCTATAATTGTCTTATAATTATTTTAGGTTGCCCAAATGAACTTTGAAAATTAAAATCAAATCTGTAACAACTTATAATAAAACAGCATCACTGCGAATCGAATTCGCTATCTCGAAAGTTGTTTGCACACTGGCTCGGATACCACTGTAAAATTTCGTTGTCTTAGTTTATCATGTCATATATGAAATAAGCAACGGATTAGAAAAACAACAAAACCAAAATCACCAGGATCATGCAACAAGATTGTTTTTGGGATAGAATCTAATCTTTTTGGAGTGAATTGTGTAGGAATGTTCAACTTGAATATGGCAACCCACAAACAACCCTCGATTTATCGTTAACTCAAGACTCTTAGCTAAGAGAAGCCCTTTAACGATATCCACACGAGTAGGACGCAAAACAAGACCTTTGCCTGAGATAAGCTATGATCGAAAGCAAAGGGAGGTGGAAGGGAATTGTTTTCTAAGAGTGCTAACTCCAAGAGGCAAAGCGGCTATAAAAAATATTTTATCTAACTTTTAGACTTAATGTTTTTTTATAGTGCCTCTTAACAGAACCCTAAAAAGGCCTTAGCCTTAGTCCAACTAAATTGGATCTTTTGGGCCTTTTTAAAATTACATAATCCAAATCCAATTGATTATAGGGCATACTCTAACAGCAACATTGATATGGCGTCTTTGTGTAGAGATGCTCATTTGTCTTTAATGCAGGAATTGGTGACACTTTTTCAGTTAATGGTCCCAACAAGTGCTGATGAGATGCAAAGGTCTTTAACTCTTTATGCTTTGAAACATGTATGGCATACCATTGAGTAAAGCCAACTAACCAATTTTGGAAAGAATAAAGGTTAACACTGATGGGGATTCAAGCGGCAATCCAAGGCTATCGGATGCAGGATCATGTTAAGGCATTTGGATTGCCTTACTATGGTGCATCAAAACATTTTTATTGGT
Organism: Heritiera fomes; assembly: GCA_032173925.1. Lineage (NCBI taxonomy): Eukaryota > Viridiplantae > Streptophyta > Magnoliopsida > Malvales > Malvaceae > Heritiera > Heritiera fomes. The sequence goes on along the minus strand of JAPDPM010000002.1, from coordinate 8,319,614 downwards.
ATGTAAAACGTGATTGGAGGTAATGGGCTGTGGTCTCTTCTCCCTAGAGTTCACTTTATTAATAAAGTTCTTGCTCTAATTCTTTTTCCTTTTTTATTGTCCCTACCACTTAAGTTTGTTTTTGTCATTCTTTTTATTTTATTTTAAATAAGAATAATTATTATTTTGATATAAAATTATTACTATCTTCTAAATTTTAAATAAAGAGTCAAAGTTCTTAAAAAGACATGTGGCACATAAAGAAATTTGTTTGTTGAGTTTCTTAATTCCAATAGATGGGATAATAATTCTATATTATCTATAATGTTTTACTAATTAGATGAAACATATTTGCAATTAATATATAAAATCATAAAAGGAAACAAAGTATGAAATAAATAATCTTATCCCATGTAATTCCTTAAAAACACTTTAATCCATTAAAGAAATCTTTTATTTCATTGCACTGTTGTAAAGCCCCAGTTCAGCAAACAGGGTCACTTTACTCACCCGTACTGTCCACTTTGGGTCCAGATCACCAAGCAAGACCCTCACGGTTGAACTGGGGCTTTACAACAGTGCAATGAAATAAAAGATTTATTTAGTGGATTAAAATGTTTTTAAGAAATTACATGGTATAAGATTATTTATTTCATACATTGTTTCCTTTTATGATTTTATATATTAATTGCAAATATGTTTCATCTAATTAGTAAAACATTATAGATAATATAGAATTATTATCCCATCCATTGGAATTAAGAAACTCCACAAAAAAATTTCTTTATGTGCCACATGTCTTTTTAAGAACTTTGACTCTTTATTTAAAATTTAGAAGATAGTAATAATTTTATATCAAAATAATAATTATTCTTATTTAAAATAAAATAAAAAGAATGAAAAAAAAAACCTTAAGTGGTAGGGACAATAAAAAAGGAAAAAGAATTAGAGCAAGAACTTTATTGATACAGTGAGCTCATGGGAGAAGAGACCATAGCCCTTTACCTCCAATCACGTTTTACATACCAGTAAAAATGTTTTGATGCACCATAGTAAGGCATTCCAAATGCCTTAACATGATCCTGCATCCGATAGCCTTGGATTGCCGCTGGAAGCCCCATCAGTGTTAACCTTTATTCTTTCCAAACTTGGTTACTTGGCTTTACTCAATGGTATGCCACACACGTTTCAAAGCATAAAGAGTTAAAGACCTTTGCATCTCAGCAGCACTTGTTGGGACCATTAACTGAAAAAGTGTCACCAATTCCTGCATTAAAGACAAATGAGCATCTTCAACGCAAAGGCGCCATATCGATGTAACGAGACAAACCCAGCTCACCACCATTACAACTTTATTCATTTTCAAATTCGTATCTAACCATTCAATCCAGAGTTTCTCGAAGAAGCTTCTTACATTGTTCACTTTAAGCAGGCTTTTACCCTATAATAAAGTAAATGTTTATGTGTTATTTAAAGATAGTAATTCAAGTACGTGTAAACATCAAGTTTGCTTATACCTTTTTTATATATATATATATATATATATATATATATATATATTAACACTTTTAAAATGATACCAATACAAATAAATCTATTTGTGAATTTTTTTTAACTTTATCTTCAATGATATAATTATCTTTATAATATTAGTAATAAATAACAATTTTTAAGATTTAATGTTTCAAATTCAAAATTTACTGTATCTAACTTGAATTTTATTATTTAATCAAATTATTTATTAATTTAATAGCTTGTCATGCACCTTTTATAAAAAGATATCCTCATAATAATCCTCTACTGTTCCAGAAACATCGAGAAAGAAGTTAATTCCCGAAACCACTCTTTTTTCTTTTTGACTATTCACGCAAAATACTTTAAATCTTTCTTGTCTGGTTGGCCAAAAACAAATCTGCCTTATTTGGTGACTGACTAAACAGTATTTCAGAAAAAAAAAACTCTATTCCCGGGTTTGTATTTAAGTTGTCGTAGTGCTCTTGATTTCCTGAGCCCACACTTTAATCTTTCAATTGCTATAATTTGCTTTAAACCCTTTCATTTTTCCTCCTATTGTCATTTAGTCCTCCTGAAATGGATGAAAGTTTGAGAAGGGCTGCTCGAGAAGGAAATGTTAGTGAATTGTACAGACTAATTCAGGAAGATGGAAACGTTCTGAAGCGATTTGATGAGGTGGAGTTTATTGACACTCCATTACACATAGCTGCAGCTGAAGGGTACATTGAATTTGCAATGGAGATACTGAGCTTAAAGCCATCATTTGCTAGGAAGCTAAACCAGCAAGGCTTGAGCCCCATTCACCTTGCAGTGGAAAAGGGGCATAAAGAGCTTGTGTTAGTTCTCATGAAAAATACTAAAGATCTTGTCCGTCTCAAAGGAAAGAAGGGTGAGACTCCTTTGCACTATGTGATAACAAGAGAAGAAAATCCTCAAGTACTTTTGCCTAGATTTTTAGAGGATTGTCCTGAATGTATTCGAGATCTGACAACTGAAAATCAAACTGCTTTGCACATTGCGGTCAGAAACAATAGAGAAGAAGCTCTTAAAATCCTATGCAATGTGCTTAGGAAGACTAAATACTGTCAAGATGTGGTGAATCAAAAAGACAAAAATGAAGACACTGCTTTGCACATAGCTGGACGCAATAATAATCACAAGGTTTGACTAATCCGCTTTATTTAATTTTACTTTCAATTGGAGATTAATTCTTTTTAGATTATATTTCTTGACCAACCAATTATAGCTTTTATATCTCGAACTTTCAATTAAACAGATGGTCAAACTGCTACTGAAATGCAAGGCAGACAAGTATGCTACCAATCAGGCAGGTTTAACAACACTGGATGTTGCAAAGCAACTTAATAACAGAGAAAGCATCATTAGTATTCTGGGTGCACTACTAGAAAATGAGTCTTTTACAACACTTAAAGTCGTTGTAAAATGTAAAATAATCGTTGCTAAAACTTTATTGCAACGACTTTTAGTCGTTGCAAGGTCGTTGCGAAAGCTTCCGTTACTAAAAGTATACGTAACGACTTTTATCGAATAATAAGTCGTTGCAAAAATATAATTATTGCAATGACTTTTTCTCGTTACTAATTAAATGTTTGTTTTAGCAACGACTTAATATTTTGTCCATATTTTTTTGGCAACGGAATATATTTGGTTGCAATTACTTTTGACAACAATTTTTTATTGTTGCAATAGTTAGTTTTGCAACGACTCTAGTCGTTGCTACAAATAAATACGAAACGACAATTATGTCGTTTTTAATTTTATTCTCAACGACTATAGTCGTTGAGACAAATAAATACGAAACGACAATTTTGTTGTTCTTAATTTTATTCTGAACGACTATAGTCGTTGCGACAAATAAATAGGAAACGATCATTCTGTCATTTTTAATTTTATTCACGACGACTATAGTCGTTGCTACAAATAAATATGCAACAACAATTATGTCGTTTTTAAATTTATTTACAACGACTATAGTAGTTGCTACAAATACATACGAAACGACAATTTTGTCGTTCCTAATTTTGTTCATGATGACTATAGTCGTTGCTCAATACATACGAAACGTCAATTTTATCGTTTTTAATTTTATTCACGACGACTATAATCGTTGCTACAAATACATACGTAATAACAATTATGTCGTTTTTAAATTTATTTACAACGACTATAGTCGTTGCTATAAATACATAGGAAACGATAATTTTGTCGTTTCTAATTTTTCTAATTTTATTCATGACAACAATAGTTGTTGCAAAAAAATGATTATAAAATCACAATTATATCATTTTTAATTTTATTTACAATAATTATAATATGTTTCTAATTTATTTTATTTTAGAAACAAATTTTTATAGTTACTAATTTATTTTTACAATGTAAAAAACTTAATAATCAAAATTATTGTTGCAAAGAATATTTCACTACAATATTGTTACAATTACAAATAATAAATTACAAAAGAAATAATAATTTAAATATTTATTATTGTAGTAATTAAGTTTAACAAGCTAAAAGCACATCAATCCAGTAAGTAAACTGGGAACTTAAGCTGCGGCAACAACTTCTGCAGGCTTTGCGTCTGGCTTCTGCTGGAGCTTCTGCTTCCCACAAGGCAGTCTTCTTTCCTGTCCTTGAAAGAGTATACAGAACTACATCAGGCTGGATGTTGCCCACAGCCCTTTTGTCTGGACAAAATCGAGCTAGCCCGCAGATATTTAGAAGCTGTTTATCAACAGTGCGTCAACATCACAAGCTAAACTAAGTTTATCATACGGTGGTTCAAAAATAAATGTTTAAACACCCTAACATCAATAATCATGCAAGTGCCAGTTTCCCATCAAAAGAAAAGAGAAATCTCGCCCTGAACTTGATACACTGATGTATCCGAAAGCAACTTCTGCCGACATTATTTGTTGGAAAAAGAGGATCATCAGTGTGTATGGGAACAATGCTACAACTATAGTCGTAATATCAGCAATCAAAAGAAAGATAACAAAATCAGAAGCAGCCACGTCAAGCAGTTCCCAGCAAAAGAAAAACTGCTATTACCTACAACCCCTCTCTCTGTTTATATATACTCCACTTCCCTGCACTGAAATACGCATTTGCTAGGGGTCAAACACATTCCTGTACCATCAAACATCCAAGTAATAAATATTAATGTTCATAAACGTTCTACAGTAAAACAATAGTTAGGCAACTATTTTCAGCTGCCACAAAAATAAAATCAACATTCAAAGCTTTTGACTTACCCGAAGAAGTAAAGGAAATCCATCAGGAGGCTTCCAAAGTTCTGCAAGAAACATTGAGTTCAACTTAGGCAAAAGCACTCGTTTATCGCCACTATCAGAAAAGATAATGCAAACCGAAGGTAAGTTAAAAGAGAGCATTAAAATTTTCATGTCATTGAATGAGAGGTCAATATTCTTTCTATAGCATAAAAAACCATTCTTCAAGTCTCTAATCAATCATCTAAACTTGCCACTGGAGGTTCTGTCTGTTCATCCTACCAAAGTTTTTCCCTCAAATTGTTTTTTTTTTATCAAAGTTTTGGCTACATTAAAAAGCTCTAGATTCAAACAAACACGCCAATATCAACGGCGTTTTCCCTTCTCTATCAGTCCACTGCCAAATCCATAACCAAAAAATAAGACCTAAATTAATAAGAAATTAATTGAGGAAAGAGATCAGATTAATTAGTTGGCACCTCAAGCCCAGCACCATCACGGTGAAGTGCTTTGATCCCTTCAGTGTTGCCGTAACTCACTTGATTGTATAGCAACTCGTCTTTCGATTGTTGTTTCGATTGCCATAACCCAGAAATTCACCAGAAAGGCCTGAACATCACAGATCTATCAACACTCTATTACTAACATGTAAAGAAAAAAATCTCTTACCAGGAATAGGGCTTCCACAGAGCGTGGTCGCTGGATCTAAGGACGCAGGGGGTCGCCAGATCTAAGGACGCAGGGGGTCGCCGGATCTGTGCTGAACTGAGTCGACGGAACTAGACTTGGCGGCAGAGGCTAGATCTAGGGAGTTTTTTTTGGGTTGCCAATATACAGGGAATGGGATTATTAGTATTATAATTAGTATTTATAATTAAAACAGGGTTATTAATATTTAGGGCATCGAATTATTGTTGATAATTTATAATTATAAATTGATAAGTTTACTAATGTGTAGAATTATTAGTATTTAGGATTTTTTATATATTGAAATATTATAATTTATAAAAAATTATATAATTATAAAAATAAAAAAATGGACTTTTATATAAAATTTATAATAAAAATTATAAATTATCTATATATAAATTATAATTTGTTTATAATTTTTATAAATATCCCCTTTATAAATTTTTTTAAATTATACAATTATTTTTTATAAAATTATATATTTTTATAAATTATAAATTATCAATATATATAAAGAAAAAAACTCTAAACATTAACAGTACAAAATTAACATTAAACAAAACAAAAACAAAAACTTTAAATATATTATTCATCATCAATAATATCATCAACATTATCACACTCTTCATTACAATCCATGTTGAGCTCCACATCATTGTCATCATCATCAATAAACTCTTCAATGGGTGTGGTCGACTTCATGATTACTTCAATCTCTCTAGCTACCTCACATGGAAATATTTCTTCAGTCATGCCATCCCTTTGCAATGTACTAATCCTGCTCTCATCATTCAAATCTCTTTGTAAAAAACAACTTTCATCACACTCCTCCTGTTGATAAACTTCTTCATTATCTTCTATAACATCTACCATATCATCTATATCTACTATAGGGATGTTATATAAATCACGAGGTCGGGCTTTTAGCACAATAAACCAATTAGGATCTTTTGGCTCTTGCACATAGTATACTTGCTCAACTTGAGATGCTAAAACAAATGGTTCTGTTGTCTTAAGTTTACGATTAATATTGACACTTGTAAATCCATAGGAGTCAATCCTATACCCGGTGCCATAATGCAAAACATCCAACCAATCACATTTGAATACCACTACCCGTTTTCCTCCTACAAAGGATAACTCATATATGTCAGTCACAACACCATAGTATTCTTTGCTACAGGAATCATTATCTCCTCGAACCATAACTCCACTATTTTGAGTTTTTCTATTTTGTTCACGATTACGGGAGTGGAACCTAAAACCATTCACAATATATCCACTGTATCTTCTAGCAATTCGTAAAGGAGCATTTGCCAAATTAATTAATTCATTTTCTATGGATCCTTCACCATGTAATTTTGACACCTATTACATTGGCAATATATCAATATTTTAGAATTTATTTAAATATAATTGAAATACATGATATATAATAGTGAAGGACACAAGAATTAAGGAGGATGCCATACTTGCATATTAAACCATCCAACAAATTCAGCATTGTGCCTCTCCATAAGATTTCTAATTGAAGATTTTTTCAGTTGCTCTTTGTGCTCACTACAAAAAAGCTTTTAAAAGTTAATATATTAAATATAGCAAAGATTGTTTAAATGAAATAATGTTTACGAAACTTACTCAATAAAAGGCAGTACTTCATCACAGTTATTCAAGATGTATAAATAGGCTTGATTTAACTCTAAAATTGAAAGCTCATGTAGAATAGGCTTCCCTATAGCACGACCCATCTCGGTAAATAGTTCAATACCATCATGTGATGTAGACATATCAAAACCATCATCATTATGCTTAGCTCGATTAAATGCAGTCTCAGTATCTTCAAAATACATTGAACAAAATGTAAGACATTCATCAGCTAAATATCCTTGAGCGATTGAACCATCTGGACGTGCCTTATTACGACAAAAAGACTTCAATGTGCATAGGTACCTAAAAAAAAGAGCCAACTAAATCAAGATCTACAGTGAATGAGAAGATAATGGCACACTTAAAAATTTTCACAAGTTACCTTTCAATCGGATACATCCATCGGTAAGTTACAGGACCCGCAATCATAGCCTCATGCGGTAAGTGAACTACCAAGTGCACCATAATATCGAAAAAGGATGGTGGGAAAATCATCTCAAGCTTGCACAATATTAAGACAATTCGATTTTGTAAATGTTGAAGGTCATTGGGATCAAGAGTTTTGGAGCATAAATCTCGAAAGAAAGCACTTAATTCGACTAATGGATCACAAACTTCTTTTGGTAATAATCCACGTATAGCTAAAGGAAGAAGTTGCTCCAAAAAAACATGGCAATCATGACTCTTCATCAATGATATCTTTCTTTCTTTCTCATTCACACAACGAGATATATTAGACAAATAACCATCTGGCGTTTTTAAATTCACCAACAATCTACAGACAATTGATTTCTCTTCATTAGACAAAGCATAACAAGCAACTGGCAATCGAATGTTTGCTCCATCTACAATTGGGTGAAGTTCTGTCCTTATGCCCATATTTACCAAGTCATAACGAGACTTCAAAGAGTCCTTATTTTTTCCCTTCACATTCATCAAAGTTCCAAGTATGTTATCACACACATTCTTTTCAATATGCATGACATCTAAATTATGACGCATTAAAAGTGTTTTCCAATATGGTAACTGAAAGAATATGCTTTTTCTCCTCTAATTGAAAACACTATTAGTTGCATCATATTTTTTTTCGTACCTTTGCCAAAAGGACATTGCTGGAACAAATCAAATTGTCGTAGCATATCTTCCCCACTCAATTGCTTTGGTGCAGGTCTCATTTCTTTACTTCCATCAAATGACAGCTGATTTTTTCTCCACTTGTGATTTTTTGGTAAAAATCGACGATGGCCCATGTAGCACACTTTACGTGCACCTTTTAGTGAAAGAGAAACAGTGTCCTTATTGCAAGAAGGGCATGCAAGATGTCCTTTTGTGGACCACCCAGACAAATATGCATAAGCAGGAAAATCGCTAATTGTCCACAAAATGGATACATGCAATTTAAAATTTTGCTTACTATAAGCATCATATGTGTCAACACCTTCTTCCTATAATTCTTTCAAATCTTTAATCAAAGGCTGCAAATACACATCAATGTCCATTCCAGGAGATTTAAGTCCCGGAATTAAAAGTGAGAGCATAGTGTATGGTTGCTTCATGCACATCCAAGGAGGTAGATTATACGGAATGAGAACCACAGGCCAAATGCTATGTTGTGAGCTCATGTTTCCAAACGGTTGGAAACCATCTGTAGCTAACCCCAATCTTACATTCCTAACTTCGGCAGCAAAATAAGTGTGTTGCTCATCAAAAGACTTCCAAGCAATGGAATCTACAGGATGCCTTAATTTCCCATCATCTACTCGTTTTTCTTTGTGCCACCTCATGTGAGAAGCTGTCTTAGAAGACATATACAACCTTTGCAACCGAGGTTTTATAGGAAAGTACCGCAAAACTTTGTGAGGGATATTTTTACCTACAGACGATCCTCCCTTTGATTTCCATCTAGATGAATGACAAACCGGACACTCTTGTGCATTTTCATTTTCACCCCAATAAAGGATACAATCATTGCAACACGCATCTATTTTCACATATTCAAGTCCTAAGTCAGCTATCATTTTCTTTGCCTCATAGTATGAAGAAGGAAGACTATCACCATTAGGAATTACTGCCCGAAACATTCCTAGGATAACATTAAAACAAATATCACTGAGGTGGTAGAATGACTTAGTATGGAGAAGTTTAACTATAAAGGATAACTTGGAATACCTATTAAAACTCGGATACAAATCTTCTTTAGCAACCTCTAATAATCGATAAAATTTGACAGCCTCTGAATTAGGTTCTTCATGCATACCCTCAACATCAAAGTCCACATCAAATTCACCATCATATTCTCCATTTATGTCTGTTAGATGGAAAGCATCATGTAACATACCAGCCATGTCATCATGTTGGACCTCTTCATTATTATATTCATCATCACTTTCCATCAAATCATCTTCTATTTCACCATGTAAATGCCAAGTTGTGTAGGTGTTAAGAATTCCATACTTAAACAAATGAAATTTAACCTCAGTTTTCTTCCTGAATTCCACATTTCTACATTTTTTGCAAGGGCATCGAATGTTGTCTGTCACATTTGGCTGATTAAAGGCAAACTGTAAGAAATTATCAACTCCTTGTACATAGTCAATATTTGTTTGGTTGGTAATATTCATCCATTCTTTAGTTAAAACCATCTGTAAATCAATGAATAAAATAAATAAAATAATTAAACACAATTTTAAACAACATAAACAAAATGACAAAAATAATCGATGATAAGTTGTTATATCTAATTTTCATGCACTTAACGTATAATTTACAAACAATTTAACTAAAACAATAAAAAAAATTTTCTTATAAACAGTACAAAAGGATACCTTATCCATTATTTTAATTTCATACGCTGCTAACAAATTAAATTTATGTAATCCATTGTCCTAATTTATTAAATCAACTAAATTAATTACATTATAAATTAAACCTTCTACTTCTCACAAAAGTTCCTAATGTAAAATTAATTATTCCTACTGTTAAATAAAAATAATCATATTATAAAATAGAATAAATAAGTAAATTAATAAATTTATAAATAAAGCAGAGCTACCTTTGTCTTCTTTTCCTTCCTTTATTTCCTTCTTATTCACGTTCTCTCTTCAATATACTGTGGAATGGAATTGAACAACCCGAGAAAGAAAAGCTAAGTAAATATTTGAAAGAAATATTTACCTTCACTAAGTCAGTAAGCAAATTGAAATCTAAAAAATAAGTAATTAAATAAATAAATACATAAACAAATTACCTTCACTAAGCAAATTGAAATTCGAAAAATAAGTAATTAAATAAATATATAAACAAATTACCTTCACTAAGTCAGTAATGGCTCAGCAGTGTGAATGACTAGCGTAAGAAGGTGATGCTGCGGGAACCATGACTCAAATTAATTGTGGTGCAGGGCTGCTAAGTAATGTAGGTAGCGATGATAGATGGTGATGTAGTACAGAGGCAGGAATGGCTCAACAGTGTGAATGACTAGCGCAAGAAGGTGATGTTGCGGGAACCAATGAAAGACACAGTAACTTACTGTGTTTATCTTTGCTTGTGTTATTTATATAGACCTAGGACCTATTTAATTTTAGAAAGTCTTGTGTGCCAAGAATAAGATTTTATTTGATAATATTTGATTTGGTCTTTGAATATTTATTTTTAGAAAGCCTTGTTGTTTGTCAGGATCGGTTTTATTGTAAGGGGTCCCCATATTTTATTTAAGTCTTGTGTTTGGCATACCACCTGTTCGATGTTATGCTTTCAACCGGACTGTTTGTAATCTACCTTAAAGTATCCTCAATTAACAAATATAGCTGACCAATGAAGTGCAATTGCAGTAAATTTAGGTGGAACTTGGCTCATTTTACAGTGTGTGTTAGGGTCGTGGTTACCCACCTAACATTTGCACTTAGAGTAGCTTTAGGCAGACCTCTGGTAGGATTTCTCCGGCCAAAATTTATTAAGGTTTTGTCTTTTGCAAAGTATATTTTGTCGCATGTGAATTGTTCAGGCAAAAGATTGAGAAATTGTCAGCTCTTCTAGCAAATAAAGTTTTATGAGTAAACGAGAATTACTTTTGAATTGATTATGTTGAACAGAAAACATAGGTGGTCTAAGCTACTTTGACTCAATGTTATAAATGTAACAATCAAGGGAAGATGCCCAGAAAACTATTCTGCTCTTGTGAATTAATTATCACTTGTTTGTTTATGGAGAAGCCTTTTGACTTTTGTAACATCCTTCCATGTTCATTATTGGAAATTAATGTGCTATCTGAACCCAAAACGTGTAGTAAGAGCACTATTGACCCAAACTTTGTAATTGTCTGATTATAAAATATCTGAATCGAAATATGGCAAGAAAAATGAACAGAAAACCATTCAATTCTCTCCTGCTTAGGGCTGAAATAAAAAACAACAACAGCCTGTTACAAGGCATAGAACTGTTTTCTCAATCACATGTCGTGAATCAAACAACCTAAGTCTATCTAAGAGGTTCCACTTCCAACAGAACAGAACCATTTTCCTAAGAGAAGTATAAAGTAGACAATAGCTTTTCAATTAAGATACCAATTATGTGAATGTTACAAGTAGAATCTAAACCAAGAATTCAGAGTTACATCTAAAAAGAATTTAAAACATAAGGAATTTATTAGGCGTACACACTCCGACAAGAAGACCTTACACTGAATACCAAAACTGTGGAAACTATAAAGGCCATCTGTCAAACACAAACCATGCATCTGTAATCATGAATTTTTACTACCATAAACTAGCTCAACTTGCAATGCTTTATTATCTCATATGTTTTATTGCAAAAGTAGCATATAAATCTCAAACATTTAAAAGACAATACCAAACATAATGTCAATAATAACACTGAAATCCCACTACTAAAAACTATATCATAAACTAGAACATCTTCAAAGTAACAATGTTTCCCATGCATACAACTTGGTATGAATTAATTATTTTCCTGCAAAAAAATAACAAACTTGGTATGAATTAATCATATTGTGTGGAATTATTAAAAGTTTAAACCACAAACAAATTAACTATTATTTGAATTATCAATTTCATACCACAGGTTCTGACTCAGTGAACTGAAATGAAGGAAAATTCATCTGCATAAAATCTCGTCGCAATTCATCCCTTACTTGATTTTGGATTTCCACCCGAATCCTCTCTTCACGTGCCACTCGATCTGCTTCGAAATTATCAAGCTTTTCTCGAAGCTCAGCCACCGTGTCACGTAATTTTGACACCTCTTGCTCATTATCTTTCTGCACATATTGAGAGACGCATCCCCCTTTGGTAAATCCCTTTTTCCCATAACCAAATCCCCGTCTATATCCGGATCTAACTCCCATTGCTTCGTCATACATATCTTCCTTCGTCATTGGAGTAGCTCCTTCTTGCGAACTTTTTTCAACCAAACTTTGAAGCTTATCCTACATTACAGCAATAACTTTCTGTAAAATATGCCCCAATATTAATTTTGATACGTTAACCAAATAATACTTTAATTTAAAAAGAAAAAAAACATACACCTATTCCTTTTGACTGATTATCAGCCCATTCCAAATTTCCTTCCTTGGTTTTATAAGCATGTTGATAAAACCAAATGTCTTGAACCGTAGGCTTCTCTCCAGAAATCGGATCAACCTATTATATTTCCAACAATTAAAAACTAATTAGATCATTGAAATTTGGTTAAAAAATCAAATTCAAATATGTGATATGCTCTTACCATTCTTTCTTCAAACTCAGCAAATGAAATGTTCCCGGTAGTATGTATTTGCTTTCGTTTTTTTGCATTTGCCGAGTTACGTTGACTAATAATCTAAAAGAGTCAATTATAAAATATTTAATCAATAAGTAATCTTAATTCAATATAAAATAAATAAATTTAAAAACAAAGCCTATTGTATACCTTAAAGTCTTGTGAACTAAAATATTGTATACAATATAACCATTGATCCAGTTGCATGTCGATGGGCTTATTTTCCAAGCGCTCCCGATCAGATGCATATTGTTTATAATGCACGTGTAACCTATTCTTCCATCCCTTATACAATCGCCTCATTGTTGTTACAACAAAGGCTTTTAATCTCTCTTCATTTCCAGGAAATTCAAATCGATCCTGAAAGTAAATTATTAAATGAACAAATTAGATATACGCATGTGTTATAAAAATATATTAATAATTACTAACTAAATTGGTATAATTTCTAAATTACCTTTACATGCATCCACATTGACTCGCCCGTTTTTTCATATACTTCTTTCCAATTTTTTACATTCAATGGGGCCTTTGTCCTGACTATAAAGCCACAATAGTTAACTAAATCTCGTGCATTATCCCCAACAACACGCTCTATATCTTGAGGCATGTTAACTTGCAATTTTGATCTTCCGCCATGGGTTTTCATATCCACTTTTATGCTTTTATACCTCCCACGACCTTTTCTTGCATCTTTTTGACAAAATAATAATAATAATAATAACTAAAGCATAATAATAGATCAACAACAAGGTATAAGCATATTAAAACACTAATGTCATATCATACGTACATACATAAACAAAACATTAAAAGACAAGTAATGTTATATCTAAAAATGTGTAGTCCAAATGCACATGTAGTGACCCAATAAAAAAAGCTAGATGAAAGCCATATATAATGAATAATTAGAGGAAAAACAGGTCTTACAACTCAAATACATGCCTAAAACTTGTGCACTTAAGATTCATGTCTTCTTCTATTAACAAATATAGCTGCTCCATGTCTTATTAATGATTAATCATCAATCTGCCCACTAACTTGTACAGCATTTAACAAAAAAAAAAAAGAGAAAGTGTTAAAGAACAGAAAATATACAATGGGTAAACGTGAGAATTATTGGTGTTAGAAATGATGATTTTTGCAACCTGCAGCACTTTTATCTTAAAAATAGTCTAATTATAAGTAAGGTTTTAGAGAAATATAGATTTGTTTAAGTAAATATACAGAAAATTTTTAATGTTTTTTACTCAGTTTTCAAGACAGAGCATTACTTAACACTGAACAAATGATACATACAGTCAGAAACCAATGAAAAATTTGCATCAACAACACTTAACAAATGTCACCACATCCATTTATGCCAAATACATCATTGTCAAAATCTAAAACTAGAAGGAAAATATTGTACAATATAGTTTGTTTGTTTAAGAACGATGAGGGGGAGAGGCCTGAGCCTAGTTCTGTAAAAGGAGAAACTGGGTTTGAGCAGAACGCAAGAAAGCAAAGCAGAAGAAAGAAACAAAGAAGCAATTTGGAAACTTCTTTGAGGTAAAGATTCTGACCCTTAACCAATTTGACAACTTATTTGCCATGTCGACTAGGTTGTAAATTGTTGTAAGATTTTTAACTTGATGTTCGGTCTAAGTAGTATTTGTTTGGTGTAGTTGCACTCTGGTTTGACTATGTATATATATGGCAAAGCCCTTTGAAGAATATACTAAGACATAAGACTAAATCCTTCAAACATAAGGTTTAAGGGATACTGAAAAGCTTTACAAACTAATAAATCACAAAAGCATCAAAATCAAAATGATATTTACAAATTTACGATAAAGAAATAAATAGAAGATAACAGATTACCTTTATTGCCTGTTGTAGATAAGTTTTCATCAACTCTTTCATTTTCTTCCCAGTCATCTGGTGGTTGTGTTTCATCTTCATCTACAAGACTCATTCTCTCCATAAAACTAATCTTTTTTCTTGAATTAGGTTCGCAATAATTCTCTGATCCATTACTTTGCATTCTCTCTATAAGACTAATCCTTTTTCTGGAATAGTCCTTTGATCCATGCAAAGATTGCATGGATGTTCTTGCAGCGCCACCCTTGACACCTTTTCCTCTACCTCTGCCTACCATTTCAAACTAGAAAATTAAGCAAAATTTTCTGAATCAATAAAGAACAATGTGCAATATATAAAGCATGAAAATAAGCAATCTATGGTTATTAAATACTACAAAATAGTGTGCAGATAAAAATTCCTTTGGAGGGAAATAACATTCCTTTGGCGCCAATTAAGTAACACTCCTTTGGCGCCAATTAAATAACGTTCCTGGACAAAATTTTTACTAACATATAATTTTCAATATTTTAATATTACGATTTTACTTTGAATATATTCAAAAAATGGCATAAAATCCCTAAAAATTAGGCACAATTTGATAACGACTTAAAACAAGGAAAATAGCTTGAATAATTGATAAAATGAAGAAGGAAAAATTGCCCACTTACCTTGGAAGCCAGAGATGGTGATTGAGCTCTTAATTGATTTTTTAAAGCATCTTCACCACCCGATCTCTGCTTCAGAACTCCAAGGTGCCGACTAATTTCATTCTGTCAACACTCTTTTCACCACCCGATCTCTGCTCCAGAACTCCATGGTGCCGGATAATTTCATTCTGTCAAAACTCCATATTTATCAGATCATTCTACCCATCAACAGTTAAGATTATTCGATTGCCTCTACAGTCATAAGAGCAACCACAACCAAGTTCCTCACGGGAAGGTAAGTTTAGGGCGCTACAATGGTGAACGTCCATGGTGATTCAAGAAGTCAGAAATTTAGGGAAGAATGCAAACGTTTAGTGCGTGGGTACCTTGAAAGTTTATAGGAATTAAATTTTGGAAATAGAGAAAAGGAACCCATTTTCAATTATGAAGTTCTGTAATGGGTTTTACATAGTGAGATATTGTTGGCGGAGAAAACAGAGTAAAAGTTATAGTGTAGCTTGTCTATCGTGTGCTTCATTTGTTTGGTTAACTTTTGTACTGTTTGATAAAATGTACAAGGAAAAATTACCCACTTCCTTGTTCACTTGCTTTTGAATAAATCGTCATTTAGAAAAGAAAATTAAGCTACAAGATCTAAACAGAAACAATATACGGTAAAAAGGGAATGGAATAAAACGAAATAAATTTTAACTCAAATAGGAAATAGGAAATACCTTTTACTTGACTGGCCCTGATATTTCTTGAATCTTGGCCCTCGACCGTTTCCTCATATTTCACTGATCAAAGATGGCCACTTGCTTTCTATTTCTGGCGGTTACTAAGAAGAAATTATATCCCTCGGTTTTCTAGATCCTTTTGCAGGGAAACACACTAAGGAAACTTCAAAGAAGGGCGGTTGTAAAATTGTGTGGAGTTCAATTAACTTTGAGTTTTTTTAATAAAAAATTCTATGCTTAGCTTTAAAATTTTTTAATTAGTAAAGTTACTTTTAAAGGGATTAGTCCTAGAATTAGTAAAAATTTTAATTAATAAAGAAAAATACAATAAATTTGCAATGCTGAAAATTTAAAGATAATAAAAAGAATTAAATTTTTGAATACTATAGATAAAAATATTAATTTTTTACTATAGATAAAAGTGTTTAAAATCACATCTATCACGTGAATATAATATAATATAATGCAAGAAAAATTGTGTTTATCAATGACATTGACAACGAAACTTCATAACAATTATTTTTTATTATTGTATAAAATGTTAAAAAATTTTAATTTAATAATGATGGCGAAAAGTCGTTGATAATATTTCGAAAAGAAATATTTTTGTAGTTAAGGTATAATATTATATATATAGCAACAAATTTTCAAGTTGTTGCATAAAATTTTTGTAAATCTTTTAAGGCAATGACAATGAAAAGTCGTTGCAAATATAATAAAATATCACAACGACTTATTTTAATCGTTGTTAATTTAATATGAATTCGCAACAATAAAAATTATCGTTGTGTAAAGTATAAAAAAAACCAAATAAGCAACAACTATGAAAAGTCGTTACAAATATAATTACATTTTGCAACGATATTATTAGTCGTTGCATATCATGGTTGCTAAAAGTCTATTTTCTAGTAGTGGTGGTTCCTTTGGTTCAGGAGCTTCAACCTTTAAATATAAGTTGGAGAAACAAATTCTCAAGCATGTGACAAATGCATCAACAATAATTTTTTTATGAAATGGATAGTATATCAAGTGATGATCGCAATGCTTTACTAGTAGTTCTTGGATTGCTTCTAACAACAAGCTACCAAACCAGTCTTAGCCCACCTGGTGGTGTTTGGCAGGGTGACAGTTCCTCATCCTCCACCAATACCACAAGAGGTGATACAAAAACACCGGGGACATCAACCATGGGTCTACAGGATTTTATTGTTTTCTATATTCTAAGCTATATTGTGTGAGACTCGAATTTATTTCACTGTACACCGTATTTGTAAAGGATTAATAGTGAAAATAAATATTGAATGTGGATTTCCACTTTCCATTTATATTGGATTTAAATTCTATATGGTGTATGTGAAGTAGAATGAATATCTAAAAATTATAAGAATGGAAATTAAATATAACATGATTCCTAAAAGCTTATTGGAGGAAGCTTTGAAAAATGAGGCATGAAGGGAAGTCAAGAAAAAGGGCTGGACAAAATCACTGCATGCCATACTTGTTGACTGCAGTTTTCTTCACAATTTAATGAGAGCAGAAAATGGTTACCACGCCACACCTTTTGTTACCATTTTTCTTGAACAAATAATGAGATAATTGACAAAGGAAATGATGAGGAAAGGGATAGGAAGTTAAGTGACTTTGATAAACAGAATATATATCTTCTTACTAAGTGAAACCAAGAACTCCAGCATATTTCCTCTTCATGCCCGACGCTGTTGCTGTTAAATTCTGCTTTGTTTTGCCGCCTATCTCACATTTAAGTTGCAAGATTTCACCTTCTTGCTATCAAATCACTTAACACTCCTTTATACATCTTTCCTTCACTCATAAAACCATTCAAGTAAATCAAGAAGAGGAGGACTGACGTGGGGAAACAACAAAACAAACTGTGAGTTGTGTTGGCTCAAGCAAACAAGGTAAATAAAGGTCCAGCCAATGTTCATGTATTTAATCTTTGATTTTTGATGATAATATGTTCATTAGGTGAGGTATGTGCATATTACTTGACATAAGAACATGTAGCAATTTACTATGATGGAACTATAGATTGCTGTTGGTGTTAAGGAATAAATTAAACATGAACAAATATGAAGATTTAAGTGCTAGAAATGTTGTAAAAGTGATGAGAAATAGGTGAGTTCAGCTACTGATGGGCGAGTTGAATGAAGCGTGGTAGTGGGCGAGGACTATGATCGCCCAAAAGGAAAGGACATGATGATCGCCCAAAAGGGCGAGAATGGTGACTATTGTGATCACCCATGTGAAACTTTAGTCATCGCCAATGGGGCGAGTAGGGAATAAAGAACTCGCCAAGTTGAAAGTACTTATCCAAGTGGGCGAGGTCGCCCAATGCTAGTCAATTCATGGGTGAGCCCACCTCTGAATAGAAAGCCACGTATGGCGAACTCAAATAAGTAGGCGTGGTGAGTTGAAATGTTGGGTGAGCTCCCATAAATAACCAATATGTGAATGTCGAGTAATGTTGGGCGAGCTCCCACGTGTAAGCCATTTGACGAATGGCGAGCTCAGTTGGGCGAGCTGTAGATTAGTCTTAAGTCTCAACATAGTGTTGGAAATATTCGAAAAGAAAATATTAATGGTGTTAATAAATTATTTTGCAGTCGAAAATTAAGGACTCGGTAAAAGCGATCGAGAAGGCGATCGGGAACCAAGGCTACTTAAGACCAGGTAAGGGAGTAGTATGTGAAGTAAAATGCATGTCCTGTGGAGTAAAATGTTATGAAAATATAGAGAAAATGATTTGGTTTGTGACATGCATTATCTTGATAAACTGTTTTCACATACCGTGGGATGGGCGAGCCATAGTGGGCTATCATAACGTATTAAGTTTTAGAAAAAAACCTAATAGTTAGACACAAAAATATGGAGTCGCCACCAACCATTCTACCTAGGTGTGATTGGTCACCTATTAAAACTATGGATAAGGTTTGGTGTACATCTCAAATTTAGGGTTTGGGAGTACGATTACGTGTGAGGAAGGATTAGTACCCTCACAATGCCCATCCTAAAATGGTACCAACTAATTTTAGGTTATCTCAAATTTGCCTTAGTTAATCTTAAATTCAATAATTTAATATTGGAAAATATTTCTAAGCATCCTCCATTAAGCTGGTGGGATAGCTTAAAAAATTCTCCTCACCTCAAGAGTATTCAAGTAGTACTATACGACTTGCTTGAAAAGGCTCTGTCGTTAGATGAATTTTAGTATTTTATGGAAATTTCCTAACTTTGACTCCTCTACCCAAATTATCTTATTTTATTTTTATCATTTATTATTTTCTATTCTTTTCTTGACTAATATCTTTATCTATTATTTATCGTTATATTTATCTTATGAATATAAATTATCTTTATTTTTTTTAGAAAATAAATATAAATCATTTTATCAAAAATTCTTTTAAAATCCTCCATTAAGCTGCTAGGATTTAAAAGAAATTCTCTTACCTAAAGATTTTCGAAGTATTACTTAAGCGTAACCCTCTTTGGAATCTTATCATCCGAATGATCGATACTCACTTTCATGAATTATTATTATCTGACTCTTATTATTATTTTTTTTATTTATCATATTCTTTTATTATTTATTATATTTTTAGAAAATGCACATGAATTATTTTTTTATTGAAAATTCCCTTTAGCTCATTCCATTAAGCTGGTCAGACCATGAAGAAAATCCTCTCACCTAGAGGTTCCAAAGTATTACTTAAGCGTAACCTTCCTCGGAATCTCATCATCGGAGTAAATCATGTCCATTTTTCATTTACTAAATCTTATCATTATTCTATTATTTTAACTTTATATTTTGTCATATTCATATTTATTTATTATTTTTTTATCATTCTAAAGAATTATTTTATTATTACAAATTATGAATATCCAAATTAACTAATCACTTAATTAATTTTAATCTTACCAAGTTGACCAGTTAATTAATTAATCAATTAATTTTAATCTTGCCTAAAGACATCAAGAGTTAATCGATTTGTTTAAAACTAGAATTAAGCAATTGATTTGGAACTAGCCTATCAAACAAATAAATTAAAATAACAAAAGAATACAAACTACACTTACCTTTGTTCCTTCACTGCTCATGTACACGTGGAAACACTTGCCTCTCTAATTTTCTCCTTCGCTTCTTTGACACCAGGCGTAACAAACAAAATTTCTTGCAGCAATGTTTGATGGCTTTGGATAGTGAAATAACAGCTGGAGGTTCGGTCTTGAATGATCAAGAGGCTGGTTCAGTGACGGCGGTGTAATCAGGCGGTGATGTTCGATGCTGTGTAAACAAGTGCAGCAGCAATCCGTGGGCTTTTGAAAACCTTCAACACTGCATCGTCTTTTCTTTTAATAAAAATCCCTTTATTCTTCAAGCTTTCCTTTCTCTCTTGTTATTCACGTTAAAAGCTTATATAATGGTGCAACAAAACAAAGGCAGCACGCAAGCCAGAAGGACGTGGTGCAGCAGTGGACGTGATTTAAAGGAGATGCAACAAGGGACAGAAACACAGTAAGCTGCAGAGCGAAGATGCAGAGGCAGCGAGCAGTAGCGGACGACAGAGGAGCTGGGACTTGCGGTAGCTATGGCCAGGGTTTCAAATAGCGGCCGCTACCGGTGGCTGCCACCGCTATTGCGGATATAGCGGGTGTGAGTACAGCTCACACCCATAGCGGCCGTTATGAAATGGTGTAACGGACGATAGCAGTGATAGCGGTCCGTTATCGCCGCTATCACCGTTACCTTTCAGACAGAAGAGAAAAAAAAGACAAAGAGTTTCTGAAGCAGACAGTACAACGCCAAAGCTTTCAAACATCAATCATCAACCTAAAAAATATTCAACTCCATGACACAAAACAATTCACAAATTCATCAGTGATCACAGATTCACAACTTCACAAGACTCATAGACGAGACCACAGTCTCATTCTCACACAACAACTCACCCGAACTCTGTCACACACCACAACCCACATTCACAACTCGCAATTCACAAACAACACAACTCACAAGCAAACAGAGATAGACACTCATACAGCAAACAGAGACACAGTCATTCACAGAGTCACAACTCACAGACAAACAACAAACACAACAACATAGCATGATCTTTGAAAGGTAAGCAACTAACCATTTTATTTTTTTAACTTTGATCAGATCAGAGGATGAGAAGGCGTGGGACAGTGGGTGATGGCGAGAGCGGTGTGGGTGTTTGAGTCTTTGAGAGGCTGAGATCAGATCAAATCAGAAGATTCAGATCTAGCGCCAAAAGGAAAGGAGGCTGAAAGGGTGAGGGCCGTGAGGCCATAGTAGGCTCCGAAGAGATAAGATGAGAGGCTGAAAGCCGAAAGAAAAGGAGGCGCCGCCGCTGGCCGCAGACGGACATGGCGGCTGGCGGCATGATCCATGATAGAAGGGGAGGGAGGGACCGAGGGAGTCATGGTGAAAGTCGAAACGAAGCCGACAGAGAAGGAGGCGAGGCAGAGGCCGGCGTCGTGAGGCTGGCAACTGGCTGAGCCGCTGAGGTGAGGCCGTGCGTGAGGGGAGGTGAAAGGGAAAAAAAAAGGAGGCTACGCCGCTAAGGTGAGGGACTGAGGGCGTGATCTCGTGAGGCTGAGGGAGGCTGCCAGTGGCTTGTGACTGAGCCACTAAGAGGAGACTGAGGGTTGGGTCGGGACGGAAGGGAGATTGGGTGGGGGGAGTCGCGGGTACTGAAAGGGACTGAGAGTGAGGAGCCGGTTCTGTTTTTTTATTTTAAATGTATATTTTTTTGCACAGCTCATGTTAATATTAATATTAAGTAGTTTTTACTTTTATTTAGTAAATATAAATGTTCATTTTAAATTTTTTGTTAACTCATTTAATGAAGCATATTATTTTTTTTTATTTTCATCAATCATCATCAGCAACAATCAAAAAAAACTTTGTTTTAATATGTATTAATAGTGATGGGCTTTAAATTAAAAGTTTAGGAATGAAAAAATCATGATAAAAAAAATTAGGAAATGAGTAATTTGAATTTCAAAAAAAAATTAGATAAAGTTGAATTTAAATTATTAATTTAATTTTAAAAGTAAAATTTGTAGTGCAATTGAATGTATTGTACTAAATATTATTATAACTTAAGAAAAAAATTAATATTGATAATTTGATGTTCATATATAAATATGATTGTTTAAGTTAATTGATTGTGGCAAATTAATATTAAATTTTTAATATAGTTGAACATTATTGTAATTCAAGAAAAATATTGATATTGTAAATGTAATGAATTAAATTATTATTACTTCTTAAATGGTTG
Source organism: Heritiera fomes (assembly GCA_032173925.1). Taxonomy (NCBI): domain Eukaryota; kingdom Viridiplantae; phylum Streptophyta; class Magnoliopsida; order Malvales; family Malvaceae; genus Heritiera; species Heritiera fomes. Next base: position 8,297,208 of record JAPDPM010000002.1, on the reverse strand, counting down.
AAAATGTGATTAATTAATTATTCAAATTTAATTTTTTTGTATAAAAAAATGTGATAACTCTATCTCATTTATTTATACTTATTTGTTTAACAGAAAATGTCAGGCATATCACGAAGTGAGGATTTTCCAAGTAAGGGACTAGAAGGTGCGCCAAGTGATAATATCGGTTGGCATTTTGGAATCCTTGTACCAATAAGACTTGAGGTATTATAAATTACTTTAAAAACTATAAAATAAGACTTTACATGATTATAATTAAAATTACTACACTTTATATAGAATTGTGCGAAATTAAAAAAAATTCACGACCGCGATGACCGCAATTACAGCCGCTATGTCCGCAACCGCGATAAATGCAACGCGACCGAAAACGCGGCCCCTACCGCGATTTAAAACCATGGCTATGGCATAACAGATAGGGTGACAAGGATAACATCAGTGGGGATGGCGATGGCGAAAACAAGCAATGTAGAATGGTGGAAAAGGAAGCAAAGCAAGGCACGATGATGATGTTGCAAAGTTGGGTTGAAGATGATGATGAATAGTGAAAGAGGCTGTGTCAGCGTTGGGAAGCAGGAGCAGTCCGTAACAGAAACGTGAACCTGCAGCAGACCGTGGCAATGATGAGATGTGGTTGTCTTTAGTATGGTGGAAACTTAGTAGTGATGATGATGGATGGTGAACCAAGGCTTGAAGAGGTTGGGACAACAAAGAGAAAGCTGCTCTGCCATGTAGACACCGAAATGTGCAGGAAGCTAAGTTGAAGATGATGAACCATGGCTATGTCTCCTTTCCCTAGCGGCTAGCTCTCCTTTCTTTTATAATCTTTCCCTCTAAGGTTTCTAGGGTTTTTTTTCCCCTTCTCCCCTTGATCAACCGTGGCTCCCTCTTTTATATCTTTTTTTTATTATATATTTTTTTAAAGGAAAATAAATCAAAGGCCCTTTATCGATCCCATGATCATGGGATTCTTCCATTTATTTTCTTTGACTTTCCCCTTTTCTTTAATTTATTTCCATTTCATTTTTTTTATTTTTGGTAATCAATCTTCAGATTTTATTTCACTATGATTATTTCTTTATTATTACTATCTTTCTTATGGCAACAAATCATTGAAGTCAACTTCCTTTCATTTTATACATTTTTTTTTAAAACAAATCCTTTGGTCAACTTTGGGTGTGCATGGGACTTTAGGTATTTTGCATGGAAGGGTTTGCATGGAATGCATGGGGTTCCAACTTAAGATTTGACCAAAATTGATTTGTTTCTTTTTATCATTTTTTATTTTTTTTTAATTTAAAAAAAATTGTTCAGACAAAATTAGGTGTCTACATGGGCGACCCCCTGTTTTAATAAAATCCAGGCGAACTAAAGTGGGCGAACCCTTTTGTGATGTTTTGGCCCCTTTTCATAAACTCCGGACGAGCTACAAAGCCGACCCCTTTATGATGTTTTGGGCTAGCCAATTATAGGCGACCCATGTTTGAATAAAAAAATCTGGCCGAGCCAATGATAGGCGACCCTTTTTGTGAAAATGGGCGAACTAGCCTTGGACGAGCCATAACGGGCGAACCGGCCATTCACACGCCAAAATGGCAAGCTGACCATGGGCAAAGCCAGAATGGGCGAATAGACCATGGGCGAGCCGCTATGGGCGAGCCGTAATGGGCGAGCTGACCATGGGCGAGCAAATTTTAATTGTGTTTTCTCACACGAAAAATGGTGAAATAATTGGCTGTTTTTACTATGTTTTGTAAACAGAAAATATACTACCTTTTTGGAATAACAATCATTTTGAGAAAATGATGAGATATGTAAAATATTCCTTAAAGGTTCTTTATGAGATATAAATTGATTTTGAGACTTTAGGCCCCGAGTTTCATGCATTATTATTTACAAGGCTGATGGACCCGCCAAGTCATCAGAGGTCTCGAGGTCACCTGGCAAGTGTACCCAAGGACCACCTATAGATTGTGGCCATAGATCTACTATATCCCTGTGGGGATGATTACTACGTTCCTGGGGGAACGTTGATAGCATGATTTATTTGTAGGGTGATGCCTAGTCTCAACTTACCGATTTCTGTTTACTGAGAGGATTTACTGAATCCTATTTACTATTTACTACATTATATTGTAAACTGTTTAGCCAGTGATTTGATTATTAAAATTAAAGACTGTTTACTATATCCATTGTTTTCCTACTGGGTATGTTGTTAGGAAAATAAACATTTTGGGGGATATAGTTTTTAGATTTATAAAGTAGCATACACCTTCCTTACTGAGCACGTTGTCGCTCACCCCTTATTTTCCACTCCACAGGTTGTTGATTTGGATTAAGAGAATTACTTTCCAGATATTATCGATTGCCAGAGTCAGCAGATATTCGATAACGAAGGTATATGAGTTTCTTTTATATATTCCGCAAATTTGTACAGTACTACTTTAAATAGAAGGGAATGTATATATATCTTAACAAAGATATTGGCACGATGAATAAGAATACTAATTCTTACTAAAGTGATTAACGGATTGTTAAGCATCATAGACAGTCCAACCGGTAGAAAAGTGTGATTTACTGTAGATTCGGGATGTTAGATATTGTCACTCTGGTAACTTCCTCACATTGGGCCTTCTTAAACCTTTTCCCCGTGGTTTTAGGACTGCTATTCAAATACTACTTGCATTTCTTGCAATTTGCTTTGACAAATCAGTATCTTTGATAGCTCCAACTGATTTAGTATCGCGAATTCTCAATAGGTTTTCAATATTCTTATTTATTTTAATGATGTTCATGTGTATTACTTACCAGGTTTCAAAAATTAGCGTTTTAATTCTAGGGTGCTGGTTATTCCCTGTGAATTTGTTTGTGGATTTCTTGGGTTTATCATCAGCATTTATTCTAGGAAATGTAATTCTAGGATGCTTATTATTCCTTTTTCTACATGATGAATTCTGGAAAGGAACCGTTTTAGTTGTAGGATATGTTAAAGTGGGTGGAATCGATGGTCGACGCTTCGAAGAGACCTTTACAGCCTTCGGATGCTGGTCGGTCCTCAGTCTCTGTCGATTCTGCTTAAAGTGGCGGCCTAAACGTTGTAGGAGCTGAAGAGTTAAATGTCAACGTACCATGTTCGGTGTCCCCTCCAAATGGACGATAGCGTTTTGATGATTTTGGTGCATGGCTGAGTACTCACTGCACCCTGTCACTGGGTGGAAATTGTTTCTTATTTCTATCTTGTTCTCTAGCAGTAGTATTTATATTAATTTCAATGTATCACCTTCTTTTTTTTGTTATCCTTCAAGTAATGAGGTACTTTCACTTATAAATTGTGTAGATGTAAAAATACTATTGTTTTTGGTTAAGTAAAAATATTATTATTATTAAATCAATTGTTAACCTGTGTGCATTTAAATAAAATTTCAACTTACAAAGGTAGCCCAATTCAAATTCAATAGAAAATGTGATTTAGGAAGGAGAAGAAGAACGCTGTATGTCTTTACAGCATGTATCATATATATTATATTTATTTTATTTTATTTCAATCTTTTAATGATATATATATTTCAATATGTGTAAATTTTCCATTTACTTGGTACATATACATATATATATATATATGTGTGTGTGTGTGTGTGTCTAATATATATAATTATGTATATTTCTTAAACTTGGATCCTTCACCCTTAGTATAATTAATTTCCTACTATTTAACCATCACTTAAATAATTAAAGTCCCATGTAATTTCTTAAAAACACTTTAATCCATTAATAAATCTTTTATTTCATTGCACTATTGTAAGGCTCTAGTTCACCAAGCAAGGTCATCTTACTCACCCATACTGTCCGCTTTGGGTCCAAATCACCAAGCAAGACTCACGATTTTATCAAGGAAGAACACCCTAATTCACGTCTGCATGTATCGAACCCTTGACCTCTTGCAAGTGTTGAGACATGCTAACCATTGATGATTAAGGAATTACGTGGGAATTTAATTATTTAAGTGATGGTTAAATAGTAGGAAATGAATTATACTAAGGGTGAAGGATCCAAGTTTAAGAAATATATATATATATATATAAAATTATATATATTAGACATATATATATGTATAAGTACAAAGTAAATGGAAAATTTACACATATTGAAATATATATATCATTAAAAGATTGAAATAAAATAAAATAAATATAATATATATGATACATGCTGTAAAGACATACAATTACAAATAATAATAATAATAATAATAATAATAATAATAATAGTATTTTACTTATAAATATATATAATATTATAAAACTACCATTTATTAAACATGGACAAGCTTCCAAAGGAAGCTTACCCATGTGATGGTTGCTCAGCAAACTAATGGTCTGTTGAGCAGACTGAAAAGTCGAGTTTTTTACTTAAGTAAGATAGTTAAAAATCTTTATTCTTGCAATGAGGTACTTTTAAACTTATTTCTATAATCAAGGTATTTTAGCCAACTAGATGCCATGTCATTTTATTAAAAAGAAAATAAAAATTTAGATTTTTTGAAAAACATAAAAAATTCTGAATAATATAATTTGTTCTTGGTAAACATTAAAAACTAAGCAATTTGATTCTCCTTTTTCAACCCTCTAAAAACTAGGAATAAAAAAATAATTTTTTAACTCAACTACTGAAGATTCCTTACTATTCAACAAAATCAACCTACTCCTTTTAACAAATTGATTCCTATCCAAACCCAACAAAGTTGTAACTCAAAAAAATCTAGCACAAGTTGAAGCCTTCTTTTTTGTTTTCACCACTTTGCTTCCTTAATTTGTTTCATTCTGTTTGAATTTTTGTGAAGAAGCGTAACTACTTGTTATTATTTCAAATGATTGATTCTGTTATTATTTCAATTGATTGATTCACCGAACAATCATTTTGGATCATCAGAGATATTTGAGAGTAAGGAAATGTAACGACCCTTTTTACCAAAATTATGAACTAAATTTTTCCTTTTTCACTTACTTAGTTGGGCTGTGCTTAGTGTCTCAGATTTATTCTTAAGCTAAATGTACATTAGCTAAATCAATATCCTATAAACGTTTTGGTCCCAATTCAAATTTTCTGACTAAGCATGCAGTCACATATTAAAATTATATTACTTAACAAAATTTATGTCCATCAAAGTTGCATGCATCATTTCTTATCATGAATATAATAAGTGTTTCCTTTAATTACATCCCCCTACTACAAAAGTACTAAAAAGCAAGTCTGAATATAAAATGTACATCATGTACCTTCAAAGGCAATACAAAAACCTCTCGTACGTGTCAGAACCTCTCGTACAGACAGCCTACTGCAAATAATCTGGAAGGTGGAGAAGGGGGGTGAGCTTTTTGGAAAGCCCAATAAGGAATATATATATAAAGAGACAGATGTCGTAAGCTATATGCATGTATTCAGGAATGATTAATAAGTTCTAAATCATAAGGGATATTTCTAAAATATGGAATCTTATCCAACAAGAAATTCATGTATTCTGAAAATCATATGTAAATCAAAATCATATAACAGATCACTTAACAAAGTCATGCATGCAAATATGTAAACAGTCGTCTTCAGAAATCATATCATATTTCAAATCATTTTCATTAACTCTAGCTCATTTTATAAATCGGTATTATATAAAAATCCGGCAGCATAACGACTTAATTTTTGTAGAAACCTCCTGCAAAGAAGATACAGTTCATAAACCACAAGCAGTTGATTTTAATAATTAAATCCGTACCAAATCAATTTCAGATTTCAGAATCCAATCATATCAATCCATATCATATCATTTTCAGATTCAGAGTTCAAAAATCATATATTCAGAAATCATTCAGAGATCAGAAAATAACAAAAAGTGGAGACATGGCAGTAACTCGATATACATCAAGCAGCAAAGATATCCCAAAGGGATAATAACAGATAGACGTATGGCCATAGTCCAAGTGGTCTACAATGAACACTGATCAGGTGTCATCTGTGACCACTGCGGACTGGATCAAATCACACAGCAACATAGTGCGCAAAATTCATATTAGATACAAATACTGTAGGCCCCGAAGGTCACACTACAGCCAGATACTATAGGCCCCGAAGGTCACGCTATAGCCAGATACTACAGGCCCCGAAGGTCACGCTGCAGCCAGATACTGCTGGATCCAAAATATACAGCAGTCCAGATACCGCAAGATGACGGTTAGCCAGTGTCTCAAAACATAAGTTTCATAATTCAAAGTTAAAATTCGTAAGTCAAAACATACAGATATTTATAAAAGTTTATAAAGCAGATTATTCCATGAAATCAGAATTATTTTCTAAATATTTAAAAACTTAATAATTTTCAAAATATACATAAAGAAATAGGTTTTAGTGCCATGATTTATAATAAATTCATAAAACCAAATTTAAGTTAGAAAAGTCACAAGTCTTTAAAATCATGCAATTTAATAAGCTTTCAATAAAAATTGAATTCTTTAGATAATTCATGCTAAATGCAGAGTTTTATAAATCCGAATTCGAAAGAGCATTTTCAAAACTCATAAGGATTTCGAAAATCAATTAAAATCCAAGGAATTCCAAAAATCCGAAAACTTCATAACTTTTCATAAATATTTCTAAAACACTAACTTTAGGTAATTTTCATAAAATAAAATTTACTTTAAAAATTCATGAATATACTAAAATCATGCAATTTAATATTTTCAAGACTGAATTCCTTAAAAAGTTCTATTCTTAAAAAGTTTTCTTAGCCTTTTAGCCGAAATCGCAGAAATCAAAATTCTTACGAAAATTCAATAGCATGACGGTATCAAATTTCTAAAGTCTCTTCCAAAGCATACGCAGTTCATAAAACACAATGCAATTGATCTTAAAATCATTCCAATATCTTTTACGTTCCATATACATATCCCTTACCTTACACACTTAGCAATTATCTCCTTGAAGTCTTCGATTTACGACTTGAGTTCTTAATTGCTCCAAGTCACTACAAACGAAAGAAATCACTTTCTCAAAACAAATCTAAATCACTCTATTCTTTAATAACAAAATTTAATCATGTTACTAAATAAGAGTAATTCTAATTCGTCTCCATGCACATTGCTTACCTATTCCATATTAAAATATTCTCAATTACTTCCTTTAAGTTCAAATCAAAGTAACACATCCTTACCTTTGAAGATCCTCAAAATCAAGCCTTCCTTAAGCTCTCTTTAAATATCCACTTCTTTAATATCTCTATTCAAATCCTACAAAATATTTTAAATCCTAATTACCATGACAAATATATATATATATATATATATAAATATATATATATATATATATATATTTATGCATGTGTATGTACATATAGGCACAAATCAACCCAAAAATAACATTTTCTTTTATTTTCTTTCTTTCCTTTCGTTCTTCTTCTATTTTTATTATGATTATTATTATTTTGTCCTTCTTTACCTGTCCCTTGGCTGGTTCAATAGGGCAACAAACAGCCCATTGTCAGCCTTGGTTTTCTTATTTTCCTTTGCTTTAAAGCCTCACTCGAACAGCCCTTATATCAGCCTCATATAACAGTGCTTCAACACCTCAAAACACCTTCCTTCAACCACGATTCCAAGCCATTTACAGCTCCATTTTCACAACTTCAAACCGGCTTTAATCCAACCTTTGAAGACAGCAAACTCTAACCTCAAGCAACCCTTTAAAATGTGTTTAAAGATCAACCAAAAAGAAACCACCAAAGCTATCCTACGCTGCCATGTTTTTCTGGTTGGGCTCGAGGCTTTGTTCCTCACGTGGAGCTACTGTTTTCAAGCTCTGAATGCTGCCACGTCCAACAACCACCGCAACCTTGCTTCCTGCTACTTCCTCCCCTGGTGGCCTTCTTTTCAACCACCGTTCCTTGTCTTAATAACCACCTATGCCTAAGCTTTTGCTAACTCGTAAGCCCTCTGTTCACAGCTTAGATTCTGGCACAATAACCAAGCCACTCAGCGTCTAAGGAAACTGCTGGATCCGGTCAATCTCACCACCCACAATGCCACCTGAAAGAGCCCCTTGTTCAGGCGAGAAACATTGTTCTTCTCGTGCCTTGCTTCTTCCTAAACTACTCGAGGAAAGAGGACAGCCCTGCCTTCCCTACTCACCGAGAAGAAAAAAACTTGCTACCTCATAATCCTTTCTCTTCTTCTTTCAGTCTCTTCCTTCTTCTACCGCTGCAGTTTCTCTTTCTCTCGAGGATCTCTTTCTCCCTTCCTCTTATTGCTTCTACCAGCCCTGGTTCACGTTTTCTTCCTTCTCTTCTTTCATTTTCTCTCTTTGTTTTTTTTTTCTATTTTTAATCGGGTTTTGTTTTGTTTAAAAGAAACAAAGACTGGTTTTGTTTTGTCTAAAGAGGCAGAGCCTCTGTCCGGTTTTGTAAATCTGTAGATTCCATCTCCCACTAACGTGGGAATAAGTGAGGGAAGTTGGTGGCTTCCCAGGGAAGCCAAATCCGACTTTCCCTCCTTTTTTTTTAATTTATTTATACATTCATTTATATATATATATATATATATATATATATATATTTGAAATATATATATATTTTTTTATTTTATATTGAAACCTATGAATATTATACTATATATATAGACATATAGTTATATATTTTATTTGCATTACTTACATGTATGCCACATTTAATTTAATATACATGTCTTTTCATTTAATTAAATAATTATATACATATATATATTAGTCATTTACGATCAAATGTACTAATTTCACATTTTCGGTTTCATTACTAAAATAATAATTTCGAAATATTTCCCAATACTTAATTTATTTAAATTTATTCTTTTATTTCACAAATTCAATACGAAATTTGCGGTCTTCATAGGAAATGAGAAAGAGCACCAGTTAATTATTTTAGATCTTTCAACACCTATAAAAACTTCAAAACTGCAAAATAAGAAGACAAACCTAGAATAGAAAAAAAAAAGGTATAACAATCAAACCAAGAAATTTTAGGGGAGGAAGAATAAGAATGCTAAGATGAAAATTGAACAATATTTCTTTTTTGTGCGAGGCGAATGGTTCATCCAAATTATATTAATAAGAGCAAGAAAAATCCCATTAATATTTTTTAGTTCTTCTTGATAGATCTCTTAACATGTTTATCAAGTTCAAGTTTATACATAAAATGTTTAAAGCAAATCGGAAGAATAAGTATGTAATGCCTCCTTATAAATTGTAGAATAAAAACGCAGGTATAATTGTTTAGTTTTTAATAATAGTGAGTTATGATAATTAAGTTCGTATGGGAATGATCTTGAGAAGTTTCTTTTTTTTTTTGTTCGTATGGGAATGATCTTGAGAAAAGGGAGAACAAGAAACGAGTTTGTGAGATATATGTACATAGATAGTTACAAAAAAAAAAAGAAAGGAAAATGAATAAGTTTTAGCCTGCTAATTTGCAATTTTATTAAAAGGAAAGCTTATGCGGAATTTAGTAGCACAAAAGTACTTTATTTTGGAAATAAAGTTTAAAATTACTCCACTTTGATAAATAAAATTTTAAATTATTTTAGTCTAGGAAAAAGCTCCCGAAAAGTCTACTGAAGCAGATCTAAACCGTAAAAAAAATAATAAAACATTGCTTCAGCAGACCGTATCTACCGAAGCAAAAACTTAGTTTTTGCTATATATATATATATATATATATATATATATATATGTATATAAATGATGATGAAGAAAGGAGGGAACCCATCGGTGGTGGCGGAGAAAAGGAAGAACTACCTCCGGCCAAGGATGGAAGAGGTGGAGAGGGAGTGAAAAAGGGAGAAAAGGAAAGAGGAAAAGAGATGAGGGGAGAATTGGGAGAGGGTCGAATGATGAGGGGGAGTTTTCTACGACAACCAGCGACCATTGAAAGGAGCGAAAAAAAAAGGGAGGAAGTTGAAAGGAAGGAGATCGAAAAAGAAAGAAGAGAGAATGGGGAGAGAAGAAGAAGTTCCGACAGCAAGGGTGAGAGGGAGTGAGCTGTAGCCCAAAAGAGAAACGAATTTCTGCAGCGAGAGAAAGAAAAACGAAGCAGGGGAAAAGAAGGGAAGAGGCGGACAGCCACTGCCATTGCCGGCGCTGGACTAACGCTGGTAGGTTGGGACCGACGGTGAAGAGTGGAAGAAACACTAGAGCTGCTGCCACCGAGATCAGAACCAGAAACATGAATAGAAGCTGCAATGAAAATATATATATACCAATAGAAATTGAGAGAAGTAAGGAGAAAAGGAAGCTTTATTTTGGCACAAAATGGAACAGCGATGAGGTGATTTTGATGGACCAATTAGTGGTTCATTTAAGGTATAACAAGGTAGTTGTAATGAATTTGATCAATTCTAGGAGCAGGGAATTAAACTAGCTGGATCAGTGTTGAGGAGAGGCTGCGAGACAAGAAATGAGTTGGTAACCTCGTGAACGGGACAGAGTACCTTTATATGTCGTTTCCTTTATTTCATTCCTTGCATTTGTCCTATGTACAGGTCAGCAGAGTACTGCAAACAGGGTATATGAACCTTGTAAACAAATGAAAAACGCATGAATGAAATACAAAAAAACCATTCTGTTCCACTTCAATCTTTTCTTCTCCTTCTTTCCTTTCGTCTCCTTCTTTATCCTTTATGTTACTCATTTACACTAAAAATCACAGCTCTAGGCTGTGACAAATTGGCATCAGAGCGGTTCGAATCCATTTCTTAAAACTGGGAAGAGCTAAGAAAAATCTGAAAACCATGCCAAATGAAACAAGATTGAACTCTTTGCAAGAACAGGTACAGATGATTCAAAACCAGCTGGAGGCATTGAAGGCAGCTGAGAACAACGTGCCTCGATGGTGGGAAGAACAGAAAAGATCCATAGAGAACCAACTAGCTGAAAACCAAAACTCATTAAGCAAAATGATCCAAGCACTATTGATGAAGGAGAGCACCCACATTTCCGCAGATCCAGAGGGTAAAGGTATAGCCAGCACCTCTCAAACAGACATGGATTTTCAAAGAAGAGAAGGTAAGAATCCTGTGGAAATCACTATTGTTGATAATCATGCTAGATACAACCTTAGACCTTATGAACCTGGTATCTTACCCACATACCAACCAGAAAACACTCAAACCAATTTTCCAGAAGGGGTAATAGGGGGTAGAAACACTCAGACAGGAGTGAGGCAGTTAGCCAACCACCAAAACCTTTTCTCTCCAAGGCCAAAAATTGAGCTACCTATGTTTGAAGGGGACAACCCGAGAGGTTGGATAAAGAAATGCCAAAAATATTTTAGTATTTTTGCTATAGAAGAAGCTCAGAAACTAGAAATTGCTTCTATGTACTTATCTGGAAAAGCTGAGACTTGGTTTGATGGGCATTTGATGCAAAACCCAAGGCTTTCATGGCCTGAGTTTGTCAATGATTTATGCCAGAGGTTTAGTGACAGAACATGTGCTGATATAGTTGAGGAATTTAACAAGTTGGTGCAGAAATCCTCTGTAGAGGACTATCAAGAAAGGTTTGAAGAACTCAAACCATATATGCTCCAGACCAACCCCTATTTAGATGAAAGCTATTTCTTATCTAGCTTTATCAGTGGGCTAAAGGAAGAGATTAAACATAGAGTCAAAGCAAGCGCACCTATGTCACTAGCTGCTGCATTTAGGCAAGCCAAACTACAGGAACTCTCAGTAGAGATTGAGAACAAGAGACACAAGCAGTTCAACAGAACCAATACCTTAACCACCCAAAGTGCTGCACCTAAACCAACCTATAATTCTTGGAATCAAAACCCCAAAAACACAAACCACAACCTGAATACCAATAGCAAACAGACCTTATATGAACAAAGGAGAGCTCAGAATCTGTGTTACAAGTGTGGAGAGAAATTTGGGCCTGGCCATGTGTGTAGGCCAAAACAACTGCATACCATGACTGGAGAGTTAGTTTCAAATGAGATGGAAGATATGACAGGGGAAACCATTGAAGGGGAACAAGGTGGGGCTGAAGAGGACCTAAACCATGAAGAAAATTTGGAGATCTCTATAAATGCCTTAACAGGCAACACAGGACACAGTACATTGAGGATCAAGGGCCATATAAAAGGCAAGCCACTTAATGTGCTCATTGACAGTGGAAGCACACACAGCTTTATAACCCCTAGATGGGCTAAGGATGGGGTAGAGGTAGTGTATACCACTCCTTTATCAATTACAGTAGCTAATGGTGAAAGGCTTTACAGTGATGCTAAGTGTAGACAGCTCGAATGGGTGATGCAAGGGCACACTTTCAACCATGATCTTAGAGTTTTATCACTAGGAGGTATTGATATGGTGTTGGGCGTTGACTGGATGAAAAAGTATAGCCCTCTTGTGTTTGATTTTAATAAATTAACTTTAACCTTTAAAAGAGAGGGGCAGGAGGTAACTTTGACAGGTGGGCAGCATCAACCTACACTGAAATATATCACTGGCGAGAAGTTACAGAAATTGGCAGATAAAGATCAGGAGATTTTTGGAGAGATCTTTATGCTCAATGTAGAATATGGTGAAACAGAAACTCCACCACAGCTTAGATGTCTAATTGACTCTTATCAAGATGTGTTTACAGAGCCAACAGGCCTACCCCCTAAGAGGTTGCATGATCATGTCATTCCACTTAAAACTGGAGCTCAACCTATCAGCCTAAGGCCTTACAGATTCCCACACCATCAGAAGACAGAGGTTGAAAAACAAATAGCTTCCATGTTGTCTTCATCTATTATCCAAACCAGTAGCAGCCCATTTGCATCACCATGTTTGCTGGTGAAGAAAAAGGATGGAAGTTGGAGACTCTGTGTGGATTATAGACAGCTCAATGCCTTAACTGTCAAAAATAAGTTCCCAATCCCTATTGTGGAAGACTTATTAGATGAACTAAAAGGGGCTAAATTCTTCTCTAAAATTGATCTTCAGTCGGGGTATTGGCAAATTCGAGTCAAGGAAGAGGACATCTACAAAACAGCATTCAGAACCCACCAAGGCCACTATGAGTTCAAGGTAATGCCTTTTGGACTCACAAATGCACCTGCCACGTTTCAATCACTCATGAATGACATCTTTGCTCCTTACTTAAGAAAATTCGTGTTGGTTTTTTTTGATGATATCTTGGTATATAGCCCTAATCTTGATAAACATGTAGAACATTTGTCATCTGTGTTTGAGAGCTTGAGAACTCATAAGCTGCATGCCAAAAGGACAAAGTGTTTCTTTGGACAACAAAGGGTTGAATACTTGGGGTACATAATCTCAGCTAAAGGAGTGGCCACAGACCCCTCTAAAATAGAAGTGATGTTGAACTGGCAGCAACCTAAGAATTTGAAGTCTTTGAGAGGATTCTTGGGCTTAACGGGCTATTACAGAAAGTTTATTAGGCACTATGGCATCATCAGCAAACCACTTACTAACATGTTAAGGAAGGATAGCTTTTGTTGGACAACTGAAGCATTGGAAGCCTTTCATAAATTGAAAGCAGCTATGACATCTGCTCCTGTCCTAGCCTTGCCAGACTTTAACAAGTCTTTTTTGGTTGAAACTGATCCTAGCAGCAGGGGCATTGGGGCTGTCCTATCCCAAGAAGGCAGACCTATTGCCTATCTGAGCAAGGCTCTAGGACCCAGACATATAGACTTATCCATCTATGAGAAGGAATACCTAGCTATCCTTATGGCAGTGGGGAAATGGAGACACTACCTTGAAGGCAATCCTTTTATTATAAGGACTGATCATAAAGCTCTTAAACACCTGTTGGAGCAAAGGTTAACTACTATTATACAGAAAAAGGGAATGACCAAGCTTTTGGGATTGGATTATACTATCCAATACAGGAAGGGAAAGACTAATAAGGTGGCAGATGCATTGTCAAGGAAGTTTGATGAAGAAGCTATGGTTGGCAACCTACAATCCACTAGTATAATTCCAGAGTGGGTGCAAGAAGTGGAAGATAGCTATAAGGGTGATTTGCTTGCTCAGGAGAAAATATCAACACTAGTAGTTCACTCTCCAGACAATTCTAAGTACTCTTTTACTAATGGAATTCTCAGATACAAAGAGAGGGTTTATATTGGCAGCAAAGGAAGCCTTAAAGGGAAAATCTTGCAACAGCTACATGACTCCCCTCAAGGGGGCCATTCTGGATCACAAGCTACTTATAATAGGGTCAAACTATATTTTTACTGGCCTAACATGAAGATGCAGATTTTGGAATACGTTCAGCAATGTGAGGTTTGCCAAAGAAACAAAAATGAAAATATAGCTTACCCTGGTCTTTTGCAGCCCATTCCTATTCCAAAACAAACTTGGGATGTTATAACAATGGATTTTATAGAAGGGCTTCCACAGTCAAAAGGTTTCAATAGCATCTTAGTGATAATTGATAAGTTCACTAAGTATGCTCATTTCCTTCCACTCTCTCACCCTTTTTCTGCTACTGAAGTGGCTAAGTTATACTTAGATCAGGTTCATAAGCTGCATGGAGCTCCAAAAATAGCCATATCTGACAGGGACAAGATCTTTACTAGTTTGTTTTGGAAAGAATTGATGAAGTTGTTGGGAACTCAAGTCAGTCTTACTACAGCCTACCACCCGGAATCTGATGGTCAATCAGAAAGGTTGAACCAGTGTTTGGAACAATATTTGAGGTGCATGTGCTTCCTTAAACCCAAAGGCTGGTCTCAATGGGTGCCTTTAGCAGAATGGTGGTACAATAGTAGCTACCACACTGCTATAGGTCTTACACCCTTTCAAGCCTTATATGGCTATCCACCCCCAGAACTAACTTGGGATGCCAGTGCCCATGCTAAGGTAGCTACTGCAGAAGAACTACTTAAGGAAAGAGAACATCTAAGCAAATTGCTAATAGACCAGTTAAGAAAATCACAGGAAAGAATGAAGTTCTATGCGGATAAAAACAGGAGTGAGAGAGCATTTCAAATTGGTGATGAAGTATACTTGAAGCTGCAACCCTACAGACAGACTTCTATTGCCTTAAGGAAGAACCTCAAACTAGCTTCAAGGTACTATGGGCCTTATAAGGTGATAGCCAAGGTAGGTCCAGTTGCTTATAAGTTGTTGTTGCCTTCCAACTCCAAGATTCACCCAGTTTTTCATGTAAGTTTGCTTAAGAAGAAAGTGGGAAACAAGGCTATTCCTTGTGTTGCACCTTCAGAAACTAATGAAGAAGGCCAGCCAATTGTGTATCCGGTCAGAGTTTTGGACAAAAGAATGGTTAAAAGAAACAATCAAGCGATAACTCAACTCTTAGTGGAGTGGTTTAACTTAGGCCCTGATAATGCTACTTGGGAGGATTACACTGTTCTTCATTCTCAGTTTCCAGATTTTGATCCTTGGGGACAAGGATCCACTGAAGCAGGGGAAAATGTAATGAATTTGATCAATTCTAGGAGCAGGGAATTAAACTAGCTGGATCAGTGTTGAGGAGAGGCTGCGAGACAAGAAATGAGTTGGTAACCTCGTGAACGGGACAGAGTACCTTTATATGTCGTTTCCTTTATTTCATTCCTTGCATTTGTCCTATGTACAGGTTAGCAGAGTACTGCAAACAGGGTATATGAACCTTGTAAACAAATGAAAAACGCATGAATGAAATACAAAAAAACCATTCTGTTCCACTTCAATCTTTTCTTCTCCTTCTTTCCTTTCGTCTCCTTCTTTATCCTTTCTGTTACTCATTTACACTAAAAATCACAGCTCTAGGCTGTGACAGTAGTTTGAAGGGTCAAGATGGAGCAAAAAATAGGGGAGTCTTGGTTGCTGGAAAAATAAAATAAAATTAAAAAAGGGGAAACTTGCATCAAATGTGTGTTGCAATTGAGAGAAAATAAAAAAAAATGGAATGCAGAGGAGAGTGGAGAGGCTTGAAACGAGAGAAGGATGGAGAAGAGAAGGGTTGCAAGTCTTGATTTTTTTTTGAAAAGTAAAGTAATTTATTGATTAAACTAGCTGTTAAGCCCAAGTGAACAAAATAACAGGGTATCAACCTGTAAACAGCTCGGGGTAAACAAAAATCACTCCTCCTAAGGAGCATTACATCAAGCACATGGAGAGCATAAAAGACATTGATTAAGCAATCTTTGTTTGACAGTTGAAGCTCCCCAGAAATGACAAAACATCAACATATTTTAAAACCAGCTTTGAATTAATAGAGAGAACTAAGAAGAGTGACCATGCGACCTGTTGCAGAGGAAATATGCGATCATCAACAAACCTCGCAGGACCGATCTTCTTACTCCAAACAACCTCAACCATAATTCCACAAAATTTAAAGATGAAATCTTCTTGTAAGTCTTGATTGAAACCAGGCAAGGCAGAGACCTTGTTTCAGCCATCATTATTGTGAGACAGCAACCAAAACTAAACAGGGTAGCAGGGGGCAATGAATAAGTGGCTCGGTTTGGAGAATTTTCATAAAGTTAAATGCTCTTTTCTTAAGCTAAACTTGTAGTAGAATATATATGGTATGCTAAGGGTTGTATTGGGTGTAGGGAATGTTGAGAAAAGTACTGCAATCTTGAAAAAAAAACAGTAGGGCTTTTGGCTTGGCAACAAGATTAGGAACTTGGCTTGTTTGAAGGTTTTTTTTTAAGGGGTAAGGACATGGTTTTATCTTAGATTTTTAAATGCTAAATCTAGAAGGATTTTAGGTTTAAAAATATTGTTTTAATGTAGGTTTAAGTGATAACTGAAAGTTCGAGAAGAATAAAGCAAAAAAGAAAATTTGGCAGCCAAGAGAGAAGTTGCAAGGAGGAAATTTTATGTGATAGTGGATGTCTAATATCCTAAATTAAAGTGCTAACGTGGTAAGGTGTGCGAGTAGCATCCATAATCACTGTATTGTACAACAATAGGTAAGGGAATATACATTAAATGCTTATTAGTCCTCTATGTTTATGCATGTATAAATTAATGTTTTTTAATATTTATGGATTTTAATGCACTTTTGGTTAATTTCAAAATATGTTGGATTAAGCTTAAAGTGCAAAAGTTTGAGATTTGGATTTGTGTTGGATTGGTGAATAAAATATACTGCTTGTTGGAGTTTTCTGCAAGTTATTTGGTTGTGGTTGTAACTAGGGATGTAAACGAGTCGGGTACCCGCTAGATTTGGGATACCCGAACCCGAACCCGATTAACTTTAATAATACCCTAACCCGATTAACTACCCGATTATTTTTATTTATGCTACCCGAACTCTAACCCTATAAAATATAAATACCCGTTTAACTACCCGAACCCGTTTAACTACCCGTTTATTAAGTCAAATTTTGATTTTTAAATTTAAATTTAAAATTAATTTTAGAATAACTTAATTAAAACATTATATTAATAAATTTAATTTAACTCATAAAAATAAATTAAAGTTAAAAATCATAATTATAATATATAATGATTTAATTTAATTAAATAAAACATTAATAATAAATAATTGATATATAAAAAATATAAATATTGTATTAATTAATTATTATTTATAATCGGGTTCGGGTAGCGGGTACCCTAAGGTAACTACCCGAACCCTACCCTAACCTGTGACGGGTAGTAATTTCACTACCCGAACCCTACCCGAACCCGATTATACACTACCCTAATCCTACTTAAACGGGTCGGGTAGCACCGGGTACCCGTTTATAGGGTACCCATTGCCATCCCTAGTTGTAACGCTGGGTAGTGTCCTACCTATGCCGTTATAATGCCAAAATTTCATTAGAAATAGTTAAGTGGATTTTGCGGTATTAGTTTAGAATTCTATAATGCATTTAAAACCTTATACACATTAAACACCGTTACTTGTCATCAAGATAATGGTTTTTAAGTATGATTTCGTACGATGAGTTTATCAAAAACTAAAGTGTTTTAAACGATTCATGCTTTCAACACTTAACTCATATTGTAAATACTATTTTTAAACGAGTTTTGACTCATGAGACACGTGATGCTGTGTAATGCTTGTGTGGCACTTGGGAATGCCTATGTGGCACTTGAAAATGCTTGTGTGGCACTTAACTTGCCTGTGTGGCACTTTATGCCTATGTGACATTTGTTATGCCTGTGTGGCATTAAGGTGCCTACCTATATATACACATTTCATATTCCCCTTGAGTGTTGATGGATATCTATGTATATATATGAATTGTGAAATATCCTGGATGCTTTGTGATCTTCCAGGTGTCCAACAACTAGTCGTGGCTTGTATCTCAGCTACTAAATGATCACTGGTGTTGGGATGATTCATGATCATAAATAGAGCCCTAGTATGGGACTGTGACCATTGCTAGCTCCAGTGGATGCTTTCATAGAAAGTTTATTGGTTATTTCCAAAGATCCTAGTTATATTACTAAATCTTACCAATGGATGCTTGTCTCTTGAAAATACCTTTGAATGTATATCTCGATTTTATAAATGCGTGAGCACCAATATGTTTGGAAACTATTCAGTATAAATGTTTTATATCTTTTAAACAAACGTATGCTAACTTTGCATTATTTTTAATAAACTGCATTAAAACATGAGTTTTTGCTCATTTGTTCACGCATAAACATGCATTGAGTATAGTAGGAGACTAGCATCACTATGAAGACTGCAAATTTTTCATACCTAGTTTGTAAGTAAATGAAGAAATTAAATAACCTAAGTATCGAGATGTATCTATTGATATTTATACACATTAGTATAAATGTAGGTACAAGTAAATAAATATATATCTCTTAGAAAGGATAATTATATATTCGATCCTAGGAATAAAATATATTTATATATGTATAGAAATAAATATTTTGTAAATATATATTTTTAAGATTAAGAAATATACAAAATATATATAGATATATCTTATAGTATAACTATTTTACATTATAATATAAGAATATTAATATATAAAAATATTATAGTTTATTGTAAGTATATAAGTATAAATAAATAAAATAAAAGATAAAAAAAATAATAAATTAAACTCAGTTTGGTGGGAAAACTCCAACCAAACTCGACAACTCTGCTGCAAAAATAGAGTTGCCATGCCTACACCTCACCCTTGTCACGTCTCTCAACCCTCATCCTTCCTGTCCCTTTCATATTGATTTAAAATAAAAGAAAAAGAAAGAAAGTGAAAGGGAGAGAACCAGAAAACGAAAGGGAGGGACATATAAAAGAGAGAGACAGAGTGGATGAGAGAGAAGGCGACAGGTTTCGTTTCTAGGCTGCAAGGAGAATTGGTAAGGTTGTTTTAGGCTAGATTTTATGACTGCAAGGGCTGGCTGGTGACTGTTGTCGGTGGTTATACTCAGTGAAATTGATGGCTTGAAACCTAGTGAAACAAAGGGAGTTAAAATCCCTGTAAAAGAATCAGTGAAGGCAACAGATGAGGGAGATGTGAAAGGAGGAGGTTCTCTTTTGGCAAACTAAGCAGCAAGGTCGTAAGCAGCAATAAGCTCTACCTTGTAGTGTCTCGGCAAGCAGAAGATTGGTAAAGAAACTCCTATTCTCTCTTATGTCATTCTCGGCAAAGCTAGGAGGGATAAAGAGGGGTTGAATCATCTTGGCCTACAAAGGGAAGCTTTCTTGTCCTCTGATAACAGATCAAGATAGGGAAGTGAGAGCAGGACTTGCAACAGAAAAGAAAGAGGTTGAAGCGTTTTGAGCCTTCCTCATAATAAAACAGTGGTTGTTTTTGGGCATGTTTTAGCTACTACCAAAGGTGGAAACTTGAGCTGATTAGGCATGGAGATAAGATGGCTCAACAAGCACTACAAGAAAAAGTGTTTTTAGTGAAAAAGAAAAGCATAAAATTTTATCACTATACCTTATAGTGACCAATTTTTAAGTCGTCATTTGTCATCACAAGTAACCCCATCACTATTTTGTTAGTTACAATTTTTGTTAAATCATCACAAAAACTCTTTCTTTTTATGACAATTTTTTCGGCTCTAAAAATATTAAAATATGTGACAAAATATGTTATCACAATAACTCGTTTTATTATGACAAATGTTTTGATACTAAAAAATTTAAAAATAATGACAAACAAAAATTGTCACTATAACCTAGGTTTTTGTGATGATAATATCGATTATAAAAATATTGATAATAATTACAGAAAATTATTGTCATTTATGTTATTTTTTATAGTTACAATTTTCTCGTCACTAATAATAATAATAATAATAATAATAATAATAATTATTATTATTATTATTATTATTATTATTATTATTATTATTATTATTATTATGTGAAAAGTAAATAAATAACATAAAAGTATTTACAAGTTTAATTTCTAAATAATCCACATATATTCAATAGAATATAAAACTAATATTCAAAATACAGACTTAAATATCATTTACATTCCATTACAATAATTACAATATTCACGTAAAAATCCATATTGTACAAATTCTAAATTCATTGACATGAGAATAAATGAATAAAAATAATACAAGCTAAACAATAGCATCCACAGCTCTAGAAAAAAAAGTAATTTGAAATTTGGTTACCTTCAAAATGAGCAAACAGAATAAAAAAAATAAGTCAATTAAAATTATTCAAAAATAAATATATTGTAATACAATACAATAAAAGCAAGGCAATTGAGCAAACAAAAACAATCACACCCATAGATTAATTTTTTGAATTCTTTTTTACATTGTGTAATCAATTTTTTAAATTCTTTTTTATTGTCTTACACAACAACCAAATCCTCTCATTCGCCATTAGAAAATATTAGTGTACTACAAATTAATTCAACCTTTTGAACACAACTTGAATCAAATTTAAATATCCACACAATGATACAATAACATAAAAAAATAATAATAAAATGATTTCATAATTCATACTACTCCAATAATTATTTCTCCAACCTAAAATTTCAAACCTACACGGGCATGTTAGGATCAACAACATAAAAATACCAAAAACTTTAAATCTTATTATAAAGCTAATTTTCTAAATACCCAACAAAAAATCATTTATCAAATTCTGATTAATATCACTATACAACCACTAAAATGCCCAACAAAATTTAGTTTAGATGAAAAAAATCCTATTAATAAGATGCTTGAAATGATAAATCAAAAAAGATTAATTACCTGTGAACAAAGTTAAGAATGGAAGTTGGTTGACGATTGGAAAATAGAAAGAAAGATTAACAATTATAATGTTTGTCTTCCAAAAGCAAAGGGATAGTTTAAAAAAAGAAAACAATAAAAGAAAGGCAAAGGTTATAAGAGGTGCGGCCGGCTAGGTAAATGACGATATTTGTCATTTTGTTTTCTTTAAATTGGTGGTGCCCTAGTTTTAAAGTTTGTAAGTTTAAACAATAATGGGACAAAGGGAAAAATGGCTTTTTAAAATAATCTAAATTAGAAGGCTGGTTTTCCCCCTTTTTTTTAATTTTTTCAGATAAGTAAGACAATATTTTTCTTTCAAACATAAAAATAAAAATTAATAAAAATTACTGCATATTTTTTTAAGCATACTGCATTATTTTTACATATAATTATATATATAGGTAATTAAGCTACTACATAATTTATTATTAATCAATAGTAAAAACATATTTAACTTTACACAAATTTTTCTTTCAAAAAAAAGTTTACACAAACTTTAATCATTTAATTCTAACTATAAACTAAATTTTTACCCAAGTTCATGTAATATAGTCCGTTTTATGCACATGGAACTTATGTGTAAAGTTATAATATATATTTTTACCATTGCAATAGGGGATTGTTTCATAAAAAGATCACTTTGATTAATCAAGGCTACTAATTGCTAAATATAATAAATTTACTAATTATTTTCCACTTCTTAAAGTTAAGTAAAACTTTTGATCGATATATTATTATTTTTCATCTTTACTAAAATTATTATTAGTAATGATTTCAGTTATAGCAAAGCTAAATTTATTATTGTGATGTTGACATTAATGTATCATGTTTAATTGTGACAAAAAAATTTATAACAAAAAGTAAATTTCACAGTGACAAATAATTTTTGTTGTCACAACAATGTTCAAAAGTAGTGACCACTTTATTTTTTGTAACAAATATATTATTTTCTATCAAAAATCAATTGGCGTAAATTTGTTTATTTTATTAGTGACGAATATATAGTGACAAACTATTTTGTGTCACAATAATATTCTTATAGTGATGATTTAATTGTGAAAAAACTTAAATTGTCACAAATAACACTATAATAGTGACCAAATTAGGATACATCACAAATGCATATGACAATTATGTCAAACAAAAATTTGGTCACAATAAACCCCTAATTTGTGACCAAATTGTTCATGGTCACAAAAAAATCGTAATTAAAAGTCTTATTTGTTGTAGTGAAGGCTGTTTGAGTGGCCTCTAGAAAGTTTGTTTCGGGTGGCGAAAACAGAGCACCTTCACCGCTGTGACAGGAGAGGTGTTGTGTGATCCTTGGTGGTTTAAACATCTGAAGCTCTCGGTGAATAGGGGATTGGCTAGAGGACGAGAGGGTGGAAAGAGTGAGTTTTTGAGCAGGTTAAGGACTATGTTGAAGAATTGAAACAGTAGATTCTTGGGTTGAGAAGGGCCTGTTGGGTGCTGTATTGAAGTGTTGTAAAAAAGACAACAATGAGCTTGGTCAATGGAGGGAAATTGAAAAAGTTTAAATGTGGTACTCCCTTTTATTTTGCTGTTGTGAAGTGGTTGATCAAGTTGTTAATCAAGGGTTTTGGTGTTTGCTTATGGGCTGGATTTTGGTGTCTACTTAGTGCTAATCAGGAGCCTAAAATAGAGGAGACGAGGAGGTGAGCTAGGTGCTAAATTGGGGAGTTGGAAGGTTAAGAAAATAAGGCTAAAAGGAGGGTTGTACAGGTTAAAAACAAAGTAATCTTTGGAGTCGAAAATAGCACCGAAAAGAGGTTTTCAAGGGTTGAACCAGCACCAATTTGGAGCTAAAGTTGGCAGAATTTGGGTGCTAAACAGGAACCGAAAGGAAAGAGGAAGCTTGGGAAATTTTATTGAATTTAGTGTATAAAGGAAAAAGAGTGTAAGGACAATATCAAATTGTGTTGATAAATTTTCAATATATTTTAGATTACCTTTTAATTGTACAAGTGTACGCGTTTGAATTATAGAGTACAGAAAGTGGTAATTTGAGGCTCAAACAAGCTTGGGAGGCTAAGTTGCTAGCCTTGGAACACTAGGTAAAATACTTATAGTAGTTGTAGATTTATGTTGTGTTAGTTGATTATTGAGAATCAAGTATAAAAATTTTAAAAAAATTGAAAATGTGATTAAATGTGTTTATGGACTATGGATGTCTTAATTTATTTGATTTAAACTTTATAGGAGATAATTGAGTAAATTAAGTGTGACTATAGTATTGGATTGTAGGAGATCTTCAAAAGTGGAAGGCTTAAGATATATATATATATATATATATATATATATATATAAATATATATTTTTGGATTCAAAGGTCAGTAATGTACCTAAATGTCATTTGGTGTTAATTGTTACATATTGGAAATTTTGTGAAGATTAATAATGTCATTACTGGAATTGGGGATTTGAGAATATTTAAATCAATAATGAGATGATTTGATAGTAATTGTAGTTTTAGCGCTCGATATAAACTTTTTAAGAAATTACCAACGTATTGTATTTTTAAGAAATTATATATATTCATTTGTGAAGTTTCGAGAACATGATTTTGAATTCCTAAAAATATATATAAATATATTTTGAGACATGACTTACTAAAGTCACTGCAGTATTGTTTTGGATTACTATGTGACCCTGATCTAGTCCGCAGTGGGTATTAGTTTTAGACTACTGTGTGACTCTGATCTAGTCTATAGTAGTATTTCTGGGTTGTATGACCTTGATCCAGTCCACAGTAGGCCCAGTTGACACCTGATCAATGCTCACTATAGACCCTCTTTAGACTATGGCCATATGTGTGAGGGCCCGAAGTGCCTTACGGGTCATTCATCACCTCACTCATCCGTACTGTTCGCTCTGGGTTCTAGAGGTGGCCCTCGTCACGCAGACGTGGCACTTAGCCCCTCACGGATTTCTTTCGCGTCCGCTGTGACTCGAACCCCTTACCACTTGTAAGTGTCAAGTCACGACTAACCATTGGACTGTCTGGCCTCCCTTACTATATGTCTATTTGACTTGCGCTTTCCCTCACGTGAATATTTGAACTGCATGATTATTGCTTAGTTGTTAATATGTCTCCAGCTTAGTATGTGTATGTTTTTTCGTACTTATTTTTGTATATGGATTTTGAATGTAAATATTTGGATTTTGAAACTGATATGCTTTATTTCGAAGATTTATACGAAAAGTGAATATGATAAATACACCCATGTTTGGTTTTTATGTTTCAAATTAAATTACTTTATTATGGGTTGAAAGAATTATTTTTTGATGCATTGCATAAGCATAATTTGGTTTTCGGATCGTATAAATTTTGATTTTGAGCTTTAATAAATGTTTTAGAAGCTTGCATATAGAATTTTGCTATCTGTCTCTTATATATATTTCTCATTGGGCTTTATAAGCTCAGCCCCCCTCTCCACTTTCTAGATTAATTGCAATAGGTGCTTGGAATGTGGGGTTTAAACATGTCCTTTGAGGCTTTCATACCACCCTTGAAGGTATATGATGTACAATTATTTATTTTGTATTTAGACTTGTATTTCAATACTTTTATAGTAGGGGATGTAATAAAAGAAGTACATTATATATTTATGATTTATAAAGATGCATGCAACACTGGTGGATAAATATTGTCATGTAGAGTGAATTAAAATTGTGAATGCATGCTTTGTGAGAGATTTTAAACTGGGACCAAGCTAATTAAAGGATAATGATTTAGCTAATGTGAAGCTAGCTTAAGAATAGATTAGTGACATTACGTACAGCCCAACCAAATAAGTGAAAAAGAAAAATTTTGGTTTGTATTTTTGGTAAAAAAGGTCGTTACATTAAAAGCCCAACAACCAATAGAATAAGAGAATAAGCCTTTTAGTAAATTAGGGTAAAAAAAAAAGATGTAGGCTATATTGATGATAGCCTACATCGAAAGAAAAGTTAGAAACAAAACAAACGGTGGCGGCGTGAAAGCTTCTTGCGGAAGCCGAAATAAACATAAGGGAATTGAGAAGAAAATACAAGAGTAAAGAGGTAGTGAAGTGCACTATGGCACGAAAAAGAAAGAATTAACTTGGCTGCCATTTTGCCCAAAAAAAAAATAGAATTTTTAATTTTTATGGTCATGTTGTATAGTTAGGGATTTAGTTTTGACAAAAAAATATGACATTGAGAATTTGAAAAAAAATATGTATTTTAAATAAGTATAGATATTTTTAGCTTTTGTCAAATAGTATAACTAGCTCTAAGTCTATAGTTTATCAAGTAATGGTCGTTTAGCAAATATTGTATAATTTGTCAGCTTGTCAGATAGCATACAATATAAGTTTTTAGCTTTTATTAGCTAACGTAGTTTATGTCTAATTGATACTGTTTTATTGTAAGGACAAAGGACTGTGAGTGCCTGGATCTCTGTTAACCAAGGATTTACCACCCTAGTACCTTACTCATCCATATTATCCGCTTTAGAAGTCCCACAGGCCCCTCATAGATTTATCAGGAAATAACACTCCAATTCGTGTTTGGAGCGATTCGAACCCTTAACTTCATTAAAGGTCAAGTCATTCCTAACCAATTGTAATGTGAAGACAACCAAATTACCTTATTGAATTTGTAAATGAAGGTATAAAATTGAATAAATTAAGTATTGAGTTGTATTTTTGGAATCTTTATTATTTCAAAGTGATGAAATCGAGAAATTAAATTTGGTGTATCTAATGAGAACAATAGATATATGATTAAGATATATATATATAAAATACATATATATATATATAAAATATATATATATATATGTGTGTATATATATATGTAAATTAAATAGGGAATATATATATTTGAATATAAAATATATAATCCTATAGAATATATATCTATAAATAGAGAATATAAATATATATATATATATATATATGTAAATATACTTAAGATATAAGAAAATGATATAATATAAATTAATATAATATAATTATTAAAATATAAAAAAAATATAATAATATATATTAATAAATAATTGTTGATTGGCTTCCCCAGGAAGCCAATCAACAATAGCAATTGCTCCCACGTTAGTGGGAGTAGTTGCCATTTTTATTGAAAAGAAGCAGAGGACATGAGGTCCTCTGCAAATTGAATGAAAGAAAAATTGATGAGGGAAGAGAAAAGAAATCGAGAAAGATAGGAGAGTTCGACGTGAGAGATAGGAAGGACAAGGCTGAGGCACATTTGGGCTTGAGAAAGTTGAACGGAGGCGACATGCGAGCTGGAAGAAGGGGGCTTTCGGTGCTGTAACAGAATTGAGTGGGTGAGAAATGGAGGAAGCAAAACGTAGCTTAGTTTCAGGTCTGGAAGCAGTGGCAAGGAGAGGGCTGTTTGGTGCTGAGTGGTGTTGTGAAGCATATGCAGTGGTACATTTTCGGATCCGAAAGAAGGGAAAACAAGGGGGCCATTTGGTGCTTATAGTGGCTGTTCGAGGAAGGAATGACAGGGGCAGTGTCGTGACTGTTGAAGGTTGGTGTTAGAGCTCTTAAGGAGGCAGAACAGAGGTGGAACAAGGGTTGTAACCTGGTACTAGTTCAGGCTAGAAGAGCAGGCCGTGCGTGGCTTTTCTTGGTGGTTTTGAGCATGAAAACAGTAGCTGGTTAATGGGTGTTAAGGCCTAGTCGTAAGGTGGTTTAAGGAGTTGGAAAGGGGTTTAAAACCGAAGGTTGAAAGGGACTGGAATTTGTGCTAAGATCGACTGAAACAAAGTAGCATCTGGAGCCCTATATCTCGCTGAAACATAATAGGGAAAACTAAAGTAGAAATGTTAAACGGGCTGAGTTTGGAAGCTGAACAAAGGAAAATGAGGGTTTGAACAGAGAGGTAAGGCTGGCCAAATGCATGATTTAAATTAAGTTTAAATTAGCAAATAAATTCAAGGAATGAATGATGATGTAAGGCAGATTATGTATGTGTGTAGAGGCTTTTTGGAAACACAAAATGCAAGGCTGAAAAACAAAAGAAAGTTGCTGCACTTTGAAGTTTATGGCAGCTCCCAAAACAGCAAAAAAAAAAAAAAATCAAGGCTGCATAAAAAAAGCTCCCGGTCTTGACTAGTAATAAAAGGGTAAGAGCTTAACTTGGTTATGAATATTTAAGGATGATGGTAGAGTGAAATATGGTGGTAAAAAAAACTTGTAAGGAAGTAAGAAGCATGTGGCTGCCAAGGTAAAATTGCAATGTAATGATTTTAATGGAGAATTTAAATATAAGTTTCCTTCAGGTAAATCAATAATGTAACTTTTATTAATTTTATGCCTTAATGTAGGAGAAATTCTTACAAAACTAGGGAACCCATAATACCCTAAATTAAAGGCTAAGGAAAAAAGAAATCAAGAAGAACAAGGGTGCCATAGCAACACTTGTGGTGCACTTTAGGTAAGAGATATATATCGGAATGTAGGAGATACTGAATAATTTTAAAATCAACTACTTTGGGTTTATAAACTGTATTTTTCTTGCATGAGGTTTTCAGAAAATTAAGCCATTATGCTACTAGATTTTTATGAAAATATTAGTTTTGTGATTTAAGTTAGAACTTAAGTAATCATTTGAAAATAGCAAATTTTCTAGCAAGTTTGTTTTGGAAAAATGTTAAATTGCATGATTTTGAATGTTTATGAAATTTTTATCCGAAATTCTGATTTTCTTGGAAATCACCAACATATGGTATTCTTAAAAAATATTTATGAATATTTATGAAATTGTCAACTTTCAAAAGAAAATATATATGTATTCATTTGCGAAGTTTCGAGAACACGGTTTTGAATTTTGAAAATATAAATAAAAATGTTTTGAGACATAACTAACTAAAGTCATTGTAGTATTAGTTCTGGACTACTGTGTGACCTTAATCTAGTCCGTGGTAGGTATTTAACTTCCGAGTTGTGTGACCTTGATCTAGTCCATAGCAGGCTCAGTTGACAACCTGATCAATGCTCACTATGGACCCCCCTTTGTATTGTGGCCATATGTCTATCTGACTTGCACTTTCTCTTAGAAGAATATCTGGACTGCATGATTATTACTTAGTCATTAATATGTCTTCATGCTTAGTATGTTTTTCGTATATGAATTCTAAATGTTTGATATTTGGATTTCGAAACCAATATAGTTTTATTTCGACTATCCACATTGAAACTAAGTATGATAAGTATATCTATGTTTGGATTTATGTTCGGAATTTATTTGCTTCATTACAATTTAAATGAAATGCTTTTGGTTGCATTGCATAAGCATGATTTGGTTCTGAATCATATGAACTTCGAGATTTAATAAATGATTTAGAAAACTTGCATATAGAATTTCAGTATTTGTCTCTTATATATATTTCTTATTGGGCTTTATAAGCTCACCCCCTCTCCACATTCCAGATTACTTGCTGTAGGAGCTTGTACAAGGGATTCTATCGCTTCCTTTGAGGCTTTTGTTCCTTCCTTGAAGGTATATGATATACAGTTGCCCATTATGTATTAAGACTTGTATTTTCAGTACTATTCTAGTATGAGGATGTAATTAAATTAAGTACATGATATATTTATGGTTTATAACGATGCATGCAACATTGGTGGATAAATATTTTGTCAAATGGAATGATTCAAAACTGTGAATGCATGCTTAGTGAGAAAATTTGAACTGGGACCAAGGTAATTAAAGGATATTGATTTAGCTAATGTAAAGTTAGTTTAAGAATTGATTAGTGATATTACGTATAACCCAACCAAGTAAGTGGAAAAGGAAAAATTTGGTTTGTATTTTCGCTGTAAAAGGTCATTACAAATTGTGTTGTATGTCAAGAACAAACGAAAAGTGTTTGACTTCATTACTGTTGTCCCTGGAACCGGACTTTCTGATTTGGGGTTGTTATTACTGTCACCTTGCCAAACCCCACCAGGAGGACTCAAAGATGCTTCGTAAGTAGCCGTTATAATAAGCATAGCAACTACCAGCAATGCATTACGCATGTAACTTGACATGTTCTTGCTTTCACGACCTAGATTTGTGGCTAATTTTTCACCATATGTGATTGTCGATCAGAAGTAATGAGCATTGGCTCGAAATTTGTGAAGCGAAGAATGTAAAGAACCTATCAAACCTCCTGCTTTGGCTAGCATTCTCGTAATCTCTCTGTTGTCTACTAGTCTTTGATTTCCAAGTTGTAAGATATCTAGAGCTGTCAAACCTTCTAAATTCTTGGCCTTCTTGTCTATTGGATATTTTAGCAGCAGTCCTACCACCTTCATAATTGATAGAAGCACCAATTACTAATTGGAACTCTAATTCAAATGCAACACTTTTTTTATGAGTGAAATGTGGCCAAAGTAGTGTGGTCCGTTGGTAGAGTGTTGGACATTTTAGTTCTATGATAATAGTTCAATCTTGGAAGTCTGAAGTATCAAACAAAGAATATATATACACAAGTGAACTACAGAGAATTGTTGATGTGACATACCCTTGGTAAATTTCTAGCTGCTGCAACGTGCAAGGTTGTGTTGCCTTTATTGTCCTCCCAATTCAAGACTTCATTTTCCCAATATTTGGCCTTTTCATGATGGCTCTTTTAAAGCCATCCCAACAAGACTTCAAGCGCTTCGAAAATGTTACTTTGCACAGCTATATGCAGAGCAGTCTCACCTCGAACATTAACATCTTCGATGCATTCAGGACAAGCTTTAAGGAAATTGACCAAAAGATCAAGGTTCCTTTGTCCAGTTACAAAATGCAAAGGAGTAATACCCTCTTTCCCTTTGACACGATCAAGGTCTTCATCGATATTTACGAGTCGAAGCACCAGCTGGATTTGTTCATTTTGCAAAGCTAGATGCAAAGGACTAAGCCCAAACGGGTTCAATTTCCTTGCAAAGGATGGCTTTAAGTTCATAAACTCTACAGCAAAATCGAGTTTCCCTGCAGATGGAGCAATGTGCAATGGAGTATTTGTTCGGGTTTGCCTTGAATCCCACATCGAAAGTACAGGAGAAGTTATAAGGGCTCTCCCCTTATAAATAATGTGTCAGACTTGGTTTGTAAAGTATCCTAGAGAGTTATAGAGTTTAGGCTCTTATAAAAGGGTGTAATTGGGCTCTTTGGGTAGTTGGGTTGGGTTTGTAAGGAGCTTACAATTTTTCTCCCTAAAAATTGCATGGTTGTAATTGTTTGATTGATTATTAGATTAGTTGGGTGGTTGTAGGCCAAACTTGGTTGAGTTAAACCACATTAAAAATTATTGTGTTTGTTTTTTGCTTTCCTCTATTTTGTGGGTGTTTGGTTTGAGGGATATTTTTTCTAACAAGTGGTATCAGAGCTGAAGGTTCGTGATCCTGGAAGATGAAGAAAGCAGATGAAGACGAAAGTTATGAAGATGAAGATGAAAGTTATGAAGATAAAGATGAAAGTTATGAAGATGATGATGATGATTTGGAACAAGATGACCATGATGAGTTTGATGATGATGATTGGAAGAAGATGATGAGCATGATAGCGATGACAATGGTGGAGTTACTCTTCAGTTTGAGGATGGTTTGCATGTTGTCGAGTAGTTTGTGGAGTTTGGGGATTCAAGTCAAGGGAGGATTTGTTTGGGTTTGCCTTGTATCCCACATCGAAAGTATAGGAGAAGTTATAAGGGTCTTCCCCTTATAAATAATGTGTCAGGCTTGGTTTGTAAAGTATCCTAGAGAGTTATAGAATTTGAGCTCTTATAAAAGGGTGTAATTGGGCTCTTTGGGTAGTTGGGTTGGTTTGTAAAGAGTTTACAATTTTTCTCCCTAAAAATTACACGGTTGTAATTGTTTGATTGATTATTAGATTAGTTGGGTGGTTGTAGGCCAAATTTGGTTGGGCCAAACCACATTAAAAATTATTGTGTTTATTTTTTACTTTTTACTTTTCTCTATTTTGTGGGTGTTTGGTTTGAGGAATATTTTTCCCAACAGTATCAATAAAAGGCACCTCATCAATATGCTGTAAAAGATATGGATCTTCCTAAATTAATGCGTACAAGGCGTCAATATTTCCTACTTGAGAAGCCTCCCTCACCCTTGGATCCATATTGTTGGATAATTATCAAATAAGAAATAAGGAAACTAAGAACAATTAAAATTAATCGATAAACGATCTAGCTAGAGCACAACGAAGGCATTGAGAATTAAATCGTGGCCATTATATTTCAGGTGTTAAACTTGTAGTAAGATACCAAATCAAAACAGCCACGGAGAGAAAAATAATAAAAGGGACTTGTAATTCTCGTCCAACGACGGTAACCATCTTTTTTGAGTAGTACATTTTCATTAGAAGTTATAAGATATATTTGCCATCCTTTTTGATAACCACCCTTTTAATTTGAAATATTCTATTAAAATAAATCAAATGGGTTAATATATAATTTAACTTTGAATTATGCCACTTTTATCATTTTAGTACTTAAAAATTTTTCATTATTACTTTGATACGTAAACTTTTTTTTCCGTCACATATTTTAGTATTTAGAACTAATGCTGTTTGATAAATGCTGACATGATTTGAAGTATCCTATTAGAGTTTGACACATGACAATATATGCCATGTTATTTGTGTGCCACATCAACCTTATTCCTTTTTCTTTAAAAAATATTTCAAAAAATATTTGAAATATTTTAAAAAATAAGTAAAAATATTTAAAATCTGTAAAAATATTTAAAAAGTACTTAGAAATTGTAAAAAAAATAAAAATATAATTAAAACATAAAATTTTTTTAAAAAACATATTTAAAATCTGTAAACAAAAAATCCAAGATATATTTAAAAATATTTTTGAGTATAAAGCTGTTTGTAGGTACTCACTTCGTTTTTCAAAGCCTGCATTTCAACTTTCACTTTCACACTTGCACTGCCTGACACAAACTCAAATTCATGGAAAACTAAAAGAAAAAACATCAAAATTTATATTTTATTGTCCAAGAATAAAGAAAACACCTGTCTTTTGGTTTCTTTTTTGGGTTAAATCTGTTGCACGGTGACCAATCTCGTCGGATTGTTGGGTTAAATCGGTTGCTCCGGTGACTGATCTCGCCGGATTGTTACCGTGAAGACCAGCGGGAGAGGAGTATTTGCAGCAATTCCTGGATAAGACAACTTGGTACAACGATGTTGTGTTGGGAACCTTTTGCAGTAGTGGTACCCATTCCCCCATTTGCTTGTAACCTTGGCTGCGTAACTACATCGCCGGCAGCCTGGGACTTTGCTTAACTTCATCTCTGGTTTCCCTTCGGTGCTTCTATATTTACTATTTTTAGCCAATTTTGAAAGTTTTTTAAGTTAATTTAATTGGATCAAATCACATTAAAATTTATTATGTTTATTTTTTTTGTGTTTAATTTTAAGGATATTTTTCCTAACAAGAAACGGAAAAATTGCTGAAACAATGAGCAAAGAATTGATTACACCCGTCAAGTAATCACAATTTTTTCAGTAGAGTAACGTGCATACGTGTTGCAAAGATAAAAACTCCTTTTAATAGTACAAAGAATGCTTACAAAAACTTTCAAAATTGGTCAAAATTGATATCAAAATTTCTGTTCTTCTCGTAGTTATCAAAATCATATGTGATATGTATTATACAATATAATTCGATTTATCATAAAATTAATAATATCAATATAAAGAATTAAATTTATCATAAATAGGTAATATATCTATTGATATACAAATAAATTAATATTTATAGTATAATATACCGATACAGTTTGATACATTTTGTAGTGAAATTAGGCCAAACCTAATTAAAATCTAATCTGATTCAATTAACTAAAAATATAATTTTAATAATTTTTTAACTTAAAATAACTTAAAAACATATTCTCTATTTTATTAATATTGAAAAACTGAAAAAAAATATTAAACTTTTAGTCAATAAATTAAAATAAATAATATTATTTAAAAATATATACTATTAATTAAGAAAATGGGTTTTTCTTTTGTTAATTTTTTGATGAGTTTAGGGATCTACGAAAACTGGGTTTTGATTTTTATATCCGTTCTGAATCTGAGGTTGGGTTTGTTTATGATTTTTTGTTTAGTGTAGCTGATCTTAAATTATTTTGATTTTAGCTTTTTTATTATTTTTTTCAATCCGAAAGTTCATTGGAATATCTACAAATGTTTAAAACTATTGTTTCAACCCGGAAGTTTTTTTAATTATTTTTTATTTTTTAAAAATATTTTTATATTTTGTATATTTTTAAATACTTTAAATATATTTTTAAATAATTTAAAAATATTTTACTTTTTTATAAATTTTTATAAATTTTTTATAAAAAATAAAATAAAATTGACATAACACGCAAATGACATGACATATATTCAAGGTAACTATCAAAAAATTAAAAATTTATCGTTTTTTTTATTACTTAGGTAACTATCAAAAATAATTACAAAAAATTATAGTTTTCCCTTTACTTGACACGTTGTCAATTTTTGTAATTGGTTGAATTATAATTATTAAATCAAGATACGTATCGTGAATTAAAATTTTATTTTTAAAAATTGAGTATTATATCGTATCGTAAGATATGACAAATAATTTTAAAATTAATTATAAATAATACATACACATATAAGATAAATAAAAATAGAAAATATTATATATTAATAGGATTAAGTGAGTCTATGATCAAACTAAAAAATGTAATTGCTTGAAAATTTTTAACATGCTCATTAATAGTATCTATTTTTAAATAATATTTTAATATTTTTAATTTACTAAATAAAAGTTGAATTTTAATTCAATTTCTTCAACATTAAATTATGTAGAGAGTATGTTTTTAAGTTTTTTTTTTAGGTTAAAAAAATAAAAATATTATACATATTAATAAGATTAAGTGAGTATATGATAAAAATAATATATATGATTGTCAGCAAACTCATAACATGCTTATTAATAGTATATATTTTTAAATAATATTATTTATTTTAATTTATTGACTAAAAGTTTAATATTTTTTTTTCAGTTTTTCAATATTAAATAAAATAGAGAATATGTTTTTAAGTTATTTTAAGTTAAAAAACTATTAAAATTATATTTTTAGTTAATTAAATCGATTAGATTTTAAGTAGGTTTGGCCCAATTTCACTACAAAATGTATTAAACTGTATCGATATATTATACGATACATATTGATTCGTTTGTATATCAATAGATACATTACCTATTTATGATAAATTTAATTCTTTGCATTGATATTATCGATTTTATAATAAATCGAATTATATCGTACAATACATATCGCGTATAGTATGAATTTGATAACTATGAGAAGAACAGAAATTTTGATATCAATTTTGACCAATTTTGAAAGTTTTTGTAAGCATTCTTTGTACTATTAAAAGGAGTTTTTATCTTTGCAACACACGTGTGCACGTTACTCTACTGAAAAAAATGTGATTACTTGATGGGTGTAATCAATTCTTTGCTCATTGTTTTTGCAATTTTTCCACTCCATTTTGTTGGGAAAAATATCCCTCAAACCAAACACCCACAAAACAGAAGAAAGCAAAAAATAAACACAATAATTTTTAATGTGGTTTGGCCCAACCAAATTAGCCTACAACCACCCAACCAAATTAATAATCAATTAAACAATTACAATCGTACAATTTTTAGAAAAGAAAAATTGCAAACTCCTTACAAACCCAAAGCCCAACTACTGAAAGAGCCCAACTACACCCTTTTATAATAGCCCAAACTCTATAACTCTCTGAGATATTTTACAAATCAAGCCTAGCACATTATTTATAAGGGAAAAGCCTTTATAACTTCTCTTATACTTTCGATATGGGATTCAAGGTAAACCCCAACAAATCCTCCATTAACTTAAATCCACAAACTCCTTTAACTGCTCAACAATATCTGAAAAACTAACATGCTTCTAAATCTTTTTACTCTTCTAAACAACTTTATCATTCGCATCATCAAACAAATATAATTGTTTCTCATTCCTCTTTCCTTGCAAAACTAAATCATCATTCTTGTATATTTTGCAACAATCATTATTACCAACATATGTGTACCCACGTGAAACTAACTCACCCAAAGAAATCAAATTGTAGTTAAAACTGGGTACATATCTCACATTACAAAGAGTCCTGACACTACCATCATGAAGCTTGAGTCGAACACTCCCAATGCCTTCAATCTTCACTCGATTACCATTCCCAACCGCAATATTGCCTAAACTTTCAACCTCTTTCAATTCATCAAATTGATCTTTATCATTGCAAATATACATCAATACAACTGAATCCAAAACCTAACTTTTCTCACAAGTATAAGACACATCTAAACAAGTTGCTAATACATCATCATCTGAATCAGTTAGAGCAACACATGTCTCATTCTTCGTTCTATCATCACTCTTTTGTTAAGCCTTCTTGAATGCAGCCATATCCTCCCTTAATGTCTTGCAATGTGTTTGAATATGACCCTTCTCTCCACAATAATAACATTCCACCTCACTATAATCTCTGAATCTTGATCTTAGTCTCCTTTTTGATCCACCATGTCTCTCATTAGTCCTCCCTTGAGTAGAACTGTAACAGTCCACACATACTGTAAATCACGAATTTTTGTACATAATCCACGGTTGGGCTATCTGTGATGCCATTAACATTCAATAGTAACAGTAATAAATGATAACATTTATTTAACAAATATGGAATATGAAATTTTTTTTCACTATTCCTTACATCTGACATCCCCTATTGTCCTTATTTCAATAAGATAGTACTGTATACACATGTCTGAAATGTAAGAGAGAAGTGACCGTACCTGTCATATTTAACATAGTTTGCCCCAGCACTTTATATTTAGCTATATTAATCTAGGAGATAAATCTCTAACCCCATGTCTTTTATCTGTGCAGTTAAAAAAAAGTGGTGAGCGAACCACGAGCTCAGTAAAGGAGACGTATGCTGCTTTAATTAAAGCAAAACTATATACCACAAAGTATTTATTTTTCCTAAAATCATACCAAGTAGGAAGACAGTGGATATAGTAAACAGTCCTCTCAATACACCGTTCAAATCATTAGCTAAACAGTTTACAATATAGTATAGTAAACAGTAAATAGGATTCAGTAAATCCTTTCAGTAAACAGAAATCAGCATGTTTAGACTAGGCATCACCCTACAAATAAATCATGCTATCATCGTTCCCCCAGGAACGTAGTAATCATCCCCATATGGATATAGTAGATCTATAGCCACAATCTATAGGTGGTCCTCGAGTACACTTGCCAGGTGACCTCGAGACCTCTGATGACTTGGCGGGTCCATCAGTCTCGTGAATAGTAATGCATGAAACTCGGGGCCTAAAGTCTCAAAATTAATTTATATCTCATAAAGAACCTTTAAGGAATATTTTACATATCTCATCATTTTCTCAAAATGATTGTTATTCCGAAAAGGTAATATATTTTCTGTTTACAAAACATAGTAAAAACAGCCAGTTATTTCACCATTTTTCGTGTGCAAAAACACAATTAAAACCTGCTCGCCCATGGTCAGCTCGCCTTTTACGGCTCGCCCATGGTCAGTTCGCTCATTCTGGCATTGCCCATGGTCAGCTCGCCATTTTGGCGTGTGAATGGCCAGTTCGCCCGTTATGGCTCGTCCAAAGCAAGTTTGCCCATTATCACAAAAAGGGTCACCTATCTTTGGCTCGCCCGGATTTTTATTAAAACATGGGTCGCCTATAACTGGCTTGCCCAATACATCATAAAGGGGTCAGCTTTGTAGCTCGCCCGAATTTTATCAAAACAAGGTTCGCCTGCCCAAAACATCACAAAGGGGTCGGGTTTTGTAGCTTGCTAGGAGTTTATTAAACTAATGCATGTCATAAACCAAAGTATTTTCTCAATATTTTTATAATATTTTACTCTACAGGACATGCATTTTACTTCACATACTACTCCCTTACCTGGTCTTACGTAGCCTTGCTTCCCGATCGCCTTCCCGATCGCTTTTACCTGTCCTTAATTCCCGGCTGCAAAATAATTTATTAAAGCTATTAATATTTTCCTTTCGAATATTTCCAGCACTTTGGCGAGACTTGAGAATAATCTCCAGCTCGCCCAACTGAGCTCGCCATTCGTCAAATGGTTTACATGTGGGAGCTCACCCAACATTACATGCCATTCACATATTAGCTTATTCGTGGGAGCTCGCCCAACATTCCAACTCGCCATGCCTATGCATGTGAGTTCACTATACCCGGCTTTTTATTCAGAGGTGGGCTCGCCTATGAATTAAACAAGCATGTGGCGTCCTCGCCCACCATATCATACTGCATGTTATTTAGCTCGCCCATAATAATTGAGCTCACCTATTCTCATCACTCTTACACCATTTCCAGCACTTTCCTTGTTTATTCTCTATTGTTTTCTAGATCACATCTTGTTATAGTTTCCTTTAATGATTTCCCATCATCATACTACAATTGCAACCCAGTTTCATTTTATTCTTCATCTGCTTTAAGATATGAATTTATTCTATTTCTATGATCTAACAAGAATAATTTACAAGCAAGACTATAATCGTGCTCCTCATGCTCGAAATCATAGAAATATATCGTTCAATCTCAAGAAACCATTAAATCTCACCTTGATCAATTTATGTTTCTAAAACAGAATTTGTCTCCTATTTTGTTCCTCTTCCACGTCAGCCCTTTAGCTTGAATTCTTACTTGATTCTTCAATTGAATAGAGGTTGAGTAAGCAAGGAAGGTTGAATGTCACCATGGAGTTTCTCTCAATTTATTTCTTAGCTGAACTGAAGCAAAGAACCAGGACAGAAATCGAGACAAGGTTTGGCTCTCGTAGATGGCATATGCGGTAGTGAAGAGAGCAACTTTACTGCAGCCTTCTTGCTTATTTATTCTTCTCTTTATCCATATTAACCAATACTAATAATCCACATAGCACCTTATCTTATTTCTTCATCATTTCCTGTGTCAATATTCATTTAATGCACGAAGAAAAACTGCAGCTCAAGGTGGCGTGAAAGTCTCCCTTTCACACACCTTTTTCTTCTTCTATTGGCTTTGTTTTATATTTCCGCATATAACATTTCAGTCATGTCAACCTTTAATTAATTTCTTGTCAGATTTACACTTAACAAGCATATTTTGATCAGCCTTTAACAGATTGAAGAAACTAACGTGTAGCAGTAGCAAAGTGTCATGAAAGTCCACTTTTGCTGCACCTTTGTTGACTTCCATTCTCCTTCTCCTCTAAGCATCATATGTTGCATTAATTCATTAAAGAAAATTGCAGCAAAAGAAATTAGCTGGAACTCTTTTCTTCCTACATGTTATTGACTTGGTTTGCCTACCTTTGATGGCTACTTCAGCCAATAGAATTCATCCTCTGTTAGATTTTTTTCTTCAGCCTTATGTCACAATAGCAACAGAAGTCAAATTTGGCTGCACGGTTCAGGTTTATTGTTTCCAGCTCGCCCTCTTAAATCTAGATCGCCAGCTTCTCAGCTCGCCAATCGTCCTTAACTTGCCAATTCGAGCATCCACATTTGCATTTACTTGATTATTGGCATCGTCACATTGTTTTGATGCCATATTGAGAATTGACGATTATGAGCTGATTTCTTTCCCTTAGGCGATCACATTGAAAATTGGCGATCACTTCCATAGTTAAGTTGTTAGCGATCACCGGGTATTGCTTTACTCGCCTACTTTGCTATGATTCATGCAGCAAGTTGGCGATCACATTTAGCATTTAAATTTGGCGAGTACCTTATTCCCTTACTTGCCTACAAGGCTATCATTTGTGCCTCTATATGGGAGATCACGTTACTCGCCATACTAGCACTTTGGGTGATCATCACTAGGTTCATTTGGACGATCATAGCCCTCGCCTCATTCTAGAGATCATCTTAATTAACTAACTTGGCAAACTTACCTCTTCGCCGATATGGCCGTTAAGTGAAACTTGCCATCATCCATTGGCGATCACCCTAATTATCTTATTCGCCCATTGGCGAGCCGTTCTATCATAATACTTGCCCATAGCGTGTTTCCCAGAAATTGCTCCATTTACATCCTAAGTTAAGGAGCTTTTCACCAAAGTGGAAATCAACATTCATTATTTATTTAATTTCCACTATCAAAATTCACCAATTTATAGTGTACAGTATTATAAAATCGGTTCTTACATTTCTCCCCACCTTAAGAAATTTGGTCCTCCAAATTTCACCTGGACTGTAATAGTTATGAATTTTCTTTTTGGTAGATTAAATAAACAAACAAAATAAAGTAATTAGAAATATATTTTTGTTAAATATTAAAATAGAATTAATGAATAAAATATATATATTAGATAGTGGAGAATTAAATACAAGTGTACTGTGCATGAAGCTTCTTGGAGAAGCTTTGGCAGCCAACAAAATACCACTAACTATTATTTTATTTTACTTTTGTTTTCACCAGCCGTTTCTTACTTTGCTTATCACCGTCCATCATCATCATCATTCAATCCCACTAACCTTGACTTTTCAACCGGCCAGTGTAACTCTTATTCACCATCGTCTATCATTATCATCACCCTAGCAGACACCATCTCATTCCCTTTTTCCCATTTCTGCTGCACCGAAAATCCTAGCCCCTCTCGACATGTTGTTCTTCCGCTTCCTCAAGGGTGTCGATGTTTAAGAGTTGGGAAAGAGGAAAGTTTAAGCTATAGAAAAAGGTTGTGTGGGACTGAAACTAAGAAGGAAATGGGGTTTGAACTAGAAGGTTTCGGCAATGGAGAATAAGTGTATTGGCTGGAACTAGTGGCTGCACTTGGTTGCTCCTTTAGACGAAGGAAGAGAAATGGAGAATGGTTTGTTTAAGCTGCTGTAAAATCAAGACTGAAAAGGGGGTTCCTCCTCGAGACCGTGAGCTAAAGCAAGGGTTCTCATTGGCTGTACAAATTAGAGCAGCAAGGATGCAAGAGTCGAAGGTATGAAGATCTGTTGTCTTGGGAAAGTTTATTGATGTGGAAAACTATTCCAAATTGGCTGCTACACCTACGTGAGAATGGTGTTTAAAGGAAGACCATTTTGAGGTTGAAAAACAGAGGTGGTTTCGGTGTGGATAAGTAGTGGAGTGGCATGAAAACTCATTGGTGTTGGGGTTAGCAAGAATAACGTGGGAGCTGACCAAGACCAAGGTAATTTCTTGGCTGAGCGAGGGGTGCTATTCTGGTTAGACTGTTGCATGTTGTTCGAAAATGGGACAAAGAGAAGGGGAAGAGGAGTTGAACAAGGGTGACTATTAAAGCAAAATAAGAACTGAAGGGGGGCAAGGAAGCTGGCAGCATACTTTAAAGTCCACGACAGCTTCAAAATTGTGGGGACTCAAGTTGCATAATAAGGCCTTCGGTTTTGAGTGTTAAGCAAGGGGTAAGAATTTAATTTCTATTGTAAATTTAAATGATGAATATTGAGGTTTGTTTAAGTTAAACTAATGCTCTCGGTTTTGGTAAATTGTAAGAGGTAAGGATTTGATTTGTTATTATGAAATTATATGATAAATGTTTAATGAAATAGAAAGGTTAAAATATGGTATTGGTGTAGGATTGTGTGGTGAAAGGAGAATTAAGGAGACAAAGAAGTATTTGGCCAACAAGAGGGAAAGTCACAAGGTAATGTATTTAAGAAAAATAATTAAAATATAAGTTTCTTAAGGAAATTAAATAATGTAAATTTTATTATGCTCATGCCTTATTGTAGGAGGAGAGGATTCAAGTTAGGGTGCCATAGCTGTACTTGTACTATATACCGAGGTGAGGGATATATATCGGAAACGTAGGGGATACTAAATAAAATATTAAAATCAACTGCTTGTGGTTTATAAACTGTATCTTCTTTGCAGGAGGTTTTTACTAAAATTAAGCCGTTATGCTGCCGGATTTTCATACAATATTGGTTTATAAAATGAGCTAGAGTTCATGAAAATGATTTGGAATAACACTCCTCTAGCTAGTCTT
Organism: Heritiera fomes; assembly: GCA_032173925.1. NCBI lineage: Eukaryota > Viridiplantae > Streptophyta > Magnoliopsida > Malvales > Malvaceae > Heritiera > Heritiera fomes. The sequence continues at coordinate 8,255,912 of JAPDPM010000002.1, read as the reverse complement.
GTTTTTAAAATAAGTACGAAATGGCAGTATTTTGACTACTTTGGAAGTCATATTTGAAAGCTCCTATTTTCATACAGACCATCGAGCTTTGTATTTATTTTGGAAATGATACGTATGGAAATGTTTTGAGACATGAATTAATAATCATAGCAGTAATGTTTTGGACTACTGTGGGACCTTGATCCAGTCCACAGTAGGTAATGTTTTGGACTACTGTATGATTTTGATCCAATCTACAGTAGAGTTTCGATTGCTGTGTGACCTTGATCCAGTCCACAGCGGGCCCAGTAGACACCTGATCAGTGTTCTCTGTGGACCCCTCTGGACTATGGCCATATGTCAACTATATCTTCCCTCACGAAAATAATTGAACTGCTTGATTTTTTGCTTAATGATCATGTCTCCAGCTTATGCTATATATATGATTCCTTTCGTACTTATGCCAATACAGATATTGAATGTTATGACGAGAATAATGTTTCGAATGGAAATGTTTATCGATGTTTTGAAAGAAATGCTTTTAACGCATTGCATAAGCATGTTGATTTCTAAACTTTATGAAAAATAATATTTGAGTTAAATGAATGTTTTGAACGTGCATATAGAAATTTAGTATCCGTCTCTTATATTTATTTCTTACTGGGCTTTCCAAAAAGCTCACCCCCCCTCCTCCACCTCCCAGATTATTTGCAGTAGGAGCGTATACGTGGGGAGCTATCGCGTTCTTCGAGGATTTTGGTTCTACCTTGGAGGTATATTATGTACAGCTATTTAATTTATATTCAGACTTATGTTTTCAGTACTTTTAGAGTATGGGGATGTAGCAATAGGAATTTCCTGATATAAATCTATGTTAAATATCGATGCATGCAACTTGGTGATTATATATTGGTTAAGTATAATATTTTGTGATGATGAACGCATGCTTATTTAGAATGTTTTGGACTGGGACCAAATGTTGAATAATTTTTATATAGCTATTATAAATATAGCTTATGAGTTATTGTTGAGACATTACATACAGCCCAACAATGTAAGTAGAGAATGAAAAATTTAGTGCACTATTGTATAGAAGAAGGTCTTTACATGGACCGATCACCGAAAATTTCTGGATACTTCTCACATAATCTAAGATTTCGAAAGGTCCGGTGTATCGAGGACTTGGCTTTCCTTTCTTTCCGAATTTCATCATACCTTTAGAGGGTGAAACCTTCAGAATACATAATTTCCCGTACATTTCGATAACCTGCTCAATCGCTTGGAGGGCTAACAACTTACGGTCTCCCACTTTTCCCATGCTATCATGGATCTATATCGTCTACCATATAAACCTGTTAGCTATTATTGTAAGCGACTTTGTCAGGGTAGATGATCGTCCCAGGAGCCTTTAACATCAAATGCACACACTCACACCTATCCTCGAGCCTCTATATTGTACGCTCGGACCGTCCGTCAGTCTGAGGATAAAACATGGTTCTAAACTCAGTTGGGATCCCATAGCTCCCTGAAATCTCTCTCAACATTGAGATACGAAGCGGGACTCCTTGTCAAATGTAATGCTCACTGGAACACTGTGTACTCTCACTATCTCCCTGACATAGAATTCGGCTAAGGCAATAATTGAATCAGTAAATTCCATAGCCAAGAAATTAGCAGACTTAGTCAATATATCCACAAATATCCAGATAGCATTATACCCTTTTGTGGGTAATTCAATTTTCACTTAGTTTTGGAAGTACCACCAATATAGGTATTTTTCTTCCTTATCACATTTTCAACTTTTAGTTAATCTCATCTCTAAGATGAGACCGCTAGTATCTCTTTATGCTCCAAATTTTCTTTAAGAGCCCCGCCTGTCTCTTCAGGCCATCGACGGTCATCCCCTTGGCGCACTCCCGTGCCCCAGGTTTACTCTATCAAGTGAGTCGGCAATCACATAGTTCGCCCACACCTTACCACATATTATCCACTGTTGGGCGATCGGCCAACTTGGGGGTCGCCCATCCCGGATTTTGTTCAAGGGTCCTGAAGAACTCGAGCTTCTTCTCTCAAAATCACTTTATACTCCCTGAAATCTTTCATCATCCCTGGGAGTTAGCAAATTTTCACTTCTTTTGACATAGTAATTCATTCATACTATTTATCACTTATCATCTTATTCGGTGCTAAGTCGATAATAATTTAGTGACTATCATTTGACAGTTTTAATCAATCGTATGTAATTGTCCCAGTAGTCTTTTAAATGTGACGCACTCGCTCTCAATATATCCCGGAGCGTCCACACAATGCACTCGGATATCTATATCAATCAGAGGCGGTGCTGCCAGTAAATTTGGAATCCCAAAGCCTATTGCTATTCTCTCAAAGCATGTGGCAAATCAGGGATCCCTATCACATGTACTCGCTCACTGGAACTTCACATACATTTTCACCATTTCATAGATATATATCAACTAGGGCACTCAAGACATCCCGAAACCTGATGATGAAGAAGTGAATCAATTTGGTTACTCAATCCATAGTCACTTTTGTCACATCATGGTTCTTTCGGATTCCTTACTATCCACAATGATTATTTCATGGTTAAATTATGACTGCACTTCTTTTATAGACCTTAATACTAACCATCGATTACGTCTCAGGTAATCATTTTTCTCGATAACTTTTTTTATATCGAGTTATCATTTTATCTCTTATTCTCCTATAATATCACTTACTTGGAGAACGTATTTGAGAGTATAATTTCTTCACAATCAATTTCTGAAATTGAATTTATCATCACTCAGATTTCATCACCACTTTACTTATACAATTTCACAGTTCTAATATGTATATATATACACATATGTATATCCTTTTTCAGGATTAGTAGTACTTCTTATATCTGCTCCTCTGAGTATAACAAATTTCATTTGTCAAAATCTGGCTTGTTATTAATTCCAGCCATAAACACATGATGATCAGAGGAAATCACATTTATTCTTATACTTGGGAACTACCTTATAACTCGTGTTCCCTAGTCATCATATGACTTGTCTCTTAAGACATTTTCATTCTTTCACATTCATCACTACAGTCGTTTTTCCCACTTCATATAGTATTTCGCTGTTACAATCTTTTAACAATTTCGAATACTATACTCATACATACCCATTCACTTTCATTTTCTCACAAGTATGTATCACATCAGTAAGGTAGCGAATTCCACAAACTCCTCAACAATTCGTTTATGCCATATGGGTAAACCTCATAAGTTTTATACCTTAATAATCCCATTTTAATCCCACTTAAGTAGTAAGATCTTTTACTTAGACAATTTCAATGTCCACTTAATCATTTGAGACCTCACATCTCTAATGTACATAGTTCAGTTAGAACTCATGTTCACTGACTTAACAATAAGGTTTTCCATTCCTAGAAGTTTATGGCATTATTGAACGATGTTTCTTTTATCAATACACATATTCACCCATCATGGTCACATGCCATTCTAATTTCTTAGTATATAATTGCAATCTTTCATTCATTAAACTCACATACTTCACAAAAGATTTTTATAATTTTTACTTAAGTTCCACAGAGAACTCCTAAAGGTTATATCGCATTCTGAACATCCTCTCATAACATTTATGTTTTCACCAGTTATCCCAATACAGATGATTTCTCTACTCATCAATCTCTTGAGTAATTTCTCAAGCTCTTCTGAATCTCTGGTAAGGGCTTACAAAAAGATTCCATGTTGTGAATCGAGTCAACAATCTCTCGAATTCTCATTCCTCCAAAAGTTTACTTAAAATTTCATCCCGTAATTTCTAATTCACAAACCCATATCGTCTCGGATGTCTCGTTATTTATATCCAATAGATCCATTATGTATCCTCCCAACACATACGTATAAATTTTCAAGTCATTTCACATGTATTTCACAATATTTCGATTCTATAAATATCATTTTTTATTCTCCTAAAAACATAAGGAGTATATAGAACCAATATTAACATCATCGATTTTAAATCATTGGTCACACAATTCACCTCTTGGTTCACACTCCATAAGTATATCACTTTTCATAACATTCAATAATCCCTAACCAATATAACCCATATTTTCGCTTTAATTCAGACCCTAAAATCCACAATAAGGTCGACTATCTTGCGACCTCTCATAATATATACTCCAGGTCAAATTACTCATCAAAATATCAGTGGAGTTCACAGTAGGGATCATCAAACATGTAATATATCCTTTACATCATCAAATACTATTTCACCATCAATTTAGTCATTTATGACTCAGAGAAAGTATTTCAATATCATCATTTCATGATCTTAGTTCGATATGGACAGAGAAGTCCTGGTGGGGGCCTCACCGAGTTCCTCACTGTAACTTACCGAATAGACCTGACATTATGATGATAAAATCGCCTATCCCATGTAAAATTCTCGGATTACAGTCCCTATTTGTAACCCTTAATTCACCAACTTTCACCACATTTAAACACTTAACCCAATTTACAGTCACTTGACTCCTCTATACATTCAGACTATACAGTACTACAGGGGATGTTAACCTTTTTCAACACTTTCTTTTCTAAAGGCATCAACGGACATCAGGCCAACCAAAGCCCTGATAATATTAAATGTAACAGTCCACACATACTGTAAATCACGTATTTTTGTACATAATCCACGGTTGGGCTGTCTGTGATGCCATTAACATTCAACAGTGACAGTAATAAATGATAACATTTATTTAACAAATATGGAATATGAAATTTTTTTTCACTATTCCTTACATCTGACATCCCCCTATTGTCTTTATTTCAATAAGGTAGTACTGTATAAACATGTCTGAAATGTAAGAGAGAAGTGACCGTACTTGTCATATTTAACATAGTTTGCCCTAGCGCTTTATATGTAGCTATATTAATCTGGAAGATAAATCTCTAACCCCGTGTCTTTTATCTGTGCAGTTAAAATAAAGGGGTGAGCGAACCATGCGCTCAGTAAAGGAGACGTATGCTGCTTTAATTAAAGCAAAACTATATACCACAAAGTATTTATTTTTCCTAAAATCATACCAAGTAGGAAGACAGTTGATATAGTAAACAGTCCTCTCAATACACCATTCAAATAACTAGCTAAACAGTTTACAATACAGTATAGTAAACAGTAAATAGGATTCAGTAAATCCTTTCAGGAAACAGAAATCAACAAGTTGAGACTAAGCATCACCCTACAAATAAATCATGCTATCATCATTCCCTAGGAACGTAGTAATCATCCCTACAGGGATATAGTAGATCTATGGCCACAATCTATAGGTGGTCCTCAGGTACACTTGCCAGGTGATCTCGAGACCTCTGATGACTGGACGGGTCCATCAGCCTTGTGAATAGTAATGCATGAAACTCAGGGCCTAAAGTCTCAAAATCAATTTATATCTCATAAAGAACCTTTAAGGAATATTTTACATATCTCATCATTTTCTCAAAATGATTGTTATTTCAAAAAGATAATATATTTTCTTTTTACAAAACATAGTAAAAACAGCCAGTTATTTCACCATTTTTCGTGTGCAAAAACACAATTAAAACTTGCTCGCCCATGGTCAGCTCGCCCATTACGGCTCGCCCATAGCGGCTCACCCATGGTCAGTTTGACCATTCTGGCATTGCCCATGGTTAACTCGCCATTTTGGCGTGTGAATGGTCAGTTCGCCCGTTATGGCTCATCCAAGGCCAGTTCGCCCATTATCACAAAAAGGGTCGCCTATCTTTGGCTCGCCCGGATTTTTATTAAAACATGGGTCACCTATAATTGGCTCGCCCAAAACATCATAAAGGGGTCGGCTTTGTAGCTCGTCCGAATTTTATCAAAACAGGGTTTGCCCGCCCAAAACATCACAAAGGGGTCGAGTTTTGTAGCTCGCTAGGAGTTTATTAAACTAATGCATGTCATAAACCAAAGTATTTTCTCAATATTTTTATAATATTTTACTCCACAGGACGTGCATTTTACTTCACATACTACTCCCTTACCTGGTCTTACGTAGCCTTGCTTCCCGATCGCTTTCACCGAGTCCTTAATTCCTGGCGGCAAAATAATTTATTAAAACTATTAATATTTTCCTTTCGAAGATTTCCAACACTTTGGCGAGACTTGAGACTAATCTCCAGCTCGCCCAACTGAGCTCGCCATTCGTCAAATGGCTTACACGTGGGAGCTCGCCCAACATTACACGCTATTCACATATTGGCTTATTCGTGGGAGCTCGCCCAACATTCCAACTTGCCATGCCTATGCATGTGAGTTCGCTATACCCGGCTTTTTATTCAGAGGTGGGCTTGCCTACGAATTAAACAAGCATGTGGTGTCCTCGCCCACCATATCACACTGCATGTTATTTAGCTCGCCCATAATAATTGAGCTCGCCTATTCTCATCACTCTTACATCATTTCCAGCACTTTCCTTGTTTATTCTCTATTGTTTTCTAGATCACATCTTGTTCTAGTTTCCTTTAATGATTTCCCATCATCATACTACAATTGCAACCCAGTTTCATTTTATTCTTTATCTGCTTCAAGATATGAATTTATTCTATTTCTATGATCTAACAAGAATAATTTACAAGCAAGACTATAATCATGCTCCTCATGCTCGAAATCATAGAAATATATCGTTCAATCTCAAGAAACCATTAAATCTCACCTTGATCAATTTATGTTTCTAAAACAGAATTTGTCTCCTGTTTTGTTCCTCTTCCACGTCAGCCCTCTAGCTTGAATTCTTACTTGATTCTTCAATTGAATAGAGGTAGAGTAAGCAAGGAAGGTTGAATGTCACCATGGAATTTCTCTCAATTTATTTCTTAGCTGAACTGAAGCAAAAAACCTGGACAGAAATCGAGACAAGTTTTGGCTCTCGTAGATGGCATATGCGGTAGTGAAGAGAGCAACTTTGCTACAGCCTTCTTGCTTATATATTCTTCTCTTTATCCATATTAACCAATACTAATAATCCACATAGCACCTTATCTTATTTCTTCATCATTTCCTGTGTCAATATTCATTTAATGCATGAAGAAAAACTGCAGCTCAAGGTGGCGTGAAAGTCTCCCTTTCACACGCCTTTTTCTTCTTCTATTGGCTTTGTTTTATATTTCCGCAGATAACATTTCAGTCGTGTCAACCTTTAATTAATTTCTTGTCAAATTTACACTTAACAAGCATATTTTGATTAGCCTTTAATAGATTGAAGAAACTAACGTGTAGCAGGAGCAAAGTGTCATGAAAGTCCACTTTTGCTGCACCTTTGTTGACTTCCATTCTCCTTCTCCTCTAAGCATCATATGTTGCATTAATTCATTAAAGAAAATTGCAGCAAAAAAATTGGCTGGAACTCTTTTCTTCCTACATGTTATTGACTTGGTTTGCCTACCATTGATGGCTGCTTCAGCCAATAGAATTTATCCTCTGTTAGATTTTTTTCTTCAGCCTTATGTCACAATAGCAACAGAAGTCAAATTTGGCTGCACGGTTCAAGTTTATTGTTTCCAGCTCGCCAACGCTGAGTTAAGTGTCAGCTGGCCCTCTTAAATCCAGATCGCCAGCTTCTCAGCTCGCCAATCGTCCTTAACTTGCCAATTCGAGCATCCACATTTGCATTTACTTGATTATTGGTATCATCACATTGTCTTGATGCCATCTTGAGAATTGATGATTATGAGCTGATTTCTTTCCCTTAGGCGATCACATTGAAAATTGGTGATCACTTCCATAGTTAAGTTGTTGGCGATCACCGGGTATTGCTCTACTCGCCTACTTTACTATGATTCATGCAGCAAGTTGGCGATCACATTTAGCATTTAAATTTGGCGAGTACCTTATTCCCTTGCTTGCCTACTAGGCTATCATTTGCGCCTCTATATGGGAGATCACGTTACTCGCCATACTAGCACTTTGGGTGATCATCACTAGGTTCATTTGGGCGATCATAGCCCTCGCCTCATTCTGGAGATCATCTTAATTAACTAACTTGGCGAACTTACCTCTTCGTCGATATGGCTGTTAAGTGAAACTCGCCATCAACAACTCGCCATCATCCATTGGCGATCACCCTAATTATCCTGCTCGCCCATTGGTGAGTCGTTCTATCATAATACTCGCATATAGCGTGTTTCCCAGAAATTGCTCCATTTACATCCTAAGTTAAGGAGCTTTTCACCAAAGTGGAAATCAACATTCATTATTTATTTAATTTCCACTATCAAAATTCACCAATTTATAGTGTACAGTATTATAAAATCGGTTCTTACAAGAACCCTCCACAGCAGCTAGTACACCTCCCGTAGATGAAGAATCTTGTTTGCCCATAAATCTTTCATTCTCATGCAACACAGCAATCACATCATCCAACGTTAAAGTAGTTTTACTTACCAATAAAGTCTGAACTAAAGGTCTATAGGATTTAGGCAAAGATGACAACAGCAGCAACGCCTTCTCTTCTTCTTTCAACTCTTTGGAATCAATATAGCTAATAAATGTGAAACTAGTCTATCAAATTCATTTAAGTGATCACGGAGATTCATACCTTCATCCATCTTCAAAGAATATAAATCCATCTTCAAACATAATCTATTCGTCAGTGATGTTGATGCATAGATATCTCCCAGCTTCTTCCACAATCCGGTTGGTGTCATCTCAGTCAATACATTATACTTAATTTCTGGAGCGAGCGCCAATCTAATTGTGCTTACAGCCCTCTTCTGAATTCCAACCCAATCCTTATTAGACATTCCATCTGGCTTATTTTCTTCTAATGCCAAATCTAGACCTTGTTGCACTAGAAGATCATGAATCGTACTTTGCTATAACATAAAATTACTTTTACCATCAAATAAATGAATCTCAAACTTAGGTATACCTCCAGACATAGCTTCGGCTATAACTTTCCTCCTCTCGCAGGATCACAAACCTTCAACTCTAATACCACTTGTTGAAAAAAATATCCCTCAAACCAAACACCCACAAAACGAAAGAAAGCAAAAAATAAACAGAATAATTTTTAATATGGTTTGGCCCAACCAAATTGGCCTACAACCACCCAACCAAATTAATAATGAATCAAACAATTACAAACATGCAATTTTTAGAAGAGAAAAATTACAAACTCCTTACAAACCCAAAGCGCAACTACCGAAAGAGCCCAAATACACCCTTTTATAATAGCCCAAACTCTATAACTTTTTGGAATATCTTACAAATCAAGCCTAGCACATTATTTATAAGGGAAAAGCACTTATAATTTCTCTTATACTTTCGATGTGGGATTCAAGGCAAACTCCAACACTTCTTTACTTCATTGCTTTATTTTTTTTCTTGTTTTATATTGATGTTATTTTCTTCGATTATTATTTAAATAATTTTTTTCTAGCTCTTTGAAAAAATAATAGTTTCTTTCTTTAGTTGGGCATGGAATAATTGTGGATTTTATTGCAATAAAGTATGAAAATATGAAGATATTTCTCTTTCTTTAATTTTTCATATATTTAATTTATGTCTTTTCTTATGAGTGCAAAAAAAATCTTCTTGTACAAATACATTTTCAAATTAATATTTTTTTTTACATGTTGATTCCGTAGCAACATGCGAGTTTTCAATTAATTTAGTTAAGATTTAAAATTCAAGGGTTTGCTAGGGATGACCGAGGAGGCATCTGGTTGGTTGTTTGGGTTCATGGGGATCGGTTTCGGGCTCCATAAAAATAGATGAAATTTTTGTAAACAAATTAGAGTTAGTGGCTTGTGGGATTTTAATAAAAAAAAAAACTATTATGGAATCAAATTGGTTGCTAATCGTTAGGAAATTCTTGTAACTACCAAATGATAAAGATTGGCATTTTTTTGGGTTATAACAAAGTTTGGCTTTATGAAGGGATCAATGAGTGCTATAAAGTTTGATGAAGAAAAGATCAGATGCGTTTTACTAAACGCGTATAAAAAACAAAAATTTGCGCAAACCTTCTAGCTAATATCGTTTAAATATCGAATTTGGAGTATAAAATTTTACCGGACCTTTTAGCTAATATGGTTCAATTCCCTATAATAAATTTACTTAAGCCTTTATGAATGACATCATAAAAATGTGCAGATTATGTGCTTGTATAGTTAAATATTGTGATCATCTGCTCTCTAATACCAAAAAGAAAACTTAAAATTCAAGTTTTAAACAAGGTTAAATTTAACAGTAAATTTCATCTCATTCATCGTGTTAGGCTGTTAGCGAAGGTCTTCCTAAATTTAACAGTAATAAACTCTCCAGCCTTTTCCAATGTGTTTTTTTTGTATAATTTTTTTGAGTAATGATCTCAGTAATTGCTCAATCCTTTAGGAGGTTTTGACTTTTATTAACTTAACAGGAAAAAACACTACAAAATAACTGACTTTTACCGGCACTTATTAAGTGCTGGTAAAAGACCAATTGACTGCTGGTAAATACCTTACCGGCGGTTCGTTGACCGCTGGCTAGGTGAATGTCGACGAAAGTCTGCTGGCGGTGATGTATTCCAATGCCAGTAAAGGGCTGAGGAATTGGGGCATAATTTTTTCTGGCGCTTTTAAATGTCTTTAAAAGTTAAGGCTTTTACCAGCACTTTAAAGTGCTGATAAAAATCCTATTTAAAATTTAAAATTTTTATATTTATTAAATTTTATTTTAAATTTAAAAGCTTTTACAGGCACTTTTAGGTGCCGGTAAAAGTCTTATTTAAAATTTAAAATTTTTATATTTATTGAATTTTATTTTAAACTTAAAAGCTTAATTTATTCTTTGTGTTTTCATAAAAAATAACACAATTGTTAATGCCATTGTTCACTAATAATTTAATAAAATGATTTTAACTCTTAATTCAAATTTTTTTAATGCAAGTTAATAAAATAATTGTTAATGCAATTTTTTTGTTAATAAAATAATCAAATGAGACATTGGCAGTATACTTCATTTGGTAATTCAATTAATCCATGTCCATTACACTAATAAAAAGAGAAAGAACTATTTGCACTGTAACACTCATATGCATTAACAATTTCTTAACAATTGAACTTTCATTCGTTGAAGTTTAGTTCAAAGTGCTTATAACCAAAATGTTTCCAAAACTTCCTAAAAGTCTAATACAAGCATAAAATTTCTAGCTAAATTGTATACCGATTATCATCCTTGAAGCTTCCATCTTCATTTATGATTTGCAAGTAGTGACCCCAATGAACTAGATGCATTTGAAACCTACAATAAGAGAAAATGAAACCTCTTAACTATCACCATGCTGTAAACAATATATATAAACCTACAATAAATACTACTTTCCACCATGCTGATTTGGGTGTGTAGGAGGCAACTTAGCTCTGTTGTAGTAATTGTTAATAGCAAGCAAATAACATAAAAAATCATCATAAGTCCATAGCATCAAATCAAACAAATATAATTGCAATACCAAACATTAAAGCATTAAATTAAAATCCTTTACCCCCAACTGCTCGTTCTATAGTTGGCTTTTTTTTTTGGTACACTGTGTGGTTGAAACATCTTTAATGGGGTCATTGCTGCTATTCCACTACCAATAACCGGTTCACATCTATGGAAGGATTGCATTTTTAGGGAGAATAGTTCTCTCCTTTTCCCCTTCTTTCTGCAACATCTGAAAATGAAGAAAAGGTTTGTTCTTTTTTATTGCTCCTGCACTATTACATGGTCAATTTAAGAAACATCCATTAGACCATACCAAAATGCTAGAAGAGAAAGAGAAACCACGACATGGGCACAGGCTATTTGAGAGATTCCATGTATGACTTTCAGACCTGCAAACAAAGTTTTCATAAAGGCAAAAAAAAGTGATAAAAAATTTTTCAATTTGAGCTGTCATAAGTTATCAACTAGCTTAATCACAAACTTCTACTGTTATTCAAACGTACAAATTCTAATTTATTTGTAGATCAGGGAATTTCAGTTCACCTCATCCTTTCAATTTCTTTTCTGACAAAGCCTTTTAATTTCAGTTAGTTTTCATGACCTGTTTTGTCACAATTAGATTAAAGAGGAAAAGTTATATTTCAAAATCTATCATGAAGACATGAACTTCAGACGAAGTAGTAAAACATATACCTAGAGGAAAGCCCAATTTCTGTTAAGAACAGTAAGAGATAAGTAAACTAGCACGAGGAAGGGATGTCATTTAGCATGTGACCTGCACCATAATAGAAAACAGACCATCTTCCACCAGGCTTAAAGAATGAATCATCTTCAATATTGTTACTCATTACAGTCGAGGGGGTCATATAAACCTCTTTCAAATGTGCAAAGAAATGTAGTTCCCGGTCAATCCAAACCTATAAGGAAACCATTAATGGTTGAGAGAGCCAAACAAGGAATACATCCGTGTTTCTCATCCCGGAGAAAAAGAGAGAAAAACAACAATTAGCATTCATGTCCCTAAGAACAATACAACCACCAAATAGCAAGGAAACATTCAAGGCTAAAAGTTAACAACCAACAAAAGGGAACTACCTAAAGAGAGCCTAAAGATTAGTTGCATGAATCTTCTTTTTGTAAACGTAAACATCTTAAAGATACTATACTGCTATTTCTGGCATACCAAGACTAGAGAAACTTTTAGGACGACAAGCTCTTAAACTATATTTTTGGAATATATGTCTTAGGACCTTGTGGATCCAACCCCTCCAAGAAAAATAAAGATTTTCCATTAGTACAAATAGAATGGAAGGGCAGCCTACCTTTCTTTAACCAAAGAAGACCAAAGGTAGGCCATGTACACCTACATAGATTTTTGTGGGCTTCATTGATGGGCATTATCTCTATGAGCAGCCACTCTGCCATCTGGACACAGGACAAAACAAAGTGTTTCATTGTGAAATTTACATGTCTTTTGGGGCAGCTGTATAATTAAACTTGAACAACAAATTTAATATGAATTAATCGCAGTTCTTTTGTTACTAAACTTGAACAACAAGTATGTTATATACAAACTTATAATCTGAAATGAGGTAGTTCATTAATAACATTAAAATCATATGCTTTTAGCTTCTTCAAACCAATTTGAGAGACAATAGGACATAAGTTATACAAAACTACTAGCTTTGACAATCAACCAGACATGAAGGAACAGCTACCACTGTTTCTGTGAAGCAAGGCCAACCAAACATGTATCTTGTATTAAAGATATGCTAACAATCAACTTAGCAGCTAAATCTTAAGGTAAATATCCAAGGCATTCCCCGAAAAAAGTTGCTCTGCTCAAAGAAGCAAAACAGACTACTAATCTAACTACTGATTTTCCCTGAATTTCCAATACAGTTACTCCAACACACTGAAAGTGTTCTAACAACCATAGTTTCTTTCCGTGAACAAATTTTCTCAATATTCTCTAAACTAATATAATACTTTTAATCTTGGTAAAACATTGGCCAACAATGTTTTATCACAATAAATAAATGATGTTGGTAAACAGCAAAATTCACAATAATCAAATGCTTACCATTTTAAAAGTTCACTAAGAACCAGTACTCGATTTCTGTACCCAAACTTGTTTCTCATGAGAACCATAGCCAGATGCATTGGATTTTTTCCCTGGTTTCCCATCACTCACAGCAGATGATCCATTAGCAACTGCTCCACGACGACTAGCATTTTTATGAGATCCGTTACTTGCAATTTCTCCAATTTAGGCAGATTCACTCTGTATATTACTACGCGACCGAGAAAAAAGTAGCTCAGAAACTTACAATCACAACTCACAAGCAAAATAAAAGCGAGAATCTGAAAAATTGAAATAGCATTGTCGATGGCTTCAAATAAATCTCTTCATCATCGATATCTTCTCGCTCGTTTGTGGATAAGAAACAAGAACACTAACCAAAGCTAGATTTGGTTAGTCTAAAAAATCTAACTTGAAATTAGACAAAAATAATAAAGGCTCAGCTAGGATTCTTTTAAAAATAGAAGTGCAAAAAACTGATTTGGAGCAATTACCTGAGGAACTGCGGCAGAGAAAATAGCAACAAAGAGAAGCCATGCCACGGTGACAATAATGCTGACGATGGTGGCGTAGATGGCGAGAGTGAGAGTGAGAGATACTGATTTTCATTTTCAAAATTAGGAGAAAAAGAAGGAATTTGTTTGTTTTCAAGGAATTTCAGGAAATTAAGAAAATGAAAAAGACGTGAGAGATGAAGAAAAGGATTTCCTATTTCAGTGAAAATGATATTTGGGTCATTGCTTATTTAAGGTCAAACTGCCAGTTTAAGCTTTAACAACAACGACGGTTTAGTTTGAGCCGAGAAAATAGGGGAAGTGTAGGCGGTTTGTAAAACCGCTGAAAAAAATTTGCCCCTAAAACTAGTGTTTTTTGTAGTGAAATTTGTGAAAGTCAGGAAGGCTCTCTTCTTGTTGTTCCACCCTTTAATTTATAATAGCTTTCTTCTTCTCCTTCCTAAATCACATTTTCTATTGAATTTGAATTAGACTACCGTTGTAAGTTGAAATTTTATTTTAATTCACACAGGTTAACAATTGATTTTATAACTATAATGTTTTTATGTAACCAAAAACAATAATATTTTTACATCTACACAATTTATAAGCGAAATTAACTCATTACTTAAAGGATAACAAAAAGTAAAAAGGTGATACGTTGAAATACTACTACTAGAGAACTGTAACGCCCTCGGAAGCCGGATTTTTGGGCTAACTTTTTCCTTTACTTCCTATGTTTGTCACTCGCTCAGTGTAGCTAAAAACCTAATGAGTAGTCTTACTCTTATATTTGTTTAAGACTAGTTGTCTAAGGTCCCATTATAGTCTTCTCGTAAGACGTGTCGAAAACGACACTGAAAAACTCCACCCCTACTTTAGTCTAGTATCCATCCCCCTACTAAGCACATCATCGTTTCAACCTGTAGAAATTTCAAATCTCCATGTAACTTCTAAAATACTAGACATCTATGTGATTCAATATATAAACATATCGAGATTACAACTTGACTACGAATCACAGTATGTTTATAGACTCGATATCACCTAGTACTTACATCCCGAATCCTATACACTGTGTACACAAAAGAATTTAGTCTGGGATATAAACAAAAGAACAAAGGATTTTATCTTGGCTCAAAATACAACTTTCGGCAGCTCAACAAAAAGACTCTCGATGCACCACACTCGTGCCGAGTCTACCTGAAATAATTGAAGTGGAAGGGGGTGAGCTTTGGGGAAAGCCCAGTAAGAAAACATACGCTAAGTGATATTAGATGTTCTACTATGTTCATGCATGTGTATGTGTGAATAAGTGCATCAAAACTCATGCTTAAGTATGTCTTACGGAAAAATGCAAGTTGACAAATCATTATTCTATAAGCTATAAAAACACTTGCACTCACACATTTATAAAATCAAAATACACAATCAAAATATTTTCAAGAGATAGGCATCCATTGATAAGATATGGTAATATAACTGGGATCTTTGGAAATAACCGATAAGCTTTCTATGAAAGCATCCACTGTAGCTAGCAGTGGTCACAGTCCTATACTAGGGCTCTATCCATGATCATGAATCATCCCAGCACCAGTGATCATCTAGTGGCTGAGGTACAAGTCACGACTATTTGTCGGACGCCTGGAAGATCACAGAGCAATCCAGGATATTTCACGATAATTGCCACATAGGCTTACTAAATGCCACATAAGCATAATTTAAACGCCACACAGGCAAATGCCACACAGGCTTACTAAATGCCACATAGGCATAATTTAAACGCCACACAGGCGAATGCCACATAGGCTTAATAAACGCCACATAGGCGAGTGCCACACAGGCTTAGTAAACGCCACACAGGCGAGTTAAGTGCCACACAGGCAATTCCATGTGTCCCCGTCTCTTACGCTAAAATTCATGCAAGAATACTTTTACAATGTATCTTGAGTATGGGGAGGCATGAATCGTATTAAACCCTCTCAATTTGATAACCTCATCGTATAAAACATATTAAAAAAAAACATTATCTTGAGGATCAGTAATAGTGCTTAAGGTATATGAGGTTTTAAAGACATGATAAAATTTAAACCAATGCCGAAAATCTACTTAATAATTTCTAACGCAATTTTGGCATTATGACGGCATATATAGAACACTACCCAGCATCATAATCCACAACCAATCAACCTACATAAAAAGCCAACCAACAGTATTTTTATCCACAAATCCAACACTGTTCAAATTCAAGACCATTTGTACTTCAACTCAGTTCAATACGTATGAAATTCAACCAAGAATGCATTTCAAATCAATAAGTATTAAATAACAGAACTTTGGACATACACAACATAGCAGACTAATAAACGTTTACCGTATATTTCCTTACCTATGGTACCAATGCTTGGTATTTAGTACATGCCATACTTGCGTCGATTGGTATAATTTCACCTTCTTGGAGTTTTCTATGATTTCAATATACCAACACACTCAGAACCTTGTTATGTATGTAATAAAATCTCAATAATTTATTATTGAGCTCACTTACTCTACTTACTCTTTAAGATAAAATATAACGACTCTTGCGCATGATATTTCCCCTATAGCACCAAAATGATATTTAATATTAATCTAAAATTATATATACTTAGATTAAAGCAACAAGGAATATCTTTTACCCTATAGCACCACCGTGGCCAAACCTCCTTAACAATCTTCCTCCAAGATATATATATATATATATATATATATATATATATCTATATATATATATATATATATATATATATATATATTTTAACCACCTATAATCATAAAAAGCATTCATATCAACACCTATATCATGTGCATTATGTTTAACAAAAGATATAAACCTTACCCTCCTTTTCCATGTTAGCCGAACCTTCCTTGTGATTTCCTTTCATTTATTTTGCTGCTCTCTGCTCCTATCTTTTCTTTTTTTTTTTTTTAATCAGCTCTCTTCCTCAAGCCTTTTGCTAGTTGTTTCCAGTTTTGTTTCACCAAATTTTTTTAGCTGCTGTTTGCTCCTCTCCGTTACTTTCTCTTCAGTTCCTTAAAGTCCCATTACCAGTTACAATTGCTGGTCGCACCACTGGATCAGCCCTCATTTTGAATCAGCTCACGGGAATGAAGCATTCATCGTTTCTGTCTTCTTCAGCCAAAAAGGGGTTGTTGCTCCATATTCCAGCTTCAGTTCTTCATCCTTTCTTCTCAGAATGTAACTCCTGTTGGAAATTCCTCCAAGTATTGAGGGGAAAGGAAATTACCAACCCCTTGCTGCTTGTTCTGAATAGCCGAACCATTAAAGGTCTGTAGCTCCTGCTGTTGTTGCCGGGAAGATGATGGCTTTGCTTAGCCAAGAAAGGTCCTGGTTCCAGCCAAGAACCTTCAGTTCGAACAACAACAACATCCTTGTTTCCCAGCCCTTATACCCAAGAGAAACCACCTTTGTTCAATGATAGTTTTCAGTCTATCACTACCCGATCTTGTCGCTACCCCCTCCTCTCTGCTCTCCCTCGCTTCCCACTGTAAATAAACTTCCCCAAATTTCATGGTTTTTCTTTCCCTGCCACTCTTTCTCTGTCTTCCTTTGTTTCAGCCAAAAATAATGAGTTATAGTGGGAGTTGGTGGCATGAAATGGCTTCTCCGAGAAGCCACTCTTGGTTTAATATTATTATTTCATTCATCCACCTAATACCTAAATTCATTGTATAATATATTAATTTATGTTGATAATAAGTTTGATATATCATTATTATTATTATTGTTATTATTATTATTATTGTTATTAGTTTTATGTTCATGTGATAATATGTATAAACATATTATCTAATCCTTAATATTTAATATAACTAAATTTTTAAAATTTAACAATCACTTGGATAAATTAATTCCGTGTAATCCATTAAATACTTTAATTCACTAATTGAATCCTTTATTTGCTTTGTAAACTTTATCTTTCATTCTTCTTTATCAACTATCATTCTTAATATCTCAATCCACATTTTCCACTTAACTCTTATAATTCCTAAATCCTCATAATTCTCAATTCCTCAAGATCACCTTATTTAATTCCTCCAAATTATAATTCTTCATGTTTAATTTGTTTCATGCTCCAAGATAATTTCTCAATTATGAAATCTAATTTCCAATGACTTCTTAATTCACTTACCAAATGTAGAAAATTTATGGTTATCACAAGAACAAGATAGAAATAAGAAACAATTTCAATCCAGTGATAGGGTGGAGTAAGTAATGGATAAAGATCTTAGATTGGAGCAGCGGTACTCAGCCATGCACCAAAATCATCCAAACGCTATCGTCCATTTGGAGGGAACACCTGACATGCTATGTTGACAGTTAACTCTTCAGGCCCTACAACGTTTATGCCACCACTTTATACAGAATCGACAGAGATTAAGGAACGACCAGCTTCCGAAGGCTGTAAAGGTCTCTTTCAAGAGCCGACCATCGATTCCAAACACTAACCAATATCCTACAACTGAAATGGTTCCTTTCCAGAATTCATCATATAGAAAAAGCAATAACAAGCATCCTAGAATTACATTTCCTAGAATAATTCCTGCTAAACCCAAGAAATCCTCAAACAAATTCACAGGGAATAACCAGAACCCTAGAATTAAAACGCTAGTTTTTGAAACCCGCTAAGCAATACACATGAACACCATTAAAATAAATACGAATAATGAAAGCATATTCAGAATTATAATTGCTAATGAGTTGGAGCTATGAGAGATACTGATTCATCAAAGCAGATTGCAAGAAATGCAAGTAGTATTTGAAGAGCAGTCCTAAAACCACGGGGAAAAGGTTTAAGAAGGCCTAATGTTAGGAAAAAAGTTACTATAAAGACAGCATAGGTTAGAATACTGATGCCGGTGGTTGAGGAATTGTTGCCCTGCCAAACACTACCAGGCGGGCTAAGACTGGTTTGGTAGGTTGCTGTTAGAAGCAATCCTAGAATTACTAATAAGGCATTGCGATCCTCACTTGGTATACCATCCATGTCATGAAAAATTATTATTGATGCATTTGCCACATGCTTGGGAATTTGTTTCTGCAACTTATATTTAAAGGTTGAAGCTCCTGGACCAAAGGAACCACGCAGAATACTAATAATGCTTTCTCTGTTATCAAGTTGATGCGCAACATCCAGTACCGTTGAACCTGCCTGATTGGTCGCAAACTTGTCAGCCTTGCATTTCAGAAGCAGTTTGATCATCTGTTCAATTGAAAGTTTGAGATAAAAAGGTTATAATTGGTTAGTCATGAAAGACAATCTAAAAAAATTAATCTTCAATTAAAAGTAAAATTAAACAAAGTGGATGAGTCAAACCTTGTGATTATTATTGCGCCCGGCTATGTGCAAAGCAGTGTCGCCATTCCTGTCTTTTTGATTCACTACCTCTGGACAGTATTTAGTCTTTCTAGGTATTTTGCATAGGATTTTAAGAGCTTCTTCTTTATTGTTTCTGACTCAATGTGCAAAGCAGTCTGATTTTCAGTTGTTAGAGCTCGAATACATTCAGGAAAATCCTCTAAAAATCTAGGCAAGAGTACTTGAGGATTTTCTTCTCTTGTTAACACATAGTGCAAAGGAGTCTCGCCTTTCTTTCCTTTGACTTGAACAAGATCTTTAGTATTTTCCATGAGAAGTAGCACCAGCACTTTATGCCCTTTTTCCAGTGCAAGGTGAATTGGGCTCACGCCTCCTTGGTTTAGCTTCCTAGTAAATGATGGCTTTAAGCTCATTATCTCCAATGCAAAATCAATGCACCCTTCAGCTGCAGCTATGTTTAATGGTGTGTCAACAAACTCCACCTCATCAACTCGCTTCAGAACGTTTCCATCTTCCTGAATTAGTCTGTGCAAATCACTAACATTTCCTTCCGGAGCAGCCCTTCTCAAACTTTCATCCATGTCAGGAGGACCAAATGACAATAGGAGGAAAAATAAAAGGGCTTAAACCCAATATAACAATTGAAAGAGTAAAGAAAGGGCAGAGGAACTCAGAAGCACCCCGACGAACATAAATACAAAACTCGAAACTCTTTTATTTTTTTTCTGGAAACACTGTTTAGTCTGTCAACAGATAAGGCAACTCTGTACCTTCCTTTTTGTCAATAAAACTTTTAGCAAAAAATAAAAAATAAAAAAAACATATAAGGCCACCTTTTTTTTTGGCCAACCATATAAGGCAGACTTGAAAATATTTTACCCGATTGGTCGAAAAGAAAAAAGAGTATCGTTTCGGGAGCTAACAGCTTTCTCGATGTTTCGTGGGACGGTGGAGGATTATCATAGGATATTTATAAAAATATGCGTGACGAGCGATTAAATTAGTAAATAATTTGATTATAAAATAAAATTCAAATTAAAAAAAGTAAAATTTGAATTTGAAACGTCGAAATTTCATTTTTTTTATCTATCATTGAATCAAAATTTCATTGATATTATTGTAAAAATAATTATTATCATTGATGATAAAATTTAACAATTTTATAAATAAATTTATTTATGCATCACGTATCATTTTATAAGTGTTAAAAATGTAAAATATTTTAAATCATGAAATCATATATATATATATAATAACATCATATAAGCAAACTTGATGTTGACGCATATTTGAATTACTATCTTTAAATAACACATAAACATTTACTTTATTATAGGGTAAAAGCCTGCTTAAAGTGCTTAAAGTGAACAGTGTAAAAAGCTTTTTTGAGAAAGCCTTGATTGAATGGTTAAATAAGAATTTGAAAATGAATAAAGTCGCATCGGGAGTGAACTGGGTTTGGCTCTTCATAACAGCTGTATGGCGTACGTCTTTGTGTAGGAGATGCTCATTTGTCTTTGATGCAGGAGTCGATGACTTTTTTTTTTAATTATTGATATTTTTATTCATTTTATGATTTCAAAAATTTTTATTTGAATTGAGAGTAATAAATAATAAAATTTTTTCAACAATAATAATTTTAAAATTTGAATTATATTCAAATACTTGAAAAAAAAAATTCTCTTCTACTTTCTTTTAACCATTTGTTGGTGAATCGTTACCCTTTGAAAACATGTGCCGCGGGGATGCAACGTTCTTTATGCTTTGAAACACGTGGGATTAAACAACCATTGGATAAAGCCAACTAGGCAATTTGGAAAGAATCAAGGTTAACACTTTGAGCTAGACGACATGTAAGATCTGATTCTACACAACTGTAGACCCTAATTTCATAAAATTTGATAATAGAAATTAAATAAATAATGAATGTTAATTTTCAAAAGGGTGGAAAGCTTCTTAACCTGAGAGATGAACGGAACAATTTATGTGAAATACTCTACGGGCGAGTACTACAATGGG
Source organism: Heritiera fomes (assembly GCA_032173925.1). Taxonomy (NCBI): domain Eukaryota; kingdom Viridiplantae; phylum Streptophyta; class Magnoliopsida; order Malvales; family Malvaceae; genus Heritiera; species Heritiera fomes. The sequence continues at coordinate 8,234,470 of JAPDPM010000002.1, read as the reverse complement.
ACAGCTTGCCAATGGGCGAGCAAGATAAAGGCTTATCGCCAATGGTTGAGGGCGAGTATGATTAATGGCCTTATTAGCGAATGAGTTCGCCAAGTGAGTTGGTTTGGATGATCGCCCGAATGGGCGAGAGCTTATGATCGCCCATATGGATGAAGTAAAAAAAAAAAGATAAATGTGATCGCCAAACCTATATGTAATAGCCAAGAAAAGGAAATCATCTCGTAATTTCCAGATATTGAGTTGGCGAACTGAAATTGAGTTGGCGAGCTGAGGTCTCAAGACGAAGAGGCGAACTGGAATTAGCATGTGTGAACGAAATGAAAATAAATTCAAACCATGGCAGCAAAAATTGACTTTGTACGCCACACAGTTGAAGAAAATTAAGAGAGGATGGTAAAGTCAATAAGGGAATTAACCTTATTGGTTAAAGAATAAAACAAAGGAAGCAAATAAGTCAAGAAACGGTACAGAAAAGATTGGTAAGCCGTTTCTTTGGCCACAGGTGTCTTCATCCATTAATGAGGGTCGAAAATTTATAGTAATTGTCTCTTTCATTTAATTAATGCATGAGAGACGTGAAGTAATGAAAGGAAATGGGATAAGGCCAAGTGATGAGTTTTGATTGGATTAACATGGCTATATAAGAAGAAACATTTGAGGAAGACCGGCTTAGCAAACTTCATCTTCTTCCCGAAAACTATGCAACTACAAGTTCATGTCCAGTCCCTTCCATTTCCACCATGTTTGATTTACTAAACTCCATCGTTGATGAGCTAAAGGAATTAGCAAAGTAAGGCCAACATGAGACAGAAAGAGTTCTGTTCTAGAGGTGCAGTTGATTAAGGTGAGATTTAATGGTTTTTTTTAGATTGAATGATATATTTCTATGATTTCAAGCATAAGAAGCATGATTATAGTCTTGCTTTTGATTTATTCTTATTAGATCATAGAAATAGAATAGATTCATATCTTGAAGTAGATGAAGAATAAAATGAAACTGGGTTGAAATTTGTAACAGCTCGTTACCACATTTTTCACGTATTTCTATACAACTTTATCGGTTGGGCTGTCTGCGATGCCATTAACGTTCAACAGTGACCATGATAAATGATAACATTTATCTAGCAAATATGGAATATGAATTCTTTTCATTATTCCTTACATCTGACATCCCCTATTATCCTTTATTTCCATAAAGTAGTACTGTATACATATGTCTGAAATGTAAAAGAGAAAAGACTGTACCTGTCACGTTTAGCATAATATGCCTCAGTGCTTTATACGTAGCTATATCCATCTGGGAGCTAATTCTCTAACTCCGTGTCTTTTATCTGTGGAGTTAAAACAAAAGGGTGAGCGAACTATGCGCTCAGTAAAGGAGATATATGCTGCTTTATAAAACTAAAACTATAAACCACAATTTATTTGTTTTTCCTAAAATCATATCAAGTAGGAAAACAGTGGATATAATAAACAACACTCTCAATACATCATTCAAATCATTTGCTCAACAGTTTACCATAAAATGAATTAAATAGTAAATAGGATTTAACAAATTCTTTCAGTAAACATAAATCAACAAGTTGAGACTAGGCATCACCTTACGAGTAAATCATGCTCTCATCGTTCCCACTCCCTCTCCGGGAACGTAAATCATCCGCTTTTGGGGTGCACCCGTAGGCCATCGCTCGTCACGGCTATCTCTGCTAGATCTATGGCCATCATCTATAGGTGGTCCTCGGGTCCACTTGCCAGGTGACCTCGAGACCTGCTGATGACTTGGCGGGTCCATCAGCCTCATAACTCATAATAATGCATGAAACTAGGGGCCTAAAGTCTCAAAATCACTTTATATCTCATGAAAAACCTTTAAGGAATTATTTCATAAATTCATCATTTTCTCAAAATGATTTTCTTTCCAAAAAGGTTTTAAAAACAGCCCGCAATCTCACTGAATTCCGTGTGAGAAAGGCCCGGGTTAAACTGGCTTGCCATGGCTAATTCTCCCATGGTCAACTCGCCCATTGGTCAACTCACCCCATTAAAAGGTTTCATATTTTCTATTTTTAAAGATATTAAAAATAGCTTATTTTTTTCGTTGAAAAAATGTAAATACAATTCTGTTCGCCATGGTCAGCTCGCCCATCATGGCTCGCCCATGGTCAATTCGAAAGTGGGGTGAACAAGTATTCACCCGCCAACCATTGCTTTTAAAAACAAGTAAAACTGGCTCGCCCCCAGTGACTCGCCCATTATAGCATTGCCATGGTCAACTCGCCCATTCCATGAAAATAGGGGTCGCCCGCCCTAAAACAACATTAAAAGGGTTCGCCCACATTGGCTCGCCCGGATTTCTATTTAAAACAGGGTCACTCGCCCAAGTTATCATAAAAAGGGTCCTTCGCCAAAAACATCATAAAGGTTTAGCTTGCCCGCCATTACCAGTTCGCCCAACAAACAACATAGGGGTCGGCTATCTCTGTAGCTCGCCCAAGTCAAATAATTTATCAAATAATGCATGTCATAAAACAAAGTATTTATCAATATTTTCATAATATTTACTCCACAGGACATGCATTCACCTTACACACATCTCCCTTACCTGGTCTTACGAAGCCTTTCTTCCTGATCGCCTTCCCGATCGCTTTTACGAGTCCTTAATTTCCCTATTGCAAAATAATTTATTAATATTATTAATATTCTCATTTTTGAATATTTCTACACTTTGGCGAGATTTGACATTACTCTACATCTCGCCCAAAAGAGCACGCCATTTGCCCAACATTCTTTCTCGCCATTCATATAGTGGCTTCTTTGTGGGAGCTCGCCCAACATAGTTTGCCATCTACCAAATGACTTACACATGGGAGCTCGCCCACAATATCAGTTCGCCATACCTGTTCAAGTGAGTTCGCCTGATAAGGCTTTTTATTTAGGGGTGGGCTTGCCAATGACTTAATTAGCGTTGGGCGACCTCACCCACTACCAACCTAAACATTATTTAGCTCGCCCATGATGGTTGAGCTCACCCATTTATCATCCTTTCTACATCATTTTCATTTCTTTCCTTGTTCATGCTTAATTCTTTTCCAGACTATACCTTGTTCTAGTTTCTGGTATATTCTAGCAAGAGTTAACTAAAACAAGGCTATATCTATGTTTATTACTTTGTAAAACATCAAACTCTATCATCAAATACCAAGATAACTGTAGAATATGGAAAATCACCTTAACCAATTGCACTTCCAAAATAGAACATTTTCTGTCTCACGTTGGCCTCCTTTTGCTTATTCCTTTAGCTCATCAAACGATGGAGGAAAGGTTTTATAAGCAGGTTTACTTGTTTAGCCAGCTTAAGGTTGAAGTTTAGTAGATCAAGCATGGCAAAAATGGAAGAAATAGAATATTAACTTACAGTAGAAGAGCTTTCGTGAATAAGATGGAGTTGGCTAAATCGGTTTTCCTTAATTGTTTCTTCTTATATAGCCATGCTATCCAATCAGAACCCATCACTTAGCCTTATCCCATCTTCTTTCATTTATTTCATGTCTTTCATGCATTAAAACCGAAGAAAAACTGCAGCAAAAAGGAACGGCTTTGAGAAGCTATCTCTGCACATTTTGACTACGTTTTTCTCCATATAATTAATTGCCTAAACCATTTGCCAGGAGAATAAAGTGGCGTGAAGTCCACTATGGCCTCTTTTCTTGACTTAATGCACCTTTGTCTTATTCCCTGTCCAATAATGTTAATTCCTTGATTGACTTTAGCGACCTCTCTTAATTTTCTTCAACTGTATGGCATACAAAGTCAAGTCTTGCTGCAATGGTTTGAATTTGTTTCCATTTTGTCCTCACGTGCTATTTCCAGTTCGCCCCCTCATTTTGGGGACCTCAGCTCACCAACTCTATCTCAATTTGTCAACCTTTCATCTCGCCAATAGCCTTTAGGCTCGCCTATGCAAATATTCAAGCTCGCCTCTACTTGCACCTGGTATCACCACCTTGTCTTGATGCCAACTTAATATTTGGCGATTACGAGATAATTTCTTTTACTTGGCGATCACATAAAGGTTTGGCGATTACAGCCATTGTGGCATTGTTGGTGATCACAGTGTATTACTCTACTCACCCACTTAGCCCTAATTTATGCCACAAATTGGCAATCTTATTTAGCATTTTAATTTACTCAATCCACATGGGCGATCACAAGCCCTCGCACCCATTCGAGCAATCACCTAAATCAACAATCTTGGCGAACTCACCTATTCACCAAACATGCAACTAAACTAACTTGCCAATATCAAACTCGCCTTCATGCATTGGCGATTATCGTCTTGCTCGCCCATTGGCGAGCTGTCCATTGTAGTACTTGCCCGTCGAGTATTTCACATAAATTGCTTCATTCATATCTCAAATTAAGGAGCTTTTCACTTAAGTGAAATCAATTTTCATTATTTATTTAATTTCCACTATCAATTTTTATGAAATTAAGGTCTACAGTAGTGTAGAATCGAGTCTTACAAAATTGTAGTAGGATGATGGGAAAATAATTGAGAATGAATAAGGAAAGTAATGGAAATGGTGTAAGAGTGATGAGAATGGCGACTATGGTGATCGCCCATGTTGAAAGTTAGTAATCGCCAATGAGGTGAGTAGGAAATAAATAACTCGCCATATTAAAGTTCGTGTTCAATGCCCAACGCTAGTGAATTCATGGGCGAGCCCACTTCTGATTAGAAAGCCACGTATGGCGAACTCAAACAGGGAGAGTTGAATTGGGGGCGAATTCCCAAATTTAATCCAATGTAGGCTTGGCGAGTTAAATGTTGGGCGAGCTCCCAAATATATTAATGGCAAGTAATGGCGGGCGAGCTCCCACTTGTAAGCCATTTGATGAATGGCGAGCTCGGTTGGGTGAGCTAGTAAGAACTCTTGTGGGCGAGCTATTTGATTATTAAGTCTCGCAAAGTGTTGAAAATATTGAAAAAGGAAATATTAATAGAATTTATAAATTATTTTGCAGTAGAGAATTTGGGGCTCGATAAAAGCGATCGAAAAGGCGATCGGAAAGCAAAGCTTTGGTAGGCCAGGTAAGGGAGATGTGTGTGAAGTGAATGCATGTCCTGTGCAGTAAATATTATAAGAATATTGATAAATGTTTTGTTTTATGACATGCATTATTTGATAAAGTGTTTTAATCTTGGACAAGCTACAAAGCCGACCAATATGTTGTTTTCTGGGCGAATTCGTTAAGGGCGGGCGATCCAATGTGGGCGAACCCCTTTGTGTTGTTTTGGAACGAGCGACCCTGCTTTAATAAAAGGCGGGCGAGCCTAGTTGGGCGAACCCTTTTATATTTTCTTTTTGGCGAGCGACCCTGTTTTAATTGAAATCCGGGCGAGCCAATAGAAGGCGACCCCTTTTATAATGTTTTGGGGCGGGTGAACCCTTTGTTAAGGAAATTATGGGCGAACCACTGAGGGCGTGCTAGTTTTACTTATTGTTTTTTTTATTGTAATGGTTGGCGGGCGAATACTACTTCACTGCATTGTTAAGTTAAACATGGGCGAGCCGGACTGGCGAGCTGACCATGGCGAACAGATTTCGATTGTATTTTCTTAACGAAAAAAGAGCTATTTTAATATTTTTGAAAATAGAAAGTATAAATCCTTTTGGGCGAGTTGACCAATGGGCGAGTTGACCCTGGGCGAACTAGCCATGGCGAGCCAATTTAACCCGTGCCTTTCTCACACGAAATTCAGTGAGATTACGGGCTGTTTTTAAAACCTTTTTGGAAAGAAAATCATTTTGAGAAAATGATGAAATTATGAAATAATTCCTCAAAGGTTTTCTATGAGATATAAAGTGATTTTTGAGACTTTAGGCCACTAGTTTCATGCATTATTATGAGTTATGAGGCTGATGGACCCGCCAAGTCATCAGCGGTCTCAAGGTCACCTGGCAAGTGGACCGGAGGACCACCTATAGATTATGGCCATAAATCTAGCAGAGAGAGCCGTGAGGGGTGATGGCCTACGGGTGCACCCCAAAAGCGGACGATTTGTGTTCTCAGAAAGGGGTAAGGAACGATGAAAGCATGAGTTATTCGTAGGGTGATGCCTAGTCTCAACTTGTTGATTTCTGTTTAATGAAAGGATTTGTTAAATCCTAATTTCTGTTTAATTACAAGAAATTATAAACTGATGAGCAAATGATTTGAATGGTGTATTGAGAGTGTTGTTTACTATATCCATTGTTTTCCTATTTGATATGATTTTAGGAAAATCAAATATTTTGTGGTATATAGTTTTTGTTTTATAAAGCAGCATATGTCTCCTTTACTGAGCGCGTAGTTCGCTCATCCCTTTGTTTTAACTCCACAAATAAAAGACAATGAGTTAGAGAATTAGCTCCCAGATGGATATAGCTACAAATAAAGCGTTAAGGCAAATTATGTTAAACATGACAGGTACAGTCTCCTCTCCTTTACATTTCAAACATAGGTATACAGTACTACTTTATTAAAATAAAGACAATAGGGGATGTCAGATGTAAGGAAACATGAAAAGAATTTTCATATTCAGTATTTGATAAATAAATGTTTATCATTTATTTCTGTCACTATTAAATGTTAATGGCATCGCAGACAGTCCAACCGAAAAAATTGTATAAAAATACGTGAAAAATATGGTAACCGGCTGTTACAGATTTAATGGTATCAGAGCCTTGATTGGTTTGATGTCCGTTGATGCCTTTAGCATGAGAAGTGTTGAAAAAGGTTAACATCCCCTGTAGTACTGTATAGTCTGAATGTATAGAGGAGTCAAGTGATTGTGAATTGAGTTAAGTGTTGAAATGTGGTGAAAGTTGGTGAATTAAGGGTTACAAATAGATATTGTAATCCGGGAATTTTACATGAGATAGGCGATCTTATAATCATATTGTCAGGTCTATTTGGTAAGGTACAGTAAGGAAGTCGGTGAGTGCCCCACCAGGACTTCTCTGTCTATATCGAACCAAGATCCTGAAATCATGAGATTGAAATGAAAAGGGATAATATTAGTGTATAAGTCCTAAGATCGCATGTTTGGAGGTATATCGAAGAGAGAATTAAAGCGAAATTTATGAACATACCCCTATATTGAAATGCTTTATCTGAGTCATAAAAAAAAACTAAATTGATTTAAAATAGATTGATGGTGAAATAGTACGAGTATGTGATGGTGTAAAGGGCATATTACATGTCTGATGATCCCTACTGTAAGCCCCACTAATATTTTGATGAGTAATGCGACCCAGAGTATATGCTATGAGAGGTCGCGAGATAGTTGGCCCTGTTGTGGATTTTAGGGTCTGAATTAAAGTAAAAATATGAGCTATATTTGTTAGGGATTTTTGAATATTATGAAAAGTGATGTATTTATAGAATGTGAACTAAAAAGGTGAACTGTGTGATCAATGATTTAAAATCGATGATAATACTGGTTCTATATACTCCTTATGTTTTAGGAGAATAAATATTAGTAGTAACTTGACATTTGAGGAAGTCAAGTGTTCGAGTCATTGCGGACGCGAAAGAAAACCTTGAGGTGGGCGAACTCGAGCACGGTTGGAAGGACCGGGGTGTCAAGGCGTTCGCCAAGGAGGACAGTATGGATAAGTAGCGTTGTCACAGCAATCGTTGTCGAAACAATCGTTGTCGATGGGCCAAAAAAAAGGGTTGCCATGGCCGGTTGGGCTGGTCCGTTACGATATCCATAGAATCGAAATATTATGAAATACATGTGAAATGACTTGAAAATTGATATATATGTGTTTGGAGGATATATATATATATATATATATATATATATGGTGGATCTATTGGATGTAAATAATGAGATATTCAAGATGATATGAGTTTGTGAATTAGAATTTATGGGATGAAATTCTAAGTAAACTTTTGGAAAAACGTGGATTCGAGAGATTGTTGACTCGATTCACAACATGGAATCTGTTTGTAAGCTCTTACCAGTGAATCAGAAGAGCTTGAGAAATTACTCAAGAGATTGATGAGTAGAGAAATAAACTGTTTTGATATAACTAGTGAAAACGGAAATCATATCGTTTTGAAAAACAACGAAATTTGTACTCTCTACAGTTGCTTCTAGGTTCCGGAACAAGTATGGTATTCTAAAATACCTATCTTACTCTATCTGGATCCCTAGTCGACTGTAGTATCCTTCCTCTATGTGTGCCTAGAGCCAACTAGGATGATTTTAAAGAAAATAAATATGTATATTGATATAAGCAATATCGTCGAATAATGCCACAAACTTATAGGAATGGAAGACCTTACTGTGAAGTCAGTGAACATGAGTTCTAATTGAACTATATACATGAGAGACGTGGGGTCTCGAATGATTAAGTGGACATTGAAGTTGTCTGAGTAAAGGATCTCACTACTTAAGTGAGATTAAAGTGTGGTTGTTAGGGGTATAAAATTTATGAGGATTACCCGTATGACATAAATGATTTGTTGAGGAGTTTGTAGAATTCGTTACCTTACTGATGTGACATATACATGTGAGAAAGTGAAAGTGAATGGGTATGTATGAATATAATATTCGAAATGGTTACGAGATTGTAACAGTAAAGTACTATATTAAGTGGGAAAACAACTGGGGTGATGAATGTAAAAGAATGAAATTGTCTTAAGAGACAAGTTATATAATGATTAAGGAACACGAGTTATGAGGTAGTTCCCAAGTATAAGAATAAATGTGATTTCCTCTGATCATCATGTGGTTATGGCTAGAAGTAATAACAAGTCAGACTTTGACAGATGAAATTTGTTATACTCAGGGGAGCAGATACAAGAAGTATGTTTAATCCTGAAAAAGGATATACATATGTGTATATATGTACATATTAGAACTGTGAAATTGTATAAGTATAGTGGTGATGAAATCTGAATGATGATAATAATTCAATTTCAGAAATGGATTGTGAGGAAATTATACTTTCAAAGATATTCTTAAAGTAGTGACATTACATGTACTAGGAGAATAAAAGATAAAATGATAACTCGAAATGAAAAGAACTTATCGAGGAAAATGATTACCTGAGACGTAATCGATGGTTAGTATTAAAGTTGCAAAAGAAGGGCAGTCATAGTTTAATCATGAAATAAGCATTGTGGGATGGTAGAGAATCCGAAAAAACCATGAGGTTATAGAAGTGGCTATGGATTGAGTAACCAAATTAATTCACTTCATTATCATGTTTTGGGATGTATTGAGTGCCTTAGTCGACATATATCGGTTAAACAGTGAGAACGTATGTGAAGTTCCAGTGAATGAGTAGATGTGATAGTGATCCCTGATTTGCCATATGCTTTGAGAGAATAGCAAGAGGCTTTGGGATTCCAAATTTCACTATTAGCACCGCCTCAGATTGATATAGATATCCGAGCGCATTGTGTGGACACTCCGGGATATATTGAGAGCGAGTGCGTTGTATTTGGGAGACTACTGGGACAATTACATACGATTGATTTAAAACTATCTAAATGGTAGTCACCAAATTATTATCGACTTAGCACCGAATGAGATGATAAGTGATAAGTAGTATGAATGAGTTACTGTGTAGAAGAAGTGGAAATTTGCTAACTCCCAAGGATGATAAAAGATTTCAGGGAGTATAAATTGGTTTTGAGAGAAGAAACCCGAGTTCTTCAGGATCCTTGAATAAAATCCGGGATGGCGACCCATAAGATGGGCGATCGCCTAACAGTGGATAATATGTTGTGAGGTGTAGGCGAACTATATGGTCGCCGACTCACTTGAAAGAGTAAATTTAGGGCGCGAAAGAGCGTCAAAAGGGATGACTGTTGATGACCTGAAGAGACGGGCAGGACTCTTAAAGAAAATTTGGAGCATAATGAGATGTTAGCGGTCTCGTTTTAGAGATGAGATTAACTAGAAGTTGAAAATGTGATAACGAAGAAAAATACCTATATTGGTGGTACTTCCTAAACTAAGTGAAAATTGAAAAGAGTATAATGCTATCTGGATAGTTGTAGATATATTGACTGTGTCTGCTTATTCCTTGATTATGGAAATTATTGAGTTAATTAGTGCCATGGCCGAGTAATATGTTAGGGAAATGATGCGGTTATACAGTGTTCCAGTGAGCATTACATTTGATGGGGTATCTCAGTGTTGAAAGAGATTTCAGGAAGCTATAGGATCCCGATTGAGTTTTGCACCGCGGTTATCTGTAGACTGATGGACAGTCCGAGCGTATGATATGGACGCTCGAGGATATGGTGAGTGTGTGCAGTTGATTTTATAGGCTCCTGGAATAATCCTCTACCCTGGCAGAGTTTGCTGATGATAATGGCCAAAGGAGAGTATAGGCATAGCACCTTAAAGGGTTTCTTTAGCAGACGATATAATCCACGATAGCCTGAGAAGATAAGAGATCGAGAATTATTTTCGACTTGGTGGAACAGACTTCTTGAGATATACAAGAGATTATGTATATTAAGGTCTTACCAGTTAAAAGCATCCATAGCTGCTTCAGTTATAGGTCCATATAAAATTTGGAGGACCAAATTTCTTAAAGTGGGGAGAAAATGTAAGACCTGATTCTACACAACTGTAGATCCTAATTTCGTAAAATTTGATAATGGAAATTAAATAAATAATGAATGTTAATTTCAGAAAGGGTGAAAAGCTTCTTAACCTGAAAGATGAACGGAACAATTTATGTGAAATACTCTACGGGCAAGTACTGCAATGGGACAGCTTGCCAATGGGCGAGCAAGATAAAGGCTTATCGCCAATGGTTGAGGGCGAGTATGATTAATGGCCTTATTGGCGAATGAGTTCGCCAAGTGAGTTGGTTGGGATGATCGCCCGAATGGGCGAGGGCTTGTGATCGCCCATATGGATGAAGTAAAAAAAAAAGATAAATGTGATCGCCAAACCTATATGTAATAGCCAAGAAAAGGAAATCATCTCGTAATTTCCAGATATTGAGTTGGCGAACTGAAATTGAGTTGGCGAGCTGAGGTCTCAAGACGAAGAGGCGAACTGGAATCAGCATGTGTGAACGAAATGAAAATAAATTCAAACCATGGCAGCAAAAATTGATTTTGTACGCAACATAGTTGAAGAAAATTAAGAGAGGATGGTAAAATCAATAAGGGAATTAACCTTATTGGTTGAGGAATAAGACAAACGAGGCAAATAAGTTAAGAAACGGTACAGAAAAGATTGGTAGGCCATTTCTTTGGCCACAAGTGTCTTCATCCATTAATGAGGGTTGAAAATTTACCCTAATTGTCTCTTTCATTTAATTAATGCATGAGAGACGTGAAGTAATGAAAGGGAATGGGATAAGGCCAAGTGATGAGTTCTGATTGGATTAGCATGGCTATATAAAAAGAAACATTTGAGGAAGATCGGCTTAGCAAACTTCATCTTCTTCCCGAAAACTATGCAACTGGAAGTTCATGTCTAGTCCCTTCCATTTCTACCATGTTTGATTTACTAAACTCCATCGTTGATGAGCTAAAGGAATTAGCAAAGTAAGGCCAACATGAGATAGAAAGAGTTCTGTTCTAGAGGTGCAGTTGATTAAGGTGAGATTTAATGGTTTTTTTTTTTTTGAGATTGAATGATATATTTCTATGATTTCAAGCATAAGAAGCATGATTATAGTCTTGCTTTTGATTTATTCTTATTAGATCATAGAAATAGAATAGATTCATATCTTGAAGTAGATAAAGAATAAAATGAAACTGGGTTGAAATTGTAGTAGGATGATGGGAAAATAATCGAGAATGAATAAGGAAAGTAATGGAAATGGTGTAAGAGTGATGAGAATGGCGACTATGGTGATCGCCTATGTTGAAAGTTAGTAATCGCCAATGAGGTGAGTAGGAAATAAATAACTCGCCATATTAAAGTTTGTGTTCAAATGGGCGAAGTCGCCCAACGCTAGTGAATTCATGGGCAAGCCCACTTTTAAGTAGAAAGCCACGTATGGTGAACTCAAACAGGGCGAGTTGAATTGTAGGCGAATTCCCAAATTTAATCCAATGTAGGCCTGGCGAGTTGAATGTTGGGCGAGCTCCCAAATATTAATGGCGAGTAATGGCGAGCTCCCACTTGTAAGCCATTTGATGAATGGCGAGCTCGGTTGGACGAGCTAGTAAGAATTCTTGTGGGCGAGCTATTTGATTATTAAGTCTCGCAAAGTGTTGGAAATATTGAAAAAGGAAATATTAATAGAATTTATAAATTATTTTGCAGCAGAGAATTTGGGACTCGGTAAAAGCGATCGAGAAGGCGATCGGAAAGCAAAGCTTCGGTAGACCAGGTAAGGGAGATGTGTGTGAAGTGGACGCATGTTCTATGGAGTAAATATTATGAGAATATTGATAAATATTTTGTTTTATGACATGCATTATTTGATAAAGTGTTTTAATCTTGGACGAGCTACAAAGCCGACCAATACGTTGTTTTCTAGGCGAATTGGTTAAGGGCGGGTGATCCAATGTGGGCGAACCCCTTTGTGTTGTTTTGGAACGAGCGACCCTGCTTTAATAAAAGGCGGGCGAGCCTGGTTGGGCGAACCCTTTTATATTTTCTTTTGGGCGAGCCACCCTGTTTTAATTGAAATCCGGGCGAGCCAATAGAAGGCGACCCCTTTTATAATGTTTTAGGACGGGTGACCCCTTTGTTAAGGAAATTATGGGCGAGCCACTGAGGGAGTGCCAGCTTTACTTATTGTTTTTTTTTTATTATAATGGTTGGTGGGCGAATACTAGTTCACCGCATTGTTAAGTTGACTATGGGCGAGCCGGACTGGCGAGCTAGCCATGACGAACAGATTTTGATTGTATTTTCTTAACGAAAAAGGAGCTATTTTAATATTTTTGAAAATAGAAAGTATAAATCCTTTTGGGCGAGTTGACCAATGGGCGAGTTGACCCTGGGCGAACTAGCCATGGTGAGCCAATTTAACTCGTGCCTTTCTCACACGAAATTCAGTGAGATTACGGACTGTTTTTAAAACCTTTCTGGAAAGAAAATCATTTTGAGAAAATGATGAAATGATGAAATAATTTCTTAAAGGTTTTCCATGAGATATAAAGTGATTTTTGAGACTTTAGGCCCCTAGTTTCATGCATTATTATGAGTTATGAGGCTGATGGACCCGCCAAGTCATCAGCGGTCTCGAAGTCACCTGGCAAGTGGACCCGAGGACCACCTATAGATTATGGCCATAAATCTAGCGGAGATAGCCGTGAGGGGCGATGGCCTACGGGTGCACCCCAAAAGCGGACGATTTATGTTCTCGGAAAGGGGTAGGGAACTATGAGAGCATGAGTTATTCGTAGGGTGATGCCTAGTCTCAACTTGTTGATTTCTATTTAATGAGAGGATTTGTTAAATCCTAATTTCTGTTTAATTACATGATATTATAAACTGATGAGCAAATGATTTGAATGGTGTATTGAGAGTGTTGTTTACTATATCCACTGTTTTCCTATTTGATATGATTTTAGAAAAATCAAATATTTTGTGGTATATTGTTTTGGTTTTATAAAGCAGCATATGTCTCCTTTACTGAGCGCGTAGTTCGCTCATCCCTTTGTTTTAACTCCACAGATAAAAGACACGGAGTTAGAGAATTAGCTCCCAGATGGATATAACTACAGATAAAGCGCTAAGGCAAATTATGTTAAACATGACAGGAACAATCTCCTCTCCTTTACATTTCAGACATAGGTATACAGTACTACTTTATTAAAATAAAGACAATAGGAGATGTCAGATGTAAGGAAACATAAAAAAAATTTTCATATTCAGTATTTAATAAATAAATGTTTATCATTTATTTCTGTCACTATTAAATGTTAATGGCATCGCAGACAGCCAAACCGAAAAAGTTGTATAGAAATACGTGAAAAATGTGGTAACGGGCTGTTACACGACAAAGTACTAGTTGACTAAATAAATTGAGATTTAATTATTCAAATTGATATAATTTTAAGAAATAATTTGTATAAGTGGATTCAGCTTGTATTATATAGTTAAGTAATTTGCTTAAAGTGTTTATTAGGATTAATTAAATTGATTAACATGATCTCACAACATCATTGACATAATATATGGCTTAATTTAATTTAATAGCTTAATATGAATTAATTAATGGTGGATTTATTTGCATGAGTTGCATAATATGATTTGATTGGTTTTGTATGATTTAATTAATTTGATAATATTTGATTAATACATGTTTATTGAATGAATAATCATTATGTTAGCTCATAATTATTATGCCTATTGAAGTATCAATGACTTCTTTCTCCCAATCCACCTTCCAATCCTTTTCTGTTTTTGTTAATAACATTCCACCAAATATTCACTGGAGATGGCTTAAACAAATCTTCTAACACCATGGAAATGTTGAGAATGTTTACATCCCACAGAAGAGAAGCAGATCGGGAAGAAAGTTTGGTTTTGTGAGATTCTCAAGCTAGAATGATGCCAAGAACGCTGTAGATAGACTCCATGGGGCATGGTTCCTAGATTACAAACTATATGTAGATTTTGCTAGAACTAAAGCAAGTCCAGTGATATGGAAAAGAGTCGATGATTAGAAAATGAAGAACATGCCTGATCCCTCCAAAAGTACTTCTTCTACAAATGCCGGAACATGAGGTGACAAACTAAACATGGTAGAGATTGAGCAGACTGATGTGCAAGACACAAAATGGCTTGAAACATCTACAGTAGCTTCGGTTAAAGATCCTATGAATCTTCACAATCTTAAACAAGGTATGTATGTGGAAGGTTATTCTCATTTCTCTTTTACAGAGATGGGTGGCAGCTGGTTCTTAATCCGGTTCGAGAACAAGGATAAAATGATGAGTCTAATTGCTGACAGTAGCAAATGGTCTGATAAATGGTTTAAGTGGATTAAACCATGGTCTAAAAACCTTATAAGTGACGAGAAGATCATATGGATCAAAGTCGGCAATCTTCCTCTGCATGCATGGAACGAACAGGCATTCAAAAAGATTGGTGATCATTTTGGTAATTTCATTATAGCCGATGATAGCTCCTGTAAAAAACAAATATTGGATTTTGCTAGAATCCTTATTACTGTTAACAAAAGTAGGCTACTAGTGAAGACAGTTACACTGAAGGTAAATGGAGAAGAATTTGAGGTGACTATAAGTGCAGAGGACAACCTTGAATTTGACTAGAAACGCAGTTTAGACACCTTCCAAGGAGGAAGCTCAATTTCCACCACCCCTGCTTCAGGAAAATATCATGCAACGGCAATGAGTCAATCAGAAAACAGTGGAGATGAAGAAGAACATGCTTTACAGGAAGAAGAAGAAATCACCACAAGGAATCAAAGTAATCATGAGCCGACATTGGAAAATGAAGAGTATACCGTTTTCGAGGTTGAATGTCAGAGAGTGTACGAAGTTGAGAGCGGCATTTTGAATAAAGAAATGGAAATGGGAGGGAAGTTTGAAACAAACGTTGCTGACGAAATGCTGAGAATAGAAGCTACAGTGAGCAAAGATTTGGTGTTGGACTTAACACCGAAAGACCCAAATCAGTCGTATGGCCCTGATCCAGATCAACCAAAGGAAGATAATGAGGCCTCGAGATTAATCATTTATAGCAACCCAGATACAAACCAGCCCGTGGACAATTCTCTTCAAATAACAGTGGTAAATCAGGAAGATAATGTAGCCATAGCCGATGAACTTTGTGAAGTAAATGGTGGTGCAACAGGTAATACCAGAAAAAATAAAAAATTCATCTCTGTTTCTTCCCTTCAGTTTGTAGAACCTATATTTGGAAAGAAAAAGTCTGTCACGAGAAAGGGAAAGGGGAAAAAATAGCAAAAAGACAAACTTCTCAAGGAAAAAAGAAAATAATCTACTGGAGTATTACTCTGAATCTTCAAATTTTGTTGATGAAGATATATCTGATGAAGATATAGAGAACATAAATAGAATGATTAGATAGGAAGCTCAGGCTACTCTGGAGGTGGCAAAACTATTAGGTCTCTCTACAACAGCAAACGAGGAAGACATCATCAAATGTCTTATGGAGGCTAAAATTGAAGAAATGGCGAGGAACATATGTCGTGAATAGCTATCGAATGATTGTGAGGCAAAATATTTTCTTCGGGTAATCAAGAATGGTACTGAAGAATGGAAAAAATTCTTTGAGATTTTGAGTTCCAGATTTTAAGTTCTCCTGGTAAAACAAGGTGAGATTATTTTGCTTATGATTAATTCACGCTCTGGAATTTATTGATGCTGTTTTCCTGGCAAGGCAAACAGAGTCAGTGTGTTTACCTGGCAAGGAAAACAGTGGTCAGTTAGTTTTTTGTCTATGGCAGGGTAAAATATCCAACAAAACCTCTAATTTCTACTCTTGTGAATAAATTGAATGGTTAGGAAGTGAATTGCATAGATGCCTAATTTGTAAGGAACGTTTTTAATAGAAGGAGGCAGTTTGACTTCTCAATAGTGCTTATTCCCGTCCAATTATAAGGCCCAGAGAATCAGCTGCTAGTTGAGAATTTATTGGCTGTTACGGGTAGTTATTTGCTCCAAGTCTCACACGATACAAAATATAGAGGAATTTTCATAGGAGATAGAAAGGCTGAAAGTACAGTTGGTTGAAGGGCTAGTAGATCACAAGTGACAGAGTGACTCCTCAGCAGTGTAGCAGTATTCCTTTCAAATTTGGTTGTTGTTAGAAAGAAGTGAGGCATGAGATTTAGGCGGTGAAAGGCCTATGAGAAAAATTGGTTTGATCTCCTACAACTTAATTTAGGTGGTCAGTACATGTTTGTTGAAGTATTTGTGATGATTTACCAATGTGTATGATGATTCTGTAATGCTTTGGGGCGATTTGGACTACAAGTAATTTCTTTTCGTACATTTTCCCCTTATGCTTGCTAGATGTTTGAGGAAATGACCCATTAGAGATCTGTTTTATTTCAACAGTTTCTGGGTTGTATTGCTCAATACTTTGTTACTTTTAATCAATAGTTTCAGGTTTGTACTGCTCATTTGGACTTGGTTAACAATCCACTAAATAAAATTTTTACTCTTCAAAAAAAAATCATTATTTTAATGTGATTTCTTTAGTTTAATCTATATGTTACATTAAATATAGCTTATAGGTTTTAGAATGTAATTAATTAATTTAGTTTATGATATGTGATAAATAAATTGCAACTTAGCATGACAGTCATTAGATAAATAAATTAAGATAAAAATAAGAATAAAAATTAGATAAGAGTACAAATAAGGATAAAATAGATAAAAATTAGATAATAATAAAATTAAGAAGATGAATGCAAATTTTCTGATGATAAAATTCAAAGAAAGTCGAACTATACTCCTTAAAAATTTCTATATGAGGAGTTTGCTTTGGACTAAACCAAATCGATGGAAGGTTTAGAGTAAATCTTCAACACAAACATTTTGTATTCATTTTCAAAATAATTAAATATAAAATAATTAAAACAAAGATTTTCAAAAATAAAAATACATAAAATATAGTAATGAAAATAACTAAAATAAAAAATAGAAATATGATATGGAAATAATTGGAATTAAATATGATAGGAATAAAAATAAAAAATAGAAAATAACAAAAATAAAGATAAATTTGATAGAAAAGTAATAAGAATTGGGTATAAAGTCAATATTAGGGTTCTTCTTAATGAAATTAAATGATCCGACGATATAGCCTTTTCAAGCAAATCAAATGGTACTATTTTAATACTCCTGAGGTGAGATGAATTACTTATAGTCTAAACCAAATTGATGAAAAGATTTTAAGTAAATTTTTAATATATTAAGCATACTGAAATTAACTTAAACTAAGGTAAATTTAGAATGACCTAAAATAGTTGGTACCATTTTAGGATGGGTATTGTAAGGGGGTTAATCTTTTCTCACATATAACCATACTCCCGAGTTTCAAAATATGTGAATGTAGACTACGCTTTATCTCTAGATAAGAATATGTAACTAATTATATCTTAGATTAGAATGATTGGTGATGACTTTTAAATTTAAGTCTAGCGAGTTAGGATCTAGGTCTTGACATGTTACGACAACTTAGCATCAAAACATTTTTACTGGTATTTAAAACGTGATTGGAGGTAAAGAGCTATGGTCTCTCCATAGAGTCACTTTATCAATAAAGTCCTAACTCTAATTCTTTTTCCATTTTTATTGTCCCTACTATTTACGTGCTGTTTGGTTCAATTTAAAAGTGACTCCTTTCCTCCCCAATTCCAGATGTCCCCATAAATTCTCAGTTTTGGTTCAATTTTGTTTGTCGAAATGTTTTTCTGCACGATTATTCATTCCGCGCGTTTAAAGAGTAGCAATTCTTTATGCTATGCGGTAGTTTCGTTTTCAACAACATAAGGAAATGTTAAATATCTTCTTTTTCCAAGCGTGTCCCTAAAAAAATAGTGAAATTACAAACCAATCAAGTCTGATTTCTTCTTCCTCTTCCTTAATCTGTTTTCGTTTCTTCTACCTTTTTTCTCTGTTCAAATCTATTGTTGATTCAGTTAGCTTAAAAACTTCGCCTCTGTTAAATTAGCAAAAAGAGTAGACAAGATTCATTTTGCAGTAAATGAGTTGTGACGGTGCTGCTGCGTCCATGTTGGAACAGACGTGGACATGGTGGGAGAAAAAATAAAGATGTTGAGAGAGTGTGTTATACGGAAGAAGAAGTGAAACAATTCACGTGTGTTTTGGGTTTTTAATAAAAAAATAAAAACAAGTGAAAGTAGAGTTAAACTGGTAAAAGGAATTATATACATATATATTAGTTTATTCTTTTGTTATTAATATATTATTTAATTTATTAATGATTATTAATTATTAGAATACTCAATTAAAAATTATAAGCATATTAATAATTATAAATTAATAATAAAATATTATTAATTAATAATTAAGTACTAATTAATATTTAATTATAATAATTAATCATAATTATTAATATTTAATAATAATTTTTATTAATATCCAATTTTTATTAATTGATTATAATTAGTATTGTTTTTTTTTTTTGAAAATTCAAAGAGAGAATTTTATTAATAAAAGAAATTACATCCAAACAATCAAATCAGAGTTACGTACAACTCCGGATTTAGCAAGGAAGTCAGTCAAATTATTGGCTTCTCTAAAAACATGATTAAAAGTGACATCTTTAATGCAAGAGAAAAGTTTAAGTAGTTTGTTTATTAGATTACTATATCTCCATGGGCTGTCCTTTAATTTCTTTAGCCAATCGATTACCACCTTGGAATCGCTTTCAATGATGAGAGGAGGGAGGTTGCTAATGTTTGCATTGACAATACAAGACAAGGCTTTAGCTACTGCTCGGAGTTCAGCAAGGTTCGAATCAACCACTCCAATATTCTTTGAAAACAAAAAGATGATATGGCCATTATGGTTCCTCGACATACTGCCAATGCCCGCCGGGCCCGGTTTTTCATAAGCTGAGCCATCAACATTAATCTTTCAGACAACTTTAGAAGGAGGGATCCAGGAGTTTTTGGGTCTGGTTTGCTTGAGATGTTTTGGAACGGAGATGGAATGAAGATCAGCAACCACTTTGCAAGTTTCAATTGTTGGATACTTTGCTTGCAGCCACCAACCTGTTCTAATCGATATAACACTACAATATGATCTAAAGAAATTTCTTTACCGTTGAAAACCTTATCGTTTCAAGCCAACCAAATAGACCAAACCACCAAGTAGAAGAGAGTAACCCAAACCTCTTTTTTAGATGAAACAATGCTAAAATCATTCCAAACCAAAAACAGAGCTCTTAAGTTCCTTGGGATAATCCATGAGAAATTCCAGGCCTTTATAAAACAGTTTCAAATTTCCAGCTAAACTCACAAAAGGTGAAGAGATGGTCCACCGATTCAGGATAATTGCAAAAGGAACGCTTATTAATCTGATTTTCCATACAACCTCCGTTTTGTAGCCCATTAATAATCAGGATCGTACCTCGAATCACATTCCAGCAAAAGAGTTCCACTTTTGGTGGAGTAATACCTTTCCAGATCAGCTTTTCAATCCCCACCTCGTTGTTTCTTGAGCCTTCAATGACCTTTCTATAAGACATTGTAGAGAAAATCCCATTTGTAGTATGAATCCAGATTAATCGGTCATTTGTGAAGGGAGAGATAACAATTGAGTCCAGAAGCTGCATGAGATTTTTCCAAATATGTTTCTCCCAATCAAAGAGATTTCTTCTCAAAGTAATTTCCCACACCCAACTGCTTCCAAAACATCTCAATCAAAGTAATTTATAATTAGTATTGTTTTTTAATAAATTATAAGTATTTTAATAAAAGTGTAATATAGTCTTTTACTCTTATTCCAATCATATTCCTTACTTAAACCTACATACCAATATCATTTCCTATTATTTTCCAGTCCAATGAATCAAACTTCACAATTCATATTCTATTCTATTTCTCCTCTTTTTTATTCCTACATAATGCTTTTTTCATTCCTTTCCTATTTCATTCCATGAACCAAACAGTAGCTAAAGGTTTTTTTTTATTCTTTTTATTTTAAAATTTTCTTTTAAATAAGAATAATTATTATTTTGATATAAAATTATTATTATCTTCTAAATAATACATAAATTATCAAATAATATTAAAATATAGATAAAAATAATTTTTTTAATACACTTAGATTAAAAAATTATTAGTTATTTTTTATACGAGTAAATTTAATATTTTCTTGCAAGAGATAATTATAATTTTGATATAAAAATGATCATATAAATAAATAAGTACGAAAAATATTGAATACTACTTTGTTAAGTTTCAATTTGTACAATTACATTATTTCCTTTTTTTAAATTGATGTATCACTACCAATTTTGTTAAGATTCAATTAGTTTGTTATTATCATTTGTATTTATCAATTTATCAAGTTATCAGTTCATTGAATGTAATATGCTGATTGTAATTGTAACTTTGAATAAGAATATACTACTAAAAAAAACTATTATTTGACATAAAAATAAGCAATTTTAAATAGTTTCTTAATTTTTATAAATGTCCAATAATTTAAAATTTTAATCTAATTTTCAGAGTAGTTCGTTTCTCTGCACTAAACTTTACCTTATCACCATTATTGCATTTACATCTAAATAAATATCTTGTCATTGGTTTTAATCTTATTAGTATCTAATTTCACTGCTATAATAATTAATCTTACCACTGTTTTCATTGTCATCGCCACCAAATATTTCACCGTCCATCAAAGTAAAATCTTAACAATGATAATGAGGAGAACCTTTATCTCAGATTTAAAACCTTTCTTTCTAGACATTAAGAGTCAAAACATTTTTCTAATTTTCCATAATAAACAAGAGGAGTGCTTAATTTAGCATACAAATTTAATTGCGATGGCAATTGATGAGAATAAATCAATTCTGTGAAAATTCATGACAATTGCATACCTAATAAAGATCACAACCCCATTCATAAAAAAAAAAAAACATGTATATCAATTTAATATATTTTATTTAATTTGATAATATCCTGAACATCCATAGATTGAAAAGAAAACTCGTATTAATATTAATTAAACATAGACAAATTGAATACAAACTCACAATCTTAAACATAGACATCTAGAGACACTCACAGTATACAATCTTCTTCTTCAAACTAAAATGCAATTCTTGTGAAATTTATTCTAAAATTGATGACAGAAGTTAATGGTACGAATGGATGCCAATCTATATTTGTTACAAGTTACCCTTACATCACATAGTGAAGTTTCATCCGTTACCTTCTGCCATCAGATTTTATTATATATAGATAAAATCGAAAATGAGTATGTAGTCTAGAAAATATAAACACAGACACTGACAACACAACTCTTCGCATCAGCCGAAGTAGCATTTGGCAATTGGAAATTGGAAACAATCTTTCAAATATTTCCATACTTTGAGAGCTAATGCTAAGAAAATGGCAAGGAAGTCCATATAGAAGAGGAAATAGACACATGCAAAAAGAATTTTGCTGGACTGATCATTTGGCGAAACGATGAACAATGAAGAAAAAAAGAGGCAAAAGACCAACATTGACAGGGATAGCATGAGAACAATGAGGAACAAACCATTAACGATAGTCAGAATTACGGAACAGGTTAGAAGGAAAGAGAAAGAGAAAGCCACTATATTTGGAATAAAGAACCAAAGAAAAGAATGTATCGACAGTACTGATGATCCCGGAGTGTTATTATCTTTGAATTTAATATTTTCCCCCAAGTGACTGGTGTTTTTGGAGCCAAAGTAAATTTCCGAACCGGAAAATTTGTTGTTGCTAGGCACAGAATTAGCCTGAAGAACTCCCCCAGGGGGGCTTAGGGTGGCTTGGTAAGTGGCTGTAAGAATCAGTACTGTTACCACTAGCAAAGCATTGGACCTGTCAACTGACATACTTTTAGTTTCATATGCCCATTGATTAAGCAGCTCAACAAAATACCAAAATATTTTGCGAGCAAGACTCAGACCAAAAGCATGGCGTAAAATGTCCACACAGTTCTTGATTTTGATATCTTCTTTATCATTTCGGCGATATAAGATATCCAGAGCTGTTGAACTTTCCGAATTTTTAACTGTTCTGTTGATCCTAAGATCTAGTAATAGCCTGACAACCTGCAGTAAAAGAAAAAGAAAACAAATAAAATGCATTGCAGAAAAGGAGATTAAAATGATTCTGTTTTACCTAATTAGAAGTAGATAATAAAGAACCGACCTCTGGATCTGGTTGGGGGTTCGACACTGCTACGTGCAACACAGTGTCGCCATCCTGGTTCTTGGAGTTAAGGATACTTTGTTTCTGAAGCATGCCACAGTGATACGTCTTCCGAAGCCAGCGCAGTAGAACTTTAAGAGCTGCCAGGTTGTTTCTGGCTGCAACATGGAGGGCTGTTTCATCTCGATTTGTTACATCATGAATACAGTCATGATGTTCATTGAGAAACCGAATCAAAAGATCACGCTTCGTTTCTTTCATGACAAGGTAATGGAAAGGAGTATAACCCATCTTCCCTTTGAAACTACCAAGAGTTTCGTCAACTTTCAGCATTGAAAGCATCAATTCTGTGTGCCCCTCTTGCAAGGCGAGGTGTAAAGGGCTCAAGCCATCTTTGTTCAGCTTCTTAGCAAATGCTGGCATTAAGCACATCATTTCCATCGCAAAATCAGTTTTCCCTGCAGCGGAAGCGACGTGCAGTGGAGTATCCACAAACGCAATCTCATTGATCCGCCTCAAAACATCTACGTCCTCCCCAATCAGTTGATACAACGTATCAATGTCACCCAATCGAGCAGCGTTCATCACATTGGCTTCCATTGAGGAAGGATGGAATTGTATGGCAACAGTAATCTCTGGCTGTCTCATTGCGGACGATTGAAAGGTAAGATTGAGTTTGAAGTGATCACCAAAAGTGAGAAAGAAAGAGGGGACTTGCTTCCTTTATATAAGAATTGGCCTGAGAATGGTTGATATATGTTCGTGACTCACGTTTTAAGGTGCTTGTCTTAATTTTTGGTTAAGACCCTCAAGAATTTTCACGTACATGTAAAACTTGAGGGAGATTCCCCCGACCCACCCACCACCCCCCCACCTTTTTTTTTTGAGAACAGACTTTTTTTAAGAAAAATATTATTAGTATTAAAAAATCAATTAAAGCTAATCACTAAATTTGAATTTCCTTGAAGCTCTTAGCAAATAAGATTAGTTATTAAATCTTAGACCTGATCTTTCGTAATACAAGATAACATTATAATAACAGCTAAATTAAACTTTGATTGTTGATATTTTCCAATTTGCATATAAATTATACAACCTATTAAAAAGATCATTGTATTTTCTTTACTTTTTAGATCTGAACTTTGATGAACCCTATCTTAACAAGAGAATTAGCAAAAAAATTGACTTCCATATATATATATATATATATATATATATATATATATATATATATATATATGCACGAAGAAAAATAATATTCTCTACTTTTACAATTTGTTGGTTGTTGCCATGACCTTCTCTTCAAGTTTGCTTAAATTCAACATTTAATTTAATTTTCTTGTTCAGTACTACTCTCTGCATTTCAATTCTTTAATTTGTTAAGAAACCCTTTTTATCCTTATAATTAAGAACCGCTTACTGTATATTAATTGTCGCCTGAAGTTTATTGAAATGGAAATTATGACTACCTATATAACACGGAATACAGTAAAATAGAAGTAAAGAATGATTCAAAGTGATGACAATGAAACAAAGTAATGGAAATTATGACTACCTATATAACACGGAATACAGTAAAATAGAAGTAAAGAATGATTCAAAGTGATGAAAATGAAACAAAGTAGAAGACAATCCTCATGAAACTCCTAAAATTCTTCTTTTTTCTGATCATACAACAATCACATAACCCTAAACTCAATAATTTACGCACGTTATCCGTGAAACCTAGATATGTTACTAAAAGGTTTATAGTTGTTATTGCACAAAACAACAATGAGTGATTGCTAACGTAAGTTGTTTGTTTTTCTTTCCACTTGTCTCCGAAAGCTTCTGCAAAATAAGAAAAGTCAGAGGAACGCAGGGGTTGGTTCCTTGTGTAGGCACTCCAATGCTTAAGTCAGCCAAGTATTCTTGAGTGTATGGAACGTAAAAGCCAAAAGTCAAAAATTAGGAAATAAAATAGTACCTGTGACCTATTTATAGGCAAGTAAATTACCGTTACTGCAAAGTAATTACCTAGAGGGCAATTTCATCCTTTTAGAAGAGTTTGTTTCTGGTACGGTACTAAAATGTTTTATGTCATCCAATTTGTGATGGCAGCCGCAAGGCGAGAGGCTCATAAACAGGAGGCTATACTCAATTGGCGGCAGGCTACTACGTGGTGGACATTTTATTGCTCGCGGGAGAGCCTTCCACACACGCTCCCATGCGCCATGTAGTGTCCTGCTGCTGCCTGCCACGTCGCCCAATGACTTTGCACCATGTGGCAGCCTAGTCGTCTTTTAGGACTCGGTTTGGTGGACTTAGGCTTTCTCATATCAACTGCTCTCCATTCTCTTTTTGGATTTTCTCCAATAAAGAGAGTATATATACTTGAATCTGGGATATTTTGATCTTTTTCGTGAATTTTTTTAGTTTTTTGGTATTTTTTGCAGGTTAAGAAGCACAATTTTGCAGGAAGGTGTTTCGTAGAGCGTGACGTTTTGTATTTTCTATCGCGGTTATATAAGTAGTAGAGGGTGAGCTGAATCGCGTAAAAAATCCTCTGTTCTAGCACTCTACTAAAAGGTTTATAGTTGTTATTGCACAAAACAACAATAAGTGATTGCTAACATAAGTTGTTTGTTTTTCTTTCCACGTGTCTCCGAAAGCTTCTGCAAAATAAGAAAAGTCAGAGGAACGCAGGGGTTGGTTCCTTGCGTAGGCACTCTAATGCTTAAGTCAGCCAAGTATTCTTGAGTGTATGGAACATAAAAGCCAAAAGTCAAAAATTAGGAGATAAAATAATACCTGTGACCTATTTATAGGCAACTAAATTACCGTTACTGCAAAGTAATTACCTAGAGGGCAATTTCATCCTTTTAGAAGAGTTTGTTTCTGGTACGACACTAAAATGTTGTATGTCATCCAATTTGTGGTGGCAGCCATAAGGCGAGAGGCTCATAAACAGGGGGCTATACTCAATTGGCGGCATGCTACTACGTGGTGGACATTTTATTGCTCGGGGGAGAGCCTTCCACACACGCTCCCACGCGCCATGTAGTGTCTTGCTACTGCCTGCCATGTGGCCTAATGACTTTGCACCATGTAGCAGCCTAGTCGTCTTTTAGGACTCGGTTTGGTGGACTTAGGCTTTCTCATATCAACTGCTCCCCACTCTCTTTTTGAATTTTCTCCAATAAAGAGAGTATATATATACTTGAATTTGGGATATTTTGGTCTTTTTAGTGAATTTTTTTAGTTTTTTGGTATTTTTTGCAGGTCAAGAAGCACAATTTTGCAGGAAGGTGTTTCGTAGAGCATGACGTTTCATATTTTCTGTCGTGGTTATATAAGTAGTAGAGGGTGAGCTGAATTGCGTAAAAAATCCTCTATTCTAGCACTCTACCACACGTCTTAACCCTCTTGCGAGCTTCAGTCTATCGCACACCAGAGTCTCTCGCACATTACCATGTCGTCGAGAGTAAGTCTCCTGCTAACTTACAACTATCGGAATAGTTTCTATCTCCCATGACACTCATAATCTTCTGCAGGACTTAGGTCTCCCGCAGGGCTTAGGTTTGGCACCCGTGTTTAGGTCTTGAGTCATGTCTTCTTTCCGCGTAGGTAAAACATTGAGGAAGGGTGGTGTTGAGTGCAAGTTGTCAAACACAGATTTAGAAGAAATCAAAACCTGCTTCCCCCTTCTTGCAAGCTAGCAATATAGACTCCTAATCAATAGGAAACATTCCCTCGATTTAGTTACTAGCGGCATAGCTGTACATAAAGTGTCTATAGTTTTTGGTTTTTGTTTTCCACTTTCTGAGTTTGGTCTAAATTTCCTTAGGTATAAGGATATAGTCCCAAGCAAACTCCATTCCCATGGATGGGCCCAGTTAGTGGGATTCTCTGTAGTGTGTCACAACTTAGGCATCGTTACTTCTATCCCCCTTCTAAGTGCGTTTTTTAGAGTTCGTGGGTTACTCGGTTGGTTGCATACTTCCTCCAAAGAATAACAGCTGAGGGGTTTCCCAATAAAAGTTTTTCGAACCTTCCTAATAAGTTGCACAAATTTGAGAGTGAATGGATCGTTGTTGAGATTTCGAGGGATTTGAGAATCCCTACTAGATGGAACCGTAATATTAGTGACCACTCAAGATCCTCAGAAAAATTTAGTTTAGCATCATTAAGGGACCACCTAGGTGAGTCTATTCAACTTATTTGCTCTGCTAGAGAGTGAGACTTGTTTTCCCTTTTAACCCCTGAGAACATCGTAGCAGCTGGTTGGGGAGTAGGTAAAGTTATTTTCGAAACTTCTGCCATTCCTTCAAACCTTCCTTCAGCCTCACACACATCCAGTCCCGGCTCTCTCATAGCTGAATCAACTAACCCCATAGGTCGTCTAATAGATGAATCTTCTTCTGACTCAGGAGATGAAACACCTGGGACCATGGGCACTAGTGATTCATCTGAGGAAGATCTCAAGTAGAACCAAGGCGACGCCTTTAGGAGTCCCTTTTACGACTTTCGATCGGATGAGAATTTAGCTAACTTAGATAATTTTGGTGATTTTTTAAGTTTTGAATGATAATTCTTTTTACCCTCATACACGTGTTTAATGTCTTTTGACTTGGTATGCTAACTCTTTCTTCTTGTATTGTGTAGACATGAACTTTTAAGATGCCATTTGCAGGAGGAAAGCCTTAACCTCCTCTTCTAGAGCTCCTCTAGAGGCTTCCCCACTGCGAAAATAGCTTCGAGTTGAAGCTTCCACTTCAGAGTGTCTCCACGCTCCGACTCCTCCTCCTCTAACCGTTGGTGAGCCTAGTCACCCCATGCAAGAGACGAAAAAGGGCAAAAAGAGGAGGCTTATTTTCTACGACCGCCTTAGTTCAGAGAGTCGTGAGAGCTCGAGGTCATAAAGAAGTGAGCCTGCTCCTTAAAAGGGTGACCTCGACGTTACAGGGGACAGGCGTGCCCCTCTTAAGCCTCGCCGCAAGTACCAAAAAAGATTATTTATTGAAGATGCGATCCTTGTGAGACCAATTTTGCCCAAGATGGTGCTTCCTACATTCATGTGCTATTAAGTAAATGGAGGGAACATCGTTGATGGAGGCGACTTCCAGACCTACCCCGGTGTCAATGATAACGATAGTATCGAGAAGCCTGAGATAGCTTTTCGTCTGGCTTGGAGTGCCATCCTTTTGCACGATGAGAAGGAAATTTTCAAAAATCTTTCTGCAGGCGAAGATAGCTCAAATTTTTTGGTGATAAGGGTAAGAGTCTCATCTTTCTTTTAGAACATATATGTTTTATCTTCCTTGGTCCAGGTTTTTAATTATCTTATTTTTTGTTTTGCCAGGCTATGTAACAAGTGATGGCTACTAATGCGTAGCATTGGACCTTCAAAGAGCGAGTTGAGAAGGAGCTGCACGAGCTTCGGGAGAGGCACATGGTGCTTTAGAACGAGGTCAACCAACTTCGTTCACTCCCTATCAGAGTGGACGAGTTAAATAGGGATAACGAGGCTTTGCAGTCTCAGGTAGCGGACCTCGAACTGAAGCTGAGGGATGAACGGGCAAAAACTAAGTCCCTTTAGGGGTACTGGGAGGCTTATGAGAAAGCATCAAATGATCTGCAAACCATGAAGTCGCAACGGGACGAGGCCATCGACGAAATCCACGAAATGCTGGAGCAACAAAAGGAGATCTGAGCCGAAGCTATCCAAGAATACTGCCTTTGCCAAAATTGCTATGAGTAAAAGTAAATTTACTTAGCAGGATTCGTCAAGTACGGCTTCTATCTTACCCGTGCTTGGCTAGAGAAGCAAAGACCTAACGAGACCTTTCCAGAGCTCCAATTCACTAAAGAAGTTGAGTTTTATAATCCTCCTTCCTAGAATGAATATGAGCCTGACTCGGTAAATCCCGAAGACTACTTGGAGGAAGGGGCCGTGGATGACTTAGCAAATCTTGAAGGTCCTTGGCCCCCTTGTCGACCGCGTAGCCAACCCGAGCCCATCAAAGCCTTATAGGGTTTAAACAGTCAGGATCTTCAATTCTTTAACTTTACTGCTATCAAACTCGCATTAGATTCTACGGCTATCGAGGCTACGGGGTCCTTACGTGATGCTTTTTCTTCTGATGCTGCTCCTCCTGCAAGTCCAGCTTCTATGGATCCGACTGTTGGCACAACGCCTCTTCCTCCAACCAACTCCATTCTCATCATTGACTGACTAGGACGTTTTTTCCTTTTTTTTGCTGTTTTGCTCTTTTTTATTTGCAATTCATACAAACATCGTACAGTTGTAAATAATTCATTTACTTTTAATGAAAATTACAATTTCTTTTGCATTTTTTTCCTTTCTTTGAATGCTTGTTATATTATGATAGAGTATAAAATGTTTACATGCATGGTATGTTATCAAAATGCTGCTATAATTGACACGTTATCATATTTATTGAAATTTTAGCATTTTTATAGCCACAATACTACATAATATGCTAAAACGTTACAAAACTAAGATACTTTAAAGATAAGGTCATAACACGCTTTTCAACATGCTCTAACAAAGTTGTAACATACCTTACAGCATACCTTTTGTCATGCCTTTCGACATGCTCCCCAGGTTGCTCCCCAGTTCTTCTTATGAGACAGTGTTACCTTCTTCTCAAAGAAGAACTTTTCTCAAGTATTGTGTCTGTCCGCGCATTATTCGCTTAAGTACTTATTCATTTTGCCCATTTTGTGCATTTTTCGCTTATGGACTTAATCTGTTTGCCCGTCTCGCACATTTTTTGCTTAGGGACTTAATTGTTTTGCCCATATCCCGCATTTTTCTCTTAGGGACTTATTCAGTTGGCCTGTCTCATGCATTTTTTACTTGGGGACTTAATCTATTTGCTCATCTCGTGCATTTTTGGCTTAGGGACTTATTCAGTTTGCTTGACTCGCACCCTTTTGTGTTTAAGTACTTTCTAAATTTGGCTAGCTTTTGCCTTTGTTACTTTTATTCTTGTAACACATTTATCAGTTAAATCGTCACTATAAAAAACATAAAATATGAATAACTGGCCTCTTATTCATAAGTCAATCAATAACATTACATGATATTTGCCATTTACACAAAGTAATGCATAAAATAATGACAGGAAAACAATAAAATAAAGAATACAATATTCTTATTGCTAGTACAACTTTAAGTGGTTAACATTCCAAGTCTTTGAGATCTTTTTTCCCTGTAAAGTCCCCACGGTGCACGTGCTGGGTCCAATTATTCTCCTAATTTTGTAAGGTCCTTCTTAGTTGGCTGGAACTTACCATTTTCCTTATGAGCATTTTGTAATGGCTGATTTTCTTAGCACCAGGTCTCTTTCTCTCAACTCCCTACTCTTAACTTGAGCATTATAGTATGTGGCTATCCGTTGTTGGTAGGCGGCCAACCTTATTTTTGCCGTATCTCTTAGCTCATCAATTAGATCAAGGTTCTCTCTAATCCCCTAAGAGTTGACTTCTTGCACATAAAGGGTCATTCTAGGCAATGCTGCCTTAATCTCGACTGGAATGAGTGCTTTAGTCCCATACACCAAATTAAATGTTGTTTCTCCTGTCGACACTCGACTTGTTGTCCTGTAAGCCCATAAGACACTAGGGAGCTGTAAGGCCCCAGTTCACTAAGCAGGTTCACCTTACTCACCTATACTGTCCGTTTTGGGTCCAGATCACCAAGCAAGACCCTCACGGCTTTGTCCCAAGGGCCTTGAAGAACTCAGGTTTAATTCCCTTGAGCGCGTCCGTAGTGACTCGAACACTTGACTTCCTCAAATGTCAAGTCACTACTAACCATTAGGCGAATTGTTAGTAGTGACTTGACATTTGAGGAAGTCAAGTGTTTGAGTCACTACGGACGCGCTCAAGGGAATTAAACCTGAGTTCTTCAGGGCCCTTGGGACAAAGTCGTGAGGGTCTTACTTGGTGATTTAGACCTAAAGTGGATAGTACGAGTGAGTAAGGTGACCCTGCTTGGTGATCTGGGGCCTTACAGGAGCTCATTGCTTTGTCCAATCTGGTTTTCAACCCATGCAGTATAGTTTGGTTGCTCACTTCGGCCTGTCTATTGGCTTGTGGGTAGGATACAAACGATATCCTTAGTTGGATACTTAGGCCTATACAAAACTCTCGAAACACGTCACAATCGAACTGTTTTCCATAATCAACATTCAACACTCGAAGGATTCCAAATCGACAGATAATATCTCTCCATACCATTACCCCCACCTTCTTTTCAAAAACTATAGCCAAGGGTTCTACCTCTATCCACTTTGTAAAGTAGTCAGTAGCTACTAGTAGGTATTTACTTTGCCCAGTGCCTAAGGGAAAGGGTCCCAAAATGTCGAGCCCCCATTGTACGAATGGCATTGGTTGAAAGGTACTCTAAAGGGCCTCGACCTGTGCCAATGTTATGGGAGCAAATTTTTTGCATTTTTCACATCTTTGCACTTTCTCAACGACATCTCTTTTCAATGTAGGCCAATATAACCCCGCTTGAAGTATCTTTAAGGCTAGCGCTCGAGCCCCCAAATGTTCACCACATATACCCTCATGGACTTCTGCTAAAGCATATTCAGCTTGCTCAAGCCCTAAACATTTCAACAAGGATGTGGTAAATCCACGCTTATAGAGCTCCCCATTTACCACTGTAAATTTGGAACTTTGCAATTTTAGCCTTTGGGTTTCGTCTTTGTCATCAGGGAGTTTTCCCTCCAAAATGTAATATCTTATCGAGTTTCTCCAATCACTCCCAATCCCAACATCATAGACTTCCTCTTCTTCAGTGCTCAGCTTGGCTAGACACTCCACCTTTACTACTCCACCTTTCATTCCCCTAGAGGATGCTATTATTCCCCTAGAGGATGCTAACTTTGAAAGGGCATCTTTGTGACTATTCTCATACCAGTTTATCTGGGTTAACCAGAAGTTCTTAAATGATTGTGCCAATAGCTGAACTTTTTGCATGTAGGGTACTAAAGTCAGCTCCCGTGCTTCATATTCGCCATGGAACTGATTCACTACCAATTGTGAGTCACTATGAGCTATTAGTTTGCTAACTTCCAATTTCTTAGCTAGCTTCATTCTGGATATTAAGGCTTCGTACTCAGCTACATTATTGGAGCTTGGAAAGTTAAAGTGTATGGAATACTCATAGGTTTCCCCCTCAAGCGAAATCAATACAATTCTGGCTCCACTACCATCCACGCTACGAGCTCCATCTAAAAACAATTTCCACCAAACTAATTTTGGTTCTTCTTGGACCTCTTTACCAGTGCATTCTATAATAAAGTCCACCAATACTTGCCCTTTTATTGCTTGACGAGGCTGGAAGTGTATGTCATATTCACTAAGCTTGACCGCCCATTTAGTTAAGCGCCTCAAGTGTTCTGGCTTTTGTAATATCTGTCTCAAAGGCTAGTTGATTAAGATAGTTACTGAATGGGCTTGGAAGTACGGTCATAGCTTTCGAGTTGCCATCACCAATGATAAGGCTACCTTTTCCACTTGGGGATATCTCGTTTTAACATCTAGCAAAACTTTACTTACATAGTAGATCCGGCAGTCATTGTCTCCATCTTTTCTCAACAGGACCATGCTCACCACCTTCTCACCTACACCCAGATACATAAAAAGTCTGTCTTCAGGTTGAGGTCAAGACAACAGTGGTAACTCTTTCAGGTAATCCTTTATTTTCTCAAAAGATTGTGACACTTTTCAATCCATTTGAAATTCCTTCCCTCCTTTATCACCTTAAAAATAGCAGACTCCTTTCTGCTGATTTGGATAAGAAGCGATTCAAAGCTGCTATCCTCCCAGTTAGCCTTTGAACTTTTCTAACAGTGTTGGGCAACTTCAGGTCCAAGATGGCTTGAACATTTTCGGGGTTAGCTTCAATTCCCTGATTAGTGATCATGAACCCTAAGAACTTTCCCAACTTTACTCCAAACGAACATTTTTTTGGAGTTCAACTTCATGTTATATTGCCATAACACTTTGAACACCCCCTTCATTTTTTCGGCATATGGTTCTCCCTTATGACTTTTTATGATCATGTCGTCCACATAAGCCTCAATTGTATTGCCCAACAAGCTTTTAAACACCTTATTCACCATCCGTTGGTATGTAGTACCTGCGTTCTTCAATGCAAAAGGTATTACCTGATAGCAATATGTTCCACTATTGGTAATGAAAGAGGTTTTCTCTTCATCCTCCGGGTGCATCATGATTTGGTAGTACCCTTAAAGGCGTCCAGAAAGCTAAGTAGTTCGTATCCATAGGTCTTGTCTACCAATTTATCAATACATGGTAATGGATATGAATCCTCGGGGCAAGCCTTGTTCAAGTCAGTGAAGTCCATGCATATCCTCCATTTTCTATTGGCTTTCTTCACCATGACTACATTAGCCAAACATTCGGGGTAATCGATTTCTCTAATAAACCCTGCTCGTAATAGCTTCGAGATCTCTTCGTCTATACCTTTTTGTCATTTAGGGGCAAAATTTCTTTTCTTTTGCTTGATTGGTTTCGCTCTTAGAATTACATTCAATCAATGACAAGCAACCTCAAGGTCAATTCCGAGCATGTCGTTGGGAGTCCAAGCAAAAACATCAGCGTTCTCCTTCAAACACCGAATTATCTCTTCCTTCGTTTTGCTAGGCAATTGTCTCCTGACATATACTACC
Organism: Heritiera fomes; assembly: GCA_032173925.1. Taxonomy (NCBI): domain Eukaryota; kingdom Viridiplantae; phylum Streptophyta; class Magnoliopsida; order Malvales; family Malvaceae; genus Heritiera; species Heritiera fomes. The sequence continues at coordinate 8,200,890 of JAPDPM010000002.1, read as the reverse complement.
ATCTCTCTATCATCCTCAACAAACTGGACTGCCTCCATCTCTTCATTCGGCTTTGGCTTAGGCGGCTCTTCAATTGTGAGGGTTTCTTTTTTTTGGATTCATTTGCTTATAGTTGACATAGTATAACACGTCCTTGCCTTCCTTTGGTCCCCCTCACTTGGCCTACACCGCAAGGAGTCCAAAACTTCTTCAGCAAATAATAAAGGTGTACCATTACCCTAATGTCGTTCAATAATGCTCACTCGAAGATCATATTGTAAGCCACTGAAGTTGACTTCACCACCATAAACAACGCCTATCGGACGACACTGCTTGGGCTCTCTCCTAACGTGACAGGTAGCTGAACTGCCCCTGCTATCTTCACCTTTTCATCAGAAAATCCATACAAGGGCACGGGCACCGGCTTCAGCCTATCCTCCAAGATGTTCATCTTTTCAAAGCAATTCTAGCAAATCAAATTCATCGAACTCCCATGCTTTGCCACAACTGCTGAGATCACCATCGGGTCATCATGGGAAATCATAATATTCCCCCTATCGGCTGGAGTACAGGTAATGGGCTCCTCATCCTGCTTCTTTTCCATCACCGAGTTTACTTGGTAGGCTTGTCGGGCATAAGACTTTCGGGATAAGGAGGAAGTGCCAGCCAATGATTCCCCTCTAGATATAACATTGATTGCTGGACCTGTAGGCTTGTTATATTCTTTTTGATTTCTCTTATCTCCCTTCTTATTCTCATTTCTCCTTGCACTATAATTTCTCCTCCCATTCCTCCTATTTTCATATCTCTTATCCCTAGGGTAATTCCCCCTATTACACACAGGATAATTGTTTCTTTCACTCCACACAAATCGGTCTATCTTACCTTCCCACGCTAGCTTCTCAAACTGATTCATCAACTCCCTACATTTCTTTGTGGAATGTCCATATGCCGAATAGTAGTTACAATATGAATCTATGTTACGACCCAGATTCCCCGAGGTCTTTTTCGCAAGCTGTATAAGAGTTGACCCCTCAATAGCTGTCAGCACTGATGCGCGAGATTTAGTAAGCGGGGTGTAAATGGTATATTTCAACCAAGGAGCCTTCTCAGGTTTGCTTGATTGGCTAGAAGACTCCTCGGAGGCTTCTCTTCCTCGTTTCCTACCTTCCTTTTGCTCCCCAGTTGATACCATCTTCATCACTTCCTCCTGGGTAATGTACTTATTCACTTAAGAGAATAAGTTTTAGATTGTAGTCGGTTTGTCTAACGATAGGGACTCTTGTAATTTATCAAACCTGGTCCTTTGTAACATGGCTGCCACAGCTACTCCCACTTTTAAATCATGCACCTCCAAAGTAGCATCCCTAAACTAATCTAAATAACTCTTCAAGGACTCTTTACTTCCTTGCTTAAGGGCAAGCAAATAAGTTGGCTCCTTCTTCCTCTGGCTATTCACCACAAACGCCTTAAGGAACTCTCTCCACAACTGATCAAAAGAGGCAATAAATCCCTTGGGCAAAGTGTTGAACCACTTCATCGTATGCCCCGTTAGTGTGAGCGAAAAGGCCCTATTCATTATCTCATCTTCTTATCCGTGTAGTAATATCAAGGCCTCGTAGTTTTACATATGATCATAGGGATCCATTTTCCCTATATAGATGATCATTTGTGGCATCTTAAACTTCGAGGGCAGTGTTTTCTACATGATGGCCGTGCTAAATGGTATCGTTCTCCTCTGGCTCTCCTCCGTTGATACCAACTTCTTCTCTTCAAACACCTATTCTATTATCTTTTTCATATCCACAACAGCAGCAAATTGATCTCTATCCCTTTCAACACGGGGCAAACCTGGCTGGTCTTCAATAATTATCTCCTTCCCTTTACTTCGAGACTCATCCCCTCATGTCATCTGTGCATTCCAGGTGGAGTCAAACTCCGACTTGGCCCTCCTCCTCAACATCGATCTTTCCAGCACCTCCAACACCATGTCCTGAGTCGATCCTGGCAAAATTTGATAGGCTTCGATGTAGGGTGGAAGACCCTGCTATAGCCTCAGCACCCTGTCGCCTGGTACCTTATCACATAGCTTCAGGATCCTGTCGCCTAAGCCATACCGTAGGTCCCAACTCACCGCAGCCTCATTCTCCTATTGTGACCCTGTGGCAGGCAGTCTGCTCCCATGCCTTGTCACATCTTACTGATTCTGAGTCTTTCCTACAAGATGTACCTCTTGTCTCAATAAGGGTTTATTGCCACTTGAGTACCCTGTTGCCCAGTTGTTTGCGGCGATACCCCTTGGCTCGTCTCTCCCATAAGGTTTTGTATAGCTTGTAGTAGGTTCAATTGAGGGAGGACTCCCTTAAATAGATCTACTGTAGCCCCCAGCGCATAGGTTGTTTCTTGGCTCTGCCACCTCAGAGCTTTGAATTCTACTATAGAAACTGTCGTTCTCTCTTCTTCCTTGTTCACCTGTGTCTTGTGGTGGATCGATTGTTCAGGAGAACTTACGGAGTTCTCATCGCTTCCATCTTTGACACTAGTCGATCTTGTTCTCACCATCTTCAAAGTTTCAACTGGATTTTATTTTGGTTCCTACAAACAGCGCCAATTGTTGTTGCACAAGACAACAATGAGTGATTGCTGATGTAAGTTGTTTGTCTTTTTTTCCACATGTCTCCAAAAACTTCTGCAAAATAGGAAAAATCAGAGGAACGCAGGGGGTGGTTCCCTGCATAGGCACTCTAATGCTTAAGTCAACCAAGTATTCTTCAGTGTATGGAACGTAAAAGCCAGAAATCAAAAATTTAGGGATAAAATAATACATGTAGCCTATTTATAGGCAAGTAAATTACCGTTACTGCAGAGTAATCACCTAGAGGGTAATTTCATCCTTTTAAAAGAGTTTGTTTTTGGTACAGCACTATAATGTCGTATGTCATCCAATTTTTGGTGGCAGGGGTCTACTGCAAGGCGATAGGCTCATAGACAGGAGGCTATACTTGATTGGTGGCAGGCTACTATGTGGTGGACATTCTATCGCTGGCGGGAGGGCCTTTCGCACATATACATTGATCGCCTCTCCATGCAACATGTACATTGATCTTCTAAATGGCTTAATTAGTTTATCTTTAAGAGGAAGTGTGAGATTTATTTGTTAGAGATTAAAACTTTAAGTTGGATGTTCTAGAAATGAAAAAAGTGAGATTTTTTCATTTAGTTATTCGTTTAATTATTTGATGTATGAAAAAAAATATTATTTGTGTTTTGTATCACGTGTTTATTTTTTTTATATTTTTGCTAGGCCAATTAAGATTTGATTAATATTCTAGGAAAAATACAGTCTGTCATAACGTCTAGGTCAGTAAACCTAACCATTAAACTTAAAAAATTAAAGAGTTGCTACCAACCATTCTAACCTAAGTGTGATGTTATTTATTCTTGTCTAAGGATAAAGTTTGGTCTACATTCACAGAATTTAGGATTCAGGAGTACGGTTATATATGAGGAATTATTAGCACTCCTACAACGCCCATCCTAAAATAGTGCTACTTAGTCTTAAGTTTATTATAAATTTGCCTTTATGTTTGTATTAGTTTCGATAATTAAATACTGGAAAAGTTTCTAAGACTTTTCCATCTATCTGCATCCAATTTTAGAAAATTCCCTCACCTCAAGATGTTCAAAGGAGTACCAATCGACTTTCTTGAATTCCATTGTTGAATTGATTAAGTATATTATGAAATTCCTATCTTTAAATAATTTCTAATCTTTTTAGAACCCTACCTTTTTATTTTTATCTTTTTTTTTAATTTTAATTTTCCTAGTTTTATTATTTTATTTTATATCTTGAAAAATAAACATGAATTATGTTTTCTTGAAAATTCATCTTTAAGTATCTCATCAATCTGGCTCAATTGAGAAAGAATCCCTTCACCTAAAAATTCTAAAGAGTACCATTCGACTTTCTTGGAATTTCATCATCTACATAATCCACATTCATCTTTTGATAATTAATTAGCATTTTATTTAATTTTATTTTATCTTATCTTTATTTATATTTTATCTATGTATATGATGCACTGACAGTGTATAGTTTCTATACACTGTCAATACATTGTCAATGTATCATAGGTTGACACCTCATCAATTGGTAAATTAAAAAATATGCCAAGCCCTTAAAAGTAAACACAAATAAATTTTTCTAATTTGCTCATAAGAGCTTATTTATAAGATGTCAATCTCTGATGCATTGAGAGTTTATAGAAAATATACACTGTCAATGCATCATATATAAATCCTTTATCTAATTCATCCTTTTTTCATTTATCTTTTTCTTTATTTTATATTCTAATTTGAATTATGATTCTAAATTAACTTACCTTTTTTTTTAATTCTAAGAACCTGAACACTAATGCTAATTGTACTATAGCAATTTGTATAAATCATGCAAGTTATTAAATCATACCATGCAAATTATTCATGCGAAACATACCATACAATTATATCATACAAATTAAATTATTCAAATTAAATATTATTGCGCAAATTATCAAGTTAAATATTATCATGCAATTGTTTCACATAAAATCAAATTAAATTTATCTAATAAAATTATTTCACATGAATTAAATTATTATATCATGCAAGATACAGTTAATCAAATTAAATTATCATGCAATTTACAAAATTAACTCATTAAATTCTATTCATGCAAATTAATTTATTATATTTTATATCATGCAAATTAATTCATTATCAAATCATTAAAACAAGTCACGCTACCTCAATCGTGTTAATTAATTCCATGGAATATATTAAGTGTATAATACAAATTAAAATTATTAGATCATGCCAATTTAAACTATTAAACCTCAATTTTATAACTAAATATTATTTTAAATCTATTAATTATAACTTAATTAATTATCACACAATTAGGAAAATACCTTTTTCTTTTCTTAATTTTCTTGATCTTTTTCGTTATTCTTTCTTTTTCCTTGTTCCTCTCTTTTCCACATTACTCAGCAAGCAGGGTGATGGCGCGGCAACTGAGTACCCATAAGTTTAATAGTTTTTTTGGGTATTTTTGGATTTTTGTAATACCCATAAGTTTTTTACATTTTTGAGCTAAAATAATGCAATATGTTAGTTGAGGATGAAATTTTGTTGAAAATGCCACAAAAACGAAGTGAAATGGGGCTGAAATGAGTGAGAAAGGATTGAAAAATGATCGGGTCGGGTCAAAAGACCCGTTTTTCTGTGAATCACCCGTTTCGGTGAGGAAGAAGAACACACGCGCCCGACAACCATTTTCAGCACCCATTACTTTTGTTGCGGGCGCGTGCAACATACACGCCATTTCGTTTGATGTTGCACGCGCCCGACGGTGCCTTTAAGGAGCCAATTTTTGATAATGAAACACGCGCCCGCCCTAAATTTAAAAAGAAAAAAGAAAAAAAGAGGGTTTCAGCCACGTGGGTCACATTTTTTGGGCCAATTTTGTTTTATTTGGACTGCAATTTTGGGCTGTTTTTTGGTTTAATTTTAGGATTAATTTTAGCCCATTAATTTTGATTTAGGCCATTTTAGTTTTTGCATTTTGTCTGGGCCATTTTGTTTATGTATCTTTAGTGGGCCATTTTATGTGTTTGGTTTAATTATGTTTGAGCCACCATATTTTAAAATATTATAGGCCATTTTATTTAATTATGCTTTAATAATTCAATTAATTTTAGGTCAAATTTAATTTGGTTATTATTATGGGCATTTAATTATTTAATTTTATCAACTGGCCATTTAGTATTAATTTAATTTTGGGCAATTAAAATTAATTGATTTTGAGGCCATTTTGCCTAATTAACTTAGGGGCCATTTTGATTAATTAATTTTATTTGGCTATTAAATTTAGATTAATTTGTGGTTATTTTGCATAATTAATTGATGGCCATTTTAGATTATGGTTTTAAGGGCCATTTTGATTAATTAATTATGAGCCATTTGGATAATTAATTTTGGACATAACTAAAATTTTATTCAATAGCCATAATTAGTTATTAAGCCCAAAATTAATGTGATATGAGTGAATTTTTTGGAGGAATTAATTTTGGAGTAATTTCTAGAAATTTAATTACTCATTTAATTCATAATTCACTTAATTTTTGAAAATATACACATGCCCATAAATTATTGATAATTAGCCTAATTAAATAAGTTTAAATAAATTATTTTGGTATTTTGTTGAGCCATTTTGGATTCTGGCTACCCATTCCGTTAATAATTTTTTTTCAACAAATAATCTCTCTAAAATGAAAATTGCCTTATTATTTGAATATTCACATTTATGTGAAATTAATTAACGTTGAGCCTAAAATTACTACATATGCTTCAGGAATTGCATATTTTGGATGTAGTTAATTTTGGTCAATTAATTATGTGAATATTCTTGAAATTATAAATCATTAATCGGATTGGCTAGTACTTGCCTATCGCAGGAATAGTAATGAAGATTTTTTGACGATTTATTCTGATAATTTTAAGGATTTAATAATAAGGCAATGCATAGTGATAGTTGCAGTTGCATAAATTTACTAAGATCTCTAGAAGTGGCTAGTCTCTCCCTGTCAGATTGTTAGTTGCTTTTAGAGATGCTTGGGATATGACACGGTCTTCCTACCCTGTCGGTGGGCGATCATTCAGGTTGTATTCAACTAGTTTTGTCTTATCCTCTATAGTGTATTGTGGAATAAAATTGACATTTATTGAGTTATTCCACAAGCCTCCATATTTTTGCAACTATCACATATCGAATCTCTAGTAGGATCAAATTAGATAAATGGTATGAATCGATCTATACGATTAGAGACACGTTAAAATAGGAAGTAGTCCCGAGAGCCGATCTATCTACCATACCCAATAGTGTGAGCTCTTTGAGGACAAAATATTTGGAATTTCGGAAACACTTAAGTGAGAATTCTCTAATTATAAGGGCAGGCCATTAATGAGCACATCAGAGAAAGTGTTCCAGTTAGTGATAGCTAAGAAGTATTTATGGATGCCATTAGAAAATAGTTCGCATAAGATTGATAAAGGTTGCTATAAGATTTTGATTCCATAAATGGCAGATTCAGTACTACTTCCTTCTGGGGTGGAGAGTATGAGATCTTCTAAGATTGCAGATCTCATTTAATGTAGAAGGAAGTGTGGCATTTTAATATTAAAATTGATATAGTCATCTAAGACTTAGAGATCTTTTTGGTTAATAGATCTTATTCGATTATAATGATGACATATGCCAAATATTATTTGAGACCCGATTTATTATACTATATTAGCCTATTGTAAATGATGGAAAACATAATTTAATTATTTAGTGGGATTAAATCAATGTTGAATATGAAATCTCACTTTACATTATGGAATTTTTATTTACAATATGGTGTATATGAATTAGGATTGAGTGTTTAAGAGATGCATAGAAAACATTTGGTTGAAAAGAATGCAATAGAAATAAAATGAACTTCATGTATAAAAGAAAACTTATTGGTTGAAGTGTGAAAGGGAATAAATGCTGTTAGACAAATGAAGAACAAATGAGATAAAAGTCAATGATAGTGGCTGGAAATGGCGTGGAGAGGAAGAAGAAAAGAAGAGAAAATTAGTCAAAACGAGCAGAGATTTCTTTCCATAGCCGTTCCACTTGCTGCAGTTTTTCCACAAGTTTTTAATGCATGAAAGACGTGAAATGATGAAAGAAAACGGGATAAGAACAGGTGGTAGGTTCTAAGTGAAATTGAATGGCTATATAAGAAGGAATACATGAGAAAAACCAACTTAGCAAACTTCAACTTCTTCAAAAATCCTTCTTGCCCAATTCTGTTTTCACTGTAAACTCACATTTAGTTCTTCCATTTCTCTCATGTATGAGTCATGAAACTTCATCTTTTAGTTAGCCAAACCTCTTTTCCATCATTGAAGAGTTGAGGAATAAGCAAAGTAAAGCTAAGTGAGACAGAAAGCAATCTGTTTCTGGAAGTACAACTCAGTTAAGGTGAGTTTCATATTTATATGGTTCTTTTGATATTCAATGGTAGATTTCTATGTTTTACGACATAATAAACATAGATATAGGCTTGTTTTAGTTCAATCTTGTTAGAATATATAAGAAACTAGAACAAGATATAGTCTGAAAAGTAATCAAGAATGAACAAAGAAACACGATGGGTGAAGTCATTATTCAACTGCTCGCCAAGCGGGCGAGCTGGGTACTCGCCCAAAGGATGAGTCGAGTTCAATAATATGCATGAATTCGCAATATACATGTTCGCCAACATTTTGGATAAATAGAATAATTCCCGAATGGGCGAGGGCTATGATAGCCCAAAATGAATGGAATTGATGATCGCCAAAAGGGCAAGAATGGCGACTATTGTGATCACCTATGTGAAACTTTAGTTATCGCCAATGAGGCAAGTAGGAAATAAAGAACTCACATGCATAAGCATGGCGAGTTAAATTGTGGGCGAACTCCCACATGTAAGCCAATATGAATGGCGAGTGGAATGTTGGGCGAGCCCCCAAGAATGGCCCATATATATATGAATGGCGAGAATGTTGGGCGAGCCCCTACGCATGAGCCATTATTTGAATGGCGAGTATATTGGGCGAACTAGAGGATTACCCTCAAGTCTCGCCAAAAGGTTGGAACGATTCAGACAGAAATATTGATAGTCTTCATAATTTATTTTACAGCTGGGAATTGAGAATTGATAAAGGCGAGCAGGAAGTTAGGCTTCGTAATACCAGGTAAGGGAGATGTGTGTGAAGTGAATGCATGTTCTGTGGAATTAAATTTTATGAAATTATTGAGAAATTGTTTTGTTTTATGACATGCATTATTATGATAAATCGTGTAAAACGGCGGGCGAGCCAAGTGGGCGAACTCTCTTTTATGATATTTTGATATGTTGGGCGAGTAACCCTGTTTTAATAGAAATTCGGGCGAGCCAAAGTGGGCAAACCCTTTTTATAAAGTTTTGGGGTGGACAACACCTTGTTTAATAAAATGGCTGGTGAGCCAAAGAAAATAAACCAGGTTTTATAAAATGGGCGAGTTGACCATGGAAGTGCCGCATTTGGGTGAGTTGACCATGGGTAATGCCAAAATAGGCGAACTGACATGGGCGAGCCAGTTTAACTTGATTTAATCACTAAGGATTGGCGGGCGAACACTAGTTCACCACACTAGCGAGTTGACCATGGGCGAGCCTTGATGGGCGAGCTGACCATGGGCGAACAGGTTTCAATTTGCATTTTCTTTTACGAAAATGAGAATAATACCTTTTTGGAATTATTATTTATTTAAATGATTTAAATTCATAAATGTGTTTCCTTAAAGGTATTTTGAGCTATAAAGTTGATTTTGAGACTTTAGGCCCCTAGTTTCATGCATTATGAGTTATGAGTCTGATGGACCCGCCAAGTCATCAGAGGTCTCGAGGTCACCTGGCAAGTGAACCTCGAGGACCACCTATAGATTGTGGCCATAGATCTACTGTATCCCTGTTGGGATGATTATTCCGTTCTCGCAAGGTGGAGGGGGAACGATGAGAGCATGATTTATTTGTAGGGTAATGCTTAGTCTCAACTTACTGATTTCTATTTACTGAGAGGATTTGTTGAATCCTATTTATTGTTTATTACATGATATTATAAACTGTTTAGCCTGTGATTTAAATATTAAAGACTGCTCACTATATGATATGGTTTGATTTGTATAAAGCAGCGTACATCTTCCTTATTAAGCACGTTGTCGTTCACCCCTTATTTTTCACTGCACAAATTATTGATCTTGGATTAAGAGAATTAACTTCTAGGGATTATCGACTGCTAAAGTCAGCAGTTATTCAATATCGAAGGTACATTATTTTCTTTTATATATGCAGTAAAAATTGTACAGTACTACTTTAAATAGAAGGGAATGTATATACATTTTAAGTAAACAATTTTATAATTTCTATTTCCATATTAGTAACAAAGGAATAAGGGTACTAATTCTTATTAAAGTATTAGGAGTTGTTAAGCATCACAGACAGCGTAATAGGTAAGTAAGTGTGATTTATAAGTGAATATTATGTTATACTGTGGATTTGAGATGTTACAGATTTAATGGTATCAGAGCAGGATTTGTCGAATGTCTAGTGATGTTTATAACGAAAAGTGAATAGTAAACCTTCCCTGTAGTACTGTATAATCTTAATATATAATTGATGTACTAATGATAGGTGACAAATGATCTCTGTGGTACAGATATGAGTGGAAGAAGGAGGGTGACACGCTCAGTTAGAGATATAGGCCGAGGTAGGGCAGCACAACTTTCGGAACCGCAGACATTGGAACCTACCCCAGGACCCCCATGTCCTATACAGCCAAAAAGCATTGATACTCGTGTGAGCCGAGTAGAGAGGTTAGTAGTCGATTTTATGGCTATGTATCAGGCAGATAGAGCCGAGAATAGGGCGGAAAGGGAGAGAGTAGCACCTCTCGCAGCTCCAGTAGTGGAGCCAGCACCGCCACAGCCAGCACTAGATATACCCGAGCCTCAGCCTATTCCACCACCGGCACCTCAGCCACAGGTAGCTCCACCATAGCCATTGATTCAACCGCCTAGAGATGTGGAGTCGTATTGTGATGTGGCATTAGTGAAATCATTTAAGAAGTTGGATCCATCTAAGTTTAAAGGTACTAGGGATCTGTTGGCGGCAGAACAGTGGATTATTAAGGTTGATAGATTGCTTAAGATTATGAGATGTTCAGAGACAGAGAAAGTAGGCCTAGCAGTATTCCAGTTAGCAGATGATGCGAGACACTGGTGGAAGGCCACTCAGACCGTCTTATTTGCTCAGCATTAGGATTTGTCCTGTGATATTTTTGTGGATGCTTTTCGGAGGCAGTATATTCCTGACACTGCTCAAGAAAAATTACAGCAAGAATTCATGGATTTAGTTCAGAGCAGCATGTCAGTGGACGAGTATGAGGCCAAATTTACTACATTGAGCCGTTTTGATCCACAGACTAGTGTGAATACCAGATATAAGATTTCGAGGTTTAGGACTGGTTTGAAGCCATCTATCAGAATGAAGCTAGCTCCATTTGATATTTCGACCTATGATGAGATAGTTCGATGGGCTCAGCTGTGTGAGAGGGATTATGAGCAGTTCCATTTTCAGTAGTAAGAGTAAAGGTAAATCAAAGGGAAAGGCTAAGAGGTTTATGGAGGACAGATCAAGTAGGGAGCAGCCTAAGAGGACTAGACCTATGGGCATACAGATTACAGAGGGCAGATTTAATAGACCAGCAGTTTCTACTCCTGCTAGTGGCCCTACCACTACTCAGAGAAGTGTTACGCCTTTATGTAGACATTGTGGAAGGTCACATGGGTCACGCCCTTGTCCTTTAATGTCTAGGGCATGTTTTAATTGTGGACAGACGGGGCACCTTATCAGGAATTGCCTGATGCTCAGAGAATCAACTGCTTCTACTATTCCTCCTGCAGTACCTCAGATAGCGGCCCCGGCAACTCAGAGTGAGCCAGAGAAAGCGACACCCTCACAGCCTAGGCGGGTGACAACCGCAGAGAAGGGTAAGAAGGTTGTGACTCAGGGTCGGGTGTACGCGTTGGATCAAGAGACTGTCGACACCTCTATTGATGTGATTAAATGTAAAGTTTATCTCTTTGATATTCCCGTAATTGCCTTAATTGATCCAGGTTCTACCCATTCGTTCTTATCGCCTTCATATGCTAACAGGACCCTAGTAGAGCTAGAGTTGTTAGAGTATACTTTGCAAGTGAAAACTCCTTTTAATGATTTCCAGAGAACAGATATTATATATAAGAACTGTAAATTGACTATAGGAGAGAAGGTTATGACAGCTAACCTAATTTTGTTAAACATATATGATTTTGATATCATTTTGGGTATGGATTGGTTAGCTGCGAATCATGTTAGTTTAGATTGTAATACTAAGTTTATTAACTTCTCTCATCTCGAAAAATACATTGTAAAGTTATTGTAAATTAATAAAATGTTGGTTAATATATGTTTGTGAAATGATGTGTACTAAAATTGTGGTTGTGTATGAATGTGTATGAAGGATATATTGCTAGTGTCGAGGATGTAGAAAGGAAACATCAAGAGATTCAAGAGATTCCTGTGGTCAAGGACTTTTTGGATGTATTTCCAGAAGATTTACTAGGGTTACCACCGGATCGAGAGACAGAGTTTATGATTGAGTTGGTACTCGGTACGGAGCCTATTTCTAGACTCCCATATCGGATGGCACTGACTGAGTTGGACGAGCTCAAGAAGCAGCTCCAGGAGTTATTAGATAAGGGATTTATACGTCCCAGTGTGTCACCGTGGGGAGCTCCGGTATTATTTGTTCGGAAGAAGGATGGTAGCCTCCGGTTGTGTATAGATTATCGGATGTTGAATCGGGTTATCGTTAAGAATAAGTATCCACTACCTAGGATCGATGACTTATTTGATCAACTCAGGGGTGCACATATATTTTCCAAGATAGATCTCCGATCAGGCTATCACTAGTTGAAAATTAAGGAGTCGGATGTGCATAAGACAGCATTTTGGACTCGTTATGATCACTATGAGTTCTTAGTGATGCCTTTTGGGTTGACAAATGCCCCTGCAGCCTTTATGAGTTTGATGAATGAGGTGTTTCATCCATTTTTGGATAAGTTTATCATAGTATTTATAGATGACATCTTGATTTATTCTAAGACTCTGGAGGAGCATGAGCAGCATTTGTGTATGGTATTATAGACCCTCAGAGATCGTAAATTGTATGCTAAGCTTAGTAAATGCGAGTTCTGGCTTGACCATATTATATTTCTCAGACATGTAGTGTCGAAGGACGAGGTGTCAGTTGACCCGTCCAAGATAGAGGCCATTGTTCAGTGGGAAAGACCTAACACGGTTATCGAGATACAAAGTTTCTTAGGTCTTGCTGGATATTATCGCAGGTTTGTGGAGGGATTTTCTAGACTTGCTGCTCCATTGACACGACTCACACGTAAGGATGTAAAGTTTGAGTGGAATGATGTGTGTAAGCGTAGTTTTCTTGAGCTTAAGAGGAGATTGACTAGTGCCACTGTATTAATACTTCTTAGCAGATCAGGTGGATTTATGGTGTATACCGATGCATCCGCTCAAGGTTTAGGGTGTGTGCTCATGCAGCATGGTCGGGTTATAGCCTATGGTTCTCGACAGTTGAAGGATCATGAGAAGAATTACCTGACACATGATTTGGAGCTAGCCGCAGTAGTGTTTGCATTGAAGATATGGCGACATTACTTGTACGGGGAGAAATTTCAAATATATACAGACCATAAGAGTCTGAAGTATATATTCTCCCAGCGAGAGTTGAACTTGAGGCAGCGACGGTGGATGGAACTATTAAAGGACTATGATTGTGAGATTTTGTATCACCGAGGTAAAGCTAATGTAGTAGCAGATGCACTGAGCCGTAAGCATGTTGGCATGATATCTTATATGATGATCAGGGAGCATGATTTGATAGAGCAGTTCTCTAGCCTCAGCTTGATAGTTATTTCCTCTGACCAGTATGGATTTACGGCTAGTTTTTGTATAGAGCCAGATTTGATGGATCGAATTAGAGAAGCTCAGAGGAGTGATGAGTATTGCATTGGGATTGCCAATCAGATTTAGATGGGAATTGAGTCAGATTTTGAGATTGGCACCGATGGGATACTGAGGTTTAGAGGCAGGATATGTGTTCCCAAAGATCAACAGATTAGAGATTTGATTTTATCAGAGGCCCATACTCTAGATATACGTTACATTCGGGTAGTACTAAGATGTACCAGAATTTTCGGAGAGTATATTGGTGGCCTAAAATGAAGAAAGACATCACTGATTTTGTTGCTAAATGTCTAACATGCCAGCAAATTAAGATTAAACATCAGAAGCCGGCAGGTATGCTTCGACCATTATCGATTCCTACGTGGAAATGGGAGCATGTTACTATGGATTTTGTTATGGGATTACCACGGACCCGAAAGTGTTATGATGCTATTTGGGTAATAGTGATAGATTGACTAAGTCTGCTCATTTCTTGGCCATGAAATCTACAGATTCAGTTAATGTCTTAGCCGAATTATATGTCAGGGAGATAGTGAGGTTACATGGTGTTCCAGTGAGTATCACCTCTGATAGGGACTCCCGCTTCACCTCTCATTTCTGGGAGAGATTTCAGGAGGCTATGGGATCCCAGCTGAATTTTAGCACCGCTTTTCATCCACAGATTGATGGACAGTCCGAGCGTACGATACAGACGCTCGAAGATATGTTGAGAGCGTGTGCATTAGATTTCAGGAGCTCATGGGACAATCACTTACCCCTGGCAGAGTTTGCTTATAATAATAGCTTTCATTCGAGTATTGGCATGGCACCGTATGAGGCCTTGTATGGCAGACGATGCAGATCCCCGATAGCATGGGAAGAAGTGAGAGACCGTAAACTGTTAGCTCCCGATCTGGTCGAACAGGCTTCCTGTGATGTACGGATAATTTGTGAGAGGCTCAGAACAGCTCAAAGTCGGTAGAAGAGTTATGCAGATACTAGATACCGACCATTAGAATTTGTAATGGGTGATTATGTTTTCTTAAAGGTCTCACTGTCCAAAGGTATAATGAGATTCGGGAAGAGTAAAGTTGAGTCCCCGATACATTAGACCTTATGAGATCTTAGATCGTGTGGGAGATGTGGCATATCGGTTAGCACTACCGCCACAGTTGTCAGGAGTGCATAACGTATTCCATGTCTCGATATTGAGAAAGTACCATCCAGATCCTTCTCACGTGATTCGACATGAGCCACTAGAGATTAGAGAGGATATAAGTTACGTTGAGAAGCCGATATGGATCTTGGATAAGAAGGATAAAGTATTGCGATCTAAGACGATTCCTTTGGTTAAAGTGCTCTGGCAATATCATAACGAGGAGGAGGCTACTTGGGAGTTAGAGAGCCTTATGCGTGAGAAGTATCCAGAGCTCTTCCAGTGATAGGTCCGAGTTAAATTTGGAGGATCAAATTTCTTAAGGTGGGGAGAAATGTGAGACCCAATTTTATTATACTATATTAGCCTATTGTAAATGATGGAAAACAGAATTTAATTATTTAGTGGGATTAAATCAATGTTGAATATGAAATCTCACTTTACATTATGGAATTTTTATTTACAATATGGTGTATATGAATTAGGATTGAATGTTTAAGAGATGCATAGAAACCATTCGGTTGAAAAGAATGCAAAAGAAATAAAATGAAGTTCATGTATAAAAGAAACCTTATTGGTTTAAGTGTGAAAGGGAATAAATGTTGTTAGACAAATGAAGAACAAATGAGATAAAAGTCAACGATAGTGGCTGGAAATGGCGTGGAAAGGAAGAAGAAAAAAAGAGAAAATTAGTCAAAACGAGCAGAGATTTCTTTCCATAGCCGTTCCATTTGCTGCTGCAGCTTTTCCACAAGTTTTTAATGCAAGAAAGACGTGAAATGATGAAAGAAAACGGGATAAGAACAAGCGGTAGGTTCTAAGTGAAACTGAATGGCTATATAAGAAGGAATACATGAGAAAAATCAACTTAGCAAACTTCATCTTCTTCAGAAATCCTTCTCGCCCAATTCTGTTTTCACTGCAAACTCACATTTAGTTCTTCCATTTCTCTCATGTATGAGTCATGAAACTTCATCTTTTAGTTAGCCAAACCTCTTTTCCATCATTGAAGAGCTGAGAAATAAGCAAAGTAAAGCTAAGTGAGACAGAAAGCAATCTGTTTCTGGAAGTACAACTCAGTTAAGGTGAGTTTCATATTTATATGGTTCTTTTGATATTCAATGGTAGATTTCTATGTTTTACGACGTAATAAACATAGATATAGCCTTGTTTTAGTTCAATCTTGTTAGAATATATAAGAAACTAGAACAAGATATAGTCTAAAAAATAATCAAGAATGAACAAAGAAACACGATGGGTGAAGTGATTATTCAACTGCTTGCCAAGTGGGCGAGCTGGGTACTCGCCCAAAGGATGAGGTGAGTTCAATAATATGGATGAATTGTCGATATACATGTTCGCAAACATTTTGGATAAACAGAATAATTCCCGAATGGGCGAGGGCTATGATAGCCCAAACTGAATGGAATTGATGATCGCTAAAAGGGCGAGAATGGCGACTATTGTGATTGCCCATGTGAAACTTTAGTTATCGCCAATGAGGCAAGTAGGAAATAAAGAACTCATATGCATAAGCATGGCGAGTTAAATTATGGGCGAACTCCCACATGTAAGCCAATATGAATGGCGAGTGGAATGTTGGGCGAGCTCCGAAGAATGGCCCATAAATATATGAATGGCGAGAATGTTGGGCGAGCTCCTACGCATGAGCCATTATTTGAATGGCGACTATATTGGGCGAACTAGAAGATTAGCCTCAAGTCTCGCCAAAAGGTTGGAAAGATTCAGACAGAAATATTGATAGTCTTCATAATTTATTTTGCAGCTAGGAATTGAGAATTGATAAAGGCGAGCAGAAAGTTAGGCTTCGTAATACCAGGTAAGGGAGATGTGTGTGAAGTGAATGCATGTCCTGTGGAGTTAAATTTTATGAAATTATTGAGAAATTGTTTTGTTTTATGACATGCATTATTATGATAAATCGTGTAAAACGGCGGGCAAGCCAAGTGGGTGAACTCTCTTTTATGATATTTTGATATGTTGGGCGAGTAACCCTGTTTTAATAGAAATCTAGGTGAGCCAAAGTGGGCAAACCCTTTTTATAATGTTTTGGGGTGGGCGACCCCTTGTTTAATAAAATAGCTGACGAGCCAAAGAAAATAAACCAGGTTTTATAAAATGGGCGAGTTGACCATGGAAGTGTCGCATTTGGGCGAGTTGACCATGGGCAATGCCAGAATAGGCAAACTGACATGGGCAAGCCATTGAGGGCGAGCCAGTTTAACTTGATTTAATCGCTAAGGATTGGCGGGCGAACACTAGTTCACCGCACTGGCGAGTTGACCATGGGCGAGCCTTGATGGGTGAGCTGACCATAGGTGAACAGGTTTCAATTTGCATTTTCTTTTACGAAAATGAGAATAATATCTTTTTGGAATTATTATTTATTTAAATGATTTAAATTCATAAATGTGTTTCCTTAAAGGTATTTTGAGCTATAAAGTTGATTTTGAGACTTTAGGCCCCTAGTTTCATGCATTATGAGTTATGAGTCTGATGGACCCGCCAAGTCATCAGAGGTCTCGAGGTCACCTGGCAAGTGGACCTCGAAGACCACCTATAGATTGTGGCCATAGATCTACTGTATCCCTGTTGGGATGATTATTCTGTTCTCGCAAGGGGGAGGGGGAACGATGAGAGCATGATTTATTTGTAGGGTGATGCCTAGTCTCAACTTACTTATTTCTGTTTACTGGGAGGATTTGTTGAATCCTATTTATTGTTTATTACATGATATTATAAACTGTTTAGCCTGTGATTTAAATATTAAGGACTGCTCACTATATGATATGGTTTGATTTGTATAAAGCAGCGTACATCTTCCTTACTGAGCACGTTGTCGCTCACACCTTATTTTTCACTCCACAAATTATTGATCTTGGATTAAGAGAATTAACTTCTAGGGATTATCGATTGCTAGAGTCAGCAGTTATTCGATATCGAAGGTACATTATTTTCTTTTATATATGCAGTAAAAATTGTGCAGTACTGCTTTAAATAGAAGGGAATTTATATACATTTTAAGTAAACAATTTTATAATTTCTATTTCCATATTAGTAACAAAGGAATAAGGGTACTAATTCTTATTAAAGTGTTAGGAGTTGTTAAGCATCACAGACAGCCCAACCGGTAAGTAAGTGTGATTTATAAGTGAATATTATGTTATACTGTGGATTTGGAATGTTACATATTACTGCCAAAAGGAAATATTATTAAGAGGTCTCAATAAGAGGTCATTTTTAGAAGAAGAAATTTGCCAAATCTATTTCCCATTATAGTTCTACCGACACCTCTAAATATCAATCTGTGCCACTTCTGTAATAATCCTGGGCACAAGAGAGTAGATTGTAAGAGTCCTCTAGATTGGGATGTGTAAAAGACATTCCGTTAGCCTTTATTTTGATCCAATCTAAAAGATATGCCCTTTAACTATTGGTGACCGGTGCTATTATTGATAAAATTATAAGCGACCGGAGATCGAATAGGGAAAAATTGTTGTGAATTTGGGGGTATAGAGTTAGAATCCGTATTGAAAACATAGCCAGATTGTTGTTACATTTTGAAGACAGTTTTGGAACTACTGTCAGTTTATACTTTTCATTCTGATAACAGAAAAGTATTTTGCTCAGTAACAACATATGTATTGATTCTGGCATTCTGCATGATGGATATACAGTAGACTTGTACCCCAATATTATGCAAATTTTCTTCAATGGTGAATGATGTGACTGTTGATCTTTTATTATGATAGAATAGATAGGAAATCTATCAAGTAGTGGCATAAGAGGTAGGGACATTTTGAGGCACATGTAGGATTGCATTAAGGAAAAATCTTACTGCTAATATTAAGGACATGATTAGCAGATATTGGAATGATTAGGAACTGATATATACTGACATTTATAGATTACTTCCACATACTGTATTCAGTGGATATAAGTGTTTTATCACTCTCACTAAAGACCATTTTGTTGTAGGTCATATGGAGTAATAGATTTATCTTGTAGAGGCCTTGGCATTCTGATTAATTCCACTAAGCTGCTTAAGGCAATGATCAGACAGTAGTGATGAATGTTGTGTTCGGTATAATGAAGCTAGGTGAAAGCATATACCAGTTTTCAATTATGTGCACTATAGTATTATGGATTAACGCCTAGTGTATAGTGCTTAGAATATTGAAACAAAATGAGATTGCAATAGCAATCATTTGTACATTTTGACATAGTACGATTTACGTTGATCACTCCAAATTTTCAAAATTTGGGTGGAGTGAAATTTTGAAAACTGCAGCTCATATTCCAAGTTGATCTCCAAACAAAATTAGTTCTCAAATTCATCTTAAGTTACAGTCAGACAAGAAGTCGAGTTTGTGTCGCTTTTTGTGTTAAAGGTAAGGCAAAAGAGCTATAACCCATAGTCAACAAAACTTGACAAGAAAACTATTGGCAGCAATTTTGTTGGCGATTATATCGGCTAGAAAGATTCTAGATTTCATTTTTTGTCCTGTGATACTAGAATCATTAAGTTTGATAATGCAATCCATTTAGTGGATGACTTAAACAGTGAATGTTGTGAACTCCACAAAGTCATTATTGAAATACATTTTGTTGTGCCAGTCCCATATATGCATTATCTATTGATGGTAAAAGACCATAACCAAAGAAATCAACGGTTGATCCCAATATCATATTTTGAACCTGCACCTGATTTTACAGAAGAACATGAATATGAAATTCATGTGTCTTCTGTTTCTAATATTTGTCGGAAGACTATACTGATTCGAACTCTTAGAGTTAAATATTAGTCATGTAGGATGAAAAAGCATCTATGTTGCATAAGGATGCATGGGATATATTTTAGTTGTCATATCATAGTAGACAAAAAAGAGACTCAAAAGATTAGGTAGATGATTTAAAGCCAAATTTAGCCAAAGCTTTAAATAATAAGAAGGAATTTGTTTTGTGAAAACCTTATTTCCTATTTCTACCTAAGATTCCTTTAGAATCATGATGGTGATTAGTAGCTCATTTTGATTAAGAGCTACATCTTGGACAGTAAAATATCTAAATGGAGTAACCTAAAAGTTTGTAATTCCTAAGATGGAACATATAGTTTGCGAACTCAAAGAGTTCATTTGCAAACATTAAAAGGCATCCAGATTGTAGTATGTAAAGTTTGATGAGGTTGTCACTTTAAGGAGAACATTATCGTTTGATAATTGGATCCATTGCGAGGTCAATGGGAGTAATGTGCTTACTGTGCTCTAAATTGATGATATCAAACAGTAGCCTATGACACTGACCTATTGTATGAGATATTTTATGTCGTCATGTCACTTTAAGATGAAGAATCTAAATGAGACTTTATTTGGTTTTAAGGATTGAGATTCTTCATGACATATTTATGGGCATACATTATTGGTCTCAGGAAACCTACATTTGTGCATTAAGTAGGTTTACTGTATATTGTTCTCCTATTTGAGGTACCTCTTCCATGAAAAGTGACATACTGAACATCTCAAAGTCCTCAAAGGTGAAAATAAAAGAGCTCATATCGAGTGTTATATATGCCTTGTTGTGGGTAATTAATGTATACTCAAGTCTGTACACATTTTGACACTATGAAAGTTATAAGTGTATTTTGGAGATACTTGAGTGATTCTGCAATAAAGAACTGAAAGCTATGAAGAGAGTATTCAGATATCAACAAATCTGGCATTCTGGGTTTAGTTAGATATTCTGATGTTGATTTTGCAAGCTATCCAAATGTTGAAAATTCTTTTGGTTATATATAATTGTGGACATAAAGGAGTTGTATTTTGGAAAGTGTAAAGCAAACACTTACAGCATCATTGATTGTGGAGGCTAAATATGTAGTTTGTTGTAAAACTACATGATGGGCCATTTAGGCTGCAGAATTTCATCTTAGGACTGGTTCTATGGTTGCCATTTCGAAGTCCTGGAGATGTACTGTGGTAATGCTACAGTAAGTACTTTCTCTCTCTAAATGCTAGAAGTTCCTCACACTCCAAATATTGAGATATCATCATTCGATTTGTAAGAGAGAAAATAATGAAATCCATTGTTTGATTGGATTGTAGAGCACATGGTTAAAGAGCTCATTCTGGCTAACTAAGAGTTTGGCTGCTTAAGTGCTTTGACGACATAGCACTTGTATGAGGCATATGGAGCCATTGGTTGTATTAAGTTAGTGGGAGCTCTATAATGGAAATCAACTGTAGTTGTACGGATAGATTCCTACTTAGCCATATATACGTAATTTGTTTGTGCGCACTTTGGTAAATATGACATTCTGTTGGATAAGACATTCTGTATTAGTCTCACATGTTTTTGTTGAAGTGGTGCATCATTTCGGTTTAGATGCATGGACCTAATGGAAATGGATATTGATTCTGTTTTCATATCATTTCCATCTCACACTTTATACTACTATTTGTTGCAGTCTTTATGAGTTTACGCATTTGTACCCTGTCGGTATGATGCATTCTGAAGCTTATAAAGGCTTCTTGTTATTATTAGTGTTGTTAAAGTATGTATAAGTCTACACATTTGTACCCTTTCGATACAATGTATTTAGAGACCTTATGAATACATATTGAGATTATATGGTGATTCTATTAATTAACTTAACTATCCAAGTGGGAGAATGTTGAATTAACTCCATTTAATGTGGAGTAGTTAAGTGTAATTGACATCATATAACATTTAATTAGTAGTATATTTGATATAAAGTGTGACCATATATATATAGTATATGTTTATTATACATGTATTTATCCTTAATGGGACAGATATAATACATGATTTATGATATAAGGGGTCCCTGCCCATGGCACTTATATATAGGTAACAGTATGGCCCATTAGTACTGTAGCTCATTTGACTGAAGTGAACATGGGCAGCTCACCCCTTCTCTCCCATTTCTCCTCCTCTCCTCACCACCATTCACTCTCTTTAGCTGTAGAGGGCCACCATGGCAGCTTCACCGGCATCGGCGCAACTCCGGCGAAGCATTGGAGGCGTCATCCTCTTGCTGGCAGCGGCAAAATGTTATGAAATGGTGGGTATTTTGCTTACCTACAAAAAGTTAGTGTTTCTTCCTAATTTATTGTGCTAATGGGTTTTGTGGACGAATTAGTTCTATCATAAGGATGGTGTCAGTTTAAGTGAGGACGAAACTAGGTGACAGAGCAGCAATATGGGAGATGAAGGTGAGCAGCAATGAAACTATTGCAGGTGGATGGTGCGGTGAATGGTGAAGATGATGATGATGGTGTGGGCTGGGCAGCGATGGTGATGGAGCAAGATGATGATGATGATGATATTCCGATGGCTTCCCCCTTTAATACGACGAGTTAACCCCTCTTTATTAAAATAAAATTGTGTTCTACTCAAATTAAATCAATATTAATCTTTCTCATTTTTTATATTAGTTATTAAGTTCTTATTCTAACACTACTCCTATCCTAATATAAATTAAATTATCCTAATAAATCCTTAATTAAATAATTCTAATTATCCTATTCTAAAAGAGTAATTTTATTTTTTATTTTTTTATTCCTAAATTTTAATGTTAATTAAAAAAATCTTAATTTAATTCTAACTTAATTCTAAATTAATTTTAATACTTATCCTAATTAAATTATCTAACTAAATAATTCTCTTAACGTAATGTTAATTTACAAGATCACTTAATAAATAAGTTATTTTTATTTGGACAAAATAGAATGTCTACACAATGCTTACTTGCTAGCACCGAAACTAGTCTTTAAAAACACCAAAGAAAGCATAAGAATGAAAACACAACATCAACAAAATAAACAACAGAGGATATCCACTACTAGGTAAATCCGAAAACCTCTAAAATATAACATCTAAGACACTCAACAATATAAAATGACAAGAAACTTAGACGTTTAGCACCAACCCGAAGAAAAACCTGCAATCAACCTCCAAAATACAACTCAATGGAAAGTACTATACAAACTTCCAAAGTCCTCACCCCTCATTAGTCATTGCAGTCTTCAAATTTTTCCATACCCACGTTTACCACATAGGCAATCATACAACAACAACCTGCACAAAAGAAACAAAAGAGATGCAGACCACAATCCAAGCCTTGAAAGCCAATGAAGAAGAAAATCACCCCATGGAATTCGAACAAACTACTAAAACCCATCCATATATAAATCACTTCTATCACTATTAGCCCTCTTCTTTTGTTCTATTTCCATGAACTCTTTGATAATGTTCTCCTCGCCTTCAACGGAAAATACAATACATTTATCCCAAGATCCCATATTTTGATCGCCTCATCTGCAAGTGAAAAATTTATTCGTTGAGTATTATTATCAAAAATATAATTATTATTATCAGAGATTACAGAAATAACCACAGGACAAACACATTTATTCTGCTTGAATTCTTTTTTTTAGATGAACGATGCATTTTACTTATCCAAATATAGAAGAAGAATATCCTCTTACTAATGCAAATAAATCAAACTATATACTAACAAATATAAATGCAAATATGAGTGCAGAGAATAGTAGTTAAAATCTCATATTCCACACGTTATTTCACTAATTTGAGTGAGAAAATGCTTTATGAACTTTTATAATTTATAATTGCACCAAAATTTATATTTTTAAATAGATTTATTTTTAGGAGTTGAATCCAATAAAATTCACCCAAACCAATCATACATTGCATTTGAATTCATTATAAATAAAAAATGATGTTAACATTAAAATTCTTTAGAATTGATTGATATAGATTTTAGTTCAATGGTTTTTCTTTATTAAGATTTAATATAAACATTTTTTTATAGCTTTTAATCAAATTACATCATTCTACATAAATACAAAAATACACAGGCACAAAATGAATAACGGGTTCTTAAGTTTCAATAATTATTAATCAGATTATTTATATTATTGGATTTTTTGGTCCGTAATTTGCACATTTAGCTTTTTATCTTAAAAACACCGATATATATACATACACACATAAATATGTATGTAAACACACACACATTTTATAATATAAATTTAGTACTTAAAATTTTCAATTTAAAAAAAATTTGAATTAATTTTTCTTCGTCAAACTTTTGAACTGATCAAACAGCATTTTCTAAAATTATAAAAGAAAAATATAGAGGTATTACAATTAAACACACCGGAGATGAGTCGATCAGGTGGTTATCAGTATGGTGTTGTTCAGAATCAGATTTAGTTTCAAGGAGATCTCATTCAACGAAAGTCTATTCGGTGTTTGTAAACAACATTCCTCAACGTGTTAACTGGAGCTGGCTTCGTAAAATCTTTCTTCATCATGGCAATTTCGTGCACGTCTTTATACCTAACAAAAGAAGCCTTCGTGGTTTAAATTACGGTTTTGTTCGTTTCGCCAGATTCAGGGATGCTAGAGCTGCGGTGGAGATATTGAATGGTGCTTGGCTTCTGGATAGGCGTAGTGGGGTCAATGTGGCTAAATTCAACTCTAGTCTTCTTATTGGAGGCGCATTGTTCCTAATGCTAATCCAAATGAAAGGTCTGACTTGAACCATCCTAAGTTGTCACAGGGGATTTCTTCTTATCCTGCCCCTTTATGCGATGTTTTGATGGAAAAATCCTATAAAGAAGCTCCGTTGAATGAAAATGGATATTACTGAGAATCTATTACTGAGAATATTACCATATCTCCGCCTACTGTTTCATGCAGGGATCCAAAGGATGGTCTGAGGTCCTGTGGAAGAAGATCATTATCATCATCATCATCAGAGCCTTTATCTCAATAGATTGAGATAGACTATATGAATCAATATTTGAAATCATGTTAAATCTTCCATATAGATTTTTTTTTCCTCTACACATTCATATTCAAGACAATGCCTTTATCCAATTCTAGTACTTTCATATTTTTCCAAATTACTTCACTCTAAGTCCTTTTCGGTCTTAAAGAAGATATAATTCTAAATCTGCAAAATGTGTTATTGGCATCTCAAGAGCTTTTTATGAAGCTAAAACTCTCAATGAAAATTTCAAGATTTAAGGTGTGTTCGACGTCTCTGGTAAGAAGATTTCTTGTGATAACCCCAAAATTTCTACACCCAATAAGTGATTTAATTATGTTAATTGGAAATGATTTAACTATGGAGAAATTTTTACGGATTTTGAGAAGTATGAAGGCATAAATTCTATATTAGGACCATGAGAAATTATAACCATAGAGATCTAAATTGAGAAATAATTTCCTGATGTTAAATTTGAATAATTAGAGTTGATAATTATGGAAAATGAGTATAAATTATGGAGAGTTAAACAAACAAACAATTAGATGGAAAGGTTAAGAATAATAAAATTAACGGCATTAAATTGTAGTTATGGAAATGATCAAATTTAATGATTGAGGGAATTCAATGAATAAACGTGGTTATAGTAAATTTTAATAAGTGGATATGGCAAAGTGATTTTATTAGAAAGAAATTGATGGAATTAAGTGAAGAGAAAATAAACTAATATGGTTAAATGTCATGTTAGAGTAAAAAAAAAGTAATTTAATTATGGAATTAGGAATTTCAACTAAGAAATATGTGAATTAATTTTATAAACTACATGTTGGAGTATGAGAAATTAATTAAATAAATGAATTAAGTATAAAATTAAATGACAAGTGGGAAGCTTGGGGCCATAGTTGAAAAAATAAAATTCTAAAGGTTATGGTTGAAAAAAAATAAAATGAAGATGGATTAAAGATGTAAAATAGGGAAATATGGGGAATTAAACACTAGAGAGGCTTGTGATTTCTAGAAAGCGTAGGGCCAAATATGGGAGAAGCTTCCAAGGGAAGCTTGGCCATTTGAAGAATCGGCTAAGGGAGAGGGCTGGAACCAAAACCGAAAAGCCTCATTTTCTTCCCAAAACCGAGGCCTTCTTCCCTGCACACTCAGTTGAACCGAAAGAAAAGAAAAGAAGAGGGAGCTACCTTGACTGAAGAAGAAAGGGGAAGGAGAAAGTAGGCTGAAATGGCATTAAAACAAGAGGGTAAGGAGGTTGAAAGGGCGCCAAACCAGAGGAAGAAAAAGGCTGGAAGTGCGACTACAACAGGGAGGTGAGCCACTGTTGATGGAGACTAGATCATGGCTGTTTAGGGGCTATCGGTAGGGGAGGAGAAGGCCCATTCGGTGCATGTTCAAGCCCATCTGGGGCAGGAAATGGTGCTAGTTTGGGTGCTAAAATGGAGGCTGATCAGATGAGCTTTTGAGAGTTGAAGTTGAGATTTTAGGCGTTGAACAGGGGTAAAAAACAGGGCTGAAAAAAAAAGGGAAATAGGAGTTGTGTTGGGATGATTTTTGAGTGCTAAAGTGGCTGAACCTTGGCGCTGTAGCAGGAGACTTTTCAGGACACTGGTCAGGGCCGATCAAGGCTGGTGCATGGCTGTTCTTGGGGCTGTTCCAAAGCTTGAACAGGGGCCAAAACCGGGGGCTTTTGGAGTTCTGAATAGAGGAGAAAATAAGGATCAGTTTGATGATTTTTGGGTGCTGGAAACAAGGGCCAAACGGGACTGAGCTGGGTGTTTTTGGGGCTGAGATGGGATACCAAGCAAAGGTCGAAATAGGGGCTAGATACGGGAGATGCAAATAAGGGAAGTAAGGAAGTAAAAGAAAGGAAAGAAAAGAAAGGAGGAGGATTGCTGCTGTAAACAGCAACAGGTTTGGCCAACTGTGGCCGAACCATGGAAGGAAAGAGAGGAGAAAAAAAAAGAAAGAAAGAAAGGAGATGAGCTTGAGGAACATTTTGCTACGATGTTCCTGTAGATGGGTAAGGAAATTTGGTGGATAAGTTTAGATGTTTTTCTAGTAAATTTTATATGATTTTATTTTATTAATCTAAATGTATGGATGTGTTTGAAATTGTAGAAAAATCACAAGATGACAATTTTGGAGCTTAGCCAAGCTTGGAGTACCAAGTGCTGAGTTTTGAATCGATAAGATATTTATATAATATTGAATTAGAATTATATTGTTTTAGGCCATAAAAAAAATATGGAAGTATGCGAGAGAATTATGATATGATGTGGAAAGGGGATTATGGCATTATTTGAGTTTTGTTGAATACCATTGTAATATATCTAGAAATATATAGGAGAGTTTTTGGAATATATTTGAATTGAATTGGAAAGATTGATACAATGTTTGGGATATAAAATTGGAGTATTGATTAGGGTATTGAGAAATTGTTGGAATGATGTGAGTATGTGAGATGTTATTTGATCATTGTTGAAAGGTGCTATATGTTAGTAAAATGTTATGATTATTATTGCTAGAACATTAAAAGCGTATTGATGGTATATATTAGGATGTATTGGAAATTGTTAGAATATATTAAACATTTAGATGAGTTGTTTGAGAAAGAAATAAACTATGAAAATATAAGCTCGGTGTACAAGGAAATAAGAGTAAGATTTATTTTGCTGTTGAGATTAATATACAAGCAATGGAAATAATATATTTTATAAGTGGTTGGAATTGTGCGAGAAAAAAATTTGTGACATGGCTAGGCTAGGTGAAAGTAAGGGTAAGTATTGACGTATGGTAAAAAGATAATATTTAATTTGATTTTAATACTTTGGTACAATATATATATATATATATATTGATATTAAATCATGATGTGTATTTGTTGTAGTGGAAAAACAAGGAAGTGGGAATAATACCACAAGTAAGAGTGTAAGGGTGGCATTGATGTACCAAGTCTTGGTACAAAAAATAAGGGAATATACGTTAAATGCTTATTAGTCCTCTATGTTTATGTATTTATAAATTAATGTTATTTAATATTTATGGATTTAAATGCATTTTTGGTTAAATTTCAAAATATGTTGGATTGAGCTTAAAGTGCAAAATGTTTGAGGTTTGGATTTGTGTTGGAGTTGGTGTAGTAAATATATATTGTTTGACTGAGTTTTTCTACAGGTATTTGGTTGTGGTTATGACGCTGGGTAATGTTCTACCTATGTGTGACATCCTTATTTTTTTTCTAATAAATATATAAATTCTATCCATTTATGTATAAACTTTTTCCTTTCTTACATATATTTTGGTTAGACTCGTCCGTCAATATCATTTTTTCTTCTCCTTCTTTACTTTGATATTTAATAGTTCATTGTAATGATTTAATTGCAACTAACACATAATAATGATATATATACATATCATTCTTTACCACAGGATCTTACAAGTCTTACATAACCTAAATCCCCAAAATCTTATAAACATTTACATTAATGTATTGTAGTACTGTCTGATTTACATAACTACATGGGTATACCTTCAAGAAGTTTAAGAAGCGTGCTTCGAAGGAATACCGATCCACTAAGCTCTTCTATCGAGAGCAAGGATCATTTTAGATAATCTAAAAAATAATTGTAAAGGAGTGAGTTTATGCTCAGTAAGAAATATATGTAAAAGAGCGTACTATGCCTTTAATGTAGTTTTCCTACTTGGCTCTATAATGTCATGTAAAACCATTATAAAGCATGCATCATATACTTCTTTCAAATATCATTTGCAAACATTGCATACTTCTTTTAATTGGTAGGCAAACATACTTTACATACTTCTTTAAATAGCATACATCATATACTTCTTCGAAATATACATCGTATACTTCTTCAAATAACAAAAAGAGTATATTACATTCAACAGAATTATGCACTGAATCATGTGGCGTACCCCCGTAAGGGCCAGGAATCCTCCCCTAGCCAATATATATATAATAGAGACAATTTGGCCAAATGTCGGTGGCCACAATGAACACTAGTCAGGTGTCATCTGTGGCACTGAGGGCTGGACTAGAGCTCCTCAGCCATGAACATATACAGAAGTGCATAATCATTAAGTATTTCATAATCTCAAAACATTTGTCATATAGCTATTTGCTATGACATTCATACTTTCTTGAAATAGGTTTCAAAACCTCTTTTCAAACAGGGCAGTTGACTGGCCTCATAGGGCAGTCGGCTGTTACCTCATATTTTCATTTATCGAAATTATTTTCTTTTTAAAATTTCTATATTTTATTTTCTGAAAACACATAGGGCAGTCGACTGGTCCAAATAGCAGTTGACTAATTTTGAAACAGAATGCTTCCGAGAAAAAGGCAGTCGACTGGTCCATATAGCAGTTGACTGTTTTCACTAACAGAATGCTTCTGGAAACAGGGCAATCAATTGGTCACTTAGGGCAGTCGGCTGGTTTTGAAACAGAATGCTTTTTAAGTAAAAGTAGTCGACTGTCCCATATAGCAGTCGACTGTTTTGAAACAGAATGCATACTGAAAAATAGCAGTCAACTGGCTTGTATAGCAGTCGACTGGTTTGCATCGGTTTTCGAAAATCTACGCTTTGGTTGTCTCTAGGCAGTCGACTGCTACTTAAGGCAGTCGGCTGCTCCTAGCCTAATTGGTACTAGGAGTAAACCCCGAAATGTAAACTTCTTGCACTTCAAATCAGCTTTTGTTTCATCCCAAAAGACATTCAAAACATAGTAAAACATACGGACATAGCCACCCTATGTCTGTTACATAAATTCCTTACCTCGATTGCCAATAATCTCTTAGCTTGGTTGCAATTCAACACCTTCCTTGCAACTTTTCAAAGCTGTAAACATCATCAATTTCAACCTTTAGCTTCATTTCATTTTAACATCATAAGCCTATTATACCAACATCACATAAACCCAATTCATAGATAGAATCGAAGAAATCAACTTCTACCCTTACCTTTGTCAATAACCAAATTTGACAGCAATTTGATCTCCTTTATTCCTTTGAATCAGCCTTCCATATTACAGACTTAGTTCAAGCTAGTGACAAGGATTGTTTTTCGTTAAGTGAGCTTAATGATTCGATCTCTAGACAAGGGTGTTTGTCAAGGAAATTGGGAATGGAAACTTAGGAAAAATGGGAATGGAACGAGGGTGAGGGGGAAATGAGGCTTCCGACTTGGAGATGGGAGAAGATGATGACTCATGAAATTTGCATTAATTGCTTCTTTATCCCATAATTACTTCAGCCATTGACTCCATGCATTTCTTTGACCCTTCACTTAATTGGTCTTCTTTCTTCCATATAACACTTGTCCATTTAATTGCACAAATCTAATATTTAATTCTACAAAATCTAACATTTATTTTATCATACCCCAAACATTTTCCTGATATCAAAATGAATTCTTTAACTAATTGACTTTCAATTTCATTATTCTTTCAATGTCCAATACATCATTTATACATCATAATTCTCATATATACTTAATTATTTCAGTTTGAATTACTCTACAAACATAAGAGAATTACATGAAATTGGGGATTTCACACTATGCCATCATAATGCTGAAATTTCGTTAGAAATCGTTTTAAGTAAATTTCTTGGAATTAATGTCGATTTATAAAATGTTTTTAAAACCTCATACATATTAAGCATTGTTATTTGTTATTGAGATAATGGTTTTTAAGTATGATTTCGTACGATGAGATTTTTAAAACTATAAATATTTAAAACGATTCATGCTTTCAGTACTCAACTCATATCGTAAATGCTATTTTTACATGAGTTTTGACTCATGAGACACGTGATGTTGTGTAATGCCTGTGTGGCACTTGAAAATGCCTGTGTGGCACTTGCCTATGTGGCGTTTAATTATGCCTGTATGGCATTTAGTAAGCCTATGTGGCAATTATTGAGTTTGTGTGGCATTGAGGTGCCATATACATAACTGCATCATAGATCCCATCTCTGTGGCAAATGGGTAGCGTTAATTACATATATTATCCGACAACTAATAGTGACTTATACCTCAACTACTAAATGATCACTAGTGCTGGGATGATTCATGATCATGGATAGAGCCCTGGTATGGGATTGTGACTATTGCTAGCTATAGTGGATGCTTTTGTAGAAAGCTTATTAGTTATTTCCAAAGATCCTAGTTATGTTACCAAATCTTACCAATGGATGCATGTCTCTTGAAAATACTTTTGAATGTATATTTTGATACTGTTACAAAAATGAATGAATATATCATTTCTATCTTTACTGTATCTCGATTTTATAAATGCGCGAGCAATAATATGTTTGGAATCTATTCGGTATAAATGTTTTATATCTTATAAACAAAAGTATACTGACATTGCACTACTTTTGATAAATCGCATAGAAACATGAGTTTTAGTGCATTCGTTGACGCATAAACATGCATTAAACATAGTAGAAGCCTAGCATCACTTAGCGTATATTTTCTTACTGGGCTTTAGCTCACCCCCCTCTTCCACCTCACAGATTATTTCAGATAGGCTCGGATACGAGTGTGATATATTGAGAGTTCAATGCTTATGCTGCTAGGTGTTGTTACTTTTGTGTTGAGGTATAAATCTCCTTAATATCTCTGTTTATATTCTAGACTTAAAGATTCTTTTCGTATACACAGTGCATAGGATTTGGGATGTAAGTATTAGGAGTGTATCGAGATTGTATATGAATTGTGCCTTGTAATGGATTGTATTCTCAATATTACAAATTGGTGAATATGAGATGTCAAGATGGTATATTAAGAATGTATTGTGCCACAAGTTGAGATGATGTTGTATTGTGTATGAGGATGGGTTATATTTCAAAGTAGGGGTGGAATTTTTCAATTTCGTTTTTGGTACAAATTATGACACGACTTAAATGGGACCTTAGATAACTAGTCTTAAACAATTGAACAAGTAGAAATCTACTTGTGAGGTGTTCGCTACACTGACCGAGTGACAAACATGGTAAGTAAAGAAAAAAGTTAGCCCAAAAATCTTAGCTTCCGAGGGCATTACATTTCTAGAAGACAATTTTCGATTGTTTTTGATGAAGAGAACATAATGCTTACAATAGGGAATCTTGGCTGGAGTTGGCTAAAGGAATGGTTTAATCATATCGATCAATGGTTTGATAATTTTCAATATAGATTTAGAACAACATTGTTGACAATCTTTGGAGTTCCTCTGCATGCTTGGAACTTCAATACATTTAACAATATTGTAGAATTATGGGTTGAAATTCTCTTAATAGATGGGAACAGGGATTCAAATTGCTTACGCGATCGTGTTTTCGTTCGTGTTGCGTTTATTGCGGTTGTAGACATAATGAAGACCATCGAGGTCAATATTGTAGAATTATGGGTTGAAATTCTCTTAATAGATGGGAATAGGGATTCAAATTGCTTACGCGATCGTGTTTTCGTTTACGTTGCGTTTATCGTAATTGTAGACATAATGGAGACCATCGAGATCATTGTGGTTATCGCGGCCATGAATTTTTTTAATTTTGCACAATTTTGTATAGAATGTAATAATTGTAATTATAATCATTTTAAAGTTTTATTTTATAATTTTTAAAATAATTTATGATACTTTAAGTCTATTATTTAAGTGAAAAAAAAAGTTATTCATATTTTTTTTGAATTATAATAAAATAGAACTTGTTAAATTTAATCCACTACAAAAAATAGTGATAAAAGAAAATTCACAGACAACAAACATGATATACAAGGAGACTACAATGCATAGCTCAGAATATTTGTCCTATTGCACATTTGGTTACTTAATTTATTACTTTAATAAGTAAAAATAATTCATTTAATTTACTTACTTTAATAAATAAAAATAATTTAATTGATTACATTTACATTATCAATTAACTTATTAAAAAATTAATCATGTTTGGTTATATCAAAGTTTTAATACTAATTTGCTACTATCAATTAACTTAGACCTAATCAAATATCAATATCAAATTATTAATATTATTTTTTCTTATAATAATATTTAATACCATATGTTTAATTACATTACAAATTTTACTAAAAAAATTACATTAATAATTTAAATTCAACATTACCTAATATTATTTAAAAAATTACCTAATATTAATTCCTAAAATATTAAAATTCTTTGAAAAAAATTAAAACTAAATAATATATTTAAAACAAATCACTTAAATGTTGAAACCAATATTCATTCATAGCAAAATCGCTTTTTAACATATTTCACAATACTTTATCAACAATATCATATAATATGTTAATATAAATTTTAATCATTTCATCTATATCAAATCGATATTCCAACATCAACTTATAGTCATATTATTAAATAAATCATATTGTATAATATTTTCTCATCACATTGGTATACCAACTATCCATGCTAACATTTACTTCTCACTAAATTACATATATTTCACTGTTCACATACTTAAACGTCTTACCAAAATCAATATCTACTAATAATCCAACATTTCATATCAATATTATATTATTGCCCAAATAGGATAATAACAATAAAATGATAATATTCAATTGACACATCTCAATCTTCTTCTTATGGCCCCATTAGCACCTCACGATATCATATGGTTCTAAGATTTTTCAACATGCTTAACAGATATCCCAATTCAAACACCAAGATATTGTATCATTCATTCAAATCATTTAAACAGATTTCCAGGATGAAATTTTATTTTCCTCTTGAATATAACCCACTAACATTCAAACAATGCTCATTTAATGTCATAACACCTAAAGCTCATATCGACTCTAATATCACGTATGTTGTAATGTTTTCAAACCATGATAATGTCTTTTTTTACCTCAATGTCAATATTGAGTCCCCCACCACCATTTTGGGTCCTCTTAGTGCTCTAATATTATTCATCTTATCACAACATTGATAATCATAACTCTAAATTATATAATGAGTCCAAAATCACTCAAATATCAACGCATTTAATCAATTATGCCATAAGTCCAAAATCACTCAAATATCAAGCAACTAATCAAGAACATTCCAAAGACTCATTCACAATCATTTCATTGCAATACCATCATCATTACTAAGATACCCACCACTACTTGTGGGTCCTCGTAGTGTTTCACAATATCATTTCAACAACAATCACTTCTATGACCAATAAACACATTTAATCACTTTTTTTTTCTCCAATTATACTTTAATTCTCAAGTGATTAACTAACACGGTACAATTTACCTCCAACCTATACAAGTAATCTTATATAGTTAATCTTCATTCCAAATTTTCAATTTCCAACCATTTTCCAATAGCATTTCACAATATTCAAACAATTTCCCAATAATAACTCCAACAATATTCAAATCAATATCATACAAAGTTCCAACAATATTTCAATAATGTTCTATCAAACTTCTAATAATATTCTAGCAACAACAAAGTAATGCTTCAATAGCATTCTACAACATCACAACAATTTCCAATAGCAATCATAATATCACAAATAAATCCATACCTAAAACAATATAATTCTTGCTTCTACCTTGTATAAATATCTTACCAAAATGTCTCAAGGCTAGAGATTTAACCTCTCACAAGCTTGGTCAACTTTAAGTCATCACTTGTTATATACTACAAATGAAATACATATGCATATTCACTTAGAAAATAATCAATTCGATTCTATAAGAATTTCATAAGATTATAACCAAATCTACCAATTTATCTTACCCATTTTTGCATTAAAATAATAGCAAAACCTGTCTTGAATTTTTTTTTTCATCCTCTTTTTTAGTTTGTTTTTACCGTCTTATTCTAGCAACCGAAAACATGGAAATCAGGCCTTGTTCGATTCCGCTTGTCAATCTCCAAATATTATCCAACTCAACCCTTGTTTCCTCTATTTTCAGCCCTTTTTAAAACTTCTTTCAAAGGTTCTCAGTTTAGCCTCATGTCATTGATTAAAGGGCTGTAACTGAAGTACCTCATGTCCCCTACGTGTGTTCTATTTTACAGAGAATGGAGACTACAGCGACTACTTGCTACTGCTTCGTTTCTGAACCAAGAGGAAGGGCCCCTTCATGTAGCCTCTGTCTTGCTTCTTTAAACAAAAATGAGGCTCCTTACGCGTGCCTTGCTTCTAGTTTCTTCAAATCAGTGCCTATAACTCTTGCACTATAGCCTTTGTCCAGGCTTAAACCATCTCTTATCAACCCCTCAATAGGCTTATTTCGAACTTGAAGAAACTCCAAAAATCCCTGCTTGGGCCTCTATTTACAGCCACAAAGTCACCCATTTCAGCTAGCCCTTAACTGACACAGTTAGCTCTGTTTCGGGTGTCATAATCCCACCATTCAGACCACCAAATTAGGGCCAATTTTGGCTCTCAAAACTGCCTCAATTGTTGCTCTGGTGTTACCTTTAATCAGCCTTCAAAAACTTGTGTTTTCGGCCTGCTCCTCCCTCTTTTCCTCTTCTTCTTTTCGGCTAGCCACCACTGCCTAAATGCCTGATGCTGCTTTCACTTCGGTTTAGAATCGCTTAAGCCCTACACTGTCCTCGTCCAGCTTCGCCCAGATCTGACTTGTCCTGATCTCCTTTGCCGCTGCCTCGCCTGATCAATCTTCCCTGGTGGCAAACCCCATTCAGCCCCTTCTTTTTCTTCTTTTTCTTTCTTTCCCTCTTTGGTCTTTCCCTCTCTTGCCTGCATATCTCTTTTCTTTTCAAATTTCCTTTCTTAGGTTAGTTTAGGCCAAATGGGAAGAGAGGCAGAGCAGATTTGTCTTTTATTTTTTATTTTTTTTATCTGAACAGGGCAAGTTTGTTTTGTGCAGACCTACGCGAGTTTGGTGGGTAATTCCCACCAAACTCTACTCATATCATCATCATCATCGTCGTCATCATCGTCGTCGTCGTCGTCATCATCTTCTTCTTCTTCTTTAAGGTCCCGTTTGGTATGAAGGAAGTATGGACTTTGCACTGTAATTTAATTGAGTGCAAAGTCTTTACAGTGTTTGGTAGGTACTCTACCATTGCAAAGTTGGCTCCCTCCTGCAATCACTTTGCAATCCATGGTTGCAAAGCGATTGCAGCCTAAATTGGCTGCAAAGTTACTTTGCAACCAACAAGGGAAAGTTCGGGCCAATAATACCCTTACGAAAAAAAACCCAACTCTTTTCCTTCTTGCTTCTATCTCTCTTCACTATCTATTCTCTCTCGCCTTTGTCTCTCTTTCTGGTTGCTCTCTTTCTGGTTGCTCTCTTTCCTCTTGCCTCTGTCTCTTTTTTTGGTCACCACTGGAGGAAGTCGATTTGACGACAATGTTGGAGAACTCACTGTCCACGGAACTGATCGATAATGAATCCGATTAATTTGATTTCGTGCTCATCCACTTTCCTCCTTTCCTCCCTCTTCTCGATGGATTTCTGAAACCCTTTCCATTCTTTTCTCTCTTTTAAATCCTCATCGCCTCTTCCTTTCTTTTCCTTTAACTCCTCTTTGTCTCTTGAGAAATGAATGGCATCTTCTCTCTCAACTACAGCCTCCTTGGTTTAACCAAATATAAATTTTCTTTGAGCAGCTTTTGGAAAAGTTAAACCAAGTGTCGACAAGGAAAAAATAAAAAGAAAACAATTGAATACTTGTTTCTTTTTGAGTTTGTAATTGTATAGATTATTATTATTATTATTATTATTATTATTATTATTATTATTATTATTATTATTATTTGATTGGCCTTTTCTCTTTGATTACTCTATATTAGAAGTAAAAACAAAGTTTATCCAATATCTAAGAATAGATATGAATACAAGGGAGGAAAGAAAACACAATTAGTTCCTTTTCGTTTTTAAGCTAGAAGGCAAATTCGTTTATTGCAATCCAAAACGAATAAATTTATTTAGCATTGTCTCATTTCTCTAATAATAATGTATACAAATAATTATACAAATTAATTATACAAATTAATAATAATGCATATAAAGTTGTTATTACAAATGATGATCAAAATGTCAATAATTACAACTTTATACTCTTTGCATTTAATATGATATTATATTTGTAATTAATTCTAATGTACAAATTTTGTTTTTATACCTAACGGTATTTTTAGAATTTGTAATTACATTATCAGCAAAGTGATTGCATACCAAACACTGTAATGTTACTTTTCTTGCAATTTAAACAAAACTTTACACTGCATGTCAAAAAGCTGCAATGTTACTTTTGTTGGTTTCGAAGAATAAGGGTGTGTTTGACAAGAACAAACGAATATTGAGCAAAGTATGAGTAAGCAAAGAAAAAGGACAGAATAAAGAATATTGGCTAAGAATTCAAAGGATCTTCTACATTGCTAAAAACTCAATTTGCAACACTATAAATAGATGAACTGAAATGAAAGCCACACCCCCATGTTCTCACTTCATGGGATGATATTCACCCACTAAGTACACAAACATAAGTGGGTTAGTGGGAACTTAACTCCTAAAATCTAGAAACCACTCTTCCATGTTATACACATAGTGGAAGACTTATTCAACTTAAACTAATAATTTGTTTGCATCAATTTCTAACATCCCCCCTTGATGCAAAATCTGCAACTCCAAGTGATAATCGAAACTTTGCAAACTTTGAATAACCAAGTCCCTTAGTAAAACCATCAGCAACTTGATCATTTGTTGAGCAGTACTTCATCACGATCAGTCCTTCAGCAACAGCATCTCGAATAAAGTGGTGGCGAAGCTCAATGTGCTTTGTCCTTCCATGGAACACTGGATTTTTGGTCATTAAAATGGTTGCTTTGTTATCACAGAAAATCTCAGTCGCCTTTCCTTGAACTTGATGCAAATCCTCCATGATTCTTCTCATCCAAATTGCTTGACAAGCAGCAGATGTAGCTGCAATATACTCAGCTTCCGAGGATGACAATGTCGTGCTTGCTTGTTTCTTTGAGCTTCATGACACAGCACCCGAACCAAAGTTAAAAATGAAACCACTTGTGCTTTTTCTATCATCTACACAACCTGCCCAATCACTATCAGTAAAACCAAACAATTTAAAGTTAGGAACTGGGTTGTACCAAATCCCAAAGTTACTTGTAGCTCGAATGTAGCGAAGAATTCGTTTTGCTGCCCCAAGATGATGCAAGGAGGGATTATGCATGAACCTTGAGACCAAACTGACAGGAAACATGATATCTGGACGAGTATGAGTCAAGTACATCAACCCACCAACCAAGCTTCTGAAATACTTCTCATTTGCCCTTGGCGTTCCATCATTCATTGTCAACTTCTCATTTGTATTCATGGGAGTAGAAAATGTCTTACAATTCTGCATGTTAAACCTCTTCAACAAATCCAGAGCATATTTTTCTTGTGAAACAAAGACACCATCATCAGTTTGAGAAATTTGTAAGCCAAGAAAATAATGCAACAACCCCAAATCTGACATATCAAATTCATCAGTCATGCTCTTCTTGAATTCTGTAATAAGAACTTCAGAAGAACTAGTATAGATAATGTCATCCACATAAACACAAACAATAAGAACATCATCACCTTTTTCCTTCACGTACAAAGTGGGCTCACTACTACTACGATGGAAACCATTTTCAAACAAGTAAGAATCAAGCCTACCATACCAAGCTCGTGGTGCTTGTTTGAGTCCATAAAGGGCCTTCTTGAGCTTGTACACCTTATCCTCTTTGCCTTCAACAACAAATCCTTGTGGCTGCTCGACATATACCTCTTCATCCAAATAACCATTCAAAAAGGCAGATTTGACATCAAACTGATAAACCTTCCACCTCATTTGAGCTGCCAATGCTAACAAAAATCTAACAGTTTCAAATCTAGCAACAGGAGAGAAGGTTTCAAAGAAATCTTTACCATACTCTTGCACATATCCTTTAGCAACCAACCTTGCCTTGAATTTTTGGACACTCTCATCCGCATTAAACTTCACCTTGTAAACCCACTTTAAACCAATTGTATCTCTTCCTTGCGGCTTGTCTACTAGCTCCCAAGTATCATGCTTCTCAATGGAAGCAATCTCCTCCTCCATGGCATGTTCCCATTCATCTTTTCCACATGCTTCATCAAAACTCATGGGTTCTGTTACTAAAAGAGCAAACATGTTAGAGTTATAAACTTCTTCCCAAGGTTTTACCTTTCTGGGAAGAGCCCTAGACATACTTCTAGTAATCATCCTTGAAGGTTGAGGAGTTGGTGAAGCTTGTGGTGACAACCTTGAAGGACTAGCTGTAGGGGAAACCTGTTGAGCCACTTTGTTCTCGTCATCTTGTGACTCAATTAATTCATTTTCTTCACAAGACAAGTGCTGATTTTTGTCTGCATTCCACTCCCAAAAGCTGTTCTCATCAAAAATAACATCTCTACGAATGATTAGCTTCTTAGTAACTGGATTATACAATCTATGCCCCTTTGTCTCATCACTATACCCAACGAAAATACATTTCTCACTCTTCTTGTCCATCTTTGTTCGATCATTAGAAGCTAACATGGCATAAGCAATACAACCAAAAATCTTCAAGGCACTTACATTAGGCTTGCGGTTCCACCAAGCTTCATAAGGAGTCATACCACGCACCGCCTTCGTTGGAGAAATGTTGAGAAGGTGAACCGCTGTAGCTACTGCTTCAGCCCAAAAATCATTTGCAAGCCTTTTCTCATTCAACATACTCCTGGCCATCTCCACTACTGTTCGATTCTTCCTTTCAGCGACTCCATTCTGCTCTGGCGTTTTTCTCACTGTTAGCTGCCTTTTGATTCCATTTTGCTTGAAAAACAAGGTAAAATCATCAGATAAAAATTCTCCTCCCCTATCAGTTCGAAGAATTTTTAATTGATGACCAGATTCCTTTTCTGCAAAGGCCTTGAACTCCCGAAACTTATCAAGTGCTTCTGATTTCTGAACAAGAAAAAACACCCAACTCATACGAGTAAAATCATCAGTAAACAACTAAAAATATCTACTCTTGTTCAAAGACAGAGTATTCATTGGCCCACAAATGTCTGCATGCACCAACTCCAAAGGCTTATTTGCTCTCCATGCTTTCCCAACCGGAAATGACTGTCTATGCTGTTTCCCATAAATACAACTTTCACACAAATCATTAGCAAAAGGAATTGTAGGCAAACCATGAACCATATTTTTCTGACACAACAACTTCAACCCATTAAAATGCAAGTGCCCATATCTCAAATGCCATAACCACGAATCACTTTCAACATTAGCAACAAGTGCACAATCATCCAAACAAGAAATCTCAAGAGGAAACATCTTATTTTCAGCCATGGGAATTTTTACAAACGGCATATCAGAATTTTTACCTTTAATTTCACACACACCATCATGAAATAAAACTGAATATCCCCTTTTAACCAATTGACCCACACTGAGTAAATTATGTGCCAAGCTAGGAATGTAATAAACATCATGAATCAACCTCTCATTACCTGACTTGGTCCTTACTGCTATTGTTCCTTTACCTTCAATCTGCACTTGTTTGTCATTCCCAAGACGGACTTGCAACTTTACTGATTCATCCATACTCTGAAAAATACTTCTAACACCTGTCATGTGATTGCTACACCCACTATCCAAAAACCAAAGATCACTGTTACTTTCCTTTGAATTCATAAAAGTGAGAAACAAGTTACCATCTTCTTCTTTTTCAACGAAATTTGCCTGCTGCTTAGCCTTTTTCCAACAATTCGCCTCAACGTGCCCCATCTTTTTGCAAAAGTAACACTGCTTGTCCTTATGGTTCTGCTTTTGATTCTCTTTGTCACCACTCTCAGTTTCTTGGCGACTTGAATTTGATCTACCACGACCTCTACCACGACCACGGTAGCCACCTTTACCTCTTCCTCTACCTCTACCTGCAAAACCATTGTCATTGCTTTTCTCCTTGCTAGAGATCTCCATCTTTGTCTGAAATGCCTGCTCCATACTCTTCTCTGCAGACCTGTTCATCCTATCTTCATGTGCTAAGAGTGAACCCATTAGCTCATTAAGAGAATACTTAGAAAGATCCTTTGATTCTTCAATAGCAGTAACAACATGATCAAATTTAGGAGGTAAACTCCTCAAAACTTTTTCTACAATTGTTTGATCTTCAATTTTCTCTCCATAAGTTCTCAATTGATTCATAATGAGAGAAACTCTACCAATATAATCTTGAACCGACTCACTACTTTTCATACACAAGTTCTCAAATTCTCTACGAAGAGTTTGGAGTTTCACTACAGTTACCTTGTTATCTCCATGGAACTCTTTATGTAGAATGGTCCAAGCTTCATTCGATTTTGCTGCATTCGAGATTCGAGGAAAAATTGAGTCTGTCACTGCTTGCTGCAATACGAGCAACGCCTTTGCATCCTTCTTCCGAAACTCCTTCATCTCCGCTGCCTTCTCTGCCTTGTCAGATTCTGTATATCCATTTTCTACAAGATCCCACAAATCTTGAGAAATGAAAAAGGTCTTCATTTTAATGCTCCAAAAAGCATAACTTTCTCCATTGAAGATGGGCACCAATGATTGAGAAACATTCAAAGTATTCATACCATTAGACATGATGAATACAAACCAAAGATCACTTGCTTCAGCAAAGATCACCACAACAAAATAACACCCAATTTAATCGAACCTGGCTCGGATACCAAAATGTTGGTTTCGAAGAATAAGGGTGTGTTTGACAAGAACAAACGAATATTGAGCAAAGTATGAGTAAGCAAAGAAAAAGGACAGAATAAAGAATATTGGCTAAGAATTCAAAGGATCTTTTACATTGCTAAAAACTCAATTTGCAACACTATAAATAGATGAACTGAAATGAAAGCCACACCCCCATGTTCTCACTTCATGGGATGATATTCACCCACTAAGTACACAAACATAAGTGGGTTAGTGGGAACTTAACTCCTAAAATCTAGAAACCACTCTTCCATGTTATACACATAGTGGAAGACTTATTCAACTTAAACTAATAATTTGTTTGCATCAATTTCAATTTCTAACAACTTTACCTGCAATCACTTTCCCAGTAATCACTTTGCGCTGCAATCACTTTACTTGCAATGCACCAAATGTAACCTAAATATATTTAGTATATATATTTCTCTTTATATTTATTATATATATCTTATCATACTTATATTATACTCATTATCCATTATTTGTCCTCAAAATCCTTAAATATTTGCTAATGTAACTTCCTCAAATTTAACAACAAATTAAATAATTAAATCCCATGTAACTCATAAAAATACTTTAATCCACTAGATAGGTTCCTTATTTCCCCCACAATGTATCCTTATCGATCATAAATTAAGTTTCCGCGATATCTAATCTTTCAATTAAATTATTACCAACTAATAAATTCTCATAATTCCTTAATCTTCATATTCCTTGTGAACAAATTCTCTTAATTCTCATGCTTACTTCACCACTTTCATACTCCGTATACTTCTCAAAATTCTAATAATCCAAATACTCCCAATAATATATTAAATTTTTGCTCATTAAAGATCAAAAGTTGCTATTGTCACAACATGTCCAATTCCTCTAAAACTCACTATTCGGGAATCTTAACTACTTATTTTTACTTTTTCTTTTCCTAAATCTTTAACTTAAGAAATTTATTGAGAAAATGTGGTTTTCACAGACCTATTGCTGCAAGCCCTATCAATTACTCAGTACAAGTATTGAACCATGCTTTATTGCGGGCATGCAAAATTGTGGTAATGTAATAATAAAAGATATATGTGTGTGTGGAATATTAGTGTTTGTACATGTATTTTGTTTTCATAATTTAAATAATATTAAATAATTATTTATTGAAATATTATATAATTTTTTATATATACTATTAAAATATTTATATTTTATTAATTATCAAATTAAATAAATAAAGTTTAATCCTTTATAAATTACATAAGAGAAATGCATTTGCAATTCCTCTAAAACTCACTATTCGGACTTAACGACTAATTTTTACTTTTCTTTTCCTAAATCTTTAACTTAAGGAATTTATTGAGAAAATGTAGTTCTCACGTACTTATTGCTGCAAGCCCTACCAATTAATCAGTACAAGAATTGAACCATGCTTTATTGCTGGCATGCAAAATTGTGGTAATGTAATAATAAAAGATATATGTTTGTGTGGAATATTAGTGTTTGTACATATATTTTGTTTTCATAATTTAAATAATATTAAATAATTATTTATTGAATTATTATTTATTTTTTATTTTTTATATATTATTAAAATATTTATGTTTTATTAATTATCAAATTAAATAAATAAAGTTTAATCCTTTATAAATTACATAATAGAAATGCATTTGCAAGTTTAAATTACATAGTTTTTTGTTTTTTTTTTTAAATGTAACTCACGACTATTTGCAAATGTTATTAAATTATTAAGTATCGGTTATAGGTCAATTAAACAATTTATTTGGAGATTGCTTTTGTATTTTTTTTAAAACTCATTATCATGATTAATAAATATTAATAAAAATATTTTTTAAAAAATCATGTGGCAAGCGAAGAACTCACTACATGGTGGTTATAGTTGGCAAAGCTTCCACGTTATTCTTAAGAGAATTGCTAGAATAGTAAGTTTAGTTATGTTGACAGAGATCTAATTTACAAAAAAAATCAGATTTTAGAAAAATTAGATCTAATTTTTTTAATTTAAAAAAGAAGCCTAGATAAATCTTTTGTGTTATTTAATTTTTTTTCTTTTCTCAATTAAAAATTTCATTCACAAATATATAATTGTTATTTTTTATACTTAATTTTTTTATTTTTCATAATATGATATTTATTATTGATTTTGATTATTTTGGAGTGGATTTTGTTGTGATTTATATTCTAGAATTTGGTGATGATTTGGTCATTGTTTCAACCAGTTGGAAAACGATTAGCAATGCGGTGATCGTCTCAGGTTTCATCCGCTTAATATTCTCTATCATTCTTGTTTCAAACCTTGGCATTTTATAAAACCTTGAGGGAGCACGAGTCAGAATGTTCACACTCCCCCTGCTCTCAACTGGAGTTTGTTGTTGTAAGACATGCAAAGCTGTGAAACCTCTTTGATTGATCTTGTCTATATCGACTTCCTTGCGTTTTTTTAACAGTTTGATCATCTGCTTAACATAAAATCCATATTAATTGCCAATTAGAATACAATATGCCTCTTATTCAAATTAAAATTAATACCAACAGTCATGATCTGTGTTGATAGTGTATTAGACTCTTAGTTCTAGTAATCTGGGTTCAATCTAAAAAACAAAATAATTGTGAAAT
This sequence comes from Heritiera fomes, assembly GCA_032173925.1. Taxonomy (NCBI): domain Eukaryota; kingdom Viridiplantae; phylum Streptophyta; class Magnoliopsida; order Malvales; family Malvaceae; genus Heritiera; species Heritiera fomes. The sequence continues at coordinate 8,156,882 of JAPDPM010000002.1, read as the reverse complement.
AAATGTGAAAGGATACCAGTGGTTGGTTATTTGATGCGGCTATGTGCAATAAAGTGTTTCCATCCTCGTCCTGTAAGTTTAGGATTCTTGTTCTCTGAAACTGATCGTCTTCGGAATCCTCTGCAGTATGGTTTCAAAAGCTTCTAAGCTGTTGTTTTTTGCTGCAATATGCAGAGCAGACTCTTTCCGAATAGTCAAATCAAAGATACCATCGGGCACTCATCCAGAAATTGAGAAAGAAGAGGAACATTTCCTTCGCTGGCTACATAATGAAGAGGGGTGTAACCCCCTCCTCCCTTTGACACGAACAAGATCTTTATCAACTGATATGAGATCTGCCACCATCTCTGTCTGTCCATGTTGCAAGGCTAACTGAATGGGGCTAAACCCGCCCTGGTTCAGCTTCCTAGCGAATGATGGCTTTAAGTTCATCATCTCCATCGCAAAGTCAGTGTGTCCTGCAGCAGCAGCTATATGTAGTGGAGTATCAACAAACTCCATCTGATCGATACGCCTTAAAACATTAGCATCATCTTGAATTACGGCATACGAGGCATCGACATCTCCTGCTTGAGCTGCCCTCCTCAACGCTTCAGCCATAGTAAAGGTCCACTACTAATTATATATAGGCAAATAGTTGAAAGGGTTTATGGAGTAGAAAGAGAAAATGAAGTAAATTTAATCTGGAGTTTGATTTCATTTGTATATTGTTTTGTTGGCAGGCAGAGCTTATTGTTTCTGTCGTATATGTCGACACCAAACTGTCTTTATTGTTTCTTTCGTATATGTCGACACCAAACTGTCTTTTTCAATTTTTTTTTGACTCATTGCAAAGCCACTAAAGTAATTTTAAAAGAAAGTTCCATGGACAAGGGGTGGGTTTGAATTCTCCCACAAAATGAAAAAATCTTCATGAGGAAAATATATATTTTTATACGCATTTTTTATATTTTATTATTATTTATTTAAGTTATTTTTCTTAAAGATTTATTTTATTTGATTTTATTTTCATTAGAATTAATTTTAGTATTCATCCAAACTAAATCAAAGATAACGTGAGAGCAAATGGACTCATTGTACTGTTTCTCTCAAGTATGTAGTTTTGTTTGTGTAATATTGAGTGGTGAAAAATGTGTGGGAATCTTGAGTGAGAGTGTTCTTTTATAGAGAGCCATTTCAATGCGAGTTTGATGATCGTAATCTTCATTCTTATCTAGTAATTTTTTTTTGAGTATAAACGCAAAAAATATTTTTTAACATGCATGCCTCATTATTTTATATAAGCGATTTGGCCATAAATTGATTTCAGCCAAGCCAAATAGAATTGCTTGTCGATGAAATATAAAGAAAGGCTTGTTATTTAAGCCTTGATATAAATGAATCACACTTCGACTATGCTTGGTAGAGCAGTAATGGATGGAAAGAAAATAGTGGAAGGAAAACTAAAAAAAAAATAGATTTTGGTATTGCTTAGTAAGACAAAAAATAAAAAGGAAAAAAAATACTAGAGAAATGTGTTTTTTGTCTTTCAATTAAAAGTAATTCATCCAAATTGAACAGAAAAGTGGGGAGAAAAGGTGGCTACGTCAACAAATTAATTAAAAATACAAAAATGCCCCTAATAAAATTTAAAATCATCAATTTTGATTTTCTTTTTTTCTTCTAGAACCCTGAGCTTTCATTCACCATACTCCCGATCTCTCCTTCTCTGCCACCTACATCTTCTCTCACACTGTCCATTTGAGCTGTCGTTAGGTCACCATTTGCGATGGGCTAGATGATTAAAGCTTTAGCTTGGACTTTGGAGCTCTTTCATTTTCCCAATTCCTTTCATTTCATTCTAATTAATCAAGTATGTTTTGATCCTAATTTCTAGGAGCAAAAGCTAGCTATTACAGAATTCAGCTCCACTACTCTTTGCTTCCATTTTATACTCCTAATTAGTTGAAGAGCTCTCTATTAATTAGACTTGTGAATGATTTTTCTGTAGTAGAAATGAAATAACTGAGCTATGGTTTGTGTTTGGATTTGGGAAAAATTGGAGTTTGTGTTTATTCAATACATATTTGAGGTTCATTGAGTTTTTGTTGTTTAGGTGGTTAAGATATTAGATGACTGCTAGAGTGGGATGCAGGAAATAGGTAGTAGAACTGAAACATTTAGAAGAAGATAGAGCTAGGAGAACAAGTACCTAGTGTAGTAGACAGGAAGGACTGTTGACAGCAATATCTTTGATATTTGCATTCAATTTAGCTTATAAGCCTTGCCAAAGTGGGCTAGATAGTCATAATGCTTAGTGATGTTAGTGCCTCTAATATTACTATGACGTAGGAAGCACCAGTAGTGGGACTAGACAGTATTGGTAGTCAATGATGCAAGTACAACCACCATGGCAGGGTAGACAAAACCAATAGCAGTAATGGGCTTCGATATGTAGATTGATCTATATGAATTGGTTGCTAATGGATGCTATTCAACTTTCTTAAATATGAATTTGAAGCCTTTAAGAAATAAAAAGGTTGTAAAGATGAACTTGATATGAAGAAGAGATCTACCCTTTTTAGGTTGTTTTGCACTTAACAAGTTACAAAGTTACAAAAAGGTAGTTTAGTTAGTAGTACTTAGTAACCATGACAAATCCCAATACAAATTTCTTTTATATGAACCTTTTCAAGAAACTCTTAAGCAACACTGCATTAAGTCAAGCATATAGAGTTTGCACATTCATTCTTTAATGCCATTTCCTATTTTCCCTTTCATTATTTTACATGAATTCATATGCATGGGTGCAAATTTCCTGATCATGTTTGTGTTTCTTTTTCTTCTGTTTGCAAGGACCGAGACCTTCAAGAAACTTGCTTCCATGAGTTTGATTACCTATATGACTGTTTATTTGAAAACAAAGTCCAACATGGATGGGATACTTGCGGTTAACATGATTAATGTTTGGTTTGGTTGCTCCAACATCACATCAATAGCTGGTGCTTTGGTTTCTAATACATGGTTCTTCATTCTCCTCTTTGGTTTAATCTCTTCACTACTAGTAAATCAGTAGGCTTTCCTTAATTCAAGAATATAGATTAAAAAAACATTGAGAGAAATAAAAGAATGAAAGATCTTGGGGTGTAACAAATTGCATTTGATTATTATGGCATCCCTATGTAACGACCCGTTACCACATTTTTCACCTTATTTTACACAAATTATCCGGTTGGGCTGTCTATGATACTTCACTTGTACTAATTGTTAAACAATTTTACATAACATTGTTTATATTATACACATCCCCTATCTTAATTAATTAGATAAGTAGTACTGTAGACATGTCTAAATACAAAAAATAAATGATCGTACCTCATATAAATCAGTCGGTCTGTCACATTATCCTTTGTGTACAGCCGTGATCCACAATCAACTGATCTCACAATCTTTAAAACCTGAAATGTTTAAAATTAAGAGGTGAGCAAACCACGGCTCAGTAAGAGAGTTATATGTCACACTTGAAATTTAGCTATCTATATGCTGAAAATATTTTTCATTCTCCTTAAAATCTTCCTAGCTGGCTCTAGGCTCACATGTAGGAAGGATACTACAGTCGGCTAGGGATACAAATAAAGTAAGGCAGGTATTTTAAAATACCTGACTTGTTTCGAAACCTAAAAGCAACTGTAGAGAGTACTAATTCCGTTGTTTTCAAAACGATATAATTTTCGTTTTTCCACAAAGTAAACCACTTATCTCTTTTCACTTCAGTATACTTTAAAATACGTGGCAATTCAGTAATAAAATAGTGGTTTACTTCTCTTCCGCTTCAGTACTGTAAAAACACGTGACAGTACAGTGATTTGTAAATATCCAATCATTGGATAATTACTTCTTCAATTATTTCTATCTTAGAAATAATTCTTATGTTATTCTTTTAGAATAAACGTTTATTTCTCTTTTCAAATCAGTAATCGTATCGTACAGTTCAGTAAAACAGTATATTCAGTATTCAGTAAAACAGTATCTCGATACGGTTCAGTCAGCAACAGTAAACAATAGCTACCAATTCAGTAATTAGTATACGGTAGCTTTCAGTTCAGTAAACAGTAAATGATAGCTTTCAGTTCAGTAAAACAGTAATCAGTGGCTACCATTTCACTGTACAGTACAGTTCTTTAAACAATGTTTTGGTACGATTTTTCATCAGTAACAGTAAACAGTAGTTCAGTACAGTAAACACTACAGTAAATAGGATTCTGTAAATCCTTTCAGTAAATAGTAAACAGTAAGTGAGACTAGGCATCACCCTACAATTAAATCATGCTATCATAGTTCCAACAGGAACACAAGCTGTCCGCTTTAGGGTGCACCCGTAGGCCATCGCCCCTCACGGCTTTCTCGGAGTGTGCTTTTAGGCCAAAACTCCAATTCGCATCCCCACTGGGACACAGCTAGATCTATGGCCATGTAACATCCCAAAGCTACTGTCTATCATGATACATACTCATGACTTACACTTAATTACCGGTTGGGCTGTCTGTGATGCTTAACAACTTTTACTACATTATGATGTAAATATGAATTAATAAAGTATCTTCCTTGAGATGTATATACATTCCCTTCCTATTTAAAGTAGTACTGTACAACTTTGCTGAATATATAAAAGAATATAACATACCTTGAATATTAAATCTCAGGAAGGTAAGTCTCTTTGCCAAATCAGTTATCTGTGGAGTGGAAAAATAAGGAGTGAGCGACAACGTGCTCAGTAAGGAAAGTGTATGCTGTTTTAAATTATATTCTCAAAACCCCTTAATGATCCTAACGATCAAACTCATTAGGAAGTAATGAATATAATTAAAATTAAATAGGATTTAACAGATCCTTTCAGAAATCATTTAATTGAGACTAGGCAACAATTTAAATCATGCAAGGAATATAAGTCATCCGCTTTTGGGGTGCACCCGTAGGCCATTGCCCCTCACGGCTATCTCATCTAGATGTATGGCCATAATCTGTAGGTGGTCCTCGGGTCCACTTGCCAAGTGACCTCGAGACCGCTGAAGACTTGGCAGGTCCATCAGCCCTGTGACGCCCTAGGGTGCACTCGTTGGTCTATTTGACCCGAGCCATCGCCCTAGATGGGTCACGCAAAGTATATGAATGATATGCATGAACTCATGGCCTAATGTCTCAAAATCAAGTTATCATATGTATCATTTCCATAAAATGATTTGGTTTTCCAAAAGGTTTTATAACTATTAAAACAACCCTCAAATTCAACAGTTTCTGTGAGAGAAAGGCACGTTTTGGAGCTGGTTCGTCCATGGCTAGTTCGCCCAGGGTCAGCTCGCCCATTGGCCAACTCGCCCAATGCTCAACTCCCCTAGTGGTCAACTCGCCCGAGAGTCAACTCGCCCAAGGGTCGACTTTCCCAAAATTTTCACATTTTCTATTTTTCAAAAATATTAATTAATTGTTTATTTATTTATTTATTTAATTTGCGTTCAGAAAATAATCATAAATCAGTTCCCCACTGGTCAATTCGCCAAGGCGGCGTATTAGTATTCGCCCGCACTTTAGCTTTTCAATACAAAGTTTGGCTTGCCAATTAATAGCTCGCCCGCCTTTAATATCAAGAAAGGGTCGCCCGCCCCCACGACACAAAAAGTTCTCCTAACTTTTAAAACAAAAGGGCACTCGCCCAGGTTCTCATAAAGAATAGCTCGCCACTTGGTTAGCACGAATTTTAACTTAGAGCAAATCTACTCGCCCGCCCTAAGTAGCTCGTTCAACAAAACAACATATGGCGGCTTTGTAGCTCGCCAGGGTCAAAACATTTTATCAACCAATGCATGTCAGAAAAACAAAACAATTTTCTAATATTTTCTTAACACTTTTACTCCACAGGACATGCATTTTCGTCACATACTACTTCCTTACCTCGTCTAATACAGCTTTGCTTCTCGCCCGCCTTCCTCAATTCCCGTTTGCAAGTAAAATATTAATTTCATTAATATTTTCTTTTCTAATAATTTTCTAAAACTCGTTTTCAACTATTTTGGCGAAATAACCGCTCGCCCAACTGAGCTCGCCCTTCATTAGCGGCTTGTTCATGGCAGTTCGCCCAACGTGGAAGCTCAACTCACCATGCTCATCCATTCAGTTCGCCAGCCGTGGCCTTTGTTCATAAATGGGCTCGCCCATGAATTGGATAGCCCTTGGCTATCTCGTCCTCTTGAACAACACTTTGGCGAGTTCTCTATTTCTTACTCGCCTATCGTGTTTCCTTACTCATTCTTAGTTATTTTTCCATCTAGTTTTCTTATATATTCAACAATATTCAACTACAACCAGGGTATATCTATGATTAGATATCAAGAGAACTGCAAAACTATGAAACTCACCTTTACCAAGTTACTCCTCCAACAACAGAATGCTTTCTTATCTCTCTTAGCTTTAGTTTGCTTGTTCTTTAGCTCTTCAACGGTGAGGAAAAGGTTTTGCTAACTAATACGGAATTTTTCATAGCTTGCATCTAAGAAAACTGAAGAACTAAAGTTGATCTTGTAGTGGAATGGAATGGGCAAGAAGGATTCTGGAGAGGATGGAGTTCATTTCAATCCATTTCTTCTCTTGAAGCCTCTTTATATAGGCATGTTAGTCCAACCAAGACTCACCATCTGCTCCTTATCACTTCCTTCATCATTACCTCGTCTGGTAGTGCATTAATTCATGAAGAAAAACAACCGTTCAAGGGTATGGCGTGGTGAACTTTTCTACAGCCATTAAATGTTGAAGAATTTCCAGCCAAAGGGACGGCTTGCAGTAAAAAAGGGAATGGGAGACAAGGTCTCTGCACGTTTTTTACTACAATTTCTCCTTTTATTCTTCTTTTTTTCCACACCAATGTCAACCACAATTATTAACTTTGTCTTACCTCCTTTAATGCTTTCATACTTAGCATTAATTGCATTGAGACTATTTGTAGTAAACGGAATCAAGTAGGACTCTTTTCTTCCCACACGTTATTGACTTGTTTGCCATGCTTTCCCACACAATTTCACTTTTAATTTTTCTCTCAGTCCGTCTGGGCGATCTACGCCCTCGCCAGCTTGGGCTAACTGTTCTACTCACCCTAACCAGCAACATTGGCGTTCTGTTCGCCAGCTAAGCTCGCTCATACATTATCACACCAACCTTCTTCCATGCAAATCTCAAGTTAAAGAGCATTTCATCCAAATAAAAATCAATACACAATATTTACTCTATTTACATTATGAAATTTCGGTTTACAGTAGTATGAAATCGAATTTTACAGGCCATAATCTATAAGTGGTCCTCGAGTACACTTGCCAGGTGACCTCGAGACCTCTGATGACTTGGTGGGTTAACCAGCCTCGTGAATAGTAGTAATGCATGAAACTCGGGGCCTAAGTCTCAAAACAGTATAAAAACCGTATCTTAGCCTTTATGGATTTTAAACACCGTAAATCTTATCCATAAGGCTCACATGTAAATATAATCACCTTTATGAAATTTATAAAATAAATAGCATTTTTTGAATTATTTCATAAAGGTATATATCATGTTTTCCATACGATGAAGACAGTTTGCAAAATCATCACTGAAAATATAGAAGGGCAAAACTATCGTTTTTCCACCGTAAAACACATATGCACGCTTTTTCGTGCATTCAATCGAAAACATGGTTTTATAATTATCGAAATTCAAATAAACTATTTTTATAAGTTACGAAACTAAAATATTTATTTTCTAACTTTAAATTCCCATCACCATGTTTTCTTCTAAAAACACATGTAAAGACCTCTAGTCTCGAAATCAGAATTTTTCATCATTTCTTAACCTTTATGGAATTTATTTAATTAATTATTTCCATAATCAAAACCATAAAGGTTTTATATAAAATCAAGTGAATATTTAAGAATATTTGTAAAAATATTCACTTCAGTCTTTTTTTCATTTTCATCTCGTTTCACGTGAAATATCACCTATCGGGTGAATTTTCGGTGATTTCCTTTTCACCATTCTCGAAAACATGAATATTTTCAAATCAAATATCACTATATTCATGTTTTATGAAATTAACTTAATTTCTCGATTTTCGTACATGAAAATCGTTTCACGTGAAATCAAATCATTTATTATGGTTTTTGGTGATTTTCGGTAAATTTCAGTAATTTTTCGATAATTTTTCGACAGTATAACGGCTGCCGATTTGGCTAGCCTCCTGCACGGAATATACAGTTTATATTTCTCAACCGGTATTTCACCACAATTTAAAACTGATAAATCACCAAAATTTCAAAACCAATCATTATAAATTGCAATTATAAATTAAATGCATAATTTAAAACATGTGGTCGAATATCCTTACAGGCGGCACATGTCTCCCTTTCCTATTTCGGGTTGGCGACTGCCTCTCAAAGGTCGCGCCCGTGTTCACCTCGCCCGATTCCATCGGCTCGGTTATCGAGGAAATTTTTTGAAAATTAAATTTTAAAATTTAGAATTTTTCCATAATTATTTAAATAAATAAATTATTTAAATAATTTAACACTTTCCGAGATTTCTTACCGATTCCCGTAATTCTCGGGATTTCCCGTAATTTTTGAATTCTCGAGAATTTTTCAAATTCCTGAAATTCCTTTTTCTCGCTCTTTCTTCTTTTTCTTCCTTCTTTCTCTTTTCTCTTTTCTTTTCTTTTTCTTTTTCCTTTTTCTTTTCTTTTTCTTTCTTTCCAGCGGGACCGGTCACCCCTCATCGCCGGTTCTTCTTTGGTGGCCGGTTCTCCTGCGGTTCGGTGGCTCAGCAGCTGGCCGGCACCACGGAGAAGCCGGATCTGGCCTCCGTTCATCCCGAATCGATGGCACGGTGGTGGATCGAGTCGGTTTAGGTCGACCTCTTTCTGCCTCTTCGCCGTCCCTTCTCCGCCATTCTCTGCTTGACCGGTGGTCTCCCACGTCTTCCTCTTTCTCCGGTGAAGCTTCGGTGGCAATGGCAGCAACCAATTTCGCCAGCACCGCCAGATCCCATTTTCCTCATTTTCCTTCCTCGGCTTCTGTCTGCTTCCTTTGTTTCTATCCTTTCTTCTGCCGCCAGTAGTTTCTTTCCTTTCTTTAGCCGGTGGAGTCTCGCCCTTCTCTTTTCTCCCTCGTCGGTGGTTCGGTGGCTGGCCGGCACCACGACGAAGCCGGATCTGGCCTCTGTTCATCCCGAATCGACGGCACGGTGGTGGATCGAATCGGTTTAGGTCGACCTCTTTCTGCCTCTTTGCCGTCCCTTCTCCGCCATTCTCTGCTTGACCGGTGGTCTCCCACGTCTTCCTTTTTCTCCGGTGAAGCTTCGGTGGCAATGGCGGCAACCAATTTCGCCAGCACCGCCAGATCCCATTTTCCTCTTTTTCCTTCCTCGGCTTCTGTCTGCTTCCTTTGTTTCTATCCTTTCTTCTGCCGCCAGTAGTTTCTTTCCTTTCTCTGGCCGGTGGCGTCTCGCCCTTCTCCTTTCTCCCTCATCGGTGGTTCGGTGGCTGGCCGGCACCACGGCGAAGCCGGATCTGGCCTCTGTTCATCCCGAATAGACGGCACGACGGCGGATCGACTCAATTTAGGTCGGCCTCTTTCTGCCTCTTCGCCGACCCTCCTCTGCCATTCTCCGCCTGACCGGTGGCCTCCCACGTCTTCCTCTTCCTCCGGCGAAGCTTCAGTGGCAGTGGCGGCAACCAATTCCGCCAGCACCGCCAGATCCCATTTTCTTCTTTTTCCTTCCTCGGCTTCTGCCGGCTTCCTCTGTTTCTATCCTTTCTTCCGCCACCGGCAGCTTCTTTCCTTTCTCTGGCTGGTGGCTTCTCGCCCTTCTCCTTTCTCCCTCGCCGGTGGTTCGGTGGCTCAGCAGCTGACCGGCACCATGGCGAAGCCAGATCTGGCCTCCGTTCATCCCGAATCGGTGACACGACGGCGAATCGAGTCGGTCTAGGTCGGCCTCTTTCTGCCTTTTCTTCGGCCCTCTTCCGCCGTTCTCCGCCTAACCGGTGGCCTCTCACGTCTTCCTCTTCCTCCAGCGAAGCTTCGGTGGCAGTGGTGGCAACCAATTCCACCGGTACTGCCAGATCCCATTTTCCTCTTTTTCCTTCCTCGGCTTTCGCCGGCTTCCTCTATTTTTATCCTTTCTTCCGCCGCCGACAGCTTCTTTCCTTTTTCTGACCGGTGGCATCTTGCCCTTCTCCTTTCTCCCTCGCCGACGGTGGCAGCTCGGCCGCCGTCGGCCTCACCTGGGGGGATCAGGTTCCTCCCGATTTCTTCCCTTTCCATTTTTATCTATACTATATAATATATATTATACTTATAATATAACATATATTATATTTATATTATATATAATACATATAATATTATTATTATATATAGTATAGTACTATATATTATGTATTAACAAAATACATATTTAGTATATATATGTATATATATATATATATATATTTGTTCACTTTAATTTACATAACATTTATATATTTATATAATATATAATTATATAAATATATTTCTTATTTTATTTTCTCATTTTCTTATTTAATTTGGATTTCCATTTATCCAAATTAAATTTCCTCCTTTCCTAATTTTTCGAATTTCCAATTTAACTTCCTTCACTCGAATTTCTCGATTTGTCACTTCTTTAATTCTCGAAATTTTCACCAATATCTCATTCTCACAATTTTATTTATTTATTTGCTTTAATATTAATTTTCAATAATTGAAAAATTTACGGTTATCACATTCTCCCCACCTTAATAAATTTGGTCCTCCGAATTTAACTTAAGTCCAAAGGTGGTACATGCCGTATACTTGCGACTTCTGACCTCTAGGTCATCCTCCAAGTAATACTGCCAGTACACTTTCAGTATTCAAGATTACTTTAGACCACTACATGCTGTTTTTCATCATATGTTGATGCTCCCGTGAGTCTATTTCTCAAATCGGGAGTTATTCATTTCCACTCTTTTCACATAAGAGTCTATACACAATATTTTTCATATCACAGCTGATCTATGCTGTTCATCATCCATTTTTTTCTCACTTAGCGCCAAGTCGATATAGTTTAAAACTATCAATTACACATGTCAGTCAGTTATATGTAATTGTCCCAGTAGCTTATACATCTCATGCACACGCTTTCTCAATATCATGGAGCGTTTACATCTCACGCTCATATATATATATATATATATATATACATCAGTATGGAGCGGTGCTATCAATACACTTGGAATCTCAAAGCCTTTTGCTATCTCTCATTAGCATAAGGCAACTCAGAGACTCCTATCACATATAAGGCTCACTGAAACTATACATACACATTCACACCGTTTAACATTTATACTTCGACTAAGGCACCAGAGAATCTAAGAGTCTGATAATGGAAAGTGATTCTATTTAGATCATCAGTCTTTAATCACTTCCATATCATCATTTCTCTTTTGGACTCTTTATTATCCACAATATTCATTTTCTCTTTTATTTCATTAAGGCTGCATCTCACTTGCAGACTTTACTATTGATCATCTCTTACAATCATAGATCATGAGACAATTATGTTCTCTTCATGTAGTATGGTCATTCGATGATTGAATCCTCAATTATCTCTTTAATCACCACATTATTTATGCAATTCCACCATTTCTATCATGTTACGGTGGTTATGTGTATAACCATTTTTCATTTATATACTGGCAGTAAATAATACTTGTCATTTATCTTACTGCTTTGAGTATCATTACTTTCACCTTTCAAATTTGGCTTGATTTTACATCTAGCCACAGTCATGTGATAACCAACATTAGATCATTTTTAGTCTTAATTTCGGGAACTATTTCATGTTTCCTACTCATCATACAATTTATCTTCTTATTCCATTTTCATTTTTTCACTCTCATCATTTCAGTCGGTTTTCTCAAGTAGTATGGTATTCTACAGTATAAATCTTTTAATATTCTGCATACCATCTTTTCTTCACACTTATCCATTTACCGACTTTAATCCTTTAATTATATCCCATTAGTAGAGCAGCTAGTCCCATCACTCTTCTATAGACTGGCGGTAGTATCTAGCTAGACTCATTAATCTCGTATCTCAATCATTATCTCTCTATCATAGACAGATTCACTGTCATTCTGTCACTTCGAGATTATCTATCTCAGAAAGAGACACTGTCTAGCCAAGTCTCTTATTTGCCAATCTTAACACAAATCCATAGTCTTTAAGAGTTTAAGGGGTCATACCACAATGCTGCTCATTTTTCATTGGTATCTTTAACTATTTAGATACCTCATCACTTTATTCTTGTATGAGTGCCTTATTCATTAGGCTTAGGTGGTCCTCGGGTACACTTGTCAGGTGACTTCGAGACCTCTGATGACTTGGCGGGTCAATCAGCCTCATGAATAGTAATGCATGAAACTCGAGGCCTAAGTCTCAAAACAGTATAAAAATTGTACCTTAGCCTTTATGGATTTTAAACACCGTAAATCTTATCCATAAGGCTCACATGTAAATATAATCACCTTTATGAAATTTATAAAATAAATAGCATTTTTTGAATTATTTCATAAAGGTATGTATCATGTTTTCCATACGATGAAGACAGTTTGCAAAATCATCACTAAAAATATAAAAGGGCAAAACTGTCCTTTTTCCACCGTAAAACACATATGCACGTTTTTTCATGCATTCAATCGAAAACATGGTTTTATAATTATCGGAATTCAAATAAACTATTTTTATAAGTTATGAAACTAAAATATTTATTTTCTAACTTTAAATTCCCATCATCATGTTTTCTTCTAAAAACACCTGTAGAACCTCTAGTCTCAAAATCAGAATTTTTCATCATTTCTTAACCTTTATGGAATTTATTTAATTAATTATGTCCATAATCAAAACCATAAAGGTTTTATATAAAATCAAGTGAATATTTAAGAATATTTATAAAAACATTCACTTCAGTCTCTTTTTCATTTTCATCTCGTTTCACATGAAATATCACCTACCGGGTGAATTTTCGGTGATTTCCTTTTCACCATTATCGAAAACATGAATATTTTAAAATCAAATATCACTATATTCATGTTTTATGAAATTCACTTAATTTCTCGATTTTCGTACCTAAAATCGTTTCACGTGAAATCAAATCATTTATTATGGTTTTCGGTGATTTTCGGTAAATTTCAGTAATTTTTTGATAATTTTTCGGTAGTATAACGACTGCCGATTTGGCTAGCCTCCTGCACGGAATATACAGTTTATATTTCTCAACCGGTATTTCACCACAATTTAAAACCGATAAATCACCACAATTTCAAAACCAATCATTATAAATTGCATTTATAAATTAAATGCATAATTTAAAACATGTGGCCGAATATCCTTACAGGCTGCATATGTCTCTCTTACCTGTTTCGGATCAGCGATTGCCTCTTGAAGGTCGCGCCTGTGTTCACCTCGCCCGATTCCATCGGCTCGGTTATCGAGGAAATTTTTTGAAAATTAAATTCTAAAATTTAAAATTTTTCCATAATTATTTAAATAAATAAATTATTTAAATAATTTAACACTTTTCGAGATTTTTTACCGATTCCCGTAATTCCCGAGATTTCTTGTAATTTTCGAATTCTCGAGAATTTTTCAAATTCTCGAAATTCCTTTTTCTCTTTCTTCTTTTTCTTCCTTCTTTCTCTTTTTCTCTTTTCTTTTCTTTTTCTTTTTCCTTTTTCTTTTCTTCTTCTTTCTTTCCAGCCGGACCGGTCACCCCCTCATCGTCGGTTCTTCTCGGGTGGCCGGTTCTCCTATGGTTCGGTGGCTCAGCAGCTGGTCGGCACCACGACGAAGCCGAATCTGGCCTCCGTTCATCCCGAATCGACGGCACGACGACGGATCGAGTCGATTTAGGTCGGCCTCTTTCTGCCTCTTCGTCGACCCTCCTCCGCCGTTCTCCGCCTGACCGGTGGCCTCCTACGTCTTCCTCTTCCTCTGGCGAAGCTTCGGTGGCAGTGGCGGCAACCAATTCTGCCAGCACTGCCAAATCCCATTTTCCTCTTTTTCCTTCCTCAGCTTCTGCTGGCTTCCTCTGTTTCTATCCTTTCTTCTGCCACCGGCAGCTTCTTTCCTCTCTCTGGCTGGTGGCGTCTCGCCCTTCTCCTTTGTCCCTCGCCGGCGATTCGGTGGCTCAGCAGCTAGCCACCTCACCTAGGGGGATCGGGTTCCTCCTGATTTCTTCCTTTTCCATTTTTATCTATACTATATAATATATATTATACTTATAATATAACATATATTATATTTATATTATATATATATAAAATACATATAATATTATTATTATATATAATATAGTACTATATATATTATGTATTAACAAAATACATATTTAGTATATATATGTATATATATATTTGTTCACTTTAATTTACATAACATTTATATATTTATATAATATATAATTATATAAATATATTTCCTATTTTCTTTTCTCATTTTCTTATTTAATTTGGATTTTCATTTATCCAAATTAAATTTCCTCCTTTCCTTATTTTTCAAATTTTCAATTTAACTTCCTTCACTCGAATTTCTCGATTTATCACTTCTTCAATTCTCGGGATTTTCACCAATATCCCGTTCTCATAATTTTATTTATTTATTTGCTTTAATATTAATTTTCAATGATTGGAAAAGTTACGGTTATCACACCCTAAAACTTGTCTTTCAATTTTGGACCTTTGATGTTCAATACCATGCATTGGATATTCTTTCCAAGTACAAATAATGAAAATAGATATCCAACAAGAAAGATTCAAATTAGTGTTGCCTGTCATTTGGATACTTGTATGTACTTTTGGTGTTTATTTAGAGATTTCATTTTAAAATGCTGAAACATAAGTGAAAGAATTCGCTTCCAAGCATGTAATGATTTTGGATGAACTTTGATGGTCATTTTGCATATATATAATATACTGCATATTTTGTTCTAAAATTTTGGTCACTTGGGGGATGGTGACCATAGCCCTCACTGCAGGTGTGCCTAAATTAAGATCTCCAACTGTATTGATGAAAGCAAAACTAGCAAGGGAAGAGCACAACTAGAGAGCTTATACAATTGGTGGTACTTCGCATTCACCTTGGCCCTTATGATTGCTCTATTAGGAGATTATCTATATTCAGACCAATATCAGTTGGATTATTGGTTTTGCCATTTCAACTAGCTGGCTTTTTCTTTCCATTGTGATTTTCATAATTGGACACCACGCCTACATAATAATGAAGCCGGAAGAAAGTGTTTTTGTTGACATGGTTAAAGTGATCACAACAACCATTAGAAAGTGTTGTTTAATATTCTCTATTACTTCATTTAGGAGTTTCTGTTTATAGTACTTCTATTGCTTTGAGTATAGACTTGTTTTAATTAGAAAACTAATGAAAAAAATAAGAAATACTCTTGGATGATAGTAATGATTCCATCTCATTACCCGAGATGCATTAGTTAGCATCAATATTTATGTTCTTTTTTTTTTTGGATGAGAACATTTGACATCTATTACTTTATTAATTTTGCATTTGGCATATCAAATTGTTTGTACAAAAATGTTCTTGCATATATGAGAATTGTGACATTGCTCATATGTTTCCAAAGCTTTAATATTTGTACAAGAGGTAAGATAAAATCATTATTAATTATAAACAAATAAATAAATAATATTAATTAATTGATCATTAGTCATAAATTAATATTAATTAATTATTTAAAGTTTAATTGAATATTTATTTTTAATTATTAATTAAATAATTATTATTAATTAATTAATCATTAATTAATAATTAAATAATAATTAAATTAAAAATTAATTATCATAAATTAATTATTTAATGATTTATTTATTTAAATTAATTATCATGAATTAATTAATAATTAATTATTTTTGACAAATTTTTATTTAAAAAATATCACATTGAAAATGAAAACTCAATAAATGATGAAAAAAATGAGAAACAAATTACACTTGATAAATATTTATATACGGGATAGGATGGTAAAATCTCTTTATTTTTTATTTTTTTTCTTCTCATTTTTCCACTCTACCAAACAATAAAAGAAAAAAAAATTATTTTTCATCATTTTTACTAAGCACACCTAAAAAAAATTTAACATTTTCCATCTTTCTATTTTTTTTCCTTCTAATTTTTTATTCTTCCATTTTTCTTTTTACTTTACCAAATAAAGCCTCAAAGTTATCCTTTTCCACCGCGGTATTTAGCGGCCGGTTGGTTCACAAAATTTAGGATTACCTTTGGGAATCATTTGACGGAAAATTATTTTACTTAACGGATTCCTAGGAATATTAGATTTCTGTATTTGGTTGTATTTGTGGGAATATAAGATTTCTGTGTTTGGTTCAAGGAATTTAAAATTACTAAATGGTAAATTTTACTATACTACCCTTTTGTATTAAAGTATATAAATAGTTGATTTAAAATGAATAACACATTGATAGAAGTTATTTTAACATATTTATTTATTTATTTAGTTTATTCATTTGGGGAATATTAATTAATTTCTTTAACACAAGTAAACAAGATTAAGACTTATTGGAGGGTAACTTAAATTAGATACTTTTTTATTTATTTATATTTAAATTATTTATTTATTTATTTATTTAAGATACTCATTTATTTATTTATTTTGTCCCTTTTTTATAAGGTTTTTATTATGTAAATTATTTTGATTTAACAAACTATTACTATATTAAATTGATTTTGATTAATCAAAAATCATAAGGTCTATCTTATTATTGGTCCATTTGATTTTAAATTCATTTTTCTCTTCATCAAAATAAGAAAAAAACATGGTTGTAATATTAGATAGGTTTAGGGGTAAAATGAAAACAAAATATAATTATTGGAGGGTAAAATTGACAAAAAAATGAATTCCCCTCGAAAAAAAATACCTCAAGATAAGAGGAGAATCATTTACCCTCTATTTTTGCACTGTTAATAAAAAAAATTTACTGACCGAAATTTTATTCCGCAAACCAAACATAAGAATCTATTGTTGCTAAAAAAATTACTGAGAGAATCTTAAATTCCTCCAACCAAATGCCCCTTAAAGTCATCCTCCAAAACACTCTTGACATGTAATAATTCCTATGGTAATAACTTCTTCAATTATGTACTAATAAAGATTTCAAAACAGTCATGTCATGTCATTTATTTGTTACTTTTAAGACTATCTAGTTGCAGGTGCATGCCCAACGGAATCAATGTAATCCAAAAGGTGATGGCAAATAATGATTCAGCAAGGTAAGTGTTAGAACAATTTTAAAATAAATGAGCGTGATTGATTAAAATGATTATTAATCAATAGATAAGTAAAATTAGTGTTTAGTATGATTTCAGATGCGGTAAAATCGTTATAAAACTATTTTTATTAAGAGTACAGAGCAGTCAACTGCTTTATGCAATACATATTTTATCTAAAAATTACACTTGAGCAGTTAGATGCCTAAGTAAGAGGGCAATCAAATACCTTGAGAAGGTAGTCAACTGCTCATAGAGGACAATCAACTGCTTGTATAAAGTGTAATATCAGATTTTAAATTACTTTAAGGTAGTTGATTGTCCTAAAAAGACAATCGATTACCTTGCTTGCAAGTTCTATTTTGCTTCAAAATTATTTTAAGGCATTCGATTGTTCTAATATAAAAATAAATACAACGATTAACTTTTACTTGAAAAGTTATAAAATTTTCTTAAAATTATTTTTCACTTTAAACGGTGAAGAAACATAACCATATTATAGCAAAATTAGCTTTTCGTAACATTATTTAACAGCGTTTCAATAAAAATGCCGCTAAAATCTGTGATATTATTTGATGCGGCTACGTGCAGTAGTGTCTCTATCCTTGTCCCGTAAGTTTAGGATTGTCATTGTTCTCGGAGACCGAATCAGAGAGTCTAGGCGGTCCTCCGAATCCGCTGCATTATGGCTTCGAAGGGTCCTACTCTGTTTCTTTTTGCTGCAATATGCAGCGCAGTCTCTTTCCGATTAGTCAAATCAAAGATACAATCAGGGCAATCATCCAGAAATTTAGACAGAAGATCATCAACATTTCCTTCCATGCTGGTTACAAAATGAAGAGCAGTATAAGTGTATAACCTTTCCTTCCTTTGACACGAACAAGATCTTTATCAACTGATAGTAGATCAACCACCATCTCCGTTTCTCCATTGCAAAGTCAGTGTGTCTTGCAGCAGTAGCTACATGTAGTGGAGTATCAACAAACTCCATCTGATCGATGTGCCTCAAAACATCAGCATCATCTTGAATTAATGCATATAAGGCATCAATATCTCCTAATTGAGCTGCCCTCTTCAACCCTTCATCCATTGTAAAGAATCCATTAATAGTTGAAAGAGCTTAGTCTACTTGTACAGATATAGAGTAGAAAGAGAAAATGAGGTAAATTTAATCTGGAGTTTAGGGATAAACAAGGGTGAGAAAGAAAGAAGGGACTTGTTTCCTTTATATAAGAATCGGCTTGGGAAATGGTTGATATCAATTTGTAAATCACGTTTTAAGGTGCTTATCTTCATTCTTAGTTAAGAACCTCAAGAATTTGCACCTATAGTGCACTTTAGTATAAAACGTGAGAGAGATTCTCCCTTTATTCTTTTCTTTTCCTTGTTTTTTTGGAGAATATAGGTTTTCATTTTGAAAAATAATGATAATATTAATATTAACAACCAGGCTTATTGGTTATTACTACTCCTCAGAAGAAATTAGGTCTAATATTTAAATCTCTCTTTCCCTTATACCTCTTTATAAACAAAAAAAAAGAAGATAATATTGAAGAAATCAGAGTTATAGCTAAATCACTAGATCCGGATTTTGATGAATCACATCTTTGCATATAATTATACTATTAAAGATCATTGTATATATTTTCATGTACTTTCAAGAACTTATAAATATATATATATATATATATTTGAGTTTTTTGCTCAAAGTAAATATCCTAATAATAAAAAAGATTCAAAAGGAAACAGGTTAAGTGACTCAAATAATTAAGATATGCCTCTAGTGTTATTCTGTTCTTCAATTTGTTGCCATGATCTTTTTTTTTGGTAATTCAAGATCATATTATTAACTGGAGGTAAGTGCAAGAGTTCACAGCTCAGTACAAAAGTCCCAACATTTGAACATAGTTAAATATAGCATCTGATCAAAGCCACAAAAAAGGTTCATTGACAGCCCAGGATGTGAGGAACAGAGAAAGCAAGAAAGAAAATCCTGCAGCAAAGAACTTTCAAACGGATTACCACCATGCTTTCAACCAAGCTGATCTGTCCACCCCAGCTTTTGCCAAGGAATCAGCGATACCATTTGCCTCTCTAAAGATCTTACTCCATGAGATTTCACATCTGTCGATAAGATTGTCAATCTCCAAGAAAAGATACCAGAGTTTCCAAGGACGACAGTCACCGTTCTTACACCAATTAAGAGCAATCATTGAGTCAGATTCAATGATGAGTTTAGAGCAACCAGCATGATCGGATTGAATAAAAATTTCCAGGGCAACCTTAATAGCCTGAAGTTCTGCAAAGTTGGAGTCAACCACACCAAGGGGTCCAGAAAAAATGGCCAGAATGTGTGAGTTTGAGTCTCTTAAAACACCACCGCACCCCCCAAGACCTGGTTTTCCCCTAGCTGATCCATCAACATTAAATTTAAGGGACCCAACAGGAGGAGGAATCCAATGAGAGACCGGCCTAGAGAGAGCTGATCTGTTACTTGAAGCACAAAGGGCAGGGGAGGACCACCAGGTAGAGTCAATATTAAGCTTTTTGTTATTAAAAACAACATCATTTCTGATAAGCCAAATTGTCCAAATTGCAGCAGAAAAGGAAGCAATCCACCACGTTTTAATTGTGCCTTTAAAGGGAATTCCCAAACAATGAACAAAGAAAGAGGTCCATGAAGGAGGATTACACCAATCAATATTCCACCATTGGAAAAAGGAGCACCAGAAATTAGACATCCACGTTTTAATAGCACCATTGTTGCCATGATCTTCTCAGCCAGTTTTCTTCAATTCAACATTTAATTTAATTTCCTTGTTCACTATGATTTTCTACATTTCAATTCTTTAATTTGTTGAAAAACCTTTTTTCTCCTTATAATTAAGAACTGCTTATGGTGCATTATCGCCTTGAAGTTTATTGACACGGAAATTATGACTACCTATAATATGGAATACAGTAACATAACAGTAAAGAATGATTCAAAGTGATAAAGATATGTAAAACAAAGTAAGTAGAAGACACTCTTCACGGAAAGTTCTGCGATTCTTTTCTTACTTTTATTTGGTCGCACTAGAAGACAATTGACTTTTACGATCGTACGATCAGTAACGATCTCATAACGCAAATCTAAGAAAAGAACTCAATGATTTACTCGTGTTGTCCGTGACTATTCTACTAAAATGTTTATAGTGTTTTTTTTTTGGGATAAATGAACGTGGCTGTATTCATTCAAAACGAGAGTCTATTACAATTTTTTTTTGACAGATAGAACATAATAACAAAGAAATAAAAATGAGTCAACTAAGCATCGAATTATCAGAATTCTAGTTCTTACATAGAGATCAATTGATAGAATTATCAACTGATCAGTGTGAATTTCGTGAAGTCTCTAGCAAACAACGTACTTAATGAATAGCCGGATACTGCTAGTAGGCTTTTCAAAAACTCTTTTATTTCTATCCATCCAAACCCCGTGAATAAAGACACATTCCAAGCAATTTTAAGGTTGTAGCCAAAGGATTTACCTCTTAAGCTAGTTTTGGTGTAAGAGACGAAATGCCAATTAGTCACTTGCCTTTGAATCCCACATAACCGTAAAACCTATTGCCAGATTTGGTTAACGAATGTACATGAGAAGAATAAATGGTCTCAGGACTCAACCTCCCGATTACAAAAGAAGCAATTGGGATGAGTTCGGATGCCTCAATTGCATAATTTTTGCTTGGTGGGCAGTTTGTCAAGAATGGCCAACCATGAGACAATAGAGTGCTTGGGGATATGATGTTTAAACCAAATGATTTAATGCAAATCAACCTTCTCTTGTTTGTATCTAATTTCATTCCATGTACATGAAATGCAATATTAATTTATTAGTTGAATTCAACATTACCTGTCTACCATCTTGTATGAAGGGCAACGCAAATAGTACTGCCAATATAAAAGTTTTATGGTATCTATCCCCTCTCAATTGCAACATGTACATTGATCTTCTAAACAGCTTAATTATTTATCTTTAAGAGGAAGATATCTCAATGGTTAGAGGTTGAAACTTTAACTTGGATGTTCTAGAAAAGAAATGTGAGATGTATGAGATAAGATATGATTATTTTTTCTATTGTACAATCCAAAATCACGTGTGCCAGAAAAAATCGTTAAAACTTAATTGTTAATTATGTGTCTAATATTGTTCACATTTAAAACCTTACAAGATAAAATTGATCAAGGCATCGGAGTTAGTACTCTAATGTGTGCTCAATACTCAAATTCCAACACTCAAATAATTTTTTTTTAATGGACAGAGTGAAAAAATAAATAAAAAAGTAAAAAGAGTAAAGAGAGAATACCTTACTTATGGAGGCCACCTTGCCTTTATATATTATATTAAGGTACCAAGATTATATTATCCTGCACATAATTAGAAATGTAAACGGATCGGGTACCCACTAAATTTGAGATACCCGAACCCGATTAATATGTATAATATCCGAACCCGATTATTTTTATTTATATTACCCCGAACCCTAACCCTAACCCTATAAAATAGAAAATACACGTTTAGCTATTCGAACACGTTAACTACTTGTTTATTAAATCAAAGTTTGATTTTCAAATTTAAATTTAAAATCAATTTTGGAATAACATAATTAAAAAAATTAAATTAATAAATTTAATTTAACTCATAAAAATAAATTAAAGTTAAAAATTATAATTATAATATTTAATGACTTAATTTAATTAAATATAAATTAATTTTTTTAATTAGCTCATGAGGGAATATAGAGGAGGTGTCAACCTCTAGTTATTGACAATGTATAAAAACTATACAATATCAGTGCATCATATATAAATCCTTATAAAATAAAGATAAAAGATAAGTCGGGAAAAAAATAGAAAACAAAACGAAGGATACTTCATAAGAAATTTAATGAATCCGACGACGGAGCCTCTCCAAGAAAGACGAATGAGATTTCTTGGATACTTTTGAGGTAAAGATGAAATTTAAGAAATTTCGCTAGCATGATGGAGAGTCTCTTAAAATTGTCCAATATTTAAATATTTGAATTTGATAAGATTAAAAGACCCTTTAATTAAGAATTATTTAGGATATCACAAAATTAGTTGGTATCATTTTAGGATGAGCATTGTGGGGTGCTAATCCTTCTTCACACGTAACTATACTCCCGAGTCTAAAAATCTTTGAACATAGATCAAACTTTGTCTTTAGTTTGAATAGGTGACTAATCACACATTGGGTTTGAATGGTTGGTGACGACTCTTCGAATTTAAGTTTAACGAGTTAGGTTTTAGGATTATATACGTTACGACAATGATATGTGTTGGTAGTATATTAGACTCTTAGTTCTTGTAATCTGGGTTCAATCTAAAAAACAAAATAATAGTAAAATAAATGAGAAAGGATGAGATATATAGTACCAGGGGTTGGTTATTTGATGCGGCTATGTGCAATACAGTGTTTCCATCCCTGTCCTGTAAGTTTAGGATTCTTGTTCTCTGAAACTGATCGTCTTCGGGGGTGCTCTGAATCCTCTACAGTATGGTTTCAAAGGCTTCTAAGCTGTTGTTTTTTGCTGCAATATGCAGAGCAGACTCTTACCGAATAGTCAAATCTAAGATAGAATCCGGGCAATCATCCAGAAATTGAGACAGAAGATAAACATTTTCTTCTTTGGCTACATAATGAAGAGTGTAACCCTTCCTCCCTTCGACACGAACAAGATCTTTATCAACTGATATGAGATAAGCCACCATCTCTGTCTGTCCATGTTGCAAGGCTAAGTGAATGGGGCTAAACCTGCCCTGGTTCAGCTTCCTAGCGAATGATGGCTTTAAGTTCATCATCTCCATTGCAAAATCAGTGTGTCCTGCAGCAGTAGCTATATGTAGTGGAGTATCAACAAACTTCATCTGATCGATACGCCTTAAAACATTAGCATTATCTTGAATTACTGCATACAAGGCATCGATTTCTCCTGCTCGAGCTGCCCTCCTCAACTCTTCATCCATAGTAAAGGTCCACTAATAATCATATATAAGCAAAAAGTTGAAAGGGTTTATGGAGTAGAAAGAGAAAATGAAGTAAATTTAATCTGGAGTTTGATTTCATTTGTATATTGTTTTATAGGCAGGCAGAGCTTGTTATTTCTGTCGTACATGCCGACACCAAACTGCCTTTTTCACTTTTTTTTTGACTCATTGCAAAACCACTAAAGTAATTATAAAAGAAAGTTCCATGGACAAGGGGTGGGTTTGAATCCTCCCACAAAATGACAAAAATTCTTAAAGAGGAAAATATATATGTATTTAGGAATTTTTTATATTTTATTATTATTTTATTAAAATTATTTTTACTTAATGATTTTTTCTTTCAATTTCATAGAAATTAATTTCATTATTCATCTAAACTATCAAAGATATCGTGGGAGCAAACGGACTCATTGTCCTCTTTCTCTCAAGTATGTGGTTTTGTTTGTGTAATACGAGTGGTGAAAAATGTGTGGGAATCTTGAGTGAGAGTGTTCTTTTACAGAGAGCCATTTCAAAGTGATTATGTGAGTTTGACTGTCGTAATCTTCATTCTTATCTAGTGATTTTTTTTTTGAGTATAAACACAATGAATATTTTTGAACGTGCATGCCTCATTATTTTATATATGTGATTTGGCCATAAATTGATTTCTGCCAAGCCAAATAGAATTGCTTACTGATGAAATATAAAGAAGGGCTCATTATTTTAGTCTTGAGATAAATGAATCACACTTAGGGGTCGTTTGGTTCGGAGAATTTAAGATTACCGGGAATATTAAATTATCAGAATATTATTTTACTTAACGGATTACTGGGAATATTAGATTCCTGTATTTGGTTGTATTGGTGGGAATATAAGATTTCTGTATTTGGTTAAAGGAAAGTAAGAGGGTAAAATTATTTATTTTACTATAATACCCTCCATATTATTAGTTGATGTAGAGTGAATAACACTTGAAATAAATTATATTTAAATTAATTAATTAATTATTTATTTATTTAATATGCTTATTTATTTATTTATTTATTTTGCCCCTTTTTTATAAGGTTTTTGTTATGTACATTATTTTGATATAACAAACTATTACTATATTAAATTGATTTTGATTAATCAAAAATCATAGGGTCCATCTTATTATTGGTCCATTTGATTTTAAATTCATTTTTCTCTTCATCAAAATAAGAAAAAAAACATGGTTGTAATATTAGATAGGTTTAGGGGTAAAATAGAAACAAAATATAATTATTGGAGGATAAAATTAGCAAAAAAGTTAAATTCCTCCTGGAAAAAAAATACCTCAGGGAGAGGGGGGAATTTTTTTTCCCAATTTTGGCACTATTTGGCACTGTTTTGGTACTATTGGTAAAAACAAATTATCTCCAAAAATCCGATTCCCCCAACCAAACGCGAGAATCATTTGACCAAAAAAATTTCCCTTGAAAAAAAAAAATTCTTCCAACGAAACAGTACCTTACAGTCATCCTCTTTGACTACGGTACTATAAATTTATTGTACTATGTAAGGACTCCAAAATGCTCATGTCATGTAATAATTCCTATGCTAATAATCTTCTTCAATTATTGTACTATATAAAGATTTCAAAATAGTCATGTCATCTCACCTATAGCACGATATAAAAAGACTCTCATTAGCAACATATTGACATTTGTCCTTTTTTTCTTTTTTATTTTTCAGTTGACTTTTTACATTTCATATATATATATATATAAATATATATATATATATATATACATATATTACTATTTTTAAATTGTTTTAGTTTGATAAAAATTATGATAGAGCAAAGGTTAAAATATTAGTGGGTGTAAAAAATTATCTCTTAATAAGTGAGTAGCTACTACATGGCACTTCATTACTCTTTTAGAGGCCATCTTTTATTTTTAATTAGTTTTAATTTTTTTTCTTAAAATTACAATATTAAAAATAAATTTGGCCACGTGATAGTGTTTAGTTTCACATGTAATATTTTTTAATTGAAATAAAATATCTATTTTTAAAATTTTTTAATGATAAAATACTAAAAAAAAGCAAAAAAAAACTTATTAGGAAGAGAAGAAAGGGACAATGAAAAGTTTAAACAAAAAAATTTGAAAAAGAATTAAATCAAATGTTCACATATTTTAAAATACTATCATTATTGTCACAACGATTTCTTTAGAGGACTCGACTATTCGATGATTTTGAAAATATTTAAAAACAAGAAGTCACCACCAATATTTTTTGACTAAATGTAATTGGTCAATTAAAAAAATTGTCATTTTAACAAAATCTTACAATTAATTAAGTTTTATTAAAAAGACAAATTTGGGATATGTGAAAATATAGTTAGGTTCGAAAGTACAGTTACGCGTAAAGAATGATTAATATCTCCACAATACTCATTAAAAAGGTACCAATTTTTTTATATTTTTAAAAAAGTTAGATTATTTATTTATTATTTTTAAAAAATTAAATGTGAATCTTTTGTATTAAAAATTAAATTAAACACTTTAATACTTAAGTAATATTTGAAATAATAATCTCATCTAGAGATTTTTTAAAAAATATTATTTGTAATTTTTATAGAATCTCATTTTTAAAAATCCACATTTTTCGTTAATTTTGGCCTTCTTTTTCGTTAAAGCCTTCTAGAAAGTCTTAGATCTAAGAATCACGACCAAACTTTTCCAGCCCAAACTTCCACCGGCCAAATGTCTCCTAACTTCTAGTATGCCTTACCCCTCTGCCTAACCTTCCTTCTCTACCACTTTGAAGCCTAGAAATATCCAAAGATGCTGGGATCCAAAATCTTTGAATTTCCTTTTTGTGTTTGTGGTTTTCAGGTTACTAGTTTCTGTTTGGGGTGTTGGGAACTCCTTGGGGTTGAGGCAGGATAAGCCGTGGGTTTCTTGTGGTTAGGGATAGATGACAGGAAGAGGGGCTTGGATTTGGGTATGGGTTTTTTGGTGACTGAGTTTGCCTTAGTGGAGGCAGAGATGGTGCCGAATGCTTCAGGCTTCTGGGAATGCTGGTGAAGATGAGTGGGAGAAGGCTAACCGAAAATCCTCCTTTCTTCTTGTAAAGCAGTATTCATTTTAATCAAATAAAGACACTTTTCTTAATCCAATTCTTGGTTTTGTCCTTAAGATTTTATAGTCAAAGACTGGGCATTAAAGTGTTTGTTATTGGAACGGGGTTTGATTGACCAGCTTTCAAGGGGGTTAGGGAGTTGCAGAACAGTGTGCGGCTGATAGACGGCCTGGGGAGAGGGGCTGTGGGAGGCTGCAGGAGTTGGTGGCTTACAAGAGACCAACTCTTTGCACTCTTCGTTTTTTTTTTTTTCATCTTTTCCTTTTTTGTTTATTTTTGTTTTTTTCTTGAATTTTGTTGCTTTTTTTAATTGTTTGAATTAATTTGAAAATAAAATATAAAGAAAGAAATGAATCAGAAAAAGAAATAGGACTTTAGACTCACCTATCAAAACTCATAACCCAAGATTCAAGTGGGCTTTGCTGACAAACTTCTTCGGCATTGTGTGATCCAAATATAATATGATTTTTGTTACTTTGACCCAATAAGAAAATAACTTAATTAATTGAAATTTCGGACATTTTCATGATACAACAAACATTTTCGATAAAAACATTTATTCAATCCGGATAAAGTTAGGTGTTTATAATTATTTTCTAAAGTTAAAAAAAAAAAAGAAAGATATAAAAAGTGAAACGAAAAAAATTAAAATTTAAAGAAATTTTTTAAGGAATTAAACTAAATATTTATGTAAAAAAACAAATATTTAAAAGCACGTACCAAAATTTTTTAAAAATTCATATCGAGTACCTAAAAAATTTAGTTTGCAAAAATTCGAATAAAATACTAAATTTCAAATATGAAATATACAAAAAATCCAATTCAAATCATAATTCCCCTTTTTATTTTTATAATTCTCAAATTTAAAAAAGTGAGTAACTTATATTAGGATGATCCTAAAAAATGTGTCTTTTAAGCATCAATAATATAATGACATTTGTTATTTTTTAAAGATATCTAATAATTATCTTACGCTCATTCTCATCAAATTAAACTCAATAGTCAGCCCTCATTAAATCAATTTATTTACCTTTTTAACTCAGATTAATAAAAAAATTAAAAGCTCACATAATTAACAAAAAGCTATTAACATCTAACAAAAAAAATTAATTTGAAAAGTATCAAAAAATTAATTTGTGGATTATGAGAAGACTCATATTTTGGATGACCAAACAAGTTATAATATTTTGTTTGAAACTAGTTTCAAAAGCGTTCCGTCAGACACAGTTTCTTTTCACATTTTATAAATTAATTTTTTGTTAGATGTTAATAGCTCTTTGTTAATTATGTAAGTTATAATTTTTTTCTAGTGATTTGAATTTAAAAGGTAAGTAAATTGATTTAATGAGGTTGACTTTTGAGTAAATTAATTTAATTAGAATTGATCTGATGAGGACGAGTGTAAGATAATTATTAAATATCTTTAAAAATTATGAGGTGTCATTGTTTTATTGGTGCCTAAAATGCTCACTTTTTAAGATCATCCTAATATAAGTTATTCTCTTTAAAAAAATTAAAAATTATAAAAATCTAATAAATATTACAAAAAATATAAAAATGATAAAAATGATAAAATTATAGTATAAAGCAATAAATTACCAAAATAAAATTTTAAAACTTAAACAAAAATAAATACAAAAAATAATAAAAAATAAAAATACAAATCCAAAACTTTCAAAACAAGTCTTTAAATATGAAAATTGAAGACTATAAAAGAGGAAATAAAGTAATAAATAAATAATTTCAATATTAAACACTTAGAGACTATGAAAAAAAAAAGTGGTGTTGAGGATTACTCTAATCTAAATTTATCTTGACAAAACAAATTAAGATCAAACTGTATAAAATTTGAATACTTTATAAGTTTTTTTTTATTATGATCAATTTAATTTTTTAACTTTGTGTTAGAATTTCATTTTATTTAAAAAATAAAAATAAAAAATAAATAAGATGATTAATTCATAAAGTAAATATTATTTTTATTTAATAAATCACTATTTTAAAAATAATTATCTTGATTTATTATTATTTATAATTTTTTTAAGATAAGAAAAGCACCATGCGAAGCAAAAGCATTGTCTTAGTATTTATATATTTCACCCTTTTATAATAGTAACTTTGATGCAAATTTTTAATTTAGTGCCACCTTTTCTCCTTTTTTTTCTTTTAATTTTGAATATTTAAAATGAATGAAAAGTGAAATATGGAAGTATATATTAATGTTGATTAATTTTCAATGATATTGATTTTGAAAATTTTTTTTATAATTTCCATGATTTTGTATTTTTTTATATCGTAATTTTAAGAATAATACGGATTAAAATTTTAAAAAAATTATATATAAATCTAAAAATGCTGAAAAACCTATTTAATATGATATTTCGTGATTTACACAATTTGACACAAAACAAACACAACAAAAATATCATGTCCAACATTTTTGTATATTGCTGTAATTTATTTTTCTTCAATTTTTTTTTTGCAATTTTAAATAGAATCTCTTTTAATTTGAATTCAGCATTGCTTGTCTCAACTAACACTGTCCATTACTTCATTTGGGGAAAAGCACAAAAATGTCGATTGGGAAAGCCAAGAGGCAAAGCTTTTGTAAGAAAGTAAAAAGATTTACTAGCTTTTTGTATGAATTCTATTAACGCCTAACGAATAGTAAACTGTGACACAAGCTCTAAGCACGGTAATTTTTTGTTTACGTTCTTGCTTAATTTCATCTGAGAAAAGAATGGGAAAATAATTGACAAACAATTCAAGAAATCCGTCACTACTTTATGCAGAAATAAATCCATAACTCTCATCCTCTTCTATTCCAAATAAATGCCTGTCAGTCTTTGCTGCTGGACTTCTCCTTAGCCGTGGGTCCAGGCAATGAAGAAATCTGCTTCCTTTATTCTCTTCATTGCCTGCACAAATAGAAAGCTCTCAATCTCAGAGAACATAATGGTTGGCAGCAGTGTTTCAAATAGCGGCTGCGAAACAAAATAACGGCCGCTATCTCGCGGTAGCGGCAGTGGCCGCCACTACTATTAAGGGAAAAACGGATGTGAATATAAATCACATCCGTAACGGCCGCTATTGGCCGATAGCGGCAATAACGGCCGTTATTGGCCGCTATAGCTGCTGCTATTGCTGCTGTCGTCCGTTCTCAGTTGAAATTGGATATTAAAATATTTTCAAAATCAACAAAAAAATTTCCAACAGAAGACTGATCAACAAAATCCAAAACAAATCCCCAGTTTCACACAATTATAATTTCAGTTTCAATCAACAGAAATTCTCAAGAAACAACACCACAACACAACAATTAGGATGAGTTTTGATATTTGAAAGTAATTAAGAAATTTATTTAAAACTTAAAATCATTTACCTTTTCAAGTAGAATTAGATCAAAGAAGGGGATCTGTCGAATTAGGGAAAGGGATTCTGTCATGGTTGTGGACTTTTTGGCTGTTGGTTAGTGAGGGGCTAAGCGACTATTGAGAGCTCTATTTTGTAGTCATACTCTGTAGAGCAGGGTAGAGAAAGACTAAGAAGAAAGGAAGGCCCTAGGCGATGACGCAGTGGAGTGGTGGAGGCATGGCGGGGCACGGCCTAGCGTGGGGCTGTGGGCATCTTGGTTGCTGTCTGTCAACGGAAGCTGGGTTCCTGTCTGGAGAGAGTAGAGTCGACGAGGGAGAAAAAGAAAGCAAGAGTGAGGTATGTGAGTGACGGTGGGTGAGAAAGTGTTGTGATGAACGGTTGAGATAAGGGTGGTCTTTGGGATGTTTGAGAATCTAGATTTATGGGTTTTGTTTTTATTAAATGTATATCAGATAATATTAAATTAAATCTGAAATTAAATTATAAATGTAATCTTTAGTTGAATTTCTATTGTAATTAAATACATAGCATTAAATATAATTATAACTCAAAAGATAAAGATAATATTGATATTTGATAATATAAATGATATAATTAATTTAGATGAAAAAAGATTTGATAAAATTTGGATGAAAAATTCTTTAATAGTTTAAATGAGAAAAAATTAATACATTGATTTTTATTAATTCATAATTATTTATCTTTAGTCTCATAATTTGTTATTTTTCAATTACCATAAATGATTTTCTATATATGAATGCTTTACTATAATTCAAAAAAAATTATAAGTAACATTTTTTTACGTAAATATTAACTTAAAATATCATAAATTATTTTAAAAATTATAAAATAAGACTTTTTATAATTATAATTATAATTATTACATTTTGTATACAAGTTGTGCGAAATTTAAAAAAATTCACGATCGCGATGGCCTCAATGGCCGTGATGGTCTCCGTTATTTCCGCAACCGCGATAAACCAACGCGACCGAAAACGCGGCCACGACCGCAATTTAAAACAATAGTTGGCAGCTTTAGCAATTTAGCAGAAGTTGTTTTGTTTTTGAACATCACATCCTATTTCTGCTACAAATCAATGAACATGCATTGCAGATTTGCTGGTGTAGCAAGTCCAGAAATGAATTAATTTCCAGGGTATAGTATGATGAGCATAAAATGATTTTTATTCTGGACTAACTTGCACAGGCTCTAGTTTCTTTATTACTTTTAAGACTAACTAGTTACAGACGAATGCTCAACGGAATCAATGTAATCCAAAAGTTAATGATTAAGCAAGGTAAGAAACGTTGATATATACACACACATCAAAACATACATTGACGAGATGTTTGATTCACGAAATGAAATAGAAAATGAATGGAATTTATATTATGACATAATAGAAAAAAATGTGAAATATAAGTGGAATATATATATATATATATATATATATATATATATATATATGATTTTGTTTGGTTGGTAGAATAGAATAATTTCTCTTAGTGTTTTTTGTTTGGTGATAGCCATGTGCACGCTTAAATAACAAAATTTTAAAAGAAAAAATCAACGATAAAAATGGAAAAAAAAAACAAGTCATCGTTTTTTATTGTCAATTGATGTTAATAGTAAAATATAAAAAAGGTTAAATCATTAAAAAAATCCTTGAACTATTTCCCTTTTTTTTTTGAATAAATACTTATTTTTTTGTTGCACTCAAATAAGGTCTTATCTTTTGATTTGTACTTAAATAAATTATTGTTTTAAATAAAAAATTACGAGCGAGTAAAAGTCGATTGAAACTAATTTAACCGATAAAAACTTGATTAATTTGGTTTGATAAGATGGTTT
Organism: Heritiera fomes; assembly: GCA_032173925.1. Taxonomy (NCBI): domain Eukaryota; kingdom Viridiplantae; phylum Streptophyta; class Magnoliopsida; order Malvales; family Malvaceae; genus Heritiera; species Heritiera fomes. The sequence goes on along the minus strand of JAPDPM010000002.1, from coordinate 8,125,169 downwards.
CAAGTTTAAGTCAATTTTTTAGATTTGTTTATTTGATTAAATCAAAATCTAAAATTATATATCAAACTGATTAGATTAACCAACTTTTTTAAAAATTATTATATATAATATAAATAATTAAATATTAAAAAATATATTATATATAACTGATCTTTTTCATCTAAGAAGTTGAGATTTACGTTAAGGACTCATTCAAATACAATACAAATTCAAGTTTAAAATTATTCGAGTAAAAAATTGAAGTTCAAATAATTAAATTGTCCAAAAGTGAATTTTGGGATACAAATGCGAATCTCGATGCAGACTAAAATCTAAATTGTTGAAAAGATTGAACCATAAAATTTTAAAAAATTAATTTGTATCGTCTTAAAGTTAGGGTCTCGAAATTTTATTGAGATACACTTGAGCTTTACTGTACCCGATAGGTAAATTTTAAATAGATTTATCAAGACAAAATTGAATGTCTAAGCAAGTAATTAAAAGTATGTGCTGCAATCTCTCGCTGAAAGCCTTTATCGATCTATTTTATTGAAGTTGAGAGACTAACTAGATCTATACATATACATTTTATCGTTTTGTGAAAAGGAAAAAACTGACGCTGAGAACAACACCAATAGTAACAACACCAGCACGTGCGGACGGTGCTATGATGGCCGTTGCAACCCCGTAGCAAAAACACATCAGCAAGCTGAGTACGTTTAGAAAAGACATGATACTCTCAGTAACAACTTCAAAGAGGGTCATTGTTCCGATCCAAGACACAACAAAAGCTAACCCATTTGGAATATAGAAAAAATAGAATTGACTTTCCTCGAGGGCAGATTTGCCTTCATGCTCTTTATTCGAACCAGCAGAATCACTCTGCGAAGCACCTTTCGGAGGGTTGGAAAGAGCTTGGTAAGTCATTTGTTGAATCAGTGCGAATACGACTAGCAATGCATTGATCGTCTCGGGTTTCATCCGCTTAAAACTATTTTTCAATTTTGTTTCAAAGCTTGGCATTTCACAAAAACTTGAGGGAGCACGAGTCAGAATGTTCACGCTCTCCCTGCTGTCAACTAGTGTTTGTCTTTGTAAGAGATGCAAAGCTGTGAAACCTTCTCGATTGTTCTTTTTTTTATCGACTTCCTTGCATTTTGTTAACGGTTTGATCATCTGCTTAACATAACATGCATATTAATTGCCTAATAGAATACAAAATGCCTCTTGTTCAAATTAAAATGAATACCAACAGTCATGGTCTGTGTTGGTAGTGTATTGGACTCTTAGTTCCAGGAATCTGGGTTCAATCTAAAGAACAAAGTAAAAGTAAAATAAATGAGAAAGGATGAGAAATATAGTACCAGGGGTTGGTTATTTGATGCGGCTATGTGCAATACAGTGTTTCCATCCTTGTCCTGTAAGTTTAGGATTCTTGTTCTCTGAACCCGATCGCCTTCGTTGGTGCTCTGAATCCTCTGCAGTATGGTTTTGAAGGCTTCTAATCTGTTGTATTTTGCTGCAATATGCAGAGCAGACTCTTTCCGAATAGTCAAATCAAAGATACCATCGGGGCAATTATCCAGAAATTGAGACAGAAGAGGAACATTTCCTTCTCTGGCTAAATAATGGAGAGGAGTGTAACCCTCCCTCCCTTTGACACGAACAAGATCTTTATCAACTGACATGAGATCAGCCACCATCTCTGTCTGTCCATGCTGCAAGGCTAAGTGAACGGGGCTAAACCCGTCCTGGTTCAGCTTCCTTGCGAGTGATGGCTTTAAGTTCATCATCTCCATTGCAAAGTCAGTGTGTCCTGCTGCAGCAGCTATATGTAGTGGAGTGTCAACAAACTCCATCTGATCGATGTGCCTGAAAACATTAGCATCAGCTTGAATTAATGCATACAAGGAAGCAACATTTCCTGATTGAGCTGCCCTCCTCAACCCTTCATCCATGGTAAAGATCCAATAATAATCAGATGTTGGCAAATAGTTGAAAGAGTGTACGCTACCAATATCAGTTATAGAATAGAAAGAGAAAATGAGGTGAATTTAATCTAGTTTGGTTTTCATTTTTATACTGGTTGATAGGCAGGCAGAGCTTCTGGTTTCTGTGGTTGAGGGAGAACAATATTTTATATCCACTAAATTAAACTGGCCTAATCTGTCGTATATGCCTACACCAAACGGTCTTTGACACATTGCATTGGGTATATTCCAGTTCCAAAAGGTCTTAGTCTTTTTTTTTTTTGGTCTAGACCACCCGGTATCTCCATACTTTTAGGTATGCATGCAGCTGTGTTAAAACTCTCGAGGGAGAGCTTTGCCATCCTTTGAGTCCTGTCCGGCTCGAATCCGGATTATTCCTATACCTAAGGTATGGGGATACCGGGTGGTCTAGATCAAAAAAAAAAAAAAACTAAGACCTTTTGGAACTGGAATATACCCAATGCAATGTGTCAAAGACCGTTTGGTGTAGGCATATACGACAGATTAGGCCAGTTTAATTTAGTGGATATAAAATATTGTTCTCCCTCAACCACAGAAACCAGAAGCTCTGCCTGCCTATCTACCAGTATAAAAATGAAACCAAACTAGATTATGCTTCGAAGATAATGACATAAACAAGGTTTTTTATTTTAATTAGACAAGATGAAAACTCGCCTGATGCCGTGAGATCAAATTATTTTTAATTTGAAAATCATTCAAGCTTTAGTTGTTTAAAATCTTTCTAATCTATTCATATTAAGAATCTTTCATAAGTCTGATATCAGATGAATGCTAAAGCACTTCGGAATATATATGATTCCAAGTCATTTAAATTCAAATTAAAAAAAAAAATGAACTAGTTTCAAATATCAAACAATAACTAATAATCTATTAATGGCCAATGTAACAAGAATTGCTTTCATTAATTTGTAACTATTTAATTAATTTATTTAATATTTAGGATTTGTTATATTTATTTATTTTTTCTATAATATTTCTAATTACTATTTGATTTCATTTGTGTTATCATGAAATTCAGGTCTCCAAGTCTTATTGGAATACGATGGAGTTTTATTGTGCTTGATTGGTAAATTTTGAATAGATTTATCCGCACAAAATTGAGCCTTCAATTAAATCTACGTGCTGCAGTATCTCTCTGAAAGCCTTTACTCGATCCATTTTATTGAAGTTGAGAGACTAATTAAATCTAGACATATCCATTTTATTGTTTTTCCGCAATAAGTAAACAGATAGCAAATATTGAGCCAGGAATGATGAAATTAGCAAAAATAGCAACATAAGAGTGGACGGTGCTATGATGGACAATGCATACCCATAGCATACAACCATCAACATGTAGAATGGGAGCAGAAAAGGCATGATACTCCTAGCCACAACCAAAAAGAGGTTTAGTGTTATGAACCAAGTGTTGGGTTTCGTTGTCTCGGTTTATCATGTCATACACGAAAATAAGCAGAGGATCCTACACGAGTACACCAAAATCACCAAGATCATGCAACAAGATTAATTTCGGGATAAAATCTAACCTTTGGTGTATTCGTGTAGGAATGTTCGACTTTTGAATATGGCAGCACATGAACAATCATTGATTTATCGTTAACTTAAGACTCATAGCTGAGAGAAGCCCTCTAACGGTATCCACACGAATAGGACGCAAAACAAGACTTTTGCTTGAGATAAGATGTGATTAGAAGCAAAGAGAGGAGGAAAGGAACTGTTTTTTAAGAGTGCTAGCTCTAGAACGGCTATAAAAATATTCTATCTAACTTTTAGTCTTAATGTTGTTTTTATAGTGCCTTTTAACAAAACTCTAAAAAGGCCTTAACCTTAGTCCAACTAAATTGGGTCTTTTAGACCTTTTAAAATTATTTAATCCAAATCTAATTGATTGTAGGCATACTCTAACACCAAGCCATAAGAAATGCAGCCCCATTTGGAATATAGAACGCAAGGAAACCAGATGGAGCGAGGACAGATTTGCCCACACGGTCTTTGTTCGAGCCAGCAGCATCACCCTGCGAAAGACCAGCCGGAGGGCTGAGAATAGCTTGGTAAGTCATTGTGAGAACCAGTGCAAATACGACTAGCAATGCATTGATCGTATCAGGTGTCATCCCTTGAATATTGTCATTTAATTTGGCCATAGTCTTCCACGTCTGATAGTACATCGAGTTAGTCTTCGGAATTTTCACACTCCCGCTGCAGCTGTTAACTTTAGTTTCTCGTTGTAAGTCCAAAGCTGTCAAATCTCACCTTTCTTCCCTTTAACACGGACAAGATCTTTATCAGTTTCCAAGAGAAGTAGCACCAGCTCTTTATGTCCCTTTTCCACTGCAAGGTGAATGGGACTAAAGCCTTCTTGGTTTAGCTTCCTAGCAAATGAAGGTTTTAAGATCATTATCTCCATTGCAAAATCTATGCACCCTTCAGCTGCAGCTATGTGTAACGGAGTGTCAACAAACTCCATCTCATCAATGTGCCTCAAAACATGTCTATCTCTTTGGATTGATGCATATAATTCTGCAATATCTCCTTCTTGAGCAGCCTTCCTCAATATTTCATCCATAATATTAGGAGAGCCAAATCACGATAACGGGCAGAAAATGGAAAAAGGCTTGGGCTAGTTTATACAGCAATTAGAAGAGCAAAAGAGAAGGTGGAGAAAGTCAAAAATGGCTTCATATAAAATATACTAAAAATCTCCGGCTCTTTTTACTCGTGAATTATAGTCAACAAGAAAATGTTAAAAATTTCTCCGGAGGTTTCCCGTGTAGGGGAGCAGTGTTGCAAAAAATTCACCCATGAAAAGCCGATTACCTCTGACCGATAGGATAACAAGTTCTAGATGATCTTTCTCTTTAGAAACCTTCAAAAAACTGTTGTTTAATTAATTTATTTGGATTTTAAAGTTATCTAAGGCTGGATAGCACATATAGCTGTCCTGTAATATTAAAATTTTCATGTGACCTCAACTTATTAAAAACATATTACTGAAAAAGCAGGTCCTTGATTTTTCTCTACATATATTACCGGGGAAGTGGAGTTTGGGGAACCATCACCTTGCCAAGCACTATCAGGTGGTAGGTAGCTGTTAGAAGCAGTCCTAAATTTAGTATAAAGGCAATATAGTCCTTGCTGAATATATTGTCCATAGCAACCAAAAATTAATGCTGATGCCTTATAACCCAACCATTTGTTTAATTAATTTATTCGGATTTTTAAATTATCTAAGGCTGGATAGCACATATAGCTGTTCTGTAATTGTAAAATCCGAATTTTATTATACTGTATACCATATATGTACATTATTGATAGTGGAAATAAATTCTTTTAGTGAAATTAAAGAATAACCAAATGTGAATTTCCACTTTTCAATTTAAGTGATGATTTATAGTATGGTGTTTAAAGAAAGAAAAATAAATATTTAAGTGTAACAAGATATTGTTGAGATTTAATTTTGATATTATAGTATGAAAGCATTAAATGAAGGATTAATGGCTAGAGGACAAAACAAAGAAATGAATGAGATGATAGCCAATAACAGTTGGCTGAAAGAGAAATGGTGTGGAGAAGAAAAGAAAAGAAAAGAAAATGGAAAAGTCAAGAAAAGGGGCTAACAGTGGACTTCTCGCCAATTGCTTCTCCTGACAACGGGATTAGGCAATAAATGGCAAGTGAATTAGTCAAGAATAGAGCTACAGTAGGGACGTCACTACCGTTCCTTTAGCTGCAGTTTTCTTTGGTTTTAATTGCATGAAATGATGAAGAAAACAGGATAAGGAAACAGGTGTTAGATTTTAAGTGAAACGGAACGGCTATATAAGAAGAGTTCATGAGGAAAAATCGATGGAAGCAACTTCATCTTCCTCCAAACCATTCTCGCCCATTCTGTTTCATTTCAAGTTCACCCTTAGTTTTCCTCTACTTCCATAAGTGAGCCATGAGACTCATCCTTAGTTAGCTAAACATTTATCCAGTGTGTGAAGAACTGAGGAATAAGCAAAGTAAAGCTAATTGAGGCAAGAAAACACTCTGCTCCAGGAAGTGCAACTCAGTTGAGGTGAGCTTCCATATTTCTATGGTTATTTTGATAAATGAGGGTATATTTCTATGTTTATAACGTGATAAACACAGATATTGTAACATCCCGTTACCACATTTTTCACGTATTTTCATACAACTTTACCGGTTGGGCTGTCTGCGATGCCATTAACATTCAACAGTAACAATGACAAATGATAAACATTTATCTATTTATTATGGAATATGAAATTTCTTTTTCATTATTCCTTACATCTGACATCCCCTATAATCTTTTATTTCATTAAGGTAGTACTGTATACATATGTCTGAAATGTAAAAGAGAAAAGACTGTACCTGTCACGTTTAATGTGCCATGCCTTAGTGCTTTAAGCATAGCTATACTCATCTGAGAGCTAATTCTCTCAACTCCGCGTACTTCTTATCTGTGGAGTTAAAACAAAAGGGTGAGCGATTCATACGCTCAGTAAAGGAAACATATGCTGCTTTAAATAAAGCAAAACTATATATCACTATTCATTTGTTCTTTTCTTAACAATAACCCAGTAGAAAAGAAAATGGATATATAGTAAACAACTCTCTTAAAACACCATTCAAAACACCGACTAACAGTTTACTTTAAAATGTAGTAAACACTATCGAGGATTTCAATAATCCTCATAGTAAATAGAAACTGATAAGTTGAGACTAGGCAACAAATAAATCATGCTATCATCGTTTCTCCCTCCACCTTGGGAGAACGAAACCTGCCGCTTTTGGGGTGCACCCGTAGGCCATCGCCCCTCACGGCTATCTCAGATCTATGGCCATAATCTAAAGGGGTCCTCGGGTCCACTTGCCAAGTGACCTCGAGACTGCTGATGACTTGGCAGGTCCATCAGCCCTGTGACGCCCTGAGGTGCACTCATTGGTCCATTGACCGAGCCACCGCCCCAGGTAGGTCACGCACTAGCAACGCATGAACTCAGGGCCTAAAGTCTCAAAATCAACTTTTATATCTCATATATCATTTCCACAAAATGATTTGATTTCTTATAAAACAATAAAACACCAAAAACAGCCCGTAATCTCAACTTTTAAAACCTGCTCGCCCATGATCAGCTCGCCCGACATGGCTTGCCCATGGAAGCAGCTCGCTGTGGCGGAGAACATGTGTTCGCCCGCCCTCTTTGCTTTTAAAATCTGAAGCAAAACTGGCTTGCCCTCTGTGGCTCGCCCAGAAATCAACTCGATAAGACGGTGAATTAGTATTCGCCCGCCACTTAGCTTTTCAAAACAGAAATCTCGTTGATATCAGTTCGCCCGCCTTCAGTTTAAAACAAGGTCCGCCCGACTACGGCTTTACCCGGATTTCTCTTTAAAACAAGGGCACTCGCCCAGTTCTCATAAAACAGAGCTCGCCATTTGGCTTAACTTATAGCTTTCTATTAAGAAAGTTCGCCCTTTTTAAAAATAGAAATGAGTTTAAAACGTATAAAAGGGATTGGTTCGCCCGCCAATACCAATTCACCCAACATAAATCACAAAGGGCGTGCCCAACATAAAACATACAAAGCGCTCGCCCGCCCTGTATCATTTCACCCAACAAAACAGCAAAAGGCGGCTATCAGCTCGCCCGCGATCAAACAATTATCAATTAACTTCTTAAAATCATGCATGTCAGAAAACAAAACATTTAACTTAATGTTTTCATAAAATTTACTCCACAGGACATGCATCACTTCACACACACTTCCCTTACCTTGTTCAACGAAGTCTTGCTTCGCCCGGCACTCTGTTCGCCCATAGCTATTCCCAATTATCGGCTGCAAATTATATATAAATTTCATTAATATTTTCTTTATATATCACTTGGCGAGAATAAATCAAATAACTACTCGCCCAATCAGATTCCCAATTAGTTCGCCCGCCATTACTCACGAAGCCTTCATTGGCTAACTGTGGAAGTTCACCCACAATCCTTCTCGCCCAATGCCTTCGCATTAGAGCTCGCCCGTCATTCACTTCACTAGAATTGGGCGTTCTCGCCCACAAAATTACCTTGGCGAGTACTTAATATCTATTCGCATCATTGGCGATTACTATTTTCAACTTGGGCGATCACTGTAGTCGCCCTTGTCGTCACCTATTCCATAATTTTTCCTTGTTTTCCAATTTTCCAAGGATCTAACTAAAACAAAGACTGTATCTATGTTTATTACTGCATAAATCATAGAAATCTATCAGTGAACATCAAGAACACCTCAGAAAATATGAAACTCACCTCAACCAACTACACTTCCAAAACACGTTGTTTTTCTGTCTCATGTTGGCCTCTATTTGCTTATTCCTTCAGCTCACCAGGCTAAGAAAGAAAGGTTTTATAAGCATGTTTACTGGTTTAGCCAACTGAAGAGTGAAACTCAGTAGATCAAACATGGCAGAGAAATGGAAGAAACAGAGAAATAGCTCTCGTGAAGAAACTGAAATTGGCTAACTCGTTTTTCATCAATTGTCTCTGCTTATATAAACATTCTCAGCCAATCAATAGCCACCGCCTGGCCCTTATCCTGTTTCCTTCATCATTGTTCACGTCCTTCATGCCTTTAATGCATGAAGAAAACTGAAGCACAAAGTGGCGTGGAAGTCTCCCTTTCACACGGCTTTTTCTTCTACTGCAGCCTTTGTTTACTTCCTCAACCAATCAGGTAAATTCCTTACTGACTTCAACCTCTTCACCATTAATTGTCTTCAACCGTATCACTTGCAAGTCAATTTTGGCTGTTAGGTTGAATTCTGTTTTCATTTTCCCATCTATCTGGACGACCACTTTACTCGCCAAATGCATTGGCGTTTCCAAGTCCTCGCCACAAGCGGCCATCACTTATCCACGAAGTTGGCGAACTAAACTACTCGCCAAACAAATAAGGAAAACAATCGACTCGCCACACTAAATCAGTTCGCCAGCCATGGGGCTACTCCTTGTCCTCTGTGTGGCGATCACAATTTCTCGCCCTTTTCGGGCCATCACCTGGCATGGCTCAACTCGCCAACCATGCCCTGATTCATCTCACAAGTTGGCGAACACGCCTGTGCGACCACACTCTCGTCCAACTCGCCATCAGCATTGATGATCACACATACCTTACTCGCCAATCGGCGAGCCGTTTCTTTATGGTACGCGCCCGCCGAAGGAGCTTTCATCTTTTTGGAAATTAACATTCATTATTTATTTAATTTCCATTTTCAATTTTATGAGATTAAGGTCTACAGTAGGGTAAAAATCAGATCTTACAGATATGGCCTGGTTGTAGTTAAATAGTGTGGAAATATATAAGAAATTAGATGGAAATGATTAAGAAAAAACAATAGGCGAGCAAGGAGTATTTGCCCAAAGGGCGAGGCAAGTACAATGCAATACATGACTAGGCGAGAACATGTTCGCCAATTGTTATGGGATAAATCTGAAATGTGGAAGTAAGGGCGAGGACCAATGATCACCAATGAGGCGAATAGGTAATAGACAACTCGCCAAAGTGTTGTTCAAGAGGGTGAGGTGGCCAAGGGTTATCCAATTCATGGGCGAGCCCAATTATGATTGAAAAGCCACGAGTGGCGAACTGAATTGATAAGCATGGCGAGTTGAGCTCCTATGTTGGGCGAACTCCCATGAATAAGCCGCTAATGGACAGCGAACTATGTTGGGCGAATGGCGAGCTGTTACCTCGCCAAAGTGCCACTATTATTAGGAAAATCTAATTGTTTTGGAAAATATTCATAGTTTGAATAAATGCTTTTGCAGACGGGAATTGAGGAAGGCGGGCGAGAAGCAAGGCTGCATTAGACGAGGTAAGGAAGTAGTATGTGATGCAAATGCATGTCCTGTGGAGTAAAAATGTTAAGAAAATATTAGAAATTGTTTTATTTTCTGACATGCATTGGTTGATAACTGTTTTGGTTTCGGGCGACCTACAAGCCGCCATATGTTGTTTTGTTGGGCGAACTGATTAAGGCGGGCGAGTATCTTTGTTCTAGGCAGAAACTCGGGCGAGCCAAGTGGCAAGCTCTCTTTTATTAGAACTGGGCGAGTGCCCTTGTTTTAAAGAGAAATCCGGGTAAGCCATAGTTGGGCGAACCCTTTTCAATATGGTTGGGCAGGCGGCCCTTGTTTTAAATATTAGGCGGGCGAACCGAGATCAACGAGACATGTTTCTGTTTTGAAAAGCTAAGTGGCGGGCGAATACTAATTCACCGTCTTGTCGAATTAGTCAGAGGCGAGCCGTGAAGGGCGAGCTGACTCTGGCGAACGGTTTTAAAGTGTAATTTCTTAAACGAAAAACGAATTATTTTAATATTTCAAAAATAGAAATATGAAACCCTTTTTGGACGAGTTGACCATTGGGCGAGTTGACTAATGGGCGAGTTGACTATCGGCGAGCTGACTATGGACGAACTAACCATGGGCGAGCCAGTTAACCCGTGCCCTTCTCACACGGAAGATGTTGAGATTGAGGGCTGTTTTACTATTTTATCAAACCTTTTGGAAATCAAATCATTTTTGGGAATGATAGACTTTATGAAATAATTCCATAAAGGTTTTTCATGTGATATAACTTGATTTTGAGACAATAGGCCATGAGTTCATGCATTATTATACATATACTTTGCGTGACCCATCGAGGGCGATGGCTCGGGTCAAATAGACCAACGAGTGCACCCCAGGGTGTCACAGGGCTGATGGACCAGCCAAGTCATCAGCGGTCTCGAGGTCACTTGGCAAGTGGACCCGAGGACCACCTATAGATTATGGCCATATATCTAGTTGAGATAGCCGTGAGGGGCGATGGCCTACGGGTGCACCCCAAAAGCGGATGACTTGTGTTCTTTGCATAATTTAAATTGTTGCCTAGTCTCAAGTAAATGAGTTATGAAAGGATTTGTTGAATCCTGTTTCATGTTAACTGTGTTCATTGTTTCCTAATGAGTTTGATCGTTAGGATAATTAAATGGTTTTTGAGAATATAGTCTCTATATTTGTAAAGCAGCATACACCTTCCTTATTGAGTACGTTGTCGCTCACTCCTTATTTTCCACTCCACAAATTGTTGAGATAGGACAAAGAGAATTATCTTCCCAAGATTTGATATTGAAGGTATGTTGTATTCTTTTATATATTCAGTTTATGGTACAGTACTACTTTAAATAGGAGGGAATGTATACACTTTTGTAGGTGAACAAATTAATAATTCATAACTTTATAGGATTTACAAGGAATAAGAGAATAAAATCTTATTAGAGTATTGAGAGTTGTTAAGCATCACTGACAGCCCAACCGGTAGTAAGTGTAAGTTATAAGTGAGTAACATGTTATATAGTGGAAATTGGGGTGTTACGGTAATATTAAAATTTTTACGTGACCTCAGCTTATTAATAACATATTACTAAAAAAAAAAACAGGTACTTAATTTTTCTCTACATATCTTACCGGGGAAGTGGAGTTGGGGGAACCATCACCTTGCCAAGCACTATCAGGTGGTAGGTAGCTGTTAGAAGCAGTCCTAAATTTAGTATAAAGGCAATATGGTCCTCGCTGAATATATTGTCCATAGCAACAAAAAAATCAATACTGCTGCCTTTTACTCGACCATTTGTTTCCGCAACTTATATTTTAAAGCTTAAATCTCCATCTGATCGATGCGCCAAAAAATATTTGCATCATCATACAAGGCATCAATACTGCCTGATTGAGCTGCCCTCTTCAACCCTTCATCCATAGTAAAGATCCAATAATAATCATATGTAGGCAAATAGTTGAAAGGGTTTAGTCTACTTATAAGTATGTGTGTATATATATAGATTAGAAAGAGTGGTTTCATTTGCATGTATTGATTGATACATTGGACCAAATAATTGATAACTAGGCAAGCAGAGCTTATAGTTTGTGTGATTGAGGGTATATGTAGTTATAAATGTATATTTCCTTTCACATGGTATCTCTTAATAAGAATATATATATATATATTTATATATATAATTTATACACATGATGAGGGATCAATTTACTCAAGTGTATAACATATTTTTTTACATGATTTTTATAACTTCATATAAGATTAATATTTTTATAAATTAACTGTTAGATTTACCAATTTACTCATATATATTTTGAATGTAAAGTTTCGAGTCGATCGAATATCACCATCGTTTTGATCAAAAATAAATATAATTTAAATTTATAACTTTTTTCTTACAAATATATAACAATATTTTATAATTTCTATAGTTAAGAGTTATATTTTTTTTCAAAAGAAAATTGTATTGTTAATAAAAATAAATGTTTTTTAAAAATTAATGGTGTTAACAATTATTTTTAATAAAAATATTTCTCCATATTTTTATTCTTTTTTAATATTTAAAATAATTTCTATGGTTTTAAGTTAAATATATTTACTTTAGAAAATGGACATTTCAAAATATATAATTGATTGTCTTAAAAAAAGTCCCTTGATTTTTTTTCAAAAATATTATCCTTTAATTTTATTTTTTCTTTCTTCTCTTTTTTTTTCTTGTTGACAAGAAAAAAAATAAAAAAAGAGAGTAGAAAGAAGAAAAAAATAAAATTTAAATGTAAGAAAAATATTAGCTAAATTTAATAATTCAAATTTTGTAAATTAAAAAATAATTGATAATAGTTTTTAAGTTTAAGAGTTAATTTTATTAAAAGAATTTGTTTTTAAAAAATCGATCATTGCCAAAAAAAAAATGAAAAATTTAAATATTTTAAAAATTATCATTTGACCTTAACTATTTTTCATTATTCAAAGAGAGAGGGAGAGAGAAGAGGTAAAAGAAAAAAAAAGGAGGGAAAAAGAAAACAAATAAAAAATAATTTAGATTAACTAATTAAACAAATGATTCTTGTCATCTTATGCGAAAAGAGAGAAGGAGCCGCCGCCCGTCCCAGATCTGCTACCGCCGGCGCCGTCGATAGAGAAATGGAGGCCAGATTCGGCATTCTCACGATGTCAACTAGTTGTGGGAGGCTTGAACCGGCGGAGAGGGTGACCGCCGGTGGCTGAACCGGCTAGGCGAAGGTGAACCGGTCCGAACCGATTTAGGCCAGAAAAAAAAACAGAACAGAAAAGAAAAAGGAAAGAAAAAGAAAAGAAAGAAGAAAAGAAAAGAAAAGGAGAAAGAAAAGAAGGAAGAAGAAGAAGAAGGAAAGGAAAAAGAAAGAGAAGAAAAAGAAAAAAAAATGTGGTAAGGAAAATATAGAAAATAAATTGATGGTATTTATTGAATAAATTATGGTTATATTGATGTAGTGCATTGATATTGAAATTGTAGTAAAACGGAAATGCGACGAATGGTGGAGTTCGGCAAGGCTCGAAAATCGGAATGTACGCTAAGCTTGGCGAATGGGTAAGATACTTTATAAAGCATTAGTAGCATTATATTGTATGTAGGATTTATGATCTTATATAATGCTTTGATGAAATGATTTTTAATGGAATTATGATTTTTTTTATATATGATGAATTGATTTAATTGATGTTAAAAATACTAAGAGGACCCACAATTGATAGTGGGGGTCTTAGTAAGAGGTAAAAATTGGTGAGAATCAACAGCTGCAATTATAAATTGTATTTCCTTGCAGGAGGTTTAGAGGAAATTAAGCCGTTATGCTGCCGGAATTTTCACGAAAATATTTGAGGAAAAAGATTAAGTCTCTCACATAAATGGAATCTTGGAGATAATTATTGAAAATAAATATTGAAAGGATTTTATGGTATTACCGAAAATGTTTGATATTAAAATCGATGAGAAGATAGATCGTTGAAAACGATAATGTGGTGAATTACATGGTTTAAACCTTATAGAATCGATAAATCAAGTAATTTTAATATCACAAATGGTATCAAGTTGAGATTGAGGTGGAATTATTAATTAGACGGATCACGGATAAAAGTGATGATAATTATATGATATAGCTTGGAAGAGAAGATCACAGTTGAAATTTCGATGGTCGAATGATTGGATTGTGAAGTTATTAACGGAGTAATGATTTACAGAATTTATCGAGTCCGGCTTCATGATTTTGAAATAATTCCGAATGTGATAATATGGACAAACTCGAGAGATCGAAATGGAGATTGAATTACGACACAATCCGATCAATTATGGATTCAAAGAAATGAGTGATAAATATGTGAAAAGATGATTGTGCTTATAACCTTAGAATAGATCTTGAATAATAAGATCGATAATTGCATAAGTTCGGATAAAATCATAAAGGCCACATGAAAATTGATTTGAGGATTTAGATACGATTTTGTGATAGTAAATGAAATTGAACCTCAAATCGGAAATGATGAACATGTATCAATAGATCAAATCATAGATGGATTTGATAAGTGACTATCGATTTTGTGATTCTGTTATCCTCGATGTCGATTCTGGAACAGATATTGAATGATGATATTATTATATGCATAATTTCGGTAACTTGATGACTATTTAGAAACTAATGTTTAAATGCTTATAGAAACTTAGAGGATTCATACAAATGAAGCGATCTTAATATTGATGATGAGATGTATAAATGATTATTATAATAGTCGATAATTATCGAAAAATGATATTGAATACTGAATGGTTTGAATGCCAAGTGATCTGGTTATTGAATAATTAGAGTAATGAGCAATCTAAATATTGAATGAAATGAATCTTGAATGATTTGAATACTGATTTACTGATGCGTCAAAAGGATAGTTTGAAATTGAATGATTGATGATGATAAAGTTAAATGAATTATTTCACCGTATTAGATGAAGGTATTACTTATATGGACATTTAAAACTATTACCAAAATTATATACGGAAATGATTTCATAACATCGCTTTTAAGCATAATTTGCTATAGTTTCAGATGTCATAATAGCATTTATATAAATGCTATAAAGTATAGATTAGCTTTAAAAAGAAAGTATATGGTATATATACGTATTTTTATATACGAAACCTCTTAAAGAATTTCACCATATGCTTTACATGATTTTAAAAAGAAAAGCTAAAGATTTAAATGTTTTATGAGACTGTAGGCACCCTAAAAGAATTAAATTCAATAAAGCATAGTGGAAACCGCCTAATTGGAGCTTTGCTCATTAGGCAGATATGCTTGTCCGACAATAGTCGTGGACAGGTCTCAGTCACGCCTGATCAGTAGGGCTGAGAGAGATGAAATCTATGGCCATAGATAGCGCCCTAGTTGGTTTCCAGGGGACGATGACATGATTTTCACTGCTAGCTACAGTGATTTAAGTCTTTATTGATAGAGAGAAGATAGGGATCTAGCCTAGTCTTTAACCGATATGATATGAAGTCTAGAGTATGATTTTATTGATATGAACTCTAGACTTGACATGATTTATACTGTACATGAAACAGATTTGAAATGAAATATGTTTTGAAACAGTACATGTTTTAAAAGTCCATGAGATATGAATTCAACACTTATATGACTTATATGTGATTTTGTGTCGAACATGGCATAATATTCGGTCTAGAGTATAATTTGATTTGATATGAACTCTAGACCTGATATGATTTACAGTAAATGTTTTAAAAGTACATGATAAATGATTTCGACACTTACATGATTTATATACGATTTTGTGTCGAATTTGAAACGACATGCGGTTTATAGTATAGATTGATTTGATATGAACTCTAAACCTGATATGATTTATAGTATATGAAAAATGTTTTAAAACCGCACATGTAAGTAAGTAAGGGAATTAAATAACTTAAGTATTGAGATGTAATCTGAACTTTCATTATCCTAAGTAATGGAAACGAAGATGCAAGTTGGGTGCATTTAACAATGAATTATTAATATATATAATTTAGATTGTACAAATAAGTTCGATATATATATATATATATATCTAAATTTGTGACGCCTTGGGGTGCACTTGCAGGTCACCGACCTAAGCCACCACCCCGAGCTGGTCACTCATCCGTATTGTCCGTTTTGGGATGCACCTATTGGGCCACCGCCCCTCACGGCTTTATCAAAGTGTTCCCTTAGGCCACAACTCCAATTCGCGTCCCTAGAGGTTCGAAATCAAGACCCTTAGGTACCTAAGCCTTACACTCATGGTACCATTTTTTCCACTTCAAAGTGGACAATACGGATGAGTGACCCGCTCGGGGTGGTGGCCTGGGTCGATGACCTGCAGGTGCACCTCGGGGCGTCACAAAATTCAATAAAGAAAATAAATAGATAATTTGTATATTAATTAAATAAATTAATGGTTATATAAATGCACTTACAAATCTAAGTGCATATATGTATATATTAGTGACTAGCTAATTAAAAGAACAAAAATATATATTTAATTTAATAAGGGATGTAATTATATTAAAATAAATATAACATACATGTGAAGATAAAAATATATATATCTAATAAATAAATAAAAGAATAAAATAAATAAATAAGTAACAAACAAGAATATATATATTTAAAGTATAGTGATATATGTGTGTGTGTGGATTTAGTACATGGAAAAAAGCAAGATATATATATATATATATATATATATGTAAGATCCGATTCTACACTACTGTAGACTCTAATTTTATAAAATTGATAATGGAAGTCGAATAAATAATAAATATTGATTTCACTTAAGTGAAAAGCTCCTTAATTTGAGATATGAACAGAGCAATTTATGTGAAACACTCGACGGGCGAGTAATACAAAGGACAGCTCGCCAATGGGCGAGCAAGGTGATCGCCAAGGAATGAGTGTGGCGAGTTGATTGTTTGCCTCTTTGGTTTGGCGAATAGGTGAGATCGCCAAGATTGTTGATTTAGGTGATCGCCCGAATGGGGCGAGGGCTTGTGATCGCCCATGTGGATCGAGTGAATTAAAATGCTAAATAAGATTTGCCAACTTGTGGCATGAATCATAGCTAAGTGGGCGAGTAGAGCTATACACTGTGATTGCCAACAATGTATGAATGGCTGTGATCGCCAAACATATATGTGATCGGCAAAAGTAAAGTTCTCGTAATTGCCAAATCTTAAGTTGGCATCAAGATAAAGTGGCGAGCTCAAAGATTGGCGAATTGAAATGGATTTGGCGAGCTGATGACTCAAGATAAGGAAGCGAACTGGAATCAGCATGGACAAAATGAACATAGATTCAAAACATGTTTGCAGCCAAAATTGACTTTGCAAGTTAGACGGTTAGAGACAATAAATAGAGAAAAGATAAAGCCAATAAGGAATTAACCTTATTGGTTGAGAAATAAAACAAAGTCAATAGAAGCAGAAAAAGGCGTGTGGAAGGGAGACTTTCATGCCAGCTTAAGCTGCAGTTTTTCTTCATGCATTAAATGCCTGAAAGACGTGAAATAAATGAAAGAAGATGGGATAAGGCCAAGTGATGGGTTCTGATTGGATAGCATGACTATATAAGAAGAAAAATTTGAGGAAAACTGATTTAGCCAAATTCATCTTCTTCACGAGAGCTATGCAACTGCAAGTTTATGTTATTCCTTCCATTCCTATCATGCTTGATTTACTGAGTTTCACTCTTCAATTGGCTAAACACATAAACCTACTTGCAAAACCTTTCCTCCTTAGTTTGATAAGCTAAAGGGATAATCAAAGTAAGGCCAACATGGGACAGAACGTGGTTTGTGTTAGAAGTGCAGTTGATTAAGGTGAGATTTAATGATTTCTTAAGATTGAATGATATATTTCTATGATTTCAAGTATGAGAAGCATGATTTTAGTATTGCTTTTGATTTATTCTTGTTAGATCATAGAAATAGAATAAATTCATATCTTGAATGTAGATGAAGAATAAAATGAAACTGGGTAGCAATTGTAGTAGGATGATGGGAAAATAATCGAGAATGAATAAAGAAAAGTAATGGAAATGATATAAGAGTGATGAGAATGGCGACTATGGTGATCGCCCATGTTGAAAGTTAGTAATCGCCAGTGAGGCGAGTAGGAAATAAAGAACTCGCCAAGTGTAAGAAGTTATTGTTCAAGTGGGCAAGATAGCCCAAACACTAGTTAAATTTAAAGGCGAACTCAATTCTGAATGAAAAACCATGTAGGGCGAACTCCCATGCATAGGCATTGTTCGAGTTGAATTGTGGGCAAACTCCCACATTTAAGCCAATAATGGCGGGTGGATTGATTGTTGGGCGAACTCCCACTAATTAGCCAATATATGAATGGCGAAATATTGGGCAAGCTCTCACTTGTAAGCCATTTGATTAATGGCGAACTTGATTGGGCGAGCTAGTAAGAATACTTGTGGGCGAGCTAGTTGAATATTAAGTCTCGCCAAAGTGTTGGAAATAGATGAAAAAGAAATATTAATAGAATTTATAAATTATTTTGCAGCCGGGAATTATGAACTCGGTGAATGCAATTTGGAAGGCGAGAAGGAAGCAAGGCTTCGTTGAACCAGGTAAGGGAGATGTGTGTGAAGTGAATGCATGTCCTGTGGAGTAAATTTTATGAAAATATTGAGATAAATGTTTTGTTTTCTGACATGCATTGTTTTGATAATTGTTGTGATAATTGGGTACAGAGTGGGCGAGCCCTTGTTTTCTAAGATTGGGCGAACTGTTACGGTAGGTGAGCCAAAACTTTTATCATTTTGGGCATAGAACCCTTTTATTATATTTTGGGCGAGTGGCTTTGTTTTAGATAGAAAAATTCGGGCGAGCTAAATGGGCGAACCCTTTTAATGTGGTTTTGGGGTGGGAGACCCTTGTTTTCATGTAATGGGCGAGTTGACCATGGAGTGCTGCTTTTGGGCAAGTTGACCATGGCAACTCTATGATGGGCGAGCCACTTTGGTGAGTCAGTTTTACTTGTTGTTAAAAGCAATGGTTGGCGGGCGACTACTTGTCACCCCACTTTCTAATTTACCATGGGCAAGCCACGATGGGCGACCTGACCATGGCGAACGGAGTTCTATTTACATTTTCTCAACAAAAAATGAGTTATTTTTAAGAGCTTTAAAAATAGAAAATATGAAACCCTTTGATGGGTGAGTTGACCAATGGGCGAGTCGACCATGTGCGAATTAGCCATGGTGAGCCAGTTTAACCCGGGACTTTCTCACACGGAATTCAGTGAGATTGCGGGCTATTTTTAGAACCTTTTTGGAAAGAAAATCATTTTGAGCAAATGATGAATTTATAAAGTAATTCCTTAAAGGTTTTTCATGAGATATAAAGTGATTTTGAGACTTTAGGCCCCTAGTTTCATGCATTATTATTTGTGTTGTTGCGTGACCCGCCTGGGGCGGTGGCTCGGTCGATGGACCAACGAGTGCACCTCAGGGCGTCACAGGGCTGATGGACCCGCCAAGTCATCAGCGGTCTCGAGGTCACTTGGCAAGTGGACTTGAGGACCACCTATAGATTATGGCCATAGATCTGAAATAGCCGTGAGGGGCGGTGGCCTACGGGTGCACCCCAAAAGCGGACTTGTGTTCCTGGGGGAACAATGATAGCATGATTTGTTTGTTGCCTAGTCTCAACTTGTGGATTTCTGTTTATCGAGAGGATTTATTGAATCCTATTTACTGTTTACTACATTTCAAAGTAAACTGTTTAACCAGTGTTCGAATGGTGTGTTGAGAGTGTTGCTTACTATATCCACTGTTTTCCTATTTGATATGATTTTAGGAAAAATAAATATTTGGTGGTATATTGTCTTTATTTTTATAAAGCAGCATATGTCTCCTTTACTGAGCAAATGAATTGCTCATCCCTTTGTTTTAACTCCACAGATAAAAGACACGGAGTTAGAAAAGTAGCTCCAAGATGGATGATTAACATTACAGGTACAGTCCCTTCTCTTCTACATTTCAGACATGAGTATACAGTACTACTTCAGTGAAACAAAGTAAGTAGGGGATGTCAGATGTAAGGAAATAAAGAAAAGAATTTTATATTTCTTATTTGTTAATAAATGTTTATCACTTATTATTGTCACTGTTGGATGTTAATGGCATCTCAGACAGCCCAACCGGTAAAGTAGTATAGAAATTCATGAAAAAGGTGGTAATGAGATGTTACAATATATCATTATAAAATATATATATATAATAAATAATAGAATAATATTATTATTATTACAGCGGCAGCAACTGCTCCCATGTTAGAAGGTAGAAACACAGAGGCCTTTGGCCTCTGAGAAAGGATAGAAATGAGGTAGAAATGGTTGTTGTTTGGCTAATGTATAGGGTTGTCTAGTGCAGTTAAAAACAGGGTATTCGATCGGGATTTAAGGCTGTTTGAAGTGGTTTATGATTTTGGCCTTTAAGGCTAGTGGCTGGCAGATTCAGAATGGTTTTGAGCTTTCTGTTTAGATGGGGATTCAGGTGGCAGGGCGTGGCACGACAGTGAGCATTCGGAGCCGAAAATGGGGTTGATTCTGGTCTCAGCATTAAATGGTGGCTTTCTTGATATGGTAAGGTGATAAGACAGAAAATTTTCCGTACCTAGTTTTTAAGTACATGAGGAATACACCACCTTATGTTATTAGGTTTAATTTGTAATGAAATAAATGTATTTAGTAGTTTAATTTATAAAGTCAAATATGTGTTAATATATATATATATATATAAATATACATATATAAATACATGTCACTTATATATATTTATATATGTTAATATATGAATATAAAAATATATATATATATATAATTATACTTATTTAAAGTAATAAATATAGAAAGTACGAAATTTTAGCGGAACAAATGATATGTAGCAAATAAATTTA
Source organism: Heritiera fomes (assembly GCA_032173925.1). Classification (NCBI taxonomy): domain Eukaryota; kingdom Viridiplantae; phylum Streptophyta; class Magnoliopsida; order Malvales; family Malvaceae; genus Heritiera; species Heritiera fomes. Next base: position 8,104,327 of record JAPDPM010000002.1, on the reverse strand, counting down.
AACAATTTAGAATATATTTATTAAATGTTAATATTGGGTTAAAAATAAATGAATAGTCAAATGAATAAAATATGGATTTATATGTATGTGGCCTCTTAAAGAAGCCTTGACAGCCACCTAAACCCCCACTATTTTCAACTCTGCCAGCCACATCACATTATCCCATTATCACTGTCCATCATCATCCTCATCCAAACCTCAACCATTTTAATTCCTTCCCTTAGCTTTCTGCTGTACCGAGAGCAGCTCCATTCTCCTCCTCACGTTTTGTTGCAAGCTGGTTTCATAAAGTATCGACAGCAAGAGTCCAAGGAAGAAAAGAGTGCAGCAAGAGAGAACTTAGGTATGGTTTTGGGAACCAAAAACAGGAGAGAAAACTTAAGTTAGGTCGTCACTTTGGATGCTGGAAACAGAGTTGATTTTGAGGGTGTAATGTAAGTGTGAGGACTGAACTAAATAGGAAACGGAGGGCTGATTCGACGCTAAAGGGAAGTGCAGAAAAAGGGGTGTCGATCAGTGGCAAAATAGAAGGAAGAAGAGAGGAAAAAGAGGTACAATGGCTGAAATTAGTGGCTGCACATGTTGGCTCTCGGTAGACGAAGAATCGACAAGTGAAGGATGTGTAAGCTGGTGTAAACTGAGGCTGAAAGAGGCTTCATTCTCAGGTCCTTGAGTTGAACAGGAGTTTATCTTTGGCTAAAAAGAGCAAGGCAGAATGGTGGTTGCTACAGGGTTCGAATGACGTGAAGAGACAGTGAAGGGTTGAGTTTTCTCGGCACAAGCTAAGTAGAAAGCCGAGCCTTTTGTTGCTCAAAAACAGAGGCTAAAGTACGGATGACAGTAGGGTATTTTACTGGTTGTTTAAGGCTAGAAATGGTTGTTGTTTCAAGGACATATTCAGTTGGGAAACTAGCAAGGGAAATGTGAGCAGGAAACACCACGTGCAAGCCAAAAATCGAGAGGTAAGGTAGACAATGTTGGAGTTAATTTAGTTAAAATTAGGAACTTTATTTAAAGAATGAATGATGATGATTTAAGGCTAAATATGTATATATGTAGTGGCTCTTTGGAAGTACCAAATAAAAGGCTGGAACCGAGAGAGACTGGCTGCACTTTGAAGTCCATGGTAGCTACAAAACCGTATAGATCCGAGCTACATAAAAAGGGGCTTTCAGTTTTGGTTATTAACAAAGGGTAAGTATTTGAGTTTATTATAGATTTTGTTGAATGTAATGTGAAATAAGGGGATGAAAATATTATCTTTGATGTAGGTTGAGTGAGAAAAGAAAATTTAAGCAAGTGAAGGAGCATTAACAGCCAAGGGAGAATTGGCAAGGTAATGCACTTAAGGAAAACTTTAAAAATGTATGTGTATATATATATATATATATATATATATATATATATATATATATATATATAAAAACTTCCTTAAGGTAATTCAATAATATAAATTTTTTTTATGTTATACCTTAATGTAGGAGGGATTGATACAAAGTAAGGGACACTTGACACTTTAAATTAAAGATTAAAGAAGAAAGGAAATCAACAAGTGATAGAAAGCTCAAGAAATACAAGGGTGCAATATCAACACTTGTGGTGCACATTGAGGTAAGAGATATATCAGAATGTAAGGGATACTAGATAAATTTTAAAATCAACTGTCTTGTGGTTTTATAAACTATATTTTCTTGCAGGGGGTTCTAAGAAATTTAAGCCATTATGCTGCTAGATTTTTTATAAAAATAATGGTTTTGTGATTTAAGCTTGACTTAAGTAACCATTTGAAAATGGCAATTTATCTAGCAAGCTTATTTTGGAAAAAAGTTAAATTTTATGATTTTAATTTGCTTATAAGACCTTTAGCTGAGTTATTAATTTCATGGAAATTATCAACCGATGATATTTGTTTGAAGATATTATGAGCATGTATGATTTATTTGCTTTTGAAAGAAATATATACTAATTCTTTTGTGAACTTTCCTAAAGCTCAAAAAATACTGTTTTCAATTCCGAAAAAAATATATATAAAATGTTTTGAGACATGACTAGCTAACGTCACTACAGTATTATATAGTTCTGACTATTGTGTGACTTTGATTCAGTCCACAGTAGGTATTTATTTTTTAAGCTGTGTGACCTTGATCCAGTCTACAGTAGGAACAGTTGACACCTGATCAGTGCAAACTGTAAACCCCCTCTAGACTATGGCCATATATCTTTCCGACTTGCACTTTCCCTCACAAGAATATCTGGATTGCATGATTATTACTTAGTCACTAATATGTCTCCATGCTTAGCATTTATATGCTTTTTCGTGCTTATTTTCGTAAATGAATTCTGAATCTTTGATTCTTCGACTTTGAAACTATGAAATCCCCAAATTTCTGTAATTTTCCCATCCTTGTACAGTTTTCCAACATGGATTAATGGAATAAATATGAAATTCTGATGTATGAATGATGTATGGAACATGTAAGAAATAAAGAGAATTGAAAGTCCATTAATCAAGAAATAAAATCAGATATGTGGCTGAGATAATAAAGAGAAAAAGAGGATTTAATGGGTCAAAGGGTCAAGAGGTCAAAGGGTCAATGGCATGGCTGAGATGAATGGGATTAGAATGCATTTAATGCATTAAATGAAGCCTAATGACTCATTATCATCTTCTCCCACACAGCAGCATCACCCTTCCAGCCCTTCTCCCTCTCGTTGCTTCCATTTTTACTCTAAGTGTCCAAGTTTCTCACCTTGACAAACCATTATCTCAAGCCATCGATTCGTTAAGTTCCTTAAACGAAAAAACGATCCTTATCGATAGCTTAAGTTATGCCTTTAATATGAAAGGCTAGATCCAAGTGAGTGAGGAGATCTAGAAATCTTGAAAGTTGGTGAATAGCAAAGGTAAGAGAGTTAGAAGGTTTTACTTAATTTTATGGATGGTTTAGAGTTGGTAGAGTATGTGTATTAAAGTTTAATTGTTATGATGTTTACAGCTTGAAGAGGTAAAGTAAAAGGATAAGTGTTGGTGCAACCAACTTAGGGATTTATTTGCTATTTGAGGTAAGGAATTTATGTAACGGACGTAGGGAGACTATGTCCGCATGTTTTTAATGAATTTGAACTGCTTTGGGAAGAAGTACAGCTGATTTAATTACAGGAAAAAGGGTACCATTTGGGTCCTACTCCTAGTACCAATTAGGTTAGGAGCAGCCGACTGCCTAGAGACAACCGAAGCGGAGATTTTCGAAAATCGAGATAAACCAGTCGACTGCTATGTAAGCCAGTCGACTACCATTTTCCCAGAAACCATTATGTTTCAAACCAGTCGACTGCTATATGGGACAGTCGACCGCTTTTATTTGAAAAGCATTTAGTTTCAAAACCAGCCAACTGCCAAGGGGGCCAGTCGACTGCTATTTGTCCAAAAACATTTTGTTTCAAAACCAGCCGACTGCCCAGGGGGGCTAGTCGACTACTATTTCTCAGGAAACATTCTGTTTCAAAATTGGTCGACTGTTATTTGAGACCAATCGACTGCCCTATTTGTATTTTTAAAAATAAAATAATTGAATTTCAAAGAGGAGAAGAAATTCAGTAAGGCAAAATGAGGTGTAGCAGCCGACTACCATAAAGACCAGTCGACTGCCTATTTGAAAGAAAGGTTTTGAGGACCTATTTTTAAGAAAAGATATTTGTACTTGTTTAAAACCTATATGAATAAGGTTTTGGAGACTATGAATCTCTCAAAAGAGCATGCACATTATTTGCTATTTGTACTTGCCTGAGGAGCTCTAGTCTAGCCCTTAGACCCGCAGTAAGGCACCTGACTAGTGAAACTGTGGGCTATAGACAATGGCCTTGAGTCTCTTACTTGTTTCGGCTTTGGGGAGGATCCCTGGCCCATACGTGGGTACGCCATTTATTTGATATCTCTCAGGATTATCCCTATCGGGATATATTTGCGGTATCCTCATGAGATCCCTTTATTGGATTATCCCTCACGGGATATATTTGTTGTATCCATTATCTCTCTGGATTATCCCTACAGGATATATTTGCGGTATCCATGATGGGAATTACTTGGCGCATGATTTTATTTGATATTAATTGTCTCCCATCTATTTGAAAGCAATTGATATTATTTGTATTTGAATATTTGATTTCATGTGAGTTGATATTCGTGAAAATATTTGAAAGCATGAATTACTAGTATTTGATGTTTGCGAAAGATAAATATGGTATATGCTTTATAATGATTTTACATGACATTATGAGCCAAGCAGGAAAACTGCATATAGTGATATATTACGCTCTTTTATATAAGTTTCTTATTGAGCGTAAACTCACTCCTTTACGACCATTTTTCATACAGATTATTTAAAGTAAATCCAGCCTCGGGTAGAGGAGCATTTTTGGGATTTTGAGATACCTTCGGGGCACGCTTCCTACCTATCCCTTGAAGGTATATTTAGATGGCCGTTACTTCGGTTAATGTACACTACAGTATCACAGTTGTGTATATTTAGGGAATTAGATTGTGTAAATATTTGAGATCCTGATGTATATGACACATGTTTATAAATGAAAAATTTTATGTTTGTGAATTTCGATACTGTCCTCTGATAATAATGCCTAAAGCATAAGAGTAAGGAAGATTGACATCGGATAAACTAGTCTATTTACTTGTTATTTGAAGAAAAGTTACTAGTTGTATTTGGATAGTGACGAGGATGTTACAAATTGGTATCAGAGCTGATTAGACTGAAGTTTGTCGATATCGATAAGTTAGAATTAGAGAATTCCCCAATCTACTGTACTAATCTACTTGATTTTGGGTAGTATAACGGTTTAAGGTTATACTAAATGATGTTATTTGATCATGATCCTAACAGAATGAGTACTCGAAGGAGGGGTACTAGACGAGACGAGGACGGGGTCGTGATGAACCGCCCCAAACATAGTCTTCTCCTCCATCTCCACCGCATAGCCCAGATTATGGCTAACTTCCTGAACGTGGCCGCTAGTGCACCGGCAGTTACACCTACTGTACCTCCTACACCTATGGTACAACCCCTACCAGTCCTAGCTAATGAGAGGCGGGATCCTACAGCTTACTGTAGCGTTGCCTTGATCAAAGAGTTTAAGAAGCTGGATCCGCCTAAGTTCAAAGGGAACAGTGACCTAGTGGCCGCGGAGAATTGGATGAAAGTGGTCACTAAGTCATTCGGATACATGGCTTGTACTGAGAAGGAGAAGGTGGGATTGGCCGCCTACTTGCTAGTGGATGAGGCTGAGCCATAGTGGCAGGCTACTCAAACAGTCTTAGAGGCTAAGCATCCAAAGGTAACGTGAGATAGATTTGTGGAAGCTTTTAATGAACAGTATGTCCCACGCACTGCTTAGAGAAGGCTACAGGTTGAACTTGACTCAAGGAAGTATGACAGTTAGCCAATACGAGTTGAAGTTCATTACACTGAGCAGATTTGACCCTGAAGTACTGAGAAGAGAGGATCATAAGACCTACATATTCATGGAGGGATTGAGGCCTTCCATTAGGTCTAAGCTATACCCATTGGATATCACTACCTATAGAGAGGTAGTCCGTAAGGCTCAACTGTGTGAGCAGGACTATGAGTTTCATCATGTAGACTTTCAAGCGAGAAATAAGGGTAAAGAAACCATGAAGCGGAAGTCAGATGAGAGAGCCTCGAGTGATAGATATCCATCTAGGAGGAATATGCCTTATGACAGAGCCTCAGTAGGTAAGCAAGTCAATTATAAGAAAATATATTGACTTCATTAATGGTTATATGGAATTATGTTAAATATGTAGTTATGATGATTATGACTCAGGAACTCCTAGATCCACCGGGATCAAGATAAGTGATGAGAGATCTCGACATCCAGCTGGTAGTACCACGAGCTCACCGAGGAGTACTATGCCGAGGTGTGAGCATTGCGGGAAATTTCATGGAGCACAGCCTTGCCGGTTTGCGAGTGGGGCTTGCTACTGGTGTGGTGAACAGGAACATAGGATTAAAGATTGTGCCAAGATAAGTTAGAGGGTGCCTGAAGAGTCAAAAAAGACCACTCAACCCCAACCTAAGACCACACAACCCTAGTGTAAGGCTACAACGGCAGCGAAAGGAAAGGCGCCCGTGACTCAGGGACGGGTATTTGCCATTGATAAGGAGTCCGCTGATGCTTCATCAAAGATGATAGAGGGTAAGATTTACCTTAATGATACATATGTCCTTGCTTTATTTGATCCAGGCTCTACACACTCTTTTATTTCCCCTATGGTTGCTACGAAGTTAGCTATTGAGCTTGAATCCCTAGGACAATTATTGCAAATAAGTACTCCTTTTATGGAATCTCAAATGACGGACATAGTGTATCGTAATTGTAAGCTACGGGTAGGAGAAAGAGAATCGATAGCTGACCTAATCCTATTAAATATGTATGGATTTGATGTTATATTAGGAATGGATTGGTCAACTAAGAATCATGTGATGATAGATTGTCATGCTAAGAATGTGATTTTCTCTTCTCCTGTTAGCTATGTTGTAAATTTTACAAGTATTTAATGCAAAAGCATAATTGCTTGTTTGATTTAATTGAGATTTAATTGATAGAATATACTTGTGATGTGAAGGGTTTGTAGCATACGTGGTAGACGTAGATCAGAAACGTCGCACACTTCACGAAATTCTAGTAGTTAAGGAATTTTTCGAGGTGTTTCCGGATGATCTTCCAGGACTTCCTCCGGATAAGGAAGTGGAGTTCACTATCAATTTGGTAACGGGGATTGAGCCCATTTCGAGCTCTCCCTATCGGATGGCGTTGGTGGAATTAGAAGAATTGAAGAAGCAGCTTCAGGAGTTGCTAGACAAGGGATTTATACGACCCAGCGTATCCCCTTGGAGTGCTCCTATGTTATTTGTCCGAAAGAAGGATGGCAGTATGAGACTGTGCATCGACTACCGATGGTTGAATAAGGTGACCATCAAGAACAAGTATCCTATTCCCAGGATTGATGATCTATTTGATCAGCTTAAGGGTGTACAAGTCTTTTCCAAGATAAACTTGAGGTCGCGATATCATCAGTTGAAGATCCGGAATGAAGATATCCTTAAGACTGCATTCAGGAATGGTATGGTCACTATGGGTTTCTAGTGATGCCATTTGGTTTGACCAATGCACCCGCAACCTTCATAAACTTGATGAATGACGTGTTCAAGCAGTACTTGGACCAATTTATCATTGTCTTCATCGATGACATCTTGGTGTACTCGAGGTCACGGGAAGAGCATGAGCAGCACTTGAAGATAGTTTTGGAAACCCTTAAAGATCAAGAACTGTATGCCAAGCTAAGTAAGTGTGAATTCTGGTTGAATCAAATCTCCTTTTTAGGACATATAATCGGTAAAGATGGAGTTTCGGTCGATCCATCAAAGATTGAAGCGGTGGTTCAATGGGAGAGACCGAAGACAGTAACGGAGATAAGGAGTTTCTTGGGTTTAGCTGGCTACTATCGAAGGTTTGTGGACGGTTTCTCGAGGTTAGCTGCTCCGTTAACGTGCTTGATGCGCAAGGCAGTAAAGTTTGAATGGAACGACGCATGTGAGCAAAGCTTCCAAGAATTGAAGCATAGGTTGACGATTGCATCAATCCTCACCATTCCTAGTGGTTCAGGAGGATTTTTGGTGTATAGTGATGCCTTAGGGCAAGGCTTGGGATGTGTACTAATGCAGCATGGTAAGGTAGTTGCCTATGGTTCGCGACAGCTAAAGGACTATGAGAAGAACTACCCAACTCATGACTTGGAGTTAGCTGCAGTAGTATTTGCTCTGAAGATTTGGAGGCATTACTTATATGGTGAGAAATTTCATATTTTTACGGATCATAAAAGTCTGACATACTTGTTCTCCCAAAAGGAGTTGAACATGAGACAAAGAAGATGGCTTGAGCTTCTAAAGGATTATGATTGTGAGATCATGTACCACCCAGGAAAGCTAATGTGGTGGCAGATGCTCTGAGTCGTAAGCATGTAAGTATGCTTATATGATGATTCGAGAGTATGAGTTGCTTGAGCAGTTTGTAAGCCTCAGCTTAAGTGTTACACCTCTTGAGCAAAATAGAATGATGGCAAGTTTGAGGATTGAGCCAGAGTTGATGGATAGAATCCGGATTGCTCAGAAGAAGGATATCCAGTGCATTGAGGCTATGGATGAAATCCAATCAGGTATGCTCTCGGAGTTTAATATTGGTAGTGATGAGATTTTAAGATTTAACAACCGTATATGTGTGCCTAAGGATAATGGGTTGAGAAAGCTAATCTTAACAGAAGCACATTCCACTAAGTACACATTACACCCAGGAAGCACGAAGATGTATCACAATCTTCGCAAGCTGTATTGGTGGACTGGCATGAAGAGAGACATAGCTGAGTTTGTAGCAAAATGTCTAACGTGCCAACAGGTTAAGGTAGAGCATCAGAGACCGGCAGGATTGTTACATCCTCTACCTACACCTATGTGGAAATGGGAGCACATTACGATAGACTTCATTATGGGATTGCCCAAGACCAAGAGGAACCATGACGGTGTTTGGGTAATTGTGGATCGGTTAACCAAGTCAGCTCACTTCCTACCTATGAAGTCTACGGATACACTTAGTGCATTGGTAGACTTATATGTGAGAGAAGTCGTTAGACTACATAATGTTCCAATGAGCATCACATCGGATAGAGATTCCAAGTTTACCTCTCACTTTTGGGAGCATTTTCAAGAAGCCATGGGATATCAGCTGAATTTTAGCACAACTTTTCATCCACAGACTGATGGGCAGTCCGAGCGCACTATTCAGACGCTCGAGGATATGTTGAGAGCTAGTGCTTTGGATTTTAAAGGCATGGGATGACCATCTTCCATTGGCTGAGTTTGCTTACAACAAAAGCTATCATGCAAGCATCAGGATGGCACCATATGAGGCCCTATATGGTAGAAGGTATCGATCACCAATTGGGTGAGAAGAAGTGGGTGAGCGTAAGTTATTAACTCCAGACTTAGTTGAGCAAGCCTTTAAGGATGTTAAGCTGATTTGTCAAAGGCTTAAGACAACTCAGAGTCAACAAAAGAGTTATGGAGATGCTCGACGGAGGCCACTTGAGTCTTTGGTTGGAGACTATGTATTCTTGAAAGTTTCTCCATCCAAAGGGATCATGAGATTTAGCTGATGAGGTAAGCTGAGTCCTCGCTACATCGGACCATTTGAGATCTTAAATCGTGTTGGAGATGTGGCCTATAGGTTGGCACTACCTCCGGAGTTATCGGGAGTACACAATGTCTTTCACGTGTCGATGCTTCGGAAGTACAATCCGGATCCATCTCATGTCATTGAATATGAACCCTTGGAGATTTGGGAAGACATGAGTTATGAGGAGAAACCGACTCGGATTTTGGATAGGAAAGATAAGGGGCTAAGGTCTAAGATGATTCCATTGGTTAAAGTTCTTTGGCAACACTATACTACGAAAGAAGCTAATTGGGAGCTAGAGAACTTGATGAGAGAGAAGTATCCGGAATTGTTTAAGACATAACCTTACTTGAATTTGGAGGACCAAATTCTCTAAGGTGGGGAGAATGTGAAATCCCCAAATTTATGTAATTTTCCCATACTTGTACAGTTTTCCAACATGGATTAATGGAATAAATATGAAATTCTGATGTATGAATGATGTATGGAACATGTAAGAAATAAAGAGAATTGAAAGTCCATTAATCAAGAAATAAAATCAGATATGTGGCTGAGATAATAAAGAGAAGAAGAGGATTTAATGGGTCAAAGGGTCAAGAGGTCAAAGGGTCAATGGCATGGCTGAGATGAATGGGATTAGAATGCATTTAATGCATTAAATGAAACCTAATGACTCATCATCATCTTCTCCCACACGATAGCATCACCCTTCCAGCCCTTCTCCCTCTCGTTGCTTCCATTTTTCCTCTAAGTGTCCAAGTTTTTCACCTTGACAAACCACTATCTCAAGCCATCGATTCGTTAAGTTCCTTAAACGAAAAACGATCCTTATCGATAGCTTAAGCTATGCCTTTAATATGAAAGGCTAGATCCAAGTGAGTGAGGAGATCTAGAAATCTTGAAAGTTGGTGAATAGCAAAGGTAAAAGAGTTAGAAGGTTTTAGTTGATTTTATGGATGGTTTAGAGTTGGTAGAGTATGTGTATTAAAGTTTAATTGTTATGATGTTTACAGCTTGAAGAAGTGAAGAAAAAGGACAAGTGTTGGTGCAACCAACTTGAGGATTTATTTGCTATTTGAGGCAAGGAATTTATGTAACGGACGTAGGGAGACTATGTCCGCATGTTTTTAATGAATTTGAACTGCTTTGGGAAGAAGTACAGTTGATTTAATTGCTGGAAAAAGGGTACCATTTGGGTCCTACTCCTAGTACCAATAAGGCTGGGAGCAGTCGACTGCCTTAAGTAGCAGCCGACTGCCTAGAGACAACCGAAGCGGAGATTTTCAAAAACCGAGATAAACCAGTCGACTGCTATGTAAGCCAGTCGACTACCATTTTCCCAGAAACCATTCTGTTTCAAACCAGTCGACTGCTATATGGGACAGTCGACTGCTTTTATTTGAAAAGCATTCTGTTTCAAAACCAACTGACTGCCAAGGGGGCCAGTCGACTGCTATTTGTCCTGAAACATTCTGTTTCAAAACCAGCCGACTGCCCAGGGAGGCCAGTCGACTGCTATTTCTCGGGAAACATTCTGTTTCAAAACCAATCGACTGCCCTATTTGTATTTTGAAAAATAAAATAATTGAATTTCAAAGAGGAGAAGAAATTCAGTAAGGCAAAACGGGGTGTAGCAGCCAGCTGCCATAAAGACCAGTCGACTGCCTATTTGAAAGAAAGGTTTTGAGAACCTATTTTTAAGAAAAGATATTTGTACTTGTTTAAAACCTATATGAATAAGGTTTTGGAGACTATGAATCTCTCGAAAGAGCATGCACATTATTTGCTACTTGTACTTGCCTGAGGAGCTCTAATCCAGCCTTCAGACCCGCAGTAAGGCACCTGACTAGTGAAACTGTGGGCTATAGACAATGGCCATGAGTCTCTTACTTGTTTTAGATTTGGGGAGGATCCCTGGCCCATACGTGGGTACGCCATTTATTTGATATCTCTCAGGATTATCCCTATCGGGATATATTTGCGGTATCCTCATGAGATCCTTCTATTGGATTATCCCTCACGGGATATATTTGTTGTATCCATTATCTCTCTGGATTATTCCTACGAGATATATTTGCGGTATCCATGATGAGAATTACTTGGTGCATGATTTTATTTGATATTAATTGTCTCCCATATATTTGAAAGCAGTTGATATTATTTGTATTTAAATATTTGATTTCATGTGAGTTGATATTCGTGAAAATATTTGAAAGCATGAATTACTAGTATTTGATGTTTGCGAAAGATTTATATGGTATATGCTTTATAATGATTTTACATGACATTATAGAGCCAAGCAGGAAAACTGCATATAGTGATATAGTACACTTTTTTACATAAGTTTCTTACTGAGCGTAAATTCACTCCTTTATGACCATTTTTCATACAGATTATTTAAAGTAAATCCAGCCTCGGGTAGAGGAGCATTTTTGGGATTTTGAGATACCTTTGGGGCATGCTTCCTACCTATCCCTTGAAGGTATATTTAGATGGCCGTTACTTCGGCTAATGTACAGTATAGTATCACAGTTGTGTATATTTGGGGAATTAGATTGTGTAAATATTTGAGATCCTGATGTATATGACACATGTTTATAAATGAAAAATTTTATGCATGTGAATTTCGATACTGTCCTCTGATAATAATGCCTAAAGCATAAGAGTAAGGAAGATTGACATTGGATAAACTAGTCTATTTACTTGTTATTTGAAGAAAAGTTACTTGTTATTTGGTTAGTGATAAGAGCGTCACAGAAACTGATACAGTTTTAATTTGATGATCCGTATTGAAACTAGATATGATAACCACGTATATGTTTGGATTATGTTCAGAAGTCAATTGTTTATGTTTCGGCTCAAATGAAATGCTTTCTGATGCATTGCATAAGCATGATTTGATTTCTAAATCGAATAAGTTACGATATTCAAACTTTAATAAATATTTTAGAAAACTTGCATATAGAAATTCGATATTTGTCTCTTATATATTTCTTATTGGGCTTTATAAGCTCCCCCCCCTTTCCACCTTCCAGATAACTTGTAGTAAGAGTTTGTATGAGGGGTTCTACACTTCCTTCGACGTTTTTGCCTTCCCTTGAAGGTATGTGATGTGCAGTATTCTCTTTTATACTCAGACTTGTAATTTCAGTACTTATATAGTATGGGGATGTAATTAAAGGAAGTATATGATATATTTATGGTTTATAACAATGCATACAACTTGGGTGGAGATATATTTAGTCAAGTAGAATGATTCAAAATTGTAAATGCATGCTTAGTGAGAGAATTTGACTGGGACCTAAGGTAATTAAAGGATATTGACTTAGCTAATATAAAGTTAGCTGAAGAATTGATTTGTGACACTACGTATAGCCTAACCAAGTAAGTGAAAAAGGAAAAATTCGGTTCATATTTTTGGTATAAAGGGTCGTTACATAAGGGGCCACCGAATGGTGTTGTTTGTAGTGTTTGTTGGCTCTTATAGGCAATACCGAGAGGGGGGGTGAATCGGTTTTTCACTAACCTTAGATTCGTTTTTCGGTTCCTCTAAATTTTCTAGCCTATATTGATATTTTCTTTGTTCTCTAGGCTACTCAATTATGCAATATAAATTCAACACAATAAACACAAATATAATTGCAAATAAGTAAAGAGAGTAAGGATGGAGAAATGTACGCAAGTGATTTATAGAGGTTCGGCAACCTTGCCTACGTCCTCTACCTTGAGACGCTCCCAAGGATTTTCCCAAATTCACTATCTTTGAATTTGTCTTTACAATCCCTCTTTTTCAAGGCTCAAGAGAAACCTCTCTCTTTTTCAAGGCTCAAGAGAAACCTCTCTCTTTTTCTAGGCTCAAGAGAAACCTCCCTCTTTTTCTTAGGCTAAAGAGTAACCTCCCTCTTTTTCCTAGGCTAAAGAGTAACCTCTCTCTTTTTCAAGGCTTAAGAGAAACCTCCCCTTTTACAAGGAATGGTGGGTTACAACTAATGTAATCAAAGAAAGGCCTCTAGGTAGGCAAGTGATTACAGAAATTAAACACAATGAAAAGCCTATACAATGTTTGTGCTAAGCAATACAAGAAATAGATGAATGATAGAAGATGAAGACTTTTTATCTCTTGAATTGATGTTGAGGCTTGAGGATTTGAGGAAAATGAGAATTGGAGTTGATTGAGTAGTTCCTCTTGCTTCCTTTAGCTTCTAAGCCTTTATTTATAGTCCCTTGGATGGTTTGTGGATGTTGGTTAGAGCCAAAACAGAAACTAGCCATTGTATCTCACAGAAACTAGCCGTTGGGGACTTTCTGGTGTAAAGGGATCGATCCTTTTACCAAAGGGATCGATCCTTTTCTTCATTCTGGGCTTCCGGGGCATTCTGCCAAAAAGGGATCGATCCCTTTCCCTATGGGATCGATCCTTTTCTTCCAGAGGGCATTTTTCCTGCACTTTTGGGTTAGAAATGATATGGCTTTTGATTTTAATTCAACCCAAAACAATTATAAGCTTTAAGGGAGTTTTTCTTGACTTTCTCAAATGAAAGTATTGTCCAAAAACTTATAAGTAATTTTCTAAACTTATGTTCAATAATTCTTGAGAAAAATACTTAATATTGAAAACCATTTTATAAAGTATTAAGACCAATAAGAATGAATCATTAGATCATGGTCTTAATGTTTGATATGAACACTTAAAATGGATTGAGAAAATCATATGTGATGAGGCAAATTTACAATATGAATTAAGACATTAAAGCTTACTTAAGTTTTTGTAATTTCAAAATATATATTGCAATTTAAAGCTAACAATCTCCCCCTTTTTGATATGACAAAACTTAATGTAAATTTGCTTTGAAAATTCTTTATAAAATACTCCCCCTCAAATAAAGCAGGATTTTATAAAGCTCCCCCTTAATATAAGCATGGGTTTTGAAAACTATTTCTCCCTCATTATCTCTCCCCCTTAATATCTCTCCCTTTACTATCTATCTCTCCCCCTTTTTGTCATAGCAAAAAGAAGGAAAAATGATAAGAAATATGCTCCTCCTAAAATCATGGCTATGTGAGAACAAATAAATATGCTCCATCCAACAAGAAACGTGTTAGTACATGGGACTCATAGCACAAATAAATAAGTCAATATTCACCAAGAGGATGAAATATTCATGCAAAGAATATGACTTATGATCCTATACCAATTGTTTATAAATAATTTTGATACCAATTGTTAATAAGTAATTTTGCAAAAAGGTTCCAATTGGTAAGAAATTAAGCAAGCACCTAAGTATATCAATTGTTCTCTAAGGTCCAACTAAGGTGCATGGTAATACATCATGATTATGAGCTGAAATTAGATGACGTATCATATACATGAGCTCATAAATCATTTTCAAGCAAAAGTGTGCATAGAATTAAGACATATAACAATTAATTACAAATTCTAGCACACAAGAGTTTCATGCAAAAATATCCTAAATGGATTCTTCTTAATTTGTCATTTCAAACTAAAGAGCACAAGAAGAATTGTCAATTTAAAGCTCATACCAATTGGCAATTTAGTTTTGGCTTACCAATTGTTGAAAATATGGTTGCCAATGATACTAATTGTTATTTCAATCTAAATACCAATTGTTACTAATGGTTAACTTAGGCATTTTGCATGAATCCAATATCTATGTGTAGTGTGTTCTTGTCAAGAAAATAATCATTTTCAATATCTATGTGTAGTGTGTTCTTGTCAAGAAAATAATCATTCTAAATATGCAAGAACACAACACATATCATCAAATATGCATATGGATCAATTAATCATTAGCACACTATCATAGAGTATTAATCCATATTCATATTCACAAATTTATACTATATGGAAGAAAAAAAATCAAGGAATTCAAGCACACATTTTCTTCCATGAAACTAAAGAATCCTATGCTCAATTTTCCATTCAAGATCTTAACCAATTATGAGCAAGGAAAGATTCAAATAATAAATGCATTTGAACATTTATAATCCATTTACCATCACAAATTATAGGCCAATGACCATTACCAATTGTTGAATTTACATTTGAAATCAATCAACTAGATGTATAATTATCATGAAACCTAGTGTGGAATTGATAAGTCAAGCTAAGAGACATAATCCTATAGGCATGCTTGACTAAGATGAACAAAAAGAATGAAGAATATTCATCATGCACAAGTTCATCAAATTCTCAAATATATCCATAAATCATTGAAATAAATCTCAAAATTATGTTTAAGCATTCATTGAAATTATGTTTCAAGATTATTTCAAGAGTTATGTAAATCATGAATGTTTTCAACAAGAAAAATGATTTTACACTTGTGAGCTCAATGAAAAATGATATTGATTGTTGAAAGTGATACCATTTGTTGGAAATGATATTAATTGATGAAGTTGAGGCATGATATCAATGAAAAATGAGTTTTCATATATTACAGATCATCAAAAAGAAGTTAAAACAATGAATTTTAAGTTGAGAAGAGAGAAAATATCAAAACAATGAAAAGTTCTTCTCAATTTCGGTTGAAAACATGCAGGAGAGCCTTTTTTGGCCTGGGGGGGATCGATCCCTTTAGGAGGGGGATCGATCCCTCATATGTTTCCTGCATATTCTGCAATTGTTTTGACAGAAAATCCAACTTGTGAGGTACCAAGACTTCGTTTTTGAGTAATTTAAGTCCAAGTAAGGGTTTAAACATTTGTAAAACATGATTTTGGATTTGTGTGAATGAAAAACATGAATGAAAAACTATTTTACAAAAGATTTTGTAATTTTGGAAGAATTTTCACAATAAAATGCATTTTTGGCCTTAAAGGAGGTCATTTGGAGAGTTAAGCATATTTTGACAAATCCAAAGCATTGGATACCATAAATATGTCGAAACAAACTTGTTCACATATGTTTTAAGCACATATATCATTAAAGCATACATCTTGTGAACAACATGCCATAATTTCCAACATACAAGTTCTTCATTCTTGCTCATGACATGACATTTTGCATATATGACATATTTGGCAATTTGAGGCAAGTAAATACATTATCAACACATAGAAAACTTGCTCAAAATGCAGAAATCCAATAATCATTTCAAAATTGTTAAACATGCTTTTCATCCAATAATCCAATGCCTCAAGAACTATCCATCAACCAATCAACAATCATTCAACATGCCTTTTCTTTATTCATACAACTCACAATGCACCAAGAATCATTAACACATTTTTTCATCAAAGCAAAAAAAGTTTAAGGAGTAAGGAATTATGCTTACAATACTCCTTTGCTTGAGAGTGCTTGCCATGACGTGTTGGATTCACCATTAGCCATTCTTTGAGAGATTGTTGTCACCTTGCTAAAGATGGATTTCCAAGCTCTTCCTTTTTCTCATTGGCACAAGCAAACTCCATGAGGATGTGTTAAGCATTTAAACTCCATTGTTCCATTGTATTCCCATGCTCTAACACTCCTACAACAAACAAATTCAAGCATGCTTTGGTACCCAAATTTTCTTGGGTCCATAAGAGTTAGTGCAAACAATTTTTGATCCTTTTGGGATCTATTTCAAGCATAATTCATCATCATTTATAGCATGCTTTGGCACCCATATTTTCCTAACAACTCTTCCTCTGAATGTAGTTTTTCTATATGTGCATGCTTGTGAAGAGTGTCCTATTCTACTGCATAGTAAGCATTTGAGAGATGTATCATGCACATAATTTTTGCTCACTAGGAAATTCTTTAGATGAGTTTCTTTTTGTATTGCATTATAACCTAACCCATCTTTATCAAAGAAGGCTCTTTGGGTCTCTAACGTATGATCTAGCTTTTGTTTACCCATGTAGAACCTAAAAAATGAATTATGCAAATTTAAGTTCTTTTTATTTACTTCATCAATTTCTAGATTTGCTTCTTCTAATTTCTTTTCAAAATCAAGCTTGGCATTCAATAACTCATCATTTTCCATTTCTAGTTTTGTAATCATTTTCTTGTATTTTGAATTCATGCATTCAAATTCACTAGCTAGCTCATCAAAAGCATTTTGTAAATCATCATAAGAATGGTCATTGCATTCACTAGAGCTAGGTTTCTCCTTTTCATCCTCAATAGTCAAAGAGCTAGGATTTGCCAATTTATCTTTAATGTCTTCTAATTTATTTTCTAGCTCTAATTTCACTTTGGTGAGTTCATCATTCTTTTAGCCTAGATCTTTTATTTTCTCCTCCAACTCAACATTAGTATTCATCAAAATTTCATTCTCTTTTCTAAATTTATTTAACTTTTTGTTATATTTTGCATGCATTGATTTATATTCATCACTTAGCTCATTAAATGCATCTTGAAGCTCATCAAATGAATATTCTTCTAAAGTTTGTGAGCTAGTCTCAAAATCATCACCTAGAGCCATTTATGATCGTTTTGCTCGATAGAGGTTAGTCTAAATCAATCTCAAGCTTAAGCTCTGATACCAATTGTTGGCTCTTATAAGCAATACCGAGAGGGGGGTGAATCGGTTTTTCACTAACCTTAGGTTCGTTTTTCGGTTCCTCTAAATTTTCTAGCCTATATTGATATTTTCTTTGTTCTCTAGGCTACTCAATTATGCAATATAAATTCAACAAAATAAACACAAATATAATTGCAAATAAGTAAAAAGAGTAAGGATGGAGAAATGTACGCAAGTGATTTATAGAGGTTCGACAACCTTGCCTACATCCTCTACCTTGAGACGCTCCCAAGGATTTTCCCAAATTCATTATCTTTGAATTTGTCTTTACAATCCCTCTTTTTCAAGGCTCAAGAGAAACCTCCCTCTTTTTCTAGGCTCAAGAGAAACCTCCCTCTTTTTCTAAAGCTCAAGAGACACCTCCCTCTTTTTCAAGGCTTAAGAGAAACCTCCCCTTTTACAAGGAATGGTGGGTTACAACTAATGTAAACAAAGAAAGGCCTCTAGGTAGGCAAGTGATTACAGAAATTAAGCACAATGAAAAGCCTATACAATGTTTGTGCTAAGCAATACAAGAAATAGATGAATGATAGAAGATGAAGACTTTTTATCTCTTGAATTGATGTTGAGGCTTGAGGATTTGAGGAAAATGAGAATTGGAGTTGATTGAGTAGTTCCTCTTGCTTCCTTTAGCTTCTAAGCCTCTATTTATAGTCCCTTGGATGGTTTGTGGACGTTGGTTGGAGCCAAAACAGAAACTAGCCGTTGTATCTCACAGAAACTAGTCGTTGGGGACTTTCTGGTGTAAAGGGATCGATCCTTTTACCAAAGGGATCGATCCTTTTCTTCATTTTGGGCTTCCGGGGCATTCTGCCAAAAAGGGATCGATCCCTTTCCCTATGGGATCGATCCTTTTCTTCCAGAGGGCATTTTTCCTGCACTTTTGGGTTAGAAATGATATGGCTTTTGATTTTAATTCAACCCAAAACATTTATAAGCTTTAAGGGAGTTTTTCTTGACTTTCTCAAATGAAAGTATTGTCCAAAAACTTATAAGTAATTTTCTAAACTTATGTTCAATAATTCTTGAGAAAATTACTTAATATTGAAAATCATTTTATAAAGTATTAAGACCAATAAGAATGAATCATTAGATCATGGTCTTAATGTTTGATATGAACACTTAAAATGGATTGAGAAAATCATATGTGATAAGGCAAATTTACAATATGAATTAAGACATTAAAGCTTACTTAAGTTTTTGTCATTTCAAAATATATATTACAATTTAAAGCTAATAGTGTTTAATCAGGGTGTTTAATTAGGGGCTAAAGGTTGAGATTAAGAAGTTCTTAGGACCTTGAATGCTAGTTCGAACAATGGCTATAGGGAGGATTTTTGGAGGTTGAACCGACACTTGAAATGCTGACTAGATGGAAGAGATTTGGGCATCGAAATAAGGGAGACAGTGAAGTGGAGATACTGAGTGTTCATTGCTAAAATGGAGATGATTTTGGGATTGAAAAATACATCGTTAGAGGGCCCTGGTTGGTGTTCAAAGGCATGGTTAAAAAGATAGTGTTTTGGGAGTCCTTAATTGGGTTTTCGAAACTGATATGGAGGCTAAAAAAAATACTAAAGTAGAGCTGGAATTTGGCTTTTAGGCGCTGAAAATATAAGCTAGTTGTGATTGTGTGGGTTTAGTTTTAGGGATGAAATGGTGTTGGTAGAAGGCTGGAGCAATGGCATGTAGGGTTGGAAGCTAGATTCATTTAGGCTAAAATGTAACTGAACAGGGGTCTCCTTTGGGAGCTGGAACAGACTAAATAGGTTGAGTTAAGGTGGTTTCTGGGTGCCAATCAAAGGAAAAATGTTGGGGAATTAGAGACTGGTTTAGGCACTACTTAAAGGCTGGAAAAGAATAAAGCTAAGATAGGTGAAAACATGGTTGATTTAAGGCTAAACTAGAGATGTTTTAAGGCCTAAAACAGGGTAGGAGTTGGCTGTTATAAGGCTGAAATCTGAGCTATAACAAGGCAGTTTAAAGGGGAAACCAAGGCTGGATAGGGCAGTGACATTCAGCAACCCTTACACTAAAGGGGTAAGGCCATTCTCTCACTTAAGAATTTATATACTTGATTAGAGAATTTATGCTAAAGATATGCATACATATATAGGACTGTTGAAACAGATAAAGTGGTTGTCGATTTGATGAGATATGTGGCAAACGTTCCTAAGCTAACAAGGAATATATGCTCGGCTAAGAGGTTTGCAAAGGTAAGGAAAGTATTGTGGTATCAGGTTTAAATTTTGAGTGATTATGTGGTTCTAATGAAATGATGAAATAGGTAAAGGATTTTAATGGATTGTTCATGATGCGGAATCATGCTATTTGTGATAACCCCAAATTCTGACTTAATAAATATAAATCAATATATTGAATTGGAGTAAAAGGATTTTTATGGAATTTTTAGAAGAATTAAGAGAATTATAAAGTAGTAAACTAAATTGAAATGTCATGAGGAAATTAAGAAATTAAATTTTTGTGTACATGACAAGAATCTATGCTACTAAATAGTAGGATTATCAATAAAATTAATACATACATATATCATATGTATGTATATAAATTTAATATAAGGGACATATATGTGTACATATAAAAGAATAATAATGAGTGTATATCTATATAAATCAAGTGTATATATATGTATATGTATTTAAATATATGTGTAGTGAATATATATTATATACTTTAAAAAATATATATTATGTATATTAAAAATGTAATTATAAGATAAAACTAAATAATAGTAACAAAAATGAATTAAAAAAAAAAGGCTAGTGGAGTTTGGTGGGAACTTTCCCACCAAACCCAGTGAGTGGTCTGCTAAAGTAGACCACTATTAATTTGTTAGCTTAAAACAAAGCCAACTAATAAGAAAAGAAAAGAGAAGAGAGAAAGATTGGAGCTTGGCTGGCCAAAAGGTGTCGATCGCGGCTGTTGAAGTAGGGAGACAATGGCATTTCAGTGGAGTTTAAGAGGCTGATTCGGGATCTCGACAGAGGAAAGGAGCAGGGCTCTTGGATGGCTGTTTAGGCATCTAACGAAAGAGAGATTCGGGGCTAAGTGAGGTTAAGAGAAACAGGGGTAGGCTCTGCTATTTGAGGCCGACGATGGGGCTGAAGGGAGGTTGATGAGGTACAGTTTGTGTGGTTGAAACACAGCTAAGTGGCTACTGTTTTAGGGTGAAAACTAAGTGAAATGGTGGTTGTTTAAGGGGACTATTGAGCAAAAAAAAAAAAGACTTTGGGTAGCAAACAGGGGTGATTTTTAGGATTCAAGATGGGCTATTCAATGATGAAATAAGTGCTGAACCAAGGGAAAATGCAGAGGATTTGAAGTGGTTTTTATAGCTGAAATGGTGCAGGGAAAAGAGTTTGTATAGGGGTTGTTTTGGCTGCTGTTTGGGCCAAAATAGTTAGCAGTAGTAGGGGAATTCAGGAGCCATTTGGGTACTGGTTTTTAAGGCTAGAAAGTGAATAAAAATGGGCATCGATTAAGGCTATACCGAAAGCATTGTTGGGTAGTGAAATATGGCCTAAACATGGGCTGTTTTGGTGTCTAAAATAAAGTCTTTTGGTGCACGATTAAGGGTGAACCAAGGGGGAGGAAAGTTTGGCGTGGAGGAACAGAAAATGTGGTATATAGGGTGCTAAAAAGGAGCTGAAATAGAAAAGAAAAAAAAATAGAATAAATGCAAGGGAGTGAATTCAACTTGGAGGTTTCAAGGGCATTCTTAGAGAAGGATGATTTGAGAATTTTTCATATAATCAGCTTAAAGGAAGTTAGAAATTATGGAGGAAAGTCTTGACAAGGGTTCTAACTAGGGGCTCTTCTCGGCT
Organism: Heritiera fomes; assembly: GCA_032173925.1. Taxonomy (NCBI): domain Eukaryota; kingdom Viridiplantae; phylum Streptophyta; class Magnoliopsida; order Malvales; family Malvaceae; genus Heritiera; species Heritiera fomes. The sequence continues at coordinate 8,082,693 of JAPDPM010000002.1, read as the reverse complement.
GGATAGGGCAATGACTGTCGATAACCCTTAGATCAAAGGGGGCTATTGAAACACATAAAGTGGTTGTTGATTTTATAAGATATGCAGCAAACGTTTCTTAAGCTAAGAAGGATATACACTCGATTAAGAGGTTTGCAAAGGTAAGGAAAGTATTGTGGTATTGGTTTAAAATTTGAGCGATTATATGGTACTAATGAAATAATGAAAATAGGTAAAGGATTATAATGGATTGTTCATGATGCGGAATCATGTTATTTCCTTTTATTAATTCTTAATGTAAGAATTATTTACAATTATAATATTGGTGAGCATATGAATTATTTAGCTCAGAGCACAAATGTATGTATGTATGTATATATATATATATATATATATATATATGCATGGATTTGGTGATTAACAATATATTCTTGAATGTGTACATGAAAGTCATAATCTATACTATGGGAAAGATGATATGGTTATGGAAAATTATGGACTTAGGGATTAAAATATTTTGTAGTTGATAATATAATAATTGAGATATAAAAAGGGATTTACAAGAAAATAATTAGGTATAAATAATTAATTTTCTTATCCACCTTAATGGTTGAATTATGATATTATTTATAAAGCTTAAGAAAGGAATCGAGGATGATATTTGAGACGCATGGTGGTTGTTATGGATATAGTGGTATTCCTGCGAATAATATTTATTTAGATTTATAATGCTTAGGTGAAATATCTATTGATATAAAATTGTGACGTGTATCAGTTGTAGAGTGAACACAAGGAAGTGGAAATATACCACGGGCTAAATGTGCAAGTGTGTTGGCACCAACACTTGTGTGGTACACATTAGGTAAGGGAATATATGTTAAATGCTTGCTAGTCCTCTATGTTTATGTATGTGTAAGTTAATGTTATTTAACATTCATGGGTTTAAATGCATTTTGTTTGAATTTCAAAATATGTTGGATTGAGCTTAAAGTGGATAATGTTTGAGATTTGGATTTGTGTTGGAATTGGTATATTAAATATATACTGGTTGATTGAGTTTTCTACAGGTATTTGGTTGCGGTTATGACACTAGGTAGTATTCTACCTATGTCGTCATAATGCTGAAATTTCGTTAGAAATTGTTTAAGTAAATTTCTTGGTATTAATTTAGATTTATAAAATGCCTTTAAAATCTTATGCATATTAAGCATCGTTACTTGCCATCGAGATAATGGTTTTTAAGCATGATTTCGTGCGATGAGATTTTCAAAACTATAAGTATTTAAAACGATTCATGCTTTCAGTACTCAACTCATATTGTAAATGCTATTGTTACACGAGTTTTGACTCATGAGACACATGATGCTGTATAATGCCTATGTGGCATTTAATTTGCCTATGTGGCACTTTATGCCTGTATGGCACATTACTCCTGTGTGGCACTCTATGCTCTGTGGCGTTTGGTATGCCTGTGTGGCATTGAGGCGCCTACCTATAAATACACATTTCAAATTCTTCCAGTGTGTTGATGGATATCTGTGTATATATATAAATTGTGAAATATCTTGGATGCTTTGTGATCTTCCAGGCGTCTAACAACTAGTCGTGACATATACTTCAGCTACTAGATGATCACTGGTGCTAGGATGATTCATGATCATGGATAGAGCCCTGGTACGAGACTGTGACTACTGCTAGCTACAATGGATGCTTTCGTAGAAAGCTTATTGGTTATATTTCCAAAGTACCCAGTTACGTTACCAAATCTCATAAATGGATGCCTGTGTCATGAAAATGTTTTTGAATGTATATCTCGATACTGTTACAAAAATGAATGAGTGTATCATTTCTATTTCTATTGTATCTTGATTTTATAGATGCGTGAGCAGTAATATGTTTAGAAATTATTTGGTATAAGTGTTTTATATCTTATAAACAAAAGTATACTGACTTTGCACTACTTTTGATAAACCACATAGAAATATGAGTTTTATGCATTCGTTCACGCATAAACATGCATTAAACATAGTAGGAGCCTAGCATCACTTAGCGTATATTTTCTTATTGGGCTTTAGCTCACCCCCCTTCTTCCACCTCACAGGTTACTTCAGATAGGCTCTAGTGCAAGAGTGCTGCACTAAGAGCTCGACTTACATGTTGCTAAGTTATTGCTTTTTATATTGAGATATAACCTTTCATTTTTTTTTGTTTATATCCTAAACGATAAGATTCTTTTCGGTAGTGTACATGGATCGAGATGTAAGTTAGAGATGCTTATTGGGCCGGGTTGGCCCGACCCGGTTCGCAACCGGATCGGGTCAATCCGGCCCAAAATCCGAACCGGTACAGTACCGGTTCGGAACCGGCCCGGCCCGGTTTGTTACCGGGCTGGGCCGGTTTCAGATTATTAGAATCGGGCCCGGTAGGGGCCCAGTCCGGTTAAAAAAAAAAATTAAAACTGCAGCAGTTGCACTGACTGCAATGCAACTGCTGCATGCAGACTCGCAGAGGCTTGCCCTCTGCGAGTCTGCGTTTTGAAATAGCAGTGCAAGTGCAACTGCAGTGCAGTACGCAGAGCAAAGGCTTGCCTCTGCTCTGTGTTTGATTAATACTTTGATGGGCAACGGCCATTTTGGCCGTTGCCCATCAATCTTTTTTTTTTAATTTTTTTTATTTTTTTATTCTAATTTTTTTCCTATAAATACCTCTATAATCTTCTATTTTCATTTACATTTCTTCTATATTTTCTCTCAAATCTACTATCTATATTCATCTACTCTTATTCTCTTCACTCACATACTCTCTCAATATTCACTCAAACTCTCTCAAATTCACTTAAATTCCCTTATTCCAAATTTATAATATCATCATTTCCTTTCTAAATTTCATTTTTCTTTTTATTTTATAATTTTACAAATTTTACTTTTAATTTTCAAATTCTAATATATTATATATATTCCTTATTCCAAATTTATAATATCATCATTTTCTTTATAAATTTCATTTTTCTTTTTATTTTATAATTTTGCAAATTTTACTTTTAATTTTCAAGTTTCAATTTTCAAATTCCAATATATTATCATACATCTATTTTTTTAATTTTTAACATATATTTATTTTCAAAAAAAAAATAAAAATGTCAAATTTCTTTCGTCGTTCATGCTCTGTTTCTCGACCTTTTGGTTCCACTGAAATTCCTAATTTGGGTGACGAATCATTTAATGAAATCGAACCCGATATTCATCCGGAGGAGGAGCTTCCTTTGGCACCATCGTTTGGTCATGGTCGTGGTCGTGGAGGAAGTCATGCTCAAACACAATCATCAGCTGCCACCACTGCTGCTACATCATCAAGACCGAAGTTTAGTCGAAAAAAAACAAGCAGGGTATGGGAGTATTTCGACATTGTAGCGAAAGAAGGCGAGACGAATAAATATTGTGCCATCTGTAAATTGTGCAAAGGCGTTTACTCTTATAACTCCGGTGGAGGTGGTGGCGGTACAGGTACGTATAAAAGGCATTTAATTACTATACATAAAATTAATCTTGATGCCGAAGAAAATGAAATTTTAGAAGGTAAACAATCTCAAATTAATACGCATGATGGTGGAAAAAATTTTAATTTTGATAATGTTCAAGCTAGACGTGGTTTAGTTAGATTTGTAGTTAGAACTGAACAACCATTCACAATTTGTGAAAAAACAGGATATTTAGAATTTATTTGTAAATATTTACAACCCGCATATAAATCTGTTTCTAGACATACATTAAAAAGAGATTGCATGGATATGTTTAAAGAATATAGACAAGCTTTAATTGATAAACTTAGTAATATTTCATCTAGGGTTAGTTTAACTAGTGATATATGGACTAGTACTAATGGTATAAGTTATCTTGTTATAACTTGTCATTGGATAGATGAAGATTGGTCTATGCAAAAACGAATTTTATCTTTAGATGTAATAGAAGAAGCACATAATTCATATACTATTCATAAATATATTACTAAAGTTTGTAAATTATATGGACTAGAAAATAATAAAGTTTTTGCTATTACTTTTGATAATGTTTCAAGTAATACTGCAGCTATTCCTCATTTAATTAAAAGTTTAAACCCTGTTATGCAAGGCATATTTTTTCATGCAAGATGTGCATGTCATATTATAAATTTATGTGTTCAAAGTGGTTTTAGTTCTAGTGGTACTGGTACTGACATAGGTCCAATTGATAAAATTAAAATTTTAGCAAAATGGATTCGCACACCAAGTAATAAACGTGAATGGAAGCAAATTTGTATAACAAATAATATACCTGTTAAAGCATTTCCACTTCCCGTGGAAACAAGATGGAATTCACTTCATCGTTTACTTTCTTCTATTTTACCTTATAAAGAACTCGTTACTCCTTTTTATAACAATTATACAAGTAGCACACATTTAGTACTTTTTGAAGAAGATTGGACTTTTATTGAATATTGTGTTGATTTATTATCTACTTTTAAAGATGCAACCGAAAGATTTTCAACTCAATTTTATCCAACTACACCGTATTTTGTTCCTATTATCTACACAATGTTTGACAAATTTGTAAAATTTAGGAATCATGAAACTTTAAGTTCTTTTGTATATGATATGGAGGAAAAATTTAAAAAATATTGGGAAATAATTCCTCCTATTTATTGTATTGCAACTTTACTAGATCCTAGTCAAGGTGAGGTAAATATAGAAATTTTTTTTGATTGTTATAAAGAATTTCTTGGTCTTGATTCTATTGAGGATCAAAAGTCCTCAATTAACAATCTTTTTCGAGAATTGTTTAATGTTTATGAAACAGAAAGGGAGTAATTCAACTTTAATCGAGAAGAAGAAGATTCATACGAAGAAACCGAAAGTAGCAAAAAAGGAAAAGGAATTTTAAACGCAATTAAGGAAGCAGCAAAGAAGAGAATGAAGCTAAAAGGAAAAGCGAGCGGATTGGGATCGGGATCAACAACTCGACGGAGTTCTAGCTTCAATGAGCTAGGATTTTTCTTAAGTCAAGATTTTTCTGTAGATGATAACTTTGATCTTCTCCAATGGTGGAAAGAAAATCAAAAACAATTTCCAGTTTTAGCTTCCATGGCCCGAGATGTTTTTGCGGTGCAAGTTTCTTCTGTTGCTTCGGAATCCGCATTCTCGACGTGTGGAAGAATTATTGGAGACCATCGAACCACTCTTAATCCGGATTCATTGTGCATGTTAACATGCCTTAAAGATTGGTTTGATGCGGAATCGCGCAATGTCGAACTTGGAATGGCCAATGAATTTGCTGATAATAATTCAGAAAAGGAGGAAGAAATTTCCAAGGCAATCCGTATAAATTATGAAGAGTAGAGAAAAATTTTTTTTTGTAAATTGTATGTAAAATTGTAAATAAGTTTAGTCATAGTGAATATTTTTATGGACTACGGTCCCGTGGTTTTTACCCTTCTAACTTTTGAAGGGGTTTTCCACGTAAAAAATCTTTGGTCTCCTACTCTCTCGTTTTTCTCCTTTTGTTGTTGTTGTTATTATTATTATTATTATTACATACCAAATTAATTAATGTTATACTTATATATGTTTAAAATAAATAAATATTTAAAATACAAAATGAATTAATATTTTAAAAACATATTAAATAAATGAATAAATATTAAGTAAATGATATTTCAAATATAATAAATTATTTTAAATGCAAAATGAATATAAATAAAGATATGCAAAATGAATATAATAATAATATTCATAATATCATTATTTGTATTTTGAATCAAATATCATTTTATTATAATATTATATTCACAATATAACTTTAATTTATTATAACAATAATTTTATTAGATAATTTTATAATAGTTTGTTTTTACATTATTGTTACATTAATTAAATAAATTATAATATAACTTATAATAAATTATTGTTAAATTAAACTATTAACATTATTTATTATAAAAATAAATTTACTACATTAAATTATTAAAATATATTAATATATATTAAAATAAATTAATATAATTTTTTTAAAAATAAAAATTTTAAAAAGAAAAAAAAAATGGACCGAACCGGTTTAAACCGGTTCGGTCCGGTTTTGAGGCGAACCGGTCCAACGAACCGGGCCGGTTCGCCTCTCATAATATATAGAACCGGTCCGAACCGGACCGGTTTACTACCAGTTCAGACCGGTTCTCTTATGGTTAGGGCCGGAACCGGTGAAAACCGGCCCGAAACCGACCCGGTCCGGCCCGTAACCACCTCTATTGTAAGTACTAGGATTGTATCGAGAATTATATATAATTGCGCCTAGTAAATAATAGTATCTCGATAGTATATCTTGATGAAAATATGATACTCTGGATGGTTTCTTGAGATGATTATTTTGCCACAGGTTGGATTATTATTGTGTTAGAGAGTGTGGTTGGACAATAAATATGTAACGACCGTTTATACTGAAATTATGAACCAAAATATTCCTTTTTCCGCTTACCTTGTTGGACTGTACGTAATGTCTCAAATTCTACTCTTAAGCTAAATTTATATTATCTAAATAAATATCCTTTAATACCTAGTCCTAGTTCAAATATTCTAAGTAAGCATGCATTCACCATTCCCAATCATTTCACTTAACAAAATATATAACTATTAAAGATGCACGCATCGTCATAAAACATAGATGTATCATATACTTCCTTTAGCTACATCCCCATATTCTAAAAGTACTGAAAATGCAAGTCTGAATATAAATCGAGCAACTGTACATTATATACCTCCGAAGGTGGTACAAAAACCTAGAAGGACATAATAGCACCCCACGTACACGCTCCTACTGCAGGTAATTTGGAAGGTGGAGAAGGAGGTGAGCTTATAATGCCCAATAAGAAATATATATAAGAGACAAATACTAAATTTTTATATGCAAGCTTCTAAAACATTTATTAAGGCTCAAAATCAAAATTTATACATTTCAAAAACCAAACCATGCTTATGCAGCGCATCAGAAAATAATTCATTCAAAACTATAAATAAGCAATAAAATTCAAAAACATAAATCCTAACTTAAACACTCAGAATTTGTATACGGCATAAGTACAAAAAAAACATATATATATTAAGCTGAAGACATATTAACGACTAAGCAATAATCATGCAATTCAAATATTCCCGTGAGAGAAAATGCAAGTCAATTGAAATATGGCCATAGTCCAGAGGGGGGTCCACAGTGAGCACGATCGGTGGCAACTGGGCTTGCTGTGGATTGGATCAAGGTCACACAGCCTAGAAATACTACTGTAGACTGGATAAGGGTCACATAGTAGTCCAAAACAATACCTACTATAGACTGGATCAGGGTCACACAGTAGTCTAAAACAATACTGTAGTGACTATTAGTCATGTCCCAAAACATTTTCATATATATATATTTATATATATACTAAAAATACAAAACTTTGGTAATTTCTATGAAAATGGGTGTTTCGGATAAAATTTCCATAAGTATTCAAAATCATGCTATTTCATATTCTTTTTCAAAACAAAACTTGCTAGAGAATTGTTATTTTCAAATCGTTTTCTTAACTTTGGCTCATTTCGCAAACCAATATTTTTACAAAAATCCAGCAGCATAACGGTTTAATTTTCTTAAAACCCTTTGCAAGGAAAATACAGTTTATAAAACACAAGGCAGTTGATTTTAAAAATTTATTTAGTATCTCCTTCGTCTCGATATATATCTCTTACCTTAATGTGTAGCACAAGTGTTGATATTGCACCCTTGGACTTCTTAAATTTTTACTACTCTTGATTTCACTGTCTTTGGTCTTTAATATTTTAAGAGTTTAATGTCCTCTACTTGTATCATTTCCTCCTACATTAAAGCATGAAAAGAATATAATTTGTATTATTGATTTATCTTAAGTAAGTTTACATTTTTGGATCACCTTAAAGAAGTGTATATTTCTAAAGTTTCCTTTAAGTGCATTACCTTGCAAAATCTCCCTTGGCTACCAAAGGCTCCTTTACTGTAAGATCCGATTCTACACTACTGTAGACTCTAAATTCATAAAATTGAAAATGGAAATTAAATAAATAATGAATATTGATTTCCATTTGGGTGAAAAGCTCCTTAATTTGAGATATGAATGGAGCAATTTATATGAAATACTCGACGGGCGAGTACTGTAATGGGATGGCTTGCAACTGGGCGTGAAAGAGGATAATCGCCAATCGTCAATGGGAGAGTTGATGATGGCGAGTTGATTGAATTTCTTTTTGGCGAATAGGTGAGATCGCCAACGTTGGTGTCAATCAGATCAACGTTGGCGAGTTGAGCCATACACGGTGATCGCCCGAATGGGGTGAGGACTTGTGATCGCCCAAATGGATTGAGTGAGTGAGTTATATAATAGCAATGTGGCGAGTAGAGCAATATCAAGTGATCGCCAACAATGTAGCAATGGCTGTGATCGCCAAACCTGTATGTGATTGCTAGGAAGGGGGAAATTCTCGTAATTGCCAAATCTTAAGTTGGCAAGCTTGAAGGTTGGCGAACTGAAATAGATATTGGCGAGCTGAAGACTTTTGACGAAGGGGCGAACTGGAATGACACTTGTGGACAAAGTGAAAATAGATTTAAACCCATTTGGCAGCCAAAACTGACTTGTAAGTCATACGGTTGAAGACAATTAATGGAGAAGATGTTGAAGTCAGTAAGGAACTTATCCTTATTGGTTGAGGAACAAAAACAAAGTCAATAGCAGAAGAAAATGCATGTGGAAGGGAGACTTTCATGCCATTGTAAGTGCAGTTTTTCTTCATGCATTAAATGCATGAAAGACGTGAAATAAATGAAGGAAATGAGATAAGGCCAAGTGATGAGTTCTGATTGGATAGCATGGCTATAAAAGAAGAAACAATTGAGGATAACAGAGTTAGCCAACTCCAGCTTCTTCAAGAAAACCATTCTACTGCAAGTTATGCTCTGTTTCTTCCATTTCTCTGCCATGTTTGATCTACTAAACTTCAACCTTAAGTTAGCTAAACACATAAACCTGCTTACAAAACCATTCCTCCATCGTTGATGAGCTAAAGGAATAAGCAAAGTGAGGCTAATAGGAGACAGGAAGAATTCTGTTTTGGAAGTGCAATTGATTAAGGTGAGATTTAATGGTTCTTGAGATTTAATGATATATTGCTATGATTTCAAGTATGAGAAGAATGAGAATAGTCTTGCTTTTGATTTATTCTTGATAGAAATAGAATAAATTCATATCTTGAAGTAGAATGATGGGAAAAATACTGGAAAAGTGATGAGTATGGCGACTATGGTGATCGCCCATGTTGAATATTTGTAATCGCCAATGAGGCGAGTAGGAAATATGAACTCGCCAAAATGAAAATACTTGTCCAAGTGGGCAAGGTCTCCCAATGCTAGTTCATGGGAAAGCCTATCCCTGATTAGAAAGTCGTTTGGCGAACTCACATGCATAAGAAATTGGGCGAGTAGAATTGTGGGTAAACTCCCACATTTAAGCCAATGTTGGTCTGGCGAGTTGAATGTTTGGCGAGCTCCAAATATATTAATGGCGAGAAATGGCGGGCGAGCTTCCACTAGTAAGCCATTTAATGAATGGCGACCTCGATAGGGCAAGCTAGTATGTCTCTTGTGGGCGAGCTTTTGGGAGCTCTATTGGGCGAGTAAGTAGAATATCTGTTGGGCGAGCTGGTTTATTTCTATCAAGTCTCGCCCAAGTGATGGAAAGTTATTTAAAGAAAAATATTAATAGTTTTAATAAATTATTTTGCAGTCGGGAAATTGGAAATGGCTATTGGCGAGCAGGAAGCAAGGCAAAACAAGGTTTCGTTGGACCAAGTAAGGGAGATGTGTGTGAAGTGAATGCATGTCCTGTGGAGTTAAGTTTTAGGAAAATATTGTGAAATTTGTTTTGGTTTATGACATGCATTGTTTAAGAAATCTATTTGATATTGGGCGAGCTACTAAGCCGACCCTTGTGATATTTCTAGGCGAAATGGTATTGGCGGGCGAGCCAAGCTTTTATGATTTTTGGGCGAAGAACCCTTTTATGACATCTTGGGTGAGTAACCCTGCTTTAAATAAAAGGCGGGCGAGCCATGTTGGGCGAACCCCTTGATATTCTTTTGGGTGAGCCGCTAAGGGCGAGCCAGGTTGCTTTGTTTTGAAAAGCTAAGTGGCGGGCGAATACTATTTCCCGCACTGATGATTGACCATGGGTGAGCCAAATGGGCGAACTGACCATGGCGAATAGGTTTCACGTTTCCACAGTTTCTTAATTTAAAAATAAACTAATTTTAATATCTTTGAAAATACAAAATACAAACCTTTTTGGGCGAATTGACTAATGGGCGAGCCACTGAGGGCGAGCCAGTTTTGCTTGTTATTTTAAAAGTAAGGTTGGCGGGCGAACACAAGTTCACCGCACTAGGCGAGCTGCCATGGGCGAGCCATGTTGGGCGAGCTGACCATGGGCGAGCAGGTTTTAAACGTTGAGATTTTGGAATGTTTTCAAGGTGTTTTGTAAACAGAAAGCCTAAACCTTTTTGGAAATCAAATCATTTTGAGAAAATGATAATATGGGTGAGATAATTCCATAAAGGTTTTCATGAGATATAAAAGTGATTTTTGAGACTTTAGGCCCCGAGTTCATGCATTACTACTGAGTGACCCGCCTGGGGCGGTGGCTCGGTCGATGGACCAATGAGTGCACCTCAGGGCGTCACAGGGCTGATGGACCCGCCAAGTCATTAGCGGTCTCGAGGTCACTTGGCAAGTGGACCCGAGGACCACCTAGAGATTGTGGCCATAGATCTATTGTATCCTTTTTTGGGATGATTATTCCGTTCTCGCAAGGGGGAGGGGGAACGATGATAGCATGACTTATTTATAGGGTGATGCCTAGTCTCAACTTGTTGATTTCTGTTTACTAAGAGGATTTGTTAAATCCTATTTACTGTTTACTACATTTTAAAGTAAACTAATTAGCTAGTGATTTGAATGATGTTTTAAGAGTACTGTTTACTATATCCACTGTTTTCCTACTTGATATGATGTTAGGAAAAACAAATACTTTGTGGTATATGGTTTTGGTTTTATAAAGCAGCATATGTTTCCTTTACTGAGCGTATGAATCGCTCACCTCTTTGTTTTAACTCCACAGATAAAAGACACGGAGTTTGAGAGAATTAGCTCCCATATGGATAGCTACATATAAAGCGCAGGGGCAACTTATGTCCAATATGACAGGTACAGTCACTTCTCTTTTACATTTCAGACATATGTGTACAGTATTACTTTAGTGAAATAAAGACAATAGGGGATGTCAGATGTAAGGAATAATGAAAAAAATTTCATATTCCGCATTTGATAAATAAATGTTATTGGCATCGCAAACAACCCAACCGGTAAAGTTGTATGGAAATACGTGAAAAATGTGGTAACGGACTGTTACATTTGCCCACTCAAATTTTCTTTTCTCAGTCAAACCTACATCAAAGATAATACTTTGTCACCTTAATTCACTCTACCATCATCCTTTAAATATTCATAACCAAATTTAACTATTACCCTTTATTATTTGTCAACGCCGAGAGCTTCTCTTGCAGCCTTGATTCTCACAGATTTGCAGTTGAAATTTTCTTCAATTTATGAAAGCTTCTTTGATCTTCAACAACCAATTTCATTTCATATGATTTTCTTCTCCAACAGCCTTTATTTTTGCTTTAAGAGTCGCCTTTGTTCAGCCCTTTTCTACTCCTTTACCTCTCGTCCAAACAAGCATCTTTGCCTCTTTTTCTTTTATTCTATTTCCGTGTAAAATAAAGCAATCCGAACACAATAAAAACCTGCCACAGTTCAGCCTTGAGTCATCATCTTTTATTTCCTTGAATTAATTCTTTAATTTAAATTTAATTTACTCTAATTCCTTAACCCATCTTACCTCTCGGTCAGACAGTATCTCCCTTGATCAGCTTCCACGTGACTATTGCAACCCAAAACAAGGGAAAACGTCACGCCTCCAGCTGCTATCTAAACCCGAGAGAGAGCCCTTGTTGTCTTGAAAGATTTGGAGTTAAAATGCAGCTCCTTTAAGTTGCAGTAAAATCGACAGAACAGCAGCTTCCAGGTGCCACGTAACACCAAAAAAAATGGAAGCACCTTGCAGCTCTTGTCCTTGTTTTGTTGCACTCTCTCGGTTCTTTTCCTTCACTCTCGGTTCCCTCTCTTCCTTCTACTGTGTCAATAAATTAGCCCCTGTTTTGCTTTCTTTTCCCCCTTGATCAGCCCCATTTTACAGCAATCTAGAAGCCATTCTCCTTCTTGTCTTTTCTTCCCTGACCGAGAGGCAACCTAGCAACCACCAAATATAGCCAATATACCTCTTCCCTAACGCCAGAAACTCCCTAACTCAGCCTCCAAAACACCAGTTTCTCCTCTGTTGTTGGCTCCCGAAACTTGACCTTCCTTTGTTTTACATTTCCCTTCCTTAAATCTTGGTTGTTGACACAAAGGGGTGGCCAAATGTTGATGTGATGGTGAAAGAATGGTGGTCTCGGTTCAGCAGAGAAATGAAAGAAAGAGTTGAAATGGGTCTTGGTAGGATGATGATGATGATGGACGGTGATGAAAAAAAATCTTAAGTGGCCGGTAGGACTTAAGGTAGTGGGAGTAGGTGTGTGTCAAGGCTTCTTCAAGAAGCCACTTCTTCAATATATTGTATTTTATTTTATTTCTTTCTCTTCTTTTTATTTATTTATTTATTTTTAACCCCATTTTGGATATTTAGCAAAAATATATTTTCTAAATAGTTTAATTCCTTTTATACATATTATTTGTCCCACCACTACTAGAAAATGAGTCTTTTGCAACACTTAAAGTCGTTGTAAAATGAAAATTTATCGTTACTAAAGCTTTTTTGCAATGACTTTTAGTCATTGCGTAAGCTTCCGTTACTAAAAGTATAAGCAATGACTTTCATCGAATAATAAGTCGTTGCAAAAATATAATTATTGCAACGACTTTTTCTCGTTACTAATTACATTTTTGTTTTAGCAATAACTTAATATTTTGTCCATACTTTTTTGGCAACGGAATATATTTGGTTGCAATTGCTTTTGGTAACAGTTTTTTAGTGTTGCAATAGTTAGTTTTGCAATGACTACAGTCGTTGCTACAAATAAATACGAAACGATAATTTTATCGTTCCTAATTTTATTCTCAATAACTATAGTTGTTGTTACAAATAATTACGAAATGATAATTTTGTCGTTCCTAATTTTATTCTCAACAACTATAGTTGTTACTAAAAATAAATACAAAACGACAATTCTATCGTTCCTAATTTTATTCAGGACGACTATAGTCGTTGCTACAAATAATTACGAAACGACAATTCTGTTGTTCCTAATTTTATTCACGACGACTATGGTCGTTGCTATAAATAAATACGAACAACAATTATGTCATTCCTAATTTTATTTAGGATAGCTATTGTCGTTGCTACAAATAAATACGAAACGACAATTCTGTCGTTCCAAATTTATTCTCTACGATTATAGTCATTGTTTAAAAATTAATACAGAACGACAATTCTGTCGTTCTTAATTTTACTATGACAACTATAATCGTTGCAAAAAAATATTTATGAAATCAAAATTATGTCATTTTTAATTTTATTTCCAATAATTATAATATGTTTCTAATTTATTTTATTTTGGAAACAAATTTTTATAGCTACTAATTTATTTTTACAATGTAAAAAAATTAATAATCAAAATTATTATTGCAAATAATATTTCACTACAATATTGTTTTAATTACAAAAAATAAATTACAAAAGAATTAATAATTTAAATATTTATTATTGTAGTAATTAAGTTTAACAAGCGAAAAAGCACATCAATCCAGTAAGTAAACTGGGAACTTATTACTTACTGGGAACTTATTAAGCTGTGGCAACAACTTCTGCAGGCTTTACGTCTGGGTTCTGCTGGAGCTTCTGCTTCCCAGAAGGCATTCTTTCCTGTCCTTAAAAGAGTATGCAGAACTGCATCAGGACTACTGTTGGAAAATGATTGTAAAAGTGATCAAAGAAACACACATGTCCTCCATAGTAAGTTGTCACCCAATGTGGCTGAGGCTAGACACCAAATAAGCTCTTGCACTTCCTTATGAAGCTGTTTAGATTGAAAGGGGTTGGTGGAAACATAGAATCATTGTTGCCATGGCCAATTGGCATCACCATCTCACTACATATCTGTATAGAGAGATCACCAAGTAAAATACTTAAATTTCATTTGCAATCGCATGATCATGAGAAAGAAAGTTTAGTGGCATTAACATCCAATAAAACTCTATATATACTAGGAATCTAGCTTTACTACTAGTGCTATTATTTTATAACTCTAATTTGATTGAAGTGTATTTTATTTTCAAAACATTCATGATAATTTACCTAAGAGATTGAAAACTCACTTTTTACTCTCATCTTAATCTTAAAATCTTGACTGTCATGCCAAAACGGCTCCAATTTTTAACAAGTTGACATTGAAAACTAAGTTGCAACAGCTAGCTAGCCATCTCTCACATGCCATTTCCACCCCATGTATGTTTCATCAGATGGATGATTGAATTCGTTCATGTCATAGCATGACTTATTGCCCATATAAGCAACAACACCAGCAAATATTCAGCTAAGTATATCAGTCCCTTTTGGAGCTCCATCAATGCCGCGACAGACAATAGTAAGGGGATAATTGGGAGGATGATCGTACTGAGCTACTTCAAATATATTGAATCCAAGTAGTCCTTAAGATCAAAAGTTTTCTTCAATTTTCTGATTAAGAAGAAAAGACAGAATATGCACTGCAACATATGAAGAAAATAACTTTCAAACTATGGTCATAAACCAAAGAAAAATTCTGTAAACAAAAGAAAGAGCAAGGATCTGCAAAAACTCTGAAGCAAAATAACAAACATCTCTTGGGCACAATTAATCGAACAACTGTACCCAAGAACCGAAAAAATAGACAACCATTACAACAATCAACAACACAAAACAAGGAAACACGACAAGCCTTAATCAGTAACACCATCACGGAAGCAACACCCATAAATCAAAATTTAACTCTAGTTAATTTTTTTTTTAAGAAACTAAGCGTTTGGAGTTACAGTGAAACTAATACATCGAAATCGGAACAAGCAAAGTACAAAACACTAGCCAATCAAAAAGTCGATCTAAATTCAACTAAGAACAAAACAAACCAAAGAGCCAATCTGCAAAAGCACCAACCAAAGCAAATGAGTTCACCCAGTCAAAGACGTCAGCACTCACCATCGAATCCACTCATGTTTCCGCTAATGAGTTGATGAGCCACAAGCCAAAAACCTAAAAGAAAAAACTCAGAAAAACAACATCAGAACAAATTTGTCAACATTTTATTTAAATCAGATCACCATATAGCCTAAATTTGAACCACTTCTATCGAACCCAGAAATTCACCAACAAGGCCTGAACATCATAGATTTATCAACACTCTATTACTTACATGTAAAAAAAATTCTCTTACTAGAAATAGGGCTTCCACATAGCGTGGTCACCAGATCTAAGGGTACAGGGGGTTGCCAGATCTGGGTTGAACTGTGTTGGCGGAACTAGACTTGGTGGCAGAGGCTAGATCTAGGGAGATTTTTTTTGGGTTGGAAATATACAGAGAATGGGATGCAATAGGGGGCTTTCAAAGAGAGTGGTCGCCGGATCTGGGTTGGACTATGGCAGCATTGGAGTTTTTGTTGGAGGATGCGAGGGACTTGAGGCTTCGAAGGCTGAAACAAGGTTATTAAGATTTAGGGTCTTTTATTATTGATAACAAGGGGAAGCGAGAATTGAGCAGATCTAGGTAAATTTTGTTGAGTAATCTCAATAATTTTGTAAAAATATAATAATAGTGAGTTTATTTTTATTTACACTAGGACGACAACCTCCTGCTATGCATGGAGAAATTTTTTAAAAATATATTATAAAAACTCTAAACATTAACAGTACAAAATTAACATTAAACATAACAAAAACAAAAACTTTGTTATATCTAATTTTAATGCTATTAACGTATAATTTTGACAAAATAATAATAATAATAATAATAACTAAAACATAATAATATATCAATAGCAAGGTATAAGCATATTAAAACACTAATGTCATATCATACATACATACATACATAAACAAAACATTAAAAGACACTAATGTTATATCTAAAAATGCATAGTCCAAGTGCACATGTAGTGACCAAATAAAAAAAACTAGATGAAAGCTATATATAATGAATTCTGCTTTCTTGTAACAAAAAAAATTGAATAATTAGAGGAAAAACAGGTCCGTTACAACTCAAATACGTGCCTAAAACTTGTGCAATTAAGATTCAGGTCTTCTTATGTTATTAAGCATATTTCTACTCTATGTCTTATTAATGATTAATCATCGCCCACTAACTTGTACAACATTTAACAAAAAAAAAAAACAGAAAAAGCGTTAAAGAAGAGAAAATATACAATGGGTAAATGTATCTAATTTAAATTAGAGAATTATTGGTGTTAGAAATGATGATTTTTGCAACCTGCAGCCCTTTTATCTTAAAAATAGTCTTTCAGTACTTGTTAAACCTCATCCTTATCCATAACTAAATAATCATAGCAAGCAGAAATTACACCTGGAAATGATCAATTCTTTTGTCTAAATGGTAAGTCTTCAAAGTTGAAGTTTCTAATTATAAGTAAGGTTTTAGAGAAATATATATTTGTTTAAGTAAAGATACAGAAAATTTTTTAATTTTTTTTACTCAGTTTTCACGATAGAGCATTACTTAACACTAAACAAATGATACATACAGTCAAGAACCAATGAAACATTTGCATCAACAACACTTAACAAATGTCACCACTTCCATTTATGCCAAATACATCATTGTCAAAATCTAAAACTAGAAGGAAAATATTGTACAATATAGTTTGTTTGTTTAAGAATGACAAGGGGGAGAGGGATCATAAATTGGAGAATGAAAATGCCAGTTTATATGGCAGAGCCCTTTGAAGAATATACTAAGAAATAAGACTAAATCCTTCAAACATAAGGTTTAAGGGATAGTGAAAAGCTTTGCAAACTGATAAATCACAAGAGCATCAAAATCAAAATGATATTTACAAATTTACGATAAAGAAATAAATAGAAGATAACATATTACCTTTATTGCCTGTTGTTGGTAAGTTTTCATCAACTCTTTCATTTTCTTCCCAATCATCTGGTGGTTATGTTTCATCTTCATCTACAAGATTCATTCTCTCCATAAAACGAATCTTTTTTCTTGAATTAGGTTCGCAATAATTCTCCGATCCATTACTTTGCATTTTGTCTATAGTACTAATCCTTTTTCTGGAATAGTCCTTTAATCCATGCAAAGATTGCATGGATGTTCTTGCAGCGCCACCCTTAACACCTTTTTCTCTACCTTTGCCTACCATTTCAGACTAGAAAATTAAGCAAAATTTTTTGAATCAATAAAGAACAATGTGCAATATATAAAGCATGAAAATAATCAATCTATGGTTATTAAATACTACAAAATAGTGTGCAAATAAAAATTCCTTTGGAGGGAATTAACATTCCTTTGGCGCCAATTAAATAACATTCATGGAGAAAATTTTTACTAACATATAGTTTTCAATATTTTAATATTACAAGTTTACTCTGAATATATTCAAAAATGGCATAAAATCCCTAAAAATTAGGCACAATTTGACAACGACTTAAAACAAATTATTAAAACAAGGAAAATAGCTTGAATAATTGATAAAATGTACAAGGAAAAATTGCCCACTTACCTTAGAAGCCAGAGATGGTGATTGACCTCTTAATTGGTTTTTTAAAGCATCTTCACCACCCGATCTCTGCTTCAGAACTCCATGGTGCCAGCTAATTTCATTCTGTCAACACTCTCTTCACCACCCGATCTTTGCTCTAGAACTCCATGGTGCCGGCTAATTTCATTCTGTCAAAACTCCATATTTATCAGATCATTCTACTCATCAACACTTAAGATTATTCTTGGCAGAGAAAAGAGAGTAAAAGTTATAATGTAGCTTGGAAATCGTGTGCTTCATTTGTTTGGTTAACCACTTGTACACTTGCTTTTGAAAAATTTGTGATTTAGAAAAGAAAATTAAGCTTTTAATTAGTAAAGTTGTTTTTAAAGGGATTAGTCCTAGAATTAGTAAAAGTTTTAATTAATAAAAGTTTTAATCTAAAAATAACTAGAAGTTTTAATTCAAGCAAACTATAATTTTGCTATTTTATTTTATTTTTTAATTAAAATAATTAAACAAAATCAAAATGGACAAGCTAGCTCTTTACAAATTAGGGTGCAAACACACACACACACACACAATTATATAAAGAAAAATACAGTAAATTTGCAATGCTGAAAATTTAAAGATAATAAAAAGAATTAAATTTTTTTAATACTATAGATAAAATATTAATTTTGCACTATAGATAAAAGTGTTTAAAATCACATCTTTCACGTGAATATAATATAATGCAAGAGAAATTGTGTTTATCAATGACATTGACAATGAAACTTCGCAACAATTATTTTTTATTGTTGCATAAAATGTTAAAAAATTTTAACGTTACAAATATGACAATATTTCAAAAAGAAATATTTTTGTTGTTA
Source organism: Heritiera fomes (assembly GCA_032173925.1). Lineage (NCBI taxonomy): Eukaryota > Viridiplantae > Streptophyta > Magnoliopsida > Malvales > Malvaceae > Heritiera > Heritiera fomes. Next base: position 8,063,936 of record JAPDPM010000002.1, on the reverse strand, counting down.
TAAATATTATATATATATATATATATATTTATATATCGCAACAAATTTTTAAGTTGTTGCATAAAATTTTTTTTCAATCTTTTAAGGCAACGATAATGAAAAGTCGTTGCAAATATAATAAAATATCTCAACGACTTGTTTTAATCGTTGTTAATTTAATATAAATTTGCAACAATAAAAATTATTGTTGTGTAAAGTATAAAAAAAACAAATAAGCAACGACTATGAAAAGTCGTTACAAATATAATTACATTTTGCAACGACATTATTAGTCGTTGCATATCATGGTTGCTAAGAGTCTATTTTCTAGTAGTGCACTAATATTTCATACTTTCTATATTTATTAATTTATAGTGTCTATTATCACTTTAATCCTAAAGTTCTTAATATTATTTAATTTCCAAAATTCTTCATCTACAAATTAAATCATTCATGTATCATCTATTAGCATTTTAATCCAACTAATAGATCATTATATTTCCTTCATGATCCTCATCTTCAATCCTCCAATTTAATTTCCCATAGTCTGAATTCTCCATAACTTCTCATGAGTCCAAAATTATAAATCCCTACAATGCTCATTTTCAATTTAGCCCCTCTTAATCACCATAGCTTCAAGCTAAATTCTCAGTACATTAATTTGTTTCCAAAATTACATTGTTTAATTCACCAAGAATAAAGAATTTACAGTTATTACAAAGTATATATAAAAGGACGGAGTTTTTCAGTTTCGATTTTGGCACGCATTACGAAGCAATTAAACGGGACCTTAGACAATTAGTCTTAAACAAATAAACAAGTAGTAATCTACTTGTTAGGTTTTAGCTACACTAAACAAGTGACAAACATAGTAAGTAAAGAAAAAAATTAGCTCGAAAATCTCAGCTTCCGAAGGCATTACATTATTTCCTTGTATTAATTATTAATGTAAGAATTATATACAATGATAATGTTGGTGAGCATATGAATTATTTAGTTGATAGCACAAATATATATAGGGATTTAGCGATTAGCAATATATTCTTGAACACATGCATGAAAGTCATAATCTATACTATGAGGAAGTACTATAATTGTCTGAATATATGTTGTACATATCTATTTAGAATGGTATTGAATATGTTTGTTCTGTATTGATATTCTTTAAAAGTGAGAAGATAGAGAAAAGAGTCGTCTGGAGATCCTTATAGTGAAGGACTCTTTTGATGTGTTTTCAAATGAGTTATCGAGACTTCCCTCAAATAGGGAACTTAAAGTGGATTTGAAATGATATTAACGAAGGCCTAATAGGTTATGTGGATATGAAAATGATTAATGATCACACCCAGGTCGCATTTATACATTACTTTGAAATTAAGACATCCTTAGTGCACGCAGCCTAAACATGCAAAGGTAGAACTAAGAACATTCAATCATGCTTGTATATATTTAGATGGGTTTCAAATAGCCATGAGAGAATGGCATGTGAGGAATACGCTTAATTGCATATTGAAATCATTTACATAACTGTGAACCTTGAATATTTCGACATGTGCCTTGATGTAACATATGGACATATTTAGCATAAGCCTTGAGCTTTTAGAATCATTTGGTTTTGATCATGCATGGATTTAAGGGTTAATGCATTGGGAAATCTTAAATATATAGGCTATTTTGGTTTGACTAGATATTATCGGAGATTCGATAAGGGATTTTCCAGATTAGTTACTCCTCTAACGCGCCTCATGTGCAAGGACATAAAGTATGAGTAGAATGACGCCTATGAGTGTAGCCTCCAAGAGTTAAGGCATGAAATAGTAGAGTTCTTATAGGATGATATGTTTATAATTAAGTGACATTGGTGAGATTTTGATAAGTATGATACTTTATGATATTTTACGCTTAATGAGTATTGGGGAGAACAACCTTAATCTTTGACAATATTATGGACTAGAGATTAGGTATTCGATTAATGAAAATTTTGGAGTTTGTAATGAATATTAAATGAACCTTTAATCATCGAACTAATTGTATTTTATGAAAATAAGTAAGAAGTCTTAGACTTGACTAGAATTGGTAATTGAAATTTTGGAGTACTCTCGATATTGATATTTGTGAATTATCTTAACTGATGTTGTTCTTAGATTGTACTTATTGTCAAAATGAAATTATGATACAAATGAAGATTTTGATAATATTAGTGCGACTTGTATTTAAGTGAGTAGTACCTAACTTGATGGTAAGAATGGTTATTCGCGTCTTTTTTTGGAAACACGATTATTTTACAATTATGATATTAAGGTTCAGGAATTGTCTTAAGGGGTTTTGACTTCAATATCGTAGTGATGGTAATAGCGTAAGTGTAAAAGAGGACATTCGCTCATCTTGATGTATTTTATGAAATTGGAAAGTAATTCCTTAACGATGCAAGTTAAAATCTTATGCTATTAGTTTGAGGTGCGATCATTATGTTTTTATCTGGAGTGCAAAGAACTTTTAATGGCCATTGTGATTAAATTGTGACTAAAATTTTGATTGAGACAAAAATATGAGTTTCAATAGGAGTTGCTAACGGAGAATATCGCTTATTATGGTTGAAGGGACATATGTTGTAACCATTGTCATTATGTTTTTATCTAGAGTGCAAAGAACTTTTAATGGCCATTGTGATTAAATTGTGACTAAAATTTTGATTGAGACAAAAATATGAGTTTCAATAGGAGTTGCTAACGGAGAATATCGCTTATTATGGTTGAAGGGACATATGTTGTAACCATTGTATAGAAAGTAAGGTTGCGAACGTTGAAAGATTTGTTAAAGTAGATTCTAAATGAATATTTTGAGTTACAAGATTTTATTTTGCAAAGGATAAATTGTTAAGTTATAAGTGGGGAGGATGACTGTTATGGTGAAACTGAGAGTAAATGTTGAGGATAACTTGGCATATTGGTATCTCGAGTATGGATTCAGTTTTGAAAAAAAAAAAGAATTTCATATGGTGTATGAATTTTGAGTTTAACTTGAAGTTAAGAATAATATATTTAAGGAAAATCCGGGATATCATGTTATTTGAAGTTTTGTGATTACTGCAATCATTACATAATATTTAAATCTATCAAATTTGGAAGGCAATAACTGAATATAGGGTTCTATCGAGTACTACAAGTTTTATATTCGAATCTTGTGTAGTGTGAAATTGTGGATAAAATCTATTGCAGTGGTTTGATATTTGTTAAAGTTTTACGATGGTTTAGTAAAGGAGAAAAATTTTGTAATCAATGTGAAGGAAATTGAAATTAATATACGATACCTTTGTGGCAACTTAGTTATTGACAATTAATGAATTAGAAACTTTATTTTAAAGCGCTGAATTGTGGGATTTGTAAATGTGTTCTATAAAGTAAGCTTGATACTATATGATAATAAATTGTGGATTGAATCAGCATTTTGAAATAATATGAAGAATTTGGTCGGTATGCTGATGCATTGATATTGGAGTATTGGTAAGGGGTTATGAGAATTGTTAAATTATTGCTAGTGTAATTGAAACTCATTGGATATTATGGGAGAAGGTATTGAATTGATTTGATATTCAAGTAATGAACTGTTTGTGGGTTGAGAACTAAACTGCTTGTGGACTTTGTGGATTTAAATTACTTTGTATGGTTGTTGATTATAGGAACTATTTGCAAGAGGCTTTCATTTCTAAAAAGATTTGTTGCTAGATTTATATAAAAGTGCATAATGTAAAGGTTAGTGGTTTTCCGTATATGTGAACTTTTAAAAGGAATTATCAATTGATACATTCAAATCGAATTTAAAATATAGCATTAAAGTTTAACTAACATTGAAGCAATTGAAGAGATTTATGGAGTTTAAGGAGTTGTATTGGTTAAGAATTTTCATAAAAAAAAAAAAACATTTTGGGACTCAAAAACATGTGAAATTTTAAAAATCAAAAAGTTTCTTCAACTCCTATTATTGAACGCTGTCATAACGTATTAAGTTTCGAGAAACCTAATAGCCAGACATAAAATCTATGGAGTCGCCACCAACCATTCTACTTAGGTGTGATTGGTCACCTATTTAAACTAAGGATAAGACTTGGTCTACGTTCAAAGATACTAGGGTTCGGGAGTACGGTTACGTGTAGGGAAGGATTAGCACCCCTACAACGCCCATCCTAAAATGGTACCAACTAGTTTTAGGTTATCTTTACAATTTGCCTTGTGTTTATATTAATTTCGATATGCTTATATATTGGGAATATTTCTAAGATTTTTCCATCAATTTGGCTCCAATCTTAAAAATCTCCCTCACCTCAAGATGTTCAAGGAGTCTCGATTGACTTTCTTGAACTCCGTCGTTGGATCAAGTAAATAATTTATGAAAATCTTATTCTTTCTAACTTTGGCTCTAATTTCGACTCCATATTAATCTCTATATTTTTTTAATCTTATTTCGTATTATATTTATCTATATATTTTATTTATTTACTTTATTTATTTAGAGAATAAATATGAATCATGGTTTATTGAAGATTTTCTTAAAAGCGTCCCATCAATTTGGCTCGGCTTAAAAGAAATCTTTTCACCTAGAAAATTCAAGGAGTCCCAATTGACTTTCTTGAAATTTCATCATTGGCATAATTCATATTTTTTATTTCCTATAATTTTTATTCTAAGCTATTTAGTTTATTTATCTAATTTTATTTAAATTTCTTTAATCTTAATCTTGATCTGATTTATTTTTATTTTATTTACTTCATTTATTTTTATATTTATTTAATAAACATGAATTATATTTTTATTCAAAATTCTTTCAAAAGTATTCCATCAATTTGGCTCAACTTAAGAAAGAATCATCTCACTTAGAAATATCCAAGGAGTCTCGATTGACTTTCTTGGAATTTCATCCTCGGTATAATTCACATTTATTTCATTATTATCTAATCTTATTAATTACTAATTATTTTCAATCTAAGCTATTTTATTCTATTTATTTAATTTCTCATCTAATTTATATTCTTGTATTTATATTTATTTATCTATATATATTTATATTCTATTCATATTTAATTTACTAAGAATAAACATGGATTATAATTTATTGAAAATTCTTTCAAAAGTATTCTATCGATTTGGCTCAACTTAAGAGAGAATTTCCTCACCTAGACATTTTTAAGATGTCTCAATTGACTTTCTCTAAATGTCATCATCGATATAACTCATATTTATTTTATTTTAATTATTTATTTCCATTTAATTTTTAATTAATTTTTATGTAAGTTTAATGTACAAAGATTTATTTTTAGGCTAATTTGGTTTTTAATTTCTATTGGTTAACAAATCTAATTTAAACCTAAAATAAGAATAGGGATAAATAATACATAAATTAATAAAACAAAATAAATAAACTAACTATAATTACTAAGTTAATTAAATAAGACGAAATAATGAATTAATTAAGGAACCAAAAACATGATAAAAATTTCACAATACCACAATATATATATATATATATAGTCCATGCTTAAACTAAAACCAACACAAGATAATAAATGACAAAAAAAAATAAAAAATAAAAAATGAAAGCTTAATACACGTAAAGCATAAAGGAGTAAAAACTTGAATAATCAATATGGATAGAAGGAATTACCATCATTGAGCATTTATTACCTTTTGCAGTTTCTTTTCTCTTTATTTCTTTCCCTCTCCACGTGCAACCATCTTCCAATTTCCTTTGCTATCTTTTCATTCTTTCCTTCTTTCACGTAGCTATCTCCATTTGATTTTCTTACTTGTTGCAACACAGTGGTTCACGCGACTATGTGGGCAAGAGAATGGCAGGCAAGTTTTTACCAGTGAAGTGGATTAGCGAAGTGATAAAGAGGCAGCAGGAGCAAGCAGGTCTGCAGTAATGGACAGGAGCGGGTGCTGCAAAGGATGAACGGGCCGGTGGTGTGAGATGAGAAGTGCTGGTGCAGTAGCAGCAAAGGTGGAGGCGCCAAGCAAGTGGCGGTGAGCTCGGGATAACAGCGGCGATGAGGATGCCAGAGGGTGGTGAAGAAATTGATTGGTTTTTGTGCAAGTAAAGCGATGGTGGCTGTGTTGTGTGAGGCGTGGACAGCAGCAAAAACCGGGATGCAGCAGTGATGATGGTTGAGATGTAAAAGACGCAGACAATAAGGATGATGTGGCGGATGGCAGCTTTCGTCACTAAGAGGAGTAGAAATTTTTTTAGGGTTTTTCTTTTCCTCCCCTGTATCTTTTTTTTTTCCTGGCTATACTGTAGCAGTGTGTAGGCTTTTAAAGCCGTTCCATGTCCATTAATTTAGGTCCTAGGATTATTGCTATAGTTATGGGATTATTTTTATTTTTATTTTTTGTTTGACTTTAACAGATATTTTTTATTATATTTCCTGATGTATTTATTGATTTAATTGCTGATTATTCTCTTTCTTTTTTAGGCAACAAATTTCTTTTATTTTTGGCAATAATATCAACTTTAGTCAACTTTTGAAGATGTGAATTTTGCATGTGCTTCACATGAGATTTTCAAATTTGAAATTTTTAATTTTAGAGTTTACATGGGATGCATGGGGTTCCAACTTAAGATTTGACCAAAATTGATTTGTTTCTTTTTATCATTTTTTTATTTTTTTGATTTTTTAATTTAGAGAAATTGTTCGGACAAAATTAGGTGTCTACAGTTGCCCCTCTTTGCACATTTTCTGAAAATCAGGAATTGTGCAAAGACAATTAGACAACTATTTTGTTCGAATTTTTTTTATTATTATTTTTTTGTTTTTTTCTTTTTTTTATTGCAAAATATTTACAATTGTTAAGAAACATTTAGTTCCTCTCACCAGAGGTTATAAGACTTTGAAAAATGACCTTGTGCTCCTCTCACCAGAGGCATTGGAACTTTGAAAAATGATCTTGTGCTCCTCTTACCAGAGGCATTGAGACTTCTGAAAAATAACCTTGTGCTCCTCTCACCAGAGGCATTGGGACTTTGAAAAATAACCTTGTGCTCCTCTCACCAGAGGCATTGGAACTTTGAAAAATAACCTTGTGCTCCTCTCACCAAAGACATTGAAACTTTGAAAAATAACTTTGTGCTCCTCTTACCAGAGGCATTGGAACTTTAAAACAAAGAGCTCCTCTCAATAGAGGCATTGAGACTTTGAAAAATAACCTTGTGCTCCTCTCACCAGAGGCATTGTAACTTTGAAAAACAATCTTGTGCTCCTCTTACCAGAGGCATTGAGACTTTTGAAAAATAACCTTGTGCTCCTCTCACCAGAGGCATTGGAACTTCGAAAAATAACTTTGTGCTCCTCTCACCAGAGGCATTGGAACTTTGAAACAAAGAGCTCCTCTCAATAGAGGCATTGAGACTTTGAAAAATAAAGAGCTCCTCTCATCAGAGGTAATGAGACTTTGAAAACTAAAAGCTCCTCTCAACAGAGGCAGTGAAACTTTGAAAACAAAAGATTTCATTTCAGAATACTAGTTAACATGGGTTTGAATGGGCTTAACTTTCATTTTGATGCCAACAATATTAGGCTTTATCCTCCTTTAAGATGCCAGCTAAACTGGACTTTACTCTCATCTAAGGTTTTTTCAAAAAGTATTTTTCTCATCATCTTTTCATACCTCATCATCTTCTCATACCTCATCATTTTTTCAAATTACCATCTCTTATATTTTCTCTTTTCCTCAAAATTTTAATCATTCAAAACTTCTTATCCTAATGTCTTAACATATAGTTCAATGTCCAAAATGCACTAATGCATGTCATTAATATAATGAATGCCATGAATGTTATGCACATGTCAATGTCATGCTCCCTGAATTATTCCATGAATGTATGCAAATGCATTCTTAATTGTGGTAACAATATTCTCAAGCTCATCTTGTCTTTCTCAAGTCCCACATATCTGCTAGATTCTTTAAATCTCCTTTCATTTAACATCCCATCTTTTATTGAGTCTTAGTCCAGTTATGCCCGAAGACTAGCCATCATGTTTTCAGATTTGTATATTCATCATTCACTTTTGTTTCTTTCTCTCTCTTAGTAATGTAAGATTTCTCAAAAGAATATTTTTTTTTCAAAAATTTACCCAAAAAAGGTTACCAACATTTATTTATTTTCCTTCCAACTCGACCACCAATGTAATGCACTTATGCATATTCTCCATTTGTTATATGGGTGGTATAAATTTAAAATGACCAAGAGAGATATAGATATTCATTCTTAGAAAAGGAACATGAAATCAAGAAAAATCAATAGGACAGTCTGTTTGGAATAAGGTTTTCAGTATCCATTTGATGAACATTCTGACAATTTCAATCAAGTCAATCTAAAATTCTTTTCCAAAAGCCCACTCTTATGTTGATATATTCTTTCATGTAGTGTCTGCCAATCTTGCCCTCTATATCAAAACTGTTGGTGATGATCGTCTTCCTAAGCCGCCCTTTCAGGTTTTCAACTTAGGTGCCCTCTCATTTGATTCAAACTACCCTTTTTGAGTTTTCAATTTGAATCCTCCTTTTTCTTTTTCTTTTTTTTTCTTTCTCTTTTTTTTCATATATATTTTTTCTTTTTTCTTTTTTTCTTTTTTTTTTCTTTTTTTTCTTCATTTTCAACTTCATTGGCTTTGACAAACTTCAACCTTCAGTGCTCAATCCAAACTCATGCCCCCTAATAGGCGTTCTTGATTTCAATCCAAGATATCTTCTAAAGCTCATGGGTTTCTTAATCTGCTTCCTTCAAAGGATCATTATCTCATTGTACAAGTATGTTTTCATTCAACGCATGATTCTTCAATTCAAGCATTTACATTTGATCAAAATGAGCTTTTAAAGGCACGTAATGTAGGCTCAAGTGAGGGCTTATGAAAGAAAAGGATATAGTAGGCCCAAATGTGTTTCAAGGTTTATAAACTAAGGGATCACTTTCTTTATCAAGTAAAACATTTAGGCATTTTGCCCTTTCTTGCTTTTTTTGGGGTTTTCTTTTTGAATTCAAACCCTTTTCTTTTTTTCCTTTTTTTTTCATAAAAATGGGCTGCTTTTTTTTTCCCCTTGATTCATCATGAACACTTTCATTTTTGCCTCCAAAATTTCTTTATTTCATCTTCCTTGCCCCCAATGTGGAGGGTGATCTTTGGTAGGTTATATTACAAAAATATAATAGGCTCAAAAGGGGTAATCAAAGGATAATTTTACTCATGCTTGAAGGATAGTGAAAGAAGGCCATTTATCATTTCAAATGTAAGTGCTCTCCTTAAAGATCATTTATTGAACAATGACAAACTTGTTAGAAGCTTTTGTAAGAGATTCACCCTTCTTGTACTGTCTATCAAGTGCGGATGGTGAGCAACCTTTCCTTCATTTTCTTGATTTTGCATAATTGGCATACTATTAATTCATCAACAGTAGTAGTTCTTTCAAAATTAAACCCTAGATTTATTGACATCATTATCGTTCATTATTTGGATACTTGTGAATGAAAGATATGGTGAGTATGTGAGAAATGGCAAATGAATAGAATGAGAAATTGACAATGCATCACACTAGTCACTTTATTGAAAGGGAAATAAATAAAAGTTAGCCCATACATAAAACTTTATCTCGTGCTTATGGGCTTAAGCACTTCAAAAACTATCTTGCATTACTTTAAAGAAAAAGAAAACAAAATCAAAACTAGAATTTATAAATCTTCCAACTTGCACTGCTCGAACTCTTTATGTCCCACAAGACTCATCTCTCATTAGTATGGTCAGGCAATGGGTTTGCATTCGTAGTCGATTCCCCCTTCGTTTCAAAACTCAACATGCCAGCTTTTATCAATCCTTGCACTCTATACTTTAGTGCAGTGCAGTTCTCTAGAGAATGACCCACGTTCCTGAAGTGATACTCGCATCGAGCATTCTCATCATTCCACTTTGGATATGGAGGCTTGAGAGGTTCCATATGATGGGTGCAATGAGTTGTCCTTTGATCAATTTTGGATACAACTCAGTGTAGGTCATAGGGATTGGGTCAATGGGAGTCCTTTCTCTTTTTGGCCATTATGTATTATGATTGCCCTCTTGTTGATTGAACTTCTTAGTTGGTTGAATAGTTGGGGTAGGTGTGTGGGGATTAGGTTGAACATTAACCTTGGGGTATAAATGGTAAGGATTTTGAGTAGGGTAGTAAGGTTGTGGCATGTGATAAGGGTGTTGTGGGACATAGCCTCCATATTGCCTTCCATATGCCACAGCATGGACTTCTTCTTCCCTTCTTTTGTTGGCTTCTCCTTTCTTCTCAATATTGTTGGGAGCTTCAATCTTTCCATGTAACAGCCCGTTATCACATTTTTCACGTATTTCCATACAACTTTACCGGTTGGGCTATCTGCGATGCCAATAACATTCTACAATGATAATGATAAATAATAACATTTATTTATCAAATGCGGAATATGAAAATTTTTTTTCAGTATTCCTTACATCTGACATCCCCTGTTAACCTTTATTTCCATAAAGAAGTATTGTATACATATGTTTGGAATGTAAAAGAGAAGAGACTGTACCTGTCACGTTTAACATAACATGCCTCAGCGCTTTAAACGTAGTTATACCCATCTGAGAGCTAGTTCTCTAACTCCGTGTCTTTTATCTGTGGAGTTAAAACAAAAGGGGTGAGCGATTCATACGCTCAGTAAATGAGACATATGCTGCTTTATAAAAATAAAGACTATATACCACCAAATATTTGTTTTTCCTAAAATCATATCACATAGGAAAACAGTGGATATAGTAAGCAACACTCTCAATACACCATTCAAACCACTGGTTAAACAGTTTACTTTGAAATGTAGTAAACAGTAGATAGGATTTAATAAATCCTCTCAATAAACAGAAATCCACAAGTTGAGACTAGGCAACAAACAAATCATGCTATCATTGTTCCCCCAGGAACACAAGTCCGCTTTTGGGGTGCACCCGTAGGCTACCGCCCCTCACGGCTATCTCAGATCTATGGCCATAATCTATAGGTGGTCCTCGGGTCCACTTGCCAAGTGACCTCGAGACCGCTGATGACTTGGCGGGTCCATCAGCCCTGTGACGCCCTGAGGTGCACTCGTTGGTCCATCGACCGAGCCACCGCCCCAGGCGGGTCACGCAACTGCATGAATAATACTGCATGAACTCAGGGCCTAAAGTCTCAAAAATCACTTTTATATCTCATGAAAACCTTTATGGGATTATCTCACCCATATTATCATTTTCTCAAAATGATTTAATTTTCCAAAAAGGTTTAGGCTTCTGTTTACAAAACACCTCGACAACCTTTCCAAAAATATCAACCTTTAAAACCTGCTCGCCCATGGTCAGCTCGCCCAACATGGCTCGCCCATGGCAGCTCGCCCGGTGCGGTGAACCTGTGTTCGCCCACCCAACTTGCTTTTAAAATCAGAAAGCAAAACTGGCTCGCCCATTAGTCAATTGCCCAAAAAGGGTTTATATTTTCTATTTTCAAAGATATTAAAATGGCTCATTTTTCCTTAATAAAATACCATCGAAATCTGTTCGCCATGGTCAGCTCGCAAGTCCAGCTCGCCCATGGTCAACTCGAAAATGGGGTGAACAAGTGTTCGCTTGCCAATTCTTTCTTTTAAAACATTGAGTAAAAACCAGCTAGCCTTCAATGGTCGCCAACAACTTTCTCAACTTAGAGGTTGTCCGCCCCAAATAAAATATAAAAGGGTTCACCCAAATGGTTCGCCCGCCTTTTATTAGATCAAGGGTTGTTCGCCCGAAAACAAAACAAAAAGGTTCACCAAACTAATATCATAAGGGTCGGCTTAGTAGCTCGCCTAATATCAAAATAGACGGGATCACCCGCCCTAACCAGTTAAATCAACAATTTTCAACTCGCCCAAGATCAAGACACTTTATCATACAATGCATGTCAGAAAACAAAACATTTATCTCAATATTTTCATAAAATTTACTCCACAGGACATGCATTTACTTCACACACATCTCCCTTACCTGATTCAACGAAGCCTTGCTTCCTTCTTGCCTTCCAAATCGCATTTACCGAGTTCATAATTTCCGGCTGCAAATAATTTATAAATTCTATTAATATTTTCGTTTCATATTACTTGGCGAGATTACGATAAATAAAATGACTACTCGCCCGACAGAGCTCTAACTAGCTCGCCCTACCGAGCTCGCCATCCATCAAATGGCTTACACGTGGGAGCTCGCCCGCCATTACTCGCCATTAATATATTTTGGCTATTCAGAGGGAGCTCGCCCTCAACCAACATGCCATGCCACAAAGGTCTTTATGTGGGAGTTCACCCACATATCAACTCGCCCGAAGCCTATGCATTTGGGTTCGCCATAAGTGGCTTTCTACTCAGAGATGGACTCGCCTATAATTTAAATTGGTGTTGGGTGACCTCTCCCCTTCAACAACAACTATGGCGGGTTTATATTGCCTACTTGCCCATTGGCGATCACTAAATTTCAACGTGGGCGATCACAGTAGTCGCCATTCCTGTCACTTATTCCATTATTTTCCTTGTTTTCATATTCTCTAAGGATCTAACTAAAAACAAGACTGTATCTATATTTATTACTTCATAAAACATAGAAATCTATCATTGAGCATCAAGAACACCTCAGAAATATGAAACTCACCTCAACCAACTGCACTTCCAGAACAAATTGCTTTCCTTCCCACGTTGGTCTCCTTTTGCTTATTCCTTCAGCTCATCAAACTAAGGAGGAAAGGTTTGCAAGCTGGTTTACTTGTTGGCTAACTTAAGGTGAAGCTTAGTAGTTCAAACATGGCGGAGAAATGGAAGAAACAGAGCATAACTTGCAGTGAAATGGTTTTCCTGAAGAAGCTGGAGTTGGCTAACTCTGTTATCCTCATTTGTTTCTCCTTTTATAGCCATACTATCCAATCATAATTCACTACTTGGTCTTATCTCATTTCCAGCATTTATTTCACGTCTATCATGCATTTAATGCATGAAGAAAAACTGCACTTACATTGGCGAGAAAGTCTTCCTTCCACACACATCTTCTGCTTCTATTGACTTTGTTTTACTTCTCAACCAATAAGGTTAATTCCTTACTAACTTTAACATCTTTTCCATTAATTGTCTTCAACCATAAGATTTACAAAGTCAATTTTGGCTGCACACGTGTTTTGAATCTATTTTCATTTTGTCCACAAATGTTGCTTCGAGTTCGCCCCATCATTCCTGAGGCCTCAACTCACCAATTCACTTTCAGTTCGCCAACATTCACAGCTTGCCTGTGCTCATCGCCACTTTGTCTTTATTCTAACTTAAGATTTGGCGATTACACCAACATTGTTGGCGATCACTGGGTTTGATTTACTAGCCCACTTGCTATCATAAAACCTTCTCAATCCAATGGGCGATCACAAATCCTCGCCCAGTTCAGCTAACATCTTAAGCAAAGAACTTGGCGAACTTACCTATTCGCCAAACCAAAGAGGCAACGAATCAACTCGCCCTACTCATTCCTTGGGGGATCAGATCCTTCGTCACAACGAGCAATTACCTCACACAACTAGTTGGCGAACTCATCTATTCGCCCATACCAATGTCCAACTTACCGTGACCATTGGCGAATGTCCTCTTGCTCGCCCATTGGCGAGCTGCCAGCTTACTCGCCCGTAATGTATTTCTCATAATTTGCTCCATTCTCACCTCAAGTCAAGGAGCTTTTCACCCTTGTTGGAAATCAACCTTCTTTATTTGTCTAATTTCCATTATCACTTTTATGAAATTAGACTCTACAGTAGTGTAGAATCGGATCTTACATTCCACTTTTGATTGCATTCTCAATTATCTCACCAGACAATACCATATCAGCAAAATTCTTAGTGGCATTACCGATCATCCTATCGTAATATGGAGCCTTCAAAGTATTAACGAACATAATAGTAAGCTCCTTCTCTAAAAGTGGAGGTTGCACCTCCGCAACCATATCACGCCACCTTTGGGCATGTTGCTTGAAACTCTCATTAGCCCTCTTTTCCATACTTTGGAGTGACAGACGATCAGGGGCCACATCAGCAACATGTCGATATTGAGCCATAAATGCTCTTGCCAAGTCATTCCAAGTGATGATTCGAGTTCCATCTAATTGATTGTACCACTTGGCAGCAGATCCAGTGAGACTTTCTTGAAAAATGTGAATAAGGAGCTTATCATCTTGAGCTAAAGCAGCCATCTTCCGACAATACATAATAAGATGAGACCTAGGGCAGGAAGTTCCATTGTACTTCTCAAACTCTGGTGCTTTAAACTTAGGTGGAATAACCAAGTCTGACACCAAACATAACCCAGTAGCATCCATGGAACTATAAAAGTCTAAGCCTTTAATAACTCGAATCCTTTCCTCCAACATATTAATCTTTTGTTGCGACTTCGCCTCATTTTTCTTTTCTGCTTGTTTGGCTTTCAACTTCTCAATTTCCCTTGGGTCATCTAAGTCGGGCACCTCAATGGGATCAGTAGATTTTGCGCCTTGGGAAGGATAGGCGGGTCCTTGGAATTGAGTTTGTCCAAACACTTGGGGTATAGCAGTTTAAGCAGGTGGATATCTTCGTTCTTGGGATGTTTGACTTGGAAATGGACCAAATCCAGGAGGATAGATAGGATCTTCCATACTGCGTTGTTGACCCCTTCTTGGACTGCAACTTCCTCTACAACTCCTTTGCCCTTGCTTAGATTTTTCAACAGCTCTGTAATTTGGGCCAATTGCCCCCTCATTTCCTCTTAAGCTTTTTCCATCTTCTCCATGCACATGCTTGATTCTTCTTCCATGATCTTAGCTTGATAACGAGTGTTGTGTGAATAAACCTTTGGTCGAGCTATCTTCGAATCTTTTATTGCTACAATTAAGAATTTATCATTTCACATGTGGTGATGCTTGAAAAATTTTGAAAATGCTTTGTTTAAAACAATGATTGAAGATGAATAAAAGGAGATGCTGCTACATGCGTATGAATGGAATAGTATGGTAAAAAGTTGTCATGTAACAATAATGGATGAATGATGCATGGAAATGTTTTGGTGAACTCATGGTACCCTCTTAGTGTCTCATGTATAAACTTGATCAAAAATGTGTCCTAAGTAATGGGTATTTCCTATAGCATGGGTTAATATGGCTCTATCTTACAGTTGGTCTTCTTAATTTCACTATATGCATGGCTTTAGACAAAAGGGCTAAAGGTTCCCAAATTGTTCCTCACTGTCGTCCACACAAGACTAGTAAGGCACCCAATCCTCACCCATTATAGGTTACAAATGGAAGGGTTCAATTTGAGTGTGAGTATTTCGCTAGCCATTGCGGAGGTATTACCTCACGAGAGTGTAGTTACTTTACTTCCTCCTAAAAGGGTAGAGCCCGGGTAGATGGCTAATGCATGCACATGCACGTGAAGTGTGTGTCGAAGAAACATGTAGTTATTAATGTCTTATTATTTTATCAAAATTAACATACCTAAGGCAAACCTAAAATAACTTAAAACCAATTGTTGGATTGACTCTCTAAAGTCCCTAGTGGAGTCGCCAAACTGTCATAACGTATTAAGTTTCGGGAAACCTAATAGCTAGACATAAAATCTATAGAGTCGCCACCAACCATTCTACCTAGGTGTGATTGGTCACCTATTTAAACTAAGGATGTCTACATTCAAAGATACTAGGGTTCGGGAGTACGGTTACGTGTAGAGAAGGATTAGCACCCCTACAACGCCCATCCTAAAATGGTACCAACTAGTTTTAGGTTATCTTTACAATTTGCCTTGTGTTTATATTAATTTCGATATGCTTATATATTGGGAATATTTCAAAAAAATTTTCATCAATTTGGCTCCAATCTTAAAAATCTCCCTCACCTCAAGATGTTTAAGGAGTCTCGATTGACTTTCCTGAACTCCATCGTCGGATCAAGTAAATAATTTATGAAAATCTTATTCTTTCTAACTTTGGCTCTAATTTCGACTCCATATTAATCTCTATATTTTTTGAATCTTATTTAGTATTATATTTATCTATATATTTTATTTATTTACTTTATTTATTTAGAGAATAAATATGAATCATGGTTTATTGAAGATTTTCTTAAAAGCGTCCCATCAATTTGGCTCGGCTTAAAAGAAATCTTTTCACCTAGAAAATTTAAGGAGTCCCAATTGACTTTCTTGAAATTTCATCATTGGCATAATTCATATTTTTTATTTCCTATAATTTTTATTCTAAGCTATTTAGTTCATTTATCTAATTTTATTTAAATTTCTTTAATCTTAATCTTGATCTGATTTATTTTTATTTTATTTATTTCATTTATTTATATTTATTTAATAAACATGAATTATATTTTTATTGAAAATTCTTTCAAAAGTATTCCATCAATTTGGCTCAACTTAAGAAAGAATCATCTCACCTAGAAATATCCAAGGAGTCTCGATTGACTTTCTTGGAATTTCATCGTCGGTATAATTCACATTTATTTCATTATTATCTAATCTTATTAATTACTAATTATTTTCAATCTAAGCTATTTTATTCTATTTATTTAATTTCTCATCTAATTTATATTCTTGTATTTATATTTATTTATCTATATATATTTATATTCTATTCATATTTAATTTACTAAGAATAAACATGGATTATAATTTATTGAAAATTCTTTCATAAGTATTCCATCGATTTGGCTCAACTTAAGAAAAAATTTCCTCACCTAGACATTTTCAAGATGTCTCAATTGACTTTCTCTAAATGTCATCATCGGTATAACTCATATTTATTTTATTTTAATTATTTATTTCCATTTAATTTTTAATTAATTTTTATGTAAGTTTAATGTACAAAGATTTATTTTTAGGCTAATTTGGTTTTTAATTTCTATTGGTTAACAAATCTAATTTAAACCTAAAATAAGAATAGGGATAAATAATACATAAATTAATAAAAACAAATAACTAAACTAACTATAATTACTAAGTTAATTAAATAAGACGAAATAATGAATTAATTAAGGAACCAAAAACATGATAAAAATTTCACAATACCACAATATATATATATATTTATATATATATATATATATATATATATATATATATATATATATATATATAGTCCATGCTTAAACTAAAACCAACACAAGATAATAAACGACAAAAAAAAATAAAAAATAAAAAATGAAAGCTTAATACACGTAAAGCATAAAGGAATAAAAACTTGAATAATCAATATGGATAGAAGGAATTACCATCACTGAGCATTTATTACCTTTTGCAGTTTCTTTTCTCTTTATTTCTTTCCCTCTCCACGTGCAACCATCTTCCAATTTCCTTTGCTATCTTTCCATTCTTTCCTTCTTTCACGTAGCTATCTCCATTTGATTTTCTTACTCGTTGCAACACAGTGGTTCACGAGACTATGTGGGCAAGAGAATGGCAGGCAAGTTTTTACCAGTGAAGTGGACTAGCGAAGTGATGAAGAGGCAGCAGGAGCAAGCAATTCTGCAGTAATGGACAGGAGCGGGTGCTGCAAAGGATGGACGGGCCAGTGGTGTGAGATGAGAAGTGCTGGTGCAGTAGCAGCAAAGGTGGAGGCGCCAAGCAAGTGGCGGTGAGCTCGGGATAACAGCGACGATGAGGATGCCAGAGGGTGGTGAAGAAATTGATTGGTTTTTGTGCAAGTAAAACGATGGTGGCTGTGTTGTGTGAGGCGTGGACAGCAGCAAAAACCGGGATGCAATAGTGATGATGGTTGAGATGTAGAAGACGCAGACAATAAGGATGATGTCGTCGGATGGCAGCTTTCGTCACTAAGAACAGTAGAAATTTTTTTACGGTTTTTCTTTTCCTCCTTTGTATCTTTTTTTCTTCCTTCCTATACCGTAGCTATGTGTAGGCTTTTAAAGCCGTTCCATGTCCATTAATTTAGGTCCTAGGATTATTGCTATAGTTATAGGATTATTTTTATTTTTATTTTTTGTTTGACTTTAACAGATCTTTTTTATTATATTTCCTTATGTATTTATTGATTTAATTGCTGATTATTCTCTTTCTTTTTTAGGCAACAAATTTTTTTTATTTTTGGCAACAATATCAACTTTAGTCAACTCTTGAATATGTGAATTTTGCATGTACTTCACATGAGATTTTCAAATTTGAAATTTTTAATTTTAGAGTTTGCATGGGATGCATGGGGTTCCAACTTAAGATTTGACCAAAATTGATTTGTTTCTTTTTATCATTTTTTTATTTTTTTGATTTTTTTTAATTTAGAGAAATTGTTCGGACAAAATTAGGTGTCTACAAACGCAATATGTTATAGACATTAAATTCCTAGTAAATATTGGAGATTATTAGGGTATGTCGTGCAATATAGTAAATTGATATGAAAGTTAAGATTGTGTGAGATAAGACACTTGGAATCATTTGTCATGACATTGATCTTAGCTTAGTTTGGTGGACTCTGAATAATAAGAATATGGGTTGTAACAATGCATGAGATAACAAGTTGTGAATTGATCGAATGGTAAATTTAAGGTTAATATGAATGTTATGATCATTACAACAAGTGGTGATATACGAGTAAGATCTTGAGATTTGACGAACTTTGGAGTATATGAATATAGAGAATATAATAAGACAACTACCCTCACATCCTTCAGTTGGATATGGAAAAATTTGGAGGACCAAATTTCTTAAGATGGGAAGAATGTGAAGATCGCAAATTTTTCGTATCTAGTTTGTAAGTAAATGAGGGAATTAAATAACTTAAGTATTGAGATGTAATTTGAACTTTCATTACCCTAAGTAATGGAAACGAAGATGCAAGTTAGGTGCATTTAACAATGAATTATTAATATATATATATATATATATAATTTAGATTGTTCAAATAAGTTCGAGATATATATATCTAAATTCAATAAAGAAAATAAATAGAAAATTTGTATATTAATTAAATAAATTAATGGTTATATAAATGCACATACAAATCTAAGTGCATATACATACATATATATATATATTAGTGACTAACTAATTAAAAGAACAAAAATATATATTTAGTTTAATAAGGGTTGCAATTATATTAAAATAAATATAATATACATGTGAAGATAAAAATATATATCTCTATCTAATAAATAAATAAGTAACAAACAAGAATATATGTTTAAAGTATAGTGATATATATATATATATATATATATATATATATATATATATATGTGTGTGTGTGGATTTAGTACGTGGAAAAAAAACAATATATATATATATATATAAAATAAATAATAGAATAAGATTATTATTATTACTGTTGGTTGGCTTCCAGCGGTAGTAACTGCTCCCACTAATATAGGAGCAGATGCAAAATTAAGAGGTTAGAAAAACAGAGGTGATAGAAGTGAGGCAGAATGGTTGTTTTTTAGCTAATGTACAGGGTTGTTAGCGCAGTTAAAAATAGGGTATTCGATCGGGATTTAAGGCTGTTTGAAGTGGTTTATGATTTTGGCCTTTAAGGATAGTAGCTGGCAGATTCAGAATGGTTTTGAGCTTTCAGCTTAGATGAGGATTCAGGTGGCATGGCGTGGCGTAGAAGTGAGCATTCGGAGCCAAAATTGGGGTTAATTCTGGTCTCGGCCTAAAATGGTGTCTTTCTTGAGATGGTAAAGGGCCACCGAAGGGTGCTGTTTGTGGTGTTTAATAAGGGTGTTTAATCAGGGGCTAAAGGCTGAGATTAGGGAGTTCTCAGGACCTTGGATGCTAGTTCGAACAATGGCTGTAAGAAGGATTTTTAGAGGTTGAACCGACACTTGAAATGCTTACTAGACGGAAGAGATTTGGGCATCGAAACAGGGGAGACGGTGAAGTGGAGACAGCGAGTGTTCATTGCTAAAATGGAGATGATTTTGTAGCTGAAAAATATATTGTTAGAGGGCCCTGGGTGGTTTTGAAAGGCACGGTTAAAAAGATAGTGTTTTGGGAGTCCTCTGGGTTTTCAGAACTGATATAGAGGCTAAAAAAAAAGCCTAAAGTAGAGCCGGAATTTGGTTTTTAGGCGCTGAAAATAGAGGCTAGTTGTGATTGTGTTGGTTGAGTTTTGGGGACGAAATGGTGCTGGAAGAAGGCTGGAGAAAGGGCGTATAGGGGTGGAAGCTAGATTCATTTAGGCTAAAACGTAACTGAACGCGGGTCTCCTTTGGGAGCTGGAACAGACTGAATAGGCTGAGTTAGGATGGTTTCTTGGTGCCATTCAAAGGAAAAATGCTAGGGAATTGGAGACTGGTTTAGGCACTACTTAAAGGCTGGAAAAGAGTGAAGCTGAAAAAGGTGAAAACATGGCTGATTTAAGGCTGAACCAGAGATGTTTTAAGGCCTAAAACGGGGTAGGAGTTGGCTGTTATGAGGCTGAAATCTGAGCTGTAAACAGGGCAGTTTAAAGGGGAAACCAAGGCTGGACAAGGCAGTGACTTTCGGCAAGCCTTACACCAAAGGGGTAAGGCCGTTCTCTCACTTAAGAATTTATAGACTTGAGTAGAGAATTTATGCTAAAGATATGTATACATATATAAAGCTGTTGAAACACATAAAGTGGTTGTTGATTTGATGAGATATGCAGCAAACGTTCCTAAGCTAACAAGGAATATATGCTCGGTTAAGAGGTTTGCAAAGGTAAGAAAAGTATTCTGGTATTGGGTTTAAATTTTGAGTGATTATGTGGTATTAATGAAATGATGAAAATAGGTAAAGGATTTTAAAGGATTGTTCATGATGCAGAATCATGTTATTTCCTTTTATTAATTATTAATGTAAGAATTATATACAATGATAATGTTGGTGAGCATATGAATTATTTAGTTGATAGCACAAATATATATATATATATATATATAGGGATTTAGCGATTAGCAGTATATTCTTGATTATGTGCATGAAAGTCATAATCTATACTATGAGAAGGATGATACGATTATGGAAAATTATAGACATAGGGATGAGATTATTTTGTATGTGATAATATAATAATTGAGATATAAAAAGGAATTTACAAGAAAATAATTAGGTACAAATACTTAATTTTCTTATCCACTTTAATGGTTAAATTTTGATATTATTTATGAAGCTTAAGGAAGGAACCAATAATGATATTTGTGACGCAAGGTGGTTGTTATGGATATAGTGGTATTCTTGCGGATAATATTTATTTAGATTAATAATGCTTGTTTAAATTATATATTGATATAAATTTTGATGTGTATTGGTTGTAGAGAATTCGCAAGGAGGTGGAAGAGCACATTTAGCCAAGTGCGATGCTTACTAAGTGCCAAGTTTGGTGCACTTTAGGTAAGAGATATATGTGTGTGTGTGTGTGTGTGTGTATATATATATATATATATATATATATATATATATATATATATATATATCGGAACGTAGGAGATACTGAATAATTTTAAAATGAACTGCTTTAGGTTTATAAACTATATTTTTTTTGCAGGAGGTTTTAAGAAAATTAAGCCGTTATGCTGTCAAATTTTTGTAAAAAAATTGGTCTTGGGAATTAAGTTAGAGCTAAGAAACAATTTGAAAATAACAATTTTCTAGCAAGCTTTGTTTTGAAAAAGAATGTGAAATAGCATGATTTTGAATATTTTGAAATTTTTATCCAAAAAACCGACTTTCATGGAAATTACCAAAGTATTGTATTTTTTAAGAAAATATATATTCATTTGTGAAGTTTCGAGACTACGATTTTGAATTTCGAAAAATATATATACGTTTTGAGACATGACTAATTAAAGTCACTGCAGTATTATTTTGGACTATTATGTGACCCTGATCCAATCCGTAGTAGGTATTAGTTTTGGACTACTGTGTGACCCTATCCAGTCTACAGTAGCATTTCTGAGCTATGTAACTTTGATTTAGTTCACAGCGGGCTCAGTTGACACTTGATCAGTGCTCACTGTGGGCACCCTCTGGACTATGGCCATATGTCTAATTGACTTGCACTTTCCCTCACGGGAATATTTGAACTGCATGATTACTACTTAGTCGTTAATATGTCTCCAACTTAATATATGTATGCTTTTACGTACTCATTTTCGTATATGAATTTTGAACGATGATATTTGGATTTTGAAATTGATATAGTTTATTTCAAAGATTGAGTAAATAGCACCTATGGTCCTTATAATTTGGGCAATATAACAAATTGATCCCTAAACTTTAAAACATATTAAATTGGTCGCTAAAGTTATATAACATAAGAAAATGTTCCTTCCGTTATCAAAACCGTTATGTCAGACGTTAAAAGTCAGCTTGATCACACGTAAAAGAAATAATTGCTTAGCTGGTATCTGACTTATCTCAAAGAAGACTAAATCATACCAAGAATAGTGGAGGAGTGAGAGAAGACAGGGCCAAGAATCCTCAAATCCCTGGCAGGAATAGAAGCTCTTTTAATTATCGTATTCTTATCATATTCCACCAACTTCGAAATACCCATCGTGTCGAATCTCATCCATTGCCTTGCTCCCACAGCCTTCTTCTTCCCCTTCCCCGCCACCTCGTCCCCACCACCAATGCCACCGGCAATCAAATTGCCTGCCCTCGGAGACAGAGGTGAAGATGAAGAGGCGGCTCCAATAGGCGCCAGCGTTGACGATTGAGCTACCATCGTAGATTTCGGACACCATCGCCGACTAGAGGAGCAGCGAAACGAAAAGGGGCCTTTGCCCATTGAAACTTTCTCTCCTACAAATCTTTGTTGCTTGTTCCTTTTTCTTTACTTTCTCTTGAATTAAGGGGCCATGGAAATTGGTGCAAAGCCTGGAGTTTTGTCCTTTTCCTTTCCCGATTCCGATTCTTCTTCTTCTTCCATAAATGAATCAATTTGATTCTTTTTTTTCTTGGTTTCAACAACATATTTAGACCAAGCGGGGGGAAAAGTGGGTACAATTGCTACCGGTTGAACTCCCTGGCTTTGCAATCTCATTGGAACGGTGCCTCGAATTTGCTTGGGCCTTGGGTTACCTTTTTAAATTTCTTTTAAATAAAAAATAATAATAATTTATTTATATTAATAATAAAATAAAGATAATTATTTTAAGAAAAATAGTGTTGATTAAAAAAATAATAAATTGAGAATTTAAAAGTTTTATTTACAATTAAATATTATAATAAACCATAATAGTATTTTTTTTATTTTTAAATATTTAATTTAAAAAAATTGAGATTTTTTAAAAAAGAAAATCAGCAGAAAATAGGTGAGATAAGTCAGATGCCAGCTAAGCAATTATTTTCTTTCACGTGTGATCAAGCTGACTTTTAACGTCTGACATAACGGTTTTGATAACAGAAGGACCATGTCGTTATGTTATATAACTTTAGGGACCAATTTAATACGTTTTAAATTTTAGGGATCAATACCCAGTTGACACCTGATCAGTGCTCACTGTGGACCCCCTCTGGACTATGGCCATATGTCTAATTGACTTGCACTTTCCCTCACGGGAATATTTGAACTGCATGATTATTACTTAGTCGTTAATATGTCTCCAACTTAATATATGTATGTTTTTCCGTACTCATTTCCGTATATGAATTTTGAACGTTGATATTTGGATTTCGAAACTAATATGGTTTATTTCGAAGATTTATACGGAAAGTGAATATGATAAATACACTCATGTTTGGATTTATGTTTTCGAATTAAATTGTTGTATTATAGTTTGAATGAATTGTCTTCTGATGCATTGCATAAGCATGATTTGGTTTCTGAAATGTGTAATTTTGATTTCGACCTTTAATAAATGTTTTAAAAGCTTGCATATAGAATTTCGGTATCTGTCTCTTATATATATTTCCTATTGGGCTTTATAAGCTCACCCCCACCCCTCCTCTCCACCTTCCAGATTTCTTGCAGTAGGAGTTTGTATGAGGGTTCTATCGTGTCTTTCTAGGCTTTTGCTCCTCCCTTAAAGGTATATGATGTATAACTGCCCGTTTTATATTTAGACTTGTATTTTCAGTACTATTTAAGTATAAAGATGTAATTAAAAGAAGTACATTATATATTTATGCTTTATAACGATGCATGCAACATTGGTGAATAAATATTTTGTCAAGTAGAATTATTCAAAATTGTGAATGCATGCTTGGTGAGAGAATTTGAACTAAGACCAAGGTCATTAAAGGATATTGACTTAGCTAATGTAAAGTTAGCTTAAGAATAGATTAATGACATTACGTACAGCCCAACGAAGTAAGTTAAAAAGGAAAATTTTGGTTCATATTTTTGGCAAAAGGGACGTGACATTCTTTCTAGAAAATTTAATCATCTTATACTAAAATGATAACTAATTCAATCCAATCATTCTTTTTATGTGTGCGCCATCATCATATCGATCTTATCATTAATCCTATGCACCAAACATGGCATATATGTGTAATCACATCTAAATATTGGTGAAAGAAAATTCAACTACAATAATTAAATTAAACTATTAAATTCGTGTGAGCATAGTGATGATTTTAATTTATAATATATTTTGTAAAACATAATAAAATTATTAAAAAAATTGAAATACTTGTAGAATAATGTATTAAAAATCTTTATGACTTAGACAAAAATTAAAAATCTTTATGCATATATAGAATACACATATTCTAAAAATAATTTGAACTCAAATACTAATTAAAAATTATAAAAAATTAAATATAAAAAATATTAAATATTAAATAAATAAATTAAATAGCTATAATTGTAAACACAATTAACAATAGTAGATAAAAAATATAAATAAACAATAAATTGAACAAATAAATGAATTTTTGTTTTCTGTTTTACATTTCTGGAAAATGTATTTGGTGAATGAAAACAGAAATTGTTTCTAAAAATGTAAAATAATGAAATATGTTCAGGTATCATTATTAAATTTTTAAAAAAATGAAAGATCAAAGAAATAAATATAATACTCAATGATATTATCACTTAATTTCAATTTTTTCAACTTTGTTTAGTAATTTCATAAATTGTTGTAAAAAAAGACTATAGTGGAAAAAGACAAAAAAAGACTATAGTGGAAAAAGACAAAAAAAATTATAAGCAATTCAAAATGCCAAATACATTTAGCTAGAAACAAAAAATTAAAATAAAAAACTGTTACGGAAATAATAAATATTAATGACTTCTAATTGTAAATATATAATATAAATTATTAAATAATGCATGACTTCAAACGTTCTTCAAGTATGAGCCACTTCTAACTTGCAAAACACTCTCAGATTTGATCTCATTTTCATTTTTGTCTTCAAGCGCGTTTTTACTCTTTGTTTTTTTTTTTTTCTAAGAAAACGAAACCAAAAAGGCCTATGTTTTCTAAAACCAAACATTATTAAATAAATTATACATTAGAGTCAAAACCTTATATAAATAAATAAAAGCCAATTTTTTTTTGCTAAAATGAAAATATCTTGCATTGATAGCATAACTTTTTGACACATAAGATAATAAATTAATTTTAATTTTCAATAAGATAATCATATTTAATTTATTATTTAATTTTAAAATATTTAAAATTTTAAAGAATAAAGTTCACCTGTTTTATATTCATTTAAATCAAACAAAATTTATTTCAAAATTTGATTTTTTATCACTTATTATGTTATTTTAATCGAAATTATCTTCAAGTTTTAAATCTTTTCTCAAAAAATTAAAACTGGTGTGTAAATCTATATATTTTAACATTGAATTAAACTTTTATTTTTTTTTCAATTTTCATTTCATCTCTTTATCAAATTTTTGTTCTATTTAACAATTTTGTTTTTTTTCTTTTTGTTTATATTGACATCATTTTATTTATTTGTTCAAACATCTTATGAAAAAATTTGTTTCTTTAATGTAAATCACAAGGTTTTTCCATATTACGTTAGGTATGAGACTAATCCCCCTTTATGCTACATGATGGGCGTTGGCTTAAGAGAATTTGACCTGGTAAAGATTTAAACATAAGACCTCTCATTATGTATCATTTTCATTCAAGAACTTAGTTGGGTCTTACATCACTAAGCCAACCATTTGGTTTAAAAAAATTGTTTATTTGTTCAATCATTTTGTTTATTTATTTGTTCAATCATCTTCTTTGGCTAAAAAAAATTCATATGGATCATTTATTTTTTGTGTATTATTTTAAATATTGTATTTAATTATTTTGAATTGATTTAAATTTTAAAAATTCAAATAATAAATTATTTTTTATTTCTATTTACTTTACTTACCTTTCATGTTTAAGACTACTATAAAAAAAAACCTTTTTTTCAAACCCTAAAAAATAGAGTTTCAACTCTAATTAATTTTATAAGATTAATTCAAAGTCATTTAAATTCAAATTTTAAAAAATGAACTAGTTTCAAATATGAAACAATAACTAGTAATTTATTAATGACAAATGTAATAAGAATTGCTTTCATTAATTTGTAACTATTTTATTTATTTATTTAATATTTAGTATTTGTTATTTTTAATTTTCTTCTATAATCTTTCTAATTGGTATTGGATTTCATTTTTTAAATTTGTGTATTCTATATATGTATTAAGTTTTTTAAATATATTATTCAACATGTATATCAAAATAATTTTTTATAATTTTATTCTATTTTTAAAAAATAAAATAAATTAAAATCATAACTGTACATCGTACATGTTTAAATTAGTTTTTTTCTAATTTTTCATGACAATAAATGCTTTTTGCTTCTGCAAGATTATTTAATTTAACATACAAATTTAAATGCTACGGCAATTGATGAGAATAAATCAATTCTGGTGGAAATTCATGATTATTGCATATATAATAAAGACAACCCCTTCATAAGAAGAAGAAGAAGAAAAAAAAAAGATACATATATATCAATATAATTCTATTTTATTTTTGATAAATATCCACAAACATTTAACTGTTAAAGTCAGGCCATACAATGTTACCTTTATGGCACCGCTCTATGCAGAATCGACATAGACTAAGTAATAACCAGCACTCTAAGACTAAAGTGGGGTCCTTCCAGGCTTGACTATCAAAACCAACCACTATACAATATACTACGACAAAAATGGTTCCTTTCCAGAATTCATCACACAGAGAAAGGAATAACAAGCATCCTAGAATTACATTTCCTAGAAGAATTCCTGCTAAACCCTTAATGTAACCCTTAATCAAATACGTAGGGAATAACCAGCATCCTAGAAGCAAAACGCTAATTTTCGAAACCCGGTAATCAATACACATAAACACCATTAAAATGAAAAGGGACAATGAAAACATGTTGAGAATTGCAGGTGCTGTGCCATTTGGAGATATGTGATATATTGAGTCGTCGAAGCAGATCGCAAGAAATGCAAGGAGTAGTTGAAGAGCAGTCCTTAAACCATGGGGAAAAGGCTTAAGAAGGACCAATGTTAAGAAAAACGTTACTATGAAGACAGCATAGGTTGGAATATAGAAAACAATAAAATCAAAGGGATTCAAAACTGACGTCCCCGGCCTTCCTTTTATCATCTCCTTCGGTGATGGTGGAGATTGAGGCGGGCTAGGAGAATTGTCGCCCTGCCAAACACCACCAGGTGGGCTAAGACTGGTTTGGTAGGTGGTTGTTAAAAGCAATCCTAAAATTACTAGCAAGGCATTGCGATCCTCTTTTGATATACCATCCATGTCATGAAAAATTATTGCTGATGCATTTCTCACATACTTGCGAATTTGTTTCTGCAACTTATATTTAAACGTTGAAGCTCCTGGGATAAAGGAACCACGCAGAATGCTAATGCTTTCTCTGTTATTAAGTTGCTGCGCAGCATCCAGTGCTGTTGAACCAGCCTGATTGATCGCATACTTGTAAGCCTCGCATTTCAGTAGTAGTTTGATCATCTGTTTAATTGAAAGTTTGAGATATGAAAGCTACAATTGGTTGAGCATCATCATTTACGAAAAACAAAATTAAATAAAGTGTATGAGTCGAACCTTGTAACTATTACTACGCCCAGCTATGTGCAAAGCAGTGTCTCCCCTCCTGTCTTTCTGATTCACCACATCTTGACAATATTCAGTCTTCCTAGGCATCTTGCACAGGATTTTAAGACCTTCCTTATTGTTTCTCACTGCAATATGCAAAGCAGTCTGATGTTCAGCTGTCAGATCTCGGATACATTCAGGACAACTCTCTAGAAATCTGGTCAAAAGTACTTGAGGATTTTCATCTCTTGTTATCACATAGTGCAAAGGAGTTTCACCCTTCTTTCCTTTGACACGAACAAGATCTTTAGTATTTTCCATGAGAAGTTGCACCAGCTCCTTATGCCCCTTTTCCACTGCAAGGTGAATGGGGCTCAAACCTTGCTGGTTTAGCTTCCTAGCAAATGATGGCTTTAAGCTCATTATCTCCATTGCAAAATCAATGCACCCTTCAGCTGCAGCTATATGTAATGGAGTCTCGATAAACTCAACCTCATCAATTCGCTTCAAAACGTTTCCATCTTCCTGAATCAATCTGTATCATTAACTAACATTACCTTCTCTAGCGGCTCTTTTCAGACTTTCATCCATGCCAGGAGGACCAAATGACAATAGAAGCAAAATTGGAAGGGTAAAAGGAAGCGCGGGAAATCCAGAACATCCCGACGACCTTATAAGTAAAAAAACCTCGGTGCTGTTTAGTCAGTCAACTATAGACTTTGTTTTTTGTTCATAAAGTCAAGTATAGACTGTGTCAATTGAGAAACATTACAGAGAATGCAGACTTCAAAAGTCTTTTTCGCGTTTGGTAAAAAAAAAAGAGTATTGTTTCGTTTCGTGGACTAAACTATAAATTCTTCGTCTTTGTTTTCAATATTTCGTGGACAATGTGGAGGAATATTATACTTTTTTCACTCATAAAAAAAAAAAGATTACCCAACAACTTTGGAACACTTTAATTAATCCTCGTTCGAATCCTATTGGATTCATATCCCAACCCGATATGTGTTAGGAAAAATATCCCTCAAGCCAAATATCTACAAAAATAGAGTAAAGCAAAACAAACACAATAATTTTTAGTGTGATTTGACCCAACTAATTTGGCCTATAACCACCCAACCAATATAATAACCAATCAATCAATCACAACCGTGCAATTTTTAGAAGAGAAAAATTGTAAACTCCTAACAAAGCCCAACCATGCAATTTTTATAGAGAAAAATTGTAAACTCCTAATAAATATCCCAAAGCTCAACTACACCTTTTTAATAGCTCAAACCCTAGCTATTCTATCGGTGCCTACAACTCTTTGGGATATTTTTACAAACTAAGCATAACACTTTATTTATAAGGGGAGAACCCTTATAACTTCTCCTATACTTTCGATGTGGGATTCAAGGCAAACCCCAACAAATCCTCCCTTGACTTGAATCCCCAAACTCCACAAACTGTTCGACAACATACAAACCATTCTCAAACTGAAGAATAACTCTACCATCATCATCACCATCATCCTCATCATCTTCCTCCAATCATCATCATCAAACTCATCATGGTCATCTTCTTCCAAATCATCATCATCATCTTCTTCAAACATAGCTTTCATCTTTATCTTCATAGCTTTTATCTTTATCTACTTTTCTCTTTTCTCATGATTACGAACCTTTAGCTCTGATACCACTTGTTGGGAAAAATATCTCTTAAACCAAACACTCACAAAAATAGAGAAAAACAAAAACAAACACAATAATTTTTAGTGTGGTTTGACCCAACCAATTTGGCCTATATCCAAATAACCAATATAATAACCAATCAATCAATCACCACCGTGCAATTTTTAGAAGAGAAAAATTGCAAACTCCTTATAAACCCAACCGTGCAATTTTTAGAGAGAAAAATTATAAACTTCTAACAAAGCCCAACCATGCAATTTTTATAGAGAAAAATTGCAAACTCCTAACAAAGATCCCAAAGCCCAACTATACCTTTTTAATAACCCAAGCCATAGCTATTCTATCGATGCCTACAACTCTTTGGGATATTTTTACAAACCAAGCCTAACACTTTATTTATAAGGGGAGAACCCTTATAACTTTTTCTATACTTTCGATGTGGAATTCAAGGCAAACCCCAACAATATGAACCTTTTTGGCGCAATTGTAGTAGGGCGTTTGACAAAAAAAAAGTATTATTTGATAAAAAAAATTTTAATTTTTTTCATTATTATTAATTTCACAAATATATTTTATAAATTTTATTATATAAATTTTTAATCCACCATTGATGGTCATCTTCTCTTCTTAATATATTCCACCTTACCATCGTCTCTACATTTAATCTCACAAGATCTAGAAATATTTATGAGCTGAATTAAACGGGTTTTAGGTAAAGTATTAAAAGATTGATAATAAGCCCAAAGCCAGCCCAAGATCAACCCAATTTTTCGATTTAATTTTTTTGTTTACCCAATTTACATACAAGGAATACGCTGGTCCAAATTAGCTCATATATTATTAATTTTTTAAAATTATAATAAACTATAAAAATATTTAAAAAATAATAGTTAATAAATATAACACAATAAATTAAAATAAATTCTTATAAAAAACTTACAAGCAACATGAAAATTTTAAATTAAAATCTAAAAAAATAAAAGCCCAAAGTAAATTGTACAAAAACAGTAATTAAAAAATAAATTATTATAAAAATAGTAAAAAATTATAATTATCAAGCCAAATCAAACTTGGACTTGAAATGGTGATCCAAGCTAGTCCAATTTTTATCAAGCCTTAATTTTCGAGCCTAAGCTCGTTAAGAGTACTTAAATTTTTGTTCAAACTTGTCCAATTTTTGGGTGACCTTTAGGTTTAGACGAATAAGTTGACTCTTAAATAAGTTTAATCAGAACTAATCTCACTTTCTATCCAAATAGACCTCAACAAATAAAGTCTTTTAATTTTATTTTATTTTATTTTTATCCGTGAAGTTATAAAATAGGGATGAAACATTCCCTACCACATGTATTTTTTTTGGTCTTTACATTTTTAAAAATTTTATTTTAAATAAAAATAATTATTATTTTGATACAAAAATGATAGTTATCTTTTAGATTATACATAAAATATCAAATAACATTAAAATATATGTAAAAATAAATTATATACTTTTAGTTTAAAAAAATATTAGTTATTATTTATATCATCAGCAAATGTATTATTATTTTTTAAGCAACAAATATAATTTTAATATAAAAATGATCATATAAAATTATAAATAAATACAAAAGATTGAGTATTATGCTTTATTAAGTTTCAATTTGTGTAAATATATTATTTTTAATTTTTTTAAACGTCATTTCATATATTTACTAATAATTTTATTAATTTTCAATTATTTATTAACATAGTTATTTTTTGATATAAAAATAATTTTAGTAATTTTTAATTATTTATTAATTTCATACATATCAAATAATCTAAAATTTTTATTTTATTTAAATTTTAATTTAATGCCTTTAAGGATTAATTTCTTTTTTTTTTTTTACTAAATTTCACTTCATTATTGCCGTTACATTTTCATCAAAGCCCACATCTTGCTGTTATATTAATCCCATTCGCTATAGTACATAATCTTACTGTTATATTTAGTAAAT
The DNA here is from genome assembly GCA_032173925.1 of Heritiera fomes. Classification (NCBI taxonomy): domain Eukaryota; kingdom Viridiplantae; phylum Streptophyta; class Magnoliopsida; order Malvales; family Malvaceae; genus Heritiera; species Heritiera fomes. The sequence goes on along the minus strand of JAPDPM010000002.1, from coordinate 8,032,212 downwards.
AATCTCTCCATCATTTTTTTGCTTGAAAGGCCATCAACTTTATTGAATAACCATATTTACAAGTAGCATGGACCAAAAGAAATCCAGCCACACACTTTTCATCGAATGATTAAAGATGAATTATATCATTTTCTAAAGTTTGGATTCAAATCCCAACAACTCCATCCTTATTCTTAATTATTTAATATTTTTTTTATAAAAAAAAAAGCAATAATAATCACAACAAGCATTCATAAAACTACAACTATTGAAGAAACAAATACAATTGAATTAAGCATAACACCAAGCCCATCCAATGCTTAATATAAATTTAATATGTATTTATAAAAATCGATTTTATATGTATTATTTTAATTTAAGTTTTATGTTATCAAATTTTTATATATGTGTGAAATTAATTTGCCTATATATTATTTTATGTACATAATCTTCTTCTTCTTTTAAAATCCAACAATTAAATCTCTGGAAAGTTTTTATTTATTATTTTTCTTAAGATAAAGTTTTGATGTTTAATTTAATTTGGTTTAAAAGCTATATACTGAAGGCCCGATAGCAAATTGGGCCAGGCCAATTATTAAAAGAAATTCCAATATTTTGATGCTGTGGACCGTAAATTGATAAAAATATACGTGTAATTCATTGATTGGAATTAATGAAATAGTCAAGTAGTCAGAAAAAAAAACGAGTTCATATATTAATTTGCTTTATTTAAATTCATAGTTTTATACATATATAGTTAAGGAAACTTTTTGTATTAAATCCAAGGGTTTTGAACATTCAAAAATTGAGTATATACTTCAATAAAAATTATTAAAACAAGATTATTTCATTCAATCAGGCTTATCACGAAAACATCCATGACTAAAAATGTATTATTTCATTCAAAATTATTAAAACAAGATTATTTCATTCAATCACCAAAAAGTTCAATGTAATTAAAAAATGTATTGTTATGCTTTTCAATAATTTCTTTATTTGATATATTTTCAAAAATCTTTTTAAGATCTACAAAGTACGACATTCATATTTTAATAAAATATTAAATTAATTAAATTATAAAATAAAATTTGTAAAATATTATAATTATCATGTAGAACCAAGACGGATTTTGGCTTTAAATGGTGAGGTCAAGATCAATATTACTCTATGGTAATTAATGTTAGGTGACTAAGGGATTCCGTATATAGAAGATAAATGTAATAGAAATACAAATGTTACGGTAGATATACAAATATACGGGAAATGATAAAATGATAAATGAAGATAATCGCAAGAATGTTGGAGTGATACCGATAAACGATAATATGAGTGAAAGTTATTTACATTAATTTAAATACATACGATATAGATTTGTGTATGTTTTAGTGAAAGTAAAGACAATGAATGATAAATAAAAAATCAAGAGTAGAGAAAGACCTAAAAAATTTTTTTTAAAAAAAGTTATTCAGAAAGATATGACGGCACAAGAATTAAAAAAACACATTAGAATGAGTGAAAAAAAGAACTTACACTGACAACTTAGTGTGAGTTTATATATTAATTTATGTAACCTATCCCAATATTGAAATAAGCTTAATGTAATGAATAAAAAAGTTTTAGACATACCTATGTCTGTTGAGCCAAGTGAAAGAAGTTTGTGTTGAACTTGTGCTAATAGTTGGCGGCTACTGTTTGACTTTCTCATACGTTGTGTTTTGTGTTTTTCATTTGCTGTTGTTAGGTTACTGTTTGTTGTTGATTTATTAATTGCTCTGTAATGCCTCTTAAATATTGATGTACTCCATCCGTTTGAAATTAAGCCAAAAAGAACTTTTGTCTGCAACTTTCTTGTATCTCATTTTGCTATTCTGTTCTTGTTCTATTTTGAGCTAAATTGTTTTGCTTCATATTTCCTAGCACGGTTAGATTGTCTTCAAGGTCCTGGGTGTGTAGTCTAGTGATTCTAGCTACATTTGTTGTAGTTCAACTTGGCATCAGAGCTGGTTGGTAGTTTAAACCAGTTTGGTATGTAGAAGCTTAACAACTCAAACTATCAATATTGGAGGCTTTGCATGAAAGCTTATCTTCAAGGCCAAGATCTTTGGGAAATAATTTGCGGAGAAAGTGAAGAGCCAACAGATACTCAAGAAAATGCAAAGGCTAGGAAGAAATGGAGAACACGGTGTGGGCAAGCTTTGTTCATCTTGAGGAGTTCTGTACACAAGGATTTGATCGAGCACATTCGAAGCATCGAGTCACCGCAACAGGTTTGGGAAACACTTGAGAAGCTCTTCAAGAAGCAAAATACAGCTAGACTTCAGCTGCTTGAAAATGAGCTTGCAAGTACAACTCAAGGTAACATGACCATTGCTCAGTTTTTCCATAAAGTAAAGAGTATATGTTCTAAAATTTTAGAATTAGATCCTGAAGAGCCAATTAGTGAAGCACACCTACGTCGACATCTGATTCGTGGTATTAAGAAGGAGTACATGTCGTTCTTGCCATCTATTCAAGGATGGTCAACACAACCTACTATTACTGAACTTGAGAACCTTCTCTCTAATCAAGAAGCCCTAGCCATGCAAATGGCTGAAGTTTCAATCTCTGGAAAGAATGAGGCCTTGTTTTCTGGTGATAAAAGGAAAGGTTTCAACAGGCACTGGAAGGGGAAGAACTTCAAGGAGAAAGATAAGAATAGAAAAGAAGACGGTGCATATTTTGAAGATAAAAAGAAAGTAAAATGTCACAAATGTGGCAAACTTGGACATATAAAGAAGTTCTGCAGATCCAATGTTGTTGAAGGTAATGCCAGCACTTCTGTAAAAGAGGAAGGTGATAGCAGTCGTGTCATTGATTGGGAGACATGTTTGTCTGCCATTACTGTTAGCAGGAAGGAAGCCAGCAATATTTCAACTTGTAGTGATGAAATAGCAAACATTAACTACAAGAAGGATTGGATTCTTGATTCTGGTTGTTCTCATCATGTAACCGGCAATGATTCTCTGCTTTCTCAGCTAGTAAAGCACAAAGGAGATGAAGTAATCTTGACAGCAGACAACACTTTACACCATGTGGAGAATGAAGGATCGGTTAAGTCAAAGGAACAGGAGAAGGTGCTGGTAGAATCAGTTTAGACAGCGTCTACCATGTTTCTGGTATGGCAAAAAATCTTGCTTCTGTCTCTCAAATTGTTGATACAGGAAAATTTGTTTTGTTTGGTCCTAAAGAAGTTTTGGTTCTTGCAAATGTACAAAATGTTGTTGCTGATGTCATGCTGAAGGGTAAAAGAGTTAAATCTCTATATGTATTGTCTGCTAGTGATGCTTTTGTTGAAAAAACTAGTAGGCATGATAATGCTTCCTTATGACATGCTAGGCTAGCTCACGTGGGATATGATAGACTTAGAGAAATTTCAGAACATAAGTTAGTTGATGGATTGCCAAATTTAGTCAATGTTCATCATAATACAATTTGTGAAGGGTGCTAATATGGTAAGGCACATCGCCTACCATTTGGACACTCTAAAATTAGAAGCAAGCAGCCACTAGAACTTATTCATTCTGACTTGTTAGGCCCATGTAGAACAGCCAGCTATTGTGGTTTTCGTTATATGCTTGCTATTGTGGATGATTTTTCAAGATTCTCATGGGTGTTCTTCATGAAGGAGAAATCTGAAACTCTATCTCACTTCAGAAGTTTCAAAAGAAAAGTGGAGAATGAGTTTCAAAGGAGAATTAAATGCTTAAGGACTGACAATGGTGGTGAATACATGTCCAATGAGTTTTGTGACTTTTGCGAAGAACATGGAATTTGAAGGCAACTGACATGTGCTAGAACTTCCCAGCAAAACGGAGTTGCAGAGCGCAAGCTAAGACATCTAGCTGAAGTTTGTAGAAGCTGGATTTATGAGAAAAGCTTGCCAAAAGAGTTATGGGCAAAGGCTATGCAATGTGCCTGCTATGTCATCGAATTCCTTCAAGGGCCATCAACATGAAGACTCCATATGAACTCATCTTTAATGCAAAGCCATCTGTTTCTCACTTCATAGTATTTGGCTCCACTTGTTATGTGCATGTTCCAGACAATCAAAGAACGAAGCTGGAAGCAAAGGCCAAAAAGTGTGTCTTCATTGGCTATGACTTACAAAGGAAAGGTTGGAAGTGTATGGATCCAGAAACTCATCGAGTTGTCACTTCAAGGGATGTTGTTTTTGATAATGTAACATCCCGTTACCATATTTTCACGTATTTCCATGTAACTTTACCGGTTGGGCTGTCTGCGATGCCATTAACATTCAACAGTAACAGTGATAAATGCTAAACATTTATCTATTAATTATGGAATATGAAATTTCTTTTCATATTTCCTTACATCTATCATCCCTTATTAACTTTTATTTCACTAAGGTAGTACTGTATACATATATCTGAAATGTAAAAGAGAAGAGACTGTACCTGCCACATTTAACGTGCCATGCCTCAGTGCTTTATGCATAACTATACTCATCCGAGAGCTAATTCTCTCAACTCCATGTACTTCTTATCTGTGGAGTTAAAAACAAAGGGGTGAGCGATTCATACGCTCAGTAAAGGAAACATATGCTGCTTTAAATAAAGCAAAACTATATTTCACAACTATTTGATTTTCCTAAAATCATATCGATAGGAAAACAGTGGTTATAGTAAAACAACACTCTTATTACACCACTTAAATCACTGGTTAAACAGTTTACTTTAAAATGCAATAAACAATACATAAGATTCAATAAATCTTATCAGTAAACAGAATTTAATAAATTAAGACTAGGCATCACCCTATAAATAAATCATGCTATCATCGTTCCCCCTCCCCCTTGCGAGAACAGCATAATCATCCCAAAAAGGGATATAATAGATCTATGGCCATAATCTATAGGTGGTCCTCGGGTCCACTTGCCAGGTGACCTCGAGACCTGCTGATGACTTGGCGGGTCCATCAGCCTCATAACTCATAACTCTGCATGAAACTAGGGGCCTAAAGTCTCAAAATCACTTTTACAACTCATGAAAACCTTTAAGGGATTCTCTCACCCATATTATCATTTACTCAAATGATTTAATTCCCAAAAAGGTTTAGGCTTCTGTTTACAAAACACCTCGACAACCTTTCAAAAATATCAACCTTTAAAACTGCTCACCTATGGTCTGCTAACCTAATTGGTTCGCCCATGGCAGCTCGCCCAGTGCGGTGAACTTGTGTTCACCCGCCAACACTTGCTTTTAAAAACAGAAAGCAAAACTGGCTCGCCCTCAGTGGCTCGCCCTGTAATCTATTCGCCCAAAAGGCTTTATATTTTCTGTTTTCGAAATTATTAAAAATAATTCATTTTTCGTTTATGAAATTACACTTTAAAAACCGTTCGCCATGGTCAGCTCGCCTAGAATGACTCGCCCATGGTCAGTCAGAAATAGGGTGACAAGTATTCGCCCGCCAACCCTTGCTCTTAACAACAACAAGTAAAACTAGCTCGCCCTCAGTGGCTCGCCCTTAACTTTCTTAAACAAGGGGTCGCCCGCCCCAAAACACTATTAAAAGGGTTTGCCACATTGGCTCGCCCGGATTTCTACTTAAAACAAGGCTACTCGCCCAAGATATAAAATCTCATAAAAGAGAGCTCGCCCTATTGGCTCGCCCGTCGTTTTACTAATTCGCCCCGAAATAACATAAGGGTCGGCTTAGTAGCTCGCCCAATATCAATTAAATTTCTCAAACAATGCATGTCAGAAAACAAAACATTTAACTTAATGTTTTCATAAAATCTACTCCACAGGACATGCATCACTTCACACACATCTCCCTTACCTGGTTTAACGAAGCCTTGCTTCGCCCTGCTTCCTGCTCGCCAATAGCCATTCCCAATTATCGGCTGCAAATAATATATAAATGCCATTAATATTTTCATTTCGTAACAGTTGGCGAGATTGAGATAAATCAAATGACTACTCGCCCAACAGAGCTCCAACTAGCTCGCCATTCTCCAGATGGCTTACACGTGGAATCTCACCCAACATTATTCACCATACCTTTTTAGCTCGCCCGACATTCAACTCGCCAAGACTACATTGGATTGAAGTTGTGGGAGTTCGCCCACATTTCTACTCGCCCAATGCCTTATGCGAGTGAGCTCGCCCATTAATTCACTTCACTAGAATTGGGCATTCTTGCCCTTTGGACACAGATTTTACCTTGGCGAGTTCCTTATTATCTACTCGCCTCATGGGCGATTACTAATTTTCAACATGGGCGATCACCATAGTCGCCATTCTCGTCACTTATTCCATTATTTTCCTTGTTTTCATATTCTCTCAAAATCTAACTAAAACAAGGCTGTATTCTATGTGTATTATTTCATAAAACATAAAAATCTATCATTGAGCATCAAGAACACCTCAAAAATATGAAACTCACCTCAACCAACTGCACTTCCAGAACAGACTGCTTTCTGTCTCACGTTGGCCTCCTTTGCTTATTCTTTTAGCTCAACCAACTAAGAAAGAAAGGTTTGCAAGCTGTTTTGCTTGTTTAGCCAGCTTAAGGGTGAAGCTTATTCGATCAACCATAGCAGAAATGGAATAAGCAGAGAAATGGTTTTTTTTTCGTAAAGAAGATCAAATTGGCTAACTCGGTTTTCCTCTATTGTTTCTTCTTATATAACCATGCTCAACCAATCAATAGCTACTGTCTGTCCCTTATCCTGTTTCTTTCATCATTGTTCACGTCCTTCATGCATTTAAGGCATGAAGAAAAACTGCACCAAAAGCAACGGCTATGAGAAGCCTTCCTCTGCACATTTTGACTTACTTCACTTGCCATTAATTATCCAAACCGAGAGGCCAATGGCGTGAAGTCCACAGCCACTTTTCTTGACTTATTACACCATTTGTCTTATTCCCCCACCAATGAGATTATTTCCTTTATTGACTTTATTCTTTCTCAATTTATTGTCTTCAACCATATGACTTACAGAGTCCATGCTGACACCAGTTCGCTTGGTCAACTTGAGGCCTCCGCTCGCCACACTACATCAGTTCGCCAACCTTCATCTTCGCCAATATCCTCACACGTTGGCGAACACACCTATTCGCCCTTGTTACTGTCCAACTCGCCATCTCTAATGGCGATCTGCTCACCCATTGGCGAACATCCTTTCTTGCTCACTCGTTGGCGAGTTATTCTGTATTCTCGCCCATACATTCTTTCACCGAAATTGCTCCATTCTCATCTCATGATAAGGAGCTTTTCAACTAAGTGGAAATCAATACTCTTTATTTATTTCATTTCCATTATTAATTTATGAAATTAGACTCTACAATAGTGTAGAATCAGGTCTTACAGATGAGGTATCTTCTTATTACATTCAATCTGTAATTCCTACATTAACACCATGTACAGCATCTTCTAATGAAGATAAGGCAGAAGAACAAAGTTTTTCTAACTTTCCAAACTTTTCTGGAGGGAGTTCTTCATCATCAAATGTTCTTGACTCTAATGGGAGAGAAGTGCAATCCTATGACACTTCTGTTGATCAAGAAAATGGTGAAAGGTCATGTCAAGAAGAGGAGCAGCCTGTTCGTAGATCTCAAAGACATCATAAGAAACCAGAAAATTTGAAATACTTTTATATGGGCAAGGAACATTGTCATGTTTGTGAATGTTTCTTTGCTGGGCCAGTAGATGAAAATGAGCCCTTATCTTATGAGGAAGCTGCAGGAAGCAAAGAATGGGAGCTTGCTATGAAGGAAGAAATTGCGGCACTACAAAAGAATGAAACATGGGAGCTAGTTCCAAAACCAGAAAATATTGAACCTATTTCTTGTAAATGGGTGTACAAGATTAAGCGTAAGTCAAATGGAGATGTTGATAGATACAAGGCTAGACTGGTAGCAAGGGGATTTTCACAAAGGAGTGGCTTGGATTATGAAGAAACTTTTAGTCTTGTTGCGAAAATGACTTCAGTTCGTGTTATCTTATCCTTGGCAGCTTTTAAAGGATGCAAGCTTTGGCAACTTGATGTCAAAAATGCTTTCTTATACGGAGAGCTTGATCGAGACATTTTCATGGCGCAGCCCCCTGGGTTCAAATCCAAGACATTTCCCGATTATGTCTTTCGACTTAAAAAGGCAATCTACGGTCTAAAACAGGCACCTTGAGCTTGGTATGGGAAAATTGCTGAATATCTAATCTTTTGTGGATATGTTGCCTCAAATGCTGATGCAAGCTTATTTGTTAAAAGGAATTCTATGTCTTCTGTTTTAGTGCTATTGTACGTTGATGATATGATAATTACAGGTGACGATGAACAAGAAGTCTCTAGACTCAGAGAAGAACTAGCAGTCCTCTTTGAAATGAAGAATCTTAGAGAGCTCAAGCACTTCCTTGGACTTGAGATTTCCAAAAACAAGGAAGGCTTATTTCTTTCTCAAAGAACTTACATCAGGAAACATCTTGAGAAATTTGATATGGCAGATTGCAAACCAATGGCTACCCCAATGGAACGTAATATCAAATTGAGAGGAAATGAAGGCAAGGAGTTGAAAGATACTTCTCTTTATCGTACGTTGGTTGGAAGTTTGTTATATCTTACCATTTATAGGCGTAATATTTCTTTCTCAGTAAGAGTGATTAGTCGGTTTATGCAAAGATCTAGAAAACCTCATCTTGATGCTGCAAGAAGAATACTTCGATATCTAAAATATACAGAAAGTTATGGGCTGCTGTACAAGAAGTATGCTGTTTTTTCTCTCAGTGGTTTCACTGATTCGGATTGGGCAGGAGATCCTCTTTCTAGGCGTTCTACTACAGGTTATGTATTCTCTTTGGGGTCAGCAGCTATATCATGGTGTAGCAAGAAGCAAGCCACAGTTGCATTATCAAGCACAGAAGCTGAATATAATGCTGCCACACTAGCAGCACAAGAATGCACTTGGCTTAGGAGGTTGATTGCAGAAATTTGTCACTCATTTGAGAAACCAACTCAGGTTTGTTGTGACAATTTAAGCACTATACGCTTGGCTTCTAATCCAATGTTTCATGCTAGAACTAAGCATATAAAAGTCCATTATCACTTTATAAGAGAGAAGGTGCTTGCAGAAGAAATTGATCTTGTCAAAGTAGACACTAATGAGCAAGTTGCAAACATCTTTACCAAAGCTTTGTCCAAGATGAAGTTTGAAGAATTTAGAGCAAGTTTGGGCTTAGTCTCCCTAGTTAGCACAATGGGGGAGTGTTGAACTTGTGCTAATAGTTGGCAGCTACTGTTTGACTTTCTCATATGTTGTGTTTTGTGTTTTTCATTTACTGTTGTTAGGTTACTGTTTGTTGTTGATTTATTAATTGCTCTGTAATGCCTCTTAAATATCGATGTACTCCATCCGTTTGAAATTAAGCCAAAAAGAACTTTTGTCTGCAACTTTCTTGTTTCTCATTTTGCTATTCTGTTCTTGTTCTGTTTTGAGCTAAATTGTTTTGCTTCATATTTCCTAGCACGGTTAGATTGTCTTCAAGGTCCTGGGTGTGTAGTCTAGTGATTCTAGCTACATTTGCTGTAGTTCAACTGTTTGTTGCCTCTTAAGTAAGGTTTCAAATTCGAGTCTTATAAATTTAAAAAAAAAAAAAAGCTCTCTGTATCAAGTTTGATCATAGTTAGACTCCGGATTAATCGAAATTTAAATTAACCTTCGAATATGGAGGGATTTCAATAAAAAAAAAGTTTTAGACATGATCATATGAACCAAAAACCAACTACCTCATACCAATAGGATAGCAAGTACTAGATAACCTGTCTTTGAAACCTTCAAAATACTGTTGATTAATTTATTCGATTTTAAAGTTATCTGAGACTAGATAGCACCTATAGCTATAATATTAAAATTTTCGTTTCGAAGCCGGGGACCTGACCTCAACTTGTTGAAAATATTTTACTTAATTAGAATCTACTATGTGAAAAGAATCTACTCACAAAAAAACATACCGGTGATAGGTGGTCATTCGAAGTAGTCCTAAAATTAGAAGAAATGCATTACGGTCCACGCGGAATCTATTGTGTCCGTACCGTGAAAATTAGTGCCTTCATTACATACTTGACCATTTGTTTCCCTAACTTATATTTTAAATATGGAGTTTTTGGTCTCATTTGTATATATTGGTTGATACAATGGAGCAAATAATTGGCAGCTGGCAAGCATGCATACGCACACATATATAATAGTGAAGTCAAAAAATTTATTGAGTGGAAACTTCGTTCAAATATATTAAATTATGAAAAAAATTTATTTATGTTTGACACAATTTTATATTTTTTGAAAATGATACATTATAATTTGGTTATAAATGTTTTGGAACATACTTTTTTCTAAGTAAACAATTAATATATCATTCAACCATTAATCTCTCATTCAATTATGCAGATAAGTTTTCAACCAATAAAATAAATGTTATTGTCAACAACAAATAAACTATTGAATGCAAGTTATCTTTTCCAATTTCAATAATTATTATAATAAAATTATCAATTCTTCGCAATTTTGAAAAATTATTGCCATAATACATAAAGATGAACATTCTTTGTCAAAATTTTACACAAAGTGTTCTAATAAAATCTAATTTAGTAACATAAGAAAAACTTTTATATAATATAAATTAAAAACTTTCTTTACGTTCAATGGGGGCTTGAGCCCCCACTGGCCCGCATGGAGCTTTGCCCTTGCATATATATGTATGTAGGTAAGTACATGCGTTGCGTGAATATTTCATTTTATGTCATATCTCTACGTAAGAATATACAAAGTATGGTCACATTTGAATGTTGATGAAATAAAATTCAGCTACAGTAATTAAACTATATGGTTTTAAACAATTATAATTTAGTTTAACGGTTATTATTGTTCTTAAAAAAGTTAAATAAAAAATTTGATACTTCATTTCTTTCTTATTCCTCTCTATAAAAAAAAAACATGGTTCTAAAGTTTAGCATACAAGTTGACTTTGTTTTTACGTATAAAAATTTATTTGAGATATTATTTTTGCAATAAATACTATATATTTAAAATATAGGTTATTTTTTTCAACATTTATATAATTTGTCAGTAGAGATTTAATTTTTAATAACTTTAAATACAAAAATTAAAAACATATAAATTATTTTAAAATAAAAATAAATTCATATATGTATATATAAATCTAGCATTCAGTGACATTGACATCTGTTAATTTTTTTTATACTTTTTTTTTATTCCAAGCAATAGCATTCAAATTAGCTTCTGTCATCTAACGCCAACATATTCCACTATTTTACACGTGTAAGTTAAATAGATCTGCATATGCATGTGCGCATATATTGTAATAGTTACAAATTTTCTTTTTGGTAGATTAAATAAATAAACAAAATAAAGTAATTAGAAATATATTTTAGTTAAATATTAAAATAGAGTTAATGAATAATATATATATATATATATATATATTAGATAGTGGAGAATTAAATATGAGTGTACTGTGCATGAAGCTTCTTGGAGAAGCTTTGGTAGCCAACAAATCCCACTAACTATTATTTTATTTTATTTTTGTTTTCACCGGCCGTTTTTTACTTTGCTCATCATCGTCCATCATCATCATACCCATCTGAACTTTAGCTATTCTAAATCCTTCTTTAAACTACTACTGTGTTGGAAGCATCCCTCTCTTTTCCTCACCATTCTGTTGCAACATGGATGCACTAAATAACGGTAGCCAAGATTCAAGGAAAGAGTGGCATCAATGGAGATTTAAGTCTGGTTTTAGAAAGCCAAAACAGGGGAAAATAGCATAGTTCTTTCTCTCTCTTTTGTTGCTAACACAAAATGGGTTGTTGGTAGGAGGAAACGTGAGTAAGAGGCTGAATTTGAAGAGGAAGTGTAAGGCTGATCTGACATTGAAGCAAAGGGCAAAGAAAAGAGTGACAGACAGTGGCATTTTCCCTCCAACAATTCCAAGATAGCAAGGGACTATATCGGGTTTGGAGAGTAGCTGGAAGTGTAAAGCTTTTCTATTTTTTTTAGGCACTACGTGGCAGCTTGGAGCTGTTGTTTTGTCAACCTCACTGCAACTGAAAAGAGTTACATTCTTTCGATCCTCAAGTTTACAAATAGGAGCTGTTTCGGTTTGGATAATGTAAGACCCAATTCTACACTACTGTAGACCCTAATTTCATAAAATGGATAATGGAAATTAAGTAAATAATAAATATTGAATTCCACTTGGGTAAAAAGCTCCTTAATTTAAGAAGTAAATGGAGCAATTTCGATGAAATAATGTATGGGCAAGTAGATAGAGCAGCTCGCCAATGGGCGAGCAAGGCTGATCGCCAATGGGGGGTGATTAGTGGTATCTAATGGCCATACTGGCGAACAGGTGAGTTCGCCAACGTGTGGCGTGATATGAGCAAAGTGGGCGAGTTGAGCCATACTGGTGATCGCCCAATGTGACGTGCCATCTGATCGCCCAAGGAATGAGTGTGGCAAGTTGATGATGGCGAGTTGATTGTTTGCCTCTTTGGTTTGGCGAATAGTTGAGTTCGCCAAGTTGATTTGTGTGGTGATCGCCCGAATTTGGCGAGGACTCATGATCGCCCATTAGATTGTGTGAGTTAAAAGATAGCAAGTGGGCGAGTATGATTAATGGCCTTATTGGCCAATGAGTTCGCCAAGTGGGTTGTTGGGATGATCGCCCAAATGGGCGAGGACATGTAATCGCCTATATATTGAATAAACTAGAAAAGAAATATAGTGATCGCCAAGAAAAGTAAATAATCCTGTAACTGCCAAATATTAAGTTGGCATCAAAACAAAGTGGCGACCTAGTGTAAGTAGAGGGCGAGCTGATAATTTGCTTAGTATTGGCGAGTTGGAAACAATAAACCGTGCAGCCAAATTGACTTTTGTTGCTATTGTGTTAAGGTTGAAGAAAAGTCTAACAAGGGATGAACTCTATTGGCTGAAGTAGCCATCAAAGGTTGGCAAACAAAGTCAATAACGTGTAGGAAGAAAAGAGTTCCAGTTGACTTCTTTTGTTGCAATGGTCTTCATGAATTAATGCAACAAATGATGCTTAGAAAAGAAGGAGAATGGAAGTCAACAAAGGTGCAGCAAAAGTGGACTTCATTACACTTTGCTACTGCTACACGTTATTTCCTTCAATCTGTTAAAGGCTGGTCAATTCTGCATGAGACAAGAAATTGATTAAAGGCTGACATGGCTGGAAAGCTATTGGTGGAAATATAGAACAAAGTCATTAGAAGAAGAAAGAGGCGTGTAGAAGGAAGACTTTCACGCCAACATGAACTGCAGCTTGTCTTCATGCATTTAAGGGATGTCTGATCCATGAAATGAGGAAAGAAACGGAATAAAGGCCAAGTGATGAGTTTTGATTGGATAGCATGGCTATATAAGAAGAAACATTTGAGGAAAACTGATTTAGCCAAATTCATCTTCTTCACGAGAGAGCTATGCAACTGCAAGTTTATGTTATTCCTTCCATTCCTGTCATGCTTGATTTACTGAGTTTCACTCTTCAGTTGGCTAAACACATAAACCTGCTTGCAAACCTTTCCTCCTTAGTTTGATGAGTTAAAGGAATAAGCAAAGGAAGGCCAACGTGAGATGGAAAGCAATCTGTTCTGGAAGTGCAGTTGGTTGAGGTGAGTTTCATATTTCTGAGGTGTTCTTGATATTCAATGGTAGATTTATATGTTTACAACATAATAAACATAGAATGCAGCCTTGTTTTAGTTAGATCCTTAGAGAATATGAAAACAAGGAAAATAATGGAATAAGTGACGAGAATGGCAACTATGGTGATCGCCCATGTTGAAAGTTAGTAATCGCCAATGAGGCGAGTAGAAAATAAGAACTCGCCAAGCATAAAGTTTTGTTCAAATGGGCGAGGTCGCCCAACGCTAGTTTAATTCATGGGCGAGCTCAGTGATCATGGGCCAGTTGGAATGTGGTAGTGGCGAGGTCGCCACATGTTAGTTTAAACCGAGGTAATGGCGAGTTGATGGTGGGCGAACTCCCACATTTAAGGAAATGTAACCGTGCGTGTTGATTTTGGGCGAGCTCCCACGTGTAAGCCATTTGATGAATGGCGAGCTTGGTTGGGCGAGGTACTAAGAGCTCTGTTGGGCGAGCTAGTAGTATATATTTGGGCAAGTTGATTGATTTATCTCAAATCTCGCCCAAATTATGGAAATATATATAAGGAAATATTAATGGAAATTATAAATTGTTTTGCAGTCGGGAATTGGAAATGGCTATTGGCGAGCAGGAAGCAAGGCAAAACAAGGTTTCGTTGGACCAGGTAAGGGAGATGTGTGTGAAGTGAATGCATGTCCTGTGGAGTTAAGTTTTAGGAAAATATTGTGAAATTTGTTTTGGTTTATGACATGCATTGTTTGAGAAATCTATTTGATATTGGGTGAGCTACTAAGCCGACCCTTGTATTTCTGGGCGAAATGGTATTGGCGGGGGTGTGACGTCCCTGTCACTTCATCTTATCACTTATCTTTTTCTTTCTTTATTTAGATTTAGTTTATCCAGTGTCGTTCTTCCCTTAATCTTAAGCTAATCATTTAATAGCTTATGAAATTTTATTCAATTTCCATAAACATAAAATGATATATATATAAATATCATTCCATTCCCACAGGATCTCATACATCATCTTAACTTACATCCTCGACATCTTATATACATAAATTCTACATGTACTGTACTGTAGCTGAATTACAATTTAACTTTACATATGGACATATAAGTATACCTTCTATGCTAACTGGGAAGCGTATCGAGAAGGTACACTTTGATTCTTCAAGCACAAGCTCCTCTAGTCGGAGCGTGGTTCACTTCAAGTAGTCTGTAGGAAAATAGTCGTAAAAGGGTGAGTTTACGCTCAGTAAGAAAAGTATGTAAAAGAGCGTACTATGCCTCTATATGCATTTTTCCTACTTGGCTCTATAATGTCATGTAAAGCATTATAAAGCATGCATCATAAACTTCTTTCATGCATTGTTTGTAACCATGCATATTCATTTAAAATGACATGGCAAGCATACTTTCTTTAAAACATCATACTTCTTATCATACTTAAAAACATACATCATATACTTCTTCATACATACATCTTGTACTTTGTAATAGATGGAGACTATGTACAATGTTTAAGCGATTGAGTCGTCATATGAACCGTTCATTCCCATTCATATGACTCATATGACTCTAATCATGCATTAGTACATTGGTATACCATGTAGAGGTCAGGGATTCTCTCCTGCCTTAATAATACCATAGTGAACACTAGTCAGGTGTCACTAATGATCTTGAGGACCGGACTAGGGTTCCTCATTTAATATACATATTACTGAGGACTTGATCAGAGTCTCTCAGCCATCAGAAATGCATAATCATTACGCAGTCCATAGCCTCAAAACATTTATAATATACTTTTCAGAAAACACCTTTGTGTTTAAATGGAATAAGCTTTGAAACATCTTTTCATACATGGCAGTCGACTGGTCTTATATGGCAGTCGACTGCTGCTTCATAACTTTATTTCTCGAAATTATTTTCTTTTCGAAAAATACATGAGGGCAGTCGACTGGTCCATATAGCAGTCGACTGGTTTTCAAACAGAATGCTTCTTAAGAAATAGCAGTCGACTGGTCCATATAGCAGTCGACTGTTTTTGAAACAGAATGCAATTTGGTAAATAGCAATCGACTGGCCCATATAGCAGTCGACTGGTTTGAAACAGAATGCTTCTGGGAAAATAGCAGTCGACTGGCTTACATAGCAGTCGACTGGTTTGCATCGGTTTTCGGAAAACGGCGTTTTGGTTGTCTCTAGGCAGTCGACTTCCCTTTATGGCAGTCGGCTGCCCCTAGCCTAATTGGTACTAGGAGACAAGTTCGAAAATGCATCTTTTCCTGCACAAAATCAACTAATACTGCTCTCCAAAACATGTAAAAACATCATAAATCATGCGGACATAGCCGCCTTACGTCCGTTACATAAATTCCTTACCTCAATTCCCTCGGAAACGCGAAATCACTTGGCGCGTTAACCCTAGCTTTTCACTTCTTCAACCTGAAATCATCATACCATTTCAAACCTCAAATTAAACAGCATACACTTGTCCTACTAGCTCAGTACAACTCCTTATCATGAACCAAATTGTAAAAATCATCTTCTTCTTTTACCTTCACTAGAGACCAAAATTTCAATTGTTGAGATCTCCTCCAATACTTGGATTCACTTTATCAAACTTTGGATATCACCTAGTCTAACGACAAGGATTATTTTTCGTTAAATGAACTTAGTGAATTGGTGAGGGAGTAAGGTGGTTTAGCAAGGAGCTTGGAATGGAAAACTTGGAAGATTGGAGATGGCACGAGAGGGAGAGCTGGAAGATAGAGGCTGACGTTGGTGATGATAGTGAGGGTGATGAGTCATGCCATTCCATTAAATGCATGCTCATCTCATCCTCAATCTCAGCCATGCATTCTTCCCTTGACCCTTTTGACCCATTGACCATCATTTAATTCCTTCTTCCACATGACTCATCCATTTAATCACCAATCAAAATTCTGGTTTTATTTCTTGTCTCATACCTTAATTAATTTTCTGATATCAACATGCTTCATTTGACTTATTGACTATCAACTTTCTTATTTCTTCTACACATCATGCATACATCATTCACACATTAAACTTCATGTTCATTTAATCATATTAGCTTAGAATACTTTACATACATGGAGGAATACATGGAAATTGAGGATCTCACAGGGGGATCCAAGCTTTTATGATTTTTGGGCGAAGAACCCTCTTATGACATCTTGGGCGAGTAACTTTGTTTTAAATAAAAGGCGGGCGAGCCAGGTTGGCGAACCTCTTGATATTCTTTTTGGCGAGCCGCTAAGGGTAAGCCAGGTCGCTTTGTGTTGAAAAGCTAAGTGGCGGGCGAATACTATTCCCCGCACTGATGATTGACCATGGGCGAGCCAAATGGGCGAGTTGACCATGGTGAACAGGTTTCACGTTTCCAAAGTTTCTTAATTGAAAAATAAACTAATTTTAATATCTTTGAAAATAGAAATTATAAACCCTTTTGGGCGATTTGACTAATGGGCGAGCCACTTAGGGCGAGCCAGTTTTGCTTATTGTTTTAAAAGCAAGGTTGGCGGGCGAACACAAGTTCCCCGCACTGGGCGAGCAGGTTTTAAACGTTGAGATTTTGGAATGTTTTCAAGGTGTTTTGTAAACAGAAAGCCTAAACCTTTTTGAAAATCAAATTATTTTGAGAAAATGATAATATGGGTGAGATAATTCCACAAAGGTTTTCATGAGATATAAATTGATTTTGAGACTTTAGGCCCCTAGTTTCATGCATTGTTATGAGACTGATGGACCCGCCAAGTCATCAACGGTCTCGAGGTCACCTGGCAAGTGGACCCGAGGACCACCTATAGATTATGGCCATAGATCTAGCAGAGATAGCCGTGAGGGGCAATGGCCTACGGGTGCACCCCAATAGCGGTAGATTCCGTTCTCGCAAAGGGGAGGGGGAACGATGATAGCATGAATTATTCGTAGAGTGATGCCTAGTCTCAACTTGTTGATTTCTATTTACTGAAAGGATTTGTTAAAATCCTATTTGCTATTTAATTTATTGTAAATTGTTGAGAAAATGATTTGAATGACGCATTGAGAGTACTGGTTGATATAACCACTGTTTTCCTATTTAACATGATTTTAGGAAAAACAAATTTATTGTGGTATATGGCTTTGGTTTTGTAAAGCAGCATATGTCTCCTTTACTGAGCAAATGAATTGCTCATCCCTTTGTTTTAACTCCACGGATAAAAGACACGAAGTTAGAGAAGTAGCTCCCAGATGGATAATTAACATTACAGGTACAGTCCCTTCTCTTCTATATTTTAGACATGAGTATACAGTACTACTTTAATGAAACAAAGTCAGTAGGGGATGTTAGATGTAAGGAAATAAAGAAAAGAATTTTATATTTCATAATTGTTAATAAATGTTTATCATTTATTATTGTAACTGTTAAATGTTAATGGCATCGCAGACAGCCCAACCGGTAAAGTTGTATAAAAATTCGTGAAAAAGGTGGTAATGGGATGTTACAGATAAATACTTGAATGGCATGACAATTTGCTGGTTTTGGGGGCTGCTCAATTTACATGGAAAGATTCATTATTTTAGCTGCTATATCCACGTGGAAAGAGGGTTGACTTAAGGGAATTTTAAACAGAAAAAGAAAGGCTATTAGAGAGGCAAGAAGTACATGTGTATATATCTATATATATATATATATATATATATAGTTACACGAGAAGCAGAAGTGGCCTTGGTAAGCCTTGGGGGCAAGGAAGTTGACAACATACTTTAAAGTCCACAACAGCCTCAAAATCGTGGGGATTCAAGTTGCATAATAAGGCACTCTGTTTTGAGTGTTAAGCAAGGGGTAAGAATTTAATTTCTATTGTAAATTTAAATGCTGAATATTGAGGTTTGTTTAAGTTAAACTAAGGTATTTTTAGGAAAAGAATGGTGATTTAATTAGGTTGATCCATGACAGATTTCTCCTCATTTGGATTGCTTTATTTTACTTGGAAGCTGAACAAAGAAAGAAAGAAAAGAAAAAGAGTAAGTATATTTGGTGTGTTTGGATTTAAATTACCTAAGATTTTAAGAGAAGCACAAAGGTATTAGAAGGGTGGTGAAATATATATATATATATAATATATATAATATATATATATTAAGAAATTCGAATGAGGATTAATGAGGAAACAATATGTTAATAATTTTAAAACTAAACATGCATATATATGGTCTTTAATGTAGGTTTGAGTGAGAAAAGAAAATTCAAGTGGGTGAAGGAATCTTTGGCAGCCAAGGAAGATGTTACAAGGTAATGTACTTAAAGGGGACTTTAGAAATATACACTTCCTTAAGGTGATATAAATTTACTTAAGATAAATTCATAATATAAATCCTATTGTTTTTATGCTTTTATGTAGGAAGAAATGAGACAAGTAGAGAACATTAAGCACTCCAAATATTAAAGACCAAAGAAAAAGGAAATATAAAGTGGTGAAAATTCAAGAGGTGCAAGCACATAATATCAATACTCGTGCTACATATTAAGGTGAGGGATATATATCGGAACGTAGAGGATACTAAATAAACTGTTAAAATCAACTGCTTGTGGTTTATGAACTGTATCTTCTTTGTAGGAGGTTTTCAATAAAATTAAGCCATTATGCTGCCGGATTTTTGTAAAATGTTGATTTACAAAATGAGCTAGAGTTAATAAAAATGATTTGAAATAACAATCCTCTAGCAAGTTTTGTTTTGAAAACGAGTATGAAATGGCATGATTTTGATCACTTATGGAAACTTTCTCCGAAACTCTCATTTCATAAAAATCATCAAAGTTTCGTATTGTTAGAAACTATATGTATGGAAATGTTTTGAGACATGACTAACAATCACTGCAGTAATGTTTTAGACTACTGTGTGACCTTGATCCAGTCCACAGTAGGTAATGTTTTGGGCTATTGTATGATCCTGATCCAGTCTACAGTAGAGTTTCTATTGCTGTGTGACCTTGATCCAGTCCACAGTGGGCCCAGTTGACACCTGATCAGTGTTCACTGTGGACCCCTTTGGACTATGGCCATATGTCAACTGTACTTTCCCTCACGAGAATAATTGAACTGCTTGATTTTGTTTAGTTATCATGTCTCCAGCTTATGCTATATATGCTTCTTTTCATACTCATGTCTTTATGGAATTTGAATGTTATAATGAGAAGTATGTTTCGAATTATAATGTTTATCGATGGTTTTGAATAAACTGGTTTATGACACATTGCATAAGCATGTTCATTTCCAAACTTTATGAATTGCAACATTTGAGTTTTTAAATGAATATTTTGAATGTGACAACTGCAAATTATTTATTTTGGTGGATTAAACAATGTAATTTGGAGACAAATTTGTATATTGAGAATTTAACTTGAAGCTATGATGATTAAGAAAGTAAATTGAAAATGAGCATGGCAAGGAATCATTAAATTGGACTATGAGAAATTATGGAAAATTTAGACTATGAGAGATTATAATTGGAGGATTGAAAATGAGGAGCATGAAGGAAAATTATTAATCCATTAGTTAAATTAAAGTGCAAATAGATGATACATGAATAATTTAAATTGTGGATGAAGGATTTTGGAAATTAAATAATATGAAGGACTTTAGGATTTAAAGTAATATTAGACAATATAAATTAATAACTATAAGAAGTATGAAATATTTGGGAAACAAATAAGAGATAGTAAAAGAATTTAGACTTGTAACCAAAAAAAAAAGAATTTAGACTACTTAGAATATACCTAATAAATATGAAGTGGATTAAACAAATAAATAAAATAAATTAACAAAGGAATAAAATATAGAGGGAATAGGCGGGTGGCTTCTTGGAGAAGATTGGCAACAGTAACCACACCTCCACTAACACAAATCCCAACCGGTCACCCATTATCCCACTACCACCGTTCATTATCATCTAAACAGCTTCCATCTCGCCCTTTTCTCTCAACTTCTGTTGCACAAAAGTGTCACAACCATCATCATTCTCGTGAGCTGGTTGCGAACTAGACAAGTGTGTATCGACAGCAAGGTTTGAGGAAGAAGATTTGGGTGAGCTACGCTTGAAAGGAGGAAGAAAGCTGCAACTGTAAGGAACTAAGAAAGAGATCGAGACTGAGAATAAAGAAAAGAAAGAGTGAAACTGAGTAAACAAAGGAAAAACACAGTAGAAAGAAAGACCAAGGATGAGGGCAGTGCGAGCTAGGTATAGGAAGGAGGAGATAGCAGTGTTTGGGGTTTGAAATGAAATCGGTTAGGGTGTGATGTTACTGAAAAAGTGCAGGAAAGAGAAGTGCGAATGGCTGTTGTTAGGAGCACCATTCTCTGCTAAAACAGAAGAGAGTGAGGGCGACACTGATCAGGTTTGCACTTTTGCCATTCTCTCCATTTTCTTGGCTATTGTTTAAGCGCCATTCGGTTGAAAAAAAAATAAAATAATAAGAACCAAAGAGCTACAAGGTGCTACCGTCTCATTGCCTCAAGTAGCAGCTGGAAGCTGCTGTTCTTTCGATTATATTGCAGCTTAAAGGAGCTGCATTTTCCCTCTAATTACTTTAGGACAGGAAGGGGCTGTATCAGGTTTGGACAGCAGCTAGAGGCATGAAGATTTTTTGTTTTGGGAGCCATGTACTGATGTAGAAAACCTCTTGTTCTGGACTCCCCTGCAGACGTGGAAGTTAAACCAAAGGAATAAAGGTCTGACCGAGAGGTAAGTGAGCAAAATTTGATTTAAATTAAGTTTAAAAATAGCATGAATATTCAAGGAAGCAAATGCTGGTAAATTAATGCTGAACCGTGGCAGATCTTATTTGTTTTGGATTGCTGTATTTTGCTCGAAAATGGGACAAAGAAAAGGGAAAAGAAGTGAACCAGGGAGATGATGGTTTGAGTGAGAGGTAAGGTGGCTCATGTTGAATTTAAATTTAGTTTAAATTAAAAAAATTATTTAAGGAAACAATGGTGTTGATTTAAGGCTGGTTTGACCGAAAAATCTTTTGTTCTGAACTATCTCTATTGCGTGGAAGGTGCTTTCATTTTTGGCTGTTATATCCACGTGGAAAAGAAGATCGAAGGAAGGCAATTTTAAGGCTAAAATAAGGACTGATGATGAGGAAAATTATAAAGGCTAAATTACTTGTTGTAAAGCTTTGAGAACAAGGAAATGGCTGCATCAAATGGAGCCTATAGCAGCCCCAATATCATGGAGATTTAAGTTCCTAAAAAAGGCTCTCGGTTTTAATTGGGTAACAAGAGGTAAGACTAATCAAATGCAAATATTTATTTAAGTTTGAAATTGGAAATATATTCTGAGAATGAATACTTATAAATTAAGGTTTAACCTATAGGTGTTGTGGCTGCATTTTGTGAAGCTAAGAGAAGCCCTCAAAAACCCAAAAGATTGAGTTACGCCAGAAGTTATCGGTTTTGGCTAGTAACTAAAGGTAAGAACTCGATTTTATTTTGAATAATTAAAGAATATTGATAGAGTAAAATATGGTGATGAAAAAAAAATTATTTTGGTATAGGCTTGATTTAGAAAAGAAAATTTGAGTGGGTGAATGAGCATTTGGCAGCCAAAGGGAGAATTGGCAAGATAATGCACTTAAGAAAAGTTTTAATATATATATATATATATGTATATGTATATGTATAAACTTCCTTAAGGCAATTTAATAATATAAATTTTGTTTATGTTATACCTTAATGTAGGAGGAATTGATACAAAGTAAGGGACACTTGACACTTTAAATTAAAGACCAAGGAAAAGACAATTAAAAAGAACAAGGGTGCCATAGCTGTACTCGTGCTACATACCGAGGTGAGGGATATATATCGGAAACGTAGGGGATACTAAATGAACTATTAAAATCAACTGCTTGTGGTTTAAATTGTATCTTCTTTGCAGGAGGTTTTTACAAAAATTAAGCTGTTATGCTGCCGGATTTTCGTATAATATTGATTTATAAAATGAGCTAGAGTTCATGAAAATGATTTGGAATAACACTCCTCTAGCTAGTTTTGTTTTGAAAATAAGTACGAAATGGCAGTATTTTGACTACTTTAGAAGTCATATTCGAAATGCTCTTATTTTCATACAAACCATCGAGCTTTGTATTTAATTTGGAAACTATACGTACGGAAATGTTTTGAGACATGGTTAATAATCATAGCAGTAATATTTTGGACTACTGTGGGACCTTGATCCAGTGGGACCTTGATCCAGTTCACAGTAAGTAATGTTTTGGGCTACTGTATGATTTTGATCAAATCTACAGTAGAGTTTCTATTGCTGTGTAACCTTGATGCAGTCCACAGCGGGCCCAGTAGACACCTGATCAGTGCTCACTGTGGACCCCTCTGGACTATGGCCCCCTCTGGACTATGGCCATATGTCAACTATATTTTCCCTAACGGGCGTAATTGAACTGCTTGATTTTGCTTAATTATCATGTCTCTAGCTTATGCTATATATATGATTCCTTTCGTACTTATGCCAATATGGATTTTGAATGTTATGATAAGAATTATGTTTCAAATGGAAATGTTTATCGATGGTTTTGAAAGAAATGCTTCGGATGCATTGCATAACATGTTGATTTCCAAATTATATGAAAAACAGTATTTGAGTTTTTAATGTATGTTTTCAAAACTTGCATATAGAAATTTAGTATCCGTCTCTTATATTTATTTCTTACTGGGCTTTCCAAAAAGCTCACCCCCCTCCTCCACCTTCCAGATTATTTGCAGTAGTGCTTTGTACGTGGGGTTTAAGCAAGTCCTTTGAGGCTTTTGTATCACCCTTGAAGGTATGTGATGTACAGCATTCTCTTTTATATTCAGACTTCTATATTCAGTACTTTTATAGTATGGGGATGTAATTAAAGGAAATATAGGATATATTTATAGGTTATAAATATGCATGCAACTTGGGTAGAGATATATTTAGTTAAGTAGAATAATTCGAAATTATACATGCATGCTTAGTAAGAGGATTGAACTGGGACCTAAGGTAATTAAATGATATTGACTTAGTTAATATAAAGTTGGTTTAAGAATTGATTAGTGACACTACATGTAGCCCAACCAAGTAAGTGAAAAGGAAAAAATTTGGTTCGCATTTTCGGTATAAAGGGTCGTTACAAAAGTTGGTATCAGAGCAAGGTTGGTCTGATGTACGTTAGTGTCGGTATATCAAGAATTAATTACATCCCCTAAGTACTGTACTTGTCTGAATATATGCTGTACATGTCTGTTTAGATTGGTGCTAAATATGTTTGTTCTATATGGATATTCTTTAAAATGTGAGACGACATTGAAAAGAGTCGTTTGGAGATTTACGAGATCCCTGTAGTAAGGGACTCTTGTGATGTGTCCTCAGATGAGTTATCGGAACTTCCTTTAGATAGAGGACATAAAGTGGATTTGAAACGATATTAACGAAGGGCTAATAGGTTATGTGAATATGAAAATAATTAATGATCACACCTAGGCGGCATTTATACATTACTTTGAAATTAAGACATCTTTCATACATGCAGCTTGAACATGCAAAGTGCAGAATTAAGAACATCCAATCATGCTGGTATATATTTAGATGAGTTTAGATAGCCATGAGAGAATGGCATGTGAGGAATATGCTTAATTGCATATTGAAATCATTTACACAATTACGAGCCTTAAATATTACGATCCATGCCTTGATGTAACATATGGACATATTTAACATAAGCCTTGAGTTGTTGGAATCATTTGGTTTTGATCATGCATGGATTTAAGGGTTAACACATTGGGAAATCTTAAATATATAGGCTATTATGGTTTGATTGGATATTATCGGAAAATTGTTAGAGGATTTCCCAGATTAATTGCTCCTCTAACGCGCTCCATGCGCAAGGATGTAAAGTATGAGTAGAATGATGCTTGTGAGAGTACCTTCCAAGATTTGAAACAGGAAATAGTAAAGTTCTTATAAGATGATATGTCCATAAATAGTGACATTGGTGATATTTTGATAAGTATGATACTTTATGATATTTTACGCTTAATGAGAATTGATAAGAACAACCTTAATCTTTGATAATAGTATGGACTAGAGACTAGGTATTCGATTTATGAAAATTTTTGAGTTTGTGATGGACATTAAATGAGCCTTTGATCATTGAACAAATTATACTTTATGAAAATAAATAAGAAGTCTTAAAGTTGACCAGAATTGGTATTCGAAATTTTGGAGTACTCTCGATATTGATATTTGAGAAATTTTATCTTAACTAATGTTGTTTTTAGATTGTACTCGTGGTTGAATTGAAATTATGATACAAATGAAGATTTTGATAATATTAGTGTGGTTTGTATTTAAGTGAGTAGTACCTAACTTGAGGGTAAGAATGGTTATTCACGTCTTTTTGAAAACACGATCATTATATAATTATGATATTAAGGTTCGAGCATTGCCTTAAGGGGTTTTGACTTCAATATTGTAGTGATGGTAATAGCATAAGTGTAAATGAGAACATTCGCTCATCTTGTTGTATTTTATGAAATTGGAAAGTAATTCTTTAACGATGCAAGTTAAATTTGACGCTGTTAGTTTGAGGTGCGATCATTATGTTTGTATTTAGAGTGCAAAGAAGCTTTGATGGCCCTTGTGATTTAAAATGTGACTATAATCTTGATTGAGGCAAAATATGAGTTTCGACGAGAGTTGCTAATGGAGAATATTACTATTATGGTTGAAGAGACATGTTGCAACTATTGTATAGAAAATAAGGTTGCGAATATTGAAAGAGTTATTAAAGCAGACTTTGAATGAATACTTTGAGTTACAAGAAATTTTGTTAGTGCAAAAGATACTGGAGATAAAATTGGTGTTTTAGAGTTATATTGAAATGAGATATCAAAGTGTGCAACAAAAGTATGAGTTGAATTACGGGGTTTGGAGATTGAAAGTTGGAACATTACTTTCTTGGACTCTATAGAATTTGAAATAAAATTTTGTTGATTTCATTATCAGATAAATTACAGTTAAGAGTTTTGATTAAAGCTTAGTAGATAAAGATTCATCGATCTATAAGTGAAAGAACTACATATTAGATTCGTTTTAAAAATGGACAAGATTTGGAGTTCATGAAACTTTAATTCGGGTTGCCCTTTTGAAATTGGCCCTAAGGACTTAACTGTAGATTTAGTTACTTTGCATTGAAATTCATATTGACTTGATTAACTATATAGACTCTTAAATTGTACAGTTTGAATTACGAGGATTTTGAAGGCTCAACAATCTAAATTATACGGTCTTTAACAATGGGACTCAAAAAAAAATATATGGAATTTGGAGAACCAAAAGACTCTTCAAACTCTCCTTTGGTAGAGTTGAATTTAAAACACGACATGTTATAAAGAGTGAATCCTAATGTGAATATTAAAGAATTATTTGGATGCGTTATGCAAAAAAAAATGACTTGAAAGTTAAGATTGTATGGGATAAGACATTCGAGATCATTTTATCATAACATTGATTTTATCGTAGTTGAAAGTTTCTGATTTATAGGAGATTGTATATTGCAAAGTGTGAGATAAGGAGGTACCTTTGATTTGTTGAAAGCTCAAATACTTGAATTTGAAGTAATTAGAATCTTTGAATAAGTAATAATATGCGAGTTAGACCTTGAAGTTTATCTAATTTAGTATGTAAAGGATGTAAAGTATAAATGGGGATAAGAAACTCGAGACCATATTGTTACAACATTTAGCTTAGGTTAATTGGTGGTTTTTGAGTTATAAGATGTACGATCTTAATGTGTGAACCAATGAGATACATCCAATTATTGGATTTTACAAACATCAAACTACAAGGTTAATGCAAAATAAGTTGATCTTTAGATAAGAGACAATATGTAAATTTGACTAATGAAGTTATCAGGCTTGGATTATATAGATATAAAAATATGAGAAAGAAAACTTCCCTCACCTCTTTCAGTTGGATATGGAAAAAAAATTTGGAGGACCAAATTTTCTAAGGTGGGGAGTATGTGACAACTGCAAATTATTTATTTTGGTGGATTAAACAATGTAATTTGGAGACAAATTTGTATATTGAGAATTTAACTTGAAGCTATGATGATTAAGAAAGTAAATTGAGAATGAGCATGGCAAGAATCATTAAATTGGACTATGAGAAATTATGGAAAATTTAGACTATGAGAGATTATAATTGGAGGATTGAAAATGAGGAGCATGAAGGAAAATTATTAATCCATTAGTTAAATTAAATTGCAAATAGATGATACATGAATAATTTAAATTGTGGATGAAGGATTTTGGAAATTAAATAATATGAAGGACTTTAGGATTTAAAGTAATATTAGACAATATAAATTAATAACTATAAGAAGTATGAAATATTTGGGAAACAAATAAGAGATTGTAAAAGAATTTAGACTTGTAACCAAAAAAAAAAAAGAATTTAGACTACTTAGAATATACCTAATAAATATGAAGTGGATTAAACAAATAAATAAAATAAATTAACAAAGGAATAAAATATAGAGGGAATAGGTGGGTGGCTTCTTGGAGAAGATTGGCAACAGTAACCACACCTCCACTAACACAAATCCCAACCGGTCACCCATTATCCCACTACCACCGTTCATTATCATCTAAACAGCTTCCATCTCGCCCTCTTCTCTCAGCTTCTGTTGCACAAAAGTGTCACAACCATCATCATTCTCGTGAGCTGGTTGCGAACCAGACAAGTGGGTATCGACAGCAAGGTTTGAGGAAGAAGATTTGGGTGAGCTACGCTGGAAAGGAGGAAGAAAGCTGCAACTGTAAGGAACTAAGAAAGAGATCGAGACTGAGAATAGAGAAAAGAAAGAGTGAAACTGAGTAAACAAAGGAAAAACACAGTAGAAAGAGAGACCAAGGATGAGGGCTGTGCAAGCTAGGTGTAGGAAGGAGGAGATAGCAGTGTTTGGGGTTTGAAATGAAATCGGTTAGGGTGTGATGTTACTGAAAAAGTGCAGGAAAGAGAAGTGCGAATGGCTGTTGTTAGGAGCACCATTCTCTGCTAAAACAGAGGAGAGTGAGGGCGACACTGATCAGGTTTGCACTTTTGCCATTCTCTCCATTTCTTGGCTATTGTTTAAGCGCCATTCGGTTGAAAAAAAAATAAAATAATAAGAACCAAAGAGCTACAAGGTGCTACCGTCTCATTGCCTCAAGTAGCAGCCGGAAACTGCTGTTCTTTCGATTATATTGCAGCTTAAAGGAGATGCATTTTCCCTCCAATTACTTTAGGACAGGAAGGGGCTGTATCAGGTTTGGATAGCAGCTAGAGGCATGAAGATTTTCTGTTTTGGGAGCGCTGTACTAATGTAGAAAACCTCTTGTTTTGGACTCCCCTGCAGACGTGGAAGTTAAACCAAAGGAATAACGGTCTGACCAAGAGGTAAGTGAGCAAAATTTGATTTAAATTAAGTTTAAAAATAGCATGAATATTCAAGGAAGCAAATGCTGGTAAATTAATGCTGAACCGTGGCAGATCTTATTTGTTTTGGATTGCTGCATTTTGCTCGAAAATGGGACAAAGAAAAGGGAAAAGAAGTGAACCAGGGAGATGATGGTTTAAGTGAGAGGTAAGGTGGCTCATGTTGAATTTAAATTTAGTTTAAATTAAAAAAATTATTTAAGGAAACAATGGTGTTGATTTAAGGCTGGTTTGACCGAAAAATCTTTTGTTCTGAACTATCTCTATTGCGTGGAAGGTGCTTTCATTTTTGGCTGTTATATCCACGTGGAAAAGAAGACCGAAGGAAGGCAATTTTAAGGCTAAAATAAGGACTGATGAGGAGGAAAATTATAAAGGCTAAATTACTTGTTTTAAAGCTTTGAGAACAAGGAAATGGCTGCATCAAATGGAGCCTATAGCAACCCCAATATCATGGAGATTTAAGTTCCTAGAAAAGGCTCTCGGTTTTGATTTGGTAACAAGA
This sequence comes from Heritiera fomes, assembly GCA_032173925.1. Classification (NCBI taxonomy): domain Eukaryota; kingdom Viridiplantae; phylum Streptophyta; class Magnoliopsida; order Malvales; family Malvaceae; genus Heritiera; species Heritiera fomes. The sequence goes on along the minus strand of JAPDPM010000002.1, from coordinate 8,003,490 downwards.
GGTAAGACTGATCAAATGCAAATATTTATTTAAGTTTGAAATTGGAAATATATTCTGAGAATGAATACTTATAAATTAAGGTTTAACCTATAGGTGTTGTGGCTACATTTTGTTAAGCTAAGAGAAGCCCTCAAAAACCCAAAAGATTGAGTTACGCCAGAAGTTATCGGTTTTAGCTAGTAACTAAAGGTAAGAACTCGATTTTATTTTGAATAATTAAAGAATATTGATAGAGTAAAATATGGTGATGAAAAAAAAAATTATTTTGGTGTAGGCTTGATTTAGAAAAGAAAATTTGAGTGGGTGAATGAGCATTTGGCAGCCAAAGGGAGAATCGGCAAGATAATGCACTTAAGAAAAGTTTTAATATATATATATATATATGTATATGTATATGTATAAACTTCCTTAAGGCAATTTAATAATATAAATTTTGTTTATGTTATACCTTAATGTTGGAGGAATTGATACAAAGTAAGGGACACTTGACACTTTAAATTAAAACCAAGGAAAAGACAATTAAGAAGAACAAGGGTGCCATAGCTGTACTCGTGCTACATACCGAGGTGAGGGATATATATCGGAAACGTAGGGGATACTAAATGAACTATTAAAATCAACTGCTTGTGGTTTATAAATTGTATCTTCTTTGCAGGAGGTTTTTACAAAAATTAAGCTGTTATGCTGCCGGATTTTCGTATAATATTGATTTATAAAATGAGCTAGAGTTCATGAAAATGATTTGGAATAACACTCCTCTAGCTAGTTTTGTTTTGAAAATAAGTACGAAATGGCAGTATTTTGACTACTTTAGAAGTCATATTTGAAATGCTCTTATTTTCATACAAACCATTGAGCTTTGTATTTAATTTGGAAACTATACGTACGGAAATGTTTTGAGACATGGTTAATAATCATAGCAGTAATGTTTTGGACTACTGTGGGACCTTGATCCAGTTCACAGTAGGTAATGTTTTGGGCTACTATATGATTTTGATCAAATCTACAATAGAGTTTCTATTGCTGTGTGACCTTGATCCAGTCCACAGCGGGCCCAGTAGACACCTGATCAGTGCTCACTGTGGACCCCTCTGGACTATGGCCATTTGTCAACTATATTTTCCCTAACGGGCATAATTGAACTGCTTGATTCTGCTTAATTATCATGTCTCCAGCTTATGCTATATATATGATTCCTTTCGTACTTATGCCAATATGGATTTTGAATGTTATGATAAGAATTATGTTTCGAATGGAAATGTTTATCGATGGTTTTGAAAGAAATGCTTCGGATGCATTGCATAAGCATGTTGATTTCCAAATTATATGAAAAACAATATTTGAGTTTTTAATGAATGTTTCGAAACTTGCATATAGAAATTTAGTATCCGTCTCTTATATTTATTTCTTACTGGGCTTTCCAAAAAGCTCACCCCCCCTCCTCCACCTTCCAGATTATTTGCAGTAGGTGCTTTGTACGCGGGGTTTAAGCAAGTCCTTCGAGGCTTTTGTATCACCCTTGAAGGTATGTGATGTACAGTATTCTCTTTTATATTCAGACTTCTATATTCAATACTTTTATAGTATGGGGATGTAATTAAAGGAAATATAGGATATATTTATAGGTTATAAATATGCATGCAACTTGGGTAGAGATATATTTAGTCAAGTAGAATAATTCGAAATTATACATGCATGCTTAGTAAGAGGATTGAACTGGGACCTAAGGTAATTAAATGATATTGACTTAGTTAATATAAAGTTGTTTTAAGAATTGATTAGTGACACTACGTGCAGCCCAACCAAGTAAGTGAAAAGGAAAAAATTTGGTTCGCATTTTCGGTATAAAGGGTCGTTACATTGAACGTGCATATAGAAATTTAGTATCCATCTCTTATAATTATTTCTTACTGGGCTTTCTAAAAAGCTCACCCCCCTCTTCCACCTTCCAGATTACTTGCAATAGGAGCGTATATGCGGGGAGTTATAGCGTCCTTCGAGGCTTTTGGTTCTACCTTGGAGGTATATTATGTGCAGCTATTTAACTTATATTCAGACTTATATTTTCAGTACTTTTAGAAGATGGGGATGTAGCAATAGGAATTACATGATACATCTACGTTCTATAGCGATGCATGCAACTTGATGGTTACATATTAGTTAAGTGTAATGTTTTGCATTGATGAATGCATACTCACTTAGAATATTTGAATTGGGACCAAATGTGAAGGATGTTTATATAGTTATTATAAACTTAGCTTAAGAGTTGATTTTGAGACATTATGTACAGCCCAACAATGTAAGTAGGAAAAAGGAAAATTTTGGTACATAATTCTGGCTTAAGGGTCGTTACATATATATATATATATATATATATATATATATATATATTTATATATATTTGTGTGTCATTATAATAATCAAATCAACATGCATTAAACAATTAAAAAAACCTAATTCCCAAAACTTTTCTAAATAAAAATTAATCAACAAAAAAAGGCAAAAGGATACAGAAGCTAATTTGTATTATATTGCTTGGAAAAAAAAGTTATAAAATAAACAGGTGCCATTTTTTCGATCAGAACAGGTGCCATTTCAAGGATTAATATCCAATACTCCCGCACATCAATTTTTCAACTCCTTGAAAATCATCAACCTGTCAGTTCTATTTCTTTAATTTCCATTCCAACCATGAAAATTCCTTCCAATAAATGGGAAATCAATCCTGTCACTCTTTCTTATGAACTCAAAAGATTCATACATTCTGTAACCAAAAAAAAAAAAGATTCATACATTCCATCCCCATAAACACAACCCATCCTTTTATCATTCAACCTAACCGAATAAAATCTCTTGAAAATCATCAGTGATCCCAATACTTCTTTTAAGTAAAGAATTTCCTCTCTCTTCTCCCCTGACTTGTATCACACCTATCTTAATGAAACCTCTGCTTTCTCAACATAACAACTATTCTTTTACAAACCATACAAAGCCCACCCGACAATCCATAGAGAATAGCAAAAACACCCTAACAAAGTAACTTTAACCCAAAACTTCCAACTTGTATATCCTTTGAAGATTCCAGTATAAATACCTCAACTAACGGCATACACAACTAATAACCAAATAAACTTTCAAGGAAGTTTGACAGATAGCAAGTTAGAATTTTGTAGTCAAATATTGTTGATTGAGGTGTTTTTCAATGTATCTCGGGAACCAGAAAATGACTTCCAATTATCTTCATACACCTCACATCAGTGGTCATATGATATTCTGAACTTCAAGAAAGAAGCATAACAGAATTTTTCTGAAGACCACAAATTACTGATTCCTACCATTTCAAGACCATAAACACCATTAAATAAAAGGCAATTAACTACTAACATTGTTATTATCATGATCTTCTCCTTCCATTTCCATCAATATTTTTATCATGAAACATTCATTTGCTCAAAAAAAACCCTAGTTTACTACCTTTTCAAGTCTTTACACAAAGAATTCATATGGAATATACATATCAATCCCAGAGATTACAAGAAGCGTAGGAATGCAACTAATAGTTTTTGAACGTGGCTTCTTCCTACTCCAATTAAAAGGAAGTAATTAGGCACACATTTTTTTATTACAATTAATTAATTGATTAGATTTTATAAGAAAAAGAAATCATTGAAGGGAAAATTAACTGAAACATTTCTTCAGTTTGTACAAAATTCAGAATCACAAAAACAGATGATATTTATTATCATATTCATATTAAAGCACTTAAATAAAATACATTATTTATTATCTCACTTGATGAGACGACAAAATCTTTTAAGTTTTTTCAACCATATATTTCTCAAGACCTTTTGCATGTCCACTGACTCTAAGCATTATAGGTAAACTAAGAGAAGGAAGAAAACGAAAAATTAACAGAGTCGAAGTTGGCGATATGTCATAAGTAGAACTGAGGAGGCAAAAATATAAGAGAAGTAGTGGCACTAGAAGAAGAGAAGTGATCCCACTAGCAACCATTGCGAGGAGCCCAAGTGTCAGGATCAATGTTATGATAAACGCTATTGTGTTTGGAACGTAGAACAGAAGAAAAGGCGCTAAATTCAGAGCCGATTTCCCCTTATCATTCTGTAATAGACACCGGGAGGGCTAAGAGTGGCTTGGTAAGTGGATGTTAAAATCAGGACTAATATTACGAGAACTGCACTGCTCTTTTCAGCTGACATATTTGAAATATCATGAATCACTTCGCCAAATGCTCTTTCAAGAAATGTAATCTTTGAGCCTAACAAATCGTGCAAGGTTGGAACTCTTGGAACAGAGGAAGCGTTCAAACCTTCTGCATCGAGTAGAATTTTCATTGCCGTTCTTGCTTGCTCTGGGTTGGGGAGTTCTTGTAGGATATCCAGTGCCGTCTGACCACTTGAATTGATCTCATTCATATTAACTTTGCACTCTAATAACAATCTGACCATCTGCTTAATAGACGTATGAACTCAACATTAACCAATTAATTGACAAAAAAAAAAGACAATTGAATGAAATTTCACACATTGTGCCACCGAGTGAAATACCAAGAACTGCCACTGACATTCAATTCAAAACTAATTGACAATACGTCGACAACTTTTTTTACTTTACTTACCAAGAATGCTTCTCTTAAGCAGACGGTCAGATTGTCTTTATTTTTGTTGTCAATTAATTTAACGTGGACAGATGGGCTATTGGCAAACCTGGAATAGCAGGAATTAGAGGGGTCTAAAGGGATGAAAATGAAGCTATGAAGAGTGTTTTTTCAAAATCAATTGGGATTGTTGACTCTAACCTTGTTGAAGTATTAGCAGTGAGATGGGCTAAAAGCACATGGACTTATGGTTGAAAGTGATTCTACTAATGAAGTGAAGTGGATTCATAACCCACAGAATACTCCATGGAGAGTAAAGAAATATAACTCAGAGATTGAGACGACGAGACATAAATGCAAGTACAGAGCTGGCAAATAGCACATATTCCTCGGGAGGTCAATGGTATGATTAGATGGATTAGCAAAAAGATTAATAATCTTTTTCTGATTTATCATTCATGTTGGCTGTGTTGTTTTTATAATGTCGGTCTTATTTCTTAATATGGGCAAGAAGGTGGATCGCATCATAAACATAATAAACTTATCACGACAAGACAATGAAATGATTTGGATCCTAGCTTCTTTTTCTTTTTACTAGTTTGCAACAGTTAGGAAACTTTTGTAGTAGATTTTTCTTGCTTTTGATTAAGAGAAAGCTAAATCTAGTTATAGTGCGCAAGAGAGTGTACCTCAGGTAGATTCTCAGATGCAGCTACATGCAACACAGTGTTGCCATCCTTGTCCTTCCAGTTCAAGAGTTTTTTCCCTAAAGATGAGCTGTAGAAATAGGTCCTTCTGAGCGACTGCGTCAGGACTTGAAGGGCTTCCAATTTATTGTTCTTTGCAGCAACGTGCAGAACAGTCTCGTTGCTAATTGTCACATCTTCAATGCATTCGGGGCAATAAACCAGAAATTGGGCTAAAAGATGAACGTTTCCTTGTTCGGCTACGTAATGCAAAGGAGTGTAGCCTTTCCTTCCTTTGACACGAACCAGATCCTTATCTGCTTCCAAGAGACGAAGCGCCATTTTCTCTTTCTTATTTTGCAAGGCCAGGTGAATAGGACTATAGCCATCTTTATTCAGCTTCCTAGCAAATGATCGCTTTAAGTTCATAATCTCCATAGCAAAATATCGTGCCCCTCGGCTGCAGCTTCGTGTAGCGGAGTATCCACAAAAGGAACTTGATCAATGTACTCCAAAATATATGGGTCTTTCTGAATTACTGAATACAAGCCATCAATATCTCCTGCCTGAGCAGCCCTACTCAACTCCTCGCATAAATCCATAGCAAGAGAGCTGTCAAAGTGATAAAACAATGGAAGACGGATTGAAGAGGTCTTGCTCGGTTGTCTATATTTATAGTCAAATCCATGGCATGCGGCTGCGGGGATTGGCCGATGTTGAATATGATTTAATTATGAACAAAACACTACTTTTTATTATCCAATCACGTTATTATTATTATTATTTTTTTTCTTATGAAATTACTGGTACAATTAGAATTTATAATCATAATAGCATTGTTATATATTTTTTGGTACAATATAAGTTTTTTTTTTGAAAATTGAAATTTATTGAATATAAAAAAAATAGTTACAACCAGGCAACAAAATTTACAGACAGATTGAAGTGGTACAATAGAAGTTTTAGTTGAGGAAATTAAGAGAATGTAAGTATTGAAACTTAGATTTCAAATTTACAGAATTTTTATACCTTATAAGTAAAGACATGAACCCATTTGATCCAATGCTAAAGTCCAGTATTATTAATCTTTAAGCTCTCATTAGTTGCATGCTCTCATGTCCATCCTCTCAAAGTTGGAAGAGAATAGGGCACATTTGCCCCTTGCCATGCTTAGGATTTACATGAGGTGTCATGGAGTTGTGCAATATATGAATCAAATTAAACAAATAAATTGAACACGTAATGAATGAGTTCAATATGGAATTGAATCAAATCCACACATGTTAAGATTTTAAATTTTCCTTTTTTATTATTAAGACAATCTCGTTGACATATTGTGCTTGAGTTTATGTTTCTCAACGGTACTATTTTATTTTACTTTGATTATGTTTGAATCAATATTATGGATAATTATCTCATAAGTTTTTAGGCTTCACAAATAAAATTAATCGAATGATTCATATCTTTTAAAAAATATAAAAAATTAATTAAAAAATAAAATATGTGATAATTTTTAACTCAACAAGTGAGAAATTTAAAAATTTCACCTTTGACTCCACCTTAAAATCGCACTAATTTAGATTTCATGTGAGCAAAGAACAAATAATGATGAAAGTTGCAAGAAAACGGTTCCCTTAGCATGAAAAGATTCTCAAAGGATCTTCTTCATAGGGCGAATAATTCTTCAGGTACAATTAGAATTTATAATCATAATAGCATTGTTATATTTTTTTTTTGGTACAATAGAACATTTTTTTAAATTGAAGTTTATTGAATGTAAAAGAAACAGTTACAACTAGGCAACAAAATTTATAAACGGATTGAAGGGGTACAATAAATGTTTTTAGTTTGAGGAAATGAAGAGAATGTAAGTATTGAAACTTAGATTTCAAATTTACAGAATTTTTATACCTTATAAGTAAGGAAATGAACCCATTTGATCCTATTCTAAAGGCCAGTATTATTAATCTTTAAGCTCTCATTAGTTGCACGGTCTCATGTCCATCCTTCTCAGAGTTGGAAGAGAATAGGGCACATTTGCCCCTTGCCATGCTTAGGATTTACATGAGGTGTGCATGGAGTTGTTCAATATATGAATCAAATTAAACAAATAAATCGAACAAGTAATGAATAAGTTCGATATGGAATTGAATCAAATCCACACAGAATGAGATTTGAACATGAAATGTTTAGATTTTTTTTTTTATTAAGACAATCTCATTGACATATTGGGTTTGAGTTTATGTTTCTCAACAGTACTATTTTATTTTACTTTGATTATATTTGAATTAATATTATGGATAATTATCTCATAAATTTTTTGACTTCACAAATAAAATTAATCGAATGACACATATCTTTTAAAAAATAAAAAAATAATTAAAAAATAAAATATGTAATAATTTTTAACTCAACACGTGAAATCTAAAAATTTCATTACTTATATATGAGAAAATAGTCCTAATTATATATATATATATATATATATATATATATATATATATATATATATATATCTTCAAGATCAAATGTTTTACTCCACCTCCTTAAAATCGTACTAATTTAAGGTTTCAAGTAAGCATAGAACAAATAATGATGAAAGTTTCAAGTGAACATAGAACAAATAATGATGAAAGTTGCAAGAAAATGATTCCCTTAGTGGGTAAAGATTCTAAAAGGATCTTCTTCATAGGACGAATAATTCTTCTGGTACAATTAATTTACTCCAGAAAGAATGAAAAAGACTAATGATTTTGATATACGAAACTTCCTGCAGGCTAGTCAATTTTAGTCTAAACAATAATTGTTTAGGGTTTACCAGGCAATTTACTTAATCTGATTAATTTATATCTTTCTCAATCTAAATTTCCTTTTGAAGTGGAGACAGATATTCACGATTGTATCAAAGATTGACAATGAATTCGTATGCACCAAGAAATTATTGCCTTACATATTATATACAAACTAGTTGTTGACCAGTGCTTCGCCACGGGATCGAAGTAATTCAACGACGGATAGCGCAAGTTGAGGTTCAGCAAGGTAAGAAACATCGATTTTTTTTTCATAAACATACATCAAAACACATATACGACAAAGAGTAGAAGATAAGACATAGGAACGTATCGGGAAAATCTGGAGGAAAGAATAAATCTGCTTGTTTTTTTTGTGAATGAAGGTTTGCCTGATGGAAGTTCCAAGATCAATTACCAAAAAGTTCAACAAAAAGCACCATGGAATAACATACTACCATAGTTTGATTTTACAAGCATAACATACATGCATCTAACCATGCAACAACCGAAATGAAGCTAAGCAATAAATTCTACATATGCATGTGTTGACTTATACAACAGTCAAGAAGATGCCAGTAGGAAAAAGAGTGTGACCTGGCTGAGCACCGAGTTTAATTAAAATCTTAAAAAATATAATTTTAATTAAAATTTCGGAAAAAAATTTTAAAAAGGTCATTTGTGACAGAAGAAATTATTTAAAAAATTACAAAGTATAAAAAAAAATTTTGAGCGAAATCATTACTTCACTGATGAAATTTCCATCGCTAATTCGTTCACGTCATTTATATATTTTTTTTCACGTGAACCGATTAATGACGAAATTGACGACAGATTTTATTGTGACTGTAATTTGTGACAGAATTTCATTGCAAATTTCAGGCTAATGTCAAAAAACATATACAACAAAAATTAGGACGAAATTCCATTGTAAATCTGTTGCTGTTTCTAATTTTTAGTTATGGAAAAAATCTGTTGCCAAATTTCTGTCACCAAAAATGTGTCTTCTTCTAGTGTTAAATTCCTCGTGCAATAATTCGGGCAAGATTATATTCTTCGCCCAAAGTTACTTGTGCAGGGGACTTAATCCCACGCAAGTTTACTTGGACAAAACACACTTTGGTTACAAGTATTGCTTTTATAAATTCATATTATTAGAAGCAATTTATACATATTTTGCCTTTTTACTGATTTGGTTCACGATTTTGATGAATATTTTATTGGTTCCAATTTTAACGTTTAGATTGTATGTTTAGGTTTTGTTTTCTTGTTTTAGTTCTTCCTTCATCTTGGTGTTCAATTTTGGGAGTTCACATACAAATAATGCAAAAATTATTAAACAAAGGATTATTATCTTATCCATCGTCAATAGAGTTTTTTAAATCTACAAGCGAAATTAAGATTAAGACATGTGTCTCATTTTATTTATTTTTTATTTTTTTAATATGTTTAAAGAATATATGTCTTAATCTTAATCTCACTTATGGAGTTAAAAAACTCTGCCGGAGGTAGGAAGGATAATAATCCTTCAACAAATAGGTATTAATATTATACCTTTTGATTTTTCAAAGAATTTTGGTTTTGGATTCTCTGATTTTTGGTTAAGATAGCGGTGATTTGATGAAAAAGAACAGTGAAAGGGTGAGAGGAAAGAAACTAAGGATTTAGAGTGTATTTAGTCCAATGATTTATTAATAATTTCATTATAATTTTGAGGGCTGGGAAGAGTGTAAAAAAAATTGTGTTGTAGATTAATTTTTGTAATGTATATAGAAATTCTCTTTTATTTTATCTCTTATAATTCATCATTTTATTTTATTTTTTTCACAGAGAGATTGAGAGAAGGAAGATGAAGAAAAAAAAAGAAAAGAGAAATGGAAAGGGTGGGAATGCATGTATCAGGGTTGGGGGTTGTACAATTTCACTTAGGGTTATTTTTGTCATAAAATAAAATTTAAGATTTGGGTTTTACAGAACAAACTTTGGGCTCTAAATTGAATTTACCGTTTTAGATTTGGGGTTTACAGAGCAAACATTGGGCTTGGATAGAATTTCCCACCTAGCAAATGTAACATCCCAAAACTACTGTATAACATGTTACTTACTCATAACTTATACTTAATTACCGGTTGGGCTGTCTATGATGCTTAACAACTTCTACTACATTATTATGTAGATATAAATTATTAAAGTCTCTTCCTTAAGATGCAAATACATTCCCTTCTATTTAAAGTAGTACTGTACAACTTTGCTGAATATATAAAAGAATACAACATACCTTCTTATATCCAATCTCAGGAAGGTAAGTCTCTTAGTTCCAATCAGTTATCTGTGGACTGGAAAAATAAGGAGTGAGCGACAATGTGCTCAGTAAGAAAGGTGTATGTTGCTTTAATAAAAGCTAAAATCTCGAAAAACCAATTAATCATCCTAACGATCACACTCATTAGGAATTAATAAATACAGTTAACATGAAAACAGGATTCACCAGATCCTTTCATAAATCTTTTAATTGAGACTAGGCAACAATTTAAATCATGCAAAGAACACAAATCGTCCGCTTTTGGGGTGCACCCGTAGGCCATCGCCCCTCACGGCTATCTCATCTAGATGTATGGCCATAATCTGTAGGTGGTCCTCGGGTCCACTTGCCAAGTGACCTCGAGACCGCTGAAGACTTGGCAGGTCTATCAGCCCTGTGACGCCCCAGGGTGCACTCGCTGGTCTATTTGACCCGAGCCATCGCCCTAGTTCAGTCACGCAAAGTACATGGGTGATAATGCATGAACTCATAGCCTAATGTCTCAAAATCAAGTTATCATTTCCATAAAATGATTTAGTTTCCAAAAGGGTTTATAACTAGTAAAACAACCCTCCATTTTCAACATTTTCTATGAAAGAAAGGCACGTTGGGAGCCGGTTCGCCCACGGCTAGTTCGCCCAGGGTCAGCTCGCCCATTAACCAATTCGCCCAAGGGACTACTCGCCCGAGAGTCGATTCGCCCAAGGGACTATTCGCCCGAGAGTCGATTCGCCCAAGGGACTATTCGCCGAAAATTTGATATTTTCTATTTTCAAAAATAATTAAAATACTTCATTTTTCATTTACGAAATTAAATTTTAAAACCGTTCGCCAGAGCCTACTCGCCCTTATCAGCTCGCCCTGACTACTCGACAAGACGGAGAATAATACTCGCCCGCCTCATAGTTTTCAAAACACAAGTACGACTAGCTGATAACAGTTCGCCCGCCTTTTACTTAAAACAAGGGTCGCCCGACTATGGCTAACCGGATTTCTCTTTAAAACAAAGGCATTCGCCCAGATATCAAACAGAGAGCTCGCCATTGGCTCGCCCGAGTTTCCGTCTAATACAAACCTACTCGCCCGCCTTAGTCAATTCGGCTAACAAAAGAACTTATGGCGGCTTGTAGCTCACCCGAAAACAAAACAATTTATAAAACGATGCATGTCAGAAAATAAAACAAATTCCGATATTTTCTTAACGTTTTTACTCCACAGGACATGCATTTGCATCACATACAACTTCCTTACCTCGTCTGATACAGCTTAGCTTCTCGCACGCCTTGCTCAATTCCCGTCTTTACTGAGCTGCTCTTCCAACAACAGAATGCTTTCTTGCTTTTCTTAGCTTTACTTCTCTTGTTCCTTAGCTCTTCGACACTTTAGAAGGGTTTGGCTAACTAAAAAATGAAATTGTATGGCTCATTTATGAAAGAACGGAGGAATGAAAGATGAATTCACAGAGGAACAGATTGGGCGAGAATGATTCTGAGGAAAATGAAGTTTTCTTCCATCGATCTTCCCTCATGAACTCTCTTTATATAACCCAATATAACCTGTTAGAAGCAACCACCTGTTATCTGTTATCATTGCACGTCTTTCATGTAATTAAACCTAGAGAATTTGGTGACAAAAGGAACGGCAGTAAGCTTCCCGTAGTAGTCTGTATCTTCCTTGCTTTTTGACAATTTTCACTTGCCATTTATTGCTTAATCCCCTTGTCAGGAGAGGCAATTGGCGAGAAGTTCTTCACCGCCCCTTTCCTTGACTTTTCTCTTTTCTTTCTTCCCTTCTCCACGCCAACATCTCTTCCAGCCACGTTGATTGGCTATCTTTTCTCTATTTTCTCCATTCGTCTGACAGCCCATTAAATGTTGAATTTTTGACTACAATTTCTCCTTTGATTCTTCTTTCCCACGCCAAGATCAACACACAATTATTAACTTTGTCTTACCTCATTTAATGCTTTCATACCATAATAATTAAATCCCAACAATATCTTGTTACTCTTTAGTATTTGTTTCTCTTTCTTTATACACTACACTATAAATCATCTCTTAGATTGAAAAGTGGAAATTCACATTCTATTTAATTTCACAAAATTTTTATTTCCACTATCAATAATGTACACATATGACATACAGTATAATAAAATTCGGATTTTACATTTCTCCCCACCTTAAGAAATTTGGTCCTCCAAATTTAACTTGGACCTATCACTGAAAGAGCTCCGGATACCTCTCATGCATAAGGCTCTCTAACTCCCAAGTAGCCTCCTCCTCGTTATGATACTGCCAGAGCACTTTAACCAACGAAATCGTCTTAGATCGCAATACCTTATCTTTCCTATCCAAAATCCGCACCGGTTTCTCAATGTAACTCATGTCCTCTCTGATCTCCAATGGTTCGTGTCGAATCACGTGAGAAGGATCTGGATTGTACTTTCTTAACATCGAGACATGGAATACGTTATGCACTCCTGACAACTTTGGTGGTAGTGCTAACCGATATGCCACATCTCCTACGCGATCTAAGATCTCATAAGGCCCAATGTATCGAGGACTTAACTTTCCTCTCTTCCCGAATCTCATTATACCTTTGGACGGTGAAACCTTTAAAAACACATAATCACCTGCAACAAACTCCAAGGGTCGGCGTCTAGTATCAGCATAACTCTTCTGCCGACTCTGAGCTGTTCGAAGCCTCTCACAAATTATCCGCACATCACGAGAAGCCTGCTCGACCAAATCGGGAGCTAACAGTTTACGGTCTCCAACTTCTTCCCAAGCTATCGGAGATCTGCATCGTCTGCCATACAAGGCCTCATATGGTGCCATGCCGATACTCGTATGAAAACTATTATTATAAGCAAACTCTGCCAGGGGTAAATGATCGTCCCATGAACCTCTAAAATCCAATGCACACGCTCTCAACATATCCTCGAGCGTCTGTATCGTACGCTCGGACTGCCCATCAGTCTGTGGATGAAAAGCGGTGCTAAAACTCAACTGGGATCCCATAGCCTCCTGAAATCTCTCCCAAAAATGAGAGGTGAAGCGAGAGTCCCTATCAGAGGTGATACTCACTGGAACACCATGTAACCTCACTATCTCCCTGACATACAACTCGGCCAAGGCACTAACTGAATCTGTAGATCTCATGGCTAAGAAATGAGCAGACTTAGTCAATCTGTCGACTATTACCCAAATAGCATCATACCCTTTCCGGGTCCGTGGTAATCCCATAATAAAATCCATAGTTACATGCTCCCATTTCCATGTAGGAATCGATAACGGTCGAAGCATACCTGCCGGCTTCTGATGTTCAATCTTAATCTGTTGACATGTTAGACATCTAGTAACAAAATCTGCGATGTCCTTTTTCATCTTAGGCCACCAGTACACTTTCCGGAGATTCTGGTACATCTTAGTACTACCCGGATGTAACGTGTATCTAGAGGTATGGGCCTCTGATAAAATCAACTCTCTAAGCTGCTGATCACCGGGAACACATATCCGACCTCTAAACCTCAGTATCTCATCGGTGCCAATCTCAAAATCCAACTCATCTCCCATTTGAATCTGGTTGGCCACCTCAATATAATAATCATCACTCCTCTGAGCTTCCTTAATTCGATCCATCAAATCCGGCTCGATACGAAAACTAGCTGTAAACCCATACTGGTCAGAAGAAACAACTGTCAAACTGAGGTTAGAGAACTGCTCAATCAACTCATGTTCCCTGATCATCATGTACGATACCATGCCAACGTGCTTACGGCTCAGTGCATCAGCTACTACATTAGCTTTACCTGGGTGATACAGAATCTCACAATCATAGTCCTTTAATAGTTCCATCCACCGTCGCTGTCTCAAATTCAACTCTTTCTGTGAGAATATATACTTCAGACTCTTATGGTCTGTATATATCTGAAATTTCTCTCCGTACAAATAATGTCGCCATATCTTCAGTGCAAACACCACTGCGGCTAGCTCCAAGTCATGTGTCGGGTAATTCTTCTCATGATCCTTCAACTGTCGAGAACCATAGGCTATAACCCGACCATGCTGCATGAGCACACACCCTAAACCTTGAGCGGATGCATCAGTATACACCATAAATCCACCTGATCCGCTAGGAAGGGCTAATACGGGGGCACTAGTCAGTCTCTTCTTAAGTTCACCAAAACTACGCTCACACGCATCATTCCACGCAAACTTTACATCCTTACGTGTGAGTCGTGTCAATGGAGCAGCAAGTCTAGAAAATCCCTCCACAAATCTGCGATAATATCCGGCAAGACCTAAGAAACTCCGTATCTCGGTAACCGTGTTAGGCTTCTCCCACTGAACAATGGCCTCTATCTTGGACGGATCAACTGATACCCCGTCTCTCGACACTACATGTCCGAGAAATATAATGTGGTCAAGCCAGAACTCGCACTTACTAAGCTTAGCATACAACTTTCGCTCTCTGAGGGTCTGTAGAACAATCTGCAAATGCTGCTCATGCTCCTCTGAAGTCTTAGAGTAAATCAGTATGTCATCAATAAATACTATGACAAACTTATCCAAAAATGAATGAAATACCTCATTCATCAAACTCATAAAAGCTGCAGGGGCATTTGTCAGTCCAAATGGCATCACTAAGAACTCATAGTGGCCATAGCGAGTTCGAAAGGCTGTCTTATGCACATCCGACTCCTTAATCTTCAACTGGTGATAGCCTGATCGAAGGTCTATCTTGGAAAACACCTGTGCACCCCTGAGTTGATCAAACAAATCATCAATCCGAGGTAGTGGATACTTATTCTTAACAGTAGCCCGATTCAACATCCTATAATCAATACACAACCGAAGGCTACCATCCTTCTTTCGAACAAATAATACTGGAGCTCCCCACGGTGACACACTGGGACGTATAAATCCCTTATCTAGTAACTCTTGGAGTTGTTTCTTGAGCTCATCCAACTCTGTCAGTGCCATCCTATATGGGGGTCTAGAAATCGGCTCTGTACCGGGTACCAACTCAATCACAAACTCCGTCTCTCGATCCGGTGGTAACCCTGGTAAATCCTCTGGAAATACATCCGAGAAGTCCTTAACCACAGGAATCTCTTGTATCTTTGGATGCTTCCTCTCAACATCCTCCACACTAGCAATATATCCTTCATAAACATTCATACACAACCACAATTTCAGTACACATGTCATTTCACCACATAAATTCTCATACTTTTATTAATTTACAATAACTTTACATTGTACTTTTCGGGATAAGAGAAGGTAATAAACTTAGTATTACAGTCCAAACTAACATGATTTGCAGCCAACCAATCCATTCCTAAAATGATATCAAAATCATATATATCTAACAAAATTAGGTTAGCTGTCACAACCTTCTCTCCTATAGTCAATTTACAACCCCTATATATAACATCTGTCATCTGGAAATCATTAAAAGGAGTTTTCACTCGTAATGTATATTCTAACAACTCCGGCTCTACTGGGGTCCTGTTGGCATATGCAGGTGATAAGAATGAGTGGGTAGATCCCGGGTCAATTAAGGCAATTACGGGAATATCAAAAAGATAAATTTTACCTTTAATCACATCGATAGAGGCGTCGGCAGTCTCCTGATCCAACGCGTACACCCGACCCTGAGTCACAACCTTCTTACCCTTTTCTGCGGCTGTCGCCCTCCTAGGCTGTGAGGGTGTCGCTTTCTCGGGTGCATTCTGAGCTGCCGGGGCCGCTATCTGAGGTACTGCAGGAGGTATAGTAGAAGCAGTCGACTCTCTACGCATCGGGCAATCCTTAATAAAATGCCCCGTCTGTCCACATCTAAAACATACTCCAGTCATTACAGGACAAGGGCGCGATCCATGCGACCTTCCACAATGTCTACATAAGGGCGCAACACTTCTCTGAGTGGTAGTGGGGCCACTAGCAGGAGTAGAAACTGCTGGTCTATCAAATCTGCCCTCTGAAATCTGTATGCCCGAAGATCTGGTCTTCTTAAACTGCTCTCTACCTGGTCTATCCTCCATAAACCTCTTAGCTTTTCCCTTTCCTCTGCCTTTACTCTTGCTACTGAAATCAGGCTGGAACTGCTCATAGTCCCTCTCACATAGCTGAGCCCGTTGAACTATCTCTTCATAAGTCTGTATAACAAATGGGGCTAACTTTACTCTGATGGATGGCCTCAAACCCGCTTTAAATCTCGAAATCTTATACCGGACATTTGTACTGGTCTGTGGATCAAAACGGCTCAAGGTAGTAAATTTAGCCTCATACTCATTCACTGACATACTACCCTGTACTAAATCCATAAATTCCTGCTGTAATTTATCTTGAGCAGTGTCAGGAATATATTGCCTTCTAAAAGCTTCCACAAACACATCCCATGACAGATCCTGATGCTGAGCAAATAATACCGTCTGGGTGGCCTTCCACCAATGTCTCGCATCATCTGCCAGTTGGAACACAGCTAGGCCCACTTTCTCTGTCTCTGAACATCTCATAATCTCGAGTAATCTATCAATCTCTATAACCCACTGTTCTGCCACCAATGGATCCCTAGTACCTTTAAACTTCGGTGGATCCAATTTCTTAAAGGATTTCACCAATGCCACATTACAATATGACTCTGCATTTCGTGGCTGCTGAATCAGTGGCTGTGGTGAAGCTATCGGTGGCTGAGGTGCTGGTGGTGGAATAGGCTCAGGCTCAGGCACAGCTGGTGCCGGCTGTGGCGGTGCAGGTGCCTCTACTGGGGCTGCGGGAGCTGTAGCTCTCTCCCTCTCTGCCCTATCAGCGGCTCTATCCGCCTGATACATAGCCATAAAATCGGCTACTAATCTCTCTACTTGGTTCACACGAGCATCAATGCTCTCTAACTGTAGAGGACGTGGAGGTCTTGGGGCAGGTTCCGGTGTCTGTGGTTCCGGAGTCTGTGCCGCCCTACCTCGGCCTATACCTCTCACTGAGCGCATCCTCCTCCTTCCACTCATATCTGTTCCACAGAAATCGTTTATCACTTATCATTAACACATCAATTATATATTCAGTTTATACAGTACTACAGGGGAATGTATACTATTTCACCATTTACTTTAAGCATCATTAGACATCCGACCAACCCTGCTCTGATACCATTAAATCTGTAACATCCCAAAACTACTGTATAACATGTTACTTACTCATAACTTATACTTAATTACCGGTTGGGCTGTCTATGATGCTTAACAACTTCTACTACATTATTATGTAGATATAAATTATTAAAGTCTCTTCCTTAAGATGCAAATACATTCCCTTCTATTTAAAGTAGTACTGTACAACTTTGCTGAATATATAAAAGAATACAACATACCTTCTTATATCCAATCTCAGGAAGGTAAGTCTCTTAGTTCCAATCAGTTATCTGTGGAGTGGAAAAATAAGGAGTGAACGACAATGTGCTCAGTAAGAAAGGTGTATGTTGCTTTAATAAAAGCTAAAATCTCGAAAAACCAATTAATCATCCTAACGATCACACTCATTAGGAATTAATAAATACAGTTAACATGAAAACAGGATTCACCAGATCCTTTCATAAATCTTTTAATTGAGACTAGGCAACAATTTAAATCATGCAAAGAACACAAATCGTCCGCTTTTGGGGTGCACCCGTAGGCCATCGCCCCTCACGGCTATCTCATCTAGATGTATGGCCATAATCTGTAGGTGGTCCTCGGGTCCACTTGCCAAGTGACCTCGAGACCGCTGAAGACTTGGCAGGTCTATCAGCCCTGTGACGCCCCAGGGTGCACTCGCTGGTCTATTTGACCCGAGCCATCGCCCTAGTTCAGTCACGCAAAGTACATGGGTGATAATGCATGAACTCATAGCCTAATGTCTCAAAATCAAGTTATCATTTCCATAAAATGATTTAGTTTCCAAAAGGGTTTATAACTAGTAAAACAACCCTCCATTTTCAACATTTTCTATGAAAGAAAGGCACGTTGGGAGCCGGTTCGCCCACGGCTAGTTCGCCCAGGGTCAGCTCGCCCATTAACCAATTCGCCCAAGGGACTACTCGCCCGAGAGTCGATTCGCCCAAGGGACTATTCGCCCGAGAGTCGATTCGCCCAAGGGACTATTCGCCCAAGAGTCGATTCGCCCAAGGGACTATTCGCCGAAAATTTGATATTTTCTATTTTCAAAAATAATTAAAATACTTCATTTTTCATTTACGAAATTAAATTTTAAAACCGTTCGCCAGAGCCTACTCGCCCTTATCAGCTCGCCCTGACTACTCGACAAGACGGAGAATAATACTCGCCCGCCTCATAGTTTTCAAAACACAAGTACGACTAGCTGATAACAGTTCGCCCGCCTTTTACTTAAAACAAGGGTCGCCCGACTATGGCTAACCGGATTTCTCTTTAAAACAAAGGCATTCGCCCAGATATCAAACAGAGAGCTCGCCATTGGCTCGCCCGAGTTTCCGTCTAATACAAACCTACTCGCCCGCCTTAGTCAATTCGGCTAACAAAAGAACTTATGGCGGCTTGTAGCTCACCCGAAAACAAAACAATTTATAAAACGATGCATGTCAGAAAATAAAACAAATTCCGATATTTTCTTAACGTTTTTACTCCACAGGACATGCATTTGCATCACATACAACTTCCTTACCTCGTCTGATACAGCTTAGCTTCTCGCACGCCTTGCTCAATTCCCGTCTTTACTGAGCTGCTCTTCCAACAACAGAATGCTTTCTTGCTTTTCTTAGCTTTACTTCTCTTGTTCCTTAGCTCTTCGACACTTTAGAAGGGTTTGGCTAACTAAAAAATGAAATTGTATGGCTCATTTATGAAAGAACGGAGGAATGAAAGATGAATTCACAGAGGAACAGATTGGGCGAGAATGATTCTGAGGAAAATGAAGTTTTCTTCCATCGATCTTCCCTCATGAACTCTCTTTATATAACCCAATATAACCTGTTAGAAGCAACCACCTGTTATCTGTTATCATTGCACGTCTTTCATGTAATTAAACCTAGAGAATTTGGTGACAAAAGGAACGGCAGTAAGCTTCCCGTAGTAGTCTGTATCTTCCTTGCTTTTTGACAATTTTCACTTGCCATTTATTGCTTAATCCCCTTGTCAGGAGAGGCAATTGGCGAGAAGTTCTTCACCGCCCCTTTCCTTGACTTTTCTCTTTTCTTTCTTCCCTTCTCCACGCCAACATCTCTTCCAGCCACGTTGATTGGCTATCTTTTCTCTATTTTCTCCATTCGTCTGACAGCCCATTAAATGTTGAATTTTTGACTACAATTTCTCCTTTGATTCTTCTTTCCCACGCCAAGATCAACACACAATTATTAACTTTGTCTTACCTCATTTAATGCTTTCATACCATAATAATTAAATCCCAACAATATCTTGTTACTCTTTAGTATTTGTTTCTCTTTCTTTATACACTACACTATAAATCATCTCTTAGATTGAAAAGTGGAAATTCACATTCTATTTAATTTCACAAAATTTTTATTTCCACTATCAATAATGTACACATATGACATACAGTATAATAAAATTCGGATTTTACAGCAAATGCCAGTAAGGAAATAAATACAATTCCACGTACCAAAATGCACACGAGGAGATCCTAAATACAAGAAAGATTATATTCCACACCTCAAACATAATTTAGCAGTTCTGTCATAAACCCAAGTAGAGAACATCAATCATACCACTAAGAATACAAATGGTGACAAGTAATTGCTCACACCAAAAGCTTCCAGAAAGGAACCATCATCACAACTTGAATTCTACGATCTAACCAAAAAATTATTAGTTCTAATTTCCAATTATCTTCATACTCACATCAGTAATCATGTGATACGCTAAACTTAAAAAAAAAAAAAAACATTGAGGAATTCTTCTAAAGACCAGAAATTACCGATTTCAACATCTCAAGACTACCACCAAATGAAGGAGCAATTAACTCAAACATTATTATCATGACCTTATCATTCCTTTTCCATCAATTTTTTTTATCATGTCACCTTTTTCTTTTTTTTTGCATAAAAATGCTCAAGTAGTTTATCAATTTTCCAAGTCTTTACACAAAGAATCATGTGTTGGATATTGCTATTAGCAATACATATATCAATCTCATAGACTAAACTGTTGAATAGCTTGTAATAAATACAAGGGAATAAGTTTCCACATTGTTTGTAAAAGTAGAAAGTGATATATTTATAAAGGGAAATCAACTCTTAAGAGTAATTTGGAGCCAAAGAGGGATGGGCTTTGACCATTTGGCTTGGGCTTGAGCTTCCTTGGCTTGTGCTTGGGCTTGGGCTAGAGCTTGGACTATTTTAAAAATCAAAGATGAGCACTTGGATTTAATCTGAATTTTTTATTTTTGACAGAAATATTTTAAATCTTTTTTGAATTTAAAATTGTTTTAAACTGTTCCAACAGACATATTTTCAGTTATATGACTGGAACAGTTATGTCTGAAAAAATGAATGGTTGTTATTTAACAGACAATCACAACCATTCATTTATGCCCTTTCAAATTCTATTCAAGTGTTGATTTTCATAAAATACTTACTTTACATTCTGACTTTTCACAATATTTTGAAGACTTTGTTGTATCCTGGGGTAACTTGCTTTTGTGTGAGGTAATATTACACTCAAGAAAGTGTAATTCTACACGCCTCAAAGCTATATACTCTGATTATTTACTAACATAAACGACATGTAAGAATGCAATCAATAGTCTTTGAGCGTGTATTCTTCCTACTCCAATTAAAAAGTAGTAAGTCGCACATTTGTTGATTACAACTAATTATTAATTAGTTTTTATAAGAAAAAGAAATCAATATTGAAGGGAAAAATTAAGAAACCGAAACATTTATTTAATTTGTGCAATATTTGGAATCACAAAAATAGATGATATTATACTATCATATTCATATTAAAACACTTAAATAAAATACATTATTTATTATCTCACTTGATGAACGACAAAATCTTTTAAACTGTTTCAACCATATATTTCTTAAGACCCTTTGCGTGTCCAATGATTCTTAGCATTATAGGTAAACTAAGAAAAGGAAGAAAACCAAATATTATCACTGTCGAAGTTGGCGATATGTCAAAAGTAGAACTGAGGAGGCAAAAATATAAGAGAAGTAGTGGCACTAGAAGAAGAGAAGTGATCCCACTAGCAACAATTGCGAGGAGCCCAAGTGTTAGGATCAATGTCATGACGAAAGCTATAGTGTTCGGAACATAGAACAGAAGAAAAGATGCCGATTTCAGAGTCGATTTCCCCTTATCATCCTATAATAAACCACCGGGGGAGAAAAGTGGCTTGGTAAGTGGATGTTAAAATTAGGACTAATATTACTAGAACTGCACTGCTCCTTTCAGCTGACATACTTGTAATATCATGAAACACTTCGCCAAATGCTCTTTCAAGCCATGTTATCTTTGATCGTAACAATTCGTGTACGGTTTGAGCTCTTGGAACAGAGGAAGCCTCCAAACCTTCGGTTTTGAGTAGAATGTCCATTGCCAATTTTCTTTCTTGCTCTGGGATGGGGAGTTCTTGTAAGATATCCAGTGCTGTCTTACCACTTGAATTGATCTCATTCATTTTAACTTTGCAGTCTAATAACACTCTGACCATCTGCTTAATATACGTATGAACTCAGCATTAATTAACTGCTAAGACAATTGAATAAAATTTCACACATTATGCCACCGAATGTTGGTCTTATTTCTTGAGAAAGTTGGAATCATCGATTTAGAGAAGACTAAATTACCTGTGGTAGATTCTCAGATGCAGCTACATGTAACACAGTGTTGCCATCTTTGTCCTTCGAGTTTAAGAGTTTTTTCCCTAAAGATGAGCGGTAGAAATAGGTCCTTCTAAGCGACTGCGTCAGGACTTGAAGAGCTTCCAATTTATTGTTCTTTGCAGCAACGTGCAGAGCAGTCTCGTTGCGAATTGTCACATCTTCAATACATTCAGGGCAATCCACCAGAAATTGGGCTAAAAGACGAAGGTTCCTTGAACAGCTACGTAATGCAAAGGAGTGTAGCCCTCCCTCCCTTTGACACGAACAAGATCCTTATCAGCTTCCAAGAGACGAAGCACCATTTTTTCATTTTGCAAGGCGAGGTGAATGGGACTATAGCCATCTCTATTCAGCTTCCTTGCAAATGATGGCTTTAAGTTCATAATCTCCATCGCAAAATCATCGCTCCCCGAGGCTATGGCTACGTGCAGCGGAGTATCCACGAAAGGAACTTGATCAATGCGCTCCAAAATATATGGGTCTTTCTGAATTACTGCATACAAGCCATCAATCTTTCCTGCCTGAGCAGCCCTTCTCAACTCCTCACTCAAATTCATAGCCAGAGAGCTGTAAAAGTGATAAAATAATGGAAGACAGATTGAAGAGATTTTCCTTGGTCGTCTATATTTATAGTCAAATCCATTGCCTTCAGGCTGCGGAGATTGGCCGATGCTGAATATTATTTTATTATGAATATATCGATATTTTTGAAATAAAATTTTTGACCACACCGCCTTACAATCAAGTAATTTAAGGTTTCAAGTGAACAAAGAACAAATCATATATATAAAAATTGTAAACCTACGCAGCACAGGCCTTTGCCACGTTTTTGCATTCAATTTTTTACTGTTCATCCTTTATCTGATTGTTTTTCTTCATTGGTCTTTTGGGTCAAATGATAATTTCATCAAAAAAATTTTTCCCAAACTTGATTTGGCGCGTACGACTCTTCTCAACGTCGCTGCTCTGCTGGTCTCCAATTTAAGCATCAACCGCCCTAGACGCGCGCTCCAATGCATTATCATTTCATTCCATCTGATTTAACTTTTTTTTCTCTATTGCACGTTTGCAAACTCAACTCAATCAAAAAAATTTCTCCAGACACTTCTAAATTTTTCTTCCCTAGATTCCATGCTCCCTTTTGCTAATCTCTACCTTTTCCTCCTCAGTTCTTTCTCTTAATTTTTTTCCTAATTTTTCTTCCTTCTCTCTTCCCGTGCCGACGTAATTGTTTTTCCTAATTGTTACCCAAAGGTTGTGCTTCTTTTTTGCGTCAAACTGTCTTCTACTTGCCAGGTAATCATATGTGATTTTTCCTTTTTCTTTTCCGATTTCCTTTGTGATTTCCCTTGTGATTTCCCATTGAATTTTGAGCTTTTGTGGGTTTTTTTTGTATGCTTTCAAGTTTCAGGATGTTGGCCACTGTTACGGAAAAATCCCAAGCTGAAATCTTTTCTCCAGGTAAAAGCCTTTAGCTTTTACTCTCTAAAGTTTTTTTTCCATTTGCAATTCAATTTTTTTTTTTCATTCGTGTTTCTCCGAAGTTTTTTTTTTCGTTTGTTTCTGTGTGATTTTCCTTTTCTTTTCCTTTTTCCTCCCTCAAAATCCTTCTAGAAGAAATGGACCCAGCAGATCCAAAATTCTCCATTTTTATCTCCTCTTCAAGGGAGTTTCAGAAATACCCACTTTCATTTTCTTCTTCTTTAAGAGACTCTTTTTCTTATCTTCTCTCTTTCTGATTCATTTGTAAAGCTTTTTTCAAAGGATACCCACGACTTAGTTTTTCTCTTGCTTTGTAGAAAACTAAGTCAATGAACTCAGAAAAGTTGCTTTCATTATTTTAAGGTAAGATTAAAAATATCACTCTTTTAATGCCTTCGATGGTTTTCTTCTTCTTCTTCTTCTTCCCTTTTGATTTTGGAGTTTTAATGAAATTTCAGCTGCTTATATATCGATAGTATTTTTAATGCTTATACAATGAAGATATTCTGTGGTTTCTGATTTAATTTTGGTTTCTGATTTAATTTTTGTTTTCTTTCAGGCTGTTAAATTATTATTATTATTATTATTATTATTATTATTATTATTACTACTACTTTCTCCTTAATTCTGGCTATTTGATTCTTTCCTGTTCTTTTACCATGGAATGGAATTCATTTGTTGAAATTTTGGTAGATTTAGTGATAAATGGATGAAGAAGTACTTGCTGAAATCAATGTTGCATGCATGAGTCTTGATAACAGGAATAACAACAACGCAAATCTTGAAGTCTACAAGGAAATAATGGCGTTAGAAAACAATGAAATAATGGCGTTATTTCATTCCTCATCCATTGTTTAATATAGAGGTATTAACTAGACAAGGAAATAATGGCGTTAGAAAACAATGAATGTAAGGGGTTCTTTGATTTAGAAAAGACAAATGGAAGTATCCTCTGCTTCAAAATTCAAAATTAAACGAGGATCTTCTTTTTCGAAGCTTTAGTTTGTTCGTTGATTTGGAGATGTGCCATGAAGATGCGAACAAAGGCTGGCTTAAAACTATTGCAAAACTTATGTAATTTGTTTGCTTGGAACTGAATGCCATTATCTGCCACAATAACGGAGGTTAACCCAAAACGACAATGACAGATTTCTAGATGACAAAGCTTTATTTTTTTTCTTTTTCATTTTCCATGAAAATAAATCAATTGATCATTTTTCTAATATTACTGATTATTGATCATAGATATTTTTGACTAATTTACAACTTATTTAAAGCTTAACATTATTATTGGTATGAAACCTTTGTATTATTTAACTCATATATTTCTATTTATATTTTCTTATAGTGTTAGATTGAGTTGTGCTGTTTTAGGAAGATTTATACTGTTATTTGCTTTATTCCTCTTGGAGCTTTATTATATATTTTTTCTGTTATTAGCAACAGCCAACAGTAAGTATAATTTGAGAATATTATGGAGTAGTAGAATAATGGCTTTGATAAATAATGCAGATTGAATTTGTTTTAGAGGAGAAATTTTGTTTTCTAAATTAACTGGATGTTTTACAAGCTTTGTATTTATATTCATGTTTTAATGCTATGCAAAGTTGGGGAAATTATATGGAATATAAAGAAATAAGAAATTTGAAGAATCATTTCATTTGTTTAGCTTTGATTATTTTCACTTTTAATTGTTTTTCCGAACTAATGTTTGTCTCAAATTAACTTTTCTTTTCAATGATATATATATATATGTATTTATGTATGTATGTATGTATGTATGTATATGTAAATTTAATTTGGAATACGTTTAACGAAATGAGTTTAAGGTGTTATGCTTGAAGTTTGGGATGGTAACTAAAAGGAGTCTAACTTTGTCACAATTAATAATGGTTTCATGACTAATGAATTTGGAAATTCTAAAAACTAGAGTTTGGGAGGTGTTGTTTAATTTTTATACTGTGCAAGGGGTTATCATTGATGAAGTATGTATTTTCTTTGGATTAAGGGATGAAATTTAAATTTTTTTTCTCTTTTGCATGATGGCTGGTTTTGCAAATAACATTAATCACACTCTGTTTGAAATGCTTGGTCTTTGTTATATTCTTGGGTTTTTAAGCTCATATTCTGTTTGCTTAAGAATTAAATATAGTTCTTTAACTGGTTTGCCCTTTGTGCATGTTCTTGAAAAATAATCCACTGGTAATATAGTTAAAATTAAATACATTACTTTATTTATTTTCTTTGTTTCTTGGCAATATAGCTTACATGGAATATATATATATATATATATATATATAAATATATAAAGTAAGTTAAGATTATATATATAATATTTATACACACACACACAGAGAGACACACACACATAGTTTCATGTTAATTACGGTGTCATATCATATATAATAACCATAGTTTCATATTAATTAAGGTGCTATATCATACATAATAACCAAAATCTAAAGACTAAGATCATAAGACTAAGTGTGACGACCAGTATCATGTGGGGCCGGTCGCACTCAACCGTATTGTCCGCTTTGGGAGTATCATGTGGGGCCCCCTCACGGATTTCTTTCGCGTCCCGGAGGGTTCGAACACTTGATCTCAATCAAATGTCAAACACCTCCTACCATTGGATCCAATGGTAGGAGGTGTTTGACATTTGATTGAGATCAAGTGTTCGAACCCTCCGGGACGCGAAAGAAATCCGTGAGGGGGCCCCACATGATACTCCCAAAGCGGACAATACGGTTGAGTGCGACCGGCCCCACATGATACTGGTCGTCACAAAAAAACGCGCGTTTTTTTTATGACGACCAGTATCATGTGAGGCCGGTCGCACTCAATCGTATTGTCCACTTTGGGAGTATCATGTGGGGCCCCCTCAAGGATTTCTTTCGCGTCTCGGAGGGTTTGAACACTTGATCTCAATCAAATGTCAAACACCTCCTACCATTGGACCTATGAACTCTAGACTTCATATCATATCGGTTAGAGACTAGGCTAGATCCCTATCATCTCTCTATCAATAAAGACTTAAATCACTGTAGCTAGCAGTGAAAATCATGTCATCGTCCCCTGGAAACCAACTAGGGCGCTATCTATGGCCATAGACCTCATCTCTCTCAACCCCACTGATCAGGCGTGATTGAGACCTGTCCACGATTATTGTCGGACAAGCATCTCTCTGCCTAATGAGCAAAGATCCAATTAGGCGGTTTCCACTATGCTTTATTGAATTTCATTCTTTTAGGGTGCCTACAGTCTCATAAAACATTTAAATCTATAGCTTTCTTTTCAATATCATGTAAAGCATATGGTAAAATTCTGTATGAGACCTCATATATCAAAATATATATCTACCATATACTTTCATTTCAAAACAAATCAATACTTTTTAGTATTCATATAAACATTATTAAAATGTTTCAAGTTGCAAGAAGGCATGCTTAATTGTACTGCTATAAAACATTTCAGTATGCAAATTCAGTAATATTTTCCTCTAATATAGTGGAGAAATTCATTTACATTCATCACCATCAATCAATCGACTTCGAGACTCTCTTTCTGTAAAATCAGTAATTAAATTTTCAAATCATTCAATATCCAAATTATTCAGTACTCTAATTGTTCAATAATCAGATCACTTGGTATTCAAACCATTTAGTATTCAATATCCTTTTTCGATAATTATCGACTATAATAATCATTTGTACATTTCATTATCGATACTAGAACCACATCATCAGTGTGAATCCGCTTAGTATCTATGAGCATTTAAATATCATGTTTCCATATAGCTATCAGGATACTGAAATTATGAATTACTAATATCCTCATTCGATATCTATTTCAGAGTCGACATCGAGGATCATAGAACCACAAGATCAATAATCGCTTATCAAATCCATTTATGGTTTGACCTATTGGTACATATTCAAAATTTTCGACTGGCGGTTCAATTTCATTCACTATCATAAAATCATATCACAGTCCTCAATTCACTTTTCATATGTCCTGTAGAATGTAATATCATGCTAGAATTATCTATAAAACGTCCTCAATTCAATTTTTGATTGGCAATTTACCACTTAAAAGAATTTGCCAATTTCCACTATCAATAGTGTTTCAATCATTTAAGTCGCCTTGCGACTATCCATATTATTGCAAAAATCTCAGTTCATACCACTAAGACGGTCCATTTATTTGAATCTATCAATTCTATAATCATCATTCGATTGATAATTCCGCACTTCTATCATTCGACCGTCTAAATCACAACTTCAATTTTTCTCTTTTAAGTTGTATCCTTTAATCATCGTCACTTTTATCACTGATCCGTTTAATAAATGATTTCACCTCAATCTCAATTTGATACCATTTGTGATATTAAAATTTCTTGATTTATCAATTCTATAAGATTTAAACCATATAATTCATCACATTATTGTTTTCAACGATCTATCTTTTCATCGATTTCAATATCAAACTCTTCCGGTAATACCATAAAGTCCTTTCAATATTTATTTTCTATAATTATTTCCAAGATTTCATTTATGTGAGAAACTTAATCTTTTTCCTCAAATATTTTTCTAAGAATTTCAGCAGTATAGCGGCTTAATTTTCCCTAACCTCCTGCAAGGGAAACACAATTTATACCACAGCCGTTGATTCTCACAATTCTTACATCTCTACTAAGACCCCCACCATCAGTTGTGGGTCCTCTTAGCATTTTTAACATCAATTAAGTCAACGCATCATATATAAAAATATCACAATTCCATTAAAAATCATTTCATAAATGCATCATATAAAAATCATAAATCCCACATACAATATGATGCTACTAATGCTTTATAAAAGTATCTTACCTGACGCTGAAACTTAGCGCTGTGATGAGCTCCAAGCTTCGTCGAGCACCTATCACGTCTTTGTCACTTCCACTACAATTTCAACACCAATTGCACTTACATAAATATATATAAATAAACTTATTCAATAAATACCATCAATTTATTTATTTTTCCTAAATTTTCCTTACCTTTTCTTTCTTCTTCTTCTTTCTTTTCCTTTTTCTTTTTCTTTTTCTTTTCTTTTCTTCTTTTTCCTTTTCTTTTCTGTTTTGTTTTTTTTTCTCTGGCCTGAACCGGTTCGGACCAGTTCAGGCCGGTTTGGTCAGCCGAATTCTGTTGGCCGGTTCGGTTACCTCCCGCCGGCATCACCATCGGTTCGCACCCTCCACAGCTATCCACGGTTGCAGGGACTCTGGATCTGGTCACGGTTTCCCCAGCGACGGCGCCGGTGGTGAAGGATCTGGCGGTGGTTTGCGGCCTCTTTCTCCTCCTCTTTTCTCCCTCTTTTCTCTTCCTCCTTCACTGCCGGTTGTCCCTTTCACTTGGCCTGACCTCGCCGGCGTCGAAGGCAGCGGTGGTGGCGTCCGGATGGGCTGGCATTGCCTTTTTCCTTTTTCTTTTCTTTTTCCTTTCTCTTTTCTGTTTTCCGTTCGTTTCTCTTCCCCTTTGCCTTTCCCGCCGTCGACATCAACGTTGACTTCCTCTCCTCGGCTCGCCGGCGGCGTCGTTTCTCTTCTCCCTTGGTCGGCTGGTCGGTCGACGGTTTGTTTCTTTTCTGCTTTGTTTTTCTGTCTCACAAAACAGAAGGGGAATATGGGAATCGGTTTTTCCGATTCCCATTTCTCTTTTTTTTTAAATATATATAAGTATAAATATATATATTTTTTAAATCACTTATATATATATATACACTTTAATTCACATTACTATATATATATTTCATATATATATAATATATATTTCATGTAAAATTATATATTTATCAAAATGACATTTATATAATATCATTATATAAATATATCTAAAAAAAATATTTTTATTTCTAATTATGTTTTGGATTTTAAATATCCAAAATTTATTTTCTCCATTTTCTTATTTAATTTGGATCTCCATTTATCCAAATTAAATTTCCTCCTTCATTTCTTATTTCCAATTTAATTTTCCTTTTCATTTCTTATTTAATTTGGATTTCAATTTTTCCAAATTAAAGTTTCTGGATACCTTATATTTATTTAGAAAATTCTCGGTCTTCACACTAAGTCCATGAGACTCATCACTATTTATTGATCTCATGAATAAACCAATATTGTTTTCATAAAAAACAAATAGCAAGATACGATCATGATTAAATGCAAAGATATGACATGATAAAGCAGAGTTACAGTACGTAGAAGCTTCTACAATGTATAATTTAATGATGATGTTTGCATTTGAGAATTAAATCCTATTTATGGTTGAGTTCTACCTTTTTGTTTGTCAATTGATGTGCTTTCTCATTTTTCTTCTTACATAGGAGTCATAATGATTGCTTTGTTTCTCTTGCTTTCAATGTTCCATGCATATATTCTGTGTAGCTTGAGTAAATATGTTTTTCATTATTTCTCTTTTCATGAAAATTTCCACTCGCACAAAGCATTCAAACCACAAAGCTTTATTTTTTTTTATTTACCATGAAAATCAATTGCTCAACTAACTTTGTTCTTTCAAACAGGATTTTCCCCTAATCCCCGATAAAAAAAAATAGCCTTTTGTTAACTATGTTCTCGTGTATCTTTTCCATTCCTACAAGCGTTTTCATTTTTCCATTTGGTTGCTCTAAAAGTAATATAAATTGTTAATAAATATCTCAAATAAAAGGAACCAATGGGTTCATGTATCTTATTTGAACTAGATGTAATTTGTACTTCACACCTTAGTGTCATATATATATATATATATATATATATATATATGCGCGTGTATGTATGTATGTATGCATGCATGTATGTATGTATGTATGTATGTATGTATGTATAAACTAAAAGTAACAAAGGATTTCATTTTTAAACTACCTCTTGCTGCTAAATTTTCCTATTACAATATCATTAGTTGCTTTGTATGGTTATTTTTTAAACTTTGGCTTGCAAAGACCCATGCTTTCATTGTCTTTAAAGGTTCCGTTAATTTTGATGGAATGTCAATGGTTAATTGTTTTCTTGATTAACGGTTTTCATTGTTATTTCATTTGTTCTTTTTCTTTTTAAATTAATTTTTCATTTTTACAAGTTTATTGCTTCTTTCTTTAATTAATTGCACATTTTGAAAAGCTTTGTTGATTTCTCAATGGATCTCATTTTCCCTCCTCTTCTTCTTCCTTTTTTTTTCCCTCAAGAATGAATTTTACATCTCAATTACAATTGCCTTTGTCCAAGTTTCTTTGCATTGGTTAAAAATTACTTGAACTCAAGTAGATAATCTTAATGTATATGATGATTTTACTTTGAAATATAAATGCGTATTTGTTAAAATTATATTTTCCCTGTAGAATTAATTTCAACCAAATTCATCTGAATGTTCAGTTCTTTACAGTTATCTATTTCAAATTAAATTGTAAATTTTTAAAAATATTTCGATACAATTCTTCCATTTGTTGACAAAAGAAAAATCTAAGTTCTATACATATTTTTGTGTTATCCTTATTTACAAAACATTTTCTAAACATTAAAAAAAGACTAATAGGTTCTCAACAGGCAAAAATTTATGTAGAAAGGCTTTCAAACTACTTAAGCACCATGCCCCATAGATCCTAAACTATATCTTCAAATAATGACAACACATTACTTGCAACATAGGTTTTCAATTTTGTATGTTGTTGCAATATTTTGATTGCTCTATGATCATTTCTTTCCCTTTGTTTGATTTGACTGTTTCTAAAAATTCCCACTTATACGAGTGTTAAATCACTAAATGCCTCTCAAATTCTATGTCATTTTGAATATGATGGAAACCTTAGATTCAATGTTTCTACAACAAACAAAATAACTGCCCCTCTTTGGATCCTTTGAAACACTTTTATTATTTTAAGTGTAACTTTTATATCTTACCTTGAATCTTCTTTGTTAACTTAAAGATTGATTAGAAGGTTATTAATTATATCATATTTTCTCTTTAGTTATCACCTTAAATTTGCCTTCCCTCATATATGCCAACTTTTTGAGTACATGTTTCCTTTCATTGGCTTTTCTTTTTTATGCTAAATAAAGGAAATCAAAAGCTTAAATATGAAAACAAGCAAAAGATCTTTTAAACTGAATAAAAAAAAATATTTTGTGATTTCTCCATGACATGGATACCTGTATTTGGAAATGAACCTTGACTTGGTGCTTGCCTCCTTTTAGGCCTATAGAAACTGCAACTTTCTTTCCTTCCTTGCTGGGTTTAACTATTTATCAGCCTTTCTTGATTATTGCTTTGTATGTTTGGTGCATGCCACAAAGCTATGAAATTGAGAAATGGAATTTTTTTTGTTCATGTTATTTTGTTTATAATTTGTCCAAGTTAATTGTGTGATGATAGTAAACAAAATTCAAGACACAAGGCACTAAGATGTGTTGACCTCTTTTGCTCTATTCTTGGATTTGTTCACGGCATTGTAGTCTCATGCATTCTATGCAATATGTTGTGTTCTAGAGGATAACTATTCCTTTCCATTTCCTTTCTTCTCTTCTGAACTTTGTGTGTTATTATTTGCTTACCTTAATTGTTATTTCCAAAAAGAAAATGTTCCTATTTTTAAGTTTGAAGGTTTTTATCTCTTGAGTAACTTTCTAATCTCTGTTGTTATTCTGTCATCTTTGCTTTCAGCTCAATCTGATTTGATCCAGTCTTGCTGTTTATTTGCACAAAGGTTCGTTTCTTGCTTATCTTTTCAAAATTCTTAATAATGCAATTATGTATTGTCATGTTGGTATGTTGTTGTTGTCCAATACTATTCCCTTTCTTTTCTACTCTTTTTAATGAAAAACTTTACTAACATCCATTTCATTTGCTTCCATGTCGCTATGATTTGTTCTTTCATTTCTCCTATGAATGTTTTGCAATTTTTTCAAATATCACATGTGGCAGTTCATCACCAATAGCTCATTATGGATAATCATGAATTATTTGCTCTAAATAGATTGAATCGTGTTAATCTCATAAGAGATAGATGAACTAGGCATGCTCATGTAAAAAGTGACTTGCATAATTGATCAAAACGTCGTAAAGTTAGTCCCTATTTCACATTGAATATCATTTAGTCATAAATATAAGTAGGTCCTTTTATGAATAAAATTCTCTTTTTTTTTTTTTGCCTATCTACTGAAGATGGGTTAAACTATAGTAGAATTTAGAAGCTGTACCTCAAATAACTTACTATGGAAATATACATATTTCCTCCATATCTTTTTTGTTTCCAGTCCAATGAACTAGAATTTACTCTTTCACTTTCATCTCTACACATATTTGCTATTACAAACAACGAAATTCCAGAATTTCATGCTCATAATTCATTGATCATATCCTCAACAATTACAATTCTTTCAATTGCAAAATGGAATCAACAATGGATGAGTTTTATGTATGTTCCATGTGGATTTCAATGTAAGATGTTATAAAACAAAAACTCCATGTGATAGGGGGTACCAACTGGCTTGCTTGATGATCACTTTGGGATATATATATATATATATATATATATATATATATATATATATATAATTTACACATTCCATACTTATTTAATTGCCATTTGGTAGATGAGTTCAATGTTCCTTTGTCGATTCCATTTCTTTAATTCTTTTTTGCCCTTTTGAAGTTAGGATTCTGAACTATTTTGTTGTTATTCATTATTTATTCCTTTCTATATTAATAACGTTCTGGCTTGATGGCTTAGGTTTTCTATGCAGAATCTTTTGTTACTTTCTTTTTTCTTTTTGTTTTTGTTCTATTTGGAAGCTACATGACATATTTTTGGTTATTGAGAAAATGAAGGAAAAATTGATGTAA
This sequence comes from Heritiera fomes, assembly GCA_032173925.1. Lineage (NCBI taxonomy): Eukaryota > Viridiplantae > Streptophyta > Magnoliopsida > Malvales > Malvaceae > Heritiera > Heritiera fomes. Next base: position 7,969,870 of record JAPDPM010000002.1, on the reverse strand, counting down.
TTATTATTTGCTCTTTCGTTTGTTTATGCGATTTACAAATCACTATTATTAAGTGGATGCCAACTACAAACATAAACTGATCTAATATTGATTTTTCATCTGCATAAATAGTAAGATGGCTTCTACTGGTTACACTACAAGAAAATTGATTTTCAGCGACGGAAATTTAGTTACGAAATTTTTTCGTCACTAATGCCCTTTAGCGATGGAATTAGCAACGGAAAAATTTCGTCGCTAATTTCTTTTAATAGTCACGTGAAAAAATAAGTAAGGAAATTAGCGACGGAATTTTTCCGTCGCTAATTCCGTCGCTAAAGGGCATTCGCGACGGAATTAGCGACGGAAAAATTCCGTCGCTAAGTTCATAAATATTTTCTCAAGAAGAGAAATTAGCGACGGAATATTTTCCATCGCTAATTCCGTCGTTAAAGGGCATTAGCGACGGAAAATTCCGTTGCTAATTTCATAAATATTTTTCACTTTAGAACGTGAAAAATATATGAAGAAATTAGCGACGGAATTTTTTCTGTCGCTAATTCCATAGCGAATGCCCTTTAGCGACGGAATTAGCAACGGAAAATATTCCGTCGCTAATTTCTCTTCATATTGTTTGAGAAAATGTAAGGAAATTAGCGACGGAATTTTTTCCATCGCTAATGACCTTTAACGATGGAATTAGTGACGGAAAAAATTCCGTCGCTGATGCCTTAAATCAAAAAAAATAAAAATAAATAAATTTCTTTCATTAAGCATCAGCGACGGATTTTTTCTGTCGCTAATTCCTTCGCCAAAAAGCAACAGCGACGGAATTAGCTACGGAAAAAATCCGTCGCTGATGCCTTAAATCGAAAAAAATATAAATAAATGAATTTCTTCATTAAGCATCAGCGACGGATTTTTTCCGTAGCTAATTCCGTTGCCGTTATCAGCGACGGATTTTTTCCATCGCTAATTCCGTCGCTAAAAAGCAACGGCGACGGAATTAGCTATGGAAAAAATCCGTCGCTGATGCCTTAAATTCAAAAAAAAATATAAATAAATGAATTTCTTCATTAAGCATCAGCGACGGATTTTTTCCATCGCTAAAAAGCAACAGCGACGGAATTAGCTACGGAAAAAATCCGTCGCTGATGCCTTAAATTCGAAAAAAAATAAAAAATTGTTTTTGAATTTTTCCCACCTAAGCTGTAGCGGGAAATATTTTGACATAGCATTAGCAACGGAATTTTCGTCGCTAATCCGTCGGTAATTCCGTCGATAATTCCTCTGTATGCGCGCCAAAGACTCTATATATTCTCATATTCTCTGTTTTCTCTCCTCTTCACTCTTCTCTATCTTCTTTTTTGTCCATCTTCTCGTTTTTTTCTTAGTTTTTCTTCTTTATCCCTCTTTCCTTTTATTTTTTTCCTTTTTTTTTGTAAATTTACTCTATTTTTCTTTTACATTTATGTTGTCAATTTTTTTATATGATAAACTTTAATACTTATATTTTTGTTTTTTGTTTTTTACTTACAGATGATGATGATGATATGATGAGGTGCTAGTGGTAGTGGTGATAATGATGTTGAAGATAATGTATTTTTGTTTTTTTTAGTTAATTTATTTGAAGATAATGTTTATGGATTTAAGTATAAATATTAGGTTTATTTTAAATGTTTCTCTTTCTCTCTCTCTCTCTATATATATATAAATATAAATAATTAATTTCAGAACATTTTTTTTGACAAAATTCATAGAAATTAGCAACAAAATCTGTTAAATAAGTGAAAAAAATCATCAAATTAGCGACGGAATTCATAACATTAGCTACGGAATTTCCGTTACTGATGCTCTTTAGTGACAGAATATTTATTGAATTAACAAAAATAACAAACTATCAGCGACGGAATTAGCGACAGATTTTTTTATAAAATAAAATAATAATAAAACTATCAGCGACGGAAATTTCCGTCGCTGATGCCTTTTGGCAACGAATTTTCATGTAAATTAAAGGACGAAATTATGTTTTTAGTGACGGAATTTTCCGTCACTAATGACATAAAATCCGTCGCTGATGTAAAAAAATTCCGTTGCTATTTAGTGACGGAATTACCGACGGAAATGAAGTTTTAGCGACGGAGTGAGCATCAGCGACATCGATTTTTCCAACAGAAAAATTTCAGTCGGTAATCCGTAGGTAATCCGTCGCTGAAGACCATCAGCGACGGAATTTTCCGTCGCTGAAGGTTCATTTTTTTGTAGTGTTATTGTTTGCCTTCTAATCCCCGCAGCATTGTGTGGGCCAAATAATTAATTAATTAACAACTTGAATATTTATATTATTGGAGAGTTTACTATTGGGTTGCTGATAGGTACACAGTGTGTGTTTCGGCATTGGTGGATGTTTGGATCACTTCCTGTTGTTATACCATTCATTAACTAATATTATTTGTCTAATATTTTTTCATTATTGAACTATGTATTTTATCCTTAATTTTTCTCTTACTACTTAAGATAAGATTCAGAGCATCTTTTTAAACTTTTCAAGTGTGCAATTGTCTACGAAGTGTACTTAAGTTGAAACTAAAGTCTAAAGGCAAATATATCACTATAGATTTGAAGGATTTGGAGAATTATAGCTAAAGATAAAAAATTCTATTGCATGCACGGCAAAAAAAAAAAAAACTATTCCATATAGTGCATACCGACTAAGTGAATTTGCTATTGGTTTTTTCCTTACAAATACCTATTTTCATTGCTTCTTTACGAGTAGATTTCTTTGTTTTTGGTGTTCTTGCAGATTGTAAAGCTCAAATGTTTTAACAACAGCTAGCATTTGTGGAAAGCTTAAAATGTTTCAGAATGTATATTTTCCTGATACAAATATCAAAACTTTTTATCCTCATATCAGTTATTGCTTATTCTTAGAAATTTAATTTGCGGTTTGGTTGAAAATATATTATTTTGCTTTCTTATATTAATCTTATTTAGATTCTTGCATTTGAAAACTGCTTATTATTTCTTCTTTTTGTTTGAGAAAGAGAACATTATATTTCAACTGTTTCAAGAATTTCAAGATTTTATGCTGCACTTTCTATAGTATTAATGTAATATGCCTTGCATTCTTCAATTACAATTTTATTTGTTTGATGGTATATGCTCTTGCTTTTTCTTTTTCTTTTTTATGCTCATAAGAATATTAATTTAAGTTTAGATTTACTGACTTAAAAGAATTAATATTAAAACCTCATAATGCTTATCTTGGACATGTCTTATCCTCTTCTTGAATAGGTCACTTTTTGCATGTTGGAGACCTTAAATGACTGTTTGGATTGATAATGGTCAATATACACATGTTCATAAAAAATGCTGAAGTGTTAGATCTATCATATGGGCATTGTTTCTTTTTTTTTTTTGGTTTCATGAAAATGATTATTGGCTCTGTTTTCGCTATATGCAAGGTAATGCATGCATTGAGTTGGACTTAAAATAAATCTTTTTTACGAGATATAACTATTTTGATTTTCATTGTTGAACTTAGGATCGAATTGGATTTATTTCTGAATTTAAGATTGTATTAATTCTTGGAAGTGCTATGGTATTTGTTAATGAATTATCCTTTGTTGAATGTATTTTGGAGATTATATATTTTTAATAATTGAATTTAAATCATTTGCAAGTTTATTAAGGTATGTAATCACAATCATTTTTGTATGTTTATACATTTAAACATATAAAATGATAACGAAAAAGCGTCATCCCGCAGCATCATGCGGGTGATATTCTAGTGATGATGAAAGTTGCAAGAATATGGTTCCTTCAGCATGTATAGATTCTCAAAGGATCTTTTACGAATAATTCTTCTGGTACAATTAATATACTCCAAAAAGAATTAAAAAGACTACTGATTTTGATATTGGAAACTTCCTGCAGGCTAGTCAAATTTGATACTTTTGTCATGGATGAAGCACATTTTAATTTTTCTAATTAGTTGTCTCTTTAGACAATAATTGTTTACCATTTACCAAGCAATTTACTTGATCTTATTAATTTATATCTTTCTCAATCTATACTTCTTTCTGAAGTGGAGACAGAGATATTCACGATTGTATAAAAGATTGATAATTTATTCGTCTGTACCAAGAAATTATTGTCTTATATTATGTTGGAAAAAAGTATAATTACCGTCTGAAATTTGATGAAAAATACATTTGTCTCCTTTAATTTGAAAAATGTCCTCTGACTCTTGAGGTTTACTGGCCTAGTAATATATACACTAACACCCAGAGATCTTGATGAAGAAAAAATATATGCCCTTGTTAATTATTAATCATTTATTTTTTATTTGTTTTCTTTTTTCATTTTTTTAATTACAAAATAATGAGCTTAATTAGTTTTAAAATGATCTATAATTACCATCAAATTAAATTCGTTATATTCTAATTCTAGTACATGTTGAATATTTTAATATATCTTTAAGTCAGTTATATATACTTTAAGACGAATTCATTAAATTATTTTTATTTAAAAGAAATTAATTATCATTATCGAAAAAGTTTTAAGAAGAAAAGGAAAACGTATAGAAATAAGTGGCATTGGGACTCTTACAATTCCGGAAAATGCAAAATGCTCATAATCAAGAAGTATTTTGTTCCCCAATTTGATTATTAAAGTTTTGAACAACTACTTTCAAACATTGAATATCTTAAAGGAGCCTATGACAGTAAGCAATCTGTCTTTCATCTTGTCCCACCATCTCTCATTTGCCCCGGTTGTCAATGTGTAGAATTTTCCTGATGAAATAACACAGAGAAAACAAGACACAGTCATGCCATGCAACTGACTGATTATTTTGAGATTTAAATAAAAAGAAACATGTTCCTAGGAAATTGATGGAAATCATGGAATGATAACAAATGCATGAAAGGATGAACTAAGATTAACACCCATTTATTCACTCAGCCGGATTCCAAATTTCGATCATCAGCTCGGGCATGTGACGATCTCAGACTCCAAATGCGTACTGTTTATGGGTCCAATTGCAGATCATTGTCTCTATGCTTTTTCAGTTTCCCCCCTCATCTCTTTTTTAGAAAAAGAAACAGTAAGAACTTACAAAAACCTTTTATTTACCACGGCGCATAAACAACATAGAACGGTTGCAGATACTGCCGCAATTAGACTCAGTGAATATTCAGAGCTTACAAGAAGTCATGGCATACGATTCAATGAATAAAGAGTAATTTCACTCAAGGTATACATATATTTTGTTGCCAATGGAAACTACTTGATAAGACAATTTATCGGTGCAATAAGCAAAGTGTATAACCATGCCAGAACATATGAGCATCAGGAATTAGTTTCATACCATTTCCAATAGAAACTGCAGTAAGAGCATGTCGAGTGTAGTTTGGAGCCTGGGTAACAAACTCAAATGTATAATAAGCTTTTCCATCTACATCATGCTGTGACATATATACAAGAGCCAACGTATCAACCCATGATGTCTTTCACAAATTTTAGAACTGGTTAAACAAATTGTGCAGATTTTATGCTTCTTTTGTGTTGATATTCTTTTGTTTTCTGGGCTTATGGTGCTTTTTGTTCTGTTTTGTAATATGAGAATCATATCATTAATACAAGGGGAGTGAGGAGTTCTCAAAGTGGTGTGATAATGTATTCAGAGAATGGGTATAGGTTGATAAGGTGTTCATTTTGGAAAAAAATTTCAGAGGAATTACAAGCGGAGTTGACTCGAAGGATTTAGATGGTGTTTTCTGATGCATTGGAAACTCTGGTTGGTTATTTGTAATTTTGGGTAGAAGTTGGTTATATGGGGAGGACCTCTCGAAATATGTTATACTTGTGTAAACGATTTGGGTGAGACTGCTTTTATGGTGTTGTGTGTAAGCTCCATCTGACATTGGTACGAAGAAGAAATTTAGGAATGAAAATGTTGAATACTTTGGTGTGTGGCTGCTCAGGATCTATGGTGTTCATAACCATTTTCTGGAGTTCGATTTCTTATCTTTATTATTGGTGTTTTGGAAGAAATTAATGTTAACCTTTAGTTAACTGAGGTTACAATTCTCCTTGGTCAGATTATTTGGTTGATGTTGTCAGGCTCCTCAATTGTGAGCAACAAGCAGGGGCATGATTATGGTTTACTGTAAATTTAGTTTTTATTTTAGAGGTTTTTTTTGTATGTAAGGCTGATTTGGTCTTGTGTGCTTTATGGTCTTGTATTTGCTAGTGTTTTCCTTCTCTGTTTTATCTGTCTAAGTTGGGTTAGATGTTGAGTCCTATGTATTCAGGTGCTATCGAATATGAATAGTAACTGATTGTGTTCCTTGCTTCTTATTATAATTAGATTTGTGCCCGCACGATGCTGCGGGTTATACATTGTTAATATATTGACAATGAATTATTAGTATATTTTATAGTTTTATAAGAACAATTTACAAAATAGCAATAGTCTATACTGGTATTGAATACTTTCAAAATGGAAAAAAAAAGATTATTATAGATTATCCAACATTAACAAAGCAATGTACATGCTTGACATCAAACATTTTGCAAGTTAGTAAAATATCTTTTATAATATCAAAGTTGATCATGATGAAGTATCAATCATTCATAACAATATATATCAATGAAGATATGAAAGAACATATAAAAAAAATGAAGATATGAAAGAACAAAAAAGTATATATAAATTTGCAGAATCCATACCTTAACATCATCAGCTAAGAAATCAAAGCTTAGTAAAATTTTTGGTTCATTTGGATTAATTTTCAAAATTGCATTTCTATTACCACTGTTTATAAGAACTGAAAATACCATATCCAATCCAAAGAGGCATTGCCATATAAAATCAAAATTGGAGCAAAAATCATATTTAATAAAAAAACAAATTACTTGACGGAAAGTAAACTCATAAAAAGGATTTTAAAACATGCAAAAAAGAATATTAAATCTCATATTGAGAAGAAAATCGTTGTCTCAATAGTCTTTCATCGAAAAGGTAACATGACTATTCCCTTTTTCTTCTAAAACAAAATGGCTTACCATCCACAACACCCAACATAAGCAAACTAAACAAATTAGGAGGACATACCACTCATTCTACATCTTGTTTGTACTAAATCAATCTTGAAGAAAAACTTTTCGCCATGATTTCAGAAAACCGACATCATTCACTCAGTCCACTTCCATCATAACAAACTTAGAAGGACTTTGTCTTAAATTACACCTCCTTCGAACGGTTTAAGTAACAACTTTAATGAATTTGTGTAAATAATTTACTGATATTTTGCATCATCCCACATCTGCATCAAATCACTAACAAAATCATTTTGATCCACACATATTCATAGCTCCAAAAGAATATGTTTAACATTACAACTACAGTTTCTTTTTTGGGGCTTGAGAGATCTTTTCACTTTTAGATACATTACTATGAAAATCATTCAAACAAAGCTTACAGGGATGTTGCAGTTATGACAATCTAAATCTAAAAATATAATACAACAAAAAAACCAACTTTATAAGTCACTCAAGCACCCAAAGCACAAACTCTATTTCCTGTGAACCCTATACAATATATGCCTGCTACTACTTATTACTTTTAGGTATCAATAAAGGTAAGCTAAAAACTAATTAGATGAAACGCATTTAGCATTAACATTGAATCAACGTTAATCAAGCCTTTCACTTACCTGTATTCACTTCAGAAGTGAAGCTTTCATTCTTAATTTGGGACGCATACTTAAAACTCCATTAAAGTTCATTGCTTCACCTTCACTAAAAGTTAATAATGTATGTAAACCTAACAATAAAGTTCTACACATTTCAACCTAAGCTAAAGACATTATCAAAAAACTCAAAAATCAATCCGCAATAACATAAACACAAACATCAAACAATCAATAGTTGTAATCAGTACTTCCAATAGAAACTTGTGTTAATTAGCTAACTATAAAACAAATAATACAACCAAACTTGTGTTAATTAACTAATCTATAAAAACTGTATTAACAACCGCTCTTTTTAGATTCTAAAGAAGACAGAGGAATAAAAGAGAAAAAAATGGAAGCAACAACCTCAGCAGACTCTTAGAAAAACTGAAGGATTCCCATCTTCTTATGTTTATGACGATTCTCCCCAACTCTGCCTACGCATCATCCTGCGCTACTCTTCAGTTTCACAGAGGCTACCTCCTACTTTCCCTACCCCAAACTAAACCCGAACCCATCAACCCAGAGACAGATAAAAGTGAAATCATAAGCTAAACCCAATGATACAGCAAAAGGAACAGAAAAACATAAGTTTGATTAGATTATTGGCGATTACCAGCTTTACTCAACTAAGAAAGTCGAGAGGTCGTTATACATGCTAGGAGGTCGATCCAAGGCTCAAAAGGAGGTATAAACCTGCAAAATCAGATTTTGATTTGCTGAAAATTCTACCTCAGTCTTCTTTCAAAAGCATTAACTCAGTGCTTAAAAAATAAAGCAAAATAAAATATATAAAAAATGAAAAAACAACAGTAATCAAGGGAAACAGGATGAGATGTTTTCAAGAATGTGTATTTGAATACGAAAATGAATTTTTTTTTCCTTTAGGTTTCAATTTTTGGGTTTAATTTCTCAAAATTTGGGAGGAAAAAAAAGAAAGACGAATCATGAAAACACTGAAGATCAGGAAAAATTATGAATGATGGGAGTTGGTAGGAAAAGCAAATCAAAAGAAAAAAAAAATTGAGAAAGAGATCACAAATTGGTATGATGGGTTTAAGGGCAAGACAGAGATGAGTGGAGATGCACGGGAAGAGGGGATAGGACATCCAAAAAAAAGAGAAACGTGGAGGGATAGACGCGCCAATCGAAAGCAAAATTGTTCTGAAATTACCTATTGGGATAGAAACACACAGATCAAGCCCAATCAAAGAAAAGGCAAACGGTGGAAAAACAATGTAAAAAAACGTGGCCGATTGTGAGAGTACGTAAATCTACAATTTTTATATAATTGATAAAAGCATGATTTAGTAAAAAAAAAAAAAGGAAATTGATATATATATATATATATATATAGAGAGAGAGAGAGAGAGCAAAAGAGTAGGTCTAATATTTGGCAGTCAAAAGCTCAAAGTCAATACAGCACTTCCATGTGGTACAACATTTTTGGAAGGGAGGGTCAGATATAGATGTTCAATTGTTTATTTTATCAGTTTATTAACCATCTATATTATCTACATTTAGACATGCATATCCAAAGAACATATCATAAAAATCCACTGAAACACTACGAGAAGGTAATTAGGTGAACTCGTTGAGAAATTTATCCAGCTTAAGTGTAGGATGACATTACCCTATTCTGAGTTGGTTATAGACCAAGTACATGTGCTACATTTAATGAACTTAAAGGATCATTTTCTAGTTCCGCACAATTTGTTGCTTTTGAAAAAAAAAAAAAAGACTGACCAAAAAACGTTACATGGATAGCAGTCGCTTCTAATTGAACCCTTTTTGTGCATTAGGCGATGCTTATTGTTGTGAAAGCACTCTTTTGAAGCAGTAGGCAATGCTAAGGTGGAAACCGGAATGGAAGCATAGAGGGACTTTGGAATCCTGAAATTATTTGGGTCAGAATGCAATTTGCAACACTTTCTGTCCACGAGATTATCGTGTGAGGCAGTCCAGAAGAAGATTATATTCAAGAGACTATCATATTGATTTGTGCAGTTCTGAGTGACAGCTTCAGAGGACAGCCAAAAAATGGTGCCTCAGCTAGGCACACTAGCTAGTTAAAATAGGAGACAGCCTCACCAAATGAAACTCCAGAATAGAAAATCAGCTGTTGTATCATATTAATATCGGTAAAAAGATTTCATTACCCTCCGCCAACACTGATCATTTAACTGTATACATCCCTATAACCATTAACCTTCTAGAAAATCTCAGAGAAACAGATTGTATTAAGAGACTTTAAAATTTTAACATTAAAGTCCCTCCAAGTTGAACTAACTCTGTCCCAACATATGACAATGATAGAGGAAATACAACCAACGAAGGTAAAGTAAAAGGCAATGAAACCATACCAGATTGCGTAGGAAAGGAACTATATATAAAATGCAAGATTAACCAAATATTTGCAAGGGTAACAAATCCAGCATTGCAACAAACCAGAAAATGTTGGACGCAAACCACTGCTGCCTCAATTAACTTTGTTTTCTGCGTTGGAGGAGACAAAATTTTCTTGATTAGAGTTTTAGCAACCTGTGTAAATTTATAATGAGAATTAAGCCCAGAGTAAACCTGGAATGCAAACGCCTGTTTGCTTAAGTTCTGAATATGATGGTAATATATTCCTGGCAAACCTCTTTTGGCTTTCCGAAATCTCGAATTTCCTGTTTGCTTGTCGGTATCATATTCACGCTGACTTTCTAATGGGTCTATATCATCTTTGAATACCTTGTCTTGACCTCCAATAACTATATTTATTAATATTTTAATCAAACACTGACACTTTTGTTTAGTATTTTGTTCTCATTTAATAATTCTATCGAATAAAGAACCAAAAAATTATATATTTATTAATATTTTAATCAAACAAAAAATACGTTTATATTTTTTAATTTTTTTCAATCTTTTATCTTTTTATTTTTTTTATTTAGAATATCATGTAAAATCTGAAAGATAAAATTCTTTAATAAGTAAACGGGAAAGATAAGATTAATTAAAGAGAATGAGTAGAACCTCTGGTCAGACTATCGCGAGCAGATATATGCAAGACAGTGTCGCCATTACTGTCTTTCTGATTCACAACATCTCGACAATAATCAGTCTTCCAAAGCATCTTGCATAGGATTTGAAGAGCTTCTTCTTTATTGTTTCTCGCAGCAATGCGCAAAGTAGTCTGCTTTTCAGTTGTCACATGCCGAATAGATTCAGAACAATCCTCTAGAAATCTGGGCAACAGTACTTTACGAATTTCTTCTCTTGTTTTGGCATAGTGCAAAGGAGTCTCACCCTTCTTTCCTTTCACACGGACGAGATCATTATTATTTTCCTTGAGAAGTAGCACCAGCTTTTTACAGTGAGAAGTTATTTAGTGGACCTACATATATCAATTAATTACATATTATAAGTTATCTATTTAGTTCATTTAAAAGTGATCAAATAAAGTTTAAGTTATTGGATCTTAGGACATCTCAATTAGTATGGGCTTTGCAATGTGTAAAGATCCAATATTTTATTTTATTTTCATGATAGGTCAAAATAAAATAAAATATACTTCAAGTATAAATAGGTTATGGTCCCCAGTCTAAACATAACATAATTCTCACAACTAATCCCATCGTTGAGTGAGATACAGATTCTCTCAAAAGGTTTAGACGTGGAAGACTCTAACCTTAAGAAATCAATGTCAATAGATTCAGGTACGCTTCCATATTAATCTTTTCTTGATGATTGTACATGAGATCCTGGTATGTTTATTTGTATTAATTTTCCTACAAGTGATATCAAGAGCCTGTTCATGTTTGATAATTGAGAATTAAAAATTATTGTGTAAAATCTTAGGGCTTTTATTCCTTATGGAATAAGGATTAAAATCATGTGAACAATATTTTAGAATTTTGTTTCATGATTAAAGTAATTTTATCTTTAAATTTTTTAAATCTCGAATTAAATATTCAACCAAAATAATTATATTTTGTATGTTTGGATTCAGATTGATGAAGGATAAATGTTTTTTGTAACTTATATAGTTGAATCTAAGTTACAAATTTAAGGGATTTTTTTTTGGTTGAATGAAATTAAGAAAACATTATTGGATTACAAAGATAAGCTTGTACAACAATTGAGATATTTATGATTAGTCTTTTGAAAGTGTTAAACTTTGTTTTAGGCTAATTGTTGGAACCTTGAGCTTTAGGCAAAAGCCTAAGGTATTGGAATATATTTGGTGTGTCATGTTTTATCCAATTGTTGGAATCTTGAAATTTGGGGTATTAAAACTTTATTTGAATATTGTATTAAACCCCATATCTTTAGTGTTAGTTTTTTATTAGGCTTATATCTGCTAGGATTGAATACCCTGAAATACTTATTATTTTATTATTTTAATATTTGGGTATATTCTTGGGGATCTTAGGATATTTTTATTTTTGGGATTATAGCCTTAGTATTGTTGCTAAATTTGTGTACGCTTAGTATATACACTCGTGCATATTTGGTGCAAAATAAAGTTAAAAATAAATTGAATTAATATAAAATGCCACCAAAGTGACCTCTTTTATGTTAATTTATTTATTTTGAAAATTAAGGTTGTCATTTAAGAATTTAAATGATTGTGTTTTAAATCCATACAGAAAATAATCGGCCAAAAGGAAGGTTATTTTTTGGCCAAATTACAAACGCAATAAGGTAGTAAATATGTGATAAAATTATTTTTTACTATGCATGCAATATGTCGGCCCAAAGGAAGGCAAGTTGTTGGCAAGGATTTGGTTATCAATATTTACTAATAAAGTTTAAGAGTACCGCTTACAAATTAAAATTTCTGTCCAAAGACTAAATTTTAATGTTGTGCTTGGTATCTTATATGGCCCAAAATTATTATTTGTTAATTGTGAGCTTATTATTGTTGTTTTTCTGTTTACAGTAAATGTTTCTTCTATATCTGCCAATCTGAATAATATCTCGGTGCTTAACAGCACTAACTTCTAGAAATGGAAGGAGCATGTTACTATTGTGCTTGGGTGTGTGGATCTAGACTATGCGATCAGGTCTGATAAACCTCCCGCCCCTGCTGATAATAGTACAGCTACAGAAAGGGCACTTTATGAAAATTGGGAGCGTTCAAACTGCATGAGTCTGATGATCATGAAGCACTCAATTCCGGATGCCATCAGAGGCCCAATGCCTAAAGAAGAAAATGCTAAGAGTTTCCTACAATGGATTGCAGACAAGTTCACTACAAATGAAAAAGTCGAAACAAGCACCATCCTGTCTAAGTTTGTTTCAATGCGGTATAATGGTAAAGGAAACATAAGGGAATATATTATGGAAATGTCTAATCTTGTTACAAGACTAAAGGCACTAAAGTTAGAGTTGTCTAAGGACATTCTCGTGCACTTGGTCTTAATATCTCTTCCTGCACAATTTAGTCCTTTTAAAATAAGTTATAACACTCAAAAGGAGAAATAGACTCTTAATGAGCTCATTGCTCAGTGTGTGCAAGAGGAAGAGAGGTTGAAACAAGAGAAGATAGAAAGTGCTCACATAGCATCTTCTTCTAATGACATTGCTGCCAACAAAAAGAGAAAAAGGAACACAGGAAAAGGCACTACAAATACTGGAATGTAACATCCAATTATCAAAATTTCTTATTTCATTCTACTGATATATTGTAGTGGTTAGGCTATTTATCAATGTCAATTTCTTATTTCATTTCACTCGATTTATGTATATAGACTATTTCATGATATTTTAGAAAATTTCGGATAAAATTTCGGCAGCATAACAGCTGCGAATATCCTAACCTCCTGCACTTCAAACGCAGTTTATATACCAGTTGAAAACCACAATTTTCGCATGAATCTAATGCACTTAAATATCAAGTCATTTCATAATGCTAAGTCCATAAAGATCATGCATTAGATGTATCCCTTATATAAAAGATCAAGTCTCTGGACACATACAAGATTTCTTTCTTTTTAATTTACATCCCCTTAGCCGTTACAACATCATAAGTACTGTACCATACAAGTCTGAAATATATAACAATTACAATATACCTTCACTGGATATATATAACCAGCCTCGAAGGAAATACTGTAAGTCCAAAATCGTGTTCTTCTCATATGAGCGGAAGGTCACTGCAAGTAGTCTGGGAGAGAAAGAGGGGGGTGAGTTTACGCTAAGTAAGAAACAATTATGAAAGAGTGGTACTATGCCACTATATGCACTAAAACATTTGTAACAGTTTAATTCACAAGTTCCATGTAAAACATTTCACTTGAAAACACTGTCATATAATTTAGTAGCGTATCAAATCAAGTAATCATTAGAGCTATCTTTTGAAATTAAATACATTAATTCGATAAGATATTACATAAAATCACTTGCTAGAGAAAGCTATCCTCCAAGATTCACATGCTGATATCACTATAGGAATGAGCGTACCCGCGTACGAGCCAGGTATCCGTCCCTAAGCCATTCCTATTAAACACTACAATGGCCATTGTGAAAATAGATCCACGGTAAGCACTAGTCAGGTGCCTTACAGTGGGAGCTACGGACTTGACTAGGGCCTTGTAGCCATAACACTCACTGGGTGCATGTTCATCAGGAAATAACCATCTCAAAACACTTCACTTATAATGAGCAAAACACTTCGGTCAACATTTACTTTCAATCAATTAATAACCATATAAATCGATAAACACTATAAATAATTCAATAATAATTCTTTGTAATAAATCAAATCAATGCTTGAGAAATAATTAGTTAAATAAAACAATAAATAAAATACAGTTACAAGTAAATTAATCATAATTTACTTTATATAAAAGTATATATAAAATACCATATCATTTTAATTTAAATATAATTTTGAAATATTGGATAATGCTAATTATGCAAGTTTCAATTGATTTGTCGATGTTATCACTACTCTATACCCCATAAAATCATATTTGAATTCGTTCAATTCGATCCATATCCCACATGCATACACAGTACGTTCCTACACTACTTCCATAATTATTCCTTACCTCAATAACAATGTGGGATAATCTTCCGAATTGCACCACTAAGCCTCTTATTTCTCCAAATTATAAGCTGCAAGATAACATTTGATGAAAATCAATATTCACTGCTCAATTTATATAATTCACTTTTCCATCTTAGACTTTTATTTTTAATTGTTACTACTCATAAAAATATTAAAGAATTTCTATGAATTCCTATTGTGGTTAAATATGGTGGGAGATCTTAAATAAAATTAAGTACTTAGTCATGTTTATTTACTCTATGTATATTGTTACTTTGTCCATTTTCCAGCCATCAAAATCAGTCTAATCCTCTACCACTTTCTTGTATTTATTTACGTCATCCTTATTGCTTTTTCTTATGGCCGAATGGCCTTATATAATCTGAAGAATTTTATCCAATCATCTTTTACATATTCTCACTATTCCAAGTCAATCAAGTCAACTAAATATTTTTCTTTTCTTCTCTTAATGCCGGCATGCTCAAATAGAATTCTTTTCTTTCATTTTAACACATGTTATTTGACTAGTTTAAGTTTTCTATTCACTTGGTCATATTTTTCACACACTATGCTGCACTTTCCTACCTTTCACACACACCAATTCAGCCCAAAAAGTCAGCCAAATATTCTTTCTTTTCCTTCCATATTCGGCTGTACAAACAGCCAAGTTTTTCCTTTATATTCGGCTGTACAAGTAAGCCAATTTTGCTCTTCCATTCAGCCCACTTTTGTTGACCAAATTAAAGGCTCTACAATTTTTATTTCCAACAAAGTCAGCTTTTCCTTACTCCTTATTCACGTTAACAACATAGATTTTCAATGTTTAAAAACTCCTATGACTGATCATCCAACAGCCTATAAATCTAAGCTTTTTAATTCATTTTATCGCATGGCTATTTTTATTTCTTGGTCAGCTTTTATTTCTCATCTTCCATCTCATCAAAACACCATTCTTTTCCTAAGAAACCTTCATATCCGAACATCTAAGGCTGATCTATACATGTTTATACCTCAAACCAAAGTCACACACAACTTATACTCAATTAATATAGCCATGAACAACAACTAAAAGTATCCAAAAACTCATGCTGGAATTTACCTGTACAGGGGATTGGTTCTGCCAACGTGAAGCAGTCCACGTTTGTGATCTTTTGGCTGAATTCTTAGGTTATTTAGGAAGCCTTGGAGGTGTAGAATAATTCTTATAAAATAGCTTAAGTAAAATGAAGCAAGAGGAAGGGGTTCTATAAGGGAGATCGGTGAAGAACTTTGAAGAAACAAAGAAGAAACGCAGCAGTAAATGGAATGCACGGTGAAGAAAACTCAAGAATAAAGTGGAAGCTGGTGTGTTGGCTGGATTTTATTGGATATTATACATATAATTTAATTTATAAATTTTTATGTAATTGAAAAAGGTCTTAATTGCCTATTTGAAATTGTTTTATTTTCAACTTATGCCACTGTACTGTGTTCTGATTTCCAGATCAGCATTTTATAAATTTTTAAATATTTATTTTATTTATTTTACATTTATTTTTTGTCAAATATGGTTAAAGTTTGGATCTTATAGTGGTTTGACCAATTATAAGTAGTGAAAAAGTGAGTTTCTTACCGATTATACATCTCGAGGCCATGGTTCATAAATCGTCATTTCAGCGTCCATCCGAGCTACCGTTTGTGCTGTGGGACCCACTTGGTAGGATTATTGATTCCTACAAAATTCCTAAGAATTAATCTTTATAATGTCTTAACACATTAACTTAATAATTATAGGAAAATTTGGAAATTTAGGGATCTCACATGGAACTTCACAGCTTAAGGGGCAACAGAAACAAGATAAGGTGATCACTTGTTTCTTTTATCGTAAAGGTGGTCATGTGAAGAAGGATTGTTCCAAGTATGCTAAATGGCTTGTCAAAAAGGGTAAACTTCTCAACTTTGTTTGTTCTGAAGTTAATTTGGCTTTAGTACCCAATCACACTTGGTGGATAGATATATGTGCAACTACTCACATAAGTGTGACTATGCAGGGTTGTCTAAGGAGTAGAAAGCCAATTGATGCTGAAAGATTCATCTATGTAGGAAATGGCGAAAGAGCTCCTGTTGAGGCTATTTGTTTATTTAGATTAAAGTTAGAATCTGGTTGCTATTTAGATTTGCAAGAGACTTTTTATGTACCATCATTTAGACGGAATTTGATTTCTATTTCTTCTTTGGACAAATCAGGATATTCTTGTTCATTTGGAAATGGAAAATTTAGTCTTTTTCAGTATTCAAATCTTATTGGCACAGGTTCTTTAGTTGATAATCTATATAAATTAGATCTTCATGCCTCACACATTAATGAATACTTACATATAAATAATTATGGTATAAAGCGCAACTTAATTAATGAGAATTCTTCTATCTTATGGCACAAGCGTTTAGCACATATTTCTGAACAAAGAATAAAGAGGCTTGTGTCAGAAGGAATTCTTGATTCCCTTGATTTTTCAAATTTCAAAATCTGTGTTGAATGTATTAAGGGAAAACAAACAAATATTAAGAAAACTGGTGCTAACAGGAGTATAAACGTCTTGGATTTAATTCATACTAATATTTGTGGTCCATTCCCTACAGCTTCTTGGAATGGTCAACAGTATTTTATTACTTTCATAGAATATTATTCTCATTATGGGTACCTATAGTTGATTCATGAGAAGTCTCATGCATTGGACGTTTTCAAAACCTATAAAGTTGAAGTTGAAAATCAACTTGGTAGGAAAATTAAAGCCGTTAAATCTAACCATGGAGGTTAATATTACGGTAGATACGACAAATCAGGTGAACAACGTCCGGCCCTTTTTGCAAAGTATTTAGCAAAATGTGGCATCGTTCCTCAATACACCATGCCAGGGACTCCAAGTCAAAATGGTGTAGCTGAGAGACGAAATCGAACCCTAAAGGATATGGTTAGAAGTATGATTAGTCATTCTTCTTTGCCAGACTCATTTTGGGGAGAAGCCTTAAAGACTGCAGTGTACATTCTTAATCGAGTTCCAAGTAAAGCAGTAGCTAAAACCCCATATGAATTATGGACAGGAAAGAAGCCTAGTATTAGGCATTTACATGTTTGGGGTTGTCCAACTGAGGCTAGGCCATACAAGCCTAACGAAAGGAAATTGGACTCAAGAACAATAAGCTGCTACTTTGTTGGATACTCAGAAAGATCGAGGGGTTTCAAGTTTTATGATCCATCAAATAGATCCTTTTTCGAAACAAGGAATGCTAAGTTTATTAAGGATGTTGAATATGATGAGGGTGCCAAACTCAAGAATTTTGTCTTTGAGGAAGAACATGTTACAGTTCCTACAGTTGCAATTGAGAATGATCAGACAATTATGTCTGACATTATTTAAGATGCAAATGCGGACTATCAAGACACTCCTGAGTTACCACCTAATCATATTGAAGAGCAACAACAACCTCAATTGGAAGTGCCATTAAGGAGATCCTCGAGAGAGAGGAGATCGGCAATTCCAGATGATTACATCGTTTATCTCCAAGAACACGAGTTTGATATAGGACTAGAAGATGATCCAAAATCTTTTAGTGAAGCCAAACAAGGTGTTCACTCTCATAAATGGATTGAGGCCATGAAAGATGAGATGAAATCAATGGAGGATAATGACGTTTGGGATCTTGTTGAATTGCCTAAAGGAGCGAAACCAATTGGTTGTAAATGGATTTTCAAAACCAAGAGGGATTCGAAAGACAATATCGAAAGATATAAAGCACGTCTAGTTGCCAAAGGTTTGACTCAAAAGGAAGGTACTGATTATAAAGAGACTTTCTCTCCTGTTTCATCGAAAGACTCTTTTAGAATCATTATGGCACTTGTAGCTCATTATGATTTGGAGCTACATCAGATGGATGTAAAGACAGCATTTCTTAATGGTAACATTGAAGAAACAATTTATATGGAGCAACCAAAAAATTTCGTGTTGGATGAATCGAAACATTTGGTGTGCAAATTAAAGAAAACCATCTATGGTTTAAAACAAGCATCCTATCAATGGTATAGAAAATTTGATCAAGTGATCGCCTCTTTTGGTTTTAAGGAGAACACTGTTGATCAATGTATTTATCACAAGATCAATGGGAGCAAGGTTATTCTTCTGGTGTTATATGTCGATGATATTCTGCTAGCAAGTAGTGATATAGGTTTATTGCATGAAACCAAGAGATTTCTTTCAAATAAATTTGAGATGAATAATCTTGGGAATGCATCTTTTGTGTTGGGCATACAGATCCATTGAGATCGTTCTCGAGGAATACTTAGCTTATCACAAAAGGCTTATATTGATAAGGTACTTAGCAGATTTGACATGAAAAATTGTGCATCAGGAGACACGCCCATTGCTAAGGGTGATAAATTCAGTTTGCTTCAATGCCCAAGAAATAATGTTGAAAAGGAAGAGATGCAAAAGATTCCTTATGCTTCGGCAGTATGGAGTCTCATGTATACTCAAGTTTGTACGCGTCCGGATATTACATACATACTTGGAATGCTGGGCAGATATTTAAGTAATCCTGGAATGGATCATTGGAAAGCAGCAAAGAGGGTTATGAGATATTTACAGAGAACTAAAGATTACACGCTCACATATCAAAGGTCAGATCATTTAGAGATCGTTGGGTATTCAGACTTCGATTTTGCTGGTTGCCTTGATAGCAGAAGATCCACTTCTGGTTATGTTTTCATGTTAGCTGGAGGAGCTGTGTCTTGGAAGAGTGTAAAGCAGTCACTCATAGCTTCTTCCACCATGGAAGCAGAGTTTATAGCTTGCTATGAGGCATCGAACCAGGCAATATGGTTGCAAAATTTTATCACTGGGCTATGCGTTATCGATGGCATTGAGAGGCCATTCAAGATTTATTGTGATAATAAAGCCGTAGAATTATACTCTAAGAACAACAGAAGCTCGTCAAAGTCAAAGCATATTGACATCAAGTTTCATGTTATTAAGGAGAGAGTTCAGAGTTTTCAGATACCTATTGAATATATCAATACGAGCTCTACGATTGCGGATCCGCTTACTAAGGGTGTACCATGGGTGTGGTCCACTTTGATGATATGCTTGTATAGTGGGAGTTTGTTTCATTTATATTCATTTGTTATTGAGACATTTTTCTGATCAAAATAAAGTATTGTTGTTATTACTGAAACTCTGAAATAAAGTATTATTCTTTCAAATTGCAGTTGAGCATAAAGTTTTGAAAGTAGGACCAGTTGGAAATAGACATGTTTAAGGGATCACGTTGCATGTAATTTCCATGCTACACATCCATACTTGATCTAGGTCGTTGATTATATTAATATACGTGACCATTGATGGGTCTAGTCACGGAATATATGTAACGAAGATCGCTTTGATCCTATGTTAGTATGATTGATGGACCAGATTGTTTAGAGATGTTTCCTTGTGATGATAGCAAGTTTAGAGCTCTTAAAGTTATTTTAAAATGTACAATTATCAAGTGACATATGTGGCCTAAGTGGGAGATTGTTGGGAAATTATTTAGTGGGCCTATATATATAAATTAATTGCACATTACAGGCTATCTATTTAGTCCACTTAAAAGTGATCAAATAAAGTTTAAGTTATTGGACTTTAGGACATCTCAATTAGTATGGGCTTTGCAATGTGTAGAGACCTAATATTTTATTTTATTTTCATGATGGGCCAAAATAAAATAAAATATACTTCAAGTATAAATAGGTTATGGTCCCCAGTCTAAACATAACATAATTCTCACAATAAATCCCATCGTTGAGTGAGATACAGATTCTTTCAAAAGGTTTAGACGTGGAAGACTCTAACCTCAAGAAATCAATGTCAATGGATTCATGTACGCTTCCGTATTAATCTTTTTTTGATGATTGAACATGAGATCCTGGTATGTTTATTTGTATTAATTTTCCAACACTTTATGCCCTTTTCCCACGGCATGGTGAGTGAGGCTCAAGCCTTCTTGGTTTAGCACCCGGCGAATGATGGCTTTAAGCTTATTATCTCCATTGCAAAATCTATGCACCCTGCATTTGCAGCTATGCGCAATGGAGTATCTATAAACTCCACCTTACTGATGCGGTTCAAAAAATTTCCATCCCTCTTAATTAATCTATACAAATCACTAACATTTCCTTCCCAAGCAACTCTTCTCAGATTCTCACATGTCAGGAGGACCAAATGACAACTAGGAGGAGGAAATTTCAAAAGGTTTAAGGCCACTTACAGCAATAAATTGAAAGAGCAATGACTTGGAGCTGTTTATTAGTCAATCAATTACTGTGTCTGTCCGTAAGGAAACATTGTAAAATCAGATATACTCAGTCTTCTATTTTGAGGTTTTGTATTTTATTGGAGGAGGATTAGTACAAAAATGTCCCCTATGAAAGAACCATAAATACCTCTGACAAAGTGTTGTGGATGGCGAACCTTAACTTTTTACAAACTTAAATTCTACTAGCATTTGACCCGAGCGATGCTAAGGGGATTAAAAGGCAAATAATAATCAGTAGAAGCTATCTTACTATTTATGTAGATGAAAAATCTACATTAGATCAAGTTATGTTTGTAGTTGGCATCCAATAAATTTTCCCTTCATTTTCTCAATAACCAAACATATATCATGTAGCTTCCAAACAGAGTAAAAACAAAGAGAAAAAGAAAAGTAACAAACGATTCTAGACAGAAAACCTAAGCCATCAAGCCAAAACATTATTAATTTAGAAAGGAATAAATAATGAATAACAGCAAAATAGCTTAGAATCCTAATTTCAAAAGGGCAAAAAAGAATTAAAGCAATAGAATTGACAAAGGAACATTGAATTCATCTAGCAAATGACAATTAAATAAGCACAAAAAAAGCTTTAAAATAAATGAAAAACATATAAATGTATCATTGTAGCTAAAAATGTCAACTTTGAATCTCATAAATGCTACTAAATTGAAACTCCAGAATTTTTGTACGATCAAATCCATCAGATATAAACAACATTCCCACATTTTTTATTGTAAAATAAAATTTCTGGACTAATACAGTGAGCATCAAATCCTAATGTTTATTCATAATTCAAAGAAATAAAAATAATTACCTAATTGATAGATAAGTAGATACTTGATTTAAAAAATAGTTACATATATCGCAAGCTTGAAGATACGGGATTATCATTCGTAAATAAATCGAACGTGAACAACATTTTGAAGTTGAGGAGAAACTGTTTTGCAGAAGAAAGTAAGCACATAATGGTAATAGTAGGAAGATTCAAAAGAGAGATAGAAAAGGCTTGACAATTCTTGATGGTAATATAGTGCAAAGATAAAACTATGGAGCAGTGAAAACAGATTCATAAAGCAAGGACTAATTAAGAAAATTAATTTGTTAACTATTAGCTATAAAATGAAATAGATTCAAACTTATTTTTCAAAAATATTCATGGACCATTCAAGTTTAAGTTATTAATTGAGGTACAGATTATAGAAGGTTGATGCTCCATCTTGAACTTAAATTTAATTAAATAGTCCCTCAAACAGCAGAAAATTCTTACCAATAATTCTCGAAAACAGTAAAATGGCATCGTACCCTAAAAATCTGGCACATGTAGGGCTTAATAATTCAATACCCTTTCAGAAATGTCACATAAGCAAAACGTTTAGATAGTATTAAAGCAAATAAAAGTTGATATTAATCAAAAGTGTTGCAAGGGATGCAGATTATGGTTTTAACAAACAGGGAGTATAGTTTCTAAGATTTAACAAAGTCAAAAGGTATATAGCTGGTAGTTGTGACCAACCCAAACTACAAAGAAAAGCCTTGCTTGATGATAAATTACGCGTATCTCCAATAAAGGTTTTATCATCAAGAAAAGGTTGCTAGTTAAAGTCAGGTTATGCTGACATCATTAGAACATAAGATAGTTATCCTAGAATTACCAAAAGAGTCAAAACGGACTTCGATAGCAAGATATTCAAGGCTAAAGGAAACAGATATATGATAAGACAATTGTTGCTATAAGAAAGGCACTTGCTTAACGACAAAAAGCACAAAAGACCATAATAATATGTGAAACACACAAACTGCATCTTATATTTGTTATTCTTCATGGCTAATAAAAAAAAGTAATGCTAAAAGGTCATACTAAGTTTCCCAGGCTTGGATTGGATGGGCGAGAGCAGAGTATCGATAGTTATTAGACATCCTTTTTTTTCCGCTTACCCCTGCAACAGAATTAGAGATCAGTAAACAATAATTTCTAATTTTAAAATGTTTTTCAATGGATGGATGATGGAGAGAAGTATAATCATCAGGAAAATATCAAGAATACATTTATCAAGTAGATAAAACTAATCCTGAAATGTCTAAAAGGCTATCATATATTAAAAGATATTCAGCAAAGATGAAAAGAAATAATTGAACTACAAATTAATTATCACCTAATAAAAAAAACCAATGCAACTTCAACTCTAGCATAGGAAAATTTTACTTTAGCATTTTTTATACAACCAAATGGAATAATAAGAAGATAGTGCGAGATATATGTGTGTGTGTGTGTGTGTGTGTGTGTGTGTGTGTGTGTGTGTGTGTGTGTTTGTATAGGTATGACATTATGAAGTGCTTATTGAATATAAGCTTACCAAGTTGTAGAGGTTGAGCAAGTTTTGCAGTAGTAGCAAGCAAAGGAAAAGTGAAGATGCCTTAAAACACATTAAGTAATTATCATGTAAAAAATCATCCGTCTTTAAAAGGCTAAAAAACACAATTTCAGAAAAGAAGAGACTGCACTTCCAGGTAAACAATGATATTAAATATAATTTTATAAGGATAATCCTTATATGTAAAATCATTCGAAAATTGTGAGAACTTCAACTTGCAATACTAATACAATGTATAAAGCAAAAAAAAATCAAAAGTTACCTATTAGAGCCATATAGTTGTGAAACAATGTATCATAGCTCATTGATTCATTCCCTTGTTTTCTCAGTTCTTCTCTCTATTCTTTTTATTCTTTTCAAGACTCTGTAAAATGTGTCAAGTAGAGAAATGACATGAGAAACAAAAGCTTGGAAAGTTGAAAATCAGGAAGGAACAAAAGTAACAAAAAATAACACAAAAAAAACCCAAAAAAAAGGTAAAGATGAAGAAAGATAGGCAAATAGAGAAAAAAAAGGCAAGAAACATAGAAACAGGAAAATTTAAACATCACAAACAGGAAAAATTAAAATTTTTAAGGTTCATGTATTAGAGAAAACACAAAGTGCGAGTGGGAAGATGAACTCAAGGGCAAAAGAGAAGCAGAAAAGGTATCATATAGGAGGCACGACAAATTTCAAGTAAGGGAAGTGAAATGTAGGATAAAAATGGAAAGATTTGAAATTGGATTCGAGGAGGCTTCTAATTTCATTCTTTTATTTAAAGTGAAATTTGAAGGATCAGATGAAAAGGGATTTCAAGTCTAATAGAATAAACATTTTTACAATTAAGCTTAAGCAATAAGTTCAAAAAAATTATAAAAAATAAAAGAGAGGGATCCTATAGAAATAATTTTAAATAAAAAGATTCAAATATAATAGTAGAAAATTTTTATAAGTAAAATTGGACCTTCTGATCAATATTAGAGAAGGTTTGTAGAGACAATTAGAATGAATAGCAATACCTCAAAGAAAGATTCCAATGGTAACAGTTCTGTAAATCAAGACTCAACCTAAGCTCTTAAACCTAAAAGGAACATTCAATATCACTTTGATAACTCCTAACTTTAAGGAAATGAAAGAAAATATTATTTGTTTAATATTATCTATATTATAACATCAAATGAAACAATTGTAAACTACAAAGAAGACCAAAAACATTTCCATTTCAAATGAAAGAGTTTTCAAGCAAAACAAAGCACATCGGAAAAAAAAGCAAGAATGAGGAATTACTTGTGCAGAAAAGCAGGGCACCTCCTTGAAATGTAAGTGTGAAGATATCATAGACTCTTAACTCACCTCATGAAGAAACAAAAGAAGTATTAAAATAAACAGGCAAATGACTAATGGCAAACAAACAAAAAGTTAACAAAAAAAGAAGATTGAAAATCACCTAGTTAGAGCTGATAGCAGTAGGTGACTTAGAAGAGGGATTCGAAATGGCTGAAAAGGCTGAAAAGAGTAGGTTGCAAGGACAAACGAAATAAAAAATATCCTAGGAACCAATCGAATGTCTAAACGAAGTACAAAAGCATGGAAGAAAGTTTGGAAGGAGAGACCAAAGGCTTGAGAGGAACCACTATGCATGATGAAAGCATAGACCTGTGACAAAGCAAACTGATAATCAATGTGGAAGTAGCATTATCATCAATGAATCCTCTTTCCAGTGTTTAACCACTTATCAATCTCTAAAACGCTCTCCATTCTATAATACCTAAGTACTATCAATTTATAACAACCAAAATCCGCAAACACACCACTGTCAAACATTCCGTCAAACACTTTTTGAAAATAGTCAAGCAACCTCATTTTGATACCAACCCTTAATGTACAATTCAAGGTTTCAACCTTTAGCTTCAAGTCCTGATTTTGCATCCTAAAAACCATCCCAATGGCTCCTTTAATCTCCTAACTTGAGTAAAAGTCCTTATTAGACACTGCATTACTTCATTGGCTCTGTGAAAGTTTACATTTCTAATTAAAAAAAACCGGCAATTACAACATAAAGCCTATTGCAATGTCTAATCTTGTAGACCTCAAGTATCTAGCAAAAGAAAATTTTGTTTGTCTAGAAAGTTATGAGTGCACAATGAATATTGGAGATCTCATAAAACTAATTGCTGTGATGGCAAAATATTCATTGGGATCTAATGGAGGTGCATTCTTTATTTTTCTTGGTTACCTCAAAATGAGTAAATCAATGCATGTGACATCCATAAAAGAGTTTTATGTATCGAATAAGTGCATGCCACTGTCATCATTATTTTTTTCACCAATATTTACATATCATCACTATGATTCTATGACACAGTTGCTTAGGTAAGAAAAAAAAGTTGAAGAGGAAATATACTTTTTCATATATAAGAGTTCACATAACTGTTGGAATTTCATTGTAGTAGCCATAGTTTAAGCAGATGTACATTGAAGTTGGATCTTTTTACATGTTGGAAAGTATCCAACGAAGGTGAAAAACAAAAAATATGTTAAGCTAGTTGTAGTTCTTCAATGTACATGGTAGATATAAGGAATGGAAAACAAAAGAT
Source organism: Heritiera fomes (assembly GCA_032173925.1). Taxonomy (NCBI): domain Eukaryota; kingdom Viridiplantae; phylum Streptophyta; class Magnoliopsida; order Malvales; family Malvaceae; genus Heritiera; species Heritiera fomes. Next base: position 7,943,835 of record JAPDPM010000002.1, on the reverse strand, counting down.
TTACAAAAAGAGAGATGATGAAAAGGCAAACAAATTGATAGGATGATTTGTTTGGCATTCCTTATACCCATGTTGCAAAAAAATAGATAGACAAAAGTTATTTCAGTCAGCAAGTTAGAGAAGTTAATCCTTTTTAATTTGTTTCCCCCTGAAAAATAAGAGAAAGGAAACTTGATATGTCATGAGAATGTAGATAAATATGGGGATTGATGGGTATTCATGAGTTATGCACATTGTTTTCCTTTCATATGTAGAGGATAAGATGAAGAAGTTGAAATTCAATGTATATACAGTCAATATGCATGTCTTAATAATGCATTATTTTATTGTATATAAAATAAAATTACATGGATTTAAAGTGCTTCAATAGGATATCGTTAGAACCAGAATCTAAGGTGGAATCAGGAGGATGATTTGCATCATGTGGTTCTTCACCAAAATGCTTACTGTGGCAGGCAATTGTTTATATAAGTATTATATACAATGCATTAAGGTTGATGTTAAATGTCTAAGTAGTTATGTAAATCTGTTGGTTTTTGTTTAGGGTCATGTGGAGAGAAAATCGCTAAGGTGGTTTAAAGTTATGTAGACATTCAAAATGCATGTTGGGTGTTATTTCAATGATCGATGAACATTATGTTCAAATATAATGGATAGTGCATATAAGTCAATTAACATTAAAAGAAAGATTCATGAATGTTCATTGGGAAATAAGTTGAAGACCTTAATGCAATTTTCTTCCTAGGTGGCTCTTTCATTCTTGACGTTGCATCATCAAGCGCTTCAAAAAGTAGAGTAGAAGTAGGCTCACTGATTCTGTAAAATTAAATATAATCAAGAGATTAGCTTAGTACATTTGATAAAAGAAGTTATATAGAATTGAGAATTGTTTTTTGTTTATGAGTTCATTAAGAGAATTAGCCTCCCATCAGATCTTTAGTGGTCAAAGAAATGCAAATGGATTCTTTGCTATATGCGATTTGGTATAGTTGGTTCTTCAAAGAGATCAAACGAAAATAGAAGAACAACAGATTGGTGCTTCATGGATTGATAATTGAATGCAATTATTAGCAATCTATTATGGAATTGTTTCTTCTTGATAATAGCCTAAGGAGATATGTTCATTGATGAGTATGAAGAATTTTCATCTCAATTAGACTATAAGAGAATTTTGAAATATTTCATGCTCTCTCCATTACCAATACTATTTCCATTGAATCTTACATATCTGACATGGGTCAAATAAGGAAATGATAATTGATGTACTATTAAGTTTTAAAACGAAGAAAGATAGGAGAACCATGGAATGCAAACGATAGCTTTATAGTTTTTTTATTTTAAATTTAGTAAGGCTATATAAATATATTTTGTCAAGAATTTAGTTTCATTTCACATATCGACTTCTTTTAAATTTTTCATAGTTTTACTTGAAAACATTCAGTAAAGTTGTTTGGAGAGATGGGAGTATAAAACAATTTATAAGTCCTAACCTTGAATGGCATTACTTAATAAAAGCTTCTGAACTCAGAAATTGTGGCATTTTATTGCTTATAATAAAAGTTTTGAGTGTTATTTTATAGTTGTAAAGGGAAATATTGTATATGGAGAATTTTGGGCACTACATGTATACGTACTTATACTAATTGATATCAATTTTGGCATGTAAAAATGCAAGCTGTAAGCAAAAAAAATTTTACAAATCTAAGATTGAGAACGTGAATATAATCTTTATGCATATGGCTGGTGTGGTTTAACATTTATAAATCTCTAGTGATTTTTTTCAGCTAATAATGAATATATTTTACGTAATTATGAGAAATTAAAGATATCTTTGGAAGAGAACAATGACTGATATTATAAATAAGCTGTAATTATTAGAATAGGTAAATTTTGGAGAAGAACAATGATGCTGATGTAATAAGGAAAGATTGCGAAATAGACCTGATTCCTTTTGGTTTCCCAAGTGACTGAGATGGGAGTAGATCAAGAGACTCAAGCTGAGTTTGAGTCAAGATTGAGGTATCATCAGGTATGGTCAGTGTGGGTTGAAGGCTTTGCAAAAGGATGGTTAACTCCAACAAAAGATGATGATCCACTACCAGGAGTTTGTTTTTGTTGGCGCTTGTTGGGAAAGAAGACTCTATTGACAGCAAAGGAGGGAACACCAGATTGATAAGCACTACGTGTCAAGTTAACCTTGAAGATTCTTTCTTGATGAATGAGTGCTTTAACAGCGTTCGGTAGGACAAATTTTTCTATGTCTTCTTTGCTTGTAATCTGGGCAATAGTTTGCCCAACCAACTGCTAAGCTACTTGTCCAAAAGCTATAAAATCAGCCTCCGCAGTTGAATCTTTCACAATCATCAGTATTTTATAACTACAGGAAACAAAATATAGCAAGGCAATAAGTTAAGCTTAAATTGAATTGATCATCTTTAGTAAAGGAAACAGTTTATTTGAATAGAGATAAATAGTTGTTTTGACATAAAAGAAAATAGAATACAAATTAAAAGTCTTACGTGATTTTTGGTATTTGCTCTCCATGTTTTGGAGTTGAACATTCATATTTATCACCTTTTGGTCGTAAGCTCTTCATGCATTTATTACAACTGTTGTAAAACCACCCCTGACCAGCATCAATCTCGATGATTTTAGCTTGGCAAGTGAATGTTTTGTCCTAAGGCAAGTGGAAAATGAAATATTTAGTTTTTCACGTGAGAATAACATAAGAAATTAAAATGGGATGTGATTGAAAATAAGTGTATGAAAACCCTGGTTTTATGAATGTTAATTCTCAGCAGCTGTTGAATTGTCATTGGATTCTCATTTATATCATCGGATGCGATGCGACGTGCTTGAAGAGCTTCTGGTAAAGCTATAACAGTAATTGGGTGATCCTCAAACCTATGCAAAGTTATTAGGTTATATTGTTAAGAACCAATAATAGTAGAAAGACATAATTATAAGTGTGAATAGAAGCATGATCATAACCTGCGCTTGAGAAGTTTCACTTCTGTAATTGGTGGATCAATGTAAATTTTAGTTGCGGAAGAACTACAAACATTCAGTTCGCCTGAATGTGATCTCACATCAAGATCGCATTGAGATAATAAATTAATTAATTGGGTCAAGAATAGTAGTTATTGACTATCAAATGAGATAACAAAGCTTATTACCTTGGAACTCTCTTACGGTCATGCCAGCAAGTGCAAGAATAAGATTTTGACGTTTTTCCACCAATTGTTCATGGCTAAGAATCTTTGTATTCTTGCCCCATTATGTAACATTTTTGGATGCCATAAAAGTTGGACAATAGAGAAAATAATAGCAAAAGATTACATTCTGAATAACTTCTAAATAAAGAAATATGAACGTATTAAGAAAATGAAAGATCTATTTCAACTCACTTCAAATCCTGCAGCCTGACATTCTGAAGATCAACAGGTTGACTTTTACTTTTAGGAAAACCAATAAGAACATGACTAATCGCTGTAGCAACACCAATGATGTCTAGTTGGACATTTAAAAAAGACAAAAAAGAAAGGTTAAAATTAACTCCACTGTTTTTTGTTGTAAATGGATTAAGACCGAGGGGAAATTAGGAAGCATAGCTAGATAATGAGTAATTAACATTTGTTGTAAAACTTGAGAACTGACAATGAATGTTATCTTGTAATTAAGATGCACAGTTTAAAAATAATTGAGCTAAATCATTTTACCTGTTAGCAACTTGTCGATGTCCTTACGAAGTGGAAGTGAACGATAAGATTGGAAATCAAAATAGTATTGAAGGAAATCTTTGTTGGGATTCGGTACATGCATGACTTTACTTTGGCGTCCAAGAGTGATTGCTAGTTGGGAATCCAAGGCAGAGAAATTTTTTTTTGGCTCACCGACGTAGAAGTCAGTCATGTCATACACTAATCCTTCTTTTAGTATTGACTGAAAAAATTGTCGGTCTCTTTTTCCCACAGAAGCTTGCATAGCATTACCCTATATGAGTGCAAGGTCAAAATCATGTAAGCAGAATTTGCATATTATGACAAGAAACTGCTGAAAATTTATAAGGGCATTAAAGTAACCTTTGCATCAAGCAACAACATTTCTATGGGAAAAAATTTAGTATCATCTCCAGGGACAACAGAATCCCAAAGTCTCACCAAGCGGACTCTTATTTTTTGTTCAATTTCAACACGATTCAGTTGAGGCAGCAATTGGATATCCATTGTGGACTGGAAGCATCATAGAATGCAAAGAAAGTTAGATAGCTGCAAGATAAAATCAGTAGCAAACAACAAATATAACAGCAGCACAGAAGGAGGAAAGAAATAATTCATTCATTTTGCGTAAGGTGCAAAAGTTGCACATAAAAAAAAAGTGTTTCAAATAAAGTTGTTTCATTTAGGGTAAGCTACAAAGTTAATGACGAAAAGTCTAGAGTGGGATGATGAAGAATATAAGATAAAACAGAAAGCAAATCATGTAAGAGGAAAGAACAACATTTCATTAAAAAGTTAATTGTGAACAGCTAATTTCATTGAAACAAATTTGTGATGGTCAATCAAAGCAAAAATAGAGAATTCAATATGAGAAGATGGATGGAAGTCAAGCAAGGCATCAAGTAAGTGAAAGAGATACACAATTGGCACCGAAAATAGTTGAATAAAGAAATAACATAAGAAAAAAAAGATTTGAAATAATCACAAGAAAGAATAAGGGAAATATGGCTTTAACTTAGGATGAAATTATCAAAATAAAAACTCCACTCAATGTAACGTAAGAAATCAAAGACGTTGAAAGAGGAAAAAGGAAAACGAAAGCACAGAGCAAATTGAAGTCATGAAATAAAAAGTGGTAATGAACAAAAAAAAATTGTCACAATCTGAAAGGAAATAATGGAATGCAAAAAAAAAGTGTGAGAGACTGGAAAAAAAAGAAGAAAATGGAAGTTACCTACATGAAAGGGTATGAAGTCTAATTTGAATTTAAGTGGAACAAACATGAATCGAAAGATAGGTAAAAGAAAGAAATGACCAATGAAATGAAATATAGCAATGAAAGGTTGCATGAAAATACAATTACGGATAACCTCTCCTCAATGGAGTGAAAATTTCAGGGAAAACAATGTTTATTGTTTGGGTATTAGGTCTGCCATCATCATTCTCAATCAAAATCTTTAATCCTGACCTATAGGTGACTCTTGAAATAGCAACATATAGTTGATCGTGTGTGAAGACAGGTTTGGGTAAATAAAGGCCAAAATGTCCTAAAGTTTGACCTTGACTTTTATTAATTGTCATGGCATAGGATAAACGTAAGGGGTATTGGTTCCTTTTGAATAAGAAAGGCAAATTTGGATTTTTATAGAGAAAGGATATCCTAGGAACAAAAACCTTATCCCCAGTATGTGCACCAGTTATAATTTTAGCTTCAATCACATTTCGTGCTAATTGAGTGACAATTAATCTTGTTCCATTGCATAACCCGAAAGTTTGATTCAAGTTTCTAAGCAACATCACAACTGAACCTAATTTCAAATGCAATTCATGGTTCGAGATTCCACCAAATTTTAAAGAATTGAGGAACTCAGGTGGATAGAGCATCTCTTGATCTTTAGCATGGCCATCAACATTTGCAATTGAGTCAAAGCTACGGTAAACATGGACTTCACCCGGAAGCAAAGCAAGAATTTCATCATTGATCAGATCAACAGTTTCATTGAAAGAAGTGACAATTGCTCGTTCTGCAAGGTATAAAGGATCTTTGAATCTAATTACTAAATCAACATAAATGGATTCTATGAGAGCACAAAGTGGTGACACAGAGTTGAGTATTAATAAATCAGGTGGGATTTCTATCCATAATCCATCATCGTCTTCACAGAGGCTTATAGCTAGGATCGTACCACACCGATTGCGAGTATCCATTCAACAAACTGATTCATCTCTTCTCTTGAATTTGCATAAAGTGTATTAGACTTGAGTTTCATGTTTATTTTGAGTGGGAAAACGATGCATTGTCTCCAAAGTGGAGACTTGTTGGTACTTGCATTAACTATTTGACTCTTACTTCCTGATGGTGTCACTGGTAATATTTGCCTGAAGTCACCACCTAATAGAATAGATTTGCCTCCAAATGGTAACTCAGGCGATCCGTCTGATCCTGACATCATGATATCACATAAACTACTTTCAAAAGCTTCAAAACAATGCCTATGGATCATAGGAGCTTCATCCCAAACAATCAAGTTAGCCATTTCAATTAGTTTTCCTAGTTCAGTTCCACGTTTTATTTGGCATGTGGAGAGCTCATCTACTTCCAATGGTATCTTAAATCTAGAATAAGCTGTTCTACCACCTGGCAACAACAATGATGCAAGACCAGAAGAAGCCACAGCCAAAACAATTTTTCTCTTAGTACAAATAGCAGAAATGATTGTCTTCCAAAGGAATGTTTTCCCAGTTCCACCATGTTCATGAACAAAGAAGAAACCTCCTTGATGCTGCAAAATGACACATAGCACAGTCTCATAGATAATCCTCTATTCTACATTAAGTTTTGCAAAAAAATCTAAATGTTCTCTTTCCAAAGATGCTAAATCATAACTCATTTCTTCCATAATTAATCTATCAGGCATATGATGTAAACCATTTACATTAGGTAAAGGCAAATCATGCTGAGATAATAAGGTCCCATTTTTGTTAAATAGTTCTTCCAATGATGATAACACATGGTTCTTCAATTGATCTTCTGATACTTCTATCAATGAATTACCGTATAGACGATTGAATTTATATTGGATGTCTTCTGCAAGTAAGAACCAATTATTTTCCCATAAAGACATTGGATTTTGTATCTCACAAAATAAGATCAATATGGTAAATAACTGTCTAAGTTCAGGACTTGTTGCCCATTGAGAGGCTTGTTGCAAAGCATCATGCCATTCTTTATCATCACCAAGCAACCTTAATGCTTCGCATGCTGATCGAAATGATTCATATAGTACACCATCAACCTTCCTTAAACTTTCAAAATCAGTTGCACCTTTAACAGCATTTAATAACAACCGAATGAAAAAGACTTCTCTAGATGCCGGATGCACAAAGTTCATGCGACCAATGACAAATCCTCGCTCTCTTTGTTTTCAAATTTTTTCCCTTGGCAACCAAACCCATTCAGTAGGAAAATTAGCATAGGTCAAATTTCGAGCTTCAGGATACATCTTGTTAGCTTCCATCCACTCAGTCAACATGGTTTTATGCAACAAAGGTTGTCGCAACACATTTTTCAAATTAGCCTCCTCAGGAAATGTAATCAAGTGTTGATTTGGCAAATGCACAAGTAATCGAACAACAGCAGGTTCTTGGTAATGCACAGGAAAACTGAAGATACGCCAACATGCTTCGTGCGCAGAAATATATCTACAATCAAGAAACATCTTAATTTCATCAAATTGAGGTCTTCCATCATCGACTTCAATTCTTCCTGTAGTTATCGATTCTTCCAAAACAACTCGGGCTCGATCTGGGCCTTTATTCAAATATTTAAAAAGGTACTTGATTGATCTAGTCTTGCCACATATTTCAACATTGATATGTGTTTGGTGTTTCATAATCAAGTCAACATTATGTGGGACAACAAATCGACTATCTAAATCAACTTCATTTTTCCTCAGAACTGTCGCTTCAGTTTTAGAAGGGAGTCTTCTATAGAGTGGCATACCATCATCTTGGATGATAGTCTCATTTTGGTATGGTTTAGGATAGAATTTGGAACACTTGTCATTTTTCATGCATGGAGATAGTTTGTTAAGAATTCCACATGGACCATGAATCATGAAAGTTGTAACAGCCTCATATGCAATACTATCAACATTTTTATCAGGGATATTTGCTGATATAAGATAGTCAATTGTTGCAGGATTTGAAATCTTATCATCAGGGTGCAACCACAACAAAATATAAGCATGTGGTAATCCTCGTTTTTGAAACTCAATTGTGTAAATAACTGCAAAGGAATAGATATGAAATGGCAATCAGAATGATTGAAGAAGTGCAGAATCATCAGAAGGAAGAACAATCATGGAAAGGATTAATATCAATCGAACGTAGAATGGGATATGAAAGAATTAGTTACCCGCAACAACACGTCCAAAATAACCATCTTTGGTCAAATCATCCATTAGGCATTTTAACCTCAATTTGAACAACCAAACTAATAGATCAGGTCTATCCTCAATTTTTTGCCTAGGGATCATTTCCAATGCCTTGCTTTGGGAACCTCAAGCCACTTAGGATTGCAAGTGAAAGTTATGAATAGATCAGGATGTCCAAGTTTTCGACAAATTGCCATAGCATCTTGGTAATTTTGGAACAGAAATTGAGGACCAGAGGTGAAACTTGAAGGTAAATTAATGCGTTTCCTAAGTGCTCGAGCATCAACATCACCTTTATTAACTGCATCCCTTACCCTTTGGTTAATTTCAGAGCATAATTGTTTTTGATTATCTCGTATCCATTGCAACCTCATACGCTCATACAAAGGTATGCATCAACAATGAATTGTTGAAACAACTTTCCCCCTTTAACAAAGTACAACCAGTGTCATTCCTTTGTTGAATCAAAGAAGCATAGTATTCAAACATTTTCAAAGTTCCTCTATTCTTGTTCTTTCGATCGACATTTGCATATTGCATGCCTAGGATGAAACCAGGTTCGCCAAAAGGGAAAAGCAATGGATACTGCAAGGACATAAAAAATGGGTGTAATTCACCAATCCTTTGCAATCCATTTGATTGACTATCAACAATGATGTCACGATTATCTTGCATAGCTTCATCTTCTCCAATAAATAGACCAGTAATTTCACTTTAACTTGGCAAATCATACTACGAACCATCTTAAGGTCTACGCCCAACTAAACGAAGTCGAATTGGGAGGTAATCGGTTTCAAGAAATCTATCCCTTCCCATTCTAAAGACTTTTACAATCTCATTCACTTCATCAAGCATTTGGACCAAACCATGAACAATGTCAGGATCAACATTTTGACTGTGATCAGAATCAAAGGCCTTAAGCCTATTGGAAACCTCATTCAGTGTGTCACATATATACAGTTGGGCGAAGGTTGGTTGCTGTCCAGTAGGGGGCAATAAAGACCCAATACGATGATGCATTTGACCACCAATCCTAAAAACATAAGGCCCAGGGGTGGTGTTGATGGCATGATCAATGGTTCCACCTATCGATGTGAATTGGAACATGGAATTATAGAGCCTAATTTTATCTCGAAATCTAGAAGATGTGCCCCTATTTTCATAATTTAGCAATGAATTTAGGAATGCAGGTGTTGGCTTCGTTGAAGGTAATACAATTGTGCCTTCTTTGCAACATAATGCGAAGATAGGGGAAGCTAAAGTACCAGAATTTCTTATCCGTTCTTGATGCCACATTCTAGCACAACAAAAACGGCAAGCAAAATCCAAGCCTCCAAGATCAAGTGGTTCAAAAAAGATACCTGTGGTGATAAATGTTATAAAGATGAAGAAACAAAAGATGAATACAGAGAAATAATTGGATGAATTAATAAAACGGGTAAGGAAAGAATAGGAAATAAGAGAACTAAGCATTGGTTCATGTCTTGAATTGAGCTTACGTTTTTTAGCATTGTTAACATCCAGAGAACTTAGGCTCTCAGCATGCATCGTATTGGTGACTATGGAAAATGAAGAGCGGTTAACATCATCTCTACATCCAAAAGCAAGAGATGAAGCATTGATGTTATTGATTGCGGTAACAACTGGAATAGAATAGGATGATGAAGTAGCAATATTGGCCATTGTTTGGTAGCTTGAAGAACCAACACTATGACCAGAAGCATCATTTTGAGTTGTTAATGGTGGAATCGTAATTTCAAAATTGACATTCGGAGAAAAGATAGATGAAATTGTCTCTAGCTCACCAAATTGGCTAACAGTTGAATGTTGTGTGAAATAGGAACTAACTTTACAACATTTTAATTGATTATGCAAGTCAGTTTCTACATGAGAATGCCTAGCTCGTCTATCTCTTATATGATTAACACGATTCAATCTATTTTGAGCAAATAATTTATGATTATCCATAATGAGCTATCGTGATGAACTACCAAATGTGATATTTGATGATATTTGAAAAAATAGCAAAACATTCATAGGAGAAATGAAAGAAAAAATCATAGCGACATGGAAGCAAATGAAATGGATGTTAGTAAAGTTTTCCATAAAAAAGAGTAGAAAAAAAAGGGAATAGTGTTGGACAACAACAACATACCAACATGACAATACATAACTACATTATTAAGAATGTTAAAAAAAATAAGCAAGAAACGAACCTCTGTGCAAATAAACCACAAAACTGGTTCAAATCAGATTGAGCTAAAAGCAAAGATGATAGAATAACAATAGAGATTAGAAAGTTACTCAAGAAATAAAAACCTTCAAACCTAAAAATAGGAACATTTTCTTTTTGGAAATAACAATTAAAGTAAGCAAATAATAACACACAAAGTTCAAAAGAGAAGAAAGGAAAGGGAAAGGAATAGTTATCATCTAGAGCACAACATATTTCATAGAATGTATGAGGCTACAATGACATGAACAAATCCAAGAACAGAGCAAAAGAGGACAACATATCTTAGAGCGTTGTGTCTTGAATTTTTTTTACAATTATTGCACAATTAACTTGGAGAAATTATAAACAAAATAACATGAATAAAAAAATTTCCTTTCTCAATTTCATAGCTTTGTGGCATACACCAAACATACAAAGCAATAATCAAGAAAGACTGATAAATAGTTAAGCCCAGCAAAGAAGGAAAGAAAAAATCACAGTTTCTATAGGCTTAAAAGGAGGCAGGCACCAAGTCAAGGTTCATTTCCAAATACGGGTATCCATGCCATGGAGAAATCACAAAATAATTTTTTTAATTCAGTTTAAAAGATCTTTTGCTTGTTTTCATATTTAAGCTTTTGATTTCCTTTATTTAACATAAAAAAGAAAAGCCAACGAAAATAAACATGTATTCAAAAAGTTGGCAAATATGAGCGAAGGCAAATTTAAGCTGATAACTAAAGAGAAAATATGATATAACTAATAACCTTCCAATCAACCTTTAAGTTAACAGAGAAAATTCAAGATAAGTTATAAAAGTTACACTTAAAATAATAAAAGTATTTCAAAGGATCCAGTGAGGAGCAGTTATTTGGTTTGTTGTAGAAACATTGAATCTAAGGTTTCCATCATATTCAAAACAACATAAAATTTGAGAGGCATTTAGTGATTTAATAGTTGTATCAATGGGAATTTTTAGAGACAGTCAAATGAAACAAAGGGAAAGAAATGGTCATAAAGCAATCAAAATATTGGAACAACATGCAAAATTGAAAACCTATGTTGCAAGTAACATGCTGTCATTATTTGAAGATATAGTTCAGGATCTAAGCGGCATGGTGCTTAAGAAGTTTGAAAGCCTCTCTACATGAATTTTTCACTGTTGAGAACCTGTTGGTCTTTTTTTTAATGTTTAGAACATGTTTTGTAAATAAGGATAACACAAAAATATTTATAGAATTTAAATTTTTCTACTGTCAACAAAAGGAAGAATTGTATTGAAAATTTTAAAAGAATTTACAAATTAATTTGAAAAAGATAACTGCAAAGAATTAAACATTCAAATGAATTTGGATGAAATTAAATGTACAGGGAAAATATAATTTTAACAAAAATGCATTTATATTTCAAAGTAAAATCATCATATACATTATGATTATCTACTTGAGTTCAAGTAGATTTTTACCAATGCAAAGAACCTTGGACAAAGGCAACTGTAATTGAGATCTAAAAATATTCATTTTTGAGCAAAAAAAAGAAGAAGAAGAGGACGGAAAAGGAGATCAACTGAGAAATCAACAAAACTTTTCAAAATGAGCAATTAATTAAAAAAGAAGCAATAAACTTGTAAAAAATGGAAATTTAATTTAAAAAGAAAAAGAACAAATGAAAAAATAAAGAAAGCCCTTAATCAAGAAAACACTTAACCATGAATCCAACATTATATGCATGCTAAGATATATTGACTCCATCAAAATTAAGTGAACCTTTAAAGACAATGAAAGTTGATACATACATACAAACACACGCGTCTATATGTGTGTGTGTGTGTGTGTATAATGTTAAGGTGTGAAGTACAAATTATATCTAGTTCAAATAAGATACATGACCCATTGGTTCCTTTTATTTCAGATATTTATTAAGAATTCATGTTACTTTTAGAGCAACCAAACAGGAAAACAAATATGTTTCTAGGAATAGAAAAGATACATGAGAATGTAGTTAACAGAAGGCTAATTTTTTTTATTGGAGATTAGGGGAAAATCTTGTTTGAAAGAACAAAGTTAGTTGAGGAATTGATTTAAACATAATGAGATAAAAGAGCATATAATGAACACCAAAGGAGAACATGAATGTAAGTAAACGACAAAGCAAGAGAAGGAAGACTAAATTAAACAATAAGATCATTGCTAAAAAAACCAATCCATTCAGAGAAACAAAAATAGAATTAAAAGTGTGACATGTTTATGTAAATCACACAAAAAAGAAAAAAAACTGAATAACCAATTGTGAATCATTGAAAAGAGAAAATAATTTCAATTTACACTAAGGTCAAAGAAGATGGAAAGATATGGAAGATGTATGAAGGCAAACATCTAAATGATATACTAAAAAATGCTAAAAGTTTTTTAAAAGGACTTATCAATGCAGCAAAATATCAGGATGCAACAAAATTACAATAACATTTCACTTCAAAAAAAGAATTAAGGATGACATCCAAAACGGTAAATGGTGACTTCAAAAACCAATGGTTGCATCATGAGGAATGATTAAGGATTATTATTATAATGATGTGGTTAAATTTTACAAATATATGAAGAGGGATGATAATTAAAAATATATGTTTACATTAAACAGAAAGCATGTGCAGCATTAAGATCTTAATATATGTTCCATTACGCAAGAACTTAAATCAAAAATTGGTGGCATCAAAGTTTCACAAATGAAAATTTTGCCATCATATAAAAGCAAAAAAGTGGTTGCAAAGGACATACATATTTCTATTACAAAGTAGCATGCGCTTTATTAATATGTTAATATATGTTTTATTGAATGTATAGTGAAATCTAATATAAATGATGTGAAAGTTTGATAATAACGAGAATTGTTTCAGGATATAAATAGTGATGAATATAAATCCAGTAAAAATTATTATCATTATAGAAGAGATATTAAACATGCCCATCATATAACAGAGGATTAATTCACAAAACATATGTGGTTTCAATGCTTTATGCGAGAGGAAATTTTCATGAAAAGAGAAATAGCGAAAAACATATTTACTCAAGCTACACATTGGATTTAAATAAAGAAATGCATTTAATTTTGGCTATATCACCAGTGAATTTTTTTTCAAGAACATACACGAGGGCATGAGTAAATGCATCAAGACAACTACAAACATATAAATGGCAGCGCAAGTAAGATGAGCAAGAGGGCAAACCAGTTAAAGCACCATATTTAATTCTTAAGCAAAGAGAATTTGAGCTTAAAAACCCAGGAATATAACAAAGACCAAGCATTTCAAACAAAGTGTGATTAATGCTATTTGTAACACCAGCCATCATGCAAAAGAGTAACAAAATTTAAATATCATCTCTTAATCTAAAGAAAATACATACTTCATCAATGATAACCCCTTGCATAGTATAAAAAGTAAACAACACCTCCCAAACTCTAGTTTTTAGCATTTTCAAATTCATTAGTCAGAAAACCATAATTAATTGTGACAAAGTTAGACTCCTTTTAGTTAGCATCTGAAACTTCCAGCATAACAGCTTATACCCATTTCGTTAAACATATTCCTAATTAAATTTACATATACATACATACATACATACATAAAGACACACACATATATGTCATTAAAAAGAAAAGTTAATTTGACACAAACATTAGTTTGGAAAAACAATTAAAAGTTAAATAAAATTAGAGCTAAACAAACGAAATGATTCTTAAAATTTGTTATTTCTTAAAATTCCATATAATTTCCCCAATTTTGCATAACATTAAAACATGAATATAGATACAAAGCATCTAAAACCCCTTATTCGACCATTTTGATATTTGAAGGGGAAAAAATATGATTTCCTTAACTGTTCTGTATCTGCATAACAAATTGTAATATCCATATTTATGTTATAAAAAAGATCTTTTAAGTTGAAAATCTTCAACGATTCTATTAACGTTAATTTATTTTCTTTTAACTTTTAAATTATAACTTAGCATAAAACTCCTACCAATTCCCATAATTCCATTACACGAAATAGAACTCTTTTTCAATTTAATTTCTCAAATAATTTCATTAACATTTATAATTTGTTCTTAAATTCTCAAACTAAAAAAATTCCTACAGTACTATTGCAAGCATATATTAAACACTACTTTATATATCCAATTTACCTTCCTTTAATTTACCATCATAATTTATTCTATTAACTCTTATTTCCATTTGTTAATTTCATTAATTAATTATCTATTAAATTTTTCTAGTAATATCATAACACACTATATTTAACTTCTGATCTTCTCCTCCATTCAAAATTTCACCAATTAAATCTATTATTCTAAATTTATTTTTTTTCTTTAGTCATTAGATCATAAAAATAGGCATAAGAATTCCATAGAACACCTTGGCCTAATATCCCTATCATGGTTTTCCACTCATTTTCTTTTCTTTCTTCTTTTTCGTTTCTTTTTTTCTCTTTTTTTTTTTGCTGGTTTTCCTATTCACTCTCAATAGAAAAGCCTCCCATTTTTCATGCAGGTTGTGAGCTTCCATCAATCTAATTTTCATAAATTTTCAATCTTCATTCAATCCTTAAGTTATAACTATCTCATACTCATTAAGAATTTTTATCAACTATCTTTTGCTCATCACACTAACAGCATCCTCGTATAGCTCAAGCTTTGGCAGAACATTACCATTTTCACGCCACTCAGCCATCTTTCACACCACTTTGCTTGTTTTACATTTTTTTTAATCATCCAATGCCAATTCAAATCAAGCTTAAATCATCATTTACATCTAAATCTTACCCAATTTACAGTGAAATCAGCAAGACTTCGTTTCATGCATAACCGTGACCCATAAATTTCACTAAACATTAATATTTTCTTCAATCTAAAGCATACATCAAGTTTCCCATGCATAAATAAATGAAAATCAAACTTCGAAACACATAAAACATCACCAATCCTAACCTTCCACACCCTTGTCGAACAGGACAACATCAAACCACCCTTCATATGTTGTTTTTTGTCCAGCAAATTCCAGCTTTAAACAGCTCTTAGGATGGGAATTAAGGTTGGTGAAGGAAGCTTGGGGTTTGGGTGCTTGCAAGAAAGGTTTTTCCATGGTCATTTTGAGGTTAGCGTGAGAAAATGGAAGAGGAGGAAAACTGTTACAGCGGTGATCGGTTTAGCTGAAAGAACACTCAAAAATTCTGGATTTTATGCAGAATTTTGTGTTCTTTTATTTACATTTTATCCAATGATATTTTGCCACATGGGCCACAACCTTATTTTGACTCTTCTGATTAGTATATATGAGAAGAGGGTGATACCATGCCAATTCTCCTGAGCTATCACTGTCGTTCCTTTTTCACTCTGTCCATTTTTCTACATTTTTTTTCTTCTCACATCATTTACATCCAAAGCTTTCTTTTGAATGACAAATAAATAAATAGAACAAAGAACAACGCACCAAAAAAAAAAATGAGATGACAGTCATGGTCGAGACTCACAAAGAAAAAACAAAAAGTCAATTCTCATGACACACCAACGGAAGCAAAATAAAAATGAAACTCAAGAGCAGACAAAAAAACACACAAAAGTTCAAAAATCAATGGTATATCACAAAGGAAATCGAAAAAGAAAAAGGGAAAATGATCGATGATTACCTGGTAAGTAGAAGACAGTTTAACACAAAAAGGAAGCACAACCTTCCGGAAACAATATCATCTGATTTTTTGTAAGAGGATGAAACCGACATAGAGACACCAATGGATTGGGAATGGGATTTGGTACAGACCAAAGGGGAGTATAGTATAATGATCTGGAAGTCTAAGACAACTCAGTTTTAGATCCAAGAGAAAAACCGACCTAAGAGACTGAAAAAAAGTAGGATGCAAGGACAGGAAATTCTAGAATGAGAGACAAAAAAGCAAATAGGAAACACTGTACATGATGAAAGCACAGGCTGTATCCGAGCTTAGGGGAGGGAGGAGTATGGCATCGTTGAATAGAGACCCAAATCGGAGACGCGCATAGAATTGAAGGAGACCAAAACCCCTGTTGAAATGATCGGGTTACCCACAATCAGATAATCAACATCACTCAAAATGGCTTGATGGGTGAAACGATGAAAAGAAACAGTAAAGTCACTGACCAAAATAGGGAACTCTTGCAATTGTTTGCAACACAAAGAATCTGGCTTAATATCTGTCATGGTATGATGTATCGAGTATCTTTATTACTAAATCCTGAAGAAAAACGTTCAAACAACTTCAATAGCAAATCAAATTGAGCATGTACGGAGTTTGTATAATTTCACTTAAGGTTGTTTTTGTCATAAAACAAAATTTTTTAGATCTGGGTTTTACTGGACAAACATTGGGCTTTAATCTGAATTTACCATTTTAGATTGGGGTTTACAGAGCAAACATTGGCTTCAATAGAATTCCCCAGCTGGTAGAAGCTAGCATGGAAATAAATATAATTGCACAAAAATACCAGAAAACAGAACAAAAAGATCCTAAAATCCTCATCCAAGAAAAATTCCACACCTCAAATATAATTTAGAAATCGTGTCTCTTTGTTCATAAACCCAAGTAGAGAACATCAACTGTAATACTAAGAATACAAATGGTTCAACAAGTAATTCCCCCACATCAAAAGCTTCCAAAAAGGAACCATCATCATAACTTAAATTCTATGATCCAACCAAAAAATTGTCAGTTACAATTTCCAACTGTCTTCGTACTCCTCTCACTAGTAGCCATGTGATATCCTTAACTTCAAAAAAGGAACATCAAGGGATTCTTCTAAAGACCACAAATTACAGATTCTTACCATCTCAAGACTACGCCAACGCCAAATGAAAGAGGAATTAGCTACTAGCATTATTATCATGATCTTCTCCTTCCATTTCCATTACTTTTTTTTTATCACGTCACTCTGGTTTGCTAACAAAACTCAGTAGTTTGTCAACTTCCCAAGTCTTTACGCAAAGAATTCATCTGCTAGATTTTGCTATCAAAAATACATATATCAATCTCAGAGATTAAAGTTTAGGAATGCAACCAATTGTCTTTGAGCATGTCTTCTTCCTGCTCCAATTACAAAGTAGTAGTTAGTCGAACATTTGTTGATTGCATGTCACATCCTCGTCATTACACATTAACATATAACTTTTTCTTTCAAATACAACTTGATTAGGCTCGTTTGTCAATGTCATTCCTTCTTATTTTGCTTGGCATTAAATAGCTCATCATAAAGATCTTAAATTCAAGTAAAGCATAATTATTATATTTATACGTGTCATTACAAAGCATAGGATCTTACATAACTTACATAACCTAAATCCCCCAAAAACATTATATACTTCACTGTACTATAGCACTGTTTAATTTACATAACAACATGAGTATACCTTTAAGGAGTATTAGGAAGCGTGTCTTAAAGGTACATTACAATATCCAAACAGTAAGCTCCTCTATCTGGAGCGTAATTTACTTCCAAAAATGTGTATGAAAAATGATTGTAAATAGGTGAGTTTAGCTCAGTAATAAATATATATAAAAGAGCGTACTATATCACTATATGCTGGTTCCCTACTTGGTTTTATAAGGCCATGTGGAAATCTTTGAGTTTATCAAATACCATGTCGATAATAAGTCAAATCTGATAAATCATTTTCATATAGTCAAATAAATCGTATAACAGATATTCATGTAAATCGGATAATGGCATATGCATCATCATATAATACTCTTACATATATTCAATTTCTTGCACATGCCTTAAACCACTTGAAATCACATATACAGATATCTTTCAAATAAGATGGAGACTATTAACATTTCAATAGAATCATGCATTAGATAATATCCTATAAGGGCAGGTGGCGTACCCATGTAAGGGCCAGGAATCCTCCCTTAGCCAAACATATAACAGAGACAATTGGCCAATGTCGGTGGGCCACAGTGAACACTAGTAAGGTGACATCTGTGGCACTGAGGACCGGACTAGGGTTCCTTAGCCATGTACAGATACAGATACTGATGACTTGATCAGAGTCTCTTAGACAGATACAGATAATGCATTATCATCAAGCGATCCATAGTCTCAAAACATTTGTCTTATACTTCTTTGGTAATACTATTGTACTTATTTAAAATGGGCCTTAAAACCTCCTTTACAAACAAGGCAGTCGACTGGGTTTATAGAGCAGTCGACTGCTATCACATATCTTGATTTATAGAAATTATTTTCTTTTTAAATTCTCGATATTTCAAAAATCTGAAAACACATAGGGCAGTCGACTTGTCCCATATAGTAGTCGACTGGTTTTGAAATAGAATGCTTTTCGAGAAAATGCAGTCGACTGATTCATTGGCAGTCAACTGGTTTCGCAAACAGAATGCTTCTGAAAACAAGGCAGTCGATTGGTCCATACAGCAATCAACTGTTTTCGCAAACAGAATGCTTTTCTAGCAAATAGCAGTCGACTGGTCATATAGCAGTCAACTGGTTGAAACAAAAAGCTTTCTGGAAAATAACAGTCGACTGGCTTATATAGCAGTCGACTGGTTTGCATCGGTTTTCGAAAAATTTATGTTTTGGTTGTCTCTAGGCAGTCGGTTACTTAAGGCAGTCAGCTGCTTCTAGCAAATTGGTAATTAGGAGAAAAACCCAAAATTGACACTTCCTGCACTTAAATCAGCTTTTGTTTCATCCCAAAACATGTAAAACATGCGGACATAGCCACCCTACATCGGTTACATATATTCCTTACCTCAATTAGTTGATAATCCAATCGCTTGGTTGGAATCCACACTTTTCTTTTCAACTCTTCAAAGCTGTAGACATCATATAAATTTCAACCTTTAACTTTCTTTCATTTTAATACCATAAGCATACCACACCAACATAACATAACTCCAAATCATGGACACAATTGAATGAAATCACTTTATCTCTTACCTTTGTTAGTGACCAAAACTAACAGCAATAAGATCTCTTCAAATACTTGGATTCAACCTTCTAAATTTCAGGTATAGCTAGAGCTAGTGCTGAGGATCGATTTTCGTTAAACAAGTTTAGTGGTTCAATGAAGGGATGAAGGTGTTTGTCAAGGTAAATATTGAGGAAAACCTAGAATTTCTTGAGGGAAAGCTACCATGGCTGCCGGCACTTAATGAAGGTGATGACACATAAAGAGCTTCATTAAATGCATATTTATCCAATTAATCATCTCATCTCAGCCATTGACTATTTGACCATAGACCCCTTTGACCATTAATTTCTCTTCTTCCAATCATATGCCACATCTACCTTACATACAATAAAATCTGATATTAATTTTTACCCAAATCCAAATATTCTCACAACATTAGAATTAATTCCTTCCATGTCCCATATGTCATTCATACATCAAAATTTCATATTTATTTAATTCTTCTAAGCCAAAACACTATAAATATATGAGAAATTTACATGAAATTGGGGATTTCACATTCTCCCCACCTTTAGAAATTTGGTCCTCCAAATTTAAATCAGCTACGACTCAAATAGCTCAAGATATCACTCCTTCATTAAGCTTTCTAGCTCCCATATAGCTTCTTCCATAGTATGATACTGCTAGAGAACTTTAATTAGTGGGATGGTCTTAGATCGTAACACTTTCTCTTTTCTATCCAAGATCCGAACCGGTTTCTCTACATAATTCATGTCTTCCCGAATCTCCAATGGCTCATATTCTATGACATGAGATGGGTCCGAATGGTACTTCCGAAGCATGGACACATGAAATACATTGTGTACTCCCGATAACTCTGAAGGTAATGCCAATCTATATGCAACATCTCCTATTTGGTCTAAAACCTCAAATGGCTCGATATAGCGAGGACTAAGTTTACCTCTTTTCCCAAACCTCATAATTCCTTTGGAAGGAGAAACTTTCAAGAACACCAAGTTTCCAACCAAAAACTCAAGTAGTCTACGTCGAGCATCTGCATAGCTCTTTTGTCGACTTTGGGCTATCTTGAGTCTTTGACAAATCAACTTAACATCCTTAGAGGCTTGCTCGATTAGATCTGGAGCTAATAACTTGCGCTCGCCCACTTCTTCCCACCCAATCGGGGATCGACACCTTCTATCATATAAAGCTTCATATGGTGCCATCCTAATACTTGAACGATAACTATTGTTGTAAGCAAACTCAGCCAATGGTAGATGATCGTCCTATGAGCCTTTAAAATCCAAAGCACATGCTCTCAAGATATCCTCGAGCATCTGAATGGTGCGTTTAGACTGACGATCAGTCTGCGGATGAAAAGCTGTGCTAAAGTTCAACTGAGATCCCATAGCTTCTTGGAAATGTTCCCAAAAATGAAGGTAAACCTGGAATCTCTATCGGATGTTATGCTTACTGGAACTCCATGTAGCCAAACAATCTCCTTCACATACAAATCTGCCAAAACGCTAAGTGGATTAGTAGATTTAATAGGTAGGAAGTGAGCGGATTTAATTAATCGATCCACAATTACCCAAATACTATCATGACTTCTTCTAGTCCGGGGTAATCCTATCACAAAATCCATCGTAATGTGCTCCCACTTTCACATAGGGATAGGTAAGGGCTGTAGCAAACCTACCAGTCTTTGGTACTCTACCTTAACCTGTTGGCACGTGAGACACTTTGCCACAAACTCTGCTATGTGTCTCTTTATGCCAAACCACCAATACACCTTGTGTAGATTCTAATACATCTTGGTATTTCCCGGATGCAATGTGTATTTAGTGGCATGTGCTTCAGTCAAAATCAACTTCCTCAATTCCTTATCATCAGGAACACATATACGATTTTTAAACCTCAAAATTCCATCACCGCCAATATCAGATTTTGAGGGCATACCTAAATGAATCCGATCTGTTGCCTCATTACATAAAGTATCCCCCCTCTAAGCAATCCGAATTCTATCCATCAACTCCGGCTCAATCATCAAACTAGCTATCATTCTAAAATGCTCATAAGGCACAACATCAATGCTGAGGCTTTGCAAACTGCTCAAGTAACTCATATTCTCTTACCATCATGTAAGATACCATTCCTACATACTTATGGCTCAAAGCATCCGCCACCACATTGGCTTTTCTCGGGTGGTATAGGATCTCACAATCATATTTCTTTAGAAGTTCGAGCCATCTCCTCTACCTCATGTTTAATTCCCTCTGAGAAAACAAGTACTTTAGACTTTTATGATCAGTAAAAATATGAAATTTCTCACCATACAAGTAATGCCTCCAAATCTTTAATGCAAATACCACTGCAGCTAACTCCAAGTCATGAGTTGGGTAGTTCTTCTCATGGTCCTTTAATTGGCGAGAACCATATGCAACTACCTTACCATGCTATATTAGCACACAACCTTAACCTTGTCCCGAGGCATCACTATATATCAAAAATCCTTCAGAACCATTATGAATGGTGAGAATAGGTGCAGTCATCAGCCTATGCTTCAACTCTTGAAAACTAAGCTCGCAGGCATCATTCCATTCAAACTTCACTTCCTTGCACGTTACGCGCGTCAAGGGAGTTGCTAACCTTGAGAAACCCTCTACAAATCTTCGATAGTAGCCAGCTAAACCCAAGAAACTCCTAATCTCCGTAACGGTTTTCGATCTTTCCCATTGCACCACAGCTTCAATCTTCGATGGATCAATCGAAACTCTGTCTTTACGATTATATGACCCAAAAAGAAGATTTGATCTAGCCAAAAGTCACACTTACTTCTGTAACATCCCGTTACCACATTTTTCACGTATTTCCATACAACTTAACTAGTTGGGCTGTATGCGATGCCATTAACATTCAACAGTAACAGTGATAAATGATATCCATTTATCTATTAATTATGGAATATGAAATTTCTTTTCATTATTCCTTTAATCTGACATCCCCTATCAACCTTTATTTCACTAAGGTAGTACTGAATACATATGTCTGAAATGTAAAAGAGAAGAGACTGTACCTGTCACATTTAACGTGCCATGTCTCAGTGCTTTAAGCATAGCTATACCCATCTGAGAGCTAATTCTCTTAACTCCATGTACATCTTATCTGTGGAGTTAAAACAAAGGGGTGAGCGATTCATACGCTCAGTAAAGGAAATATATGCTGCTTTAAAATAAACAAAACTATATATCACAACACATTTATTCTTTTCTTAATAATAACCCAGAAGAAAAGACAATGGATATATAGTAGACAACTCTCTTAAAACACCATTCAAATCACTGGCTAACAGTTTGCTTTAAAATGTAGTAAACATTATATAGGATTCCAACAAATCCTCACAGTAAACAGAAATTGAAAAGTTGAGACTAGGCAACAATTAAATCATGCTATCATCGTTCCCCCTCCCCCTTGCGAGAACGGAATCTACCGCTTTTGGGGTGCACCCATAGGCCATCGCCCCTCACGGCTATCTCAGATCTATGGCCATAATCTATAGTGGTCCTCAGGTCCACTTGCCAAGTGACCTCGAGACCGCTGATGACTTGGCGGGTCCATCAACCCTGTGACGCCCTGAGGTGCACTCATTGGTCCATCGACCGAGCCACCGCCCCAGGCGGGTCACGCAATAGTAATGCATGAACTAGAGGCCTAACGTCTCAAAATCAAATTATATCTCATGAAAAACCCTTAAGGAATTATTTCATAATGTCATCATTTTCTTTCTAAAAAGGTTTTAAAAACAGCCCGCAATCTCACTGAATTCCGTGTGAGAAAGGCACGGGTTAAACTGACTCGCCATGGCTAGTTCGCCGATAGTCAACTCACCCATTGGTCAACTCGCCCAAAAACATAATGAAAACAATTCATTTTTCGTTAAGAAAATTTGGAAAAAAGCGAAACCTGTTCGCCATGGTCGACTCGCCCGATATGGCTCGCCCATGACAGTTCGCCCAACGCGGAGAACCTGTGTTCGCCCGCCATCTTGCTTTTAAACTTGAAAACAAAACCGGATCGCTCTCAGTGGCTCGCCCAGTAATCAACTCGCCAAAGGTTTCATATTTCTATTTTTTATTTTCAAAGATAATAAAATTAGTTTATTTTTCAATTTAGAAACCTTGGAAACGTAAAACCTATTCGCCATGGTCAACTCGCCCATTTGGCTCGCCCATGACTAACTCGACAAGACGGTGAATTAGTATTCGCCCGCCACTTAGCTTTTCAAAATAGAACTCTCTCGTTGATAGCGGTTCGCCCGCCTTAAATTTAAAACAAAGGGCCGCTCGCCCAAACACATTAAAACGAGTTTGTCCGCCCTTAAAACTAGAGACGGTTGTACAAAAATTATTAAAGAGCTTGGCTCGCCCGCCATTACCAATTCGCCCATCATAAAAATACAAGGGCTAGCCCGCCCTGTATCAGTTCACCCAAAACAGCATAGGGGTCGGCTTTTTGCTCGCCCGTATCAAAATAATTATCAAATAACTTTCCTCAAACAATGCATGTCAGAAAACAAAGCATTTAACTTATTGTTTTCATAAAATTTACTCCACAGGACATGCATCACTTCACGCACATCTCCCTTACCTGATATTACGAAGCCTTGCTTTGCCTTGCTTCTTGCTCGCCAACAGCTATTCCCCATTCTCGGCTGCAAAAATGATTTATTAAAATTATTAATATTCTTTTTTTTCCAAATTTCCAACAGTTTGGTGAAACTTAATAATCAAATAGCTCGCCCATACAAGTTCTCACTAGCTCTCCTTATCGAGCTTGCCATTCAACAATGGCTTACAATTTGGGAGCTCGCCTGCCATTACTCACCATTAATACTTTTCAGAAGCTCGTCGAACAGTCAACTCGCCAAGCCTCTATTGGCTTAAATGTGGGAATTCGCCCACAGTTCTACTCGCCCAATGCCTCTGCATTTGAGCTCGTCACACACACAGATTTCTTACCAGAAGTGAGCTCGCCCATGAACTAAACTACCGTTGGGCGACCTAGCCCACATGAACAACAACATTGGCGAGTTCATCATTTCCTACTCGCCTCATTGGCTATTACAAACTTTCAACACGGGCGATCAACATAGTCGCCATTGTCGTCACTTATTCCATTATTTTCTTTGTTTTCATATTCTCCAAAGATCTAACTAAAAACAAGACTGTATATATGTTTATTACTGCATAAAACATAGAAATCTATCATTGAGCATCAAGAAAACCTCAGAAAATATGAAACTCACCTGAACCAATTGCTCTTCCTGAACAGGTTGTTTTCTGTCTCACGTTGGCCTCCTTTGCTTATTCTTTTAGCTCAACCAACTAAGAAGGAAAGGTTTGCAAGCTGTTTTGCTTGTTTAGCTAGCTTAAGGGTGAAGCTTATTAGATCAACCATAGCAGAAATGGAAGGAACAGAACCTTGCAGTTGCATAACCCTCGTAAGGAAAATGAAGTTTGCTAAACAGATTTGCCTCAAGTGTTTCTTCTTATATAACCCTGCTCAACCAATCACTAGCTACCGCCTGTCCCTTATCTGCTTCTTTCATCATTTCACGTCCATCACTCCTTTAATGCATGAAGAAAACTGAAGCACAAGTGGCGTGAAAGTCTCCCTTTCACTCTTTTTTTTCTGCTACAGACTTTGTTTACTTCCTCAACCAATAAGGCTAATTCCCTTATTGACTTTAACTTTTCCTCATTTATTGTCCTCGACCGTACATCTCACAAAGTCAATCTTGGCTGCTAATTGTTTTGAAACCATTTTCCTTTGTCCACACAAGCTGATTCCCGGTCTCCACTTCGTCTGCTCGCCACACTACACCAGTTTGCCAGCCATTCAGTTGCCAGCTTTATCTTGGCAATTAAAAGAAATTCTCTTTTTTTCTTTACAATTACATTGAGACTTAGCGAATGGCAGTTGCCTTCTCGCCAACTAAGCTATTCTTTGCCCCTTTCTATGGCGATCACAAGCTCTCGCCCAATTAGGCGATCACCAGGTATGCTCAACTCGCCAACCTTGTTTTGATTCACCTCACACGTTGGCGAACACACCTTTTCGCCCTTGACACCAACCAATTCGCCATCACCATTGGCGATCTGTTCGCCCATTAGCGAACATCCTTCCTTGCTAAATCGTTGGCGAGCTATTTTGTATACTCGCCCATACATTATTTCACCATAATTGCTCCATTTACTACTCAACTTAAGGAGCTTTTCAACTAAATGGAAATTAATACTCTTTATTTATTTAATTTCCAATATCCATTTTATGAGATTAAGGTCTACAGTAGGGTAAAATCAGATCTTACATTTTCTCCCCACCTTAAGAAATTTGGTCCTCCAAATTTCAACCAGACCTGTCAGTGTGAAAGCTCTGAATATTTCTTACGCATAAGGCCCTTTAATTCTCAAGGAGCCTCCTACTACCAGAGCATCAATCAAAGAATAAATCTTAGATCATAACATTTTATCACTACACTTTATCACAATACTTTATCTCTCCTATCCAAAATCCGTACCGATTTCTCAACGTAACTCATGTCCTCTCCAATCTCTAGGACTCATCTCGAATCACGTGAGAAGGATATGGATAGTACTTTCTCATCATTGGGACATGAAACACATTGTGCACTTCTGACAACACGGAAGGTAGTGCACTTCTTCCACATGATCTAAGATCTCCAACGATCCAATGCATTGGGAACTCAATTTCCCTCTCACTATGCATCCCAATGGTGAGACCTTAATATACATAACCTCTTGTATATCTCAAGAAATCTGTTTGACCAAGTAAAAAATAATTTTCGGTCTCCCATTTTCTCATGCTATCGTGGATTATATCGTCTGCTAAATAATTTCTTCCAAATGTTATGCCTATACTCTCTTGTGGCCCTTATTATCAACAAACTCTGCCAGGGTAGAGGATTATCCCAAGAGCTTATAAAATCAATCGCACACGCTCACACCATATCCTCGAGCGTCCATCTCATACGCTCGGACTGTCTCTCAGTCTACGGATAAACTGCGGTGCGAAACTCAATCAAGATCCCATAGCTTCCCGTAATCTCTCTCAACACTGAGATATGAAGCGGGACTCCCTATCAACAATAATGCTCACTGGAATATTGTAAACCTCATCATTTCCCTGACATATTATCCGGCCAAGGCATTAATTAGCTCAACAAATTCCATAGTTAAGGAATGAGCAGACTTACTCAATATATCCACAACTATCCAGATAACATTTTACTCTTTTCAATTTTTCACTGAGTATAGGAAGTACCTCTAATATAGGTATTTTTCTTCCTTATCACTTTTTCAACTCTTATTTAATCTCGTCTCCAATATGAGACCACGAATATCTTTTTATATTCCTCATTGTCTCTAAGAGTACTGCCCGTCTCTTTAGGCTATCAATAATCATCCCTTTGGCGCTCTTCCATGCTCTAGGATTATTCTCTCAAGTGGGTTAGCGACCACCTAGTTTGCCCACATCTCACAACATGTTATCCGGTGTTGAGCGATCACCCCACTCGTGGGTCGCCCATCCCGAATTTTCTCAAAGTCCTGAAAAATCTCGGGCGTCTTTTCTCAAAACCAATTTACACTCACTGAAGTCTTTTTATCATCCTTGAGAGTTAGCAACTCATTTATACTATTTATCACTTATCATCTCATTCAGTGCTAGTCGATTATAATTTGGTGACTATCATGTAGATAATTTTAATCATTCGTATGTAATTGTCTCAGTAGTCTCTAAATACCACGCACTCGCTCTCAATATATCCCGAAGCGTCCACACAATGCGCTCGGATATCTATATCAATCTGAGGCGGTGCTAACAGTAGAAATTTGGAATCCCAAAGCCTCTTGCTATTTTCTCAAAGCATACGGTGAATCAGGGATCCCTATCACAAGTACCCACTCACTGGAACTTCACATACGTCCTCTCTATTTCACCAATATATATCGACTAAGGCACTTATTACATCTCGAAACCTGATGATGAAAAAGTGAAATAATTTGGTTACTCAATTCATAATCACTTCTATAACATCATGGTTCTTTCGGATTCTTCATCACCTTACTTATACAATTTCACATTCCCAATATGTACATATATACACATATGTATATCCTTTTTCAGGATTTGCAGTACTTCTTGTATCTGCTCCTCTGAGTATGACAATTTTATCTTTTTAATTCTGGCTTGTCATTAATTCCAGCCATAACTACATAATGATCAGAGGATATTACATTTATTCGTATGCCTGGGAACTACCTCATAACGTGTGTTCCCTAGTCATCATATGACTTGTCTTCTCAAGACAATTTCATTCTTTTACATTCATCACCAAAATTATTTTCTCACTTAATATAGTACTTTACTATTACTATCTCGTAACCATTTCGAATACTATATTCATACATACCCATTCACTTTTACTTCCTCCCACTTAAGTATTGAATCAATAAGGTAAATTCCACAAACTCTTTAACAATTCATTTGTGCTATACGGTTAAAACTCATAAATTTTATACCTCAATAAGCACACTTTAACCTCACTTAAGTAGTAAAATCTTTTATTCAAACAATTTTAATGTCCACTTAATAGTTGAGACCTCACGTCTCTAATATATTTATATATATATATATCAATTAGAAACCAATGGTCACTGACTTAACAATAAGGTTTTCTATACCTTATTCAATAATATTGCTGACATCAATATACATGTTTATTCTTTTTAAAATCATCCTAGTTGGCTCTAGGCACACAAATAGGAAGGATACTACAGTCGGCTAGGGATCCAGATAGAATATGATAGGTATTTTAGAATACCATACTTGTTCCGGAACCTAGAAGCAACTGTAGAGAGTATTAATCTCATTGTTTTCAAAACGATAAAATTTTCGTTTTTCACCAGTTATAACCAACTAGTTTTATTCTTTACTCATCAATCTCTTGAGTAATTTCTCAAGCTCTACTGATTCACTGGTAAGAGCTTACAACAATTTCTATTTCAATTTTCCAACCTCTAAGCTTGTCAACTAAATCTCGATGCCAACTTTATCATTTGGTAATCACGAGACATTTCAATTTCTTGGCGATTACAGCTTTTGTTCTGTTCGCCACATTGCTTTGACTCATGTCATATTGTTGATCAGATTACTCACCATACTCTTTGGACGATCAGGATTCTCGCCCACTTTAGTAATTCATGTTATATTAGCGGACTCATTTAAGTCCTTGCCATCATCTAACTTGCCCACATCATTGGCGATCATGCATTTGCACGTCCATTGGCGAGCTATCCCAATGTAGTTCTCGCCTATCGAGTATTTCTCATAAATCTCATAATATCACAGTTCTATGGATATCGTAACGGACCAGCCCAACCGGTCATGGTAATCCCCTTTTTGGGCCCATCGACAACGATTGCTGTGCATCGCTACTCATCCATACTGTCCTCTTTGGCGATCACCTCGATGCCCGGTCCTTCCAACCGTGCTCGAGTTCGCCCATTTCAAAGTTTTCTCTCTCATCCACAGACTCAAACACTTGACTTCCTCAAATGTCAAGTTACATCCATTCTCCTAAAACATAAGGAGTATATATATAACCAGTTTACATCATTTCTCACACAATTCACTTTAAATTCAGACCCTAAATCCACAACAGGGATGACTATCTCGCGACCTTTCATAGCTTGTACTCTAGGTCGCCTTACTTATCAGTATATCAGTGGGGTCCACAGTAAAGATCATCCTTTACACCACCACATATTATTTCACCATCAATTTGTATTTTAAATCCATTCAATCACTTATGACTTCGAAAGAAAACATGTCAATATAGGGGTATATTCATAAATTCCCCTTTAATTCTCTCTCATCAGTATAATCTCCAAACACGCGATCTTAGAACTTATATGCTAACATTATCCCTTTTTGTCTCAATATCATCATTTCAGGATCTTAGTTCGATATGGACAGAGAAGTCCTAGTGGGGCCCTCACCGAGTTCCTCACTGTACCTCATCTAATAGACCCGACATTATGATGATAAGATCGCCTATCTCATGCAAAATGTTCGGATTACTATCTCTATTTGTAACCCATAATTAGTCAACTTTCACCATATTTCACCACTTAACTCATTTCACAGTCATTCGACTCCTTTATACATTCAGACTATACAGTACTACAGGGGATGTTAACCTTTCTCAACACTTCCCATGCTAAAGGCATCAACAGACATCAGATCAACCCAAGCTCTGATACCATTAAATCTGTAACATCTCGTTACCACATTTTTCACGTATTTCCATACAACTTAACCGGTTGGGCTGTCTGCGATGCCATTAACATTCAATAGTAACAGTGATAAATGATATCCATTTATCTATTAATTATGGAATATGAAATTTCTTTTCATTATTCCTTTAATCTAACATCCCCTATCAACCTTTATTTCACTAAGGTAGTACTGTATACATATGTCTGAAATGTAAAAGAGAAGAGACTGTACCTGTCACATTTAACGTGCCATGTCTCAGTGCTTTAAGCATAGCTATACCCATCTGAGAGCTAATTCTCTTAACTCCATGTACATCTTATCTGTGGAGTTAAAACAAAGGGGTGAGCGATTCATACGCTCAATAAAGGAAATATATGCTGCTTTAAAATAAGCAAAACTATATATCACAACACATTTATTCTTTTCTTAATAATAACCCAGAAGAAAAGACAATGGATATATAGTAGACAACTCTCTTAAAACACCATTCAAATCACTGGCTAACAGTTTACTTTAAAATGTAGTAAACACTATATAGGATTTCAACAAATCCTCACAATAAACAGAAATTGATAAGTTGAGACTAGGCAACAATTAAATCATGTTATCATCGTTCCCCCTCCCCCTTGCGAGAACGAAATCTGCCGCTTTTGGGGTACACCCATAGGCCATCGCCCCTCACGGCTATCTCAGATCTATGGCCATAATCTATAGTGGTCCTCGAGTCCACTTGCCAAGTGACCTCGAGACCGCTGATGACTTGGCGGGTCCATCAGCCCTGTGACGCCCTGAGGTGCACTCATTGGTCCATCGACCGAGCCACCGCCCCAGGCGGGTCACGTAATAGTAATGCATGAACTAGAGGCCTAACGTCTCAAAATCAAATTATATCTCATGAAAAACCCTTAAGAAATTATTTCATAATGTCATCATTTTCTTTCCAAAAAGGTTTTAAAAACAGCCCGCAATCTCACTGAATTACGTGTGAGAAAGGCACGGGTTAAACTGACTCGCCATGGCTAGTTCGCCCATGGTCAACTCACCCATTTGTCAACTCACCCATTGGTCAACTCACCCAAAAACATAATGAAAACAATTCATTTTTCGTTAAGAAAATTTGGAAAAAAGCGAAACCTATTCGCCATGGTCGACTCGCCCGATATGGCTCGCCCATGACAGTTCGCCCAACGCGGAGAACCTGTGTTCACCCGCCATCTTGCTTTTAAACTTGAAAACAAAACCGGCTCGCCCTCAGTGGCTCGCCCAGTAATCAACTCGCCAAAGGTTTCATATTTCCATTTTTTATTTTCAAAGATAATAAAATTAGTTTATTTTTCAATTTAGAAACCTTGGAAACGTGAAACCTATTCGCCATGGTCAACTCGCCCATTTGGCTCGCCCATGACTAACTCGACAAGACGGTGAATTAGTATTCGCCCGCCACTTAGCTTTTCAAAACAGAACTCTCTCGTTGATAGCGGTTCGCCCGCCTTAAATTTAAAACAAAGGGCCGCTCGCCCAAACACATTAAAACGAGTTCGCCCGCCCTTAAAACTAGAGACGGTTGTACAAAAAATTATAAAAGAGCTTGGCTCGCCCGCCATTACCAATTCACCCATCATAAAAATACAAGGGCTCGCCCGCCCTGTATCAGTTCACCCAAAACAGCATAGGGGTCGGCTTTTTGCTCGCCCGTATCAAAATAATTATCAAATAACTTTCCTCAAACAATGCATGTCAGAAAACAAAGCATTTAACTTATTGTTTTCATAAAATTTACTCCACAGGACATGCATCACTTCACACACATCTCCCTTACCTGATATTACGAAGCCTTGCTTCGCCTTGCTTCGCCTTGCTTCTTGCTCGCCAACAGCTATTCCCCATTCTCGGCTGCAAAAATGATTTATTAAAATTATTAATATTCTTTTTTTTCCAAATTTCCAACAGTTTGGTGAAACTTAATAATCAAATAGCTCGCCCATACAAGTTCTCACTAGCTCGCCCTATCGAGCTTGCCATTCAACAATGGCTTACAATTTGGGAGCTCGCCCGCCATTACTCACCATTAATACTTTTCAGAAGCTCGTCGAACAGTCAACTCGCCAAGTCTCTATTGGCTTAAATGTGGGAATTCGCCCACAGTTCTACTCGCCCAATGCCTCTGCATTTGAGCTCGCCACACACACAGATTTCTTATCAGAAGTGAGCTCGCCCTGAACTAAACTACCGTTGGGCGACCTAGCCCACATGAACAACAACATTGGCGAGTTCATCATTTCCTACTCGCCTCATTGGCGATTACAAACTTTCAACACGGGCGATCAGCATAGTCGCCATTGTCGTCACTTATTCCATTATTTTCTTTGTTTTCATATTCTCTAAAGATCTAACTAAAAACAAGACTGTATCTATGTTTATTACTGCATAAAACATAGAAATCTATAATTGAGCATCAAGAAAACCTCAGAAAATATGAAACTCACCTGAACTAATTGCACTTCCTGAACAGGTTGTTTACTGTCTCACGTTGGCCTCCTTTGCTTATTCTTTTAGCTCAACCAACTAAGAAGGAAAGGTTTGCAAGCTGTTTTGCTTGTTTAGCCAGCTTAAAGGTGAAGCTTATTAGATCAACCATAGCAGAAATGGAAGGAACAGAACCTTGCAGTTGCATAACCCTCGTAAGGAAAATGAAGTTTGCTAAACAGATTTGCCTCAAGTGTTTCTTCTTATATAACCCTGCTCAACCAATCACTAGCTAACGCCTGTCCCTTATCTGCTTCTTTCATCATTTCACATCCATCACTCCTTTAATGCATGAAGAAAACTGAAGCACAAGTGGCGTGAAAGTCTCCCTTTCACACTCTTTTTTTTCTGCTGCAGACTTTGTTTACTTCCTCAACCAATAAGGCTAATTCCCTTATTGACTTTAACTTTTCCTCATTTATTGTCCTCGACCGTACATCTCACAAAGTCAATCTTGGCTGCTAATTGTTTTGAAACCATTTTCCTTTGTCCACACAAGCTGATTCCCGGTCTCCAATTCGTCTGCTCGCCACACTACACCAGTTTGCCAGCCATTCAGTTGCCAGCTTTATCTTGGCAATTCAAAGAAATTCTCTTTTTTTCTTTACAATTACATTGAGACTTAGCGAATGGCAGTTGCCTTCTCGCCAACTAAGCTATTCTTTGCCCCTCTCTATGGTGATCACAAGCTCTCGCCCAATTAGGTGATCACCAGGTATGCTCAACTCGCCAACCTTGTTCTAATTCACCTCACACGTTGGCGAACACACCTTTTCGCCCTTGACACCAACCAATTCGCCATCACCATTGGCGATCTGTTCGCCCATTGGCGAACATCCTTCCTTGCTAAATCGTTGGCGAGCTATTTTGTATACTCGCCCATACATTATTTCACCATAATTGCTCCATTTACTACTCAACTTAAGGAGCTTTTCAACTAAATGGAAATCAATACTCTTTATTTATTTAATTTCCAATATCCATTTTATGAGATTAAGGTCTACAGTAGGGTAAAATCAGATCTTACATACTTAGCTTGGCATACAATCCTCGATCTCTAAGGGTTTGTAGAACTATCTTCAGATGCTGCTCATGCTCTTCCCGAGATCTTGAATACACCAAATATCATCGATAAGAACGATGACAAATTTGTCCAAGTATGGTTTGAACACATTGTTAATCAAGTTCATAAATGCTGCGAGTGCATTGGTTAAACCAAATGGTATCACTAGAAATTCATAGTGACAATACCGTGTCCTGAAGGCAGTCTTAGGGATATCTTCACTCTGAATCTTCAATTGGTGATATCTCGATC
The DNA here is from genome assembly GCA_032173925.1 of Heritiera fomes. Lineage (NCBI taxonomy): Eukaryota > Viridiplantae > Streptophyta > Magnoliopsida > Malvales > Malvaceae > Heritiera > Heritiera fomes. The sequence continues at coordinate 7,910,303 of JAPDPM010000002.1, read as the reverse complement.
TCAAGTCTATCTTGGAAAAGACTTGTGCACCCCGTAATTGATCAAAGAAATCATCAATCCTGGGAAAGGGGTACTTGTTCTTGATTGTCACCTTATTCAACCATCGGTAGTCGATGTATAGCCTCATGCTGCCATCTTTCTTTCGGACAAAAAGCACAGGAGCACCCCATGGGGATATGCTGGGTTGTATAAACCCCTTGTCTAGTAGCTCCTGAAGTTGCTTCTTAAGTTCTTCTAATTAGATTAAAGCCATCCGATAAGGTGATCTCGAAATGGGCGCAGTTTCCGGCATCAAATCTATAGTAAATTCCATTTCCCTATCCGCAGTTTCCGGCATCAAATCTATAGTAAATTCCATTTCCCTATCCGAAGGAAGTCCAAGAAGCTCATTCAGAAACACATCGGGAAAATCCCTTACTACCGAAATTTCATGAAGTTCGGGACGTTTCTGTTCTACGTCCACCACATATGCTTTAAATCCTTCATATAACAATTATATTTTATCAATTTCAATTCGAATTAAGTCAAATAAGCAAACATACTTTGCATTAAACACTTTCAAAATTTACAGTATAACTAACGGAAGAAGAGAAAGTTACAGTCTTAGCATAACAATCAAATATCACATGGTTACTAGCCAACCAATTCATTCCTAATATAACATCAAATCCATACATATTTAGCAGGATTAGGTCAGCTTTTGATTCTCTTTTTCCTATTCGTAGTTTACAACCACGATACACTATGTCCGTCATTTGAGATTCCCTAAATGGAGTACTTTTTTGCAGTAATTGTCCTAAAGGCTCAAGTTTAACAGGCAATTCCATAGCGATAACAAGAGAAACAAAGGAGTGCGTGTGATAGCCAAGATTTTTCTCGGATATTCATTATTCTATTAATTATTAAAATTTCGATATATTCGATAATCTAGGAGTAACATTTTGGAAAATGGTGTAAGGAAGCAAATGCACAATTGAGCAAACTTCCCATAGATAATTATGATAAAATATTAATTCTTTTTAGTAAACAAAGGTATTTAAATTAAATTGGCAATATAGAAATGTAAACTTACATGAAATTCCATGCAAATAGCAATTATGTAAAATAGTAAAATTAGTAAGAACATAATTGTTATTCTGAAGTTAATAAAACAAAGAAAAGAAAACCAATAAAACAAAATAAAATAAAATAAAATAATATATGTATGAAATAATAAATAAGTATAATTAAATGACACATGATTAATGTATATAAATATATGCACACATATTATTAACACATGGATATATATATATATATATATATATATATATATATAAGACAACAAATACATATAGATATACACATATATATCATATAAAAATAATAGTTGCAATAGGCATGTGATGAATATAAATTAATATTAAAGTGTTTGTGGCTTCCAAAGGAAGCCATTTTCATCTACCAAATCCCACTAACTTGGTATTCTGGTCACAGTTGCAATCAAGAAATGTGCAAAGCAGAGTTGAGCCAGGCGAAACTGAGATATTGAGGGAGTTTGAGGCCGTGGCTATCAGTGAATAGGGGAGAGGGTGGAAGCTACCATTGTTGGCTTGTAAGCAAAGAAAAGAAATCGAGAAAGGCTAAAACAAGGGTACTCTTTTCTCGGTAAAACTGAAGAAGATAAAAGGAGGCATGAAGGGCAACAAGCTTGGCTGAAAAGTGTCGTTTTCTTAGGTTGGACTAGATGAGCCAAGAAGAAAGCAGCCTGTGTAAGTAGCTATTGAAGAACCAGAATATACAAGGCTGAGGGAGGAAGAGCCAAGAGGAAGAAGAAGTAGATCCCGCTGCTGCCTAAAGAAGCTATTACCAAGGGAAGTGTTAGCTAAAAATGAAGATGCAGAGAAAGTGAACTGAACAGATCAGGAACCAATGAAGAATGGAACCTGATAGGCTATCCAAGCTGAGGGAAGGCTAGACTTTAGCGATAAATGAAGTCAAAAACCGACGTCGAATAGGTGTTTTTCAAGGCATCGGATTAGAGTATTTAGGGGAGAAGTGGGTCAAGGCTAAAAATAGCCTAGAACTGGGTTGAGGTGGCTTCAATTGGAGACCGAAGAAGGTTGAGATAGGGCTAGTTTAGAGCTATCGGATGGTCTGACCAGAAGCTGAGATTTTTGAAGTTCTCAGGGCCTTAAATGCTGGTTCGAGCAATGACTGTCGAGAGGATTTTTTGGGGCTGAACATAGGTTAGAATACTGCTTAGATAGAGGATATTTTGACATTGGAATCGTAAGCCATGGGAACTGATTTTTGGCTGATGTTTAAAGCTTTATTTGATTGTTGTTTTATGTAGAATATGGGTTTGATTTTCGAGTTTTCTTAAAGGTTGATGATGATGATGATACTGATTTGAAAACCGTAAGGCAGTTTTGTCTTGTTACGAAATGGGTGATCTTGATGAGAGAAAAAAAAAGGAAGGGTTGTAACAAGGGTTCTCTAGGCCAAAACCAAAGGTAACATGAGGCTTGGTATTTTAGCCGAGAAGATCATTGTAGGAAAGAAAAAGGGATAGGAGTAGAGAGCAGCAAAAATAAATAAATAAATAAATGAAGGGAAATCACAAGGAAGGTTCGGCCAACATAGAAAAGGAGGGTAAGGTTTATCAAAGTTGTTTAGATAAAATATATATGATCAATATATTGGTAACTTGGTGTTGTGAGAGTGATATTAAACATGCTGTGAATGTAGGTGTATAGGAAAACACAAGGGGTTCCTTGTGACCACAATAGACCATGGCGTGCAAGTGTGATGTTACTAAACACTAAGCTTGGTGTTATAAAGGTAAGAAAATTTTGCTAAGTTGTGATTGACCATATTGATACTACACATACATACATACATATATATTTTATATTACCAGCATGGTAATGAAGAGCTAATTCATGGTGTAGAAGAGTTTTTAGAGGTTTTGGATATTTAATATCCTAAGGAAAAAGCCAAAAGAAAAGAATTGAAGAAATGCGAAGATTTCAAGGGTGAAGGTGTGGCATTACAAAACACTTGTGTGGTACACACTAGGTAAGGGAATATACGGTAAATGCTTGTTAGCCTGCTATGTTTATGTATGTCTAAATTAATTTAAATAAATGCTTATGGATTTTAAGTGCATCCTTGGTTAAATTTCAAAATATATTAAATTGAGCTTCAAGTGCAATATTGTTTGAGATTTGATTTGTGTTGGTTTGGTAAATAAATATACTACTTGTTAGAGTTTTTGTAGGTTATTTGATTGTGATTATTGATGCTGGGTAGTATTCTACCTATGCCGTCATAATGCCAAAATTTCGTTAAAAATTGTTTAAGCAAATTTCTTGGTATTAAATTAGACTTACAAAATGCCTTTAAAACTTCATGCATATTAAACATCGTTACTTGCTATCGAGATATTGGTTTTTAAGCATGATTTCGTACGATGAGATTTTTCTTCAAAAACTATAAGTATTTAAAAATGATTCATTCATACTTTGGATACTCAACATATCGTATAAGTTCTAGTTCTATATGAGTTTTGACTCATGAGATATGTAATGATGTATAATGCCTGTGTGGCACTTAACTCGCCTGTGTGGCGTTCAGTATGCCTGTGTGGCATTTAACTATGCATGTGTTGCATTTAGTAAGCCTGTGTGGCAATTATGGAGCTTGTGTGGCATTGAGGTGCCGTTTACATAATTGCATCATGGATCCCGCCTGTGTGGCAAATGGTTAGCAGTAATTACATATAATTGTCCGACAACTAGTCGTGACTTGTACCTCAGCTACTAAATGATGGTGCTGAGATGATTCATGATCATGGATAGAGCCCTGGTATGGGACTATAACCACTGCTAGCTACAGTAGATGCTTTCATGGAAAACTTCTTGGTTATATTTCCAAAGATCCCGGTTACGTTACCAAATCTCATAAGTGTATGCCCGTCTCATGAAAATGTTTTTAAACATATATCTCGATATTGTTACAAAGATGAACGAATGTATCACTTCTATTTCTACTGTATCTTGATTTTGTGAAAGCATGAGTACTAATATGTTTGGAAATTACTTGGCATAACATTTTATAGCTTATAGAACAATGGCTTATCAACTTTGCATTATTTTTCATAAAACATATTTAAGCATGAGTTTTGACGCATTTATTCATGCATAAACATAGTAGAACACCTAATATCATTTAGCGTATGTTTTCTTACTGGGCATTAGCTTACCCCCCTTCCACCTCATAGATTATTTCAAGTAGACTCGGTACGAGTATAGTGCATCGAGAGTTATTTTGTTGAGCTACAAGAAGTTATAATTTGAATCAAGTTATAATCTTTTTGTCCTTTTGTTTAGCTGCAAGAAGTTATATTTTGAATCAAGTTATAATCTTTTTGTCCTTTTGTTTATATCCTAGACTAAATTCTTTTGTGTACACAGTGTATAGGATTCGGGATGTAAGTACTAGGGAATATTGAGTCTGTAAATATATTGTGCTATGTGGTTAAGTTGTAATCTCGATATATATATATATATATATATATATATATATATTGGAATAAATGGATATAAAGTATCTCAAATGTTATTTTGAGATTGAAATTTCCATAGGTTGATATGATGATGTATTTAGTATGGGGATGGATAATAGTCCAAAGTAGGGGCGAAATTTTTCAATGTCGTTTTTGGCATGCATTACGATGAGACTTTAATGGGACTTTAGACAACTAGTCTTAAACAATTATAAGAGTAGAATTCTACTTATTAGGTTTTAGCTACACTGAGCGAGTGATAAACATAGTAAGTAAAGGAAAAAGTTAGCCCAAAAATCCCGGCTTCCAAGGGTGTTACAGTGCATGGAGCCTGGGTCAAATAGTACAATAACACTTATATCAAAAAGATAGATCTTACCCTTAATCACCTTGGACAAAGCATCAGCAGACTCCTCATCAATAGCGAATACTCGTCCTTGAGTCACAGCTATCTTTCCCTTCTCAGTAGCTATGGCCTTAGGCTGTGGTTGGGTAGTCTTCTCAGATTCCTCAGGCACCTTTTAATTCATCTTGGGACAATCCTTAATCTGGTGTCTCTGTTCACCACACCTAAAACAAGCACCAGTCGCCAACCGGCAAGGTTGTGACCCATGAAGTTTCCCGCAATGCTCACATCTCTACATAGTATTCTTTAGTGAGTTAGCGGTACTACCTGCTGAGTATCGAGATCTTTCATCACTTATCTTGATCTCGGTAGCTCTATGAATCTCTGTACCATGACCATCATACAGTTTCCAACTTTAGCACATTTACATCAAATCACTAATTTAAGGAAAATTCATTCTCTTATAATTTATTTTCTTACTTGTCGAAGCTCTTTCATATGGTCTATTTCTCTTAGATGGATATCTCTCACTCGAGGCTCTCTCGTCTGACTTACGTTTCATCAGTTCTTTGCCTTTACTCTTAGCTCGAAAGTCAGCCTGATGAAACTCGTAGTCCTGCTCACACAACTGAGCCTTACAGACTGCCTCTCCATAGGTGGTGATATCCAAATGATATAACTTAAACCTGATGGAAGGTTTCAATCCCTCCGTAAATTTGTAGGTCTTGTGCTCCTCACTCCTCAACACTTGCAGATCAAATCTACTCAGCATAGTGAACTTTGATTAATATTGACTAACCATCATAGTCCCTTGAGTCAAGTTTAGAAATTCGACTCTCAACCTCTTCTGAGCATTGCGTGGGACATACTGTTTATTAAATACCTCTAGAAATATATCCCACGTTACCTTTAACTGTCTAGCCTCCAATACTGTCTAAGTGGACTCCCACCAGGGTCTTGCATCATCCACTAACAAATAGGCAGCCAATCTCACCTTTTCTCTTTCTGTACAAGTCATATATCCGAATGACTTAGTGACAGCCTTCACCCAATTTTTCGTAGCCACCAGATCACTGTCCCCTTTAAACTTAGGAGGATCCAGCTTCTTAAATTCCTTAGTCAAATTAACATTGCAATAAGCTTTAGGATCTCACCCTTCGGAAGTCTAAACTAATGGGGGTAACTCTGTCTGTGCTACCTGAGGCTGTACTGTAGGAGTAGGAGGAACTGTAGCCGGAACTGATGGTGTACTAGTGGCCACATTCGGGAAGTTAGCCATAAACTATGTAAACATCGTGGCCATATTTTCCATATATTTCTCCATTCTAGCTAGCCTAGTGTTCGGGCTATGCGATGGAGATGGAGGAGGAGACTGGGCTGGGGGCTGTTCTGCTCTACCCCTTCCTCTTCTTCTTCCAGTACCCCTTCTTCGAGTACTCATTCTATAATTAAAATCACAAATCACTTGATTCAGTATAACTTTAAATAATTATATTTCACATATGTATTCAGACAAGTACAGTACTTTAGGGATGTACACTAATTCTAGCTTATTAACACTGACAAATATCAGACTAATCTGCTCTAATACCAATCTGTGACATCCTTATCACTACACATTAACATATAACTTTTTCTTTCACATACAACTTGATTAGGCTCGTTTGTCAATGTCATTCTTTCTTCTTATTTTGCTTGGTGTTAAATAGCTCATCATAAAATCTTAAATTCAAGTAAAGCATAATTATTATATTTATTCGTGTCATTACAAAGCATAGGATCTTACATAACTCACATAACCTAAATGCCCCAAAAACATTATATACTTCACTGTACTGTAGCACTATCTGATTTACATAACAACATGAATATACCTTCAAGGAGTATTGGGGAGCGTGTCTCGAAGGTACACTACAATATCCTAAAAGTAAGCCCTTCTATCTGGAGCGGAATTCATTTCAAGTAATCTGTATGAAAAATGATTGTAAAGGGGTGAGTTTACGCTCAGTAAGAAATATATAGAAAAGAGCGTACTATGTCACTATATGCTGGTTCCCTACTTGGCTCTGCAATGTCATGTGGAAACCTTTGAGTTTATCAAATACCATGTCGATAATAAGTCAAATCTGATAAATCATTTTCATATAGTCAAATAAATCGTATAACAGATATTCATGTAAATCGGATAATGGCATATGCATCATCATATAATACTCTTACATATATTCAATTTCTTGCACATGCCTTAAATCACTTGAAATCACATATACATATATCTTTCAAATAAGTTGAAGACTATTAACATTTCAACAGAATCATGCATTAGATAATATCACGTGAGGGTAGGTGGCATACCCATGTAAGGGCCAGGAATCCTCCTTTAGCCAAACGTATAACAGAGACAATTGGTCAATGTCGGTGGGCCACAGTGAACACTAGTTAGGTGACATCTATGGCACTGAGGACCGAACTAGGGTTCCTCAGCCATGTACAGATACAGATACTAAGGACTTGATCAGAGTCTCTTAGACAGATACAGATAATGCATGATCATCAAGCAGTCCATAGTCTCAAAACATTTGTCATATACTTCTTTGATAATACTATTGTACTTATTGAAAACGGGCCTTAAAACCTCCTTTACAAACAGGGCAGTATACTGGTTTTACAGGGCAGTTGACTGCTATCACATATCTTGATTTATCGAAATTATTTTCTTTTTAAATTCTTGATATTTCAAAAATCTGAAAACACATGGGGCAGTCGACTGGTTTTACAAACAAAATGCTTTTGAAAACAAGGCAGTCGACTAGTCCATATAGCAGTCGACTGTTTTCGCAAATAAAATACTTTTCTAGCAAATAGCAGTCGACTGATCATATAGCAATCGACTGGTTTGAAACAAAATGCTTTCTAGAAAATAGCAGTCGACTAGATTATATAGCAGTCGATTGGTTTGCATCAGTTTTCGAAAAATTTATGTTTTGGTTGTCTCTAGGCAATCGACTGCTACTTAAAGCAGTCGACTGCTCCTAACAAATTGGTAACTAGGAGAAAAACCCGAAATTGACACTTCCTGCACTTAAATCAACTTTTGTTTCATCCCAAAACATGTAAAACATGTGGACATAGCCACTCTACGTCCGTTACATATATTCCTTACCTTAATTAGTCGATAATCCAATCGCTTTTTTGGAATCCACGCTTTTCTTTTCAACTCTTCAAAGCTGTAGACATCATATCGATTTTAACCTTTAACTTTCTTTCATTTTAATACCATAAGCACACTATACCAACATAACATAACTCCAAATCATGGACATAATTGAATGAAATCACTTCATCTCTTACCTTTGTTAGTGACCAAAACTAACGGCAATAAGATCTCTTCAAATACTTGGATTTAACCTTCCAAATTTCAGGTATAGCTAGAGCTAGTGCTGAGGATCGATTTTCGTTAACAAGTTTAGTGGTTAGATGAAGGGATAAAGGTATTTGTCAAGGTAAATATTGAGGAAAACTTAGAATTTCTTGAGGGAAAGCTACCACGGCTACCGACACTTAATGAAGGTGATGACACATAAAGAGCTTCATTAAATGCATATTTATCCAATTAATCATCTCATCTAAGCCATTGACTATTTGACCATAGACCCCTTTGACCATTAATTTCTCTTCTTCCATTCATATGCCACATCTACCTTACACACAATAAAATCTGATATTAATTTTTACCCAAATCCAAATATTCTCACAACATCAGAATTAATTCCTTCCATGTCCATATGTCATTCATACATCAAAATTTCATATTTATTTAATTCTTCTAAGCTGAAACACTATACAAATATGAGAAATTTACATCAAATTGGGGATTTCACATTACAACTAATTAATTAATTAGTTTTAAGAAAAGAAATCGTTGAAGGGAAAAATTAAAAAACCGAAACATTTCTTTAATTTGTACAAAATTTAGAATCACAAAAATAGATAACATTATACTATCATATTCATATTAAAACACTTAAATAAAATACATTATTTGGTATCTCACTGGATGAGACGACCTCATCTTTTAAGCTTTTTCAGCCATATATTTCTTAAGACCTTTTGCGTGTCCTATGACTCTTAGCATTATAAGTAAACTAAGAGAAGGAAGAAAACCAAATATTAACAGAGTCGAAGTTGGTGATATGTTATAAGTTGAACTCAGGAGGCAAAAATATAGGAGAAGTAGTGGCACTAGAAGAAGAGAAGCGATCCCGCTTGCAACAATTGCGAGGAGCCCAAGTGTTAGGATCAATGTCATTATAAAAGCTATTGTGTTAGGAACGTAGAACAGAAGAAAAGATGCTAAATGCAGAGCCGATTTCCGCTCATCATTCTGTAATAGACCACCGGGAGGGCTAAGAGTGGCTTGGTAAGTGGATGATAGAATCAGGACTAATATTACTAGAACTGCACTGCTCCTTTCAGCTGACATATTTGAAATATCATGAATCACTTCGCCAAATGCTCTTTCAAGGAACGTAATCTTTGATCCTAACAATTCGTGTAAGGGTTGAACTCTTGGAACAGAGGAAGCATTCCAACCTTCAGCATCGAGCAGAAGTTTCATTGCCGTTCTTGCTTGCTCGGGGTTGGGGAGTTTTTGTAGGATATCCAGTGCCGTCTTACCGCTTGAATTGATCTCATTCACCTTAACTTTGCAGTCTAATAACAATCTGACCATCTGCTTAATAGACGTATGAACTCAACATTAATCAATTAATTGACAAAAAAAAAGACAATTGAATGAAATTTCACACATTATGCCACCAAGTGAAATACCAAGAAGTGCCACTGCCCAGTTACATACCGTTCTTCATTAGGACTATTAAATTAGGATGAAAATGAAGCTGTGAAGAGTGTTTTTTCAAAATCAATTGGGATTGTTGACTCTAACCTTGTTGAAGTATTAGCTGTGAGATGGGCCGAAAACACATGGACTTGGTTGAAAGTGATTCTACTAATGCAGCTAAGTGGATTCATAACCCACGGAGCACTCCATGGAGAATAAAGAAATATAATTCAGAGATTGAATTTGAGACAATGAGACATAAATGCAAGTACACAGCTAGCAAATAGCACACATTCCTCGGGAGATCAATTGTGTGACAGATGGATTAGCGAAAAGATTAATAATCTTCTGATTTATCATAATGTGGCTGTGTTTTTGGTATAATGTTGGTCTTATTTCTTAATATGGGCAAGAAGGTGGATCGCATCATAAACATAATAAACTTATTACAACGAGACAATGAAAAGATGGGGATCCTAGCTTCTTTTTCTTTTTTTTATTTTGCAACGGTTAGGAAACTTTTGTAGCAGATTTTTCTTACTTGCTTTTGATTAAGAAAAAACTAAATCTAGTCACAGTGCACAAAAGAGCGTACCTTTGGTAGATTCTCAGATGCAGCTACATGCAAAACGGTTTTGCCATCTTTGTCCTTCCGGTTCAAGAGTTTTTTCCCTAAAGATGAGTTGTAGAAATAGGTCCTCCTAAGCGACTGCGTCAGGACTCGAAGAGCTTCAAATTTATTGTTCTTTGCAGCAACGTGCAGAGCAGTCTCATTGCGAATTGTCACATCTTCAATACATTCGGGGCAATCCACCAGAAATTGGGCTAAAAGATGAACGTTTCCTTGTTCGGCTACGTAATGTAAAGGAGTGTAGCCTTTCCTCCCTTTGACACGAACAAGATCCTTATCTGCTTCCAAGAGACGAAGCACCATTTTCTCATTTTGCAAGGCCAGGTGAATAGGACTATAGCCATCTTTATTCAGCTTCCTAGCTAATGATGGCTTTAAGTTCATAATCTCCATAGCAAAATCATCGTTCCCCTTGGCTACAGCTTCGTGAAGCGGAGTATCCACAAAAGGAACTTCATGAATGTTCTCCAAAATAAATGGGTCTTTCTGAATTACTGCATACAAGCCATCAATATCTCCTGCCTGAGCAGCCCTACTCAACTCCTCACTTAAATCCATAGCAAGAGAGCTGTAAAAGTGATAAAACAGCGGAAGACGGATTGATGAGGTCTTGCTTGGTTGTCTAAATTTATAGTCAAATCCATTGCATGCGGCTGCGGGGATTGGCCGATGTTGAATATTATTTAATTATGACAAAAACTCAACTTTTTATTATCCAATCACGTTGTTATTATTTTTCTTATGAAATTACTCGTACGATCAGAATTTATAATCATAATAGCATTGTTATATATTTTTCTGGCACAATAGATTTTTTTTTTGAAAATTGAAATTTATTGAATATAAAGGAAACAGTTACAACCAGGCAACCAAATTTATAGAAGTATTGAAGAGGTACAAGGAAATTAAGAGAACGTAAGTATTAAAACTTGAATCTCAAATTTTACAGAATTATTATACCTTATAAGCAAGGGCATGAACCCATTTGATCCAATGCTCAAGACCAGTATTGTTAATCTTTAAGCTCTCATGGTTGCACGCTCTCATGTCCATCCTTCTCAGAGTTGGAAGAGAATAGGGAACAATTGCCATGCTTTGGATTTATATGAGGTGCGCATGGAGTTGTGCAATATATGTGTCATAACATCTAGGTTTGAGGACCTAATCACTAGACATAAATTTAAGAATCATCACCAATCATTCTAACTTAGGTGTGATTGGTTATTTGTTCAAACTAAGAATAAGGTATTAATTTACATTCAAAGATCCTAGGTTCGGAGTAAAGTTACGTGTAGGGAATGATTAGCACCTCCCACAACACTTAACTTAAAATGGTACCCAAATAGTCTAAAGTTATCTTAATTTTGCCTTTAATTTGCTTTAATTTCGATAGGCTTATGCATTGGAAAAATCTTTTAAGTCTTTTCCATTAAGCTTGTCGAATAACTTAAAAAAATTTTCTCACCTCAAAGAGTATTTAAATAAGATCAATCGTCTTTTTTTCAGAGGTTCCGTCGTTTTATCATTTAAATTCATTATGAAAATTCCTAACTTGACTCCTACCCAATTTCATTACCCTTAAACTTATTATTTCATTCTTTTACAATTATTGTCTCGTGATTTAATTTATTTTTTTATCTTATTATTAATTTATTATTTCTATATCTTTGAGTATGAATTATATGACATTAAAAATTATCCTCTAGACCTTTCATCAAGTTAGTTAGACCTTAGAAGAAATTTTTTCACGTCAAGAATTTTTAAAGAGACTACTTTAGCGCAATCTCCTTTTAAACTACATCCTCAGAATAATTCATTTTTATCTAAATATTTGTCATCTTGATTTATATATTATTTTATTTTATTGATTCTTATTTTAGTTTTAAATTTTAATTCTTAAATATTTGTCTATCTTAAATCTTTAATTTTTTTAATTTTTATTTTTAACATTAAACACAAGTTATTTAAATATTAGAGATATCCTTTTAAGTATTCTATCAACCTGATCAGACTTAAAAAGAATCTCTTAACCTCAAGATCTCTAAAAGTATTATTCAAGTGCAGTCCTTTCGAAATTCCATCTTCGGAATAACTCGTATTTATTTATTATCTTTATTTTACTTCTATTTTGTTAACTCTTGTTTCATTTTAGTTTTAAATTTTAAAAATTATTTCCTATTTAGCTTTAATTTCTAATTTTTATTTTATTTTAATAATAAATACGGATTATTAAATGTTAAAAATATCATTTTAATTTTTTTCATTGAGCTGAACAAACTTAAAAAGAACTTTTTCATCTCAAGATTTTCAAAAATACTGTTCAAACGCAGTTCTTTCAAAATTTCATTATCAGAATGACTCAAATTTACTTTTATAATTATTGTTTAATTATGATAACAAATTTTTACTTACCAATAAACTTCTTGAGTTTAATCTTTATATTTTTTTTCAAGCTAAACAGTTACTAATTACGTTTACTTAATCTTATACTTTAATATATAATAGATAACTAAACCACTTTATTTTATAAGTTTTTATTTTGGTTTGAAAAGTGATATTTTACAAATTGGGGTGCTGTGTTTTAATCCTATATATATAATAAATAATAAAATCGTTCTCCAATTTAGTAATGATATCATAAATGGCAAAAAGACTGGTCATTCATCCCAAGAAATAAATGGTGTAGTTGAACATACAATCCAAGTAAAATAATAAAATGTATAAATGAACAAATAATAATAATATAATAATAATAATAAAATTGATATAAGCAAAAGTCAAGGGTAATAAAACCTGTACACAAATCTCTTTGCTCTCTCCTTTTTTTATCAACCCGAGGGCACCCCTTTTAAGTGAGATTGTTCTCGTACAGTGGCGGTTGGCTTGTTGTTGGTGATGTATCGCCGTTGCCTTTTCTGATCGCCGGAAAACGCCAAACACCAAAAAGCTACCACCTTCCTAAAGATGTTGTATCTTTGAACACAAATCCAACCTTTGTTCCTCCTAAGACATCATTTTTTTAATCTTAGATCTAAGCAAACTCTACCTGCCGAGAACCTCCTTTTGCTTTCTAATTTTATTTGTATCGTGTATATCCGTTGTATCCAGCCCCGTTGGAACGGAGCTGTGTTGGGCTTTTATAGGCAGGGGTTTGCGCAGTGGGCAGTGATGAAAACGGGCGGTGATTGGCGGTGGTAAAGTTGCTACCGATGGGAGCTACCCCAGAGGGTAGGGGTGGTGGCATTAAATGCTGGGTACCCACCCTATGATCTATCTATACGAGTAATAAAGAAAATTATACTACCCGAACCTTTTCAATAAAAAAAAATTAGGCCATACTTCATCGCGTGGAGCTTTTTTTTTTTAATATTATGAAGAGTATTTCTTAAAAAATAATAAATTAAAATAATTATTTAAAAAATATTGATTTATTAAATATAAATAATAATGATTAATTTATCAATTAATCATTTTATTTATTTTTATTATGTCTTTTTTAAATAAAATAAATTTTTAACACAACATTACAAAATTAAATAGATCAAAATAAAAAGAAAAACTTATAAAATATTTAATTTTTTATTCAATTTAATCTTAATTTATCTGTCTCAAGATAAATTTAGATTAGATTAATTTCTACTACTATTTTTTTATTTATCGTAGTCTCTAAGTGTTTAATATTAAAATTACTTATTTATTACATTATTTCTTCTTTTATTACCTTCAATTTTCATATTTAATGATTTTTTTAAAGTTTTTATTCATAAATTTATTTTTTATAATTTTTTGTGTTTAAGTTTTAAAAAATGACTTTCAAAATTTTTTGCTTTATACTATATTTAATAATTTTTTTAAATTTTAATATTATTTGTAATATTTATTAGATTTTTATAGTTTTTTAACTTTTGCTTTATAAAAATAAAAAAGGAATTATGATTTGAATATTTTGTATTTGAATTTTAGTATTTTATTCGAATTTTTACAAACTAAATTTTTTCGGTATTTCCTTTGAATTTTTAAAAAAATTTGAATATGTATTTTTTAACCTTTTTTTTGTTACATGAATATTGGGTTTAGTTCCTTAAAAATATTATTTGAATTTTAGTTTTTTTTCTATCCACTTTTCATATCTTTCACTTCATTTTTTATTTTAACTTTGGAAAAAGAATAATAGAATTTATAAAAAAAATTGTGAATATTTAATTTAGTTCTTTTCAAATCTTTTTTGTTTGAACTTTTTATTTTCTCTCTCTTCTCTTCGTACTAAATTCATTCTTTTTGTATTTTTAGTGTTTTAACATTAAAAAAATTTAAAAATAAATTTTTTATTTCAATTAAAAAAATCACATATTAAATTAAAAACTATCACATGAGTAAATTTATTTTTAATATTTTAATTTTTAAAAAAATTAAAATTAATTATAAATTTAAAAAAAATTATGTTCAATATTAAAATAAGCTCAATGTAACGAATAGAAAAGTACTAGACAATAGACATGATGATAACAGCCAAAAACCAACTACCTCAGACCGATAGGTTAGCAAGCTCTAGATAACCTGTCTTTGAAACCTTCGAAATACTGTTGATTAATTTATTCGATTTTAAAGTTATCTGAGATTGGATAGCACCTATAGCTATAATATTAAAATTTTCACTTCGAAGCCGGTTACCTCAACTTGCTGAAAATATATTACTCAATTAGAATCCGCTATGTAAAAAACATCTACTCATAAAAAAATACTGGTGGTCGGTGGTCAAAAGAAGCAGTCCTAAAATTAGAAGAAATGCTGAATTTATTGCGTCCTTTCCGTTAAAGATTAATGCCTTTGTTACTTGCTTGACCATTTGTTTCCCCAGCTTATATTTTAAATATGGAATTTTTGGTTTCATTTGTACATAATTAACTCATATAATGGAGCAAATAATTGACAGCTGTAGACAAGTGTGTGCATACATACACGTATATATATAAAGGCGAGTGCATGAATATTTCCTTTCACATCGTATTTGTATGTAAGAATGTATATAGTATGGTCACATTTAAATGTTGATGAAATAAAATTCAACTACAGTAATTAAAATAAATGGTTCTAAACAATTATGATTTAGTTTAACAGTTATTATTCTTTTTTTAAAAAAATTAAATCAAAAATTCGATACTTCATTTCTTTCTTATACCTCTCTATAAAAAAATAACATTACATGGTTCTAAAGTTTAGCATAAAAGTTGACTTTGTTTTTGAGTATAAAAATATATTTGAGATATTATTTTTGCAACAAGTACTATATATTTAAAATATAGGTTATTTTTTTCAACATTTATATAATTTGTCAGCAGATATTTAATAACTTTAAATACAAAAATTAAAAACATATAAATTATTTTAAAGTAAAAAAATTTGTATTTGTATACATATGCGTGTGTTTGTATATATATATATATATATATATATATATATATATGTAAAATCGATAGCTCATATATAAAAAGAGTCGCACTAATGTGACATTGACATCTGTTCATTTTATATATATATATATATATATATATATATATATATATATATATATATATATATATATTCCAAGCAATAGCATGCAAATTCGTTTCTGTCATCTAACCCGAACATATTCTACTATTTTACATGTGTAAGTTGAATAGATGTTGTGTGTGTGTGTCTATATATAAATATATATATATATATATATATATATATATTTATATATTCCAAGCAATAGCATGCAAATTCGTTTCTGTCATCTAACCCGAACATATTCTACTATTTTACATGTGTAAGTTGAATAGATGTTGTGTGTGTGTCTCTATAAATATATATATATATATATATATATATATATATATGTATGTATTTGTGTGTCATTATAATAATCAAATCAACATACATTAAACAATTAAAAAAACCTAATTTTTCCAAAACTTTTCTAATTAAAAATCAAGCTGCAAAAAAAGCTATAGGATACAGAGGCTAATTTGTATTCTATTGCTTGGAAAAAAAGTTAAAAAATAAACAGGTGTCATTTCAAGGACCAACACTTCAATTTTCCAAATCCTTGAAAATCATCTACCATTCCTTAAGGGTTAAAATTATGTCAATTCAATTTCTTTAGTTTCCATCCCAACCATGAAAGTTCCTTCCAATAAATGGCAAATCAATCCTGTCACTCTTTCTTATGAACTCAAAACACAAACCATCCTTTTATCATTCAACCTAACAGAATAAAATCTCTTGAAAATCACCAGTGATCCCAATACTTCTTTCAAGCTAAAGAATTTTCCTCTCTTCTCCCCTGACTTGTATCACGCCCATCTTTTATGAAACCTCTGCTTTCTCAACATAACTATTCTTTCACAAACCATATAAACCCCACCCGACAATCCATAGAGAATAGCAAAAACACCCTACAAAAGTAACTTTAATCCAAAACTTCCAACTTGTATATCCTTTGAGGATTCCAGTATAAATACCTCAACTAAAAGCATATACAACTAATAACCAAATAAACTTCAAAGAAAGTTTGACAAGATAGCAAGTTAGAATTTTGCAGTCAAATATTGTTGATTGAGGTGTTTTTCAATGTGTCTTGTGAGCCAAACATGATCAATTCCAATTTTCAACTATCTTCATACATCTCACATCAATAGTCATATGATATTCTGAACTTCAAGAAAAAGCATCGCGGAATTTTTCTAGAGACCACAAATTACTGATTCCTACCATTTCAAGACCATAAACACCATTAAATGAAAGGACAATTAATTAACTAGTAACATTATTATTATCATGACTTTCTCCTTCCATTTCCATCAATATTTTTATCATGACACTTTCATTTGCACAAAAAAACCCTAGTTTACTACCTTTCCAAGTCTTTACACAAAGAATTCATATGGAATATATATATATATATATATATATATATATATATATATATATATATATTTATATAAATCAATCCCAGAGACTAAAAGAAGTGTAGGAATGCAACTAATAGTTTTTGAATGTGTCTTCTTATTACTCCAATTAAAAGGAAGTAATTAGGCACACATTTGTTTGATTTCAATTAATTAATTAATTAATTAAGTAATTAGATTTTATAAGAAAAAGAAATCATTGAAGGGAAAATTAAGAAACTGAAGCATTTCTTCATTTTGTACAAAATTCAGAATCACAAAAAAAGATAATATTTATTATCATATTCATTTTAAAACACTTAAATAAAATACATTATTTATTATCTCACTTGATGAGACGACAAAATCTTTTAAGTTTTTTCAACCGTATATTTCTTAAGACCTTTAGCGTTTCCAATGACTCTAAGCATTATAGGTAAACTAAGAGAAAGAAAAAAACCAAATATCAGAATCACAAAAAAAGATAATATTTATTATCATATTCATATTAAAACACTTAAATAAAATACATTATTTATTATCTCACTTGATGAGACGACAAAATCTTTTAAGTTTTTTCAACCATATATTTCTTAAGACCTTTTGCGTTTCCAATGGCTCTAAGCATTATAGGTAAACTAAGAGAAAGAAAAAAACCAAATATTAAAATAAGTAAACAAAATTATACTAATAATTTAATATAAATTCATATATTAATTTATATAATCTATTTCAATATTGAAATAAGTTCAATGTAACGAATGAAGTTTCTAGACATGATGATAACAACCAAAAACCAACTACCTCAGACCAATAGCCAATAGGATAGCAAGCTCTACATAACTTGTCTTTGAAACCTTCAAAATACTGTTGATTAATTTATTCGGTTTTAAAGTTATCTGAGACTGGACAGCACCTATCAATACATATTATTAAAAATAGCTTTGATCAGTGTTTTGTCAATTGAAGCAATTGGTGATGACGTGTGTATGAATACTATTTTCAATTGAAGCAATTGGTGATGACATGTCTACAGCAATGTGGATTGGCGAGCTGTTATGACATTGTGTGAATTGGCGATTTGTGTGAATTGGCTACCTGTTGCAGTATGTGCCTCTACTCTAGGTCTTTGCCGTGATACCCTCCGCAAGCTGGAGAGTATATGTTTTGGACTCCCAGCTTGGACAAATAATGATGAAAGGTTGCAGGATGAGAGGCCTTGGTGAAGATATCAGCTAACTGATCAGAGGACTTGATGAGAAGTAAATGAAGAACACCAACAGTAAGCTTTTCACACACAATGTGACAATTAATATCAATATGTTTAGTTCCCAACTGAAGATGAGCGGAAGACAGTGGTCTGCTTTTTGGATCACCAAGCAACAAGAAAGTTGCCAAAGAAATATCATAGTAAATACCTAGAGTAGAGGCACATACTACAACAGCTCGCCAACCCACACAACTCACCAATCCACACAACAGCATAACAACTCGCCAACCCACGGAGCTCGCCAATCTACACAACAGCACAACCGCTCGCCAATCTACACAGCTGTAGAAACTTTCATTTTCTTCGATTCAAATATCGTAATAGAGTGTATGTCTGATTTTGGGTTGAATTGAATTAGCTAAAGATGACACGTGTAGCAACAAAAAGACCCACGTACAGACAGCTGTGTTTCTTGCTTTTTATAGCTTAAGTTGTTCTGCTAACAGATCTCAAACATGCATTGAAATTTTGTTTGACTCATGTCTTCTCTTTTCCAAATGGAGTGTTTTCTCTTTTGTAAATTAACAGAGCATGGAGGGTAAAAACGTTTGGCCAAAGATTGATTTGGCAGGAGGTATGCTTTTTTTTTTCCCTTTGTATCACGTGTTGATCGGTACGTTTTTTTTTTTTGAATTGCTTCAATGGAAACTACATTGACATACATGGGTTTGTTATGTATCGACATATCTAACACCATTAGATGTTATTTTTTTTTTTGGGTTTTGACATGCATGGGTTTGTCATTAATTTTTCCTGATTTCTTTTTTTTTTTCTAATCTCTTGGATTTTATAGAGTTTTGTTCCTTTGCAATGTGTAGTTGCTTTGGTTTTTTTGGTTTTAGAGGTGTCGTAACAATTTTCGTCCGGAGACTCGATTGCTAGACGATTTTGAAAAAAACACAAAATGGAGTCGCCACCAATCCTTTTTGGCTAAGTGTGATTGGCCACCTAAAATCATTTATCTTTTTAATAAAAATCTTAAAATTAATTAAGTTTTATCAAAAAAATAATTTTTGGTCTACGAAAACAAAGTTTAGGTTCGGGAGTTCGATTACGCGTGGGGAAGGATTAGCACCCTCACAACGCCCGTTAAAGAACGGTACCACTTAATCATGTCTTATCTTTTGATCTTAATAACATAGTCTTAACTAAATATTTAAAAGAACTTTATTTATTTCGAAATCATTTTGTTATATATTCTATTTTGAAATATTTAAATTTTATTTTTTTATTTGTAATAAGTGAAAATCTTTTGTATTGAAAATTATTCTGAAGTACCCCAATACTTTTGGTAGCATTTCGGATAATTCCCTCACTTAGAGATTTCTTAAGAATCGCTACTTGCGATTTCTATAGAATCCCATCATCGGGAGATTTGCACTTATTTTGGAGTTTCATGAATGCAAATGATGCAAACGAAATATATATGATGCACATGAGAAATATATTATTTTATTATCTTTTATATTTATATTATTGCTTTTGAAATTTATTGATTTTATAAAATTTAATTTTTATTGAAAAAATCATACTAAACATTCCAATACGCTGGTAACATTTAGCAAATTTCTCTCACCTAGAGATCAGTTAGGAATCACTACTTGTGAATTCCGTAACATCTCATCAACGGAAGAATTCCATTTTATTTTCCTTTATTTATTTTACTAATTATTTTCTACCCATACATTAAAAATACCTAAATAAATGAATGACAAAAAAGGGGAAATATACCCTCCTCGGGCGAGCGAACTCCTTGAAGTGGTGAGCTCTTGGATGTTCTTTCTCTTTGGGCGGCTCCTCGGGCGGGCGAACTCCTTGAACTGGCGAGCTCTTGGATGTTCTTTCTCTTTGGGCGGCTCCTCGGGCGGGCGAACTCCTTGAACTGGCAATCTCTTGGACGTTCTTTCTCTTTGGGCGGCTCCTCGGGCGGGCGAACTCCTTGAACTGGCGAGCTCTTGGATGTTCTTTCTCTTTGGGCGGGCGAGCTCGTGGACGAGCGAGCAAACTCGCGGATTCTTCTCTCCTTCTTTGGCGGGGCGAATACCCCTATTGGAAGGCGGGCGAGCTCACAAGTCTTCCCTTTTCTTCGGTCGGGCGAGCTCACAGCTTCTTTCTTTTGGCGGGGCAGGCGAGCGAAAGAGCTTGAGCAAGGAGCGATGCAAGTATTTTACACTATAACAGCAATGATGACAGCAAGGCTCGATGCAATAGACAGCAATGGATGGGTGCGGAAGGTGACGGTGCTGGTTGAGCAGGGAAGATGGTGCAAGCGGTCGAAGATAGCTGGACAAGGAGATGCAGTATGAGGCCAGTTTCGGTGAAGCAGAAGTGATTATCGTGATGATGGTGGAGTGAGAAGGTGGTGGTGCAGCGAAGAATAGATGTAGGATGGATGCTTGAAGGTGATCTGGTTTAGAGGTGAGGACAGGGCTTGAAGATGATGAAAGCAAAGCAGGGGAGGTTTGATGATATTGTAAAGCTAAGTTGAAGATGATGATGAATCGTGGAAGTAGAGAGACGATGATGGTAGAGGCGGTTAGATGAAGATGATGACTAATGGCAATATCTGTTTGTAGCGAGGATGATCAAGGATGGTTGCTGTCCAGGGTGGTGCGCCGGAAACAGAGGCACGATGCAAGCACTGCAGCACGGGACTGGGAATGGTGATTGAAGGTGGCGATGGGGAATGGCACAAGAAGGAGGCAATGACGATATTGCAAGTGAAAAAGGCTGTCAGCTCCTTTTCTTTTTTCTGTGTAAAAGTCCTCCTCCTAAAACCCTAGCAGACTCCCCCTTTAAATGAAAAAAATCTGTTTATCAATCCCACAATCATGGGATTTTATTATTTATTTCCATTTGACCTTTCCATCTTTTTATTATTTGTTTCCTTTTCATTATTTTTATTTTTGGTAATTAACTTTAATTCCTTGATCATTTCCTTGATTCTTTCTTTTATTTTCTTCTTGGCAATAAATTCCTTTTGGTTAACATTTTGATTTAATTCTTTAAGAGAAGATTGCATGATGTGCATGGAATTGCATGGAACAGCATTGACATTTTTTATCATTATTTTTATTTTTTTTATTTTTTATTTTTTTTATTTTCTTTATTATTTGTTATTATTATTATTTTTTTTTGCTCGGACAAAATTCGGTGTTTACAGCTGCCCCTCTTTACATCTTGCTGAGAATCAGAAATAGGGCAAAGACTATAGACAACAATTTTGTCCGAACCTCTTTTTTTTTTTTGGGAAAATTCAATTTTGATTCTCGAAAATAATACCTTGACTCCATACCAAGGCTCGACCCATGAGAACAATGGATTCGATTTGAAACACATAATACCTTGACTCCATACCAAGGCTCGATCCACTGTGAAAAAGTGAATTCGACTTTAAAACATAATACCTTGACTCCCTACCAAGGCTCGATCCACTGTGAAAAAGTGAATTCGATTTTGAAACACATGATACCTTGACTCCATACCAAGGCTCGATCCACTGTGAAAAAGTAAATTCGACTTTAAAACATAATACCTTGACTCCCTACCAAGGCTTGATCTACTGTGAAAAAGTGAATTCGATTTTGAAACATAATACCTTGACTCCCTACCAAGGCTCGATCCACTGTGAAAAAAGTGAATTCGATTTTGAAACACATGATACCTTGACTTCATACCAAGGCTCGATCCACTGTGAAAAAGTGAATTCGATTTTGACACATGAAACCTTGGCTCCTTACCAAGGCTCGATCCACTGTGAAAAAGTGAATTCGATTTTGAAACACATGACACCTTGACTCCCTACCAAGGCTCGATCAACTCTGAAAAGATGAATTCGATTTTGACACATGAAACCTTGGCTCCTTACCAAGGCTCGATCCACTGTGAAAAAGTGAATTCGATCTTGAAACACATGATACCTTGACTCCCTACCAAAGCTCGATCCACCTTGAAAAGCTGAATTCGATTTTGAAACACATGATACCTTGACTCCCTACCAAGGCTCGATTAACTTCGAAAAAGTGAATTCGATTTTGACACATGAAACCTTGACTCCCTACCAAGGCTCGATCCACTGTGAAAAAGTGAATTCGATTTTGAAACACAAGATACCTTGACTCCATACCAAGGCTCGACCCACTGTGAAAAAGTGAATTCGATTTTGAGACATATAATACCTTGACTCCCTACCAAGGCTCGATCCACTGTGAAAAAGTGAATTCGATTTTGAAACATATGATACCTTGACTCCATACCAAGGCTCGACCCACTGTGAAAAAGTGAATTTGATTTTAAAACATAATACCTTGACTCCCTACCAAGGCTCGACCCACTTCGAAAAAGTGAATTCGATTTTGAAACACAATACCTTGGCTCCCTACCAAGGTTCAATCCATTTTAGAGAAATGAATTCGATAAGAGAAATTTTGTTTTTTTAGAGAAATTCACATATTTGGAACAAAGAAAATATTCAATGATTCACAAAAATTTTGAGATTCGCATCTAGAAAAACTCAAAGATTTACATCCTAAGAGATTCACATCTAAACTTGAAGATTCACATTGAGTTTCACATCTTGACTGGAAAGTTCACATTTTAAGAGTTTCTCATCTTGACTTGGAGATTCACATCCTAAGAGTTTCCCATCTTGACTCAGGGATTCACATCTCAAGAGCTTCACATCTTGACTCGAATATTCGCATTCTAAGAGATTCACATCTTAAGAGTTTCTCATCTTGACTTGGAAATTCACATCCCAAGAGTTTCTCATCTTGAATTGGAGATTCATATCTCAAGAGTTTCACAACTTGACTCGAATGTTAACACTAAGAGATTCACATATTAAGAGTTTCTCATCTTGATTTGGACATTCTAAGAGTTTCTCATCTTGACTCGGAGATCCACATCCCAAGAGTTTCACATCTTGACTTGGAGTTTCTCATCCTAAATGCTCATTGGTTTTGTAAGTTGAATCTAGAAGATCTGAGTCTTATCATGCATCAATTTTACAATGAAGCCAGCTAAATCTCATTTATTCATAATCTAATTTCACTGGGCTTGAAACCACCTAACAATGCCAACGACATTAGACTTAAACTCTTGTCATGACTGAACCATTTTTCTTTAAAGAAAGATTTTCTTACTCTTTAAGGAACATCTAACCCCATTGCATTCTTTATTCATTCTTTATTCATTCATTTTCTCTTTTTTTTCTTTTATTTTTTCAATGATGCAAATGCAAAATGCATGCCCCTAAAAAATAAGTTTATCACAATGATGATAATGCAAATGCTTTCTTGAAATATGCCCCAATGTAATAGTTAAAAACCATGATGCATGTGTCTTTTAGAATGATGCGAATGCCTAAATGAAAGAAGTCTTCTTTTTCTCAAAATTTCTCTCTTTTTTTTCGATGCCGAAAATCCATGGCTTTCTTCATTAGGATCATTTCTTCTTCTCACAAAGATTCTCTTCTTTATTTCCGATCTTGTTCGTAGAAGCACATATGTCAGCTACATTCAACATTCTTGCTCTCTTTTTGTATATGGCCCTTTGTCATCTTTAGAATCTTTTCCAAAGTAATGCCAAAGATTTTTATGTATAATTGTCATTTATTCATTATCATTCCAATTCCATGACAAATGCAGTTTAGTCACCAATTTCCTCAATCCATTTTGGGAAAGTAAAGACACTAGAAGGTTTGGCGAGAATAAAAGAAATGTAGGAACAAACTTGTCAAAGTATAACAAGAAATTGGACAATTTGGGGTGAATAACAATGATAGGTTCTCAATTAAGAAATTGGATAATTCAAAGCAAATGACAATGATAGATTCTCAATGAAAAACCAAACAATTTTGACAAACTAGTCAGGATTCTTTGAAAAATCTATTCAATTGACATTCTCGATAAAATTGAGTTGCCCCCTACACCATGAGATTCTCAATGATACTGGTTCTCCTTGTGTCAAACCATCTCCCCAAATCTTCAACTAGATTATCATTCTTTTAACTCAAACCACCCTTTCGGGTTTTCAATTTGAGCCTCCCCCTTTTATCCTTCTTTTCTTTTTCTTTCTTTTTTTTCTTTTTTTTGTCTTTTCTCTTTTTTTTCATCTCTCATTCATTCTCTTTTTTCTTTCAACATCACTAATATTCCCAACAAACTAATCGCAATCTTGTTGTTTCTTGATGGCATCATAAGTATGTCCAAGTTCAATGCATGATTCTCCAATTTCAAGTATTCACATTTGATCAAAATGGACTTTTAAGGCACGTAATGTAAGCTCTGGTGATGGGTTATGAAAAATGGATATAATCAAGCTCAAAATTTGTTTCTTTAAAGGTCAAAAACCAAAGGATCATTTATCATCATGCAAAGCATGCTTGCCGCTCTGCCTTAATTGATTTTCATTTTCATCATTTTCTTTTCTTTTTCCATTTTTTTTTACAACTTTTCATTTTCACCCCTCTTTTTTTTTTACAAGAGGACTTAAACACCAAAAGGTATTTTCTCTTGAGATTTTTCATAACTCATAACCTGAATTTCTTCATTTGTCGACTAGTTTTTTTTTTTGCAAAATTTGCCCCTCAATATGAAGGGTGATCCTTGGTGGGTTTGTTTTGAAAAAACATAATAGGCTCAATGGGGGTGGCAAATGGATAATTTTACTCATGCACGAAGGATAGATCAAAGATGGCCATTTCTCATCTCAAATGTAAATACTCTTATTGAAGAACATTTATTGAACAAGAACAACAAAATGGATACAAGAGCTTCACTTCTTTCTCATTTCATGCGATTTTAACTTCTCTTGATAGGAGCTATCTCTTTATTGCTTCAACAATTTTAGCAATTTAAGGGACAAGAATGATCACTGACTTTGCCAATAGAAATAGAATTTTCAAAATAAAATCCCAGACTATCGTCATAATTGACTGCTCATTCATTTTTTGGAAGTTAAGTGTGGCTGAAATACAAAGAGATGAAAACAAAGATCTGTATGGAAGAGGATATGTAGTGCAAATGCATTTGTCATTTTATTCAAATGATAATAGATAAACTAGCCCATGCATAAAAATTTCCCCAAAGCTTATGGGCGTAAGCATTTAAGGAATTTCATTACTTTAGAATAAGAACTCAAAAGTGACAAAAACTTTGGCCTTTCCTCATAGAACACTTATCCTTCAAAATTTATGCCTTTTTGCAGCAAAAGGTTCCCACCAACATTTTACTCTTCCTTCTTATCAAAATTTAACAAGCCAACATTGATCAAACTCTGCACCTTGTATTTAAAAGCAGGGCAAGTCTCTATAGGGTGGCCTCCATTCCCACAATGATAGTCACATTGAGTAGTGGCATCATACCATTTAGGATATAGAGGTTTTAATGGTTCTAGATAAATAGGTGCAACAAGATTATCTCTCACCAATTATGGAAATAACTCTGTATAGGTTATAGGAATCGAGTCTACAGAGATTCTCCCTTGATTGTTCATCGCCCTTTTTTACTACCCACTGGATTGTTTGATTGAGTTGAGACTTGAAAGTTTGATTGCCAACTTGGGCGATAAACAAAAGGACTATGGGTAGTGCTGTCTATAGTTGGATAATAAGGATATGAGTGATGTGTAATACAGGGTTCAAAAGGAACGAAACTCCTTGGTGGTTGATTTTCAATGGCAACAGCTTGTGTTTCTCCCTCCTTCCTCTTATTTGCCCCAACTCTATTTGAAGTAGAAGCATCCTCAATTTTACCACTCTTAATAGCATTCTCTATCATTTCTCCAGAAATTACCAAGTCAGCAAAATTTTTTGTAGCACTCCCCACAAGCCTATCATAATACAGTGATGGCAAAGTATTAACAAACAATACCGTGGTTTCCTTCTCAGTAAGGGGAGGCTGCACTTGAGATGCGATGCCCCTCCACCTATTGGCATACTCCTTGAAATTTTCAGAAGGCTTCATTTCCATATTCTGCAAAGACAATCTATCTGGTGCCATGTCAATCATATGCTTATACTGGGACAAGAAGGCTTTTGCCAGGTCATTCCACTTGCGAACATGACTTCGATCTAGCTTATTGTACCACTTTGTTATTGTTTCAGTTAAGCTATCTTGGAAGCAATGAATGAGCAACTTATCATTATTCGTATACCCAGACATTTTTCGACAAAACATAGTGACGTGAGCTACTGGGCATGTGTTCCCATCGTATCTCTCAAATTCAGGTACTTTAAATTTCAGTGGAATTACTAGATCTGGGACCAAACTAAGCTCATTAGCATCTATATTTCCAAAGAAATCCATTCCTTCGATTGCCCTTAACCTTTCATCCAACAGTTCATATTTTTGTTGTGACTCGCCACTTTCTTTCCTCAACTTTTCTTGCTCCATGGGATCATGTAAATTTGGAACAAAAATAGGATCAACAGGGCTAGATCTCGAGTGCTGTCCTCGGTCTGGTTGTTGATTCACAAAAACATGAGCTTGGGGATAAGCTCTTTGGGAAGTTTGAGTTTGAGGGGCTATAAACTCCGATAGGTACAGTAGATTCTCTCTCATAGGTTGAGGCTCATTTCCTGATCCTTCCTTGACCTCTTTGCCTTTCATCAAAGTCATCATCATCTCCATCATCTTCGACATTTGCTTCTGAGATTCTTCTTGAGATTTAGCTAGCTCTTGTTGAATTCTTACCATCTTTTCCATTCGCTCAACATGTTCATTTTCCATGGCTTTGGCCTTTGATTGAGTAGTGAAACGATGTCAAATAAGTGGTTCAGAATGCGGTGGCTTCTTTATTTTGGCACCTCTGACATTTGTTTGCCACAATTTAGATAATATTATTATTTGAAATTGTGCCATAAAAGAAAAGACTATTAAAATCATCCCAATACGCTGGTGAGGATTTTAAAAATCTTAACTTTTTACTTCCAAGATTTAATGTCATTACTTATGATCACCAAAAATTTTCATAAGTGGGCACAAGATGGAATGTATGTATGCATGCTAAATGCATGTATGTGCATGAAATTCAATAGCTATTGCACATGTGATGAGATGCATATATCAAGTTAAAATCTTACAAAAACGCCTTCTTTTTTTTTCAAATGAAAATCTTTTTTTTTTCGAATATGCATGCTATTGAAATCACAAATAAAATTGAATGAGAAGGGTTTTTATTTT
Source organism: Heritiera fomes (assembly GCA_032173925.1). Lineage (NCBI taxonomy): Eukaryota > Viridiplantae > Streptophyta > Magnoliopsida > Malvales > Malvaceae > Heritiera > Heritiera fomes. The sequence goes on along the minus strand of JAPDPM010000002.1, from coordinate 7,882,568 downwards.
TTTATTTTTATTTTTTTTCACAATTTCAATATTCACTTTATTATATTTCCCATAAAGGTGTTACATAAAAGTATTCATTCATGTGCCATGATTTAAGGTAACCCCCACAAAAGGCTGGTATGGCTCTAGCTAAGGTTAGTTTCTCTATGGCTCAGTACATGCTTGGTTTAAGTCTCTAAAGGGTAAAAGGTTCTCAAATTGTTCCTTACTGACGTCCACACTAGACTAGTAAGGCACCCCAATCCTCACCCATGACAGGTTACAAACGGAAAGAGTTCAACTTGAGTGAGAGTATTTCGCTTGCCATTGCGGAGGTTATCAGCTCACGAGAGCAAAGGTACTATACTCTCTCCTAAAAGGGACAAACCCGGGTGTAGGGTTGATGTATGCAATGAATATGTCATGTATGCAAAGGAACAAAATTCAAAGTGCATCCCAACAAAATGCAAATGATAAAGATGATTCACACATTTTTTGTTTGTATTTTTTTGTTTTTTTTAATTATTATTTTTTTTATGAAAAGTTTTATTAAATATTTATTAAGACCATTAACTAAGATTTTGGATAAAACATGATTAACCATGGTTCGACTCTCTAATGTCCCCAGTGGAGTCGCCAAGCTGTCGTAACAATTTTTGTCCGGGGACTCGATCGCTAGACGATTTTGAAAAAAACACAAAATGGAGTCGCCACCAATCCTTTTTGGCTAGGTGTGATTGGCCACCTAAAATCATTTATCTTTTTAATAAAAATATTAAAATTAATTAAGCTTTATCAAAAAAATAATTTTTGGTCTACGAAAACAAAGTTTAGGTTCGGGAGTTCGGTTACGCGTGGGGAAGGATTAGCACCCCCACAACGCCCGTTAAAGAACGGTACCACTTAATCATGTCTTATCTTTTGATCTTAATAACATGGTCTTAATTAAATATTTAAAAGAACTTTATTTATTTCGAAATCATTTTGTTATTTATTCTATTTTGAAATATTTAAATTTTATTTTTTTATTTGTAATAAGTGAAAATCTTTTGTATTGAAAATTATTCCGAAGTACCCCAATACTTTTGGTAGCATTTCGGATAATTCCCTCACCTAGAGATTTCTTAAGAATCGCTACTTGCGATTTCTATAGAATCCCATCATCGGGAGATTTGCACTTATTTTGGAGTTTCATGAATGCAAATGATGCAAACGAAATATATATGATGCACATGAGAAATATATTATTTTATTATCTTTTATATTTATATTATTGCTTTTGAAATTTATTGATTTTATAAAATTTAATTTTTATTGAAAAAATCATACTAAACATTCCAATACGCTGGTAACATTTAGTAAATTTCTCTCACCTAGAGATCAGTTAGGAATCACTACTTGTGAATTCCGTAACATCTCATCATCTGAAGAATTCCATTTTATTTTCCTTTATTTATTTTACTTATTATTTTCTACCCATACATTAAAAATACCTAAATAAATGAATGACAAAAAAGGGGAAATATACCCTCCTCGGGCGGGCGAACTCCTTGAACTGGCGAGCTCTTGGATGTTCTTTCTCTTTGGGCGGCTCCTCGGGCGGGCGAACTCCTTGAACTGGCGAGCTCTTGGATGTTCTTTCTCTTTGGGCGGCTCCTCGAGCGGGCGAACTCCTTGAACTGGCAATCTCTTGGACGTTCTTTCTCTTTGGGCGGCTCCTCGGGCTGGCGAACTCCTTGAACTGGCGAGCTCTTAGATGTTCTTTCTCTTTGGGCGGGCGAGCTCGTGGACGAGCGAGCAAACTCGCGGATTCTTCTCTCCTTCTTTGGCGGGGCGAATACCCCTATTGGAAGGCGGGCGAGCTCACAAGTCTTCCCTCTTCTTCGGTCGGGCGAGCTCACAGCTTCTTTCTTTTGGCGGGGCAGGCGAGCGAAAGAGCTTGAGCAAGGAGTGATGCAAGTATTTTACACGATAACAGCAATGATGACAGCAAGGCTCGATGCAATAGACAGCAATGGATGGGTGCGGAAGGTGACGGTGCTGGTTGAGCAGGGAAGATGGTGCAGGCGGTCGAAGATAGCTGGACAAGGAGATGCAGTATGAGGCAAGTTTCGGTGAAGCAGAAGTGATTATCGTGATGATGGTGGAGTGAGAAGGTGGTGGTGCAGCGAAGAATAGATGTAGGATGGATGCTTGAAGGTGATCTGGTTTAGAGGTGAGGACAGGGCTTGAAGATGATGAAAGCAAAGCAGGGGAGGTTTGATGATATTGTAAAGCTAAGTTGAAGATGATGATGAATCGTGGAAGTAGAGAGATGATGATGGTAGAGGCGGTTAGATGAAGATGATGACCAATGGCAGTATCTGTTTGTAGCGAGGATGATCAAGGATGGTTGCTGTCTAGGGTGGTGCGCCGGAAACAGAGACACGATGCAAGCACTGCAGCACGGGACTGGGAATGGTGATTGAAGGTGGCGATGGGGAATGGCACAAGAAGGAGGCAATGACGATATTGCAAGTGAAAAAGGCTGTCAGCTCCTTTTCTTTTTTCTATGTAAAAGTCCTCCTCCTAAAACCCTAGCAGACTCCCCCTTTAAATGAAAAAAATTCGTTTATCAATCCCACAAATCATGGGATTTTATTATTTATTTCCATTTGACCTTTCCATCTTTTTATTATTTGTTTCCTTTTCATTATTTTTATTTTTGGTAATTAACTTTAATTCTTTGATCATTTCCTTGATTCTTTCTTTTATTTTCTTCTTGGCAATAAATCCCTTTTGGTTAACATTTTGATTTAATTCTTTAAGAGAAGATTGCATGATGTGCATGGAATTGCATGGAACATCATTGACATTTTTTATCATTATTTTTATTTTTTTTATTTTTTATTTTTTTTTATTTTCTTTATTATTTGTTATTATTTTTTTTTGCTCGGACAAAATTCGGTGTTTACAAGAGGTAATGTAGATGTTGCTTTGATTTTTATTTTATTTTATTTTATTTTTTCTCTTCATTTATATTTTTTCTGTTGGAATGTTTGCTTTGTTATTTGTTGATTTCAGATAGCGATGTCAAATTTGTTTTTCGATTGGTTTCAGGTTGTGCATAAATTAAATTTATGGATTAGTCCTATTTTTATTAATGATTTAGATGACTATGAATTGAGTGGTTTTTCCTTTTTTTTTTCTTTATGTTTATATTCTTCTTTTCAAAAGCTTTTTTTTTAATGGCTTCTATTTCTTTGTTGTCTTTTTTTTTTAATTTGTTGAATTTAATGGTATTTTTCTTCTTTGCAGTGCATGGAAGCTTTGTTTTTTCAGTTTTAAAGTTAATGTAAGTGTTTTCTTTACTTTTTGTTTCAGCACTTTAACAGCTCGCCAAAGGTCCAACAACTCGCCAAAACTCCGCAATTGAACAGCTCGCCCAACTCAGAACTTGCTCGCCAATCCCTTACTCGCCCGTGACTTTAGGCCAGTATCTTGGACTCTTACTCACCTGTAACTTTAGCGCTAACGTTTTAACACTTTACTTACCCGTGGTATTCGCGTTTTTAGCATTTACTCACCCATGGCCTTATCACTAGAATCTTGGACTTTTACTTGCCTAGCAATAGCATTTTTGCACTTTACTCGCCCGTGGTCTTCGAACCAATATCTCAACTGATCGCCCATGCCTTTTAACGCCAATGTTTTTAGGCACTAGCTCGCCCAAGCCTGAGCACTAACATCTTGATCTTTGTTCTCCCCATGGCTGAGCGCGAATCTGTTGGGCACTATTCGCATGTGGCTTAAGGCAGTGTCTTGAGCGCATGTGCCTATGCTTAAGCCAATCTCTAAGGCCTATAATCGCCTGCAGCCTAATCACTGGTATCTTGGGTTTCTATTTGCTTGACCATGGAGGCATTTGCGGGCCATGGCGTTGCCTTAATGCTAGGTTCTCGAGATTCGACTCAGTCTTGGCCTGAGTGAGAGTTTTCTAGGAACTTGGTCGCCCCTATCCTTGGATTTCTTATCGCCTTAAAAAGTCTATGGTGAATATCGATCACTTTGTAATCGCCATTCGCCAGGGGGCATAATGTTAGTATCACTATCAGAAAGGCCCAATAGGCCCACCTCACCGAGCTTGGTAACAAGTGGCCCACAAGGAGTAACCGCCCACTTAACTACACAGAAAGATAACCAATGTAATTGCTACTCTCTTAATTATATTACGTAACCGTCCATTTAATGAGTGTAACCGCCCACTTAAACACCTATATAAAGCTTAGAGACACAGGAAGCTGGTACGAGCACACTTTCACTCTCTTTCAACTTTGATATTCTTTCTTGGATACTCTACTGACTTAAGCATCAGAGCAAGTCCCACGAGGAACAACCTCGGTGGACCTTCTGTTTAGCAGGTTGATCCAAGGAGGAAAGAGTTGATCCATCATTAACAAGCCCAGCAACCTTTTTGGCATCAACACAATGGCAAGCTATAAGAGTGTTGCTGGAGCTTTGGCGAGTTGTTGAAGTGCAGCAGTTTTGGCCAGCTGTTGGAGTGTTGCTAGAACATTGACGGGCTGTTGAAGTGCTATTGTGATATAAATCTACATTAACAAAAAATACAAATAAATTACATATATTTATAACCAAAAAAAAAATTCCTTTGTAATATATGTAAAAAATAAACAAATGATAAATAAAATTATATAACAAAAATTTTCCATGTACAAATAAAAATTTATGTAAAATAAACTTTTTAACGATTATGAAATAAACTTATATCAAATTATGTAACAAAAAAATTCGATCCCCAAACAAAAACCATTCCCAAACTTATATAAAATAAACCTTACTCTTTATTCGTTGTTATTTATCCATTATTTTTCTTTGTTACGGTAGTTACATAATTACTCGCTCAAAACAAAGTTTTAGAAGCTAAGATAGCCTACTACGCTCAGATAGTGGAATCTCTTAGTGCTCGTCGTAATGCAACTGTAAACCGCCCAGTTGAGCCTGATGGTCGCCCATTTACATTTAAGGTACAACCAACTACTCCTGTTGTTCACTAACAATATTTTGAGCATTAGCTCACCATCAACCTTAGCACTAGCTTCTTGAGCACTTGCTCACCCTTGGCCTTAGCGCCAGTATATCAATTGCGTGATCACCATCGTGTCAGCACCAGTATTTTGGGCACTTACTCGCTCATGGTCTTCGCTCCAGTATTTCGCTTAATCACCCATGCCTTGGTGCCAATTTATGGTAGTTACAAAAACTTGGGTGTTTGCTAAATAAACAAAAACTCAACTTTCTCTTAAAGTAAGACCATACATCGAAGCGCGAGCATTTTTCTAGTATTGTTTTTTTTTGTTTTTTTGAATAAATTTTTCTAGTATTGTTAAATATCAAGACGAAGGGAGTGACGATCAGGACTAACAACAGTGCCGCCAATCCGACGACAAGTTTAAAATTGTCAGCTATCAATTATAAAGAAAGGCTAAATAATAAGTTATCAGTAATGTACTAAGTCATCGATAAACTCAATTAAATCAAATTGATTCAATTTATAACTCTAATCATTCATCACCATATATACCAACGTACTAGCAAGCTAGCTCAATAAAAGGATCATGTACGGAAAAAAGAAAGGCTCTAATATATTAAAAAAAATCCTTGTAATTTTTCAAATTTCCAAATAATATTTTTTTAATTTATCAAATTGAATTAAAAAAAAACTAATTTTGTTTAATTAAATTCTATTTTTATTGAAAGAGTCAATCCATCATCTTTTGTTATATCAACATTGACGTAGAGTTTTTTTCTTATGGTGGAGTTTTTTTAAATCTTTATTATTTAATAAAGATTGTTTTAAATTTATTTCACTAAATGGAGGTACTCTAAACTTATTCACTGCCATGTCATATTTTTTTTTTATTTTTTCAACAAATGGAATATCAAATTAATGTTCAAATCCATATTAGAACACATTTACTATAATAATAATTGCATTATTAGCATTTTAATATAAGGGTTACATCATTAACATATCTTTCATTAGCATATAATAATTAAAATAGAAAAATAATAATTTATTATTAAATTATTTTTTATATTTTTTTTTTATGAACAAAATTCATAAAATAATATGTTTCTTTTAAAATATATTACAAATGATGAGTAAATCTTTTAAAATATTTTAATATAATAATTAAAATTTAATTTAATAATAATTTATATAAATTTGTTATTACTAATGATGGGCAATATCAAAATTGTAACTTTATATTATTTATATTTTCATATGATAATTATATTTTTAGTTAATTTCAATGAACCAATTTTGTTTTTATATTTAAAGGTATTTTTGAAATTTGTCATTACCAATAAAGTGAGTATATATCGAACATTGCAATATTACTTTTCTTGTAATTTAAACATAACTTGACATTATATACCAAACACTGTAATATTACTTTTCAAGCAATCATTTTTTCAGCGAGTACTTTTTCAATAATCACTTTGTATAGTAATTATTCTGCTTGTAAATTGTAATGTACCAACGTAAGGGTAAAATGATACTAATACTGTTGAATGCCGTAAGGCGAGCACATGCAGCACTTAAATGTTGCCTGGGCCGCAGTTTAATGCGCCTTAAATCCTGTCACGTTAGCAAATGCTATCTTAAATGCTGCTTGGGCCGCAGTTTAATGCTGCTTGGCAGTTCAAGTGAATGTGCCCCTGAAAATTTGTTTTTAAGAGTATAGGACAGGTCAGACTCAACGGCTTTTAAACGGGCTGTATTTTCTTAGATCGGTCCGGCTCTTATGCATGTCGAACCAGCTCATGGGCTCAATTTGATTTTTATTTTTTTCTTAAAAAAGAATAAAAATTAAAAAAATTGTTCAAATTTGAATATCTCTGTATTAACCAACAAAAGTAAAATAAAAGAAAAAAAGTTAGCCAGCATATCTAAAAAGCATAGTTATTAAATCAAAATATGTATAGTGAACTGAAATTTTATTTTTGAAAATCGAATAACAAGTATCATATTGTATTGTAAGATACAGATAAAAATTTTAATTATAAATAATATATACATGTAAAAGTAAATATATTTGAGCATTTGATATTTACAAAATTTCCATATGTACCAATATAAAAAAAATAAAAACTATATGTGAAAGAATATAAAATTATTTAAATAATTTATTACTTTTTTAATTTAATTTTTCAAGTTTCTTGTATCTATAATATTAAAATTTTCATTTCGAAGCTGGTGACCTGACCTCAACTTTTTGAAAATATATTACTCAATTAGATTCAACTGTTTAAAAAGAATATGCTCATAAAAAAAATACTGGCGATTTTCACCAAAAAAAAAAAAATACTGGCGATAGGTGGCCCGTTAGAAGCAGTCCGACAATTAGAAGAAATGCTGAATTTATTTGTCCATACCGTAAAAAATTAATGCCGCTGTTACATACTTGACCATTTGTTTCCCCAACTTATATTTTAAATTTGGAGTTTTTGGTTTCATTTGTAGAGTTTTTTATCCAACAATAATAGTTTTAAAACTTATTTCTCGTTATATGGTGCTTTTAAACTTATTTTCCTGATTATTGTAATTTTTGCCATGTCAGAATTTTTTAATTTTACATTAAATAAAACAGTTTTCACTTTTCATTGTCTTGTAGCTCATCTTCTCTCATTTTTTTCTGGAAAAATTTTCTGTGATTTCTTTTTCTCCTTCATCCTCTCTTTAGAATCTTATTTTCTTTCTGATAATAGTTAACTTTTAATCTTTCTATACTAAATTAATATAACACCACCAACTTTTTCAACTTTTTCAAACCATGATTAATTAAGCGAGAGAGAAAGAGGAAGGCACAAATTATGGATGGTAAGTTTTTTTGGTTAAGATTAAGGATGGTAAGTTTTAAAACAGTGCTGACATGTCAAAAATTATAAGATATTGAGAATTAAGTTAAAAAGTACAATAGTTTGGTAAACAAGTTTTTAATTTACAAAGGTATGGTTAAAAACTCTTCATTTGTATATATTGGCTAATACAATGTAGCAAATAATTGACAGCTGGCAAGTATGCACAGGTGCATATAAATATATACACACACGAGTGTGCGCGAATATTTCTTTCACATCGTATCTCTATGTAAGAATATATAAAGTATGGTTACATTTGAATGTTGATGAAATAAAATTCAACTATAGTAATTAAATTAAATGGTTTTATACAATTATGATTTAATTTAACTTTTATTATTCTTCTTCAAAAAGAGTTAAATAAAAAATTCGATACTTCATTTCTTTTTTATACCTTCCTATAAAAAAAGGCATTACTTGGTTCTAAGTTTAGAGTACAAGGTTTTTTTTTTGTTACAAGTTTAGCATACTAGAGTTTCTAAATAAATTTAATTTTTCTCTTATCACACTCTGTTACTTTCGTGATATACCGTTTATAACACAAGTAAAAGTGAGTGCATGGAAGAAAAAAATAAATGTATTTAGAAGCTCTGGTGGCATACAAGTTGACTTTATTTTCAAGCATAAAAATTTACTTGAGATATTATTTTGCAATAAATACTATATATTTAAAATATAGTTTTTTTTTTTAACATCTATACCTACACAATATATATATATATATATATATATATATATATATATATATATACACTATAAAAGGAATCCCCTATGATTCTGAGCTTGACAGCTGTCAAAATGAGGAAAATGCAAATTTTATAATTGTTGAAGGCATTAAAGGTTTTTTGCCCATGATTTTAAATAAAATAAAATAAAAGTTTGAAAATGTGTGGATTATGAGAGAGCCAAATCAGGAGAGAAAAAGACAATTGAAGAGAGAGGAATGAAGAAAATATCCAAAAACAAAATATGGGAAGTACCAAAAATTAATAAAAAAAGAAAGTATTCATCCAAGAGAAAACACTAATCTTGAAATTTATCCTCAATAACCATTTTTATAAAACCAAATAGGTCTCCTTTAGACACATCTATTTTTTTATTTTTGCTTTAGGTTTTAAAATTACTAAAAAAAGTTTTTAAGATTTTTTTTACTTTTTTTTTATTTTTTATTTTTAAATCGATAATCTTATATAAAAAGAATATCCCAAAGAGGTTTTTTAATTGACAAGTCTCTAAAGACACAAAAATAATATTATATTTATTTTTTTATTCATTAATTTTTTTTATCTATTAAATCCAAAAAATACATAAAAAAGAACAAAAAATGATATATTAAATAATATTATAATGTAACCCAAAAATATAATATATTATATTAACAAAAACAAATATTTGTTAAACTTATTCTTTTTCTATTTATTTCTTCCTTAATTTTCTGCATATATTAAATTTATCAAATTATTAATTTAAAAATGATTAGGTTAAAAAAATTGAGTGAATTAAATAATTTAAATATAATTAATTAGGAAGTAGAACACAATAATTTTTTTAATAAATCAACAATATAATTAAAAAAATATAAAATGCATGTTGGATTTAAATAATTAAAATAAATTACAAAATATAAATACATTATTTTTTAAATTTTATGTTTTTATTAATATAATTCAATTCCAAATCATGAAAGAGTTATATAAATATATATCCTATAAAAATAAATTTTAAATAATTTAAACTTTTAAAATAAAAAATAATATAATCCCTAACGTAGTGGGAGGCTCACACTAGTTTATATAATTTGTCAGTAGAGATTTAATTTTTAATAACTTTAAATACAAAAATTAGAAATATATAAATTATTTTAAAGTAAAAATAAATTCGTATATATTTATTATTATTATTATTATTATTTTTAAACCTAAATGAACTAAGGCCGGTCCCTCTTTGTGGTCATTGGTTTTTGGGTTTCTTTTGTTTTATTGTTTTAACTGGGCCCGAGTATTAAAGATGTTATCTTCTTCTATTAATGGTTGATGATGTGTAATCGAGCCGAGTCTAGATGATCCAGTATCAGGCTCGAACTCGGCTCAATTCGAATACTCGAAGCTCGAAGCTCGGCTCGAGCTCGGTCGAGCTTCAATTTTGAAGCTCGAGCTCAGCTCGTGAAATACTTGATCCACTCGAAGCTCAGCTCGTAGGCTCGAATTTAATTTTATAAATTCAATTTCATTTATCATTTTTCAAGCAAAATTAAAATTAATAATATTTAAACCAAATAAAAGTAATCACAACTCAAAAAACAACTTAAAAATCAACTCAAAATTAATATTCTTTGAACACTTAATCTTGCTAAACCCCATCAAGCAATTCAACACAATAAACAATAAATAAATCAACACTAAACCACCTGCAGTGCAGACTATGAAGCTGTTAAATTACACAGCAGACAATTAACAAATCAGCATTAAACCACCAGACCATGAAGCTTTTACATTACACTGTTAACAATTAATAAATCAACACAAAATCAACCACTGCCGCAACAATCATCTCCTTGCCTTAAAATCTACCTCATAAACCATAACTTAACAACTTATAAGATCACTCATAACCAACCAAACAATGCTGGAAAATGAGGATTATGTTTAAGAAATCATAATAGCCACAATCAAAACAGTCAAGATACAACTTAAAATATAACTCAAAAGTCAGAATACAACTCAAAATAAATCTCAAAACACAAACAATTCAAACATAACTCAAAATTGAAAAATCAACAATGCAACTTAGTAAAAAAGGAAATAGCATGTTCACTCAAGTTTGTCTGTGCAGCTTAAACTCTTGGCTACTGAGCTGTGTCCTGTCGCTAGCTGGGACATGGAGTAAGCACCATCACCGAATCAAAGAGGCTGCTATCAATAACTGAATCAAGGCTGATGGAAGATTGGAATCTGGAAGCTTTCGATGAAGGAAGATTGAATCAGATGAGCAAGACACCACTTGCTGGGCAGGGGGTAGGAGAGAATTTGAGAATGAGTTTAGGCTGATAGGGTTTAGAAAATAGAAAAGATGATGGAAGATTGAGAGTTGAGACTGTCACTGGTCAAAACTGTTGGCAAGATCTGAGATCCGATGAGCGATGACATCGCTTGGGGCTTGGGTACGTACGGGGTAGGAGAGATCTGAGAATCGATTTAGGGCTTTAGGTTGTTAAGGCTTGGAAAATGGAAACAAGATGGAAGATTGAGGGGGATTGGAATTGACAATGGAGGAGGATTCTGACGAGCGGCACTGGTTAGAGGCTATATAGGTTGGGTAACGAGGGAGAGAAATTGAGATGGGAATGAATGAGGGCTGCTAGGGTTAGGGTTGAGAAAGAAGGGAATAAATTAAAGGGTTTTTTGTAATATTACATGTTTAAAAGGTTAACTAAGTAACTTAATAAATAAAATATTCAAATATATATAAAAAAATTAAAAAGCTCGTTAAGGCTCGCGAGCTGCTCGAGCCGGATACTTAACTACTCGAATTCGGCTCGACTCGATACTCGAGTAGCTCGACCTCGGCTCGAAAAAAAATGAGTCAAACTCGAGTAATCATCGAGTCGAACTCGAGTAGCTCATGAGTAGCTCGACTCGTTTACACCCCTAACGGTGAACATAGAAAGAGAAATGTTTACTTCCCCTTTGCAGGAATTGAGTTTGAATATATATAAATCGAGGATTAAGGTGACATTGACATTTTTTTATACTTTTTTTTATTCCAAGCAATCAATCAATACTCTTACATGCCGTTTCCTTCGGTAGAATGGAGATTCAATTCCTTGTTTTCCGTTGGCCCCACCAATTTCGTGTTTTGGTTACTTGGATATTGATTTTGCATTCTTTAAGAATAGCATTTCAAGGGAAGAGCCAATTTTCAATTCTTTGGTAAGAGTTCGAAATGTAAAATCTGAAGGGTTAGCTGAAGGGTTAGCATGCTCTTATGAAATTTACCAAACTACAACTATAAAACCCAATGAAGCTCTTCTAATTCTTTGTTACCAGAGAAGCAAAACCAATTTCTAAAACAGCATGATCAAGCTTGTAATTTCTGCACTCTTGTTAAAGAAACAATGCATTAAAAAACTTGCTTTCGTTTCTAAGAAAGCAACAAGTGCAAATTTTTTCACAAACCCAAATCAGAAAAGGAATATAAGGGCTCATAACAAGTGTAAAGATTGGATTTTAAGTCTTGTTACAAAAACCCAAGCAAAAAATGGGAAGAAAAATAGAAGAGAAGATAAGAAATTTAAGACACCAGAACTTGAAAAAGGAAGCGAACCTTCAAGTTCTTCCTTTTAATAAATCTTTTCTATGATCTCAATCGAAGCCTTTCCTAATCACAGCCTTTTGTTTGCCCATTGTAAGATTCTCTCTAACATGAAAAATTTTAATAGAAGGAAGGTTTTGAAAACTTTTGCAGACTTTTGCGTAAAAAAACTATATTTTTGCATAAGGAAGGAAATTAGGGATATATGCTTGTGGTGGACTTGATTTGTAATGGTATCAGAGCTTGAGTTGATCTGATGTCTGTTGATGCCTTTAGCATGGGAAGTATTGAAAAAGGTTAACATCCCCTGTAGTACTGTATAGTCTGAATGTATAGAGAAGTCAAATGAGTGTGAATTGAGTTAAGTGTTGAAATATGGTGAAAGCTGATGAATTAAGGGTTACAAATAGAGATAGTAATCTGGAAATTTTGCATGAGATAGGCGATCTTATTATCATAATGTCAGATCTATTCAGTAAGGTGTAGTGAGGAACTCGGTGAGGGCCCCACCAGGACTTCTCTGTCTATATCGAACTAAGATCCTGAAATGATGATATTGAAATAAAAAGGGATAATATTAGTGTATAAGCCCTAAGATCGCGTGTTTGGAGGTATATCGAAGAAAGGGAATTAAAGGGGAATTTATGAACATACCCCTATATTGAAATATTTTATTTGAGTCATAAAATAAAAGACTAAATTGATTTAAAATAGAAATTGATGGTGAAATGGTATGTGGTGGTGTAAAGAATGATCCCTACTGTGGACCCCACTGATATATTTAGAGGTGGCAAACGGGCGGGTTCGGGCGGGTTTCGGTCCGGGTTTTTTCGGTTACGGGCTTTTTCGGTTACGGTTTTTTCGGTTGCGGGTTTTCTCGGTTGCTGGTTTTTTCGATCTCGGGTTTTCTCGGTTGCGAGTTTTTTCGGTCTCGGATTTTACGGTTGCGGGTTTTCTCGGTTTCGGGTTTTTTCGGTTGCGGGTTTTTTCGGTTTCGGTCCGGTTTTGGGTTCGGTCCGGTTTTAATCGGGCGGGCTTAGCGGGCTTAGTCAAATTATTTTAAAATTTTATAAATTATAAATATTTTATAATTTTGAATATAATAATTAATTTAATTTTATATAGTTAAATAAAAATATAATAGAAATGCTAAATTAAAGTTAAAATTTAATAAATGGGAATTGTATAATATATATTAAGAAATTTGGTTGGGATGATTTTGAAAACATTGGGAGTGGACCAATGAAGAATATAGTTATCTACAATAATAAAAGAGAACATATCATCTATAATTATTACATTATAATTAATTAATCAAAATTTAAAGTCATGTGAGATCTATCAAAATAATACATAAAGTTCGCACTTGTAAATGATGGACCAATACATAATTTTTAATTATAATTGATTAATTATCGTAAAAAGAATAACAAGTAAAATACTCGAAGATGTAAAAGATATTGAAAAAGTTTTAAATCTTGCATTGCATTTGCAAGAAATGAAAGCATTTATGCTATTGTAAACTTTTGCCTTGGAAGCATCTGGATTTCTGTACTAATTAATTTTTTTGTCCACAAACTGCGACTACTAAAAATCATCTTTGAATTGCCAACAACCTCTTGGCCTAGTGGTTAAAGATGAGTTGTGGCATATTATAAGTCTTGGGTTTGAATTTAACACCCCCATCCTCAGTTATTTAATATTTCCCTTGTAATAAAAAAATCATCTTTGAATTTTGATTATAATTAAAACGATTATAATAGACATTACATTATATTAGACTTAATAATTCGTATATATATATTGTATTCGTATTGCATCAAATATATTTGTATCATATAAAATATAAAAATTATTGTATTAAAATTTATATTGATATATTAAACACAATTTCTTTTTAATTATCATATCTACATTACATGACAGTATATTGAGATAAATATATTTCAAAGTTTGCTTTTGAAGTTTTTTCATGTGATTCTCAAGGCAGGGAAAAGGCATATTCCCAAAGAATTTGAAATTTTTTGGTAATGTGGCAAAAGCTTGTTTGGAGGGAATTGAAAAATGAAAATCAAACAGATCTCCTTTCACACGAAACTCTCATAAATAAAATATTGTTGTTTTGACTAAATTTATATAAATATAAATTTTTACATTTTAATGTTTTTATTACTTGATAATTATTATTTATTTTTTAATTTCCTGTGATATTTACATTTGTTATAAAATATATAATTATTTATTAATAATTATATAAAAATTTATTTTTTAAATGAGCCAAATATATATAGTAAAACTAAAAGAAAGTGAAAATCCAAAAGTATTAGCTATACAAATAAATAACTAACAAATTATAAATAAATCACACTAAACTATTAAACATTTATATAAATAGCTTTATACTCTTAACAATAACTTATTGAGTCATTGTGTTTTTTTTTTTGGGTCAATATTGGGTTATTGGAATTTAGATACTCTTAGTTCAATAAATTTAACATATATGACATTTTATTATAATGTAAATCTTAATATATATAGTATATTATGTTTATTATTTTATTTGTAACTCATTATAATAAATTAAAAAAAAAACAGTTTTTTGACTAAAAAGTAGTTGAGAATGTCAATATCTATTTAATCATACTATATTATGATTATTAATTGATCAAGTTAAACTCAATTACATGAAAACATCCTAAGAGATTAAATGTTTGAAATTAAAAACAAAAGTATATTCTAAAAGCATGATAAGAAATTGGAATGAAAAATGTCTAAAATTAAAACTATAATATGCTATGAGAGATTGTTTAATTTATTCTATATTACATGGTAAGAGATTATTATAATGTAACATACAAATCATTATAATAAGATAAATATATTAATAATCTATTTTATATAATTAAGAGCTTGTATAGTTGATTATATATCACATGATAAAATATTATTTTTAAAGTTATAATAACATACAAATCATTATGATAAGATGTTATTTATTAACTATATTATGTATTTTATTTGCCATCAAAAAAACTATTCCAAATTGAGTACTAATTTTTTTCATATTCACATTAACATAATAATATTATATTAACATAATAATATTAGATATACACCAATTGATTGAAGATCTAATTAAAATGTTAAATAATAGATATTACTAAATTAATTAATATAATGCTAGTTATTTAAATATAATTAATAATAATAATAACAAAGTATAAAAAATAAATTTTATTAAAATTACCACTTACATAGTAATACAACTCTAATCTATTATTAAATTACACTTTAATTTACAATTAGAATTATTATTTTTATCCACACTTTAATTTTACATTTAATAGATAATAAAGAAATTATTTTTAATAAATACTTAATTCTATCAAAATAATACTTATACACTAGGAGATTACATAATTTATTCTTAAAAGATTATTATAATATAATATACAAATCATTATTACAAGATACCAAATTAGTTTATTCATGTATAAGATTATTATAATATAATAAATAATTAATTATCACTAGCTTGATTTTTTAATGTCTTTTGTTTTAAGGCTAAAAATAAAATTACCACTATAATTTTCTCTTTTAATGATACCCAAGTATAAAAAAATTGTACTTGTATTGTTTAATTTAATAACTTAGCTTTTTCTAATCTTAAAAATTTAAATTTAAATTTTAAGATTAGGTTTTTTTTAATCTAAATTTAATATCTTTCTATATTTGAAACGTTAAGAAAATATAGTTTAAATTTAATTTTATTAAAAATATTTTTAATGTGTTGCACAAGATATCAAATTCAAAGTTTCAAACAAATATTGAAATTATATAATTTTTATATATTTGATTTATTATTGTATTAAAATTAAAATTTTATTATAAATAAAAATAATAAAATGTTAAAATGATTTTTATAATAAAATCAAATGTCAAATTAATAATATATTTATTATTATAAATGCAATAAAGATAATATTAAAGATTATTTGATATCATATATTATATCATATATTATGGTGTTTTAAATTAAATTAATTTAATTAAAAAGATTCAATATTTATTATGTTGGTAATATATAATTGATAAAATT
Organism: Heritiera fomes; assembly: GCA_032173925.1. Taxonomy (NCBI): domain Eukaryota; kingdom Viridiplantae; phylum Streptophyta; class Magnoliopsida; order Malvales; family Malvaceae; genus Heritiera; species Heritiera fomes. The sequence goes on along the minus strand of JAPDPM010000002.1, from coordinate 7,866,253 downwards.
GTATAATAAATAATAATTGTTTTCAAAATTTTAAAATTTTTAATTAAAAAAGTGTATCAATTATTTATTTATTTTTAAATAATAATTATATAATTATAATTCGGGTTTTCTCGGGTTATAAATTCGGTTTTTTCGATTTTCGGTTCGGGTCGGTCTCGGTTTCGGATCGTATCGGGCTCGGGTTATGTCGAGCTCGGGTTGTGTCGGGTTCGAGTTTTTTCGGTTTCGAGCTTTTTCGGTTTCGGGCTTTTTTGGTTCCGAGCTTTTTCGGTTACGGGCTTTTTCGGTTACGGGCCTTTGACTTTTTTGGTCAATTCGGGCTGGTCCCTGTTCGGTCTCGGGCGGATTCGGGCAAGTTTTCGGGCTCGGGCCAATTTTTGCCACCTCTAGATATATTGATAAGTAAGGTGACCCGGAGTATATGCTATGAGAGGTCGCGAGATAGTCAACCCTGTTGTGGATTTTAGGGCCTGAATTAAAATGAAAATATGGATTATATTGATGAGAGATTATTGAATATTATGAAAAGTAATATATTTATAGAGTATGAACCCAAAAGGTGCAATGTGTGAAAAATGATGTAAAATCGATTATGTTAACAATGGTCCTAGACACTCCTTATGATTTAGGAGAATGAATGTTAGTAGTAACTTGACAATTAAAGAAGTCAAGTATTCGAGTCACTGCAGATGCGTAAGAAAACCTTGAGATGGGCGAACTCGAGCACGGTTGGAAGGACCGGGCGTCGAGGTGATCGCCAAAGAGGAAAGTATGGATAAGTAGCGTTGTCACAGCAATCGTTGTCGATGGGCCTAAAAAGGGGTTGCCATGGCCGGTTGGGCTGGTCCGTTATGATATCCATCGAACTGAAATATTGTGAAATACTTGTAAAGTGACTTGAAAAGTTATATAGGTGTTTGGAGGATACATAGTGACTTGGTTGGATGTAAATAATGAGGCATCCAAAATGATATGAGTTTGTGAATTTGAAATTACATTATGATGTTCAAGTAAGCTTTTAGAGTAACATGGATTCAAGAGATTGTTGATTTGATTCACAACATGGAATCTGTTTGTAAGCTCTTACCAGAGAATAACAAGAGCTTGAGAAATTATTCAAGAGATTGATGAGTAGAGACATAAACTGTTTTGATATAACCGGTGAAAATAGAAATTATATCGTTTTGAAAAACAACGAGATTAGTACTCTCTACAGTTGCTTCTAAGTTCCGGAACAAGTATGGTATTCTAAAATACCTATCATATTTTATCTGGATCCCTAGCCGACTGTAGTATCCTTCCTATTTGTGTGCCTAGAGCCAACTAGGATGATTTTAAAGAGAATAAATATGTATAGTGATATAGGTAATATTATTGAATAAGGTATGGAAAACCTTATTGTTAAGTCAGTGACCATTGGTTTCTAATTGAACTATATATATTAGAGACATGAGGTCTCAACTAATTAAGTGGACATTAAAATTGTCTGAGTAAAAGATTTTACTACTTAAGTGAGGTTTAAGTGTGCTTATTGGGATATAAAATTTATGAGTTTTACCCGTATAGTACAAATGAATTGTTGAAGAGTTTGTGAAATTGTTACCTTATTGGTGCAATATTAAATTGTGAGAAAGTGGAAGTGAATGGGTATGTATGAATATAGTATTTGAAAGGGTTACGAGATTGTAACAGTAAAGTACTATATTAAGTGGGAAAACAATTGTGGTAATGAATGTAAAAGAATGGAATTGTCTTAAGAGACAAATCATATGATGACTAGGGAACACGAGTTATGAGGTAGTTCCCAAGTATAAGAATAAATGTGATTTCCTCTGACCATCATATGGTTATGGCTGGAATTAATGACAAGCCAGAATTAAAAAGATAAAATGGTTATACTTAGAGGAACAAATACAAGAAGTACTGCTAATCCTGAAAAAGGATATACATATATGTACACATGTACATATTGGGAATGTGGAATTGTGTAAGTAAAGTGGTGATGGAATCTAAAAGATAATGAATTTAAATTTCAGAAATTAATGTGAGGAAAAATATACTCTCAAGTATATTCTCCAAGTAGTGACATTACATGTACTAGGAGAATAGAAGAGAAAGAATGATCACTTGAGATAAAAGAAATGATCAAAGGGAAAACGATTACCTAAGGCGTAATCGATGGTTGGTATTAAAGTCTGCAAAAGAATGGCAGTTATAGTGAAATAATCATGGTAGGATAGTAGAGAATCCGAAAGAACTATGAGGTTATATAAGTGATTATGGATCGAGTAACCAGATTATTTCACTTCATCATCAGGTTTCGGGATGTAATGAGTGCCTTAGTCGATATGTATTGGTGAAACAGAGATAACGTATGTGAAGTTCCAGTGAGTGGGTACTGGTGATAAGGATCCCTTATTCGCCATATGCTTTGAGAGAATAGCAAGAGGCTTGGGATTCCCAATTATACTATTAGCACCACCTCAGATTGATATAGATATCCAAGCGCATTATGTGGATGCTCCGGGATATATTGAGAGCGAGTGCGTGGTATTTTAGAGACTACTGGGACAATTACATACGAATGATTAAAATTATCTACATGATAGTCACCAAATTATTATCGACTAAGCACTGAATGGGATGATAAGTGATAAATAGTCTGAATGAGTTACTAACTCCCAAGGATGATAAAAGACTCGAGGGAGTGTAGATTGGTTTTGAGAGAAGAAGCCCGAGTTCTTCAGGACCTTGAACAAAATCCGGGATGGCGACACATGAGTGGGGCGATTGCCTAATAACGGATAATAGGTGCGAGATATGGGCGAACTAGATGGTCGCCGACTCACGTGAGAGAGAAATCCTAGAGCGAGGGGGAACGCCAAAGGGATGATTATTGATGGCCTGAAGAGACGGGCAGTACTCTTAAAGACGATAAGGAGTATAAAGAGATACTCGTAGTCTCAACTTAGAGACGAGATTCATTAGAAGTTGGAAATGTGGTAAGGAAGAAAAATACCTATATTAAGGGTACTTCCTAAAGTAAGTGGAAATAGTTGAATTAACCACAAAAAAAAGGTGTGTTGCTATCTGGATAGTTGTTGATATATTGAGTAAGTCTGCTTATTCCTTAATTATGGAATTTGTTGAGCTAATTAATGCCTTGGCCGGATTTTATGTCAGGGAAATGGTGAGGTTACACAGTATTCCAGTGAGCATTTCATTTGATAAGGAGTCCCGCTTCATATCTCCGTGTTGAGAGAGATTATAGGAAGCTATGGGATCCCGATTGAGTTTTGCACTGCAGATCATCCGCAAACTGAGAGACAGTCCGAACGTAGGATATGAACGCTCGAGGATATGGTGTGAGCTGGCGCAGGTGATTTTATAGGCTCCTGGGATAATCCTCTACCCTGGCAGAGTTGTTTATGATAATGGCCACAGGAGAGTATAGGCACAACACTTAAAAAGGGATTATATAGCAGAAGATATAATCCACGATAGCATGAGAAAATAGGAGACCGAAAATTATTTTCGACTTGGTCGAACAGACTTCTTGAGATATACAAGAGGTTATGTATATTAAGGTCTCACCATTGGGATGCATGATGAGAGGGAAATTGAGTTTCCGATGCATAGGATCGTTGGAGATCTTGGATCGTGTGAGAGATGTGCACTACCTCCAGAGTTGTCAGGAGTGCATAATATATTTTAAGTCTCAATGAAGAGAAAGTACTATCCATATCCTTCTCACGTGATTCGACATGAGTCCTAGAGATTAAAGAAGACATAAATCATGTTGAGAGGACATGAGTTACGTTGAGAAATCGGTACGGATTTTGGATAGGAAGGATAAAATGTAGTGATAAAGTATGGTGATTTAAGATTAATTCTTGATGGGATTCTCTGGCAGTATGAGGCTATTTGAGAATTTGAAAGTCTCATGCATAATAAATATTCAGAGCTTTCTCACTATTGGGTCCGATTGAAATTTGGAGGACCAAATTTCTTAAGGTGGGGAGAAAATGTAAGATCCGATTCTACCCTACTGTAGAGCCTAATTTCATAAAAGTAATAATGGAAATTAAATAAATAAAGAATATTGATTTCCACTTAAGTGAAAAGCTTCTTAAATTGAGTAGTGAATGGAGCAATTATGGTGAAATAATGTATGGGCGAGTATATAGAGCAGCTCGCCAATGAGTGAGCCAGAAAGGTTATTCGCCAATGGGCGAGCAGATCGCCAATGGTGATGGCGAGTTGAATGATGGTAAGGGCGAATAGGTGAGTTCGCCAAGGCTGAAATTGGATGACGGCCCGTGTGTGGCGAGAACTGTGATCGCCCAAAGAATGTATTTGGCGAGTAATATGGTCGCCATAGAGAAGCACAAATGATAGCCTAGCAAAGGAAATCATTTCGTAAATTCCAAATATTGAGTTGGTGAACTGAAATAAAGATTGGCGAGCTGAGATTTCAGATTGAATGGGCGAACTGGAACTGGAATCAGCACGTGAATATTGCAGCCAAAATTGACTTTGTAAGTTATACGGTTGAAAACAATTAATGGAGAAGATGTTGAAGTCAGTAAGGAATTAACCTTATTGGTTGAGAAGTAAAACAAAGTCAATAGAAGCAGAAAATGGAGTGTGGAAGGAGGACTTTCACGCCACTTGTGCTACAGTTTTTCTTCATGCATTAAATGCATGAAAGACGTGAAAAATGATGAAAGAAACAGGATAAGGGACAGGTGGAAGCTTTGGATTGGTTTAGCATGGCTATATAAGAAGAAATGCTTGAGGAAAACAGATTTAGCAAATTTCATTCTCTTCATGAAAACCATCCTCCTGCAAATTTATGTTCTGACTTCACCCAGTTCTATCATGCTTGATTTACTGAGCTTCATCCTTACGTTAGCCAAATAAGAAAATCTGTTTGCAAGAACGTTCTTCCATCATTGATGAATTAAAGGAAGAAGCAAAGTGAGGCTAACAGGAGACAGAAAGAATTCTGCTCTGGAAGTGCAGTTGGTTGAGGTGAGTTTCATATTTCTGAGGTGTTCTTGATGCTCAATGATAGATTTCTATGTTTTATGAAGTAATAAACATAGATACAGTCTTGTTTTTAGTTAGATCCTTAGAGAATATGAAAACAAGGAAAATAATGGAATAAGTGACGAGAATGGCGACTATGGTGATTGCCCATGTTGAAAATTAGTAATCGCCAATGAGATGAGTAGATAATAAGGAACTCACCAAGGTAAAGTCTGTGTTCAAAGGGCGAGAACGCCCAATTCTAGTGAAATGAATTAATGGGCGAGCTCAAATGCATAAGGCATTGGGCGAGTAGAATTGTGGGCGAATCCCACATATAAGCCAATGTAGGCCTGGCGAGTTGAATGTTGGGCGAGCTAACAAATGCATGGCGAGTAATGGCGGGCGGGCTCCCACGTGTAAGCCATTTGGTAAATGGCGAGCTCGTTCGGGCGAGCTAGTTAGAGCTCTGTTGGGCGAATAGTCATTTGATTTATCTCAATCTCGCCAAATGATATGAAAAGAAAATATTAATGGAAATTATATATTATTTGCAGCCGGAAATTAGGAATGACTATTGGCGAGCAGGAAGCAAGGAGAAGCAAGGCTTCGTGAGACCAGGTAAGGGAGATGTGTGTGAAGTGATGCATGTCCTGTGGAGTAGATTTTATGAAAACATTAAGTTAAATGTTTTTTTTTTCTGACATGCATTGTTTGAGAAATTTAATTGATATTGGGCGAGCTACTAAGCCGACCCTTATGTTATTTCTGGGTGAACTAGTAAAACAGCGGGCGAGCCAAGAGGGCGAGCTCTCTTTTATGAGATTTTATATCTTGGGCGAGTAGCCCTGTTTTAAGTAGAAATCCGGGCGAGCCAATGTGGCAAACCCTTTTAATAGTGTTTTGGGGCGGGCGGGCGACCCCTTGTTTAAGAAAGTTATGGGCGAGCCACTGAGGGCGATCCAGTTTTACTTGTTGTTGTTAAGAGCAAGGGGTGGCAGGCGAATACTTGTCACCCCATTTTTGAGCGAGCCATTCTGGGCGAGCTGACCATGGTAAACAGATTTCGGTGGTATTTTCTTAAGGAAAAATGAGCCATTTTAATATCTTTGAAAATAGAAAATATAAACCTTTTGGGCAAGTTGACAAATGGGCGAGCCACGGAGGACGAACCAGTTTTGCTTGTTGTTTTTAAAAGCAATGGTTAGCGGGCGAACACAAGTTCACCGCATTGGGCGAGCTGCCATGGGCAAACCATATTAGGTGAGCAGACCATGGGTGAGCAGATTTTAAAGGTTGATATTTTTGAAAGGTTGTCGAGGTGTTTTGTAAACAGAAGCCTAAACCTTTTTGGAAAATCAAATCATTTTGAGAAAATGATAATATGGGTGAGATAATTCCATAAAGGTTTTTCATGAGTTATAAAAGTTATTTTTGAGACTTTAGGCCCTAAATTCATGCATTATTATTCATATAGTTGCGTGACCCGCCTGGGGCGGTGGCTCGGTCGATGGACCAAGGAGTGCACCTCAAGGCGTCACAGGGCTGATAAACCCGCCAAGTCATCAGCGGCCTCGAGGTCACTTGGCAAGTGGACCCGAGGACCACCTATACATTATGGCCATAGATCTAGCAGAGATAACCGTGAGGGGCGATGGCGTACGGGTGCACCCCAATAGCGGCAGATTCCGTTCTCGCAAGGGGGAGGGGGAACGATGATAGCATGATTTATTAGTAGGGTGATGCCTAGTCTCAACTTGTTGATTTCTGTTTACTGAAAGGATCTGTTAAATCCTATTTACTGTTTAATTCATTTTAAAGTAAACTGTCGAGCCAATAAGTGGAATGGTGTATTGAGAGTATTGTTTACTATATCCACTGTTTTCCTATTTGATTATTGTTAGCTTTAAATTGACATATATATTTTAAAATGACAAAAACTTAAGTAAGCTTTAATGTTTTAATTCATATTGTAAATTTGCCTTATCACACATGATTTTCTCAATACATTTCAAGTGTTCATATCAAACATTAAGACCATGATTTAATGATGCATATTCTTATTGGTCTTAATTCTTTAAAAACATTTTAGAAAATCACTTGATGATTTCTTGGACAATATTTTCATTTGAGAAAGTCAAGAAAAACTCCCTTAAAACTTATAAATGTTTTGGGTTGAATTAGGATCAAAGGTCATATCATTTCTAACCCAAAAGTGCAGGAAAAATGCCCTCTGGAAGAAAAGGATCGATCCCCACTGTAGCAGGATCGATCCCTTTTTGGCAGAAAGTCTTCCCAAGGTCCCTGAAGCCCAGAATCAAGATTCTGGACAAAAGGGATCGATCCCCACTGTAGCAGGATCGATCCCTTCGCTCGAAAATAGCCTATAACGGCTAGTTTTGTGAGATACAACGGTCAGATTCAATCTTGGCTCAACCCAACGGCTAGAATACATCCAAGGGACTATAAATAGAGGCTTAGAAGCTAAAGAAAGCAAGAGAAACTACTCAATCAACTCCAATACTCATTTTCCTCAAATCCTCAAGCCTCAACAACAAATCAAGAGCTACAAAGTCTTCATCTTCCATCATTCACATATTCTTTGTATAGTGTAGCACAAATCTTGTATAGGCTTTATCCTTGTGCTTAAACATTGTAATCCCTTGCCTATCTAGAGGCCCTTCTTTGATTACACAAGTTGTAAACACATTCAATCCTTGTAAAAGGGGAGGTTTCTCTTTAGCCTAAGAAAAAGAGGGAGGTTTCTCTTTAGCCTAGAAAAAGAGAGAGGTTTCTCTTGATCCTTGAAAAGAGGGAGTGTAACACAAATTCAAGTTAGTGAATTTGGGGAAAATCCTTGGGAGCGTCTCAAGGTAGAGGACGTAGGCAAGGTTGCCGAACCTCTATAGATCGATTGTGTAAATCTCTCTCTCCCTACTCTTTATTTACTTGCAATTATATTGTGCTTATTGAATTGAATTTATATTGCATGCTTGCCTAGCTTAGAGAACTTAGAAAATGTCAATATAGGCTAGAGAATTTAGAGAAACCGAAAAACGAACTTAAGGTTAGTTAAAAACCGATTCACCCCCCTCTCGGTATAGCCTATAGAGCCAACAATTGGTATCAAAGCTTGGGCTCGAGATTGATTTAGACTAACCTCTATCGAGCAAAACGATCTAAAATGGCTCACTTGAATATAGGCACACCCCTAGGAGAAGAGGGACACTCATTAGTTAGACCTCCACTCTTCAATGGTGAGAATTATTCTTATTGGAAAATTAGGATGATGTTATTTGTGCAATCTAATGACTATGAAGTGTGCAGAGTAATAGTTAATGGCCCTAGAATTCCAATGAAGAAAGTTGATGGAAAAGATGTCCCTAAAAGTGAAGATGAGTGGGACACCAATGATATGAGATTGGCACAATTGAATGCCAAGGCTTGGCACAATTGAATGCCAAGGCTATGCACACTCTCTTTTGTGCATTAGGTCCCAATGAGTATAATAGAGTGTCTCTATGTGAAAATGCTAAGCAAATATGGGACAAACTAGCCATCACACATGAAGGGACCAATCAAGTTAGAGAGACTAAGGTAGGAATGCTCACACATGATTATGAGCTATTTAGGATGAAAGAAAATGAGTCCATTAGCGAAATGTTTACTAGGTTTAATGATATAATTAATGGACTTAAGGCTCTAGGCAAGGCTTATTCTAATGTTGAAATGGTAAAGAAAATTTTGAATAGCTTGCCTAAGTCTTGGGAGGCAAAGGTAACCGCAATAGAAGAGTCTAAGGATCCAAATACCTTGTTTCTAGATGAGCTTATGGGCTCCCTACTTACATATGAAATGAAAATGAAAAGAAATGAAGTGCCTTCAAAGAAAGTAGAGGTAGCACTTAAGTCTTCCACTCATGAAGTCCTTGAAGATGATAGTGATGAGAGTGGAAATAAGGAAGAGAAGGAAATGGCAATGTTTGCCAAACGATTTAATAGATTCATGAGAATGAAAGAAAAAGAAAATAATAGGAGACATCAAAGAGGGGAGTTAAGTAAAAGAGAAAAGGACCCTTTAGTATGCTATGAGTGCAATGAACCGGGTCATACTAAGCTAGATTGCCCCTTTCTTAGGAAGGAAAAGGATAGAAAGCCTAGGAAGAAAGCATTTGTGGCTACATGGAGCGATAGTGATAGCTCCGATGAGGAAAATGTAGATAATGAGGTAGCCTACTCATGCTTTATGGCCATTAGTGATGATGAGGCTAGTAGTAGTTCTAGTGAAGATAATGATTATACCTTTAGTGAACTACAAAATGCCTTTGATGATTTAGCAAATGAATTTCAATGCATGAATTCTAAATATAAGAAAATCATTGCTAAATTAAAAATAGAAAATGAAGCCTTGACAAGTGCTAAGATAGAATTTGAAAAGAAACTAGAAGAGGCCAACTTAGAAATAAATGAGTTAAATAAAAGGAACACAAATTTGCATAACTCATTTTCTAGGTTTTATATGGGTCAACAAAAGTTAGATCACATGCTTGAAACCCAAATAGCTTTCTTTGACAAAGATGGGTTAGGATATAATGCAATACAAAAAGATACTCATCTAAAGAACTTCCTAGTGAGCAAAAATACCATGCATGATTTATCTCTCACATGCTCACTTTGCAATAGAATAGGCCACACCTCACAAGCATGCACAAATAGAAAAACTACATTTAGAGGAAGAGTTGTTAGGAAAATATGGGTGCCAAAGCATGCAATAAACAATGATGATTTGAGCTTGAAATGGATCCCAAAAGGATCAAAAATTATTTGCACTAACTCACAAGGACCCAAGAAAATTTGGGTACCAAAGCATGCTTGAAAATGTGTTTGTTGTAGGAGTGTTAGAGCATGGAGATACAAGATACAATGAAGTTTGAATGCTCTACACACCTCTATGGAGTTTGCTTGTGCCAATGAGAAAAAGGAAAAGCTTGAGGATCTATCACAACAATTCTTCAAAGGATGGCACAAGGTGGATTCTAGTCAAGGCAAAGCATTCTTTAGCAAAGGAGTTTTGTAAGCTTAATTCCTTACTCCTTAAAACTCTTATTTGATTATTTATGCTATGATGAGAAATTTGGTTGATGTTCTTTGGTGCCTTGTGAGTTGAATGATTGAACAAAAGACATGATGAATGATTGTTGAATGTTTGGTGAATAGTACTTGATGCATTGAATGAAAAGCATGTTTAATGATTTTGAAATGATTTTTGGTTTTCTGCATCTTGAGCAAGTTTGATATGTCTAGATAATATATTTAGTTGCTCAAAAGCTGATAAATGTGTCATACATGCAAAATACCATGTCATGAGCTTTAATGAAGAATATGTATGTTGGAAATCATGGCATGTTGTTCACAAGATGTATGCTTTAATGATATTTGTGCTTAAAATCTATGTGAACAAGTTTGTTTTGACATATTTATGAAATTCAATTCATTAGTTTGGTCAAAAATATGCTTAAATCTCAAAATGACCTCCTTTGAGGCCAAAAATGCATTTTATGGTGTAAATTCTTCAAAAATTGCAAAATCTTTTGTAAAATAGTTTTTCATTCATGTTTTTCATTCATACAAGTCCAAAATCATGTTTTACAAATGTTTAAACCTTTACTTGGACTTAAATTACTCAAAAACGGAGTTTTGGTACCTCACAAGTTGAATTTTCTGTCAAAACAACTGCAGAATCTGCAGGAACATATGAGGGATCGATCCCCACTGTAGCAGGATTGATCCCCCCAGGCCAGAAAAGGCTCTCCTGCATATTTTCAACCGAAATTAAGAAGAACTTTTCATTGTTTTGATGCTTTCTCTCTTCTCAACTTAAAATTCATTGTTTTAACTTCTTTTTGATGAACTTTACAATATGAAAATTCATTTTTCATTGATATCATGCCTTAACTTCATCAATTAATATCATTTCCAACAAAATGGTATCACTTCCAACAATCAATATCACTTTTCTTGAGCTCACAAGTGCAAAATCAGTTTTCTCATTGAAAATGGTCATGAATTGCATAACTCTTGAAATAATATTGAAACATACTTTCAATGAATGCTTAAACATAATTTTACGATTTATTTCAATGATTTATGGATATATTTGAGAATTTGATGAACTTATGCATAATGAGTGTTTTTCATATCTTTTGTTCTTCTTAGTCAAGCATGCTTATAGGATTATGTCTCTTGGCTTGACTTATCAATTCCACACTAGGTTTCATGATCATTATACATCTAGTGGATTGATTTCAAATGTAAATTCAACAATTGGTAATGGTCATTGGCCTATAATTTGTGATGGTAAATGGATCCTAAATGTTAAAATGCATAAAACTTTAACATCCTTGTACTTAAAGAACTAGGGCTTTAATGACAACACCAACATTCAAAGATAAATGCAAACTTGAACAAATGTACCTTGATTGATATCCATGCATTTATTCTTGATTGTTTTGATGTTGAACTTACATGCTTGCTTGAGTTGAATCAATAATCATGCCTATGAGATGAGAATAGTTGTTTTCATGATAATTATGTGCTTAACCTCACTCATAGTTTATGGATTTTAATGATAAAATATATTTTAGCTTGATAATATTGATTCACTTAGGTGAAGCCATTTTAATTAAAATAGCATATACCCTCTAGAACATTAAATGATGATAACAACTAGGGATATGGCTATTAATTGATTAAAATGGTCATATTGGATTTTTCCTTGCTCATAATTGGTTAAGAACTTAAATTGAATATGAGCATAGGATTATTGTGCTTGAAACCATGGAAGAAAATGTGTTTGCTTGAATACCTTGATTTTATGAATCTTCCATATGGTATAAATTTGTGAATATGAATATAGATTAATACTTTATGATAGTGTGCTAATGATTAATTGATCCATATGCATATTTGATGATATGTGTTGTGTTCTTGCATATTTGGAATTGATTATTTTCTTGACATGAACACACTACACATAGATATTGGATTCATGCAAAATGCCTAAGTCAACCATTAGTAACAATTGGTATTTAGATTGAAATAACAATTAGTATCATTGGGAACCATATTTTCAATAATTGGTAAGCCAAATCTAAATTGCCAATTGGTATGAGCTTTAAATTGACAACTCTTCTCATGCTCCTTAGATTGAAATGACAAATAGAGAAGAATTCTCTTAGGATATTTTTGCATGAAACTCTTGTGTGCTAGAATTTGTAGTTAATTGCTATATATCTTAATTCTAGGCACAATATTTCTTGAAAATGATTTTTGAGCACATGCATATGATATGTTATCTAATTTTAGCTCATAATCATGATGTATTGTCATGCACCTTAGTTGGAACTTAGAGAACAATTAATACACTTAGGTGCTTGCTTAACTTCTTACCAATTGGAACCTTCTTGCAAAATTACTTATCAACAATTGGTATCAAAATTATTTATAAACAATTGGTCTAGGATCATAAGTCATATTCCTTGCATAAATATCTCATACTCTTTGAGAATATTGACTTATTTATTTGTGCTATAAGTCCCATGTACTAACATGTTTCTTGTTGGATGGAGCATTTTTATTTGTTCGCACATAGCCATGATTTTAGGGGGAGCATATTATTTATTATTTTTCCTTCTTTTTGCTATGACAAAAAGGGGGAGAGATAGATAAAGGGAGAGATAGATATAGGGAGAGATATTAAGGGGGAGCTTTATAAAATCCTGCTTTATTTGAGGGGGAGTATTTCTTCAAAGAATTTTCAAAGCAAATTTACATTAAGTTTTGTCATATCAAAAAGGGGGAGATTGTTAGCTTTAAATTGACATATATATTTTGAAATGACAAAAACTTAAGTAAGTTTTAATGTTTTAATTCATATTGTAAATTTGCCTTATCACACATGATTTTCTCAATACATTTCAAGTGTTCATATCAAACATTAAGACCATGATTTAATGATGCATATTCTTATTGGTCTTAATTCTTTATAAACATTTTAGAAAATCACTTGATGATTTCTTGGACAATATTTTCATTTGAGAAAGTCAAGAAAAACTCCCTTAAAACTTATAAATGTTTTGGGTTGAATTAGGATCAAAGGTCATATCATTTCTAACCCAAAAGTGCAAGAAAAATGCCCTCTGGAAGAAAAGGATCGACCCCCACTGTAGCAGGATCGATCTCTTTTTGGCAGAAAGTCTTCCCAAGGTCCCTGAAGCCCAGAATCAAGATTCTGGACAAAAGGGATCGATCCCCACTGTAGCAGGATCGATCCCTTCGCTCGAAAATAGCCTATAACGGCTAGTTTTGTGAGATACAACGGTCAGATTCAATCTTGGCTCCACCCAACGGCTAGAATACATCCAAGGGACTATAAATAGAGGCTTAGAAGCTAAAGAAAGCAAGAGGAACTACTTAATCAACTCCAATACTCATTTTCCTCAAATCCTCAAGCCTCAACAACAAATCAAGAGCTACAAAGTCTTCATCTTCCATCATTCACATATTCTTTGTCTAGTGTAACACAAATCTTGTATAGGCTTTATCCTTGTGCTTAAACATTGTAATCCATTGCCTATCTATAGGCCCTTCTTTGATTACACAAGTTGTAAACACATTCAATCCTTGTAAAAGGGGAGGTTTCTCTTTAGCCTAAGAAAAAGAGGGAGGTTTCTCTTTAGCCTAGAAAAAGAGGGAGAAGAGGTTTCTCTTGAGCCTAGAAAAAGAGAGAGGTTTCTCTTGATCCTTGAAAAGAGGGAGTGTAACACAAATTCAAGTTAGTGAATTTGGGGAAAATCCTTGGGAGCGTCTCAAGGTAGAGGACGTAGGCAAGGTTGCCAAACCTCTATAAATCGATTGTGTAAATCTCTCTCTCCCTACTCTTTATTTACTTGCAATTATATTGTGCTTATTGAATTGAATTTATATTGCATGCTTGCCTAGCTTAGAGAACTTAGAAAATGTCAATATAGGCTAGAGAATTTAGAGAAATCGAAAAACGAACTTAAGGTTAGTTAAAAACCGATTCACCCCCTCTCGGTATAGCCTATAGAGCCAACAATTATATTTTAGGAAAAACAAATGTGTTGTGGTATATAGTTTTGGTTTTATAAAGCAGCATATGTTTCCTTTACTGAGCGTATGAATCGCTCACCCCTTTGTTTTAACTCCACAGATAAAAGACAAGGAGTTAGAGAGTTAGCTCTCAGATGGGTATAGCTATGCTTAAAGCACTGAGGCATGATATGCTAAACGTGACAGGTACAGTCTTTTCTCTTTTACATTCCAGACATATGTATACAGTACTACTTTATTGAAATAAAGAAAATAGGGGATGTCAGATGTGAGGAAATATGAAAAGAATTTTCATATTCCGTTTTTATTAAATATATGTTTATCATTTATTACTGTTACTGTGAAATGTTAATGGCATCACAGACAGCCCAACCGGTAAAGTTGTATGAAAATATGTGAAAAATGTGGTAACGGGATGTTACATGATTAGGGTTTAGAAATTGGGGGAATAAATATGGTTTTATTACTATATATTTATATTGAGTTTTGACCTTAATTATGATAAAAATTTATTATTAATAAATTAATTATGAATAAATTTTAATAATTAAACAAAAATAGGGATGGGTTAGTAAAAGTTTGAGTTGGAAAGAGAGAGCATCGAGGGTGGCTAGTGTAGTTTGAGCCGGAAAGAGTGAAGGTCGAGGGCTATATTTGTAGTTGTCTCTTGGGCATTCGAATTTCTCAAGGCATTCTGTTTGTAGAATGCCTTTCAACACAGGGCATTCTGCAAATAGAATGTCTTTCAACATAGGGCATTCGAATGTCCATAATAGAGCATTCAAATGCTTTGTGCAGAAAGATGTTTTTCAATTAGAAAATAATAAAATATAAATATTTTATAAAATATTTGTAAATTTATATTTTTTATAAATTAATTTTAATTATTTAGAAAATAATAATTCTAAATATTTTATAAATAAATATTAATTATTTAGCAAATAATAATTTTATAAATAAATATAAATATTTTAATATTAATTTTATGATAATTCTATAAATTTATATATTTTATAAATAAATATATATTTTATAAATTTTATAAATTTATATAAATTTTTATATAAAATATATTAATTTTATAAATTTATATATTTTAATATTAATTTTATAATAATTTTATAAATAAATTTATATATTTTATAAATAAATTTAAATATTTTAATATTAATGGGTATTTTTGTTATATGTATAGCAATTATATTATGGTGAATTTTATAATTACAAATATAAAATTCAAATTTTAATAAATTAATATTAAAGGGTATTTTAATTGTGATAGCAAAATATATTTAAAAAAATTAAGGAAAAAGGGTATTTTAGTAATTGTACTAATACCAGATGTTTTTGTGATTACTGTAAGAGAGGGTATTTTCATAATATTAATTTAAATATAAGGTATTTCAATAAATACTTAAATAAGAAAAAATTATATTCAATTTTAATAAATTTATATTAAAAAGGTACTTTGATCATTTTAATCTTATTCCTACCTTATTCCTTCTCTTAAACCAAACAAAAAAATTCAAAAAAATTATTCCATTCCACCAACTAAATAACATAATACATATTCTTTCTATTTTTTATTCTCTTAAAATATATTTTTCGTCTTTTTTTTATTTCATTCTGCGAACTAAACGATAGCTTAAAGTCGGTGCATTTTCCGTTTACTAGTGAAGCCATGCTGAAGGCTTGATCGGTTGCCACGTTGGTTTTTGCTGTTCCCGTTGGTTTTGCCTACATTTGTTGTTTTTTCTTTTTGTTTTGGGTTTGCTCTGCATTGTTTGCTTTTGTGGCTGGTGGATCTGTGTTGTTTTTAACGCTGGGACTCGAATTATTGTTGTCATTTTCTATTTTTGCTCTTTGACCATTTATCCTTGGTTTATATGCTTGTTTTTAATGCTGGGACTCGCATTATTGTTGTCGTTTTCTATTTTTGCCCTTTGACGGTTTATCTTTGGTTTATATGCTGGTTTGCTATGGCTCTTATGGCCTATGGGAAAAAAGTAAGATCGCTCTTTCTTAAAGCTCTCTTTTTTGACTTTTTTTGTCCTTACGAGCCTCTGTTGCTTGGGGAAGCTCCCGTTTTTGCTTGGTTGGAGTCGATAGTGGGTGTACTTTATGACTAACATGTACTTCACTTTCCTTCCCGATGTTCTATCTGAAACTTTTTTCTCATTTTGATGCTTCAATGCCGTGTTAGATACACCAAGGCAGAGTTTCCAAAAATTTGCTCGGATGTCCACCCGCTTCTCCCATCTTCCGTTTCCCGTCTTTCCTCCCTCTTATTTCTCTATCGCCATGTCTAAAGCTCTCCAAAAGAGTTACTTTACCAACCGATGCTACCCCAACACCATGCCTTCTCCTGTGCTTCTCTCCACTCTCCCGATTGTTGCCCCATTATCATCTCTCATCACCCGTTTCCCATCCCTTCATCTTTCATTTGTCTTCTTTCTTTATTTTATTGTTTCTCCTGAAACGCGAGAGGAAGGAAAGTTGCAAACTCATGGCTAAGAATGATTTCTCACATCTAGGTAAAGGAGGCTTAGAAACAAAGGCGTCGTACCTACCACACTCATGGAAGAATCAACTGTATGTATTTAAACCATGCACTTATTGTTGCATAGATTCTATTGTGTTTCCGTATGTTAATGGGACTTTATTCTTTTTGCCAGCTTACATGTCTTCTCCTTGCCACATTAAGTTAATTTTGTTTGAGAAAGAAAAGCCTGTCAAGAAACAAGTAATTTTATTAAACTTAAATTTCCTTAATGAATGAAAACTATGTTGTATTTGTATTTTTTTCTAATGATTTTTCCTTTGCGTTCAGCCTCAAACTCAATCGACAGCTAGCAAGTTGAAAAAGTCCCAAGCTCTGCGCAGTGGTGCTACCTTCTAAATGAAAGTTTTAAATTTTAGTCAGTGAGACAGTGCTTTCTTACTATAATTTTCTTTCTATTGAGGAAGTTTTCATATTTTTCAAAATAGAATGAGTTCTTTAGATGTATTGAAAAAAAAAAACCTTGGACCCGAAACAGCAAAATCCTAAGTTTCCATCGCTTTTCTCCTTTTCATTGCTATTAGTTTGTTGCTCTGCCTTTAGCTAAAGGTTTTTGCTTTTTGAAATTGATTTGTGCTATATGTGTTTGCTTTTTGTTCTAGTGTGAAAGCGAAGCAATTGCAATCGCGCATAGTCTAGAAAGAACTAGGTAGGCGATCATTCCTATGGCGAACTGTCTCCCCTTCTCATCGTGGTGTAGAGCCCCCAACAGGTACATGTCTTACTTCCAACAATTATTTATTATTTTCTTATTGTAATTTGTTTTTAACCAACAGAAAATAAAAAAAATTATCTTTTTTGGAACTGGGGAAGACCAGTAACACGTATGTTATTTCCCCAATTTTCAAGGTCTTGCTATGGGAAATAATCACCAAGGACAAGCTAGTGAGTGTCTGCAAACCCATTCTTGATTCTTTGCTGGCAAATAAACTTAAGGGTTTTACTCATTAGAGTTGAGATCAGTAATGCATGAAAAGAGCATGTCAATCAATATTTTCCTTTTATTTGGTCGCCATATCTATTGTGTTTAGGTTATTTTGTTTTTAGGCGTGCTTTATCTAATGTTGCTTTTGTCTGATTCCTTTGATCTTTGAGAATTCTCATCATTTTTCACGTAATACGTTACAATAAGAAAAAGGTTATTATATAAAATTTAATTTTAATGCATTTAATTCTAAGGAAGTTAGGTGCACTAAATGCAGAGTTTCAAATGTGCATATAGATATGTTAATACATGGAATGTATAATAATTGTAAGCTTTCTTGGGTTCTTTTTAATTAATTTTAAATACTGGAAAAAGCTAGCCGAGATTATCTTCTTCCTCTTTGTGTTATTTATCCTTGCTGAAATCTAACTATTTCATTAGGATTTCTTTAAGAACCAAATCATATTGTCCTTCAACCTGCAGCCAAGGCAAGCTTGCTGGATCAAAAACTTCAACAGCCAACGATCAAGATATGGATCCCATGGTATATTTTATGGATTGTTATAACAATGCTTACATTTCAAACTTCATAAGGATTCCAATTAACTTGCTGGACATACTGTTAAAAATAGCCAAGGCAAGCTTGCTGGATCAAAAACTTCAACAGCCGACGATCAAGATATGGATCCCATGGTATATTTTATGGATTGTTATAACAATGCTTACATTTCAAACTTCATAAGGATTCCAATTAACTTGCTGGACATACTGTTAAAAATAATCCCTTTCTTGGCAGGTAAAAATCAATATCCTCACAAGTTCTTTACATCTATGTTTTATCATTAAATATATAGATTAATATGGAAGCTTAGACAATCGGAAGCATCTCGAGGATGTTACAGTGTCTTCGATCAATATTAAAATCAAGCATTCCTACTCCCACTATATATTATCCAATGCATCATGCTTGGTTTTCACTATTTCATTTTATATTTAATGAATCATGTCGGTTTTACATTAGGGAGAACTAAGAGCAAAAGATCATCTAGTTCAAAGCTGTTCTTTTATAACTTGCAAGGTGATGTTGCCAATGTTCAAGTTATGACTGATGAGAGGCATATACCCATTTTGTATAGGATCTATTGCAGATTGGTTATGCAGGCTCAAGATTGAAATTTTTATATTGCTTTTCTTTTGTTCTTGTAAATTTAGCTATAAGGTTTGTTGTTTCTTGCATATTTGTCAACACAAGTTCTTTCCGTTGTGCAAAGAAACTGATATGGGATGTAAGTATCTTGGTAACTGATGAATGTGGAGTAGCTGAACTTGAAGAATTTTTCAAACAAAGGACAATTACAGGGCAAGATATCTAAATTTGTTTCTTATGGATGTCAAGTTGCAATGCATGGTCAATTGTGTTACTTTGTTTTAAGCAAACTTTGCTAAATTAATTTGATGTCATTTAATTTTGCTATTTCTGCTTATATATGTGTGTGTGTATATATAGAATCAATGCCAAACTTAAAAAAATGAGAATAAATTATTTCCATTTTATTCGAAGTCTTTATTGCCTAGCCCCTTTGTTTTCTCTCTCTGTTTTTTTTCTCATGGATATTGTTGGCAACTATAAGTAGTTGCTTCACAAGAAAATCCTTTGCCACGTATGTACGCATTTGTTTTATTGTTTCCAATAAAGATTTTAGATTCTTACATGATTGATCATGATTATAGCCTTCTTGAGGTGGGATTGTTGGCTCTTAGCTCTTTTATGATGATCATGCTATGTATTTTATAGTCATAGTATTTTATTTTAATGAAAATTGGAATTTTTCAAGTTATTAGGTGAAATTTTAGGCTTATTAGGTTGATGAGAACATTGATCCTCCTAGCATGAGTTTTCTTCCTTTGTTTATTAAACATTGATGAGAAAATTGCAGCTGTTTATTCACTGCAACTTCTTACTTTCACTAAACTCACTGATTTCTATTTATTTTCTACTCTTGCTTCCGTGCTGAGGAATGGGGATCAACATATTCAAGGCCTTTCATGTTGGGAAAAGGTATACTGATCAGTGTATTGAGTCAAATAACTAAGCCTGCCTGTTTACTTAGCATCACTTTTTTAACACAGCTAAGATTAATTTTTGGTTTAATGATATGTACTCAAACTATGTTGTTTCAGAGTGTCAACCTAAGAAAATTTCAGATATTTTTTTAGGAGTTTTTTCTCATCCATTGGATAGATGAAAATCAAAAACATTTTGTGTAGTAAGAAATATGGTCTAACAGATGTAGTTGTGTTCCATTCACAAGGTGGTACCTGAACAGAAGACTAAGAGAGGCAAGTGGATTAACTCTGAATCGCTTGCTACTGAGGTAGGCTAATAATTTTAGCTGAGTGTTGCTTTTTAAATTCTTGCATTCACTCATTTGTTTGGGAAATAACAGTTGGTGGCGTATTTTATTTTGTTGCCTGTTCACTCATCTTTCAATGTGGTAGAGCAAGTGTGCGAATCATATGAATCCATGGGTTCCCTTTATATTGAAAAATGCAGTTGGTATTAAAGACAATGTGATTTAGTATCTATTCTAGAATCTAGATTGCTTTTACTATCGAAGTTGTTATTTTTCCAAATCTCAAGCTCATTAATCTATTGGACAATTAAAGAACTAAGTTTTGGATGCTTCTATGGTAGCATATCTATTCCAAACTATATCATAATATTAAGGTCATATGTTTTAATGTTGGCAGTTTGGTTTCATTTTGGCCTTGAATTATTGTCATGTGTTGCTAATAAGAAAATGTTATGTTGAATGGAAGTATGTACATAGTTGATTTACTAAATAAAAGGTTGAGTATGATTTGCGGTCTAAGATCACATTTGATGGACTACGCAAGCAGTCAAATTCCTCAAGCATGAAAAGAAATGCAAGTTAAATTTAATAATTCAATTTTGATGAATTAAAAAATATATAACTTCTAATAATTTTATGGTTGATAGTCATTTTTTTTTTCTTTTTATTTACAGGCAAAAAGAAAAAAATTAAGAAATAAAAAATTTAAATGTGAAGAAAAAAAAGTTAAAGAATATATTTTATAATAATTTTTATGTTTGAGAATTTTTTTGTAAAAAATAATTTTAAAAAATGTGTTCAAGAAAATATTATTTTATCAAAATTATAGTTTTTCTTTAAAAAAAAGCAAAAAAAAAAGAAAGAAAAAGAAGGAAAAAATGAAAAAGAGGGACAAAATTTATATTAATTAATTACAGATCTTTATTATTTTATTAAATATTTAAGTTAATTTTTAAATATAAATGTTAAAGTATAAAATAAATAAAATATGAGTATTTATTTTTAATCTTATGAGATTAGAAATAATTTTTATTTTTTTTGGAGAAAATCGAGTTATCTTATATTAGGAGATGATTAATCTTTTTTGCAATCCAATCATTTCCTTAATGTATGCACTAATCATCTTATCTTATCCATCATTTTAGGCATAAAACATGATATTAATGATTAATTTCTCTTTTAACTACATTTCGCTTCATTATTACCGTTACATTTTCATCGAGGCCCATATATCGCCACTAAATGTAATGCCATTTGCTATATTACATAATCTTACTGTTACATGTAGTAAATAATCTCTCCATTTTTTTTGAAAGGCCATAAAACTTTATTGAATAACCAGAATTACAAGTAGCATGGACTGAAAGAAATCTAGTCACATGCTCTTGATCGAATATTTAAAAATGAGTTGTGATATTTTGTAAGATTTAGATTCGAATCTAAGCAATTCTATCCTTACTCTAAGTTATTTCATATTTTCATTGTAACAAAAAAAAAAGCATACTAATCACAGCAAGCATTAGTAAAAACTACCACAATTGAAGAAACGCATACAATTGAATTAAGCATAACATCAAGCACATCCAGTTTAAAATATATTTATAAAAATCGATTATATATGTATTATTTTATTTTAATTTTTATGTTATCAAATATTTATATATGTGTGAAATTAATTAGCCTATGTATTATTTTATGTACATAATCTTCTCTTTTTTTTTTTTAAATCCAACAATTAAATCTCTGGAAAGTTTTTATTTATTATTTTTTTTTAAGATAAGGTTTTGATGTTTAATTTAATTTGGTTAAAAGCTATATATTGAAGGCTCGACAGCAAATTCGGCTGACTATTAAAAAAAATTCCATTATTTTGATGCTGTGGACCGTAAATTGTTAAAAATATACGTTTAATTCATTGATTGGAATAAATGAAAGAGTCAAGTAGTCAGAAAAAAAAATGAGTTCATATATTAATTTGCTTTATTTAAATTCATAGTTTTATACATATATAGTTAAGGAAACTTTTGGTATTAAATCCAAGGGTTTTGAACATTCAAAAATTGAGTTTATACTTTAATGAAAATTATTAAAACAAGGATATTTCATTCAATCAGGCTTATCACGTAAATATCCATGAATTTTTTTTTGGTACATAAACTTCCATCATGCTTATAACAAGTTAATTAAGTTGTCTATCCTCGTTTAAATTTACTTTAAAAGCACACGGTAAAAGATGTATTAAGAACAACTGTCTACGCGGGCAGGGTGAAATTTAGCAAAGTTCAGAAAAGTTGAGATCTATTGAAGTCAGATCATTATCATTTAAAAAAAATAAAATAACATCTAAAAACATTAAAAATATGTAATAATTAATAAGTATAATACAATTAATTTAAATAAGTTTTTTAAAAAAACTACAAGAGCATGGAAAATTAAATGAAAGTCTAAAATATAACACAAACTCAAAGTAAATTGCACCAAAAAGTTCAATGTAATTAAAAAATGTATTGTTATGCTTTTCAATAATTTCTTTATTTGATATATTTTCAAAAATCTTTTTAAGATCTACAAAGTACGACATTCATATTTTAATAAAATATTAAATTAATTAAATTATAAAATAAAATTTGTAAAATATTATAATTATCATGTAGAACCAAGACGGATTTTGGCTTTAAATGGTGAGGTCAAGATCAATATTACTCTATGGTTGTAGACACATAATTTTGTCCGAACAATTTTTTTTATTTATTTTATATATATATATATAAAAGAAACATAAAAATAAAAATAAAAATAAATAAAAGAAACAAATCATAAAATAAAAGAGAGTTGACTTCAATGATTTGTTGCCATAAGAAAGATAATAATAATAATAAAGGAAATAATCAAAGTGAAATAAAATCTGAAAATTGATTACCAAAAATAAAAAAAATGAAATGGAAATAAATTAAAAAAAAGAGGGAAAGTCAAACAAGTAAATGAAAAATCCCATGATCATGGGATCAATTATAAATATTTGATTTGTTTCCATAAAAGTTTGAGGCTAGAAATGGCTATAAAAGCACAAGGGAGAAAAAAAGAAAGGGAACACAGACAGAAAAAAAACCCTAAAAGGAAGAAAAAGAGAGCGAGAAAAAGAAAAAGGAACCGGAAAAAAAAGGCTGGCTGTTGCACGTCGTCTGGGGTTCTTGGCTGCTGCATCACCGTCTTCTTCTATTGTATCATCATCCTCATCTGCTACTGCCCCTATACCAAAGCCAAGTTTCCCTTCACCTTGCCCACGGTTCATATGGCTGCTACATCACCACCATTGCCCAGCTTGTTGCAAAACCACCATCGTTCCTTGCCGCTGCCTGCTGCCTCAAACCAGAAAACCATCGCTACCCTTGCTGCCTCGCACGTTTTGCACTTGCTGCACCACCGTCCTTGCAATTTGAAGCTACCGTAGAAGCCACGTGAAACCAAGGCAAAGGAAAGAAAGAAGCTGTGAGCTCGCCCGACCGAAGAAGAGGGAAGACTTGTGAGATCGCCCACCCTCCAATAGTGGTACTCGCCCCGCCAAAGAAAGAGAGAAGAATCCGCGAGTTTGCTCGCTCGTCCACAAGCTCGCCCGCCCAAAGAGAAAGAACATCCAAGAGTTCGCCAATTCAAGGAGTTCGCCCGCCTGAGGAGGCTATCTTCGCTCGCCTGCCCCGCCAAAGAAAGAAGCTGTGAGCTCGCCCGACCGAAGAAGAGGGAAGACTTGTGAGCTCGCCCGCCCTCCAATAGAGGTACTCGCCCTGCCAAAGAAAGAGAGAAGAATCCGCGAGTTTGCTCGATCGTCCACGAGCTCGCCCACCCAAGGAGAAAGAACATCAAAGAGCTCGCCAATTCAAGGAGTTCGCCCGCCCGATGAGGCTATCTTCGCTCGCCTGCTCCGCCAAAGAAAGAAGCTGTGAGCTCGCCCGACCGAAGAAGAGGGAAGACTTGTGAGATCGCCCGCCCTCCAATAGAGGTACTCACCCCGCCAAAGAAAGAGAAGAATCCGCGAGTTTGCTCGCTCGTCCACGAGATCGCCCGCCCAAAGAGAAAGAACATCCAAGAACTTGCCAATTCAAGGAGTTCGCCCGCCCGAGGAGGGTATATTCCTCTTTTTTGTCATTCATTTATTTAGGTATTTTTAATGTATGAATAGAAAATAATAAGTAAAATAAATAAATGAAAATAAAATGGAATTCTTCCGATGATGAGATGTTACGGAATTCACAAGTAGTGATTCCTAACTAATCTCTGGGTGAGAGAAATATGCTAAATGTTACCAGCGTATTGGAATATTTAGTATGATTTTTCAATAAAAATAAGATTTTATAAATATAAATAAATTACAAAATAATATAAGTATAAATGAATAATGGATTTCTCATGTGCATCATCTGTATTTTGATTGCATCATTTGCATCCATGAAATTTCAAAATAAGTGTGAATCTCCCGAGGATGGGATTCTGTAGAAATTGCAAGTAGCAATTCTTGAGAAATCCCTAGGTGAGGAAATTATCCGAATTGCTACCAGAAGTATTGGGGTATTTCGGAATAATTTTCAATATAAAAGATTCTCATTTATTTCAAATAAAAAGTAAAATTTAACACAAATAAAAATAAATTTTAATATGTCAAAAAAAATAATAAAAATGATGTTAAAATAAATGGAATTCTATTTAAATGTTTAATTAAGACCATTTTATTAAGATCAAAGGATAATACATGATTAGGTGGTACCGTTTTCTAACGGGCGCTGTGGGGGTGCTAATCCTTCCCCACGCGTAACTGAACTCCCGAACCCAAACTTTGTTTTCGCAGACCAAGAATTTTCTTTTCAATAAAGTTTAATTAATTTGAAGATTTTATTAAAAAGATAAAAGATTTTAGGTGGCCAATCACACCTAGTCAAAAAAGATTGGTGGCGACTCCATTTTGTGTTTTTTATCAAATTCGTCTAGCGATCGAGTCCCCGGACGAAAATCGTTACGACAATGGTAATTAATGTTAATTGACTAAGGGATTCCGTAAATAGAAGATAAATGTAATAGAAATACAAATGTTACGATAGATATACGAATATACGGGAAATGATAAAATAATAAATGAAGATACTTGCAAGAATGTTGGAGTGATACCGATAAACGATAATATGAGTGAAAGTTATTTACATTAATTTAAATACATACGATATAGATTTGTGTATGTTTTAGTGAAAGTAAAGACAATGAATGCTAAATAAAAAATCAAGAGTAGAGAAAGACCTAAAAATTTTTAAAAAAAAAAGTTATTCAGAAAGATATAACGGCACAAGAATTAAAAAAACACATTAGAATGAGTGAAAAAAAGAGCTTACACTGATAACTTAGTGTGAGTTTATATATTAATTTATGTAACCTATTCCAATATTGAAATAAGCTTAATGTAATGAATAAAAAAGTTTTAGACATACCTATGTCTGTTGAGCCAAGTGAAAGAAGTTTGTGTTGAACTTGTGCTAATAGTTGGCAGCTACTGTTTGACTTGCTCATATGTTGTGTTTTGTGTTTTTCATTTACTGTTGTTAGGTTACTGTTTGTTGTTGATTTATTAATTGCTCTGTAATGTCTCTTAAATATTGATGTACTCCATCCGTTTGAAATTAAGCCAAAAAGAACTTTTGTCTGCAACTTTCTTGTATCTCATTTTGCTATTCTGTTCTTGTTCTGTTTTGAGCTAAATTGTTTTGCTTCATATTTCCTAGCACGGTTAGATTGTCTTCAAGGTCCTGGGTGTGTAGTCTAGTGATTCTAGCTACATTTGCTGTAGTTCAACTTGGCATCAGAGCTGGTGTGTCAAGGTTCAGTGTTGCTACGGCAGTAAGACCATTTGAGGAACCAGACTTGCTACATGGAATTTTCTACTGGTAGTTTAAACCAGTTTGGTATGGAGAAGCTTAACAACTCAAACTATTAATATTGGAGGCTTTGCATGAAAGCTTATCTTCAAGGCCAAGATCTTTGGGAAATAACTTTGGAACACTTTAATTAATCCTCGTTCGAATCCTATTGGATTCATATCCCAACCCGATATGTGTTGGGAAAAATATCCCTCAAACCAAATACCCACAAAAGTAGAGGAAAGCAAAAACAAACAAAATAATTTTTAGTGTAGTTTGACCTAACCAATTTGGCCTATAACCACCCAACTAATATAATAACCAATTAATCAATCACAACCGTGCAATTTTTAGAAGAGAAAAATTGTAAACTCTTAACAAAGCCCAACAATGCAATTTTTATAAAGAAAAATTGCAAACTCCTAACAAAGATCCCAAAGCCCAACTACACCCTTTTAATAACCCAAACCCTAGCTATTCTATTGGTGTCTACAACTCTTTGGGATATTTTTACAAACCAAGCCTAACACTTTATTTATAAGAGGAGAACCCTTATAACTTCTTCTATACTTTCGATGTGAGATTCAAGGCAAACCCTAACAATATGAACAATGTGGAGGAATATTATACCTTTTTCACTCATAAAAAAAAAAAGATTACCCAACCACTTTGGAACACTTTAATTAATCCTCGTTCGAATCCTATTGGATTCACATCCCAACCCGACATGAACCTTTTTGGCGCAATTGTAGTAGGGCATTTGACAAAAAAAAAGTATTATTTGATAAAAAAAATTTTAATTTTTTTCATTATTATTAATTTCACAAATATATTTTATAAATTTTATTATATAAATTTTTAATCCACCATTGATGGTCATCTTCTCTTCTTAATATATTCCACCTTACCATCGTCTCTACATTTAGTCTCACAAGATCTAGAAATATTTATGAGCCGAATTAAACGGGATTTAGGCAAAGTATTAAAAGATTGATAATAAGCCCAAAGCCAGCCCAAGATCAACCCAAATTTTCGATTTAATTTTTTTGTTTACCCAATTTACATGCAAGGAATACGCTGGTCCAAATTAGCTCATATATTATTAATTTTCTAAAGTTATAATAAACTATAAAAATATTAAAAAGAATAATATTTAATAAATATAACACAATAAATTAAAATAAATTCTTATAAAAAAATTACAAGCAACATGAAAATTTTAAATTAAAATCTAAAAAAATAAAAGCCCAAAGTAAATTGTACAAAAACAGTAATTAAAAAATAAATTATTATAAAAATAGTAAAAAATTATAATTATCAAGCCAAATCAAACTTGGACTTGAAATGGTGATCCAAGCTAGTCCAATTTTTATCAAGCCTTAATTTTCGAGCCTAAGCTCGTTAAATGGGCTTAAATTTTTATCCGAACTTGCCCAATTTTTGGGTGGCCTTTAGGTTTAGGCGAATAAGTTGACTCTTAAATAAGTTTAATCGGAACTAATCTTACTTTCTATCCAAATAGACCTTAATAAATAAAGTCTTTTAATTTTATTTTATTTTATTTTTATCCATGAAGTTATAAAATAGGGATGAAACATTCCCTACCACATGTATTTTTTTCGGTCTTTACATTTTTAAAAATTTTATTTTAAATAAAAATAATTATTATTTTGATATAAAAATGATAATTAAAATAATTATTATTTTGATATAAAAATGATAATTATCTTTTAGATTATACATAAAATATCAAATAACATTAAATTATATGTAAAAATAAATTATATACTTTTAGTTTAAAAAAATATTAGTTATTATTTATATCATCAGCAAATGTATTATTATTTTTTAAGCAACAAGTATAATTTTAATATAAAAATGATCATATAAAATTATAAATAAATACAAAAGATTGAGTATTATGCTTTATTAAGTTTCAATTCGTGTAAATATATTATTTTTAATTTTTTTAAACGTCATTTCATATATTTACTAATAATTTTTTTAATTTTCAATTATTTATTAACATAGTTATTTTTTGATATAAAAATAATTTTAGTAATTTTTAATTATTTATTAATTTCATACATATCAAATAATCTAAAATTTTTATTTTATTCAAATTTTAAGTTAATGCCTTTAAGGATTAATTTCTTTTTTTTTTTTTACTAAATTTCACTTCATTATTGCCGTTACATTTTCATCAAAGCCCATAACTTGCTGTTATATTAATCCCATTCGCTATAGTACATAATCTTACTGTTATATTTAGTAAATAATCTCTCCATCATTTTTTTGCTTGAAAGGCCATCAACTTTATTGAATAACCATATTTACAAGTAGCATGGACCAAAAGAAATCCAACCACACACTTTTCATCGAATGGTTAAAGATGAATTATATCATTTTCTAAAGTTTGGATTCGAATCCAAACAACTCCATTCTTATTCTTAGTTATTTAATATTTTTTATAAAAAAAAAGCAATAATAATCACAACAAGCATTAGTAAAACTACAACTATTGAAGAAACACATACAATTGAATTAAGCATAACACCAAGCCCATCCAATGCTTAATATAAATTTAATATGTATTTATAAAAATCGATTTTACATGTATTATTTTAATTTAATTTTTATGTTATCAAAATTTTATATATGTGTGAAATTAATTTGCCTATATATTATTTTATGTACATAATCTTCTTCTTCTTTTAAAATCCAACAATTAAATCTCTGGAAAATTTTTATTTATTATTTTTTTTAAGATAAAGTTTTGATGTTTAATTTAATTTGGTTTAAAAGCTATATACTGAAGGCCCGATAGCAAATTGGGCCAGGCCAACTATTAAAAGAAATTCCATTATTTTGATGCTGTGGACCGTAAATTGATAAAAATATACGTGTAATTCATTGATTGGAATTAATGAAATAGTCAAGTAGTCAGAAAAAAAACGAGTTCATATATTAATTTGCTTTATTTAAATTCATAGTTTTATACATATATAGTTAAGGAAACTTTTTGTATTAAATCCAAGGGTTTTGAACATTCAAAAATTGAGTATATACTTCAATAAAAATTATTAAAACAAGATTATTTCATTCAATCAGGCTTATCACGTAAATATCCATGAATTTTTTTTTGGTACATAAACTTCCATCATGCTTATAACAAGTTAATTAAGTTGTCTATCTTCGTTTAAATTTACTTTAAAAGCACAAGGTAAAAGATGTATTAAGAACAATTGTCTATGCGGGCAGGGTCAAATTTAGCAAAGTTTAGAAAAGTTAAGATCTATTGAAGTCGGCTCATTATCATTTTAAAAAAATTAAAATAATATCTAAAAATATTAAAAATACATAATAACTAATAAGTATAATACAATTAATTTATTCTTCAAAAAAAATACAATTAATTTAAATAAGTTTTTTAAAAAAACTACAAGAGCATGAAAATTTAAATGAAAGTCTAAACTATAACACAAACTCAAATTAAATTGCACCAAAAAGCTCAATGTGATTAAAAAAGGTATTGTTATACTTTTCAATAATTTCTTTATTTGATATATTTTCGAAAATCTTTTTAAGATCTACAAAGTACGACATTCATATTTTAATAAAATATTAAATTAATCAAATTATAAAATAAAATTTGTAAAAAATTATAATTATCATGTAGAACCAAGACGGATTTTGGCTTTAAATGGTGAGGTCAAGATCAATATTACTCTATGGTAATTAATGTTAGGTGACTAAGGGATTCCATATATAGAAGATAAATGTAATAGAAATACAAATGTTACGGTAGATATACGAATATATGAGAAATGATAAAATGATAAATGAAGATACTCGCAAGAATGTTAGAGTGATACCTATGAAAGATAAGATGAGTGAAAGTTATTTCTATTAATTTAAATACATACGATATAGATTTGTGTACATTTTAGTGAAAGTAAAGACTATGAATGATAAATAAAAAAATCAAGAGTAGAGAAAGACCTAAAAATTTTTTTTAAAAAAAGTAATTCAGAAAGATATTACTGCATAAGAATTAAAAAAACTCATTAGAATGAGTGAAAAAAAGAACTTACACTGACAACTTAGTGAGTTTATATATTAATTTATGTACCCTATCCCAATATTGAAATAAGCTTAATGTGACGAATAAAAACATTTTAGACATACCTATGTCTATTGAGCTGAGTGAAAAAAGCTTGGTACCTCTTAAGCAAAGTTTCGAATTCGAGCCTTATATATTAAAAAAAAAAGCTCTTCGTATCGAATCCGATCATAGCTCGATTCTAAATTAATCGAGATCCAAAATAGTTTTCGAATATCGAGAGATTTCGATAAAAAAAAAGTTTAGACGTGATTATATCAACTAAAAACCAACTACCTCAGACCAATAGGATAGCAAGTACTGGATAACCTGTCTTTAAAACCTTCAAAATACTGTTGATTAATTTATTCGATTTTGAAGTTATCTGAGACTAGATAGCACCTATAGCTATAATATTAAAATTTTCATTTTGAAGCTGGGGACCTGACCTCAACTTGTTGAAAATATATTACTCAATTAGAATCTACTATGTGAAAAGAATCTACTCATAAAAAACAATACCGGTGATAGGTGTGTTGGGAAAAATATCCCTCAAACCAAACACCGACAAAAACGGAAGAAAGCAAAAAACAAACACAATAATTTTAAATGTGGTTTGGCCTAACCAATTTGGCCTACAACCACCCAATCAAACTAATAATCAATCAAACAATTACAACTGTGAAATTTTTAAAAAAGAAAAATTGTAAACTCCTTACAAACCCAAAGCCCAACTACCCAAAGCCCAACTACCCAAAGAGCCCAACTACCCCTTTTATAATAACCCAAACTCTATAACTCTCTAGGATATTTTACAAACCAAGCCTGACACTTTATTTACAAGGGAATAGCTCTTATAACTTCTCTTATACTTTCGATGTAGGATTCAAGGCAAACCTCAACAAATCTTCCCTTGACTTGAATCCCCAAACTACTCGACAACATGCAAACCATCCTCAAATTGAAGAGTAACTCCACCATTGTCATCACTATCATGCTCGTCATCATTTTCCAATCATCATCATCAAACTCATCATGGTCATCTTCTTCCAAATCATCATCATCATCATCATCATTGTCATCTTCATCTTCATCTCTATCTTTATGTTTATCTTTATCTTCTTCAAACATAGATTTCATCTTCATCTTCATAACTTTCATCTTTATCTTCATCTTCATAACTTTCTTCCTCTCACAGGATCACAAATCTTTAGCTCTGACATCACTTGTTGGGAAAAATATCCTTCAAACCAAACACCCACAAAAATGGAAGAAAGCAAAAAACAAACACAATAATTTTAAATGTGGTTTGGCTCAACCAATTTGGCCTACAACCATCCAATTAAACTAATAATCAATCAAACAATTATAACTATGCAATTTTTAGAAGAGAAAAATTGTAAACTCCTTACAAACCCAAAGCCCAACTACACCCTTTTATAATAACCAAAACTCTATAACTCTCTGGGATATTTTATAAACCAAGCTTGACACTTTATTTATAAGGGAATAGCCCTTATAACTTCTCCTATACTTTCGATGTGAGATTCAAGGCAAACCGCAACAAAGGTGGTCGTTAGAAGCAGTCCTAAAATTAGAAGAAATGCATTACGGTCCACGTTGAATCTATTGTGTCCGTACCGTGAAAAATTAATGCCTTCGTTATATACTTGACCATTTGTTTCCCTAACTTATATATTTTAAATATGAAGTTTTTGGTCTCATTTGTATATATTAACTGATGCAATGGAGCAAATATTTGGCAGCCGGTAAGCATGCATACACACACACACACACACATATATATTTATATATATAATGGCGAAGTCAAAAAACTTATTGAGTGGGAACTTCGTTCAAATATATTAAATTATGAAAAATTTGTATTTATGTTCGACACAATTTAATATTTTTTTGAAAATGATACATGATAATTTTGTTATAAATGTTTTGGAACATACTTTTTTTTTTAAATAAACAATTAATATATCATTCAACCATTAATCTCTCATTTAATTACGAAGACAAATCTTCAACCAATAAGATAAATGTTATTGTTAACAACAAATAAACTACTTAATGCAAGTTATCTTTTCCAATTTCAACAATTATTATAATAAAATTATCAATTCTTCTCAAATTTGAAAAATTAATGCCAGAATACATAAAGATGAACATTATTTTGTAAGTTCTCCACATAAGTTAACTACTTAGTCAGTAGTGTTTTATAGGAAAAAAAAGACTTGAGGTTAGTTTCACAACTTCTTAAAACTTCCTATTGTGGTCAAATATTTTATTATCGTTATCTAATAAATTTTAAATTATTTATCCATATTTACAAGTGATAACTACCCACTAATTTAATTACGTTTTTAATGGAAAAACGTATATAAAGAAAAGGATAGGGTATTGGGTCCCTAATCTGAGCATTCTGAAAAACACACCATTAGTGAGTTTGCTTAAGATTAGAAGATCAAATACAAAAGGCACGCAATTTTATCGCAGCTCAATATTTTCGAAATCAATGACTGGAGGTTAGTATCCTGTTTCGCATTTATAATCTATGATGTGTTATTTTCGGTATTGACACATTAGATAAATCGATTAAGATTTCTTACAGTTGGTATCAGAGCATACTTGAAACTTGAGTCGGCTAGCATTTAATCATATATATATTTGGTACAGAATTTTATATATATATATATATATATTAAACTTAAGCTTTCAAATACTTTCCATCTCCCCTTATTTTAATGCTTTAAGGATTCTGTTGGAAGCATTTAATAGCGTGCCCAGCATGCTTTGCGTCTAACATTCAGCCAATAACCTTTTGTTAGCCAAAAGAAAATTGCATATTGTTGCATTTTGAAGTCAATTAGTCAAATACTTCACGTGTTTCTTAGCCATAGAAAGTTAATTTGTAAATTTTCAAAATTTGTCGTGATTTGTAAATTTAATCAGGAATCACGACTAACATCGCTTGTTCTAAACAATCTTCGATATGAATTCAGAACATTTTATTCATATAAAACAATTATAACTTGCTCAAATAAATTCGAGGTAGAGGTTAACAAGCTCGGATACCAACTGTAAAAAATCTTAATTGATTTATCTAATGTGTCAACATCGAAAACAACACATCATAGATTATAAATGCGGAACAGGATACTAACCTCTGCCTTGATCTTGTTTCAGCAAGTATAAAATTGTTCTAAGTAATTTTGAAGTCAAATATATTTATATATCTTTACGATTCTTGAACATGTTGTTCTAACTTCATCTGTGCTAATTTTGTGATCTTGGAGCTGGAGTGTGAATAACTGTCATGAGCGCAAAGTTTTGACATGATAATTAAAAAAATTTTTCTTTGCTAGTTTCTGGTCTGTGTAAAATCCCTTATGTATCAAAAAATGTCAATGTTTAAGCTGAAGCCCAAGTATGAATGTTGGATGGGAAAATAATTATCATGACCCACTGAAGCCGTCCTACTTTCTAACATAATTGCTTAGGAAAGGTTTTATATATATAAATATATAAATTTGTGTGAAAGCCAATTTCAATTGAGAAAGCTAAATTTATATGTTCTTGGCTTAATTTGTATTTGCAATTTACTGGACAATTGAAAACACAACTTTCCTTTTGTCCTTTTCTTCTGTTTTGATGATGCATTTAGTTTAGCTTCTTGTTTTTGTTTATAAACAACTAAATTAATGTTGCACAAGAATTTAAGGAGCTTGATTATTAATTAATCGTAAAAGAATTAAGTTTATATCATTATTTGGTTCATGATATATTTTTATATGCTTGAATTTTATGTGTAAGTAATGAATGTATGTATACAATATTATTTGTTTATAATATGCTGACTGTGTACATGATCAAAAAATTATTATTTATGCATAAAATTTGATGTCATGTGATCTATATAATTTTTCTTGATCAAGGAATAGCCACAGCATCCTTGATTAAGTTAAATTATATATCAAGTATATTCGGTCACATATAGAAAAATGACATTAATTGTAATTAATCATATTTAATATAATAAATTTTATCCCACAGAAATTTTTGTTATATTTGTGTGATTAATTAGGATGAAGTAACAAATTATTTTTCTTAGTTTACCCACAGGAATTAAGAAAAGGAATGAAATTTGATAGTTTCATCATAAAGTTATATATATGAATCTGTTTAAATTAGAACTTCGCCCACAGGCAGTTTTATATGTTGTTTGATTCATATTTTAGTGCATGATTTACATTGGTAAATCATGATATATGTTTATTTGCCTCAATTTTGTAACATAAGCATGAATGTTTGATTTATTTGCAGTTATACAACCTTTGAATTTTTCTGATGATAAGTGTGATGTTCCCTATTTAAGTGGTGATAACTATAAGGTATGGAAGGAGAGAGTTCTTCTCCCATTAGGGTGCATGGACATTGATTATGCCATTAGGAAGGATGAACCACCTGTACCTAATGAAACTAGCTCTCAAGGTGCGATTGCTCTATATGAACGATGGGAGCAATCTAATCGCTTAAGTATGATGTTCATAAGGACACGTATATCGGCTAGTATTCGTGGTTCAATCCCTGAGTGTAAAAATGTCAAGGAATTGCTGAAGGCTATTGATGAACAGTTTGAGTCTTCAGATAAGGCACTAGCTAGCACCTTAATGACAAAGTTATCATCTATGAAGCTCACTAGTGTTAGAGGTGTGCGTGAGCACATCATGCAGATAAGGGACATAGCGGCTCAGTTAAAGTCTCTTGAGGTTGAGATGTCTGAATCTTTCCTTGTGCACTTTATTCTGAATTCCCTTCCACAACAATATGGACCTTTCAAAATTTCTTACAACACACATGTTAGCTTTAAATTGCTATATGTATTTTGAAATGACAAAAACTTAAGTAAGCTTTAATGTTTTAATTCATATTGTAAATTTGCCTTATCACACATGATTTCTCAATACATTTCAAATGAACATATCAAACATTAAGACCATAATTTAATGACACATCCTTATTGGTCTTAATACTTTATAAATGTTTTGAGTATTTTAGAAAATCACTTGATGAATTTTTGAACTATGTTTTCATTTGAGAAGGTCAAGAAAAACTCCCACAAAAGAGCCAAAATGTTTTGGGTTGAATTAGGATCAAAGACCATATCAATCTAAGCTAGAGAACTTAGAAGAAACGAAAAATGAACCTAAGATTAGTGAAAAACCGATTCACCCCCCTCTCGGTATAGCCTATGGAGCCAACAATTGGTATCAGAGCTTGGGCTCGAGATTGATTTAGACTAACCTCTATCGAGCAAAACGATCATAAATGGCTCACTTGAATGTAGGCACACCCCTAGGAGAAGAGGGACACTCATTAGTTAGACCTCCACTCTTTAATGGTGAGAATTACTCTTATTGGAAAATTAGGATGATGTTATTTGTGCAATCTAATGACTATGAAGTGTGGAGAGTAATAGTTAATGGCCCTAGAATCCCAATAAAGAAAGTAGATGGGAAAGATGTCCCTAAGAGTGAAGACGAGTGGGACACCAATGATATGAGATTGGCACAATTGAATGCCAAGGCTATGCACACCCTCTTTTGTGCATTAGGTCCTAATAAGTATAATAGAGTCTCCTTATGTGAAAATGTTAAACAAATATGGGATAAATTAGTCATCACACATGAAGGGACAAATCAAGTTAGAGAGACCAAAGTAGGAATACTCACACATGATTATGAGCTATTTAGGATGAAAGAAAATGAGTCCATTAGCGAAATGTTCACTAGATTTAATGATATAATTAATGGACTTAAGGCATTAGGCAAGAGCTATTCCAATGTAGAAATGGCCAAGAAAATCTTGAATAGCTTGCCAAAATCTTAGGAGGCAAAGGTGACTGCTATAGAAGAATCTAAGGATCCTAACACCTTGTCTCTAGATGAACTTATGGGCTCCCTACTTACATATGAGATGAAATTGAAAAGAAATGAAGTGCCTTCAAAGAAAGTAGGGGTAGCACTTAAGTCTTCCACTCATGAAGTCATTGAAGATGATAGTGATGAGAGTGGAAATGAGGAAGAAAAAGAAATGGCAATGTTTGCCAAAAGATTTAATAGATTTATGAGAATGAAAGAGAGAGAGAATGATAGGAGCCACCAAAGTAGAAGGGTAATAAGAGGAGAATCTAGTAGGAGAGAAAAAGACCCCTTAGTGTGTTATGAATGTAATGAACCGGGTCACACTAAGCTAGATTGCCCCTTACTTAGGAAAGAAAAGGATAGGAAACCTAGGAAGAAAGCATTTGTGGCTGCATGGAGCGATAGTGACAGCTCCGATGAGGAAAACGTAGATGATGAGGTAGCCTACTCATGCTTTATGGCTATTAGTGATGATGAGGCTAGTAGTAGTTCTAGTGAAAATAATGACTTTACATTTGATGAGTTACAAAATGCCTTTAATGATTTAGCAAATGAATTTCAATGCATGAACTCCAAATATAAGAAAATCATTGCTAAATTAAAAATAGAAAATGAAGCATTGACAAATGCTAAGCTAGAATTTGAAAAGAAATTAAAAGAGGCTAACTTAGAAATAAATGAGTTGAATGAAAAGAATACAAATTTGCATAACTCATTCTCTAGGTTCTATATGGGTCAACAAAAATTAGATCACATGCTTGAGACCCAAAGAGCTCTCTTTGACAAAGATGGGTTAGGATATAATGCAATACAAAAAGAAACTCATCTAAAGAATTTCTTAGTGAGCAAAAATACTATGCATGATTCATCTTTCACATGCTCACTATGCAATAGAATAGGACACTTTTCACAAGCATGCACATATAGAAAAACTACATTTAGAGGAAGAGTTGTTAGGAAAATATGGGTGCCAAAGCATGCAATAAATAATGATGAATTGTGCTTGAAATGGATCCCAAAAGGATCAAAAATTGTGAACACTAACTCTCATGGACCCAAGAAAATTTGGGTACCAAAGCATGCATAAATTTGTTAATTGTAGGAGTGTTAGAGCATGGGAATACAATGGAACAATGGAGTTTGAATGCTCTACACACCTCTATGGAGATTGCTTGTGCCAATAAGAAAAAGAAAAAGCTTGAGGATCCATCACAACAATTCTTCAAAGGATGGCACAAGGTGGATTCTAGTCAAGGCAAAGCATTTTTTAGCAAAGGAGTTTTGTAAGCTTAATTCCTTACACCTTAAACTTTTTATTTGATTAGTTATGCTTTGATGAGAAAATTGGTTAATGATTAATGATGCATTGTGATTGAGCAAAAAGCATGATAAATGATTGTTGAGTGCTTGATGAATTGTTCTTGATACATTGAATGAAAGGCATGTTTAGTGAATTTGAAATGATTTTTGGTTTTCTGCATCTTGAGCAAGTTTGATATGTCTAGATAATATATTTAGTTGCTCAAAAGATGTCAAATATGTCATTTATGCAAAATGCCATGTCATGAGCATTAATGAAGAACTTGTATATTGGAAATCATGGCATGTTGTTCACAAGATATATGCTTTAATGATATATATGCTTAAAATCTATGTGAACAAGTTGTTTTGACATATTTATGTAATTCAATGCATTGGCTTGGTCAAAATATGCTTAAATCTCAAAATGACCTCCTTTGAGGCCAAAAATGCTTTTATTGGTGAAAATCCTACCAAAATTGCAAAATCTATTGTTAAATGGTTTTTCATTCATGTTTTTCATTCATACAAGTCCAAAATCATGTTTTACAAATGTTTAAACCTTTACTTGGACTTAAATTACTCAAAAACGGAGTTTTGGTACCTCACAAGTTAAATTTTCTGTCAAAACTACTGCAGAATCTGCAGGAAACTATGAGGGATCGATCCCCCTCCTAAAGGGATCGATCCCCCCAGGCCAGAAAAGGCTCTCCTGCATGTTTAAACTGAAAATTGGGAGGATCTTTTGTTAGTTTCACACTATCTTTTGTATAAACATAAAATTTATTGTTTGAACTTTTTTTTGATGATCTTTAATATATGAAAATTCATTTTTCATTGATATCATGCCTCAAATTCATCAATTAATATCATTTCCAACAAATGGTATCATTTTCAACAATCAATATCATTTTTCTTGAGCTCACAAGTGCAAAATCAGTTTTCTCATTGAAAATGGTCATGAATTACATAAATCTTGAAATAATCTTGAAATATATTTTCAATGAATGCTTAAACAGAATTTTGAGATTTATTTCAATGATTTGTGTATATATTTAAGAATTTGATGAACTTATGCATAATCAGTATTCTACATTCCTTTTGTTCATCTTAGTCAAGCATGCTTATAGGATTATGTCTCTTAGCTTGACTTATCAATTCCACACTAGGTTTCCTGATAATTATATATCTAGTGGATTGATTTCAAATGTAAATTCAACAATTGGTAATGGTTGTTGGCCTATAATTTGTGATGGTAAATGGATCTTAAATGTTCAAATGCATGAAACTTTATCATCCATGAACTTATATTTTTATGGCCAAATTATTAAAGAACTTGGGCTTTAATGACAACACCAACATTCAAAGATAAATGCAAACTTGAACAAATGTACCATGATTGATATCCATGCATTTATCCTTGATTGTTTTAGCGTTGAACTTACATGCTTGCTTGAGTTGAATCAATAATCATGCCTATGAGATGAGAATAGTTGTTTTCATGATATTATGTGCTTAACCTCACTCATAGTTTATGGATTTTAATGATAAAATATATTTTAGCTTGATAATATTGATTCACTTAGGTGAAACAATTTTAGTTAAAATAGCATATACCCTTTGGAACCTTAAACGTTAAAATTCACTAGGGATATTGCTTTGAATTGATTAAAATGGTAATCTTCCCTTGCTCATAATTGGTTAAGAATTTGAATTGGAAAATGAGCATAGGATTTTTGTGTTTGAAACCACGGAAGAAAATGTGTTTGCTTGAATTCCTCGATTATTTTGAATCTTCCATATGGTATACATTTGTGAATATGAATATGGATTAATGCTTTATGATAGTGTGCTAATGATTAATTGATCCATATGCATATTTAATGATGATGGTATGTGGTTGTGTTCTTGCATATTTAGAATGATTATTTTCTTGACATGAACACACTACATATAGATATTGGATTCATGCAAAATGCCTAAGTCAACCATTAGTGACAATTGGTATTTAGATTGAAATAACAATTAGTATCATTGGGAACCATATTTTCAATAATTGGTAAGCCAAATCTAAATTGCCAATTGGTATGAGCTTTAAATTGACAATTCTTCTCATGCTCCTTAGATTGAAATGACAAGTAGAGAAGAATTCATATAAGACACTTTTGCATGACACACTTTTGTGCTAGAATTTGTGATTAATTGTGTATGATTTAATTCTAGACACAATATTTCTTGAGAATGATTTATGAGCTCATGCATATGGTATGTCATCTAATTTTAGCTCATAATCATGATGAATTACCATGCACCTTAGTTGGACCTTAGAGAACAATTGATATACTTAGGTGCTTGCTTAACTTCTTACCAATTGGAACCTTCTTGCAAAATTACTTATCAACAATTGGTGTCAAAATCATTTATAAACAATTGGTATAGGATCATAAGTCATATTCATTGCATGAATATTTCATACTATTTGTGAATATTGACTTATTTATTTGTGCTATGAGTCCTATGTACTAACATGTTTCTTGTTGGATGGAGCATATTCTTTTATCTCTTCTCACATAGCCATGATTTTAGGGGGAGCATATTTTTTATTATTTTTCCTTCTTTTTGCTATGACAAAAAGGGGGAGAGATAGATATTAAAAGGGAAAGATATTAAGGGGGAGAGATAATGAGGGAAAATTCATTTTCAAAACCCATGCTTATATTAAGGGAGAGCTTTATAAAATCCTGCTTTATTTGAAGGGGAGTATTTTATCAAAGAATTTTCAAAGCAAATTTACATTAAGTTTTGTCATATCAAAAAGGGGGAGATTGTTAGCTTTAAATTGCTATATGTATTTTGAAATGATAAAAACTTAAGTAAGCTTTAATGTTTTAATTCATATTGTAAATTTGCCTTATCACACATGATTTTCTCAATATATTTCAAGTGAACATATCAAACATTAAGACCATAATTTAATGACACATCCTTATTGGTCTTAATACTTTATAAATGTTTTGAATATTTTAGAAAATCACTTGATGAATTTTTGGACTATGTTTTCATTTGAGAAAGTCAAGAAAAACTCCCACAACAGAGCCAAAATGTTTTGGGTTGAATTAGGATCAAAGACCATATCAATCTAAGCTAGAGAACTTAGAAGAAACGAAAAACGAACCTAAGGTTAGTGAAAAACCGATTCACCCCCCTCTCGGTATAGCCTATAGAGCCAACAACACATAAGCAAAAATGGTCAATAAATGAACTCCTGACCATGTGTGTTCAAGAGGAAGGGAGGTTGCTAATGGAAATGGGTGAAAGTGCACATATAGCAACACAAGGAAAGAACAAAGCGCAAGCCAAACAACAAGGAAAGGGTAAATACCTATCCAGACTGAGAAGAAAGAGTCCAAGTGTTTTTTCTGTAAAAAGAAGGGACACATGAAGAAGGACTGCAACAAATATAAGGCTTGGTTTGAAAAGAAAGGTAATCCAATCTCACTTGTTTGTTATCAATCTAATATGGTTGATGTTTGTCATAACACTTGGTGGATTGATTCTGGTTCTACAATCCATGTTTCAAATACCTTGCAGGGTTTTCTAAACCAAAGGAAACCAATGGCCAGTGAGCAATGCATCTATTCAGGAAACAAGATGCATTCTCAAGTGGAAGCAGTAAGGACGTGCAGATTAGTTTTAGATACTGGTTTTGTTTTGAATTTGGAAAGAACTTTTTATATTCCATGTTACTCTAGAAATTTAATTTCAGTTTCAAGACTTGTACCACTTGGATTTTCTTTTGAATTTTATGAAAATGCTTTCCGCTTGCTTTATAAATCTAGTGTTGTTGGAAATGGGATGTTGATTGATGGTTTATTTCGAATTCATTTACAAAATAATATTTCAAATAGTATAATGCACGTCCAAGACAATGTAGGTATTAAACGATGTGTTATGAATGAAAAGTTCTCTATATTGTGGCATCGGAGATTAGGACATATCTCCATAGAGAGAATTAAAAGGTTAGTGAATGATGGAGTACTTAGTACTTTGGATTTTACTGACTTTGATACTTGTGTGGACTGCATAAAGGGAAAGCAGACCAACAAGACAAAGAAAGGTGCCAAGAGGAGTTTAGACATATTAGAGATCATACATACGGACATTTGTAGTCCGGATATGGACTCATATGGTCAGAAATACTTCATCTCATTCATAGATGATTATTCAAGATACATGTATCTCTACTTGCTTCATAATAAGAACGAAACATTAGATGCTTTTAAAGTTTTCAAAGCAGAAGTAGAGAAACAATGTGGAAAGCAAATTAAGATCGTGAGATCAGATAGAGGTGGAGAATACTATGGTAGATACACTGAAGATGGACAATCACCTAGTCCATTTGCAAGGTTTCTTAAAGAGCATGGGATTCAAGCCCAATACAC
The DNA here is from genome assembly GCA_032173925.1 of Heritiera fomes. Taxonomy (NCBI): domain Eukaryota; kingdom Viridiplantae; phylum Streptophyta; class Magnoliopsida; order Malvales; family Malvaceae; genus Heritiera; species Heritiera fomes. The sequence goes on along the minus strand of JAPDPM010000002.1, from coordinate 7,824,579 downwards.
TATGCCTGGATCTCCAGACCAAAATGGTGTGGTAGAAAGAAGAAACCGAACCTTGATGGACATGGTGTGGAGTATGCTTAGCAACTCCAAGCTTCCAAAATCCTTGTGGACTGAAGCTCTTAAAATGGCAGTGTATATATTAAACCGGGTTCCAACTAAAGCTGTTCCAAAAACACCTTTTGAATTATGGAAAGGTTGGAAACCGAATTTGCGACATATACGCATTTGGGGATGCCTGTCTGAAGTAAGAGTTTATAATCCACAAGAAAAGAAATTGGACCCAAGGACTATAAGTGGGTATTTCATTGGATATGCTGAAAAGTCTAAGGGTTACAGATTTTATTATCTATCACATGTCACTAGAATTGTGGAATCAAGAAATGCAAAGTTTCTTGAAAATGACTTGATTAGTGGGAGTGATCAATCTCGGAACGTAGTTTCTAAGAAGGATCATTTAGATATTCAAGCTCCCATTTCAAGTGACAAATTGGTTGTTGTTCATAACTTCCCTCAAGTTCAATTGGAAGTTGAACAACCAATCATTGAAGCTCCACAAGTTGCCGATGACAATCCAGTAGATCCAGTTGTTCAACAATCACCAGAGACTGTTGAGCACATACTCCACAGGAGGATGCTGACACAACATTAAGAAGATCAACTAAAATGAAGAAATCATCAATACCAAGTGATTACGTTGTGTATCTATAAGAGTCTGACTATAATTTTGGAGCCGAAGATGACCCTGAAACATTTTCACAAGCCATGAGTTGTAGTAAATCTGAATTGTGGTACAATGCCATGAAAGATGAGTTGAATTCTATGGCATCTAATGGAGTCTGGGATCTTGTTGAGTTGCCTAATGGTGTAAAGGCCATTGGATGTAAATGGGTCTTTAAAACAAAGAAGGACTCATTAGGCAACATTGATAGATATAAGGCAAGACTCGTAGCTAAAGGATTCACTCAAAAGGAAGGAATAAATTACATAGAGACTTTTTCCCCTGTATCAAAGAAAGATTCTCTTCGTGTTGTTATGGGATTGGTTGCTCATTTTGACTTGGAACTACATTAAATGGATGTGAAAACTGCATTCTTGAATGGAGACCTAGAGGAGGAGGTTTATATGAAACAACCGGAAGGATTCTCCTTTAGTAATGGTGAGCATTTGGTATGCAAGCTCAAGAAATTCATATATGGATTGAAACAAGCCTCCCGTCAATGGTATTTAAAATTCCATGATGTCATCTCTTCATTCAGTTTTGTAGAGAACATCATGAATCAATGCATATATCACAAGGTTAGTGGGAGTAAAATTTGTTTCCTTGTCCTATATGTGGATGATATCTTACTTGCAACCAATGATAAAGGGTTGCTGCATGAGGTGAAGCAATTTCTCTCTAAAAAATTTGATATGAAGGATATGGGTGAGGCATCTTATGTCATTGGCATTAAGATCCATAGAGATAGACCTCAAGATATCCTAGGACTGTCTCAAGAGACCTATATCAATAAGGTTCTTGAGAGATTTCGGATGAAAGATTGCTCACCAAGTGTAGCACCAATAGTAAAAGGTGACAAGTTCAATTTGATCCAATGCCTGAAAAATGAACTTGAAAGGGAACAAATGCAAAACATTCCATATGCTTCAGCTGTTGGAAGCCTAATGTATGCTCAGGTTTGCACAAGACCTGACATTGCATTTGTAGTCGGAATGTTAGGAAGATATCAGAGTAATCCGGGTATGGACCACTGGAGAGCTGCAAAGAAAGTAATGAGGTACTTTCAAGGGACCAAAGATTACATGCTTATGTATAGACGAACTGACAACCTGGAGGTAGTTGGTTATTCAGATTCAGACTTCGCTGGATGTGTTGATTCACGAAAATCAGCATCTGGATATGTTTTCATGCTTGCTGGCGGAGCCATATCTTGGAGGAGTGCAAAGCAGTCTTTAGTTGCTACTTCTACCATGGAGGCTGAGTTCGTTTCTTGTTTTGAGGCTATCTCACATGGTGTATGGTTGAAGAGTTTCATATCCGGGCTTAGAATTGTGGATTCCATTTCAAAGCCATTAAGAATATACTGTAACAATTCAGCTGCGGTTTTCTTGGCTAAAAACAACAAAAGTGGTAGTCAAAGTAAACATATCGACATTGAGTATTTAGCCATAAGAGAACGTGTTAAAGAGAACATAGTGGTTATTGAGCACGTTAGCACTGAATTGATGATAGCAGATCCTTTAACAAAAGGCATGCCACCAAAAAGTTTTAAGGATCATGTAGTGCGAATGGGACTTGGTTCCATCTTGTGAATTAATTGTATGGACAACTTTTATTTGTAATGAAACTCTTATTCATTTATTTTGTTTTCTCAATATTTGGTGCACATATTGGTTATTGAGAATAACAATAAAATTTTGGACCTAGAACAAACATAAGGTTTATTCATTAAGTTATGTTATCACATATAGGCTGATATTGAAGAGATGAAATATATTGTAACACATGGAAGATATTACTCATTCTTAGAGGACTTGTCGCCATGATTCATGTATTTTGTTTCTTTAATTTAAGCATAAGGATTCATAGATTATGGATGGAATAGCAAGTATAATAAAATATACGGACCCAGTGGGAGAATGTAAGTTCTGCACATAAGTTAACTACCTAGTCAGTAGTATTTTATAGGAACTAAAAGACTTGAGGTTAGTTTCACAACCTCTTAAAACTTACTATTGTGGTCATATATTTTATTATCGTTATCTAATAAATTTTAAATTATTTATCCATATCTACAAGTGATAACTACTCACTAATTGAATTACGTTTTTAACAGGAAGACGTATATAAAGAAAAGAATAGGGTATTGGGTCCCTAATCTGAGCATTCTGAAAAACACACCATTAGTGAATTTGCTTAAGATTAGAAGATCAAATACGAAATGCACGCAATTTTATCGCAGCTCAATATTTTCGGAATCAATGGCTGGAGTTTAGTATCCTGTTCCGCGTTTATAATCTATGATGTGTTATTTTCGATGTTGACACATTAGATAAATCGATTAAGATTTCTTACATAATTGTCAAAATTTCACACAAAAAGTTCTAATAATATCTAATTTAGTAACATAAGAACAACTTTTATATAATATAAATTAAACTTTTAAAAATTTTCCTTTGCCCTTGCATATATATGTATGTATGTAAGTAAATGCGTTGCGTGAATATATCCTTTTATATCATATCTCTATGTAAGAATATATAAAGTATGGTCACATTTGAATGTTGATGAAATAAAATTCAGCTACAGTTATTAAACTAAATGGTTTTAAACAATTATAATTTAGTTTAATGGTTATTATGCTTTTTTAAAAAAATTAAATAAAAAATTTGATACTTCATTTCTTTCTTATACCTCTCTACTAAAAAAAAAACATGGTTCTAAAGTTTAGCAAACGAGTTGACTTTGTTTTTACGTATAAAAATTTATTTGAGATATTATTTTTGCATTAAATACTATATATTTAAAATATAGGCTATTTTTTCAACATTTATATAATTTGTCAGTAGAGATTTAATTTTTAATAACTTTAAATACAAAAATTAAAAACATATAAATTATTTTAAAATAAAAATAAATTCATATATATATATATAAATCTAGCATTCAGTGACATTGACATTCGTTTTTTTTTTTTTACACTTTTTTTTATTCCAAGCAACAGCATTCAATTTAGCTTCTGTCGTCTAACGCCAACATATTTCACTATGTTACGCATGTAAGTTGAACAGATCTGCCTATGCTGCTATGCAAGTGCATATATGTATGTATGTATTTATGTTTTTGTGTGTCATTATAGTAATCAAATCAACATGCATTAAACAATTAAAAAAACCTAATTTCCCAAAACTTTTCTAATTAAAAATTAAGCAACAATAAAAGGGCAGAAGGATACAGAAGCTAATTTGTATTCTATTGCTTGGGAAAAAAAGTTACAAAATAAACAAGTGTCATTTCAAGGATTAATATCCAATACTCCCAGACATCAATTTTTCGAATCCTTGAAAATCATCAACCATTCCTTGGTGGTTAAAATTCTGTCAATTCTATTTCTTTAGTTTCCATTCCAACCATGAAAATTCCTTCCAATAAATGGGAAATCAATCCTGTCACTCTTTCTTATGAACTCAAAAAGATTCATACATTCCATCCCCATAAACACAACCCATCCTTTTATCATTCAACTTAACAGAATAAAATCTCTTGAAAATCATCAGTGATCCCAATACTTCTTTTAAGTTAAAGAATTTCCTCTCTCTTCTCCCCTGACTTGTATCACACCCATCTTATTGAAACCTCTGGCTTCTCATCATAAACAACTAATCTTTTACAAATCATATAAGGCCCACCCGACAATACATAGATAATGGCAAAAACACCCTACAAAAGTAACTTTAACCCGAAACTTCCAACTTGTGTATCCTTTGAAGATTCCAGGATAAATGCCTCAACTAACAGCATACACAACTAATAACCAAATAAACTTTCAAGGACGTTTGATAGAGAGCAAGTTAGAATTTTGTAGTCAAATATTGTTGATTGAGATGTTTTTCAATGTATTCTCACGAACCAGAAAATGAAAAATTCCAATTTCCAACTATCTTCATACACCTCACATCAGTAGTCAAATGATATTTTGAACTTCAAGAAAGAAGCATCACGGAATTTTTCTGAAGACCACAAATTACTGATTCCTACCATTTCAAGACCATAAACACCGTTAAATGAAAGGACAATTAACTACTAACATTATTATTATCATGATCTTCTCCTTCCATTTCCATCAATATTTTTATCATGACACTTTCATTTGCTCACAAAAAAGCCTAGTTTATTAGGTTTTCAAGTCTTTGCACAAAGAATTCACATGGAATATACATATCAATCCCAGAGATTACAAGAAGCGTAGGAATGCAACTAATAGTTTTTGAACGTGTCTTCTTCCTACTCCAATTAAAAGGGAGTAATTAGGCACACATTTTTTTTATTACAATTAATTAATTAGTTAGATTTTATAAGAAAAAGAAATCATTGAAGGGAAAATTAACTGAAACATTTCTTCAGTTTGTACAAAATTCAGAATCACAAAAATAGATAGTATTTATTATCATATTCATATTAAAGCACTTAAATAAAATACATTATTTATTATCTCACTTGATGAGATGACAAAATCTTTTAAGTTTTTGCAGCCATATATTTCTTAAGACCTTTTGCATGTCCAATGACTCTAAGCATTATAGGTAAACTAAGAGAAGGAAGAAAACCAAATATTAATAGAGTCGAAGTTGGTGATATGTCATAAGTAGAACTCAGGAGGCAAAAATATAAGAGGAGTAGTGGCACTAGAAGAAGAGAAGTGATCCCACTTGCAACAATTGCGAGGAGCCCAAGTGTCAGGATTAATGTTATGATAAACGCTATTGTGTTTGGAACATAGAACAGAAGAAAAGACGCTAAATTCAGGGCCGATTTCCCCTTATCATTCTGTAATAGACCACCGGGAGGGCTAAGAGTGGCTTGGTAAGTGGATGTTAAAATCAGGACTAATATTACAAGAACTGCACTGCTCTTTTCAGCTGACATATTTGAAATATCATGAATCACTTCGCCAAATGCTCTGTTGTGCAGCGGGGCTAAAATAGACTACAAACGATTCACCAAGACTATGCACCAAGAAATAAAATGCAAGAAACAAAAAAACAAGGACACACAATATACGTGGTTCGGCTTATAAGCCTACGTCCATGGGCGAAGACAACGAGAAATTTTACTATAAGAATAAGATGAAGATTACAAGTGTTTAACACTCAAACTCACAGTACTCTCCCCATAAACCCGAGAACAGAAGTTCTTAAATCACCCAACACTCTCTCAAGCTTTTCTTTCCCTCGGCTTTTGCTTCTTCTTGCACCGCTTGCTTCTACTCTCATCCTCCGTATCCAACATTCAAGCCCCCCTTTTATATAATGCAAGAGGCGGCAAAGAAGTGTGAATGCATTAATTTACATGCATCAAAGTCTTGCAATTGCTTGTGAAAGATGGCAGCCGAAACCTTCACAACAAAGGGAAGCTTGCTATTGGATCAAATAGAAACAAGTCAAATGAATCTAATGAGAGATTAAGGCAGCCGAAATACACTCCATTAAGCAAGCATGCAATTCAACAAAGCATTTAATGCTTGAGGTGTTGCCGGCTTGGAAGCAAAGAAAATGGTATGTTGACTTGCATTTTCCAAGTCATATTATAACAAATCTCCACCTTGACTTGAAAAATGCTTTCAAGTCACATTTCTCGAAACTCAGACATCTTCGCCTTAACTGCATTTCAGCATCATTGACTGCGAATTCCAACCAAGTCCAAACAATTCTTGAACTTGATTGCAGGGATAGTCTTCGTTAGCATGTTCGCAGGATTATCCTCCGTAGCAATCTTTCTGATCGCAACATCACCTTGCGTAACATGATCTCGAACAAAATGATATCTGACATCAATGTGCTTGGTCCGCTCATGATACATCTGATTTTTCGTCAGATGAATTGCACTCTGGTTATCACAAAATACAACAGTAGAATCCTGCTGCAACCCCAGACTGCTAGCCAGACCTTTCATCCACAAGGCTTCTTTCACTGCTTCTGCTGCCGCCATATATTCTGCCTCAGTTGTAGACAAGGCTACGGTAGACTGTAACACAGCCTTCCAACTTATGGCTCCTCCGAAAAGAGTGAAAACATAACCCGTCAGAGATCTTCTTCTATCCAAATCACCAGCATAATCAGAGTCCACAAAACCCGTGATGTCTCTGGAACAGACACTCTGATCATACACTAAACATAAATCCGCAGTACCTCTCAAATACCTGAGAATCCATTTCACAACCTGCCAATGTTCCTTTCCTGGACAAGCCATATATCTGCTCACTACACTGACTGCATGTGAAATATCTGGTCGAGTGCAAACCATGGCATACATTAAACTGCCAACTGCACTCGCGTATGGGATACGAGACATTTGTTGCTCCTCCTCATCAGCCTGTGGTGATAACTGAGCCGAGAGCCTAAAGTGCGCTGCTAAAGGAGTGTTCACAGGTTTAGCCTTATCCATACCGAAACGTTCAAGCACTCTTCTGATATAACTTTCTTGTGATAAGAAAAGCTTGCCCTCCTTTCGGTTTCTGTGAATCTCCATTCCTAGAATCTTCTTAGCAGCTCCCAAATCCTTCATCTCGAATTCACCACTCAACTGTGATTTTAACTTGTTGATTTCCAACATGTTTTTAGCAGCAATTAACATGTCATCAACATAAAGCAACAAATATATGTATGAATTATCTGAGAGTTGCCTATGATAGACACAAGCATCATAATCACATCGAATATAGTCATGTTCTATCATAAAGGTGTCAAACCGCTTATACCACTACCTTGGTGATTGCTTTAATCCATATAAAGACTTTTTTAACAAGCAAACATAATCTTCCTTACCAGGCATTATGAAACCCTCTGGCTGATGCATGTAGATCTTTTCCTCGAGCTCACCATGCAGAAATGCTGTCTTCACGTCAAGCTGCTCAAGTTCCATATCAAACTTGGCTACCATGGCAAGCAACATGCGAATGGAGCTATGCTTTATCACCGGAGAGAAAACTTCATTGAAATCAATCCCTTCCTTTTGACTAAAGCCTTTAGCTACCAACCGTGCCTTGTATCTTGTTGCATCAACCCCTGGGATGCCTTCTTTTTTCTTGAAGATCCACTTGCAGCCAATAATCCTTTGATTATTTGACGGTTCAACCAACTCCCACATCTGATTTTTATGGAGAGATTCTATCTCTTCATTCATAGCAATTGCCCACTGTGCTAACTCTTCATATGTGATTGCATCATTATAACTGGAAGGTTCTGTACCGATGGATTCTGCCACACTGAGTGCATAAGAAACCAAACTTGCATCTGCATAACGTTGAGGAGGTTTAATCTGTCTCCTCTCTCTTCCAGTGGCAATGCTATATTGCTGCTCTTGAGATACGTCAGGAGAATCTTGTACCTCAGTACGATTGTCCTGTATTGAAGTACCTTCCATAGAATTACTAGGAGTCTCCACCTGAAACTCCACCTGCTGCTCAACACCGTGATCTCCTTTCCCACTTGACTCCTCCTTTTCCCGGGAACCGTTGGTGGATCGAAGCATGGATGACTCATCAAAAGTCACATCTCTGCTGTATATGAACTTGGGTGATTCTGGGTCAGGACACCACAACATGTATCCCTTCACCCCTTGTCCGTATCCCAGAAATATGCATTTCTTTGCTCTGGGTTTAAGTTTCCCCTCATTAACATGAGCATAAGCAGGACAGCCAAACACTCATAAGCCTGAGTAATCAACAGGAGAACCAGACCATACTTCTTCTGGAGTCTTCAGCTCAATAGCTGTAGACGGAGATCTATTCACCAAATAGCATGCAGTATTTACAGCTTCAGCCCAGAAGTCTTCACCAAGCCCAACATTTGATCTCATGCACCGAGCTCGCTCCAAGAGAGTTCTATTCATCCGTTCTGCAACTTCATTTTGCTGTGGTGTGCGTCGAACAGTGCGGTGTCTCACTATTCCTTCATTTTTGCAGAACTCGTCAAATTCACCTGAGCAATATTCCAAACCATTATCCGTTCGGAACCTCTTGATCTTTTTACCTATTTGATTTTCGATCAAGGCTTTGAATTGCTTAAAGGTGATAAGCACTTGGTGTTTGTTCTTTAGAAAATACACCAAAACCTTTCTTGAGTAATCATCAATAAAAGTCAACAGGTATCTATGACCACCCTTTGAGATTGTTGGAGAGGGACCCCAAAGATCATAATGAATATAATCAACCGTACCTTTGGTTCGATGAATCCCAGTACTGAACTTTACTCGAGTCTGCTTGCCAAAGACACAGTGTTCGCAAAAGTCAAGCTTTCCAGCACTTTGTCCACAAAGTAAACCTTGCTTGCTCAACAGTGAAAGTCCTCTCTCACTCATATGGCCAAGCCGCATATGCCATAACTTGGTGGTGTCAGAATCTGGATCAACTGATGATGAAACTGCTACAGCACTAGTAACAGTGGTACCATCCAGGATGTAAAGTCCTCGCTCCAAATGTCCACGCATCACATCAAGGCACCTGAGGATACTCTCAGTACTCCACCTTCACCGAAGTATCGGAAGCCTTTAGTGTCCAGAGTGCTCAAGGATATCAAGTTCTTCTTCATCTCAAGAATATGCCGAACATCTGTCAAGGTTCTGACAATACCATCAAACATCTTGATACGGACTGTGCCAATCCCCATGACCTGACAAGTGTGATCATTCCCCATTAGCACTGAGCCTGCACACTTATTGTATGTGGCAAATAAATTTCTGAAAGTGCTAATGTGAAATGTAGCTGCCGTATCAAGAATCCATTTCTCACTGACATGTGATTCTGATACTGCTAGAACTATTTCGGCATCTTCAGAAGACTGTGAATCGACCACGTTTGCACCATTTTCTGACTGCTCTGACGATTCAACTTTATCCTTCTTCTTTGGACAATCTTTCTTCATGTGCCCAAATTTCCTGCAATAGAAACATTGAATTCTCTTTCTGGACTTTGATCTGGAGTAATTCCTGCTTGAACTACCATTCTTTGTTTTGGATCTTCCCCGAGTGGCCAAACCTTCACCTTGATTGTTGTCAACTGCCTTACCGGTAAGTTTCTTCCTTAACTCAGTGGAACCCAAGGCACTTTTAACATCGTCGAGAGAAATATCATCACGACCATATAACATCGTATCAACAAAATTCTCGTACGATGGTGGCAACGAACACAGCAGAATCAAGGCTTGATCTTCATCATTGATATTAATATCGATATTTTTGAGATCCATAATAATGGTATTAAAAGTATCTAGGTGTTGGTGTATGGGCATACCTTCCTCCATTTTTAGGGTGTAGAGCCTTTGCTTGAGGTATAACCGGTTTGTCAACGTCTTTGTCATATACTTGCTCTCTAGCTTGAGCCACAAACCTGACGCGGTGATTTCATCCGCTACCTCTCGTAAAACTTCATCTCCAAGGCTGAGTAGGATTGCACTATGTGCCTTCTCCATAACCTTGTTCTTCTGATCGTCTGAAAGTGTGTCTGGTAATTTTTCTATACCATGTAGAGCTTTCGCCAAACCTTGTTGAACAAGCATCGCTCGCATCTTGATGCGCCATAGACTGAAGCTATTTCTTCCGGTGAACTTCTCGACTTCATATTTGGTCGATGATGTACTTGCAGCCATCTTAGTCGTCTCATACAACGTGCTCTGATACCAGTTTGTTGTGCAGCGGGGCTAAAATAGACTGCAAACGATTCACCAAGACTATGCATCAAGAAATAAAATGCAAGAAATAAAAAAACAAGGACACACAATATACGTGGTTCGGCTTATAAGCCTACGTCCACGGTCGAAGACAACGAGAAATTTTACTATAAGAATAAGATGAAGATTACAAGTGTTTAACACCCAAACTCACAGTACTCTCCCCATAAACCCGAGAACAGAAGTTCTCAAATCACCCAACACTCTCTCAAGCTTTTCTTTCCCTCGGCTTTTGCTTCTTCTTGCACCGCTTGCTTCTACTCTCATCCTCCGTATCCAACATTCAAGCCCCCCTTTTATATAATGCAAGAGGCGGCAAAGAAGTGTGAATGCATTAATTTACATGCATCAAAGTCTTGCAATTGCTTGTGAAAGATGGCAGCCGAAACCTTCACAACAAAGGGAAGCTTGCTATTGGATCAAATAGAAACAAGTCAAATGAATCTAATAAGAGATTAAGGCAGCCGAAATTCACTCCATTAAGCAAGCATGCAATTCAACAAAGCATTTAATGCTTGAGGTGTTGCCGGCTTGGAAGCAAAGAAAATGGTATGTTAACTTGCATTTTCCAAGTCATATTATAACATGCTCTTTCAAGAAATGTAATCTTTGAGCCTAACAAATCGTGCAAGGTTGGAACTCTTGGAACAGAGGAAGCATTCAAACCTTCAGCATCTAGTAGAATTTTCATTGCCGTTCTTGCTTGCTCTGGGTTGGGGAGTTCTTGTAGGATATCCAGTGCCGTCTGACCACTTGAATTGATCTCATTCATATTAACTTTGCAGTCTAATAACAATCTGACCATCTGCTTAATAGACGTATGAACTCAACATTAACCAATTAATTGATAAAAAAAAAGACAATTGAATGAAATTTCACACATTATGCCACCGAGTGAAATTGTGACAACTGCAAATTATTTATTTTAGTGGATTAAATAATGTAATTTGAAGACAAATTTGTATATTGAGAATTTAACTTGAAGCTATGATGATTAAGAAAATAAATTGAGAATGAGCATGGCAAGGAATCATTAAATTGGACTACGAGAAATTATGAAAAATTTAGACTATGAGAGATTATAATTGGAGCATTGAAAATGAGGAGCATGAAGGAAAATTATTAATCCATTAGTTACATTAAAGTGCAAATAGATGATACATGAATAATTTAAATTGTGGATGAAGGATTTTGGAAATTAAATAATATGAAGGACTTTAGGATTTAAAGTAATATTAGACAATATAAATTAATAACTATAGGAAGTATGAAATATTTGGGAAACAAATAAGAGATAGTAAAAGAATTTAGACTTGTAACAAAAAAAAAAGAATTTAGACTACTTAGAATATACCTAATAAATATGAAGTGGATTAAACAAAAAAATAAAATAAATTAACAAAGGAATAAAATATAGAGGGAATAGGCGGGTGGCTTCTTGGAGAAGATTGGCAATAGTAACCACACCTCTACTAACACAAATCCCAACCGGTCACCCATTATCCCACTACCACCGTTCATCATCATCTAAACAGCTTCCATCTCGCCCTCTTCTCTCAGTTTCTGTTGCACAAAAGTGTCACAACCATCATCATTCTCGTGAGCTGGTTGCGAACCAGACAAGTGGGCATCGACAGCAAGGTTTGAGGAAGAAGATTTGGGTGAGCTACGCTCGGAAGGAGGAAGAAAGCTGCAACTGTAAGGAACTAAGAAAGAGATCGGGACTGAGAATAAAGAAAAGAAAGAGTGAAACTGAGTAAACAAAGGAAAAACACAGTAGAAAGAGAGACCAAGGATTAGGGCTGTGCGAGCTAGGTGTAGGAAGGAGGAGCTAGCACTGTTTGGGGTTTGAAATGAAATCGGTTAGGGTGTGATGTTACAGAAAAAGTGCAAGAAAGAGAAGTGCGAATGGCTGTTGTTAGGAGCACCATTCTCTGCTAAAGCAGAGGAGAGTGAGGGTGACACTGATCAGGTTTGCACTTTTGCCATTCTCTCCATTTCTTGGCTATTGTTTAAGCGCCATTCGGTTGAAAAAAAAAATAATAAGAACCAAAGAGCTACAAGGTGCTTCCGTCTCATTGCCTCAAGTAGCAGCCGGAAGCTGCTGTTCTTTCGATTTTATTGCAGCTTAAAGAAGCTGCATTTTCCCTCCAATTCCTTTAGGACAGCAAGGGGCTGTATCGAGTTTGGACAGCAGCTAGAGGCATGAAGATTTTTTGTTTTGGGAGCGCTGTACTAATGTAGAAAACCTCTTGTTCTGGACTCCCCTGCAGACGTGGAAGTTAAACCAAAGGAATGAAGGTCTGACCGAGAGGTAAGTGAGCAAAATTTGATTTAAATTAAGTTTAAAAATAGCATGAATATTCAAGGAAGCGAATGCTGGTAAATTGATGCTGAACCGTGGCAGATCTTATTTGTTTTGGATTGCTGCATTTTGCTCGAAAATGGGACAAAGAAATGGGAAAAGAAGTGAACCAGGGAGATGATGGTTTGAGTGAGAGGTAAGGTGGCTCATGTTGAATTTAAATTTAGTTTAAATTAAAAAAAATTATTCAAGGAAACAATGGTTTTGATTTAAGTCTGGTTTGACCGAAAAATCTTTTGTTCTGAACTATCTCTATTGCGTGGAAGGTGCTTTCATTTTTTGCTGTTATATCCACGTGGGAAAGAAGGCCGAAGGAAGGCAATTTTAAGGCTAAAATAAGGACTGATGAGGAGTAAAATTATAAAGGCTAAATTACTTGTTGTAAAGCTTTGAGAACAAGGAAATGGCTGCATCAAATGGAGCCTATAGCAGCCCCAATATCATGAAGATTTAAGTTCCTAGAAAAGGCTCTCGGTTTTGATTTGGTAACAAGAGGTAAGACTGATCAAATGCAAATATTTATTTAAGTTTGAAATTGGAAATATATTCAGAGAATGAATACTTATAAATTAAGGTTTAACCTATAGGTGTTGTGGCTGCATTTTGTGAAGCTAAGAGAAGCCCTCAAAAACCCAAAAGATTGAGTTACGCCAGAAGTTATCGGTTTTGGCTAGTAACTAAAGGTAAGAACTCGATTTTATTTTGAATAATTAAAGAATATTGATAGAGTAAAATATTGTGATGAAAAAAAATTATTTTGGTGTAGGCTTGATTTAGAAAAGAAAATTTGAGTGGGTGAATGAGCATTTGGCAACCAAAGGGAGAATTGGCAAGGTAATGCACTTAAGAAAAGTTTTAAAATATATATATATATATATATGTATATGTATTAACTTCCTTAAGGCAATTTAATAATATAAATTTTGTTTATGTTATACCTTAATGTAGGAGGAATTGATACAAAGTAAGGGACACTTGACACTTTAAATTAAAGATTGAGGAAGAAAGGTAATCAACAAGTGATAGAAAGCTCAAGAAAGACAAAGGTGCAATACCAACACTTGTGGTGCACATTTAGGTAAGAGATATATATCGGAACGTAAGAGATACTGAATGCTATTTAAAATCAACTGCCTTGTGGTTATATAAACTGTATTTTCTTGCAGGGGATTTTAAGAAAATATAAGCTGTTATGTTGCCGGATTTTTATGGAAATAATGGTTTTATGATTTAAGCTTAACTTAACCAATCATTTGAAAATAACCAATTATCTGGTAGATTTATTTTGAAAACGGTTAAATCTTATGATTTTGATTTATTCATAAGGCCTTCAGCTGAGATATTTATCTCGAGGAAATTTATCAATCTATGTTATTATTTTGAAGATATTATGAATATGTATGGTTTATATGTTTTGAAAGAAATGTATGACTTTTGTTATGAACTTTCCTAAAGCACGAAAAATACTGTTTTGAATTTTGAAAATATATGGTATTGTTTTGAAACTACTGTGCGTAACCTTAATTCTGCCCGCAGTAGATATTTATATTCAAACTACTGTGTGTGGCCTTGAATCAGTCCGTAGTAGGAACTATATGGATGGAAATGTTTTGAGACATGACTAACAATCACTGCAGTAATGTTTTGGACTACTGTGTGACCCTGATCCAGTCCACAGTAGGTAATGTTTTGGACTACTGTATGATTCTGATCCAGTCTACAGTAGAGTTTCTATTGTTGTGACTTGATCCAGTCTACAGCGGGCCCAGTTGACACCTGATCAGTGCTTACTGTGGACCCCCTCTAGACTATGTGTAACATCCCGTTACCACATTTTTCACGTATTTCCATCAATCTTTACCGGTTGGGCTGTCTGCGATGCCATTAACATTCAACAGTGACCGTAATAATTGATAAATATTTATTTATCAAATTCAGAATATAAAAATTCTTTTCTGAATTTCTCATATCCAACATCCCCTATTGACTCATTTCACTAAAGTAGTACTGTATACTTATGTCCGAAATGTAAAAGAGAAGAGACTGTACCTGTCACGTTTAGCATAACATGCCTCAGTGCTTTAACATAGTTAGATCCATCTGAGAGCTAACTCTCTAACTCCTTGTCTTTTATCTATGGAGTTAAAAACAAAGGGGTGAGCGATTCATACGCTCCGTAAAGGAAACATATGCTGCTTTAATTAAAGCAAAACTATATATCGCAACACATTTATTCTTTTCTTATAATAACTTAGTAGAAAAGAACATGGATATATAGTAAACAACTCTCTTATTTCACCACTTAAATCACTGGTTAAACAGTTTACTTTAAAATGCAGTAAACAATACATAAGATTCAATAAATCTTATCAGTAAACATAAATTGGTAAGTTGAGACTAGGCAACAAATAAATCATGCTATCATCGTTCCCCCTCTCCCTTGCGAGAACGGAATCTGCCGCTATTGGGGTGCACCCGTAGGCCATCGTCCCTCACGACTATCTCAGATCTATGGCCATAATCTATAGGTGGTCCTCGGGTCCACTTGCCAAGTGACCTCGAGACCGCTGATGACTTGGCGGGTCCATCAGCCCTGTGATGCCCTGAGGTGCACTCGTTGGTCTATTGACCGAGCCACCGCCCCAGGTAGGTCACGCAACTATATGAATAATAATGCATGAATTCAGGGCCTAAAGTCTCAAAATCATTTTCATATCTCATGACAACCTTTAAGGGCTTATCTCACCCACATTATCATTTCCTCAAAATGATTTGATTTTCCAAAAAGGTTTAGGCTTCTGTTTACAAAACACCTCGACAACCTTTCAAAAATATCAACCTTTAAAACTGCTTGCCCATGGTCTGCTCGTTGGTTCGCCCATGGTAGCTAGCTCAATGCGGTGAACTTGTGTTCGCCCGCCCAACTTTGCTCTTAAAATCAGAAAGCAACACTGGCTTGCCCTCAGTGGCTCGCCTTGTACTCGAAAGTGGGTGAACAAGTGTTCGCCCTCCACTCTTTTCATTTAAAACAAAACACTGGCTCGCCCATAGCTTTCATAGCAAAAGGGGTCGCCCGCCCCAAATTTTGTAAGAGATTTGGCTCGCCCGCCAATATCAAGAATTTATATTTTTCATTTTTAAAATATTAAAATAGCTAATTTTTCCTCAAGAAAAATACCACCGAAAACCTATTCGCCATGGTCACTCCAAACGGGTGAACATGTATTCGCCCGCCAATCCATTTTTTTTAAAGCATTATGTAAAACTGGCTCGCCCTCCGTGGCTCGCCAACAACTTTCTCAACTTAAAGGTCGCCCGCCTCAAACACATTAAAAAGGGTTCGCCCTTATGGCTCGCCCGCCTTTTATTAAATCAAGGGTTATTCGCCCGCCAATACCAATTGATTTAGAAATATCATAGGGGTCGGCTTAGTAGCTCGCCCAATATAAAAAGAGAAAGGGATCGCCCGCCCTAACCAGTTCAATTCAACAGTTTTCAAATGGGCGGCTTTATAGCTCACCCAAGATCAAGACACTTTATCATACAATGCATGTCAGAAAACAAAACATTAACTTTATGTTTTCATAAAACTTACTCCACAGGACATGCATTACTTCACACATATCTCCCTTACCTGGTTTAACGAAGCCTTGCTTCGCCCTGCTTCCTGCTCGCCAATAGCCATTCCCAATTATTGGCTGCAAAATAATATATAAATGCCATTAATATTTTCATTTCATAACACTTGGCGAGATTGAGATAAATCAAATGACTATTCGCCCAACAGAGCTCCAACTAGCTCGCCCAACATTCAACTCGCCAAGACTACATTGGCTTGAAGTTGTGGGAGTTCGCCCACATTTCTACTCGCCCAATGCCTTATGCGAGTGAGCTCGCCCATTAATTCACTTCACTAGAATTGGGCGTTCTCGTCCCTTGAACACATGCTTTACCTTGGCGAGTTCCTCATTATTTATTCGCCTCATTGGCGATTACTAGTTTACAACATGGGCGATCATTGTAGTCGCCATTGTCGTCACTTATTCCATTATTTTCTTTGTTTCCATATTCTCTAAAGATCTAACTCAAAACAAGGTTGCCTCTATGTTTATTACTTTGTAAAACATAGAAATATATCATCAAACCCCAGGATAATCATAGAAATAAGGAAGCTCACCTTAACCGTTTGCACTTCCAGAATAGATTATTTTCTGTCTCATGTTGGCCTCCTTTTGCTTATTCCTTCAGCTCAACAACTATGGAGGGAAGGTTTTATAAGCAGTTTATTTGTTTAGCCAACCTAAAAGCGAAGTTTTGTAAATCGGGCATGGTAGAAACGAGAGAAAATCAGAATATAACCATTGTAGTTGCATAGCTCTCGGGCGGAAGATGAAGTTTGCTAAATGGATTTCCTTCAAGCATTTCCTCTTATATAGCCATGCTCAACCAATCACTAGTTACCGCCTGTCCCTTATCTGCTTCTTTCATCATTTCACGTCCATCACTCCTTTAATGCATGAAGAAAACTAAAGCACAAGTGGCGTGAAAGTCTCCCTTTCACACTCTTTTTCTTCTGCTGCAGACTTTGTTTACTTCCTCAACCAATAAGGCTAATTCCCTTATTGACTTTAACTTTCCTTCATTTATTGTCCTTGACCGTATATCTCACAAAGTCAATTTTTGCTGCACGGTTCTGATTCACCTCACACCTATTCGCCCACGCCCTAGTCCAACTCGCCATCACCTATGGCGATTGTCATCTTGCTATAATTTCCCACAATTTTTCACTTTTATTAACATTTTAATTTCCTCAATCTACATGGGCGACCAGGAGCCCTGGCAACATTTGGGCGAACTCATCTGCTCGCCCTCGCCATCATAATTGGCGATTTTCATCTTGCTCGCCCATTGGGTATTTCACCGAAATTGCCTTTTTTTCGCAATTCAAGTGAAGAAACTTTTCATTCAAGTGGAAATCAATATTCATTATTTATTTAATTTCCATTATTAATTTATGAAATTAGACTCTACTGTAGTTAGAATCGGATCTTACACTATGGCCATATGTCAATTTGAACTGCTTGATTATTGCTTAGTCGTTATGTCTCAAGCTTAGTATGTATATGTTTTTCCGTGCTTATCTTCATATATGATTTCCGAATGTATGATATTTGGATTCTGAAACTGATAAGAATTTGATTTGATGATCTGTATTGAAACTGAATGTGATAAGCACGTATATTTCGAATTATGTTCAGAATTCAATTGTTTATGTTTCAGTTTAAAGGAAATGTTTTCTGATGCATTGCATATGCATGATTTGATTTCTGTATGGTATGAAATACGGTATTCGAGCTTTAATAAATATTTTTGAAACTTGCATATAGAAATTTGGTATCTGTTTCTTATATATATTTCTTATTGGGCTTTCCAAAAAGCTCACCCCCCCTCTCCACCTTTCAGATTATTTGCAGTAGGTGCTTTGTACGCGAGGTTTAAGCAAGTCCTTCGAGGCTTTTGTATCACCCTTGAAGGTATGTGATGTACAGTATTCTCTTTTATATTCAGACTTCTATATTCAGTACTTTTATAATATGGGGATGTAATTAAAGGAAATATAGGATATAGTTATAGTTTATAAAAAATGCATGCAACTTGGGTAGAGATATATTTAGTCAAGTAGAATAATTCGAAATTATACTTGCATGCTTAGTAAGAGGATTGGACTGGGACCTAAGGTAATTAAAGAATATTGACTTACCTAATATAAAGTTGGTTTAAGAATTGATTAGTAACACTACATGCAGCCCAACCAAGTGTAAGATCCGATTCTACACTACTGTAGAGTCTAATTTCATAAAAGTGATAATGGAAATTAAATAAATAGAGAGCATTGATTTCCCTTTAGTTGAAAAGCTCCTTAAATTGAGTAGTGAATGGAACAACTATGGTGAAATAATGATGGGCGAGTATACAGAATAGCTCGCCAATGAGTGAGCCAAAAAGGATGTTCGCCAATGGGCGAGCAGATTGCTAAAGGTGATGGCGAGTTGAAGGGTAGCAAGGGCGAATAGGTGAGTTCGCCTACGTGTTGCTTAAATCAGAGCAAGGTGGCGAGTTGAGCCATAATTGGTGATCGCCCAATGGTGATTATGGGCAAGTATATGGCACAGTTCGCCAAAGGGCGAGTAAGATAAAGGCCAATTGTTGAAGGCGAGTATAAATATTCATCTCATTGACTAATGTGTTCGCCAATTGAGTTTCTTTGGATGATCACCCAACGTGGCGAAGACTATTGATTGCCCATATGATTGCAAGTGGGCGAGTAGAGCAATAAGTTGTGATCGCCAAACAGATAAGTGATCGCTAAAAGTAAATTTTCGTAATTGCCAAATTTTAGGTTGGCATCAATATCAAGTGGCAATCTCAAAGATTGGTGAGTTGAAGCTGAGGTCTCAAGATTGACCAGGCGAACTGAATAAGCATGGGTGAAATGAAAACAGATTCAACCTGGCAGCCAAGATTAACTTTGTGAGTTGTACGGTTGAAGACAATAAATTGAGAAAGAATAAAGTCAACAAAGGAAGTAATCTTATTGGTTGAGGAATAAGACAAATGGTGTAATAAGTCAAGAAAAGAGGCTGTGGACTTCACGCCATTGGCTTCTCAGTTTAGACAATTAACGGCAAGTGAAGTAAGTCAAATTGTGCAGAGATTAGCTTCTCTTAGCTGTTGCTTTTGCTGCAGTTTTCTTCATGCATTAAATGCATGAAAGACGGGAAATAAATGCAGGAAGAAGGGATAAGGCCAAGTGATGAATTCTGATTAGATAGCATGGCTATATAAGGAGAAACAATTGAAGAAGATCGGCTTAGCAAACTTCATCTTCCTCCCAGAGCTATGCAACTGCAATGGTTATGTTCTGATTTTCTCTCATTTCTACCATGCCCGATTTACAAAACTTCACTTTTAGGTTGGCTAAACACATAAACTGCTTATAAAACCTTTCTTCTATAGTTGATGAGTTGAAGGAAGAAGCAAAGTGAGGCTAACAGGAGACAGAAAGAATTTTGCTCTGGAAGTGCAGTTGGTTGAGGTGAGTTTCATATTTCTGAGGTGTTCTTGATGCTCAATGAAAGATTTCTATGTTTTATGAAGAAATAAACATAGATACAGTCTTATTTTTTAGTTAGATCCTTAGAGAATATGAAAACAAGTAAAATAATGGAATAAGTGACGACAATGGCGACTACAGTGATCGCCCATGTTGAAAACTAGTAATCGCCAATGAGGTGAGTAGATAATAAGGAACTCGCCAAGGTAAAGTCTGTGTTTAAAGGGCGAGAACGCCCAATTCTAGTGAAATGAATTAATGGGCGAGCTCAAATGCATAAGGCATTGGGCGAGTAGAATTGTGGGCGGACGAACTCCCATAATTAAGCCAATGAAGGCCTCGTGAGTTGACTGGTGGGCGAGCTTCCACGTGTAAAACATTTATTGAATGGCGAGCTCGGTTGTGCTAGTTAGAACTCTATTGGGCGAGTAGTCATTTGATTTATCTCAATCTCGCCAAGTGATATAAAAAGAAATATTAATAGAATTTATAATTATTTGCAGCCGATAATTGGAAATGGCTATTGGCAAGCAGGAAGCAGGGCGAAGCAAAGCTTCGTTGAACTAGGTAAGGGAGATGTGTGTGAAGTGATGCATGTCCTGTGGAGTAAATTTTATGAAAACATTAAGTTAAATGTTTTGTTTTCTGACATGCATTGTTTGACGAAGTTATTTGATAAAGTGTTTTGATATTGGGCGAGCTACAAGCCGCTATACGTTGTTTTGTTGGGCGAACGATTAGATTTGTTCTAAGCAGAAACTTGGGGCGAGCCAAGTGGCGAGCGCTCTTTTATGAGAACTGGGCGAGTGCCCTTGTTTTAAAGGGAAATCCGGGTAAGCCATAGTTGGGCGAACCCTTTTTAATGTGTTTGGGCGGGCGGCCGTTGTTTTAAATATAAGGCGGGCGAACCGCTATCAACGAGACATACTTCTGTTTTGAAAAGCTAAGTGGCGGGCGAATACTAATTCACCGTCTTGTCGAGTTAGTCAGGGGCGAGCCGTGAAGGGCGAGCTGACTCTGGCGAACAGTTTTAAAGTGTAATTTCTTATACGAAAAATAAGAAGTTTTAATATTTTCAAAATAGAAATATGAAACCTTTTGGGCGAGTTGACTAATGGGCGAGCCACTGAGGGCGAGCCAGTTTTGCTTGTCGATTTAAAGGGCAATGTTGGGAGGGCGAACACATGTTCTCCGCCATGGGCGAGCTGCCATGGGCAAGCCATAACGGGTGAGCTGACCATGGGCGAGCAGGTTTTAAAAGTTGAGATTTTAGAATGTTTTCAAGGTGTTTTGTAAACAGAAAGCCTAAACCTTTTTGGAAATTGAATCATTTTGAGAAAATGATAATATGGGTGAAATAATTCCATAAAGGTTTTTCATGAGATATAAAAGTTATTTTAAGACTTTAGGCCCTGAGTCCATGCATTACTATTGCGTGACCTACCTGGGGCGGTGGCTCGGTCAATGGACCAACGAGTGCACCTCAGGGCGTCACAGGGCTGATGGACCCGCCAAGTCATCAGCGGTCTCGAGGTCACTTGGCAAGTGGACCCGAGGACCACTATAGATTATGGCCATAGATCTGAGATAGCCGTGAGGGGCGATGGCCTACGGGTGCACCCCAAAAGCGGCAGATTCTGTTCTCGCAAGGGGGAGGGGGAACGATGATAGCATGATTTATTTGTTGCCTAGTCTCAACTTACCAATTTCTGTTTACTGTGAGGATTTGTTGAAATCCTATATAGTGTTTACTACATTTTAAAGTAAACTGTTTAGCCAGTGATTTGAATGGTGTTTTAAGAGAGTTGTTTACTATATATCCACTGTCTTTTCTACTGGGTTATTGTTATGAAAAGAATAAATGCGTTGTGATATATAGTTTTGCTTTATTTAAAGCAGCATATGTTTCCTTTACTAAGCGTATGAATCACTCACCCCTTTGTTTTAACTCCACAGATAAGTACACGGAGTTAAGAGAATTAGCTCTCAGATGGGTATAGCTATGCTTAAAGCACTGAGGCATGGCACGTTAAATGTGACAGGTACAGTCTCTTCTCTTTTACATATCAGACATATGTATACAGTACT
Organism: Heritiera fomes; assembly: GCA_032173925.1. Lineage (NCBI taxonomy): Eukaryota > Viridiplantae > Streptophyta > Magnoliopsida > Malvales > Malvaceae > Heritiera > Heritiera fomes. The sequence continues at coordinate 7,802,569 of JAPDPM010000002.1, read as the reverse complement.
ACCTTAGTGAAATAAAGGTAAATAGGGGATGTCAGATGTAAGGAATAATGAAAAGAAATTTCATATTCCATAATTAATAGATAAATGTTTATCATTTATCACTATCATGGCAGAATGTTATTGGCATCGCAGACAGCCCAACCAGTAAAGTTGTATAGAAATACGTACAAAATGTGGTAACGGGATGTTACACCAAGTAAGTGAAAAGGAAAAAATTTGGTTTGTATTTTCGGTATAAAAGGTCGTTACAGAAATACCAAGAACTGCCACTGACATTCAATTCAAAACTGATTGACAATACGTCGACAACTTTTTTTACTCTATTTACCAAGAATGCTTCTCTTAAGCAGACGGTCAGATTGTCTTTATTTTTGTTGTCAATTAATTTAACGTGGACAGATGGGCTATCGGCAAACCTGGAATAGCAGGTATTAGAGGGGTCTAAAGGGATGAAAATGAAGCTGTGAAAAGTTTTTTTTCAAAATCAATTGGGATTGTTGACTCTAACCTTGTTGAAGTATTAGCAGTGAGATGGGCTAAAAACACATAGACTTATGGTTGAAAGTGATTCTACTAATGAAGTGAAGTGGATTCATAACTAGACCTGTTCATGGGCTGGGCCGGGTTCGGGCCGGGCCCATGACAGGTATTAATGGAATTTTCACACGCCCAAGCCCGGCCCGGCCCGACATTCGGGTCTGATTTTTCTGTCCAAACCCGTTTTCATTTTTATACTACAAGCCCGAGCCCGATCAGAAAATAATTTTTTTATATTTTAATTTTATATTTATTTTTTTTATTATTTTATACCCTTTAAAATTTAATATAGTTTGTCAAAATTTATATATCAATTTCCATATTAAATATTTATAATCATATTTATTATTCAATAGTATTTTATATACATATAATTATATTATATTTAGTAAATATATATATATAAATTTAATTAATATTAAAAAAGATATATAAAAAATAAAAAAATTCATAATTCGGGCCGGGCCGGGCCTGGGCTTTGAAAGGCAAGCCCGAGGCCCGGCCCATATTTAAAACGGGCCTAAAAATTTTGCCCAAGCCCGTTTTTTTATCAAATATTTTTGTCCAAACCTGACCAAATTTAGAACGGGCTCTCGGGCTTGGGCGGGTAGCCCGGCCCTTGAGCAGGTCTATTCATAACCCACAGAATACTCCATGGAGAATAAAGAAATATAACTCAGTGTGAAATCCCCAATTTTCATGTATTCCTCCATGTTTGTAAAGTATTTCAATTCAATATGATTAAATGAATATGAAATTTATGAATGAATGATGTATGAATGATGTGTGGAACATGTAAGAAATAAAGAGAATTGAAAATAAAATTATGAAAGAAATAAGGTGATATCAGAAAAATAAATGGAGGATGAGACAAGAAATTAAATCAGAATTTTGATTGGATTTAAATAGATGAGTCATAAGAGAAAGAAAGGAAAAGAGGAATTAATCAATGGTCAAATGAGTCAATTAGAGGATTAATGGCTGAGATGAGAAGATAAAGCATGCAATTAATGCCTCTTGCATGACTCATCACCCTCATCATCTCATCACCAACGTTAGCCCCCTCTTCCAGCTCTCCCTCACGTTCTTCCTCCATTTTCCCTAAGTTTCCAACATAAGTTACCTTGATAAGCTACCCCAATTCTCCAGAAATTCATGAAGTTCATTAGACGAAAAACGATCCTTGTAGTTAGACTAAGAGATATCCAAAGTTTGGTGGATTGAATCCAAGTATTAGAGGAGATCTCAAAGTTTGAGATTTTGGTCTCTAGCAAAGGTAAGAGAAGAAGATGATTTAGTCAATTTGGTTCATGATATGGAGTTGTATTGAGTTAGTATAACATGTGTATGATGAATTTTTAAAGGTTTGAATTGGTATGATGATTTCAGATTTGAAGAAGTGAAAAGCTAGGGTTACGTGCCAAGTGATTTCGCGTTTCCGAAGGAATCAAGGTAAGAAATTTATGTAACGGACGTAAGGCGGCTATGTCCGCATGTTTTATGACATATGTATGTGGTTTGGAAAGAAACACCAGCTGATTTCATGCAGGAAAAATGACATTTTCGGACTTGTCTCCTAGTACCAATTAGGCTAGGGGCAGCCGACTGCCATAAAGGGAAGTCGACTACCTAGAGACAATCAAAACGCCGTTTTCTCGAAAACCGACTCAAACCAGTCGACTGCTATTTACCCAGATGCATTCTGTTTCAAACCAGTCGACTGCTATATGGACCAGTCGACTGCTATTTGGTAAAATGCATTCTGTTTGAAAACCAGTCGACTACTATATGGACCAGTCGACTGCTATTTGCTAAAATGCATTCTGTTTCAAAACCAGTCGACTGCTATATGGACCGGTCGACTGCCCCCATGTATTTTCCGAAATGAAGTTATGAGGCAGCAGCCGACCGCCCTGTGAGGCCAGTCGACTGCCATGTATGAAACGAGCTTTCAAAGCTTAATTGATTTAAACACAAAAGTGTTTTCTGAAAAAGTATATTATAAATGTTTTGAGACTATGGACTGCGTGATGATTATGCATTTCTGATGGCTGAGTGACTCTGATCAAGTCCTCAGTAATATGTATGTTGAGCGAGGAACCCTAGTCAGGTCCTCAATCCCACATGTGACACCCGACTAGTGTTCACTGTGGATTACTAAAGGCAGGAGAGAATCCCTGACCTATACGGAGTGCACTACTGTACTAATGCATGATTAGAGTCATATAAATGGGAATGAACGGTTTATATTACGATTCAATTGCTTAAATATTGTACATAGTCTCCATCCTATTTCAAAGGATATATGATGTATGTTTATAAGCAAGTTTATGAAGTAAGATGTTTTAAAAGAAGAAGTATGATGCATGTTTTATAATGCTTTACATGACATCGTAGAGCCAAGTAGGAAAAATGTATATAGAGACATAGTACGCTCTTTTACATATTTTTCTTACTGAGCGTAAACTCACCCCTTTACGACCATTTTTCCTACAGATTACCTGAAGTGAACCTCGCTCCGATTAGATGAGCTTGTTTTGAAAAGATTGCAGTGTACCTTCTCGATACGCTTCCCAATTATCATAGAAGGTATACTTATATGTTCATGTATATAGTAAATTGTAATTCAGTTACGGTACAGTACAAGTAGCAATTATGTATATAGGATGTCTGGGGATGTAAGATAAGGTGATGTATGAGATCCTGTGGAAATGGAATGGTTTTTATATATATCATTTTTATGCTTATGGAAAATGGAATAAAATTTTATGAGCTATCAGATAATTAGCTTAAGAATAAAGAAAGAATGACATTGGATGAACTAAATCTAAATAAAAAAAGAAAAAAATAAGTGATAAGATGAAGTGACAGGGACGTCACACTCAGAGATTGAGACGACGAGACATAAATGCAAGTACAGAGCTGGCACATAGCACATATTCCTCGGGAAGTCAATGGCATGATTAGATGGATTAGCAAAAAGATTAATAATCTTTTTCTGATTTATCAGTCATGTTGGCTGTGTTGTTATAATGTTGGTCTTATTTCTTAATATGGGCAAGAAGGTGGATCGCATCATAAACATAATAAACTTATCACGACAAGACAATGAAATGATTTGGATCCTAGCTTCTTTTTCTTTTTACTAGTTTGCAACAGTTAGGAAACTTTTGTAGCAGATTTTTCTTGCTTTTGATTAAGAGAAAGCTAAATCTAGTTATAGTGCGCAAGAGAGTGTACCTCAGGTAGATTCTCAGATGCAGCTACATGCAACAGTGTTGCCATCCTTGTCCTTCCAGTTCAAGAGTTTTTTCCCTAAAGATGAGCTGTAGAAATAGGTCCTTCTGAGCGACTGCGTCAGGACTTGAAGAGCTTCCAATTTATTGTTCTTTGCAGCAACGTGCAGAACAGTCTCGTTGCTAATTGTCACATCTTCAATGCATTCGGGGCAATCCACCAGAAATTGGGCTAAAAGATGAACGTTTCCTTGTTCGGCTACGTAATGCAAAGGAGTGTAGCCTTTCCTCCCTTTGACACGAACCAGATCCTTATCTGCTTCCAAGAGACGAGGCGCCATTTTCTCTTTCTTATTTCGCAAGGCCAGGTGAATAGGACTATAGCCATCTTTATTCAGCTTCCTAGCAAATGATCGCTTTAAGTTCATAATCTCCATAGTAAAATCATCGTGCCCCTCGGTTGCAGCTCCGTGTAGCGGAGTATCCACAAAAGGAACTTGATCAATGTACTCGAAAATATATGGGTCTTTCTGAATTACTGCATACAAGCCATCAATATCTCCTGCCTGAGCAGCCCTACTCAACTCCTCACATAAATCCATAGCAAGAGAGCTGTCAGAGTGATAAAATAATGGAAGACGGATTGAAGAGGTCTTGCTCGGTTGTCTATATTTATAGTCAAATCCATGGCATGCGGCCGCGGGGATTGGCCGATGTCGAATATGATTTAATTATGAACAAAACACTACTTTTTATTATCCGATCACGTTATTATTATTTTTTTTCTTATGAAATTACTGGTACAATTAGAATTTATAATCATACTAGCTTTGTTATATATTTTTTGGTACAATTGAAGGTTTTTTTTTTTTTTGAAAATTGAAATTTATTGAATATAAAAGAAATAGTTACAACCAGGCAACAAAATTTACAGACAGATTGAAGTGGTACAATAGAAGTTTTAGTTGAGGAAATTAAGAGAATGTAGGTATTGAAACTTAGATTTCAAATTTACAGAATTTTTATACCTTATAAGTAAGGACATGAACCCATTTGATCCAATGCTAAAGTACAGTATTATTAATCTTTAAGCTCTCATTAGTTGCACGCTCTCATGTCCATCCTCTCAAAGTTGGAAGAGGATAGGGCACATTTGCCCCTTGCCATGCTTAGGATTTACATGAGGTGTCATGGAGTTGTGCAATTTATGAATCAAATTAAACAAATAAATCGAACAAGTAATGAATGAGTTCAATATGGAATTGAATCAAATTCACACATGTTAAGATTTTAAATTTTCCTTGTTTATTATTAAAACAATCTCGTTGACATATTGTGTTTGAGTTTATATTTCTCAACGGTACTATTTTATTTTACTTTGATTATGTTTGAATCAATATTATGGATAATTATCTCATAAGTTTTTAGGCTTCACAAATAAAATTAATCGGATGATAAATATCTTTTAAAAAATATAAAAAATTAATTAAAAAATAAAATATGTGATAATTTTTAACTCAACAAGTGAAAAATTTAAAAATTTCACCTTTGACTCCACCTCCTTAAAATCGCACTAATTTAGATTCCATGTGAGCAAAGAACAAATAATGATGAAAGTTGCAAGAAAATGGTTCCCTTAGCATGAAAAGATTCTAGAGGATTTTCTTCATAGGGCGAATAATTCTTCTGGTACAATTAGAATTTATAATCATAATAGCATTGTTATATTTTTTTTGGTACAATAGAACATTTTTTTAAATTGAAGTTTATTGAATGTAAAAGACATTTTTTTTAATTGAAGTTTGTTGAATGTAAAAGAAACAGTTACAACTAGGCAACAAAATTTATAAACGGATTGAAGGGTTACAATAAATGTTTTTAGTTTGAGGAAATTAAGAGAATGTAAGTATTGAAACTTGGATTTCAAATTTACAGAATTTTTATACCTTATAAGTAAGGACTTGAACCCATTTGATCCTATTCTAAAGGCCAGTATTATTAATCTTTAAGCTCTCATTAGTTGCACGGTCTCATGTCCATCCTTCTCAGGGTTGGAAGAGAATAGGGCACATTTGCCTCTTGCCATGCGTAGGATTTACATGAGGTGTGCATGGAGTTGTGCAATATATGAATCAAATTAAACAAATAAATCGAACAAGTAATGAATAAGTTCGATATGGAATTGAATCAAATCCACACAGAATGAGATTTGAACATGAAATGTTTAGATTTTTTTTTTTATTGAGACAATCTCATTGACATATTGGGTTTGAGTTTATGTTTCTCAACAGTACTATTTTATTTTACTTTGATTATATTTGAATCAATATTATGGATAATTATCTCATAAATTTTTTGAGTTCACAAATAAAATTAATAGGATGACACATATCTTTTAAAAAATAAAAAATTAATTAGAAAATAAAATATGTAATAATTTTTTACTCAACACGTGAAATCTAAAAATTTCATTACCTATATATGAGATAATAGTCCTAATTTTAAATATATATATATATATATAAATATATATCTTCAAGATCAAATGTTTTACTCCACCTCCTTAAAATCGTACTAATTTAACGTTTCAAGTAAGCATAGAACAAATAATGATGAAAGTTGCAAGAAAATGATTCCCTTAGCAGGTAAAGATTCTAAAAGGATCTTCTTCATAGGAAGAATAATTCTTCTGGTACAATTAATTTACTCCAGAAAGAATGAAAAAGACTAATGATTTTGATATACGAAACTTCCTGCAGGCTAGTCAATTTTAGTCTAAACAATAACTGTTTAGGGTTTACCAGGCAATTTTACTTAATCTGATTAATTTATATCTTTCTCAATCTAAATTTCCTTTTGAAGTGGAGACAGATATTCACGATTGTATCAAAGATTGACAATGAATTCGTGTGTACCAAGAAATTATTGCCTTACATATTATATACAAACTAGTTGTTGACCCGTGCTTCGCCACGGGATCGAAGTAATTCAATGACGGATAGCGCAAGTTGAGGTTCAGCAAGGTAAGAAACATCGATTTTTTTTTCATAAACATACATCAAAACACATAGTACCTGTTTGACCTAGCTTATTTCAGTGCTTATCTATTATATAAGCAGAAGTCAAGTGTTTGGCTCTCAAAATTTTAAAATTTTTAGCTTATGCGGGAAGCAAATTTTAGTTTTTTAATGAAGCTATAAATTGAAGCTTTTTCAAAAAGTACTAATTTTAATAACATGTACTTTAGTGAAAATTTTAACATTTTCATTTTACTATTCAATAATTCACAAAATTATAAAGAAAATTATATTATTTTGCATTAATTTATTTATTTTATGCAATTTTTATATTTATTTAATTGTTTATTTTAATATGTAAAGTATTTTTGTTTTATTTATTTATTTCACTTAAAAAGTTTGTGATTAAATCTAATAAAGTTTATTATTTTATTTTAAAATTTATTAAAAATATACAAAAATTTAATTAAACAGTGTTCAACGTTCTACAGTATTTTTATATTAAGTTAGCCAAATGCTAATTTAACTTTGTTTAACAACACTTTTAAAAAAGCTCTACTCAAACAGCACTTTTTATAACAGTTTCAGCTAGGCCAAACAGACCCATATACGACAAAGAGTAGAAGATAAGACATAGGAACGTATCGAGAAAATCTGGAGGAAAGAATAAATCTGCTTTTTTTGTGAATGAAGGTTTGCCTGATGGAAGTTCCAAGATCAATTACCAAAAAGTTCAACAAAAAGCACCATGGAATAACATACTACCATAGTTTGATTTTACAAGCATAAGATACATGCATCTAACCATGCAATAACCGAAATGAAGCTAAGCAATAAATTCTACATATGCATGTGTTGGCTTATACAACAGTCAAGAAGATGCCAGTAGGAAAAAGAGTGTGACCTGGCTATTTCCTAGATCTGGTATATTTTGTTTCAAACTTTCAAACTTATTAGGTGGTTTTCATTTTTATTTATATTTCTGAATATTAGATAATTTGGATTGTATTAGCTTTACTTTATTTTAAACAATAATATTTCTATATGATTTACATTGATTTACATTGATTTTATTGATATGAACTCTGGACTTGACATGATTTATACTGTACATAAAACAAGTTTGAAATGAAATATGTTTTGAAATAGTACATGTTTTAAAAGTCCATGAGATATGATTTCGACACTTATATGATTTATATGTGATTTTGTGTCGAACATGGCATGATATGCGGTCTAGAGTATAGTTTGATTTGATATGAACTCTAGACTTGATATGATTTATAGTATATGTTTTAAAAGTACATGATAAATGATTTCGACACTTATATGATTTATATACGATTTTGTGTCGAATTTAAAATGATATGCGGTCTAGAGTATAGATTGATTTGATATGAACTCTAGACCTGATATGACTTATAGTATATGAAAAGTGTTTTAAAACTGCACATGTTTTAGACATGCTCTGAAAACGAATACATGAATTGAAATTGAACATGTTTCTATCATGCCTTAAAGGCAAATTTGAAATGAATTGAAAATTCATATGTTGAGCATGTTCTAAAGTATATATGATATGATTTGAAATGATAGCGGTTTATACAGTAAAATTACATACATTGCATATTAAACTCTGACATGATAATATGCTTAGTACATGAGAATTCCATGAGGAATGTCATAACTCGACGTTAATGATGTTTCATCTATACGATGACATGATATGATATGATATGATATATGAACATAAGATTGATATGAAGAGAATTCTGATCTTACTCTATCGTGATCATAAATTCCTAGACGATAAGTGATATGAATTGATGCAATACGGGAATATGATTGTTAAATGTAAAGTGAATTCGATAGGATATTTCAATTAAACATGAAGAATATATGAGGAGTGTCATGACTCGGTGGTAGCGATATTTCATCTATATGATGTCATGATATGATATGAAACATGAATATAGAAATACACGACGAGAATTATGACTTCGTACCACCGTGATTATGATCCACAATATGAGAATTGATAAGAGATGATAGAATACAGAAGTATGATTACGAAATGAAAAGTAAATATGAGAATTGATATGAGATGATAGAATACAAAAGTATGATTATGAAATGAAAAGTGAATATGAGAAGTGATAATGAAATGTTATTGATGAGAAAGGACTAACTGTAATTGCAAACTTGCAAGTTTTAAGCATTGCAGTTTAAGACAATATAATCCTACTCTTATATTTATATTAGTATCTTACTGAGCCGTGGTTTTGCTCACCCCACTAAATTTCATCTCTTTCAGACTATTGAAGTTAACATCTGCCGTGTGAGCTACTAAGTGGGCATCGGAGACGGTGTATGGACTTGGTACTAGTCTTCTGAGGTATATGTTTCTTAGAAAATACTTGTTTACATGTAAGACTTAAATTGATGCACAGTACATATTCTGTTTAACAAGTCGGGATGTAACTAAGAACCGTTTCCTTGTTAGTTTAATATTTAAATGAAATGACTATAGGTCACCTAGATAGTATAGTAACTACACTGACACCGAATACAAACCTTAAAATGGGAAAGAAAAATTTAGTCCATAAATTTGTAGACTAAGGAAAGTATAAGAATCAAGTGAAAGTCGCGGTCTTCAGGTCGTGACAGATTTAATGATATCAGAGCACGGTTTGTCTAGTACGTATCGGTGTAGTTGAGACCATAACAGTGTTACATCCCATGTACTGTGTAGCGTCTACATGTAAACTTGTTGATTTTCAATATATACCAAGATTAGTCAGCTATTGGTATGAGTGATTCCAGTCGATGGCTTATTGAAACAAGCTGGACTTTGACATTAAGATGCCAATCAATGGCTTATTGAAACGGACTGGAAACCGTTAATGAATGGCATCGATACGGTATAAAAGAATTGTGTATCACCTTAAAGGAATAGGATATGAATGATCAAGAATGATTGATTGAGGCACTTGATATTGGAAGATAATAGAATGATTGTATAGAATATGATCGATATGTGAACTGAAAAAGATAAAAAGGGGTGAAAAAATTGCCAATGAAAATGATAGAACAAAAGTATATGGCTTGATCGAAAGTACAATCCCACCTTAATTATGAGGACTATTGGGAATTGAAACTACGATTTTTAATTATAAGAGGATGCGTATTGCTAGGAATGAAATGACAAGACACATTAGAAGTATAAAGGGACCGATTTGGATTGTGGACAGAAAGGAGAAAGCTATGAGGTCAAAGTCCCTTCCCCTAATGAAGGTTCTCTAGTAGCATCATCCATGTAACGAGATTTCATGGAAACTTAAGAGCTTAATGAAAGAGAAAGATCTTCACCTTTTCCCAATTAAACAGAAGAAATATAGTGATATGGAAACGATTTAAGATTGATTGTTTAAATAGAATTACTCTTTCATTGTCAGACTCTTAGATTCTCTCGTGCCACTGTCAAAATGTGACTAGGAAATGATAAGAAGGTATGTGAAGTTTCAGCGAGCGTTACATATGATGGAATCTCTAATTGCCATATGCTTATGGGAAATAGCAAAAGGCTTTGGGATTCCAAATTTATTGACGGCATCGCTCCATGCCGATGTAAATATTTGAGCGTAGTAAGGAAAACGCTCGAAGATATGTTGAGAGAGCGGATGCACCAGATTTGAAAGCTATTGGAATAATTACATACTATTGATTAATGCACATAGATGACAGTTACCAAACTTTATCGACTTGGCACCAAATGAGAAAAATGGATGATAAATAGTGAAACAGCTATTATGTAAAAAGAGAAGAAAGTGATGACTCTCAAAGTGATAAGAAATTTTAAAGAGTATAAATATATAGTGAAAAGCGATATGTAGTGGTATCAAAAGTGATTCTGATGTTAAAAATATGCTGACAGTATTATTTAAAAGATGATATAGAGGACAAGAATCATAAATATACGGAAGCATACCATCTCTAAATTTAAGTTAAATTCGGAGGACCAAATTTCATAAGGTGGGGAGAATGTGAATTCCATGAATTTTCGAAAATAAATAGTAAATATCCAAGAAAATTTAATTTGGATAAGTTGCAATCCAAATTAAATAAGAAAAGAAATGGAGAAAATAATTTTGGATATTTAGAAATCCAAAACTTAATAAGAAATAAAAATATTTTTGATATATTTATATAATGATATTATATAAATATACTTTTGATAAATATAAATATTATTTTGTGTTAAAAGTGTGAAAATATATATATAAATACACATATACATATATATGTATTTTGATACAAAAATATGTATTTAAATACATATTATAATAGCATATTTATATATAATTATAATTATATGTATAATTATAATGTGTATATATATTATTATTAATTAAGTATATTAATAAATATATATTAAATAAAAAAAGAAAAAAAAATAAAAATAAAATAAAGAAGTGGGAATCGGGTCAGCTTCTTTCTCCTCTGTTACAAACAGAGGAGAAAGACAAGTAAATGGCTAACCCCCTGCCGGCCAAGATAGGAGGAGGAAGGAGAGGGGCGTCGCTGGCGAGACGAGGAGGAAGAGAAGAAACGACCAGCGGCGGCCCGACACGGAAAAAGAAAGAGGAAAACGGCGCGAAACGAAACGGAAAACCCAAAGGAGGAAAGGAAGGGAGATCGGCGGTGCCGGCTGATCCGGTCACCGCCACTACCACTCCTGCCACCGGTGAAGACCAGCGAAGGAGGAGGAGGCCACCGACGGTGAAGGAAACGGCGGAGGAAGGAAGAAAATAGGGGGAAAGAAGCCGCCTTTGCCACCTCCAGATCCGGCGCCGTCACCGTCGGTGGGAAGGAAATGAGACCAGATTTGGCTTCAACACCACCTCGGCCAGCTGTGGGAAGGCCGAACCGACGGAGAACCGGCCGACGAGGGATTGAACCGGTGGATAAGACTGAACCGGTCTGAACCGGTCCGAACCGGTTCAAACCAGACAAAAAAATAGAATAGAAAGAAAGAAAGAAAAAGAAAAGAAAGGAGGAAAAAGGAAGAAGAAAAGAAAAGAAAAAGAGAAAGAGAAAGAAGGAAGAGGAGGAAGAAAGAAGAAAAAAAATGGTAAGGAAAATATAGAAAAATAAATTTATAGTATTTATTGAATAATTTATGATTATATTAATGTAATGCATTGATATTGAAATTGTAGCAAAACGGAAATGAGACGAATGGTGGAGTTCGGCAAGGCTCGAAAATCGGAAAGTGTGCTAAGCTTGGCGAATAGGTAAGATACTTTTATAAAGCATTAGTAGCTTTATATTGTATAATTTGGAATTTGATTTTTGATATGAATAATTATTGAATTGATGCTAAAAATGCTAAAAATGCTAAGAGGACCCACAACTGACGGTGGGGGTCTTAGTAAGAGATAAAAATTGGTGAGAATCAACGGCTACAATTATAAATTGTGTTTCCTTGCAGGAGGTTTAGAGAAAATTAAGCCGTTATGCTACCGAAATTTCCACGAAAATGTTTAAGGAAAAATACTAAGTTCTCATTTAAATGGAATCCTAAAAGAATTATCGAAGATAAGCTTGAAAGGATCTTATTGTGTCATAGGAAAAATTGATTTTTAAATGGTTGATAAGGTTAATGGATGAGTACAATAACGTGAGGAATTTTGTTGTGAATCTTATAGAGTCGATAATTCGAGTTATTTTAACATTACAAGTTGACTATCGAGCAGAAATTGAGGTGGAATATCGATAGTTGGAGTATTGATGGAAGTAACGATGATTATATGATATTGCCTTGAAGAGAAGATCATAGTTGAAAATTGATGGTTAAATGATTGGATTGTGAAGCTATTAACAGAGTAATGATTTCCAGAATTTACCAAGTTCGGCTTCTTAATTTTGAAATAATTCCGAACGTGATAATATGGACAAATTCGAGAGATCGAAATGGAGATGATTTCACCGTACTACATTATATTGTCGGATATACGTGAGATAATAAACGGACATACCCTAATAATATGAGTCTTAATATCGATACGATGATACACAATGAATAGTTATGATACTGAGTCATAACGAATGTACGAATTGTGCATGCAAAAATTGATTGAAATTGAGATTGAATTACGACACAATTCGATCAATTATGGATCCAAAGAAATGAGTGATAAATATGTAAAAAGATGATTGTCTTTATAACCTTAGAATAGATCTTGAATAATAAGATCGACAATTGCATAAGTTCGGATTAAATCATAAAAGTCCACATGAAAATTTATAGGAGGATTTAGATATGATTTTGTGATAGTAAACGAAATTGAACCTTAATTCGAAAATGATGAACATATATCAATAGATCAAATCATAGATGGATTTGATAAGTGACTATCAATTTTGTGATTCTATTATCCTCGATGTCGACTCTGGAATAGATATTGAATGATGATATAATTATTTGCATAATTTCGGTACCTTGATGACTATTTAGAAACATGATGTTTAAATGCTCATAGAAACTTAGAGGATTCATACTAATGATGCGATCCTAATATTGATAATGAGATGTATAAATGATTATTATAACCGATGACGATTGAAAAAGGATATTGAATACCGAATGGTCTGAATACCAAGTGATTTGATTTCCAAATGAATTGAGTACTGAGCAAATTGAATACCGAATTAAATGAATAGTGAATGAATTGAATAGTAATTTACTGATTTGACAGGAAGAAAGTCTTGAAATCGAATAATTGATGGTGATAAAGTTAAATGAATCGCTTCACTGTATTTGATGAAAATAGTACCGAAGTTGCATACTGAAATATTTTATAGCATCGCATTTAAACATGCCTTCTTACAACTTGAAACATTATAATAATGTTTATATGAATATTGTAAAGTATTGAATTGTTTTGAAATGAAGTATATGGTAGATATATATATTGATATATGAAGCCTCATACAGAATTTTACCATATGTTTTACATGATATTGAAAAGAAAGCTAAAGATTTAAATGTTTTATGAGACTGTAGGCACCCTAAAAGAATTAAATTCAATAAAGCATAGAGGAAACCGCCTAATTGGAGCTTTGCTCATTAGGCAGAGATGCTTGTCTGACAATAGTCATGGACAGGTCTCAGTCACGCCTGATCAGTGGGGCTGAGAGAGATGAGGTCTATGGCCATAGATAGCGCCCTAGTTGGTTTCCAGGGGACGATGACATGATTTTCACTGCTAGCTACAATGATTTAAGTATTTATTGATAGAGATGATACGGATCTAGCCTAGTCTCTAATCGATATGATATGAAGTCTAGAGTATGATTTTATTGATATGAACTCTAGACTTGACATGATTTATACTGTACATGAAACAAGTTTGAAATGAAATATGTTTTGAAACAGTACATGTTTTAAACATGTTTTAAAAGTCCATGAGATATGATTTCGACACTTATATGATTTATATGTGATTTTGTGTCGAACATGGCATGATATGCGGTCTAGAGTATAGTTTGATTTGATATGAACTCTAGACTTGATATGATTTACAGTATATGTTTTAAAAGTACATGATAAATGATTTCGACACTTATATGATTTATATACGATTTTGTGTCGAATTTAAAATGATATGCGGTCTAGAGTATAGATTGATTTGATATGAACTCTAGACCTGATATGACTTATAGTATATGAAAAGTGTTTTAAAACCGCACATGTTTTAGACATGCTCTGAAAACGAATACATGAATTGAAATTGAACATGTTTCTATCATGCCTTAAAGGCAAATTTGAAATGAATTGAAAATTCATATGTTGAGCATGTTCTAAAGTATATATGAAATGATTTGAAATGATAGCGGTTTATACAGTAAAATTACATACATTGCATATTAAACTCTGACATGATAATATGCTTAGTACATGAGAATTCCATGAGGAATGTCATAACTCGACGTTAATAATGTTTCATCTATACGATGACATGATATGATATGATATATGAACATAAGATTGATATGAAGAGAATTCTGATCTTACTCTATCGTGATCATAAATTCCTAAACGATAAGTGATAAGAATTGATGTAATACGGGAATATGATTGTTAAATGTAAAGTGAATTCGATAGGATATTTCAATTAAACATGAAGAATATATGAGGAGTGTCATGACTCGGTTGTAGCGATATTTCATCTATATGATGTCATGATATGATATGAAACATGAATATAGAAATACAAGAAGAGAATTATGACTTCGTACCACCGTGATTATGATCCACAATATGAGAATTGATAAGAGATGATAGAATACAGAAGTATGATTACGAAATGAAAAGTAAATATGAGAATTGATATGAGATGATAGAATACAAAAGTATGATTATGAAATGAAAAGTGAATATGAGAAGTGATAATGAGATGTTATTGATGAGAAAAGACTAACTGTAATTGCAAACTTGCAAGTTTTAAGCATTGCAGTTTAAGACAGTATAATCCTACTCTTGTATTTATATTAGTATCTTACTGAGCCGTGGTTTTGCTCACCCCACTAAATTTCATCTCTTTCAGACTATTGAAGTTAACATCTGCCGTGTGAGCTACTAAGTGGGCATCGGAGACGGTGTATGGACTTGGTACTAGTCTTCTGAGGTATATGTTTCTTAGAAAATACTTGTTTACATGTAAGACTTAAATTGATGCATAGTACATATTCTGTTTAACAAATCGGGATGTAACTAAGAACCGTTTCCTTGTTAGTTTAATATTTAAATGAAATGACTATAGGTCACCTAGATAGTATAGTAACTACACTGACACCGAATACAAATCTTAAAATGGAAAAGAAAAATTTAGTCCATAAATTTGTAGACTAAGGAAAGTATAAGAATCAAGTGAAAGTCGCGGTCTTCGGGTCATGACAATTACAACAAGAAATTTGTTGCAGTAGTTTTAATACAGCAATTGTAAGTGATTTACACCAATTAAATCAGATAAAAAAAAGATAATTATGTGATAAAACATAAAATAATTATGTATATATTGAAAAAAATTATTTTAACAATAAAAAAATTTCAACTTTGGATAAAAAATTAATGAAGAGATTTCATGGCTACAAATGACAAAAAACTTATCGATTGTAACTTAAAAAAACTTACAGAGGAGAGATAATGAGAAGGAATCGAAGCACAATGAACTTGCGCATTTTAACAAAAAAAGGTTGAGAGAAATCATCAAACAGGTGGAAGGCAAGAAAAATCAAAATATAAAAAATGAGAAAACCAAAAAGTAAGAAAGATACGCTGGTTTCGAGCACTGGGGTGTGAATTTTACGCTCGAAAATTCAGGAAGCGACATTGTTGATTTTAAACATCGGCTTGAAATCAATCCTGACAGACGCTTAAAAATATAAAAATCCTGACAGAAGCTTCAGAAAAATGGAGATCTCGAAAGAAATTGAGATGGAAAATGGAATGGAAAGTTTGATTTATTTTTTTATCATGGAGAAATAGCACAGTAACAGAACAAAAATACCTGGTGACAAATGGGAGTTAAGCGAGAAAGGCCAAGGGCGTCAAGTGTTGATGTAGCTAATGGGAAGGCGGGGGAATGATGAGAGGCTGTGAGAGAGTTGAGTAGGAGTGTGGGAACAACAGGAAGACTAGCCGACCGCCATCGCCAACCGATTGCCTCCTCTCTTCCTTTTGGTCTTTCCTCTTTCATCTCTCCCCTGTTTCCCTTTGATCCAGCCGCCCAGCAAGTTGGAGCCCTCTTTCCGACCCCATGCGTTGCCCTCCACTCTAAGAGCCATAAGACCCAAAGCCCTCGCTCAAGTCTTAGGGCTCAACTCCAAGCTTGGAAGGGGTAGGCTACGATTGTCCCCCTTTTGGTCACAAGCTTGCGCTACCAAGCTCGGCAATTGCTGTCTGGAGGAGTTGTCAGATTTGCACAAGTTTCACATCCTCTGTTCGTATAGTCTACACCAATTTATTTTTATCCAGTTCAGTTTCTTGGAATGGGATAAAGGTGCAAAAAGAATTAGTGTAATAAGGGATGAAAGATAAAATCTATATCATCAAATATAAAACTATTAAAATTGATTTACCATATTATATAAGTAAAATTGATTTAATATTTTTAATATTTGTTTCATTAAGCGATTTAAAAAAAAAAGTTTATCAAATGTGTTAAAAAAATTAAATGTAAAATTGCACCATAGAAATTAAAAATAGTACTCTAATAAGCATAAAACCACACTACTATTTGAATACAGCCAAAAGATTAATAAGATAATTTTTTTCTAACATAAGATAAAAAATATATTAATTATTATATGATCTCAAATTGTTGCAAAACGAAACAGAAACTTCTAAAAAGTTACAATGTAAAATTGTAAAAGAATTTGCTAATATTAAATTACTCATCTATAACTGAGTCTCCAAAGAAGAAGGCACATGGGACATAGGTACCTTAAACAAAAAAGAGGGATTTCTTCATAGCCGCCGCTACGCCCCTTTCTTATTTTTTGTTCATCTCTAAAGTGAGTGAAATCAAGCTAGCATTAGCTAATCAAACATAAGCAAATATATGTCAATAACCGGGCAGCAAAGAAAAGCAGCTAAAGACTGACAGCTGAGGATGAAATGAAAATAGCAAAGAAGCCCCAAATAGTGTAGACTGTAAGAGGAGAAAATAACAAGAAACGAGAATGAAAAACAGGGGGTTTTGTTTATATTCTTTGGTCTAAAACGATCTAGTTGAGCAAAATAGAAAAAATTTTAAAAAAATAGTAAATGGCCTTTTAGCTTTACGTTTACCAAGGTGCTGTTTTATAAAACAATAATATTTCTAATCAATTTCATAAAACAATAATATTTCTAAGAAAATTTATTTCAATTATATTTACTTAAATTATTTGTATTCTTTAATTATATATTTTATTTTTCATCTTATGTTAATTTATTGGATTATATTTTGAAACATATATTTTGTAAGAAAATTATTAAAATATAGAATAAATTAATTATTTAAACATCCATTGCCGAAAGTTTCATTAAAAATGTTGATTTTTTTAAAAAAATAAATTGTACATGTTATAATAAAAATATTATAAATATATTAATTGTACATAAATTAAAATTTGTAATATGACAATTTTCAGGAAATATGTCACCAATAATTTTCACATGAACCGATTTTTTTAATTGTATTTAAAATTTTAATTTAATTAAAAATAAAAAATTTTCTTTTAACAAATTTAAATTTTCTTCAAAATTAGCTACATTATTGCACGTAATTAATTATGTTATATATACAGGACAAATAAATTATCGCACTTATTAATTACACACTAATTTAATTATATTAGTGACAGATAAATAATATCATTTCAATAGAAAATTTGTAACATTTTGTAATTCGTCACGTAGAAAGTGCTCATTTTATGACAAATAAACAAATGTCACAAAAAATTTAGAAATCGTCACAAAAAAGTGTTCCACCAATATATTTGGCCTATAATTTGGAGCCAAATATTTCGTGACACTATCATGTGACGATTTGTATATCGTCATACAAAATATCAAAATTATAGGGAAGCATGATGAATTATAGTGTTCATCACGTATGATATACATTATGTTTTTTTATTAATTTTGAGTTATAAATTAAATATTAAAAAATTGATATTCATATAATTACAAAATTAAGTAAATAATAAAATATAAGCATAGAATATTATATTTAAATAAATGATATTGTTGTTTTTCTTATCCATTTTTTATCATTGAAATCGTAAAATGAATTATATGTACATTACAATAAAAATATTACAAATGTATTAAATAAACATTAATAAAATTATGTATAATGACAATTTTAATGAAATATGAACCCGATAATTTTCTAATTGACCTGAATAAATAATTTTATTTAAAAATTAATTTTAATTAAAAATAAAATTTTATTCTAACAAATTTAAATATTTTTCAAAATTACTGACGTTATTACTCGTTACTAATTATGTTACATATACATGACAAATAAATTATCATTACTTATTAATTGCACACTTATTTGATTATATTAGTGACAAATAAATAACATCATAAAATTAGTAAAAAATTTGTGAATTTACTTATGTCATCATATATTACCATACATTTATGTGACGAAATTATATCATCATTCTAATTGTCTTTTGGTGACGAATGTCTATGTTCGTGTAAAATCAATGAAAGACAAATTTCATCATTAAATCAGTAAAAAATTTGTGACATTACTCATATCGTCATATATTACCGTATATTTATATGACGAAATTATATTGTTATTAATAATTGTCTTTTGGTGACGCATGTTTATGTCACCATATTTGTTTAAAATAAATAACAAAAACACAAGTGTCCCCAAAGTAAAAGAAAACGTCACAAAATTTTTCCCACCATTTATATTTTGTGTTAAAATTTAGCGCTAAATATTTAGTGACACTATTATAAAATGAGACGTGATACAATTCATCACGTATAAAGTGCTCATTTTATGACAAATAAACAAATGTCACAAAAAAATTAGAAATCATCACAAAAAGGTTTCCCACCAATATATTTGGTGGTAAAACTTGGCGCCAAATATTTCGTGACGCTATAATGTGACATTTTTATATATCATCATATAAAATATTAAAAATGTAGAGAAGCGTGACGAATTATAGTGTTCGTCACGTATGATATTCTTTGCATGACGAAATATTATGTGTTACATAGAAAATTTGTGACGTTACTAATATCATCTCAATAGAAAATTTGTGACGTTACTAATGTCGTCATATATTAGCATACATTTATGTGACGAAATTGTATCGTCATTAATAATTGTCTTCTAGTAACGAATGTGTGCATCACTATATATGCGTAAAATTAATGGCAAATAAATATCGTCATAAAATTAATAAAAAGTTTGTGACATTATTCATGTCGTCATGTATTACCATATATTTATATGACAAAACTATATCGTCATAAATAATTGTCTTTTGGTGATGCATGTTTGCGTCACCATATTTTTTTAAAACCAATGATAAAAACACAAAACATCACAAAAAAATAAAAAATAAAAACATCACAAAAAAATTTCCACAATTTCTAATTGGTGGCAAAATTTGGCGTCAAAATTTGGCGCCAAATATATAGTGACGTTTTTACAAAATGAGACATTTTGTAATTTGTCACGTATAAAATGTCTATTTAATGACAAAAACAAAAATGTCACAAAAAAAACCGTCACGAAAAAATTTTTCCACCAAGTACATTTGGCAAAAAAATTTGACGCCAAATATATAGTGACGTTTCTATAAAAATAAGACATTTTGCAATTTGTCATGTATAAAGTGTGTTTTATGACCAAAAAAAAAACATGTCATAAAAAATAAAAAAAAACGTCACAAAAAATTTTTTACCAAGTATATTTGGCGGTAAATTTTGGCACCAAGTATATGGTGACGTTTTTATAAAATGAGACATTTTGCAATTTGTCATTTATAAAGTGCTATTTTATGACAAAAACAAAAATGTCACAAAAAATAAAAAAAAGGTCAAAAAAAGTTTCCCACAAAATATATTTGGCGGTAAAATTTGGCGCCAAATATTTAGTGACGCTATCCTGAGACGATTTTATACATCGTCATATAAAATA
Source organism: Heritiera fomes (assembly GCA_032173925.1). NCBI lineage: Eukaryota > Viridiplantae > Streptophyta > Magnoliopsida > Malvales > Malvaceae > Heritiera > Heritiera fomes. Next base: position 7,782,049 of record JAPDPM010000002.1, on the reverse strand, counting down.
TTAAAACTATAAAGAAGCATGACGAATTATAGTATTCGTCATGTATTGTATATTTTTTGTGACGAAAGATTATACGTCACTCAGAAAAATTGTCACAAATTATCAATTTTGTTGTAGTGATTAAACAAATGATTATTATCTTATCCATCTTCAATAGAGTTTTTTAACTCTACAAGCGAAGTTAAGATTAAGACATGTGTCTCATTTTATTTATTTTTTATTTTTTTAATATGTTTAAAGGATATATATCTTAATCCTAATCCCACTTATGGAGTTAAAAAACTCCGCCAGAGGTAGGAAGGATAATAATCCTTAAACAAATCATGGGAAATCCAGAGACAAGCTTACGTAACACATCATGGGAGCTACTGAGGGGATTGAGGGATAAATGGACAGGGCCATGGCTGTGTGCTGGGGACTACAACGAGATTTTGTATGACAGTGAGAAGTTTGGGGGAGCTATCAGACCACAGTGGCAGATGTCTGCCTTTCAGGAAGTTGTAGATTACTGCGCATTCATGGAAATTCCAATTGTTGGCCCAATAATGACGTGGAATAGAGGTTCGGGCAGAAGCAAAATTTCTGAGAGACTAGACAGAGGCTTATGCAATATGGAGTGGCTTAATCTCTTTCCAAACTCGCAAGAGCATCATTTTTATGCTTCTACGTCGGATCACTTGTTTTTGTTGTTCAAATTAAGCAATGATCACTTGACTAAAAAACACAGTACCAGGTTTCGTTTTGAAAATATGTGGACAACCAACAACAAATGTGAGCAGGTGGTGAGACAGTTTTGGAGTAGATCAGTGGCAGACACTTGTTCACAAATGGCAGGGAAAATTAAAAAGTGCGGTGATGCATTGTTGAAATGGAATAGGTCTGAATTTGGCCATGTGGGAAGGAGAATTCAGCAACTTAATCGGGAGATCGAAGGCGCTCTTAGCCTTAGTCAAAATGCCATGCAAGAGGAAGAGCTAATTCAGAAAAAATCAGAACTGGGTCAATGGTTGTACATGGAGGAAACTATGTGGAGACAACATTTCAAAGAGCTGTGGTTGAAAGCAGGGGATCGCAACACAAAGTACTTTCACTCTATGGCATCTCGATGCAGAAGTATTAACAGTATTCACAAATTACTGTCAGATTCAGGGCAATTATTGGATTCAGAACAGCTCATTGTGGAAGAGATTCTGAATTATTTCCAAAGAACTTTCCAGGCGGAGAGCAAGGAGAAACCGTGGCAGTTAGTTCAGAACTTAGAAAGGAGACTTTCAGAGGAATCCAATCATAGCCTGTGTCAACCTTTTACAGCAGAAGAAGTTGAGCTAGCTTTGTCGAGGATGAATCCAAGTAAGGCACCAGGCCCGGATGGCTTGACTTCATGCTTCTTTCAGAAATACTGGCACATTGTTGGTAGAGAGGTAACACAAATAATCCTGAATTGCTTGAATGATGGGATGGATATTTCGGCTATTAATCAAACTATTATTGTTCTCATTCCCAAATGTCATCATCCCACCGGTATAAAAGATTACAGACCTATTAGTCTCTGCAATGTGATTTACAAAATCCTTTTTACAGTGTTAGTTAACAGATTAAAAACGGTGATGCCAGATATCATTGGATCCAATCAAAGTGCTTTCGTAGAAGGTAGAAACATTTTTGACAACGTGATGGTAGCGTTTGAAGCTTTCCACAGCATGAAAGCTAATAGAGATGGCTCAGAAGGCACAATGGCAGTCAAGCTGGACATGAGTAAGGCTTATGATCGTATAGAATGGGATTTTTTGGAGTTTATGCTTCGGAAGTTAGGATTTGATGCTTCATGGATTCGTATAATTAAGACATGTGTGTCTAGTGTCTCTTATTCGGTGAAGATTAACGGGATCCTTTATGGTGATCTTTCCCCAACAAGAGGATTGAGATAAGGAGACCCTTTATCTCCTTATCTCTTTCTTCTTTGTGCATAAGGTCTATCCCATCTTCTTAAGCAAGCTCATATGAAGGGTGATTTGTATGGTCTTCGAGTGACAAGAGGAGGTCCTAGTCTAACGCATCTGCTTTTCGCAGATGATAGCTTGTTGTTCTCACGAGCTTCGTTGGTTGATACAGATAACTTGAAATGCTTACTGTCTAACTATGAACTGTTATCGGGCCAAAGTATCAACTACTGCAAGTCCTCGGTCTTTTTCAGTTCCAACGTGATGGAAGCTGACAGGTGCAGAATTATAGATGAGCTTGGAATGCGTAGGTTTAATACTGGAGACAGATATCTGGGCATTCCTTTGTTGTTTGGCAGATCGAAGAGAAAAGAGTTCTCCAATATTAAGGAGAGACTTCACCAAAAAGTTCAAGGGTGGCAAAGGAGGTTTTTATCATATGCTGGAAGAGCAGTCCTCATTCAATCTGTGGCTCAAGCGGTTCCATGTTATTATATGAATTGTTTTTTACTGCCTAAATCTTTCACCAGGGAACTTAACATGATGGCAGCAAAGTTCTGGTGGGGTGGCAAATTGGGAGTACGTAAGATTCACTGGAGATCGTGGAGCATGTTGTGCGTCTCCAAACAAGATGGAGGCTTGGGTTTCAGGGATCTAGAAGCAATGAATCTTGCACTACTAGCAAAACAGTGGTGGAATCTCATACAAAATCCACACTCTCTAGCTTTCGAAATTCTAAAAGCCAAATATTTCCCGAACGGAAGCATATTCAACGTTGGACGGAGCTATAAAGATTCCTTTCTTTGGAGAAGTTTGCTAGAAGGAAAAAAGATCGTGGAAGAGGGTTCGAGATGGAGAGTTGGGAACGGGGAACTTATTGATATATGGAGGGACCGCTGGGTTAAAAAACCACCAGAGTTTAAGCCTACTTATTCTGAATCTGTGCCTCCTACCCCTATGCAGGTCTCTACACTTATTGATAATGTGACTTCTACTTGGAAAACCAGTTTACTCACAGAATTGTTCACTAGCCACGATCAAGAATTAATCCTGCAAATACCACTATCCAGATTTAGTCAACAGGATCTACTGATATGGAATGGTACTCAGTTTGGAGATTTTACAGTAAAGTCAGCTTACTTTTATGCCAGGCAGATTTTGGGCTTCGCAGCAGAAGACATAAGGAATAGAAAGCCGCTATGGAGATCCCTCTGGAAAGCTGAGGTGATTCCCAAGATTAAATTCTTCCTATGGAGAGTTGTCTGGAATCTCCTCCTTACAGCAAACAACCTCCAGCATCGAGGAGTGCCTTGCCAGTCATCGTGCCCAGTGTGTTGTGAAGAAAATGAGGACTGGAGGCATATATTTTTCCACTGTCCTTTGAGCTTACAATTTTGGGGTACTGATTATGCATGGGTGGCAGAGTTTGGTCACGATCAAAGAACTGGGGTTGAATTTTGGGACTTCACTATAGCGACAGCTATACAGAGAGACAGCTTAAGTATACTGTTGATTGGCTGCTGGGTGTTATGGAAAAATCGTAATAGTTGTCTTCATGATCAGCTATGTTCGTCCCCTTACCACCTTCAAAGAACCAGAGACCAACTCCTACCTGGTAATTCTGCTGCCACTGACACAAAGAATACTCCCTTATTAGGGAATAGGAATCCAGATTTCCAACACACTTGGTTACCTCCATCCAACGGAATTATAAAAATCACTGTTGATTTCGGAGTTAAGGGGGGTGAGTTAAGGATTGGGGTGGTGGCTCGGGACTGTAACGGTGCAGTTTGCTGGTGTTATGTGGAGAAGACGAGCAATGGTATTGATTCACTTCAAGGGGAATGTCTAGCAATTAGTTGTGGCTTAAAACTTGCTATACAAAATCAGGTGGAACAGGTCCTTCTTGAAAACGATTGTTTACAGATTGTGAACGTTATTAATTCTGGTTTACCTTGCTTCTGGGAGGGCGGCAATATAGTGACTAAGATCAGGGCTCTCATGCAGCAGATCCCTTCATGCAAGGTGGAGCACATCTACAGAGCACAGAACCAATGTGCTCATGATCTTATTAAGTCAGTTGATTTTATTGAGGAAAAGCATATCTGGTTTAACTCTTTCCCGTTGGGCTTTTGTAATCCAGATTCAGTTTATTCATAAATAAAATTCATCTACGTTATGATCAAAAAAAAATATTATACCTTTTGATTTTTCAAAGAATTTTGGTTTAGGATTTTCAAATTTTGGATTCTCAGATTTTTGGTTAAGATAGGGGTGATTTGATGAAAAAGAACAGTGAAAGGGTGAGAGGAAAGAAACTAAGGATTTAGAGTGTATTTAGTCTAATGATTTATTAATAATTTCATTATAATTTTAAGGACTGGGAAGAGTGTAAAAAAAATTGTGTTGTAGATTAATTTTTGTAATGTATATAGAAATTCTCTTTTATTTTATCTCTTATAATTCATCATTTTATTTTATTTTTTTCACAGAGAGATTGAGAGAGGGAAGATGAAGAAAAAAAAGAAAAGAGAAATGGAAAGGGTGGGAATGCATGTGTCAGGGTTGGGTGGATAAAAATGTAAAATTAAAGTGTGGATAAAAATGTAAAATAAATTTTATTTTTTATTTTTAAAGGGTTGGGTGGATAAAAATGTAAAATAAAAATTAAAGGGTTGGGTGGATAAAAATGTAAAATAAATTTTATTTTTTTCACATTTAATTTTATCTCTTATTATTTTTATCCACACTTTAATTTTAAGATTAGAAAAAGTTAAGTAATTAAACTAAACAATACAAGCACAATTTTTTTATACTTGGGTATCATTAAAAGAGAAAATTATAGTGGTAATTTTATTTTTAGCCTTAAAACAAAAGGCATTAAAAAATCAAGCTAGTGATAATTAATTATTTATTATATTATAATAATCTTATACATGAATAAACTAATTTGGTATCTTATAATAATGATTTGTATATTATATTATAATAATCTTTTAAGAATAAATTATATAATCTCTTAGTGTGTAAGTATTATTTTGATAGAATTAAGTATTTATTAAAAATAATTTATTTATTATCTATTAAATGTAAAATTAAAGTGTGGATAAAAATAATAATTCTAATAGTAAATTAAAGTGTAATTTAATAATATATTAGAGTTGTATTACTATGTAAGTGGTAATTTTAATAAAATTTATTTTTTATACTTTGTTAATATTATTATTAATTATATTTAAATAACTAGCATTATATTAATTAATTTAGTAATATCTATTATTTAACATTTTAATTAGATATTCAATCAATTGGTGTATATCTAATATTATTATGTTAATCTAATATTATTATGTTAATGTGAATATGAAAAAACAATTAGTATTCAATTTGGAATAGTTTTTTTGATAGCAAATAAAATACATAATATAGTTAATAAATAACGCTTTATCATAATGATTTGTATGCTATTATAACTTTAAAAATAATATCTTATTATGTGATATATAATCAACTATATAAGCTCTTAATTATATAAAATAGATTATTAATATGTTTATCTTATCATAATGATTTGTATGTTAAATTATAATAATCTCTTACCATGTAATATAAAATAAATTAAACAATCTCTCATGGCATATTATAGTTTTAATTTCAGACATTTTTCATTCTAATTTCTTATCATGCTTTTAGAACATACTCTTGTTTTTAATTTCAAACATTTAATCTCTTATGATGTATTCATGTAATTTTGTTTAACTTGATCAATTAATAATCATAATATTGGATGATTAAATAGATTTTGACCTTCTCAACTACTTTTTAGTCAAAAAAGTGTTTTTTTAATTTATTATAATGAGTTACAAATAAAATAATAAACATAATATACTCTATATATATATATATATATATTAAGATTTACATTATAATAAAATGTCATATATGTCAAATTATCAATATCTTAAGAATTGTATCTTAACATATTATGAAATTTCTATTAATTTAATTTTAGTACTTTATGTCTAAAATTTTTAAAATCTTATTATCTTAAGAATAAATTATTATTATTATTATTATTATTATTATTATTCAGTAAACTATTTTTTTGGCCAACAATGTTTCAATAAATTTTAAATTGCAAGTTGTGTTAAAATAAAAATAAAATTTACAACAAATATAACAAATTCCCAATCTAGCTCATGTGGTTAAACATATAACAATAAATATAAGAGGTCATGGTTCAAATCTTTGTACAAGCATATAATTTTGATTACTTTCATATAATTGATAAATAAGTTCAGGTACCAGATACTACTTGATCAAAAGTTAATCGGGTATAGTGTACCTTAAGGGTACTACCCGAGTCTTATACGGGTAATAAGAACACTATCCGAACCCTATAATTATTTGATAATAGAGTCGGATAGTGTCGGGTACCTGATTATATATTACCCATTTACATCATTATATCAAATGTTTTTTTTGGTACATTATATCAAATGTTATTATTTATAATATAATATCAATTGGTGTATATAACTTGTTTAATTTAACGTTCTAAATTTTTAATGAGATATTTGATTAATTAATGTGTTTGAGTATGATTATATTTAATAAAAATAATGTTATATTATGATTTATGTACAAACTAAAAACAAAATAAATATAAAATTGAGATAATTAATTGACCAATTATTCAAAATATTAATTTTTTTTAATGTATACTATAATTTTATTCAACATTATAATTGAAGAATTAGTTAACTAGTTATGCAATTAAATTTAATTTAATTACTAATTATGTTGGTATTTAAAAGACAAAATAAATGTAAAAAAGATTCTTAAAAATTTAAAATTTTATTAAAAATATAATATAACTATTAAAAAAGCTAATTAAGCAAAGTAAAAAAAAAAGGAAATTTATTGAACTAAGAGTATCTAAATTCCAATGACCCAATATTGACCCAAAAAAAAAAACACAATGACTCAATAAGTTATTGTTAAGAGTATAAAGCTATTTATATAAATGTTTAATTGTTTAGTGTGATTTATTTATAATTTATTAGTTATTTATTTGTATAGCTAATACTTTTGGATTTTCACTTTCTTTTAGTTTTACTATATATATTTGGCTCATTTAAAAAATAAATTTTTATATAATTATTAATATATAATTATATATTTTATAACAAATGTAAATATCACAGGAAATTAAAAAAATAAATAATAATTATCAAGTAATAAAAACATTAAAATGTAAAAATTTATATTTATATAAATTTAGTCAAAACAACAAAAGAAATTAAAAATAATGAATAATAATATTTTATTTATGAGAGTTTCGTGTGAAAGGAGATCTGTTTAATTTTCATTTTTCAATTCCCTCCAAACAAGCTTTTCCCACATTACCAAAAAATTTCAAATTCTTTGGGATTATGCCTTTTCCCTCCCTTGAGAATAACATGAAAAAACTTCAAAAGCAAATTTTGATATATCCTTATCTCAATATACTGTCATACAATGTAAATATGATAATTAAAAAAAAAGAACGTGACATTGCATCAAATTTTGATAAAAATTAGAAAAAAAATTGTGTTTGGTATATCAATATAAATTTTAATACAATAATTTTTATATTTTATATGATACAAATATATTTAATGCAATACGAATACAAAATATAGATATATATATATATATTTATACGAATTATTAAGTCTAATATAATGTAATGTCTATTATAATCGTTTTAATTATAATCGAAATTCAAAGATGATTTTTTTTATTACAAGGAAAATATTAAATAATTGGGGATGGGGGTGTTGGATTCAAACCCAAGACTTACAATATGCCACAACTCATCTTTAACCACTAGGCCAAGAGGTTGTTAGCAATTCAAAGTTTACAATAGCAAAAGTGCTTTCATTTCTTGCAAATGCAATGTAAGATTTAAAACTTTTTCAATGTCTTTTACGTCTTCGTGCATTTTACTTGTAATTCTTTTTATGATAATTAATCAATTATAATTAAAACTATGTATTGGTTCATCATTTACAATTGGAAACTTTATGTATTATTTTGATAGATCTCACATGACTTTAAATTTTGATTAATTAATTGTAATGTAATAATTATAGATGATATGTTCTCTTTTATTATTGTAGATAACTATATTCTTCATTGGTTCACTCTCAATGTTTTCAAAATCATCCCAACCAAATTTCTCAATATATATATCTATATATATATATATATATATATTATACAATTCCATTTATTAAATTTTGACTTTAATTTAGCATTTCTATTATATTTTTATTTAACTATATAAAATTAAATTAATTATTACATTCAAAATTATAAAATATTTATAATTTATAAAATTTAAAAATAATTTGACTAAGCCCGCTAAGCCCGCCCGATTAAAACCGGACTGAACCTGAAACCGGACCGAAACCGAGAAAACCCGTAACCGAAAAAATCCGAAACCGAGAAAACCCGCAACCGAGAAAACTCGAGACCGAGAAAACCCACAACCAAGAAAACCCGAGACTAAAAAAACCCGCAACCGAGAAAACCTGCAACCGAAAAAACCCGTAACCGAAAAAGCCCGTAACCAAAAAAATCCGGACCGAAACCCGCCCGAACCCGCCCGTTTGCCACCTCTACCTAAATACAAGAAAGATTATATTCCACACCTCAAACATAATTTAGCAATCGTCTGTCTTAAACCCAAGTAGAGAACATCAATCATACCACTAAGAATACAGATGGTGACAAGTAATATTACTTCACACACTTGCATCAAGTAATAGAATATGGTGACAAGATAAATTCCTCACACCAAAAGCTTCCAGAAAGGAACCATCATCACATCTTGAATTCTACGATCTAACCAAAAAATTATTAGTTATAATTTCCAATTATCTTCATACTCACATCAGTAATCATGTGATATCCTAAACTTCAAAAAAAAAAACGTTGAGGAATTCTTCTAAAGACCAGAAATTACCGATTTCAACATCTCAAGACTACCACCAAATGAAGGAGCAATTAACTCAAACATTATTATCATGACCTTCTCATTCCTTTTCCATCAATTTTTTTTATCATGTCACCTTTTTCTTTTTTTTGCATAAAAATGCTCAATTAGTTTATCAATTTTCCAAGTCTTTACACAAAGAATCATGTGTTGGATATTGCTATTAGCAATACATATATCAATCTCATAGACTAAACGACGTGTAAGAATGCAATCAATAGTGTTTGAGCGTGTATTCTTCCTACTCCAATTAAAAAGAAGTAGTCATCGCACATTTGTTGATTACAACTAATTATTAATTAGTTTTTATAAGAAAAAGAAATCAATATTGAAGGGAAAAATTAAGAAACCGAAACATTTCTTGAATTTGTGCAATATTTAGAATCACAAAAATAGATGATATTACACTATCGTATTCATATTAAAACACTAAAATAAAATACATTATTTATTATCTCACCTGATGAACGACAAAATCTTTTAAGCTTTTTCAACCATATATTTTTTAAGACCCTTTGCGTGGCCAATGACTCTTAGCATTATAGGTAAACTAAGAAAAGGAAGAAAACCAAATATTAACACTGTCGAAGTTGGCAAAAATATAAGAGAAGTAGTGGCACTAGAAGAAGAGAAGTGATCCCACTTGCAACAATTGCGAGGAGCCCAAGTGTTAGGATCAATGTCATGACGAAAGCTATAGTGTTCGGAACATAGAACAGAAGAAAAGATGCTGATTTCAGAGTCGATTTCCCCTTATCATCCTGTAATAAACCATCGGGAGGGCTAAGAGTGGCTTGGTAAGTGGATGTTAAAATTAGGACTAATATTACTAGAACTGCACTGCTCCTTTCAGCTGACATACTTGTAATATCATGAAACACTTCGCCAAATGCTCTTTCAAGCCATGTTATCTTTGATCGTAGCAATTCGTGTACGGTTTGAGCTCTTGGAACAGAGGAAGCGTCCAAACCTTCGGCTTTGAGTAGAATGTCCATTGCCAATTTTCTTTCTTGCTCTGGGATGGGGAGTTCTTGTAAGATATCCAGTGCTGTCTTACCACTTGAATTGATCTCATTCATTTTAACTTTGCAGTCTAATAACACTCTGACCATCTGCTTAATATACGTATGAACTCAGCATTAATTAACTACTAAGACAATTGAATAAAATTTCACACATTATGCCACCGAATGTTGGTCTTATTTCTTGAGAAAGTTGGAATAATCGATTTAGAGAAGACTAAATTACCTGTGGTAGATTCTCAGATGCAGCTACATGTAACACAGTGTTGCCATCTTTGTCCTTCCAGTTTAAGAGTTTTTTCCCAAAAGATGAGCGGTAGAAATAGGTCCTTCTAAGCGATTGCGTCAGGACTTGAAGAGCTTCCAATTTATTGTTCTTTGCAGCAACGTGCAGAGCAGTCTCGTTGCGAATTGTCACATCTTCAATACATTCAGGGCAATCCACCAGAAATTGGGCTAAAAGACGAAGGTTTCCTTGAACAGCTACGTAATGCAAAGGAGTGTAGCCCTCCCTCCCTTTGACACGAACAAGATCCTTATCAGCTTCCAAGAGACGAAGCAAAATTTTCTCATTTTGCAAGGCGAGGTGAATAGGACTATAGCCATCTTTATTCAGCTTCCTTGCAAATGATGGCTTTAAGTTCATAATCTCCATAGCAAAATCATCGCTCCCCGAGGCTACGGCTGCGTGCAGCGGAGTATCCACGAAAGGAACTTGATCAATGCGCTCCAAAATATATGGGTCTTTCTGAATTACTGCATAGAAGCCATCAATCTTTCCTGCCTGAGCAGCCCTTCTCAACTCGTCGCTCAAATTCATAGCAAGAGAGCTGTAAATGTGATGATACAAAGGAAGACAGACTGAAAAGGTTTCACTTGAATGTCTATATTTATAGTCAAATCCATTGCCTGCGGCAGCGGAGATTGGCCGATGTTGAATATTATTTCATTATCAATATATCGACAATTTTGAAATAAAATTTTTGACCACACCTCCTTACAATCGAGTAATTTAAGGTTTCAGGTGAACAAAGAACAAATGATGATGAAAGTTGCAAGAATATGGTTCCTTTAGCATGTATAGATTCTCAAAGGATCTTTTACGAATAATTCTTCTGGTACAATTAATTTACTCCAAAAAGAATTAAAAAGACTACTGATTTTGATATTGGAAACTTCCTGCAGGCTAGTCAAATTTGATACTTTTGTCATGGATGAAGCACATTTTAATTTTCTAATTAGTTGTCCCTTTAGTCAATAATTGTTTACCATTTACCAAGCAATTTACTTGATCTTATTAATTTATATCTTTCTCAATCTATACTTCTTTTTGAAGTGGAGACAGAGATATTCACGATTGTATAAAAGATTGATAATTTATTCGTCTGTACCAAGAAATTATTGTCCTATATTATGTTGGAAAAAGTATAATTACCGTCTGAAATTTGATGAAAAATACATTTGTCTCCTTTAATTTGAAAAATGTCCTCTGACTCTTGAGGTTTACTGGCCTAGTAATATATACACTGACACCCTGAGATCTTAATGAAGAAAAGATATATGCCCTTGTTAATTATTTATCATTCATTTTTTATTTGTTTTCTTTTTTTCATTTTTTAATTACAAAATAATGAGCTTAATGAGTTTTAAAATGATTTATAATTACCATCAAATTAAATTCGTTACATTCTAATTCAAGTACATGTTGAATATTTTAATATATCTTTAAGTCAGTTATATATACTTTGAGACGAATTCGTTAAATTATTTTTATTTAAAAGAAATTAATTATCGTTATTGAAAAAGTTTTAAGAAGAAAAGGAAAACATATAGAAATAAGAGGCATTGGGACTCTTACAATTCCGGAAAATGCAAAATGCTCATAATCAAGAAGTATGCTGTTCCCCAATTTGATTATCAAAGTTTTGAACAATTAGTTTCAAACATTGAATATCTTAAAGGAGTCTATGACAGTGTGCAATCTGTCTTTCATCTTGTCCCACCTTCTCTCATTTGCCCCGGTTGTCAATGTGTAGAATTTTCCTGATGAAACAACACAGAAAAAACAAGACACAGTCATGCCATGCAACTGACTGATTATTTTGAGATTTAAATAAAAAGAAACATGTTCCTAGGAAATTGACGGAATGATAACAAATGCATGAAAGGATGAACTAAGATTAACACCCAATTATTCACTCAGCTAGATTCCAAATTTCGATCATCAGCTTGGGCAACTGACGACCTCAGACTCCAAATTCCTACTGTTTATGGGTTCCAATTGAAGTTCATAGTCTCTATGCTTTTTCAGTTTCCCCTCTCATCGCTTTTTTAGAAAAAGAATCAGTAAGAACTTACGAAAACCTTTCATTTACCACAGCGCATAAACAACGTAGAACAGTTGAAGATACTGCTGCAATTAGTCTCAGTGAATATTCAGAGCTTACAAGAAGTCATGGCATACGATTCAATGAACAAAGAGTATTTTCAATAGGCCATATGCTTAAGGTATACATATATTTTGTTGCCAATGGAAACTAATTGATAAGACAATTTACCGGTGCAATAAGCAAAGTGTATAACCATGACATAGCATACGAGCATTAGGAATTAGTTTCATACCATTTCCAATAGAAACTGCAGTAAGAGCATGTCGAATGTAGTTTGGAGCCTGGGTAACAAACTCAAATGTATAATAAGCTTTTCCATCTACATCATGCTGTGACATATGTACAAAAGCCAACATATCAACCCATGATGTTTTTCACAAATTTTAAAACTGGTTAAAGGAAATTGATATCCATATAACAAGAGAGTAGGTCTAACATTTGACAGTACACAAAAGCTCAAAGTCAATATAGCACTTGCATGTGGTACAATCTTCTTGGGAAGGGAGGTTACGATATAGATGTTCATTTTATCAGTTAATTAACCATCTATATGATCTACATCTACACGTGCATGTCCGATGAACAAATCATAACAGTCCACAGAAACACTACAAGAAGTTAAACAGGTAAACTTGTTGAGAAAGTTGTCCAGCATAAGAGTAGGATTAAAGATTCATGACATTAAGCTATTCTGAGTTAGTTCTAGACCAGGTAAATGTACAACATTTTATCATATAATGAACTCAAAGGATCATTTTCTGGTTCAGGACCATTTACTACTTTTGAAAATAAAAAGAATGACCAAAAACTGTATTACATAGATGGCAATCGCTTCTAATTGAATCATTTTTTTGCATTAGGGGATGCTTATTGTTGTTCAAAGTACCCTATTGAAGCAGTAGGCAATGCTAAGGTGGAAAGGCAACATACAGGGGATTTGGAATCCTGAAACTATTTTGCTCAGAATGGAATTTACGACACTTTCTGTGCACGAGAATATTATGTGAGGCAGTCCAGAAGAAGGGTATACCCAAGAGATTGTTATATTGGTGTGTGCAGTTCTGAGTGACAGCTTCAGTGGACAGCCAAAAAAATGTTGCCTCAGTTAGTCACAATAGTGAACAGAGGAGACAGCCTAACCAAATGAAACTACAGAATAGAAAATCAGCTCTTATATTATACTAATATTGATAGAAAGATTTCATTACCCTCCGCCAACATTAATCTTTTAACTGATTGTATCCCAATAACCATTAACCTTCTAGAAAATCTAAGAGAAACAGATTGTGTCAAGAGAATTTTAGAATTTTAACTTAGTCCTACCAAGTTCAACTAACTCTGTCCCAACATATGACAATAATAGAGAAATACAACCAAAGAAGGTAAAGTAAAAGGCAATGAAACCACACCAGGTTGCATAGGAAAGGAACTATATATAAAATGCATGATTAGCCAAATATTTGCAAGGGTAACAAATCCAGCCTTGCAACAAACCATAAAATGTTGGAAACAAACCTCTGCTGCCTCAATTAGCTTTGTTTTCTGAGTTGGAGGAGACAAAACTTTCTTGATTAGAGTTTCAGCTACCTGTGTAAATTTATAATGAGAATTAAGACCAGAGTAAACCTGGAACACAAACACCTCTTTTCTTAAGTTCTGAATATGATGGTAATATAGAATTCCCGGCAAACCTCTTGTGGTGAACCGAAGTCTCGAATGTCCTGTTTGCTGGTCGGTATCATATTCACACTGACAGTTTCTAATGGCTCAATAACGTCTTTGAATACCTTGTCCTGACCTTCAATAACTACTTCCTGCCAACTTGCAAGAGAGACTAATCATTGTCAATTCTGGTTTCCAACAAATCAAATGTGTAAATGACACACACAAGATTTAGACAAGGTGTAGAGAATAACATGCTGAAGGTATACCTGCCAGCCAAATGGATAGAGAAATGTGTATCCATCTTTCTTGTCTGTGACTGAGATAAATCCCTTTTTAGTTTCTGCAGCAACTGAACCACATCAAAAGTGTCCTCTTAGGATATCAGAAAATATTTTTCAAAGATTCAAAAAATAGCATAATAGCAGGTTGAATTGAATTCAATGCTGCCTGAGAAGAAGGAAACAACAAGATATGGACAAGGAGCTATAAATATGAAAAAATGAATATACTTACACGCAATAGGAGTTTGATCAACAATTGAAACCAAAGGAGCAGTAATGCCAGCAGTAATCATTTGGCGTCTCCCACAACTATCTGCAAATTAAAGAATAAAAGAATTTTACAACATAGGCTACTCTCAATCTTCTTATTCTCTGTTATGCTTTTTCATTGTCTAGAATACACCTTGTCAATCATTTTGCAGGGTATTTAGTCAAAATAATTTAAGAATTTTGTTAACTGAGTGCTCTTAGGTCACTTGTCACCGTATAAAATTAGTATCTTCACCCAATGCACTGGAAATCATGAATAAAGTTGTAAATTATTACATTTAATACAAATTTATTACTAAAATAGTATAGTAACTAATCTTAAAAAGTGCCCTAAAGTCACTCATTAGCAAAAACTCATAATTTAGTTAGTTTTGGTGTGAACAGGACAATTATTTTATCAGTCTGCCTTTGTTAAACAGATAGTCTTGTCAGCCTTTAAAGAATAGAAAACTAAACTCACTAGTACATGCAGAAATGACTAGAAAATTATTCTGTATCCCAACAAACCAAGGCATTTAAATTGGTTGCACTAGGCATCAATGCCCAACATTCTGATAAAGAATGACACACTCATCACTTATCATTCTGACCTTCAGCATATAAATTTCACAAGAACAGAATCTTCCACAGCTTCAGAATGAAATACTTCAAGGATTGAACAGAATCCCATCAGTCCTTAGCGCATTGACCATTCTAACAATGCCACTTGCCAGCTGATATTAGTAAATTCTTCCATTTCTCATCACCAAAAGTTTTCTAGAAAAGGTCAATTTTTTTGCCAATCTTTGAATTCTTTTCAACTATCAAGCTACATTTCAGTGGCATATCACTTTTAGTTTCAATAGAAAAGAAAATGCTTAATAAACCATACAGAAAGACCCCTAAACAGTTTCAGTCATTGTTGTATTAACAATGAATCACTATACGACAAATTACATATACTGAATTAAGAAAAATAAATTCAAAACAAACAAAATTCACCTTGAAAGTGAGAAGAGCTAGAAGAAGCAGCAGGTGATGATGACTGCTCAGCCCGGACATGAACAGAAACACTTCTTTTACAGAAAAGAAATGCACAATGATGACGCTTTTGCGATCCTTTCTATAACAAAAAAGAGCCAATACCCTCTTCATATCCAATCAAAAACAAAGAAAAGAAAAAGACCCAATGCAGAAAACAATTATATTGACATGTTCATGAAAAGGAACCTGAGGAAAGGAATTAAGGAACAATGCATGATGAAAAGAAGGCACTGAATTCTGCAAAGCTGCCATTGTTTAATATTATGTTTCAGTTCATGAATCAGTGAAAGGGCAAAAAATGATAGCAGCTGCAAAAAAAAAAAAGCAAAATGAAAAGAAGAGTGGAATTATTGCTTGGTGCGGTTGTGGTTCAGAGCTTATCTATGCAATTATCGGTTTTTCTTTGGTTTATTTTTGGCTTGTTATCCACTGAGACAGTGTGCAAGTGGCTCTGCCAGCATTCAGACCATGCCACACGAATAAAGGCTTTTGTGTGGTAGGTTTGTTCGTTGGGTTTGGAGTTTGGACCCACTTTTTTCTATGTTTTGTCTCTCTTTTTGGGGAAGAAAAGAAAAAAAATTTTGAGGGTTTACGTTTTTCCATTTTGGGGTTTGCCTCCAATGCTCAAATTATTTTGACTTCAATTCCGTGGTGAATGTCTCTATCATATTATTCAAGAAAATTAGTTTTTAAACAATTTATGAAACTTATATTAATTTAGCTGATTAGGATGACACTAATTGTTTGTATAAAATATGTTACAAACAATGAATCAAGTACTTATAAAATAATTAAAAACAATGAATGATTTTAGCTGTAAACAAAAGAGATCTAGGTACTTATAACACTTGTTAAGGATAAGTAAAATATTATTTTAAAAATGTTTTTCATTTAAAATATTGTTGTTTTTATTAAAAAAAATATGTACCGTCCGTGACACTAATTCAAATGATATTTAAAGAACAAAAACTTTAATAAATTTTCCTAATGAGTGCCGTAAGACATTCTTTAACACTAGATAAATTACGACTTTTAACAATATTTTATATTAAAAATGTAATAGTTAATAATTAATCTATTAAATTAATGCATTAGGAGAAGGGAAATTTTATATTAAGGTCACAAATTTTGACCTTATTATAAGGTCAATGTAAAAAACATTAAACGTAAATTTAAAGTTATTAGGCATAAAAAATGTTAAATGTATCATAAATACTTGATAATTAACTTAAAATTAATGCAAACAACACATGATATAGCATAAATCTAAAGTTATTAGATGTAAAATATGTTAAAAGTATGTAAACACATGATAATTAACATAAACATACATTATAGCAAAAGTATCATCTGTTTGAATCTATTAACACTAATATTTATATTGATAATCACATTTTTACGATACGTCTAACATTTTTTATACCGAATGACTTTAAATTTATGCTTAATCATATATTTTTTACATTGACCTTATAATAAGAACAAAATTTGTGATCTTACTATAGAAATTCCCATGAGGAGAATGTATTGGCCTTGCTAATATAATAAAGAGTGCCCTTATTATAGTATTCTTAATAACACTCATTTATAATTAATGCATTGGCTTCTTTTTTTTAATTTGATAAAAAAATATTAAATGCAATGTGCAATGTATGCACAATGTTTATATGTTGTCGTCATCATTGTCAAGGTCATTACTTCAGTAAATTAAGGTAGGTTACATGAATCAATATCTAAACTTATGTTAAGTCGTTCATATGAATTCTCTTTGTCCACACATTTTTATTCAAAGCAATCTTTTTCACATAGTGTTTATTCGTATTTGGATAAAAATTAGGACAAAAAAATAATTGTACCAACTCTTCATAACATTATGACCATCAATATGATACATCAATTTGATAATAGAAATCATCATCACAATCCTTATCTCAATAGATTGAGTTAGGCTACATGAATTAACATATAAATTTACGTTACGTTGTCAATATGAATTCTCCTCATCCACCTATTATTATATAAGATAATGTGTTCTTTCAACACTCGTGTCGTCATATCTTTTTGAATGACTTCTTATCAAGTTATCAAGTTATTTGTTGGTCTTCCTCTAGCCTAAACCATTTTTCATTATTCACAGCCTTCACTCCCCAAATTGAAGCATTCACAAGTCTACGTCGTACGTATCTAAATCAATGTAAACAAATTTCACTCATCTTGCATTTCTCAATCTATCATTTCTCGTGTATCCACACATTCATTGCAACATTCATATTTCTACTACACTCATCTTTTATGTATGCAGTCTCTACACTCATTATCATATAGCAATGTTGGTTTAGTAACTGTACTGTAAAACTCGCTTTTCAACCATATAGGAATTCTTTTATTGCATAGCACACCTATAGCACTTCTCCACTTGCTCTAACTAGTTTGGGTCTTATGGGTCATATACCATCAATCTCTCCTTCCACCTGTATAATCGATCCTAAATTCAAAAATAATCCCACTAAAGCATTGCCTTCTTGTCTAATGTCACTATGTTTTGATCTTCTTCTTTGTTTGAATTGAATTTACATTCTTTGTATTCGGTATTAACTCTACTTAGTCTAAACCCTCTTGATCCTAGCATCTATCTCCACAGTTTCAACTTTGTGTTAACCACCACTCTAGTCTCAGCACACAATACAATATCATTTACAAACATCATACACCAAGGCAGCTTATCTAGGATGGATTTTGTAAATTTGTTCATTATTGCAACGAATAAGAATAGACTTACCGCCAACTTTTGATATTGTCCCGCTTGATCTTCACATGTCCTTACATGTATCATTGCATTTCTATATATGTCATTAATTAGTTCAATATATTTCACAAGAACTTTTTTTCATTAAAGACCATCATAACACCTCCTTAGGTATTTTATCATATGTTTTCCCCAAGTTTATAAAGATCATATGAAGATTTTTACCATATATTCGAGAACACTCCACAAGCTGTCTAAGTAAATGTATTACCTCCATAATTGATTGGCCAGACATAAAATTAAATTAATTCTTTGATATCTCTATAGTCTTCCTTAATTTTGGCTTTATCACTCTCTCCTATGATTTCATTGTGTGACTTATCAATTTTATGCTTTAATAATTAGAGCAACATTGAATATCTCTCTTGTTCTTATAAAGAAGTATCAATACATTTTTCCTCCATTCCTTAAGCATCTTTGTTCGTATGCCAAATCCTATTAAAAAGATTTGTTAACCACCTAAATCCTACCTCTCCAAGGTATTTTCAAACTTCAATTAGAATGTCGTGAGGCCCACCAGCTTTTCTTGTCTTCATCTTCTTTGGTGCTTCCTTTACCTTTATCTCTTTGATTCTATGCATAAAGTACTTATTCAAATCCTCGAAAGGTACCAAGATATTATCCAAAATTTGACTTTGTTCACCGTGACACTAATTCAGACGATATTTAAAGAAAAAAACTTTAATAAATTTTCCTAATGAGTGCCTTAAGACATTCTTTAACACTAGATAAATTACGACTTTTAACAATATTTTATATTAAAAATGTAATAGTTAATAATTAATCTATAAATTTAACTCATTAGGAGAATGTATTGGCCTTGCTAATATAATAAAGAGTGCCCTTATTATAGTATTCTTAACAAAACTCATTTGTAATTAATGCAGTGGTTTCTTTTTTTTAATTTGATAAAGAATATATTAAATGCAATGCACAATGTATACACAGTATTTATAGTTGTCGTCATCATCGTCAAAGTCATTATCTCAATAAATTGAACTAAGTTACATAAATCAATATTTAAACTTATGTTAAATTGTTCATATGAACTCTCTTTGTCCACATATTTTTATCCAAAGCAATCTTTTCATGTAGTGTTTATGCGTATTTGGATAAAAATTAGGACAAAAAAATAATTCTACCAACTCTTCGTAACATTGTGACCATCAATATGATACATCAATTTGATAATAGAAACAATCATCACAATCTTTATCCCAATGATTGAGTAAGGCTAGTTAATTAATATATGAATTTACGTTAAGTTGTCAATATGAATTCTCCTCATTCACCCGTTATTATCTAAGGTAATGTGTTCTTTCAACGCTTGTGTCGTTATATCTTTTCAAATGACTTCTTATCAAGTTATTTGTATTAACCACCACTCTAGTCTTAGCACACAATATAATATCATTTACAAATATCATACACTAAGACATTTTATTTAGGATGGATTTTGTAAATTTGTCCATTATCGCAATGAATAAGAATAGACTTATCGCCAACCTTTGATATAATCCCACTTGATCTCCACATGTCCTTACATGTATCATTGCATTTCTATATGTCATTAATTAGTTCAATATATTTCACAAGAACATTTTTTCATTAAGGACCATCATAACACCTCCTTAGGTATTTTATCATATATTTTCTCTAGGTCTATAAAGACCATATGAAGATTTTTACCATATGCCTGAGAACGCTCCACAAGTTGTCTAAGTAAATATATTACCTTCATAATTGATTGGCCAGATATAAAACCAAATTAATTCTTTGATATTTCTATAGTCTTCCTTAATCTTTACTCTATCACTCTCTCCTTCTTAATCTTGGCTCTATCACTCTCTCCTATAATTTTATTATATGACTTATCAATTTTATGCCTTAATAATTAGAGCAACATTGAATATCTCTCATGTTCGTATAGAGAAGTATCAATAAAATTTTCCTCCATTCCTTAAGCATCTTTGTTAGTATGCCAAATCTTATTAAAAAGATTTGTCAACCGTCTAACTCCTACCTCTCCAAGGTATTTCCAAATTTCAATTGGAATGTCGTGAGGCTCAACAGCTTTTCGTGTCTTCATTTTCTTTGGTGCTTCCTTTACCTTTATCTCTCTTATTCTATGCGTAAAGTACTTATTTAGATCCTCGAAAGGTACCAAAGTATTATCGAAATTTTGACTTTGTTCGTCATTGAATAGTTTGATGAAATAATCACACCATTTTTCTTTAATGTCATTGTCTTTAACAAGAGTTCTTCAGCATTCATCCTTGATACATTTCAGGACTCCTAGGTCACACTGCTTCTTTCTCTTACTCAAGCTAATCCTCTACATACCTTGTGTCCAATTTGTCATACATTTCTTTCACAACTTTCTTTAACTTCTATTAGCACCTTCTTTGCTTTCTTCCTAGCTAATCTATATTTTGTGAAGCTTTTTTCGGTGCTATTCTTTTTCAATATCTTGTAACAATCTTGCTTAGTCTTTATAGCTTCCTTAACTAATGCATTTTACCATGTTCCATTCTTTCTAGTTAGTATTCTACTATTTGATACTCCTAGTATCTCATTGTGAACCTCTTAAATGAATTATACCATCTTGTTCCATGTTCTCTTATATTGTCTAATCCTCTTTTTGGATCCAACTATCTCTACATAGTGCATTAAAAACCATCTTCTAATATTTGCAGCTCCTATATATGGATTCCTTCGATGCCATTTGTGAATTCTCATGTTTAATACTAGAAATCAATATCGTGTGGAAACACTCTCACTTAGATAACATAGTCTAAACAGCTGTGTCTATCCATCCTCTTAGTAAAAAAAAAATCTAACTCGCATTCAAACCACTTTTAAAGGTTATAAGATGAGATTATCTCTTCCTAAACAATGTGTTAACTAAGGTTAGGTTATAAGATAAAGCAAAATTTAAGATAGCATCTTCATCTTCATTTCTTAAACCATGACTAAAACTCTCATGTACCCTTTCAAAACCTTCTTTATTAGCACATAAGGTCACCGCCAATAAAAATATTTTCCCCTACAAGAATGTCTTGTACTGCTTTATTTAAGTTATTCCAAAATTGTTGTTTACTAGCCTCATCAAGTCCTATTTGTAGTGCATATGCATTAATAATATTAAAAACATTTTTTTCTTGGAACTAGCTTAATTAAAATAATCCAATCTCCTTGTCTCCTAACTTGTATAATATCATTTTGGTACTCTTTATCTATAAGGATATGTACACCATTACTGTTTTTTATATTTCTCTATGTACTAAAGCTTATACAGCAAAGGTACTATCTCCCTAGCATTCTTTCCAACCCATTTGGTCTCCTGAAGACGCAATTCTTATATATAACTTCACAAATCTTAACTTATCATTAAACAAACCTATATTCCGAGATCCTAATCTATGCTTATAGTTATGGACTAACTTTTACTACCAACCTCATCTATTTTGATGCAAAAACCTTTATTTATTTGGCACCACATCCAGATATAGATGTGGTACGTCGCTTTTGGGCGACAACCTGGCAATCTTTGTATATTTTTCACTACACTCGAAATTTGATGCAGCACGTTGTTGTATAAGGGAAGCCTTAACAAAGTTCTCACATTCATTTCATTTGAATTGGACGAGTTTTAACTTATTGGTTGTTCCAATCCTCTTTCTTTATCTGAAATTGGAATTGATTATATTTTTGTATAACACTCAACCAAAGTTAATTAATATTGGTGGCCAATTCCATACTAGAAATTCTTTAGCTTGTATAATAGCATCCACAACTTTTCGATTTCATTTTATTTAATTTTTTGTATGGCGATAGGCCATGTTCTCCAATCTGTCCACTAATGCTGACGAATACTCCATAAATCATAAATTATCACTGCTACCAACACAAGCTGTGGAATCACATTTTACCCTTTTTTTTAAGTAATGTTCCCATATGAACTCTTTGGAGTTTGTCCAACTTCGTAAATGTGTATGGAGTCAACCAAGAAAATTTCAAGGGATTAGTTCATCCATTTTATCTAACCAATCTTTGTACACTATCATAATACAAAAGTCAATGTACGTTCATTTGCTTTCTAGATTTTCTTTGTTTCCTACCTATCCTTCGACCTCCCTTGATCGTTTCGACGTTTGAAAATCAGCTATCTGCGGTTGACGAAATCAATCCTTCTTTCACTCTCCGCTCTCCACGTATCTATCTTTATATTCAAAAAGAATGAACAAATAAGTTAAAACTATAATCAATATTTTGACCAAAATCTAAAGATAGTACTTGCAATTATTTAAACTTGTGAATGCCCAAGATAATTTTGTAATAAAAAACGTTATACTATAATCAAATTATAAAATGAATTATACACAAAAATAAATTATGAACATATCGACCGTGAAAATTTTAAATTTCATCAAGACGTTATAGAAAAAAGTTGGTGAATCCATTCTCGCGAAAAAGCACAAAAAAATCTTAAAAGAATAATTAGAAATAAAAGAATGTTTGTAACTTATAAGTGAATTTTGAGATGAGGAAAACCTTTGTAATATTATCAACTTTATTACAACGTATTTCTTTTTTGTTGTCTTTGTGAATGCGAAGAATAGTTTTCAAAATCACATATTATTAGCATTTTTTTTATCAATTTCTTTTCTTATTTTGAGTTTCTTGATTCTTGGTTGACATATTTTATATGTTTAATTTTTAAATTGATTAATTTAATTGTATTATTTTTTGGGTACAATTAATATAATCATATTATTATGTTACAATTATAGTTTGGGTTAAGATTTAAATACAACGAAAGGTTATGAAACAGTAAAGTAAAAATCTAATGACAATAATAAATAATATTTGACTTAACAGTTGTTACTTCTTTTTAAAAAAAATTTAGGTTTAAAGTTCAGTTTCTTACTTATCTTATACTTTTTTTTTGTGTAAACTATAGGTATCCTTATCCGTTTTAACGATTTTAGACTAATCTTCGAGATTTCATCATAGTTAAGACTTTTCATCTCTCCCTAAAAGTGTGTTTAGGGCCTGTGTTGCTAACTGAGCCACAACTCATATATTATCTTATACCTTTTTATGAAAAAAAGTCTAAAGACAATGACAAATTAATGTTGTGATTCTAAATTGTTCCAATTTGAAATGGTACGTAGAAGGTTCCAAAAATAACATATGGCTTCTTGTTAAATTTCCTATTGTCAAATTGTAGGATTTAGAAAATTCAATCTTGAACCTGCAATTAATGCCAAAAGCCACCAAACTTATGTCCCATCTTTATTTTTGTCCCTTCTTTTGCATGAACTTCAACCTCAAGTCCTATCACGAATGCCATCTACTTCACCATTTGCACTACTAGTGCAGTAATTCAAGAAAGTTTACATTCATCAACATGGCAACGTCTCCATGATTAATGGAGACATACAAAAAGAACAACCTTAATTTGTAATTGTCTGTCCTGAATTTCTCAAACATGGGATGGGACTTATTATCTCCTAATTTTTTGACACATCTATCAACAATACACTTTTATGGATAAAACTGTGTGCGGATAGATTTGATCAATCCTATAGTTGAAACATTATTTTGGAGATTTTAGATTGGAAATTAAAACTCCATATGAGATGTATAAATAAAGGTGAATTGGGGCTCAATTGGAGGAATTATCGGTGCTAAAAACTAGCTACGAATCAATGAATATTTGTAAGATTTTATTTGAATTTAATTATTTTATCTAACGATATTAAAGATATTTTTTTTTACATTTTCTCTCATCATATTTTATTCCAAATTTTAGTTATTAAAATTTTTTGTGTCTTAATTGCAAAAAAAATCTTTTTTTTTATTGGTTGAAGTAAAATATATAGTTTGTGTGTGTATATATTTATATTTATATTTTTATATATAATGCAATCCTTATATAATGGAGAAAGAAAACTAGCTAAAAGCATCATCATAAAAATAGCACAAAAATACTTTCTCAAATTCGTCATGTCATATTAAAAATTTAATTTTTTTTATTTTTTTTTTAATTTTAGATGATAAAAAATATCTTTTCTCATCAATGAATGTATTAACTTCGTGTGTGTGTGTGTAAATTTTTATATAATAGAAAAGAAAATTAGCTAAAAGCATCATCATAAAATCCAGCTTGGCATGATCAATTAATAAATTTATATATTTGACAAAAATAATGAGAGAAAATAGAAAAAAAAAACTTGTCAAAAAAAGTGAGAAACAAAAGGGCGAATTTTTTCTAACCATCAGGATTGGCGTGAGTGGTTTGGCACTCTTGTCCCTTAAGTGAGGTATGGGATTCAAATCCGACTTCCGCTCATGTATGAAAAAATTTTGATGATCAACACTTTATCCCTTAAGTGAGCCGATCGGTACGAACGAAGATTAGTCTAACTGTGATTTGATTTAAAGATGCCATCTTATTGTTGGGACTCTTTCAAGACATCTCGTGAGAGACTAAAAAAAAAAAAGGGCGAATTTAAAAAAAAAGGGCAAAGGGAACAGAGCAAATGGACTGGCAGGCAGGCAGAGCAGAAAAGCTAATTCATCCTTTCTCTCACAATGATGTCTGCTCCTTCTAGTGTTCCATGGTCTCCAAAATTCAATATTTTAATAATTTTTAAAATTTTCTCCTATTAGAAACGTTAAACTCACCCTGACATTACACAGATCCACACGTGTCGCCAATAAAATACCAATATCAAGCGAAGATCCAGCTGTTCACACGTTTACCAACACAGATCTTCCCTTATCCAATTTCCAAAAATACCCCCTCAAATTAAAAAATTATAAATTACACTTTTTTTTTGTGTTTTTAACACCCTTATAATTAGTGTATTGTTTTTTAAAAATATTTTACTTCCCTTGCATTTTTTATGAGGGAATTTTTTTCCTAAAAATAATCGTACATAAGTATATTTGGAAGAGTATGAATATAAATAAATTAAGCTATTTGATGACTACTCAGATTTCATTTATTTATTTATTTATTTTAGTTGAATTTGAGCTCAATTTTTTTTTGGTGAAATGAGCTCAATTTACTTGATTATTAAGTTAAATTAAATTTGAGTATATTTAATACTTGATTCGAATAACTGTAATCAAGTTTTTTTAATATATATAATTAACTTATCATTTTATTTTTATAATATATAATTGAAATTAATAATTAAAACTTATAGAATTCAATCCGAATTGTTTGAATATTTTATTGAAATGAGTTAAAGCTTTGAAAATTGAATTCAATTGAGTTTGATTTGAACTTTGAGCTCTTTATTAAACTAATTTCGAATTTGAGACTGAATCATTTTAATTTTATTCAATTACACTCTTAAAAAAGTTGTAAGTTTTAAGATTTGAATTTCAAATTCAATTTAAATTTCTTCTTAAAAAGGCTAACTGAATAAATTAAACAAGTTTAAAAAGTGTTTTTTCAGTTTAAAAAGCGTTCAAGTTGCATATTAATTTTTCATTAAATAAATATCATTATACAAAATATGTTTTTCTTGATATTTCCGTTTTCTCACATTTGTAAACATTCGAAAACTCCTACTATTGAATGTTAGAATCTGGTAAATTTTTAAATTCAAATCTTAAAAGAATTATGAAAATTATTTTATACACTTATGATGAAAATTTATAAATCCTAAATAAATTTTTTAAAATTAAATACTCTATTTGATTATAAGTAAGGAAAATTAAGATATTAACAAAATTATTAAATGAATGTGTACAACAAATGAATTCACATGTAAATTTAAAAAAAAACTTATTGTTAAAATATGCTTTTAGTGCAGGAGCATTTAAAATGTTTTAAAAAATTGTAATGGGTGATCTTAAAACATTTTTTTTAGGGTTATTATATAAAATAATATCTTCATTTTATGTGTCAAAAAACTTTCTTCATTCAAAGCATTGAACATGAAATTATATTTAATACGAAATTATAACTATAAATAATACATTAAATAAAATAAGAAATTAAATCACTGTTAATAAAATAATAGTATATATGATTTATATTTGATACATTATAATATATAAAAATTATATATTATCAATCAAACATAAAATGTCAATCGAAAAGATTAATTTAATGGTGTAAGGAGTTTTTTAGTAAAGAAGATCGATAGTAAAAATTTTAATATTTGAATTTTTATTAAATTAAATTTTTTAGACCAATGTATAAGCTCTTAAATATAAAGTCCTAAGTAAAAATCATATGGTAATCGAAAATGTCACGCGACAAACTCGAAATGTAGAAGGGTGTAAGTGTAACTCAACTCAAGCACACAAAAGAAATGTAGAAAAAAATGAACAAAAAATAAAAAAGAAATATAGAAAAATAAAAATAAAAATAAAAATCTCTTTATGCAAAATAAAATTTCTCTTTGTTGCCGGCACTTGACCGTTAACAAAAACAAAAAAATGGAATCATCAAAAAAATAAACTTTTTTTTTTTCTCTTTGCTTTCATGTAACTATGGGTGACTTCGATTTTTCTCTCTTTCTCTTCTGTCTCCGCCTTCTTTGACCTGGTCTCCATTTCCACTCAAAAAAAGAAAAAAATTTTGTTCTTGTAAAAATTTTCCTCTCTGAATTTATCAGATCCGGTTAAAATTTCTGCGGAATTAGGGTAAAAGGAGAGTTAGGGTTAGGATTGGCGTTTGGATTTGGGTTTTCGTTGAAGATGATGATATCAAGAGGTTTATTTGGGTGGTCACCACCCCACATACAACCTTTAACACCAGTATCGGAGGTTTCGGAGCCTCCGGAATCGCCGTCTCCGTACTTGGATACAACTGCAGAAGCAGCAGCAGCTGCTGCTGCGGCACAGGTGGAGGCAGAGGAAGAGATGGAGGAGGCGGAAGAGATCGAGCCGCCTCCTGCTGCCGTTCCATTCTCAAGACTCTTTGCCTGTGCTGATAGGCTTGATTGGGCTCTCATGATCGTCGGGTCGCTTGCTGCTGCTGCTCATGGGACCGCTCTCGTTGTTTACTTGCACTATTTTGCGAAGATTGTTCATGTTCTTGGAATTGGGGCACCAGAACAGGGGCCGGAGAGATTGGATGCGCAGTTTGAGAGGTTTAGAGAGGTTAGCTTTTTTTACTAAGGAAGTAAAAGTTTTCATTTTAGGGATTTTAAAGTTTTAGTTTAGTGCTTTAGTCGATAATTTTTTTATAATGAAGTGAAGTATTAATGTTGAATAATAATATTTGGATTTTATAGTTTTGTAGGAGTTCAAATTTTGGGAGTTAAGTTAAATAATAATTTTTTAGCTTTAAATTCTTTGATTCTGAATTGAAGCAATTCCCTTAATTTTTCTGTATGTTGGATAATATTTTGATTCATGAGAGTGTTGGAAATGGGAAGGTATACAAAGTCTTGGGTTTTAGGTTTCGGGGGTTTTTAACTGCTGAAAGCAAAGATTGTTTTTTTGGGTAGGTGTTGGGGTGGGTGGATTCTTATGATGTTTCTATCCAAAGGCGAGGTTAAGTATTAGCATTGACCTTTGCTCGGAGAGAATATACTTGTTTCTATTTTAGGTGTCAATACCATGAAGTGAGCTGCTTTATTAGTTTTAGCTTTTCAGCTTGGTTTATATAGTTATGGAGTGGTATCGTTGGATTGAGTTATGTTTCCTAATTTCAAACCTGACCAAGGTAGGTAGTTTCACATCAAGCATTAGGAGTTGGTGGCTGAGATTTCACTTTGATTTGGATTGTCGGGAAAATTTTTGGTTTAAAAGAGCATGATATTTTGGAAATCTTTGTTATTTGAGATTAACAGCTATTGGTTGTACGGGATTCTGAAATGTCATAGTAACATATTGCTGTTTTTGATATTTTGGGTGGATCCTTAACTAATGTCTTAACTACATTTTCCTCCCTTTAGGTTGGGGACTAGGTCTTTCTTCCACATTCTTGATTCTAGACATCATATCATTATAACTAAAGATGAGCATATTACTCTGAAGTGAAGGATGTGATTATCTTAGATTATTTAAGAGACTTGCATGCTTGTGGGAAGGTAAGCGGAAGGGAGGTGGTGGGTCATGAACTACAGAAAGAATGGAATTTTAATGTGATGAATTAGTTAATTTTTAATCAAACAGCCACATTTTGATTGTAGTGGAAGTTAGATGGTCTGGGTGCATCAATTTAATCGGCCACTCGCTCTCTTTATCCCTCTCGTGTAGATGTCCTAGTGTGTAGGTAAAAGACTAAGTAGATTTAAGCATTCTCTGCTTGTTAGTGAATAATATTTTGTTTTTAATCATTACTATGAAGATATAGAAACTCTCTGTTGCTGGGTGAACTGTGGATTGCCTATACTCTTAGACGTGTTAATTGTAATATAATGTGCAAATCAGATGGGGCAGAGCAGAGCCACATCTTGGGGCTTGAGTTTCCTTCTGACATCATTCTCGTTTTTGCTTCCTATAAGAAGCTGTCATTGTAGTTTCCTTGAGACATTCAGTTGCCTTTCATTTGCATGTATCACCTACTTTTTCGTTCTTGTTCTGCAGCTTGCTTTAACCATTGTTTATATTGCAATTGGTGTTTTCGCTGCTGGCTGGATTGGTAAGTTGATTTATATCAAAATCTTTTAAT
The DNA here is from genome assembly GCA_032173925.1 of Heritiera fomes. NCBI lineage: Eukaryota > Viridiplantae > Streptophyta > Magnoliopsida > Malvales > Malvaceae > Heritiera > Heritiera fomes. The sequence goes on along the minus strand of JAPDPM010000002.1, from coordinate 7,752,959 downwards.
TGATGCATCTTTTCTTCCATTTTTTGCTGACTTGTTCTGCGTAATAGAGGTTTCATGCTGGATTCTAACGGGAGAGCGGCAGACTGCTGTCATCAGGTCAAGATATGTTCAAGTATTATTGAACCAAGATATGAGCTTTTTTGATACTTATGGGAATAATGGGGACATAGTGAGCCAAGTATTGAGTGATGTACTGCTCATTCAGTCTGCTCTTAGTGAAAAAGTATGTTCCATCACATGTTGCTTCACATGTGGGTTTCCCTGCTTTTCTAATAAGTAACTTATCCTTTGGTGGGGTTTCCTTACAGATGACAGCTTTAATCCTAATATTCCTTTGATGATACAGGTTGGGAATTACATTCATAATATGGCTACATTTTTCAGTGGTCTAATTATTGGTTTTGTCAACTGTTGGCAAATTGCCCTCATAACTCTAGCCACTGGTCCATTCATTGTTGCTGCTGGAGGCATATCCAATATTTTTCTTCATAGACTTGCTGAGAACATTCAAGATGCTTATGCTGAGGCAGCTAGTATTGCTGAGCAGGTTTTTCTCCTCTTCTTTTATCCAATATTCTCTTATCTCCCCACCAATGTTATCAATAGCAAATAGCGGATAATAGCGGTTAGGCAAAATTCTGCTACGAATGAGTAGCGGATAGCATAGTCAATAGCGGCCATAAATTTTTTTTAATAAAAAAATATATCTAATTTAATAGAAAACAACATAATGACCATAATAGCTCATAAAAATTACACAGAGCACTCAAATAATGTTCTCAAGCAAGCAAAACCATTGCAAATAAAAGTTACCAAGTCACATAAGACAATAAAACACTAAACGAAGTCACATAAGATAATAAAACACAAGCATAAACACAAATGCAATTCTTAAGAATTACAATCTACTAATCCTCCTCCTCATCTTCTTCAGCTTCCGCTTCCTCTTGCTCGGCCCCAAAATCATCATCGTCATCAACTTGGTCTTTTTGAGCTCTACCACCAATATCTAGCTCAAAGTCAAAATTCTCTTCTTCCTCATCTGATCTTTCAAGATCCAAACAGGCTTAACCACCGTTTCAATAACTCTAGTAGTAGCTTCATAGTCCCCATGGACTCTAGAAGTTGTGGCTGATGTTTTAGATTTTGTGACTGGAGCTTTAGAGGTTAAGGCTGGAGTTCTAGAAGTTGTTGGATTTACATTTTTTCTTGTTTGCCTCCTAGTGTAAGTTCTAATTTCACTTGCTTCTGATGCCCTCTCTACATCTCCCCATGTCAAATTATCATTTTCATAAACCAAATCATTTTCAGCATCATCTCCACCCATCCCTCCAAGCAGCCACTCATTACTAGAATTAATTTCAGTTAGAATGATAAGATCAATCTCATTTCTCATATCATATCGAGATTTTAAGTGCTTGATTGTACTTTATAAAACCAAGTCATTCTGATGCTGAAGTCTGTTTCTCTTCTTAGAGTGAATCTGAAATAGCAAAATAAAATTAAAAAAAAGAAAGTGTTACTATATTTTGTTTTCTAAGAAATAGTAAATTGTTTCTCTAAAAAAAATCCATTTTTATTCCAATTCATTCATTTAACTAGAGTTTTTAATTTAATATTTAATAAAAAAAGTTTATTTAAAAAAATTTTATGAACAATAAAAATATGGGCGGTAATAAAAAAAGTTTAATCTTCAAAAAAAAGGCTTAAAAGACTTAAATACCCTTAAATACAATAAAATCAATGGCTGAAATTAAATCAAGAAAAAAAATTTGTTAAATGGACATTTCACCAAATTTGTTGAATAGCACTGCTATTGCCTGCTATCTGCTACCCGCTATCGCGGCTGCTATTATAAAACCGCTACTCTATGTATGTTGGCGTAGCGGTAGTTAATTTTCCACCACGCTATGCCGCTATTGACAACACTGGCTCCCCACCCTTTTCAACCAGACTTATTTTTGTTAATATTGATTTCAAGTGAATGTTTATGTGTTGTATTGGTTGATACGAAGGATGTACATTAGCTATGTGCTTAATGTTCTTTTAGAATGACTTGTCTGAAGGGTATATGTTGGTTTAACAGTGCAGTTATTATTAGCATTTAACCATAATGGGTTTTTTTTGAACTGGCTGCTAATGTAAGGATCTGTATAGTGGTTGTTCTTTGGAAACATGAGATCATTTTAGGAGTTTGAGTACCAAACTAAAAAGCAATGTGAATAAGAACATCCTTTGCTTACCATCATTTCTGTTTCCACTACAAATATTTATAGGGCGCTTTATATGCTTATAGTTAGGAGCTTGTTTGGCCAGGCTGAAGTTGTGGGAAAAAGTGCTGTTGAAGTAGAGCTTTACAAAAGTGTTGTCAAATTGAAATAATTTGAATTAACTAAGAATATCTTTTGTTATTCAAGATTTTTATTAAACTTGTCAATCAGCTTTTCCCTAGGGGTTCTTGTAAGAACCTCCAACTTGGCTGGCTTTTAGCCCTCAAAAGCTCGATTGCAGTTATTGTAGAAGCTAAAACTATTTTTTTAAAGAACTTTGTTTGAACCCAGCTTCTGCTTTCTGGAGTAAAGAAGCTATTCCAAAATCTAGGAGAAACTCGGACATGATATGTTTTTAATCATGCATTCATAATACATATTATGCCTTTCCAGGTTCAATGGTGTTGATTTTGTTTAAATGGTGACAAATTCTTAGTTGAACTTAGATTTCTACATAGAATCAGCCATCTGTGATTCTGTATGGGTAAACACAGTGTGGAAGTGATGCTAATATATGTATAGTTCTCATCTTTTTGCAGGCAGTCTCTTACATTCGGACCTTATATGCATTTACGAATGAAACTTTGGCCAAATATTCTTATGCAACCTCATTACAAGCAACTTTGAGATATGGTATATTGATTAGTCTTGTGCAAGGGCTTGGGCTTGGATTTACATATGGGCTTGCAATATGTTCTTGTGCCTTACAACTTTGGGTTGGAAGGTTCCTGGTCACAAATGACAAAGCTCATGGTGGTGAAATCGTAACAGCTCTATTTGCTGTAATTTTAAGTGGCCTGTAAGCCTCACCTTTCCTTCTTTTTCTGCTCCATCTAATCTCTAGTGGCTTACCAATCTTTTCTTTGTTGTGCAGTGGTCTGAACCAAGCAGCAACAAATTTCTATTCCTTTGACCAAGGACGAATTGCTGCTTATAGACTTTTTGAGATGATTAGCCGGTCATCCTCAGTTTCTAATCAGGAAGGAAACATCCTACAGTCCGTTCAAGGAAATATTGAGTTTCGGAATGTATATTTTAGTTATCTGTCTCGACCTGAAATCCCAATATTGAGTGGATTTTACCTCACTGTACCTGCTAAAAAGGCTGTGGCACTTGTTGGCAGAAATGGCTCTGGGAAAAGCAGTATTATTCCGCTTATGGAGCGGTTTTATGATCCTACATTAGGTACTATGGTCGTGTGATTTTATATATCACAGTGCTCTGGCATTCCATTAACGTTTTGCAATCATTGGGGGTAAGTCAAACTTCATGATTTAAATGATTTTACTTTTTGTGATGCAGGGGAAGTTCTTCTAGATGGAGAGAATATTAAAAACCTAAAGCTGGAGTGGCTGAGAAGCCAAATAGGACTCGTTACTCAGGAACCCGCCTTACTAAGTTTGAGCATAAAGGATAATATTGCTTATGGGCGAGATGCTACATGTGATCAAATTGAAGAAGCTGCAAAAATAGCACATGCACATACATTTATTAGCTCCCTTGAGAGAGGATATCAAACACAGGTAAAACATAGAAAAATAAGATATTAATTTGCCTTACTGATCATCTTGATTATTTCTCTCTTCTGGCCTTTTTTTGTTGAATTATTTACTGTGAATTTCAGGTGGGAAGGGCAGGCTTAACATTGACAGAAGAACAAAAAATCAAACTTTCTATTGCTAGAGCAGTGCTTTTGAATCCAACAGTCCTTCTGCTTGACGAGGTTACTGGTGGACTCGATTTTGAAGCTGAAAGAACTGTTCAGGAAGCTCTCGATCTCCTCATGTTGGGACGTTCAACTATAATAATAGCTCGGAGGCTTAGTCTCATAAGAAATGCTGATTATATAGCTGTGATGGAGGAAGGTCAGCTGGTTGAAATGGGTACACACGATGAGTTACTAACCCTTGATGGCTTGTATGCAGAGCTCCTCAAGTGTGAAGAGGCTGCAAAACTTCCAAGGAGGTAATTAGAGCTATAAATGCTTTGTCAGTGATTTAAAAAATGCTCCTCTTCTTCCTAAATTCTAAATTCTGGTATATGGTTTGTTTATCCTCTTTCAGGATGCCAGTTAGGAACTACAAGGAGACTTCAACTTTCCAAATTGAGAAGGATTCTTCATCAGTTCACAACTTTCAAGAATCATCATCTCCAAAGTTAATCAAATCAGCATCTGTCCAAAGAGTTCCTGGTGTATTTTGGCCCCAAGATGGTGCTTTTAACTCACTAGAATCACCTAAAGCTCATAGTCCGCCACCAGAGAAAATGCTGGAGAATGGCTTGCTTGTGGATGCTGGTGATAAGGGACCGTCAATTAAGAGGCAGGATAGTTTCGAAATGAGACTACCAGAGTTGCCCAAACTTGATGTTCATTCTACCCAGCGGCAGAAATCAAACGAATCAGACCCAGAATCCCCTGTATCACCGCTTCTGACATCTGATCCTAAAAATGAACGTTCCCATTCTCAAACTTTTAGTCGGTCTCACAGTCACTCTGATGACATCCCAATGAAAGTTAAGGAAGCAAAGGATGTACATCATAGGGAAGCTCCATCTTTTTGGAGGTTGGCACAGCTTAGTTTTGCAGAGTGGCTCTATGCTGTGTTAGGAAGCATTGGTGCCGCAATCTTTGGCTCTTTCAACCCGCTTCTTGCTTATGTTATTGCTTTGATAGTAACAGCATATTACAGGCGTGAGGAACGTCATCACATACGAGATGAAGTAGACAGGTGGTGTTTGATAATTGCCTGTATGGGTATAGTGACTGTTGTTGCCAACTTCTTGCAACACTTCTACTTTGGCATTATGGGAGAAAAGATGACTGAACGGGTTCGTAGAATGATGTTCTCAGGTATCTGAATCTTCATCCTAATATTGCAAATATACTGGAATGCTGAATTCCATGCATATTGTTTAACTTATTTTACCTATTATGTGACAGCAATGCTGCGCAATGAAGTTGGATGGTTTGATGAAGAAGATAATAGTGCTGACACCTTGTCCATGCGATTAGCAAATGATGCTACATTTGTACGGGCTGCTTTTAGCAACCGACTTTCAATATTTATACAGGATAGTTCTGCTGTTGTTGTTGCTATACTAATTGGGATGTTACTTCATTGGCGGTTGGCACTCGTGGCATTTGCAACCCTGCCAGTTCTAACTGTTTCTGCTGTTGCACAGGTTTGCATACCCTTTTTTTTTTTTATGTTAGAATGGGTTTATATATTTGGTTTCACTTCATTATGAAAACATGGAGTTTCTGAGAGTTGTGCTTCTTAGTTATTTGTTGTCAATTCCATGTATTCTCTATGCTTCTTTTTCTACCCTATATCTTTGCCTTTTTTTCTTATTGAATTTGGTTGGAAGATTATCCTTGTCCATATTTCTAAATTGTGGAGAATACTTAAATGTTACAGAAATTATGGCTCGCTGGATTTTCTAGGGGAATTCAGGAGATGCATAGGAAGGCATCATTGGTCCTTGAGGATGCGGTGAGAAACATTTACACTGTTGTAGCATTTTGTGCTGGTAATAAGGTAATGGAGCTCTATGGACTACAGCTGAAGAAGATATTGAAACAGAGTTTTTTTCATGGAATGGCAATAGGGTTTGCATTTGGCTTTTCACAGTTTCTTCTTTTTGCCTGCAATGCTCTTCTCCTTTGGTACACTGCACTCTCTGTTAAAAGGCGCGATAGTGATCTGCCTACAGCTCTCAAGGAGTACATGGTTTTTTCTTTTGCAACTTTTGCACTGGTTGAGCCATTTGGATTGGCACCATACATACTTAAGAGGCGGAAATCTCTCACTTCAGTTTTTGAAATTATTGATAGAGTCCCAAAAATTGAGCCAGATGATAACTCAGCATTGAAGCCACCTAATGTATATGGAAGCATTGAGTTGAAAAATGTTGATTTCTGCTATCCTACTCGTCCTGAAATGTTGGTATTGAGCAATTTCAGTCTTAAAGTTAATGGGGGACAAACTGTAGCTATTGTTGGAGTTTCAGGATCTGGGAAGAGTACCATAATATCTCTGATTGAGAGATTCTATGATCCAGTCGCAGGTCAGGTTCTACTTGACGGGCGGGATCTAAAACTCTACAATTTGAGGTGGTTGAGGAACCACTTGGGTCTTGTTCAACAAGAACCCATTATTTTCTCAACTACTATCAGGGAGAACATTATATATGCTAGGCACAATGCTAGTGAAGCTGAGATGAAAGAGGCTGCAAGAATAGCTAATGCTCATCATTTTATCAGCAGCTTGCCTCATGGTTATGACACACATGTGGGTATGAGGGGTGTGGATTTGACCCCAGGACAGAAACAAAGAATTGCTATTGCTCGAGTTGTGCTGAAGAATGCTCCCATCTTGTTATTGGACGAAGCTAGCTCGTCCATTGAATCTGAGTCTAGCCGAGTGGTGCAGGAGGCACTTGATACGCTGATAATGGGCAACAAAACAACCATTTTGATAGCCCATAGAGCTGCAATGATGAGGCATGTTGACAACATTGTAGTGCTTAATGGTGGTCGAATTGTGGAGGAAGGGACACATGATACTTTGGTAGCGAAAAATGGCTTGTATGTTCGATTAATGCAACCTCATTTTGGGAAGGGTTTGCGTCAGCATCGGCTGGTCTAGTTTGTTCTTCCGTATAGTATTCATTTTGCTTATTTGGATTGCTGGAACTACCAACCTGTGGGCTTCGCTGAACCTCTCAGTTGAAAATTCCAGAATCAGAAGGGACAAATGGGAATGATGCAACTTGTAACGATATTTTCTATGGGTGGTTGAACCAAAGATCATGTGAGAATCGAGGTTTGTAAAAATGTTCACTCCGGTGGGTAGGCACAGCAGCGGCTGTAGTTTGTTTAAAAGTAGGGCATAGGATTGGCGGCAGTTTGGGTGGCTGTTGAGGGATAGGTCCATATTCTTTACACGGGGCAAGCGGCATTAGATTTGGGATGTGCTTTGTCTCCATGGTATATTAATTTTGCTCATTTATCAGAAAAGGATTGAATATTTTAGTCCTATTGAGCTGTGTTTCTGTGATTTTACTGTTTCAGGTTTTGCTCCTGATTGCTATAATTTCTGCAACGATTCTCTCACCAAAGCTTGGATGTATGTGTTTGGCTGTAAAATTTTCAACTTTTGATTACTAAAAGGAAGTTTAGAAGAGGAAAAAATGTTGTAATCTCTGTAAATATATATGCGGTAATTTACGAATTTTTTACCTTATCATTTCTGCTACTCAAGCAATGTTCAGGTAATCCTTTTTTACTTTATTTTATACTCTGCTGAGCTTTTGATTGATGGTTTAAAATATAATATTAGAACTTGTGATTATTTAACACTCATAGGAGCCTCATTCACAATATTTCAAGAGATGGGTTGTAGCATTAGGGGAACAAGAATGGTAATAATTCAGGATGATGAAGCTCAACGAGAGAGAATCTCTGTTGTTTCCGACTATATACAATGAAAAGAGTTGCCTCTTTCACAGGTTAAGGATTGCCCTGTTCTGGAAACTGCATTTCAGATGTCGAACACCTTGAAGGAGTCAGCCACCACTTTCAGCATGTTGCGGACCCTTCTCCACCGTCTTTCAACTGCTCCGACAACCAGTGTGTAATATCTCCCTGCAATGAAATGCGAGTCAACAGCTTAAAGAACACGAGAAATCTTTCTTCTTCATCATAGTTCACATCTTGACCATCTAGGTAAAGATATGCTCTCCTCTGGATCAAATGAAGGAACCCTTTGTTATCAACCGATTTTGTTAGCTAAGCCAATGTTCAGGGATTGCCATTTCAACAAGAAGTCATCAAATACTAATAGAGAAAGAAGAGGTTCTTCCATCTTACTAACGGTAGACCAACAATTGAAATTGACATTTTTGTGATGATAGATACTTTACCATTTCCAATGGCTATTGTTGCAAAGGAAGCACTAGCATAGTTTGGAGAGGTGAGTTCATACTCAAACGTGTAATAATTTTTCCCATCGGTTGTTCTCTGCATTTCGAAGATAGCCATGAAAGAAATTGTCAGACAAACAATTAAAGCCACATACCAGATTGTTATCTCTGATTACTAAAACTGTAAGGAAGTTGCATGTATTTGGACAAACCTCTTGCATATCGAGAATATTGGCCACTTGATTTGGTGCTGCATAAACATGATTCACCAGATTGTAAACAACCTGCAAACAAACAAAAACCTTGTGAACACCGTATTTTTCTTCTAAAAACCTTAAGGAAGCAAGCAGAAGAGTTGCCATTCTTTACCTCTTCTATTGGCCCCATATCATGGATGTCTTTTTTATCAGTTGGTATGAATCTCACCCTTACATTTTGCAGTTGAAGAAATCTGTCCTTGAATGCAGAATCATGTCCCCTAAAATCAAATTCCTAATAGAAAAGCAACAGCAGAAATCATATATGGGATTTGCAGCCAAACCTAAGGCTTCAATTTGTTAATATTGAGACAACTTACCCTCCAATCTGATGGGTAGTAATAGGAATACCCGTCTGGAATGTCAACAAAAGATTTATAGTTTTGTGGTATCTCTGTCAAATGACAAAAACAAGAAAAGCTGAATATTAAATTCCACCTTACAAAGCAGGCATGGCAAGAAAACCTGAATAATTTACATGGAGTATGGTCGTAAAGTGCTTAATTGAAACAAACCAAAAGGAGCATTAGAGATACAATAATACCTTCAGCAAGAAGGGAACTCGTAGGGAGTAAACTCGCTGTCACAGCTCCAATTCCCAACAGCATCAGTCTTCTCTTGCAATTGTCTAAAATTCAACCAGAAGTAAGAATTGACAAAAAGGCATCAAGTTTTTCTGTTTTTGCTTGTATGAATATATAATATTCAGTTTCATGTTATGATGGAATTCAGTTTCTCCTAAAATTCGTAAGTATGTCAGCATTGGAGAAAGGGATAAAAGCAATATATAATTTGATGATAAAAGAAAAGGAAAAAAGAAGAAAAAGGATATGTTAGTGTTTGTCATGATAAGATATGAGTTGGGTTTATCTTACTTTCTTCATTGGAAGTGGTCTCTTTGGGGCATGTGACAGAGTTCTGCAAAGAAAATGCTGTAGCTCGAGCTAGCTCATTGGAATGTGCTGTCACAGGTGACTGGAAAACAGAAACAGTTGCAGAAAACAACTGAATTAGCTCTGATTCTGAGAGAAATGAACATGGTAAGCAAGCAATAGGCAGAAAGCAAAGCTAGACCTTCTTTGCTGCAAGGGTAGCTGGAACCCAGTTCAGTGAAACTGAAGACATTGCCAAGTTTTGAGTTTTGATGACTGAAGCAGCAGCAGCCTCTCACAAATTGGATATATTGGTCCAATTGGCTGGACGGTGTGATCGGGGCTTTGCTTCATTTTCCTAGTGGCACGTGAGGAGCACGTGCATAGATGGATAATTCATCAAACTATCGCATAATAAGAACCATGGCCCATGGGGCATCCACAATGACTAGTCATCTAGTGAAGCCTTATTTATTTGGGCTTGAAAAAATTACTTCAAATTATAGATTACTGTTAAGAGGTTGGGCCAGCTTTCATCCATAGAGCCTATTCTGGGAATGTAAGTGCTTTTATGGCCCAAGTTTTTTATTCTTTTCTTTGGAAAACTTGTGGCTCAAATTTAAGAATCCCAAGGAGCAAAACTCCAATTATGGTTTAAGATTTGGATTATCATTTGCGTAAATGGATAATGAAAATTTTAAACACTGTTGAGGGAGTTTAAAATTTTCACCGACCATGCATAAAATTTTATGTAAGAATATACCTACTTTTAAGCTATATTAGAATTTAAAGAATACTAACAATGATTTCATTCCAGCATCCAAAAGACTATTTATGAATTATGAGATTAGTTACCTATTCTAGTTTTTATTTTTAGAGTATTCTACAACAAAATCTATTCCTTGTTACATGCCGAAAAAATTCTTTTTTTTTCCTTGTTCGAATAAAAGAAATTCTTTGTTATCACATACATAACATTTCTATGAAAAGTTCTTAGAGTTCAAATTCAGCCTATATTCTCAAACTATGTAGTACTAATAGTTAAATTGAAACCAAGAAAGAGAAAAAAAATAATGGTTATTGATCTAAAAAGAAGGGGCAGCCATGAATGTTCTATCATTATTAAGTTCTTGTTTTAGACCTTTTTCCTTTGGTTGTGTGTATATCAAGTTTTCTTATATACTTTTTTTTTTTAAGTGGAGGTTTTTGGCTTAGGGAAGAGAAAAAATTCAAGTGCTACATGTTGAATTTCAAACCTGCATAACTTAATTTCATATTTTAGAAGTGAAGATAAAATAATTTGAATCAATACTTAAACCGTTTTTCTTATATATTTTATTTATCTATTGCTTTTTCTGCATTCTTTAACCTTTATGTTTATGAAACCACTAAGTATCAAACTCAATCACCAGCTGTTTAAAATTTTTTTATCTTTTTTCCATTGCATATCACAATAATTTAAAGGTTGAATTCCATATATTTTCTACTTTCTAGCTTCATGGGATTTACTTGTGATGTTAAAAAAATGGGAGTTTATACATTTCATTCTCAAATTTTAACCGTCAAAGATTTGTTAGTTGTACTCCTTTGTGTCAGTTTAACTATATTCCAATGAAACTGTTTCATTTTATTTCTAGTCAAAGCAAAAAGCTTAAAGATCATGCGCATGCTGTTATATATTGGTTATATAAAATATAAACGTTCATTCTCCTAGGCTCCATTACTGGGCAACGATCAAGGTGCTAGAATTCTCTCACTTTTTTTTAATGATAACAGCACTCTCGGTGGTTCAATCTCCGATGACAACTTGATGGAAGATGGTTTCGGATAAGCCATGTGAACATGTGCAAAAGCTTTGCTTACGCTTCACAAAATCGAAAAGCTTTAAGCTCAAGTAATGAAGGTTTAGCTTAGCCATGCTTTTAAGCTCAATCTGAAGAATTTCTGGTAAAAAAGTAGTTGGTCAACATGGAATCATCTCTGATTGTTGCTTTAGAGAAAGGACAATTGTGTTTTAGCCAGGGTCCCCCAATGGCATGCAAATTTTTTAATACCAGGCCCTCATGTTCCTTACCCTAATGCCAGCAAAATATTTAAAGAAAGAAGCAAATCTCGTAAAGTTTCAGTTAAGTCAGTTTCCAACCACCACCAAACTTTTTTTTTTTCATTTTTTAATATTTAATGCAATCTGTGAATTCTTTACACAGTCACAGACAAAGTCTTGGAAATAGTAGAATCACCATCATAACTCTCATCCCCGAATCCCAAACTCATCTCTGTCTCTCTTTCCCTCAACTGTATTGACAAAGTAACTGAAATTTCAGGTATGCTTCGACTCCAACAGTGTTCTTACCAAGACATGCAAGAGAATTGACAGAATCAGAATTACAAATAGTATGTGTAAGAAATGGAAGTATCAGCAAGGTTATTCTTAATCTGTTTTCCATTTGTTTTCTTTGTTCACCCAATTATCTGTTCTACTTTTAGTCCTGTAGATGTTTTCTTGATTGATTGTGGGGGAAGTAAGCCAATAGAAGTTGATGATTCTCGGGTTTTTCAGCCTGATGGTAGTATTCCCAATGTCAAACTGTCACCATCTTCAGAAATTGTTGTTTCCGAGGATGAGATGAGCACTTCTGGTAACTCAGCTCTGTATAACTCCGCTAGACTTTTTGAAAAAACTTCAGTCTATACTATCAGAACCAAGCAGATTGGCCGCCACTGGCTCAGGCTACATTTTTTTCCAGTTCAAAATACAAAATACAATTTGAAGTCTGCAGCTTTTTCAGTTGTAGCTAATGGAATCACACTACTTCACCAGTTTTCATTCTTGAAATTGGGTCAAAACTCTCTAGTGAAGGAATATGTGATTCAGCTAGGTGGTTCAGGTTTGAAAAAACTAGAACTGACATTTTCTCCAAGTAATGGCTCGGTTGCATTTATCAATGGGATTGAGGTTGTGGCTATACCCAGCAAGAATTTCCCTTCCAGTATTGTGCCCATTCCATTAGGACCTGAAGTTGAGATCTCAAAACATGTAGCTTTTGAGACAGCTTATAGGATAAACATGGGAGGTCCTCTTCTAACTCCTAAGAATGATTCCTTGTGGAGGAAATGGCAGCCAGATCAAGCTTACTTAGTAAATGCTGCTTCTGCCCACAATGTTATGGTCAGTCCCGAGTTGATCAAGTATCCTGATGGAATATCAGCAGAAATTGCACCGAATTGGGTTTATGCCACAGCTCAGGAAATGGCGGAATCAAATGTTACTGATCAGAGTTTTAACATTTCGTGGACATTTGAAGTTGAGGAGGGTTTCAGTTATCTTATCAGGTTGCATTTTTGTGACATTGTTAGTATAGCTCTTAACAGCCTAGTTTTCAATGTCTACATCAACAAACAATCTGCTCTGACCTCTTTTGATATTTCTAGCAAGACAATGGCATTATCAGCTGCTTACTACGTAGACTTCCTCGCAAATGTTTCAATGGGATCAAATCAGATTTTGGTTCAAGTAGGTCCTCCTGATTTAACAAATCTTCCAAGCAATGCAATTTTGAATGGTTTAGAGATCATGAAATTGAGTAATCCCTGTGATAGCCTCGATGGAAATGTTTGTGTAATCAATAAAAACTCCAAGGTCCCAAGAAGAAAATTGATTGTCCTAGCAATCTCTTCTGCAGCAGTTTTTGCAGTTTTAATGGGAATTGTAGCAACTTTCATCCTGCACCTATGCCAGCCAAAGAAGCCAAAACGTTGCCCCTCAACCTGGTTTCCCTTCCCAACAAATATGGCAAACTCAGATTCCAAAGTGTCGATTTCCAGTCTTGCTTCAACAGCACAATCCCATGGTTTAGGCCGTGTTCTGTCATTCTCAGAGATTCGTGAAGCAACCAAGAACTTCGACGAGAGATTGATCATTGGTGTAGGTGGGTTTGGAAAGGTTTACAAAGGTATGCTAGAGAACAGCGTCATGGTTGCAGTAAAGCGCGGAAATCCAGGATCCCGGCAAGGAGTAACTGAGTTCAGGACAGAAATCATGATGCTCTCCAAGTTGAGGCACCGACACCTGGTTTCTCTCATAGGTTACTGTGAAGAACAAAATGAGATGATTCTTGTCTACGAGTTCATGGCAGGCGGTCCATTGCGGAAGCACTTGTATGGCTCCAAACTTCCCCCGCTTAGCTGGAAACAAAGACTTGAAATTTGCATTGGAGCTGCCAAAGGCCTGCACTACCTCCACACAGGAGCAGCAGACACAATCATCCACCGTGATGTGAAGACAACCAACATACTTCTTGACGAGAATTTCACAGCAAAAGTTGCAGATTTCGGATTGTCAAAATTGGGCCCTACACTGGACCAAACTCATGTAAGCACTGCTGTGAAAGGAAGCTTCGGTTATCTTGATCCTGAGTACTACCGTCGACAGCAACTCACAGAGAAATCTGATGTGTATTCTTTCGGAGTAGTTCTCATGGAAATTTTATGCGCTAGGCCTGCTATAAATCCTGCTCTGCCAAGGGAACAAGTTAACATTGCAGAATGGGCTATGCACTGGCAAAAGAGAGGCCTGTTAGAAAGGATTATAGATCCCCATTTAGTAGGATTTATAAATCTCGACTCCCTGAGAAAATTTGGTGAAACAGCTGAGAAGTGCCTGGCGGAACATGGAACCGAGAGGCCTACAATGGGAGATGTCTTATGGAATTTGGAGTATGCTCTTCAACTACAAGAAGCTTCCATAGAAAATGCTTCGTCTGAGAATAGTGCAAATCATATTCCAGACATTCCTGGATGGCTCCCCCAGGATGAATCAATCAATTCTGATCGTTTTGATAGTGTCAGTGGTCAAGCTTCCGATGCAACAACCACAAGTGATGTGTTCTCACAGCTAATGGACCCGAAAGGAAGATAGTTTTGTAAAGGGGTAAGCCTGGTTTGTAGCATTTTAATGTGTGTGTTTTTACTTTTAGTTAATTGATCAGTTGTTGAATGGTAGTCCCTGAATTCTATTACTCCCACTAGGTCCTCTAAACGTGTTGTAACAAAATTTGCAATTATATATTTGTTTCTGATTCCTGATACAAAATGAAAAGAGTGATGATAAATTTTGCTTTCTGTTATAAAACAGTCTCCCTTCCTATTGTTGTTTCATTTCACAAGCATTTACAACAAAAAATAGCACAAATGAAATGCAGAGGTGAATCCCAATATTTTATCACGAATAAGATCAACTTCCAGAGATTTTAAACTAATTTAAATTTACATTTTTTTATAAGATTTATATTCTTTTTAATCTGTCTTTAATTTATGTTTTATTTATCTAGATTATGCCTTCCAATTAAATTTTAAATTAATTGAATAATTATAAAATTTTATTTGTTAATTATATTGAAAAGGATGTAGTTCTCGATGAAAAAATAAAAAAAAAATTAGATCAACTAAAATATTTATGTGCATGGTGGATATAAACAAATTGTTAAATCAAATTATTGATTTGTAAAAATATTGATTTTACATAAAATTATAAAAAAATTGATGTAAAACAAATTATTTTATACGGCTCCTCGTTTATGTTCTGTCTTTGGGTGAGGTTTCAAACAATTGGGTTGCTTCACTTATACGGAACACTGTAGAAAAAGCACATATTTTCCTCTCCATTTCCATGGTTTTACAATGATAATCTCATATTTTTCAATAGCTTCAACAATTTACGGGATTTCTGACTATTGCTTTAAGACTAAAGGTTTCAGATCCAAATTCAGAATCCATACGGCCCAATTATTACTTCTTAAAATTAATATAACTTTTCTTAAACTTCAATCACAAGCTAACACCCCGAGAAATCTCAGTCTCTAAAGACTAATAAAAGCACAATGACAAGAAAATAGTGTAGTGAAACTAGGATAATTGGGTGGGACCTGGGATCAGTCCAGAGAAAAACGCTAAAAGGGACAAATTCAAATTATTTCGAAATGATTTAAACTAACTGTAGGAGAAACTCTTTTCATGGGAAATGGTCGGTCCAATATGGTAAGAGTGTGCTGCTCTTTTCACCATACTAATTTGGGGGTTGAAAAAAAAATTGGGGGTTGATGTTACATTTGCCATCCATGTCGTCAAATACAATGTTAAGTGTGACATGGAAAAATCCAAGTCGATTACCTCCTTGAGCAGCCAATACTAAGCTTCTTCTTGTCACAAGCTTTACTAGCCACCTATTCTTATACTTGTGGCAAGGAAATGTTGCCAACTCTTCTTATGCTTGTCAAGGTGTCAATCTACCATGTGGAACTTCCCTACTCTTCTTAGTGTCCTTATTAGCCGCCCATGTGCATCTATATAAGGGTGTTGTTTTTGCGCTAGAATCAAGTCATCAAGCCAAGAGAGCTAAGAAGAGAGTTAAAGATGGTTTGGATTATTTGAGAACTATTGTTCTCGAGTATATTAGGAGAGCATTGTGAGCTTGAGTGTAAAATTCTTGTAATTTTATGGAGTATGAAGATGCGAGCGATGTTGATTCAACAAGGATTGGTGAAAGCCTTATCTAGTAAAGATAAATTATTGGATACATGATCACAAGAACAAGGTTATGGAGAATGTGCATAGTGTGATCTTACTTAGTATTGGAGATGAGTTTTACAATAGAGAGTGGATGAGACCACCGCGTCAGGTTTGTGGCTCAAGTTGGAGAGCAAGTATATGACCAAAACGTTGACAAACCGGTTATATCTAAAGCAAAGGCTCTGTACCCTAAAAATGGAGAAAGGTATGCCTATACACCAGCAGCTTGATACATTTGATATCATTATTATAGATCTCAAAAATATTGATATAAAGATTGATGATGAAGATCAAACCTTGATTATGTTGTGTTTATTACCACCATCGTATGAGAATTTTGTTGATACGATGTTATATGATTGTGATGATATTTCTCTTGACAATGTTACAAGTGCCTTAGGTTCCAATGAATTAAGGAAGAAGCTTACAAGTAAGGCATTTGACAACAATCAAGGTGAAGGTCTTGTTACTCGAGGAAGATCTAAGACAATAGGTGGCTAATAAAGCTTGTGACAAGAGGAAGCTTCAAATTGGCTGCTCAATGAGGTATTCGATTTAAATTTTTCCAAGTCACATTTAACAAATCTCCACCTTGACTTGAAAAAGTTCTTCCAAGTCACATTTCTCAAAACTTAAACATATTTGTCACAACTACCCTTCAGGCATTCATTGACTACGAATATCAACCAAGTCCAAGCAGTGCTTGAACTTGTGTGGAGGGAGAGTCTTCGTTAGCATGTTTATGGGATTATCTTCTATATCAATCTTATTGATTACAATATTAACTTGCGTAACATGATCTCAAATGAAGTGATATCTGATGCCAACGTGCTTAGTCCACTTATGAAACATTTGATTTTTTGTCCGACGAATGGCTTTTTGGTTATCACAAAACATACCAATAGAAGCTTGCTGCAAACCTAGACTGCTAGCTAGACCTTTCATCCACAAAGCTTCTTTCATTACTTTTGCTACTGTCATATATTCTGCCTCAGTCATAGACAAGGCCACGGTAGACTGCAACATAGCCGTCCAACTTATGGCTCCTCCGAAAAGAGTGAAGACATAAGTTAGAAGGTTGTGTTACAGTTTACCGTGGCCTTGTCTGTGACTAAGGCATAATATATGACATAGTAAGAGCAATGAAAGAAGCTTCATGGATGAAACGTTTAGCTAGCAGTTTCGGTTTGCAGCTGGATTCTACTGTTATGTTTTGTATAAACCATAGTGCCATTCATTGACAAAAATTCAGATGTTTCACGAGTGGACTAAGCACATTGATGTCAAATATCACTTTGTTTGGCATCATGTTACGCAAGGTAATATTGTAATCAGTAAGATTGCTACGGAAGATAATGCCCCAAACATGCTAACGAAGACTATCCCTCCACACAAGTTCGAGGATTGCTTGAACTTGGTTGGTATCCATAGTCAATGAATGCTTGAAGGGTAGTTGTGACGACTATGTTTAAGCTTTGAGAAATGTGACTTGGAAGAACTTTTTCAAGTCAAGGTAGAGATTTGTTAGGTGTGACTTGAAAAAATCCAAATCGATTACCTCATTGAGTAGCCAATATGAAGCTACCTCTTGTCACAAGCTTTATTAGCCACCTATTGTCTTGGATCTTCCTTTAGTAACAAGACCTTCACCTTGATTGTTGTCAATTGCCTTACTTGTAAGATTCTTCCTTAACTCACTAGAACTTAAGGCACTTTTAACATCGTCAAGAGAAATATCATCACAATCATATAACATCGTATCAACAAAATTCTCATACGATAGTGGTAATAAACACAATAGAATCAAGGTTTGATCTTCATCATCAATCTTTATATCAATATTCTTGAGATCTATAATAATGGTATTAAATGTATCAAGGTGCTAGTGTATAGGAATTCCTTCCTCCATTTTTAGGGTGTAGAGCCTTTGCTTGAGATATAACAGGTTTGTCAACATTTTGGTCATATACTTGCTCTCTAACTTGAGCCACAAACTTGACGTGGTGGTCTCATCCACTACCTCTTGTAAAACTTCATCTCCAATATTGAGTAAGATCACACTATGCTCATTCTCCATAACCTCGTTCTTCTGATCGTGTATCCAGTAATTTTTATTTACTAGATAAGGCTTTCACCAATCTTTGTTGAACCAGCATCACTTGTGTCTTGACACACCGTAAACTAAAACAGGAGTGCCATTCTTCTGACGAAAAATCAAATGTTTCACAAGCGAACTAAGCACATTGACATCAGATATCATTTCATTTGGGATCATGTTACGCAAGGTAATATTGTGATTAGTAAGATTGCTACGGAAGATAATCTCGTAGACATGCTAACAAAGACTATTCCTGCACATAAGTTCAAGCATTGCTTGGAGTTGGTTGGTATCCGTAGTAAATGAATGCATGAAAGGCAGTCGTGGTGAAGATGTTTAATTTTTGAGAAATACGACTTAAAAGAATTTTTTCAAGTCAAGGTGGAAATATGTTAAGTCTAACTTGAAAAAATCCAAGTCGGTACCTCCTTGAGCAACTGATATGAAGCCTCCTCTTGTCACAAGCTTTACTAGCCACCTATTATACCTGTGACAAGGAAATGTTGCCAACTCTTATTATGCTTGTCAAGGTGTCAAGCTACCATGTGGAACTTCCCTACTCTTCTTAGTGTCCTTGTTAGTTGCCCATGTACATCTATATAAGGATGATGTTTTTGTTGTAAAATCAAGTCATCAAGCCAAAGAGAGCTAAGAAGAGAGTTTAAGAGAGTTTGGGTTATTTGAGAATTATTGTTCTTGGGTTTGTGAAGAGAGAATCGTGCACTTGAGTTTAAAACTCTTATAATTTTCATCTATGTTATAGTGAAATTTTTCATTGTTTTTGCCTTTGATCGTATGTTTACAAGTTGAACCACGTATATCGTATATCCTTGTTAGTTATTTTTTTGCATTATATTTCTTGATGCATATTCTTTGTTTAACTCCGCAGCTCAACATCCAACATCTAGTTGGAGGGATTCTTATTCTATTCAAAGATGTTTATGTTTGATATTATAAAGTTTGAAAACTTAATTGGGAAAAGTGAAATGAAGTGTACCTAGGTGTATGTAAATAAATAGCATAATTTCATTTTTAACCTTAAATGTTTACGTATTGTTAATTCTCAGTTCTAATGTTTAAGATTTGTTATTTCTATCTAAATTGGTATCAAAATATGACTCCATTACTCCTAACATTAACTTTTATTATTAAATTTAGGCCTCACATTTACCTATGTGACATGTAAATCTTAAATCCCAAACCCTAAATAATATAATAATATTATTATTTAATTGATTAGATAATATAGAGATTTATTGCATATTGTTTATAATTTTTTTTTGCTAATGCTATAAATAAGTAAAAATTTAGAATCACAATCAAATATTTATTTATTTTTCTACGTTTTTTCCGATTCTATTTTTATATTTTAATTTCGAAAAGTACAATATTTTATATATTTTTGCTTGGTACTAAAATTTTAAATCTTTCCAGAGCTCTTAATAGGTTGTGTTATAAAAATAAACAAAGAAGGTTGTGGTTGAAACTTAATTAGGCCTTAGTTGTCACACTTGGTTTCTTTTGAATGATTAATGACACACCCTAAACCTAACCTGCCCAAAGTTAAATTTACGCTTGAGGATATTGTCATTTCTTGCAGACTTTATCTAATTTGTACTTACAATTCAATTTGCACACTGATAATTGTATTAAAATAGAACTTTAACTTATCCAGATGATTTATAAAAATTTTTTAAAAAAATTCGATTGTTTTAATCGATTGTTTTAATAGATTTGAATTTGAATTTCAACACTTTTATTATTATTATTATTATTATTATTATTATTATTATTATTATTTTTGCAAACTGCAGCCTCTTACGTTAAAATAAAATAAAATAACAATTAGAAGCATATTAGTTTAAGAGAATAACTTATATTAGGATCATCCTAAAAATTCATTTTTTTAGACACCAATAAAATAGTGACACCTCATTATTCTAAAAGGATATACAATAATTATCCTCACCAAATCAATTCACAAATTCAATATATGTCCAATTGATTTAATTAAAATTAATAATTAATTTAATAGCTAACTTATGCTGGAAATTCATTGAAACTTTTTTTTTACAAAAAAGTATTAAATAACTAAAAATGAGGATAATTGAATTCGAATCCAAAACTTATAATATGTCACAAGTTAACTTATCTTTAACCACTTGGTTCAAAGATTATTAGCCATTGAAACATTTCAACAAACACTAAAGATACACTTTCTGTGCGTAAAAACAAGACTTTAAGTGACGAAAAACAGTTTCTATAACATAAACACAATGTTTACAAAGCTTTTTTTACACAATGGACTACACTCTATACAAGTTTCTACAACATAAGCACAATGTTTACAAATTTTGTTTTTACACAAACAGACTGCACTCCATACAGAAAATCTGATCCTAATATAATTTTATCAAAGATCTAATAAGTACTTCAACCTTCTACCCACAAGTTGCGATCAAACTATGCTCCTCTTAGAAAAAATATCCTCCCCAACCTCACCATCGATGCAGATCGGATATGCATAGCAGGTACGCTCTTCTTTGAAAACAAATTCTCCAATAGTTTAATAGTTCTGAGTTTTAGTCACTCTAAATTATTTTTATTTCTTATTTTTTAATTAATTATTAATTTTGATTAAATCAATTAAAGATAAATTGAATTTATGGACTGATTTAGTGAGGACATGTATAAGATAATAACGGTATGTCTTTTTAGGTGTCAATATTTTATTGGTACCTAAAAAGTGACTTTTTAAGATGATCATGATATAAGTTATTCACCAACATTGATTGTGATTGAGTGACCAACATTAGTTGTGATTGAGTAGTAAGGGACTCACTCCTCCTTAAGCATGACTCAGGTTCGAGTCATGCGTATGGAGCAAATCGTGCTGAGAGGAGCGCCCCACTTCCATATGGTCTGACAGTTCTCTGACTCCGGAGTAATCGCATAAAGCGGATATCGGGGGGTCAAAGACAAAAAAAAGTTATTCTCTTAGTTTATATGCATTTTATGGATAATCTTTCTCCTAAATATAATATATCAAAATTTAACAAAGTCATTAAGTCACATGTAGAAGTTTTACGTGATGCTACATACATCTAGGGTTTGACGAGAACAAAATTAAGAAAAAAAATAAAATAAAAGTTTGTGTTATTTCATTCGTACCCCAGTAATAATTCATCATTTCACCTTTTTCCTCGCATTAGGGATTGGATTAATTGAGCTGTCTCCTCAAAGAAAAAGGTGTATATAATTAAAAAATCATCTAATAGTATCTTGCTCAATTTTATTTATAGCAACTCATTTTTCCAATCTTGGATTAATTTTTTCAAAATGAAGCAAAAAAGGAAACTTTCGAAAGCACATACCATATTCGAAGGAAAAAAGAAATACACATTGGTTATCAATTTTGAAATGTATGCATGGAACAGAGTAATTCAAAATTCAAACCCATACAAGTTAGTCCAGTTGATAAAAAGAGAAAGTTGTTTTTTGTCACTTAAGATTCGATTTTTTAATTGATCAAGATTGATCGTTATGAAAATCTTAAAATAAAATTTGGAATGGATCATGTTCATATGGATGAGTGCATTTTTAAGATAATCCAAAAATGATATTAAATTGAAAAAAAAACTTGTAGATAACTCTCCTTGAATATTATCTAAAAAAATAATTCGAAATTGTAGTTTATTTTTTTTATTACTTTATATTCATAAATTGAAGTCATCACCATCATCATTGATCAATCATATTATGATAATTGTAACAATATTAAAAATAAAATATTATCTCTACAATTAATTTAAAATAATTTTTTAAAAATCTTCTATTTATTAGAACAAAAAATTGTTATATTTTAAATAGTGATAATTAAGTGGTTGGATTCAAATGGGCCCATTTACAACCACACCAATAGCCTATTTCTATGGGCCCACGATAATCACACGTCGCATTTTGAATATTCAAATAGTCAGTTTGCAGCCGCCCATCTCGCGCGCCTCTACGAGACTTTCGATGGGCCACAGACCACACAATCATCATCCGGGTCTCACCAATCATTTGGTCGGAGATCCAGATCTCTTCCTCGCCAAATTCTCCGTAGCTACAATTAATCAGGACCATCCACGTGGCAACCTAAGGGCCCCATTAATTACCGGCAAAGTCACCGACATCTGGCCTAAAAATATGGCCCCCCGGGACTGCACACTCTACTGTGTTCTTGTTTTTACCGGGTACCTGCATTACCGGTTCCTTAGCCGTTGTCTCTTGGGTATATATAATAGAAGATACGAGATAGCACTTACTAAACACTCACTAAGGCAAAGCAAAAGGGCAAGAAATAGCTTTTGATTCTTCTTTTGAAAGAGATAATTTAGATTGAAAATTATTTTTCCAGAAAATGCCAATTAATAGAATTGCAGTTGGAGCACCGGGAGAGGGGAGCCATCCGGATGCATTAAAGGCGGCTTTCGCCGAATTCTTTTCGATGATTATTTTTGTATTTGCAGGACAAGGATCCGGCATGGCTTTCAGTAAGATTTCAAATTCGAATATCTTCCATCTCTTGATAAAAAAAAAATTGAATTAGTTAAAACATTGATTGTTAATGGGTTGACGTTATTGTTAATAGACAAGTTAACAAATAATGGGTCAAGCACACCAGCCGGCCTCGTAGCTGCATCATTGGCTCATGTATTTGCCCTGTTTGTGGCGGTTTCGGTTGGGGCTAACATTTCAGGGGGTCATGTCAACCCTGCTGTCACCTTTGGGGCATTCGTTGGTGGCAACATTACTTTTTTGAGAGCCATTTGCTACTGGATTGCACAGTTGCTAGGGTCAGTCGTGGCTTGCTGGCTGCTTAAGTTTGCCACTGGCGGATTGGCAAGGAGCTTCTGAAAATTTTAATCAATCTTGATGGGGACCTAAGAATCAAGAGTGTGCATCTCGCATTTAAACATTTGACTCAATTGATTAGTGTATGAATTTTTCTTGACAAGTAGAGTTTAAAACAAAAGTACATAAGGAACTTGTAAAATTTTTAATCAATCTTGGTTTAGACGTAAAAATCAAAAGTATATGCATCTCGTATCTGAACATTTGACTCGATTAATGTATGATGTTTTTTGAAGAGTAGAGTTAAAAAAAAGTACATAAGAAACTTGTAAAAATTTTAATCAATCTTGGTTGAAGCGTAAGAACCAAGAGTATATGCATATCACATATGAACATTTGATTCAGTTGATTAGTGTAAAGATTTTTTTTTTCTTGAAGAGTAGAGTGGAGAAAAAAAAAAGCAAAAATGCATCTCAGACTAGGAAAATTTCGACAATTTAGTGCAGTTCATATTAACTTAGACCTGATTAAACGTAAGCATGATAGCATGCAGGCTTGCAGAAACTTAGAAGTTCCAAGTTCTAACTGGTTTGAAATTCATTGCAAAGTGTGAACGTTTGAAATTGTTGAACATTCATGTAAAAAGAATCTATAAAATTAAGTGTCAGGATACATTTCAACCATCGCTATCAGTTATAAGGGTAACTGATCAGTCGTATTCCTTTGTTGAACTTTCAAGTTTATTTAGTTATAATCTTTTTAGCAGCCTGAAAATGTCTACTATTAACTCAATGTTTAATTTTAGTTAATTTGATCAACTGCAGGAAACGTCAGCTTTCTCCCTATCGTCTGATGTATCCGCCTTGAACGCACTTGTCTTTGAGATCGTGATGACTTTTGGCCTTGTCTACACAGTATACGCCACGGCAGTGGATCCGAAGAAAGGAAACTTGGGGATTATTGCTCCTCTTGCAATTGGTTTCATAGTCGGTGCAAACATCTTGGTTGGTGGTGCTTTTGATGGTGCCTCAATGAACCCAGCAGTGTCATTTGGTCCTGCTGTCGTTAGCTGGACATGGACTAACCACTGGGTCTTTTGGCTTGGCCCACTGATTGGGGCAGGCTGCCATTGCTGCCATGATCTATGACAACATCTTCATTGGTGATGGCATGCATGAGCCTCTTTCTACCAGTGACTTTTAAGAGCTTCTTTCCTGTCAAGGATCAAGTTTCTCTCGGACATTTTTAGGCCACGGAGAGTAAAAAAAGTGGGAAAGGAAGGCGATGATTTCGCAGGGTGGAATTGGGGTTGAATTTGGATTTCTTGTATTTTTTGTTGTTGTAGTTTGTTCTAAATTTGTGTTATGACGGTGGATTAAAGCTTCTGTCTTGGTTATATCAGTTGTTTATCTTGTTTGTCTGGAAAACTGTCATGAGAAATTCGATATTAAGTTATGCTGATATTCAGCCATCCACCAAAAGCTACCATCAAAATTGACAAGGAAATATCATAAAGATGTTAAGCAGTAGATTTCCCACAATTTGGAGAACTTCAAGCTATGTATACGATTCCATTAACGCAAGTTTCCAACTCTAGATTGTTTGTAACATCAAATTATATGACAGCTTTTACTGGTCCAGAAGGAACAGTTGCACAAAATCAGCCAGCTGCCTGAGACAGAAGGCATTTGGTTTGACTATTACTAGGAATACTTAAAAGTCATACCGCAATTCTACAAAGAAATCTATTCTTCTGAGTGCCCTATGGATCTAATGCCTTTTACAGCGATCAGTGCGCTAGGGGCTACTACCACACTGCACCGGCGCTTCCAAATGGGGCTTTAGAATTCAAGATATGGAAACTTTTCCAAATGAATCATGCATGGAAGAAATTAATTATTTAAACATGAAACCATTCGATCTATTAAAAAAGTTATTGAAATAGAAACTTTCCAAATTACCTTTAATTTGTTCTTTTAAGATATGTTACCAAATGATTGGATTAGTTTAACCAGTGACTGATATTGTTGTTGGCACAGGCTAAACCTATAATGGGTGAAGAACACCAGCAGGCCTGCTGGCCTTGTAGTTCCATCAATGATTCACAAGCATTTGCCCTGTTTGCGGCATTCGGTTTCTGTAAGTTGGAATATACTTGAAATTAGAAAAAGCGTGTGAACCCTACTTTCATCTTTGGTGCATTATTTGGTGGATTGCACAGTTGCTATAGCCTATAGGGTCAGTCGTAGCGTGCTTGCTGCAGAAGTCTGCCACCGGTGCATTGGTGAGAAACTTCAAAAATACAATTTTCAACCAGGAGAATTTCAACACTTGTTATTTTTTCTAACAAAAGCTCAGGTAATGTAGCCCTGGAAAAAAAGTCAAATGATTTGACAGGTTTTCAAAGTTCATGGATCAGTGCATTCACCAGCTTCTTATGGGACATTTTCAACATTAAGTGTGCGAACCAATCTTTAAAAAAAAAAAATATATATATTACTTAAGATATATTGGCAAGCAAATTTTTAAGAAATTTATCAAGTAAAATGAGTTTTAAAAAAAACTAAATATTATAAAGTTATTAGATGAATTCAATGATTATGAAAATTAAACATACACATTATTTAAGACAAAATAACAATTTATAAGGTAAACCCTTTAAATTAATATTCAATTATGGGTCTCAAAAGTATTAATTTAAAAGATTTTACTGTATATATTAGAAAATTATCCTTTTAATCTTATAAACTTCACTCTCATTTCTAAAATTCAAATATAAGACTTTTGAATTTCACTCTCATTTTCTAAAATTCAATTGTAAGGCTTTTGAATAAATAAAAATTCAAGTTGTAATTGTTTTCTTTTTAACTGCAAGTATTTTTATTCATTTTATAATTTAAAATTAATCTTATTCGGATTGAAAGTGATAAACGGTAAAACCTTTTCAATAATAACGACTTCAAAATTCGAATCATATCCAAATACTTGAAAAAGAAATCTAGTTTCACTCCTTCCAACCACTTGTTGGTAGTTGTAATTGTTGATCTTTCTTAATTAGAGACGTCTAAAGCAAAATTATATTCAACATCAAATTTGACATTATGCTTCTATTCTCAAACTCAATTCGTTCTGCTAGTTAATTCAACTATTCAACTTCTCTGTTCCGGAAAACAAGTTAGATAAATTTCATGGATGCGACTCTCCCCCTATTCTTTGATTTATATTGTTGGATATAAAGGTTTGATATAATATCATAGTCAACAGTGTCCCGCAATTGAACCCAACCAATAAAATAACAGAAAACAACATGGATTATGTTGACTGCAAAGATCAGCTTCACGTTATTGATGTACAGTCACGAGCTTAGAAAGCAAGAAATGGGTTGTTGACTTAATTTATGAAACAAGATTTAGTGTTTACAATACCAAAAATTTGGAGAAATTATAAAGAATTTTTAAAACCTTTCTTGTTGTATTGATTTTGTATCTGTCCTATGAAGATAAGACACAATCTCCTTTATTTTTGCCGAATATATAGGACATGGAAATAGCTTGAGGAAAGGAAAATAATACACCGCAGATAGAGTCTTTAAATTTCATGAACCGGTTTAACAGGATGACACTAACTCAACGCTTTCATTGTTTCTGGTTAAGCAGGATTTTACTTTACAAAATTTCAACAAAACAAGGTAAAAAAGATGCATAATTCACATAATCTTACTAAGCCATGTATATCTCTGTTGAGTGTATGTATAATTTATGCAACAAAAGACTGCATCATAAAAATTGCTAGCCTTATGAAAATGAGACTTCTTCTGGCTCAAGGACTAATTTTTAGGGAAAGTACTTGTGATTTTCTGGTCCTACAAACTCATATGAGCATGTTTGGGACATAATTCATTGATGTTTTGCACTTGAACAAACTTGTAAAAGTGCTTTTCTTGTGAAAGTGGTGAAGTCTCTTCTGGCTGGAGAGAATCATATGAAGGAACCTTAGTCAGATTTCGGAAACTAATCCCATCTGATGTTGTTAGGATTAATGGTTCCACAACGACGACATCTTGTAGACGTCCGGCGAACAGAATCTCATCTTCTTCATTGGCAAATCCCTCCAATTTAACCACTTTGAGATGCTGCAATTTTGTGTATCTACCTACTTGGTTGGAGCATGTGGCCGCACTTGGCATGACATAGCTATTATGATCAATCTGCACATTCAATAATCAGTACATCAATTCCTCTAACAACAATAAAAATTTTAGCATATTTAAGTTAAAGTGCAGGCTTAATTTTGTTGCCTTTCCAAGAGTTTCATTAAAGGTTGCTGTCAAATTCATGATTACATGAATGTATCAATGTGATCAATGTCACAAGAAATGTACCAAAAGAAGAATCAATAACACGAGGAGAAATCACAAAATTAAAGTTCTCTCTCTCAAAATGAAGAAAACAATTGAACTTACAGTCAGAAAGAGTCGCTGTAAGGAAGGACAGAGTTTCAAGAAGGTGATTAGAACATCACTATTGTATAATCCCTTTGAATAATTATCAGTCCACCACAGCTCCTTCAGCCTATAAAATTGGAAATCGGCTTGAAAAGATGATAGTGAGGGACAGATTAATGCCTGCACTTGCAAATAATTTTTTATTAAGTAGAATGGCTACATTCAATAGTAAGTCAACAGAAAGTAATTCTTTTTTTATTTAGCATGACTATGTTCTAGAAGCAGCAGCAGCAGCAGCAGCAGCAGCAGAGTTTGAAACTAAAACTAGAAAAATACAGATAACATACCTGAAAAATCCATTTGCACAAAGTAAGAATTTCAGAATTCTTTATTGTCAGCAGGACTCGATCAAAATCACAAGTTCTGAAGGCACTGTAGCCAGGGCCTTGCCTAGAATCAAGCATGGTATTTGCCAGGTTGAAATGAAACTCAGGCCAAAACCAAGGAAGTTGCCCTCTATACAAAAAAGTTTTAAGTTTATAGGATCTAATATGGAGAGATTTCAACTGTGGACAATCAAAAATGGTTAAGCTTAACATCTTAGTATCAGAATCAATGCTCAAGGATTCCAACCCATTGCATCCGATGATTTTCAGATTTTCAAGAAGCTGGAATTTTGAGACCATAGAGGAAACTGCTTCACTGCTAAGGTGGTTCACTGATATCAAGTTAAGGGTCTTAACAAAGAAGGTAGATGGAGTTGGCTGAAGACTAAGGTTTTGGGGGTTCAACTCTATTTGCCAACCAAACTGTCTTGGATTTTGCTGGTTCTCTGCCGAGAAATCCAGGTGAAGTTTATTGTTAGGTGCTATAATAGCTGATAGAACACCGTCTTCGCCGAAGTGGAACCGAAGTCTTCTGGTGTTCCTTGTCGGATTGTGCTCATCAAAGTTTGTAAGAAAACCAGAAACCGCAGTTGGAACATCTTCTTTGCTTCCATGTTTCACCAAAGCCAGGTTCCATAAAAATCTCCATCGGGTAGATAGGAAAACGGTTTGGATAGCAGATTCAAAGGGAAGTAAAGAAATTATGTGGAAAAGGATCTCATCTGGTAAACTACTGATGAAATCTCCAGCTTTTACTTCCATGGAAAATCTCCTGTTCCAAGCTAAATTAGTCTTGTATAGTTAAACTTGATAAGAATGCATGCACATTACCACAGAGAAAAAAGAAAAAGAAACTCACCCGGGCATTTTGCAGAAATCAAATTGGAGCTGTTGGAAGCCCCCTTTATATGCTTGATTTTCTTAGGAGATCTGCAAAAATGGTAATTTCAAGATTAATCTCATCACTTGCTTATTTTACCAATTGGATTACCATAGTCGTAACTATAGTCCAATTCAAAAATAACAAGCAACTTTGACTTTTATTAAATTTATGAAGTCCTCCTTGCTAGAACCTCGGTTAAATTGTTCCAATTATGCTTAAGCAAGCAAGGAACTGCGGTATGAAAGTGTCAACAATAACCAAGCTCTTACTGTTGTCTTTGTAGCAAAGTTTCAAGAATAACAGTTCCCATCTGACCAAATAAAGAAAAATGGTTTCCAATGAAATGGAATTGGGTAATTGAGTAGCTTTAACCTTCAAGTTACTTCTGTAAATGTGAAATCCCCAATTTCCACGTAATTCCTCCATATTTGTAAAGCATTACAATCTGAAATAAATAAAATAAATATGAAGTTGATGTGTAATTGAGGTATGAATGATGTATAGAATATGGAAGAAATAATAAAGTTGAATGTCAATAAGTCAAATGATTTAATGTTGATATCAGGAAATATTAAGGGTATAAGACAAGAAACAAAATCAGAATTTTGTTTGAAGTTAAATAGATGAGTCATAGGACGAGAGGAGAAAGAGAATTAATGGATGGTCAATGAGTCAAAGGGTCAAGGAGTTAAGCATGGCTGAGATTGATGATGAGATAAGAAGCAATTAATGCATCTTGCATGACTCATCACCCTCATCATCCCATCACCCTACGCCAGCCCTTTTCTGGTAAATTAGTCTTGTATAGTTCAAATTGATAAGAATGCACGCACATTACCACAGAAAAAAGAAAAAGAAACTCACCCGGGCATTTTGCAGTAATCAAATTGGAGCTGTTGGAAGCCCCTTTTATATGCTTGATTTTCTTGAAAGGTCTGCAAAAATGGTAATTTCAAGATTAATCACATCACTTGGTTAATTTATCAATTGGATTAGCATAGTCGTAGCTATTGTCAAATTCAAAAATCACAAGCAACTTTGACTCTTATTAAATTTATAAAGTCGTCCTTGGTAGGACCTCCGTTAAATTGCTCCAATTATGCTTAAGCAAGGAACTGCTGTTTGAAAGTGTCAACAATAACCAAGCTCTTACTGTTGTATTTGTAGCAAAGTTGCAAGCATAACAGTTCCCATCTGGCTAAATGGTTTCCAATGAAACGGAATTGGGTAATTGAGTAGCTTTAACCTTTAAGTTACTTCTGTAATTGTCAATTAATTGCTTTTTTTTTTTCTATTTTTAGAAAGAAAATGAAACATTACAGCAGTTTGTTTTGAAGAAGACAATGAAGTCAGAAAAGAGTCCTTTTGGCAACATAATAGCATAAATAACGACGAATCTACTTGATCTAAGATTATGACATTAACAAACCAAATACTAAAATAATAACTTAACTGGCCTCATTACAGGTTTGTTAGTGTAAGACCCGAATTTTATTATACTATACACAATATTTGTATATGATTGATAGTAGAAATAAATTCTTTTAGTGAAATTAAAGAATCATTAAATGTAAATTTTCACTTTTCATTTTAATTATTAGAGGTTATGATTTATAGTATGATGTATAAAAGAAAGAAAAACAAATATCAAAGTGCAATAAGAAATAGATGGGATTTAATCTTGATAAAAAGGTTAAGATAATATCTATGGTGTGAAAGCATTAAACGAAGGTGTGAAAGAGAATAATGGCTGTATGACAAACAAAGAAAAGAATGAGATAAAAACCAATAATCGTTGGCTGGAAGTGGCGAGGATTGGAGAGGAAGGAGAAAAGAAAAGAAAATTAGTCAAACGGACTGCAGCAAGAGGCTTTACCACCGTTCCTTTTTGGTTGCAGTTTTCTTCGGTTTTTGATGCATGAAAGACGTGAAATGATGAAAGAAAACGGGATAAGAACAGATGGTAAATTCTGAGTGGATTAGAATGGTTATATAAGAAGGAATACATGAGGAAAACCAACTTAGCAAACTTCATCTTCTTCGAAAAACCTTCTCGCCTATACTGTATTTTACTGCAAGCTCAATTTTGTTCCTTCCATTTCTCTCTTATATGAGCTATGAAACTTCATCTTGTAGTAGCCAAACCTTTGCTCCATCGTTGAAGAGTTGAGGAATAAGCAAAGTAAAGCTAAGTGAGACAGAAAGCACTCTGTTTCTCAAAGTACAACTCAATTAAGGTGAGTTCCATATTTCTATGGTTCTCTTGATATTCAATGGTAGATTTCTATGTTTTATAACGTAATAAACATAGATATAGCTCTGTTTTTAGCTAAATCTTGTTAGCATATATAAGAAACACAATGGGCGAACGGGATTATCCAACAGCTTGCCAAATAGGCAAGTAAGGGGTACTCGCCCAAAGGATGAGGCGAGTTCAATGGAATGCATAAATCGGTGATACAATATTTGCCAACATCTTATGGATAATCAGAATAATAGCCCGGATGGGCGAGGACCAATGATTGCCCAAAAAGGCGAGAATGGCGAACTCACAAACATAGATAAGGCGAGTAGAATTTTGGGGCGAGCTCCCATGTTGGGCGAGCTCCAACGAATAAGCCAATATGAATGGCAAGAACGTTGGGCGAACTCCCATGAACAAGCCAATATTTGAATGGCGAGCTATGTTGGGCGAATGGTGAGTTGTAGATTAGTATTAAGTCTCACCAAAGTGCTAGAAATATTTGAAAAGGAAAATATTAATAGTTTTAACAAATTATTTTGCAGCCGGGAATTGGGATTTGATAAAGGCGAGCAGGAAGCAAGGCTTCGTAATTCCAAGTAAGGAAGATGTGTGTGAAGTGAATGCATGTCCTATGGAGTTAAAATTGTATGGAAATCATTGAGAAATTGTTTTGATTTATGACATGCATTGGTTTGATAATTGTTTTAATTTGGGCGAGCTACAAGCCGACCAATATGTTATTTTTGGGCGAACTGGTAAAAGGCGGGCGAACGATCCCTTTTATGTTGTTTTGGGGCGAACGACCCCTGTTTTAATGAAATCCGAGCGAGCCAAGGTGAGCGAACCCTTTTATGTTGTTTTGGGCGGGCGACCCCTGTTTTAACATAATTATGGGCGAGCTAAAGAAAATAACCCATATTTTTAATAAAAATGGGCGAGTTGACCATGGAATTGCCACACTAGGCGAGTTGACCATGGAAGTGCCGCATTGGGCAAGGTGACCATGGGCAATGCCAGAGTGGGCGAACTGGTCATGGGCGAGCCACTGAGGGCGAGCTAGTTGAACTTGTTTTTTTAAAAAAGGCTAAGGCTGGCAAGCGAATACTAATTCACCGCACTGGCGAGTTGACCATGGGCGAGTTGACCATGGCGAACAGGTTTAAATTACATTTTTCACACACGAAAAATGAGCTATTTTTAATATTCGGTAAACAGAAAATATGAAACCTTTTTGGGCAAGTCGACCATGGGCGAGTTGACCATGGAGAGCCAGTTTAAACCCGTGCCTTTCTCACACGAAAGATGGTGAGATTTCGGGCTGTTTCGATTATTTTAAATTGAAAATATAACACCTTTTGGAAAATAATCATTTTAAAGAAATGATAAATTTAAGAAATAATTCCATAAAGGTTTTTCATGAGATATAAAGTAATTTTTGAGACTTTAGGCCCTTAGTTCATGCATTACTATTCACGTAACTGAGTGACCCTCTTGGGGCGATGGCTCGGGTCGATGGACTAACGGGTGCATCTCAGGGCGTCACAAGGCTGATGGACCCGCCAAGTCATCAGCAGTCTCGAGGTCACTTGGCAAGTGGACCTGAGGACCACCTATGGATTATGGCCATAGATCTAGTTGAGATAGCCGTGAGGGGCGATGGCCTGCGGGTGCACCCCAAAAGCAGACGACTTGTGTTCCTGGGGGAACAATGAGAGCATGATTTATTTGTTGCCTAGTCTCAACTTATTGATTTCTGTTTACTGAAAGGATCTATTGAATCCTGTTTACTGTTTACTATATCCACTGTTTTCCTACTAGGTTTGTTGTTAGGAAAAATAAATGTTTTTGGGGGATATAGTTTAATTTTGTATAAAGCAGCATACGCCTTCCTTATTGAGCACGTTGTAGCTCACTCCTTTTTTTCCACTACACAGATTATTGATTTTGGACTAAGAGAATTACCTTCCAAAGATTTGATATCGAAGGTATGTTGTATTCTTTTATATATTTAGTAAAATGGTACAGTACTACTTTAAATAGAAGGGAATGTATATACATCTTAAGGAAAGAATTTAATAATTCATATTTCTATATGATATAACGAGGGATAAGAGTACGAATTCTTATTAAAGTGTTGAAAGTTGTTAAGCATCACAAACAGCTCAACCGGTAAATAAGTGTAAATTATAAGTAAATATTATGTTATACTGTGGATTTGAGATGTGACAGATTTAATGGTATCAGAGCAAGGTTGGTCGGATGTTTAGTGATGCTTAAAATGAAAAGTAAGTAGTATACTTTTTCTGTAGTACTGTATAATCTGAATATATAATTGATATATTAATGATAGTGATAAACTATTTCTGTGGTACAGATATGAGTGGAAGGAGGAGAATACGCTCAGTAAGAGGTATAGGCCGAGGTAGGGTGACATAGATTTCGGAACCGCAGACACCGAAACTTGTCCCAAGACCTCCACGTCCTATACAGCAAGAGAGTATTGATACTCGTGTGAGCCGAGTGGAGAGGCTAGGAGCCGATTTTATGGCTATGTATCAGGTGGATAGAGCTGCGGATAGGGCGAAGAGAGAGAGAGCCACAGCTCCCGCAGCCCCAGTAGAGGCGCCAGTACCGCCACAGTCAGTACCAGTTGTACCTGAGTCTCAGCCTATTCCACCACCGGCACCACAG
Organism: Heritiera fomes; assembly: GCA_032173925.1. Lineage (NCBI taxonomy): Eukaryota > Viridiplantae > Streptophyta > Magnoliopsida > Malvales > Malvaceae > Heritiera > Heritiera fomes. Next base: position 7,719,482 of record JAPDPM010000002.1, on the reverse strand, counting down.
CAACAGGTAGCTCCACCACAGCCATTGATTCAGCCACTTAGAGATGTGGAGTCATATTATGATGTGGCATTGGTGAAATCATTCAAGAAGTTGGATTCACCTAAGTTTAAAGGTACTAGGGATCCATTGGCGGCAGAACAGTGAGTTATTGAGATCAATAGATTACTTAAGATTATGAGATGTTCCGAGATAGAGAAGGTAAGGCTAGCAGTATTCCAGTTGGCAGATGATGCGAGACATTGGTGGAAGGCCTCTTAAACCATATTATTTGCTCAGCATCAGGATCTGTCTTGGGATATTTTTGTGGATGCTTTTCGAAGGCAGTATATTCCTGATACTGCTTAGGAAAAATTACAACAGGAATTCATGGATTTAGTTCAGAGTAGCATGTCAGTGGATGAGTATGAGGCCAAATTTACTACATTGAGCCGTTTTGATCCACAGACTAGTGCGAATACCAAATATAAGATTTCGAGGTTTAGGGCTGGTTTGAGGCCATCTATCAGAATGAAGCTAGCCCCATTTGATATTTCAACCTATGATGAGATAGTTCGATGAGCTCAGCTATGTGAAAGGGATTATGAGCAGTTCCAACTCGATTTCAGTAGTAAGAGTAAAGGTAAAGCAAAGGAAAAGACTAAGAGGTTTATGGAGGACAGATCAAGTAGAGAGCAGCCTAAGAGGACTAGACTTATGGGCATACAGATTTCAGAGGGCAGATTTGATAGACCAGTAGTTTCTACTCCTGCTAGTGGCCCCACCACTACTCAGAGAAGTGTTACGCCTTTATGTAGACATTGTGGAAGGTCGCATGGGTCACACCCTTGTCTTTTAATGTCTGGGGCATGTTTTAAATGTGGATAGACGGGACACTTTATTAAGAATTGCCCGATGCTCAGAGAGTCAGCTGCTTCTACTAGACCTCCTGCATTACCTCCGATAGCGGCCCCGGCAGCTCCGAGTGAGCCAGAGAAAGCGACACCCTCACAGCCTAGGCGGGCGACAGCCGCAGAGAAGGGTAAGAAGGTTATGACTCAGGGTTGGGTGTATGCGTTGGATCAGGAGACTGCCGACGCTTCTATTGATGTGATTAAAGGTAAAGTTTATCTCTTTGATATTCCCGTAATTGCCTTAATTGATCCTGGTTCTACTCATTCATTCTTATCGCCTACATATGTTAACAGGACCCCAGTAGAACCAGAATTGTTAGAGTATACTTTACAAGTGAAAACTCCTTTTAATGATTTTCAGAGGACGGATGTTGTATATAGGTATTGTAAATTGACTATAGGAGAGAAGGTTATGACAACTAACCTAATTTTGTTAAACATATATGATTTTGATATCATTTTGGATATGGATTGGTTAGCTGCAAACCATGTTAGTTTGGATTGTAATACTAAGTTTATTACTTTCTCTCATCTCGAAAAGTACATTGTAAAGTTACTGTAAATTAACAAAATGCATGTGACTATATGTTTGTGAAATGATATGTGTACTGAAATTGTGATTGTGTATGAATGTTTATGAAGGATATATTGCTAGTGTGGAGGATGTAGAGAGGAAACATCTAGAGATCCAAGAAATTCCTATGATTAGGGACTTCTCGGATGTTTTTCCAGAGGATTTACCAGGGTTACCACTGGATCGAGAGACAGAGTTCATGATCGAGTTGGTACCCGGTACGGAGCCGATTTCTAGACCCCCATATCGGATGGCACTAACAGAGTTAGATGAGCTTAAGAAGCAGCTCCAAGAGTTATTAGACAAGGGATTTATACGTCCCAGTGTGTCACCGTGGGGAGCTTTAGTATTATTTGTTCGGAAGAAGGATGGTAGTCTCCAGTTGTGTATAGATTATTAAATGTTGAATCGGGCTACCATTAAGAATAAGTATCCATTACCTCGGATTGATGACTTGTTTGATCAGCTCAGGGGTGCACAGGTATTTTCCAATATAGACCTCCGATCAGGCTATCACCAGTTGAAAATTAAGGAGTTAGATGTGCATAAGACAGCATTTCGGACTCGCTATGCTCACTATGAGTTCCTAGTGATGCCTTTTGGATTAACAAATGCCCCTACAGCTTTTATGAGTCTGATGAATGAGGTGTTTCATCCATTTTTGGATAAGTTTGTCATAGTATTTATAGATGACATCCTGATTTATTCTAAGACTCCGGAGGAGCACGAGCAGCATTTGTAGATTGTTTTACAGACCCTCAGAGAGTGGAAATTGTATGCTAAGCTTAGTAAATGTGAGTTCTGGCTTGACCATATTATATTCCTCGGACATGTTGTGTCGAGGGACGGGGTGTCAGTTGATCCGTCCAAGATAGAGGCCATTGTTCAGTGGGAAAGGCCTAACACGGCTACCGAGATACAGAGTTTCTTAGGTCTTGCCAGATATTATCGCAGGTTTGTGGAAGGATTTTCTAGACTTGCTGCTCCATTGACACGACTCACACGTAAAGATGTAAAGTTTGAGTGGCATGATACATGTGAGCATAGTTTTCTTGAGCTTAAGAGGAGGTTGACTACTGCCCCCGTATTAGCCCTTCCTAGCGGATCAGGAGGATTTATGGTGTATACCGATGCATCCGCTCAAGGTTTAAGGTGTGTGCTCATGCAGCATGGTCGGGTTACAGCCTATGGTTCTCGACAGTTGAAGGATCATGAGAGGAATTACCTGACACATGATTTAGAGCTAGCCGCAGTAGTATTTGCACTGAAGATATGGTGGCATTACTTGTACGGGGAGAAATTTCAGATATATACAGACCATAAGAGTCTGAAGTATATATTCTCGCAGCGAGAGTTGAACTTGAGGCAGAGACGGTGGATGGAACTGTTAAAGGATTATGATTATGAGATTTTGTATCACCCAGGTGAGGCTAACGTAGTAGCAGATGCACTGAGCCGTAAGCATGTTGGCATGGTATCTTACATGATGATCAAGGAGCATGATTTGATAGAGCAATTCTCTAACCTCAGTCTGACAATTATTTCCTCTGACCATTATGGATTTACGGATAGTTTCCGTATAGAGCCAGATTTGATAGATCGAATCAAGGAAGCTCAGAGGAGTGATGATTATTGCATTGGGATTGCCAGTCAGATTCAAATGGGAGTTGAGTCAGATAGATTGTCACCGATGAGATACTGAGGTTTAGAGGTCGGATATGTGTTTCCGATGATCAGCAGCTTAGAGATTTGATTTTATCAGAGGCCCATACCTTTAGATATACATTATATCTGGGTAGTACTAAGATATACCAGAATCTTCGGAGAGTGTATTGGTGGCCTAAGATGAAGAAAGACATCACTGATTTTGTTGCTAGATGTCTAACATGCCAGTAGATTAAGATTGAACATCAGAAGCCGGCAGGTATGCTTTGACCATTATCGATTCCTACGTGGAAATAGGAGCATGTTACTATGGATTTTATCATGGGATTACCACGGACCTGGAAGGGGTATGATGCTATTTGGGTGATAGTAGATAGATTGACTAAGTCTGCTCATTTCTTAGCCATGAGATCTACAGATTCAGTTAGTGCCTTAGTCGATTTGTATGTCACGAAGATAGTGAGGTTACATGGTGTTCCAGTGAGTATCACCTCTGATAAGGACTCTCGCTTCACCTCTCATTTTTGGGAGAGATTTCAGGAGGCTATGGGATCCCAGCTGAATTTTAGCATCGCTTTTCATCCACAGACTGATGGACAGTCCGAGTGTATGACACAGATGCTTGAGGATATGTTGAGAGCGTATGCATTGGATTTTAGAGGCTCATGGGACAATCACTTACCCCTGGCAGAATTTGCTTATAATAATAGCTTTCATACGAGTATTGGCATGGTACCGTATGAGGCCTTTTATGGCAGACGATGTAGATCCTCGATAGCATGGGAAGAAGTAGGAGATCGTAAATTACTAGCTCCTGATTTGGTCGAGCAGGCTTCTTGTGATGTACGGATGATTTGTGAGAGGCTCAGAACAGCTCAGAGTCGGCAGAAGAGTTATGCAGATACCAGACGCCGACCATTAGAGTGTGTAGCGAGTGATTATGTATTTTTAAAGGTCTCACCGTCCAAAGGTATAATGAGATTCGGGAAGAGAGGAAAGTTGAGTCCTCGATACATTGGGCCTTATGAGATCTTAGATCTCGTAGGAGATGTGGCATATCGGTTAGCACTACCACTAGAGTTGTCAGGAGTGCATAACGTATTCCATGTCTCGATGTTGAGAAAGTACCATCCAAATCCTTCTCACGTGATTCAACATGAGCAACTGGAGATCAGAGAGGACATGAGTCACGTTGAGAAACTCGTACAGATCCTGGATAGGAAGGATAAAGTATTACGATCTAAGACGATTCCTTTGGTTAAAGTGCTCTGGCAGTATCATAACGAGGAGGAGGTTACTTGGGAGTTAGAGAGCCTTATGCGTGAGAGGTATCCAGAGCTCTTTCAGTGATAGGTCCGAGTTAAATTTGGAGGACCAAATTTCTTAAGATGGGGAGAAATGTAAGACCTAAATTTTATTATACTATACACCATATTTGTACATGATTGATAGTGGAAATAAATTCTTTTAGTGAAATTAAAGAATCATTGAATGTGAATTTTCACTTTTCATTTTAATTATTAGAGGTTATGATTTATAGTATGGTGTATAAAAGAAAGAAAAACAAATATCAAAGTGCAACAAGAAATAGATGGGATTTAATCTTGATAAAAAGGTTAAGATAATATCTATGGTGTGAAAGCATTAAATGAAGGTGTGAAAGGGAATAATGGTTGCAGGACAAACAAAGAAAAGAATGAGATGAAAACCAATAATCGTTGGCTGGAAGTGGCGAGGACTGGAGAGGAAGGAGAAAAGAAGAGAAAATTAGTCAAACGGACTACAGCAAGAGGCTTTACCACCATTCCTTTTTGGCTGCAGTTTTCTTCGGTTTTTAATGCATGAAAGACGTGAAATGATGAAAGAAAACGGGATAAGAACAGATGGTAAATTCTGAGTGGATTAGAATGGTTATATAAGAAGGAATACATGAGGAAAACCAAATTAGCAAACTTCATCTTCTTTGAAAAACCTTCTAGCCTATACTGTATTTTACTGCAAGCTCAATTTCGTTCCTTCCATTTTTCTCATATATGAGCCATGAAACTTCATCTTCTAGTAGCCAAACCTTTGCTCCATCGTTGAAGAGTTGAGGAATAAGCAAAGTAAAGCTAAGTGAGACAGAAAGCACTCTGTTTCTCAAAGTGCAACTTAGTTAAGGTGAGTTCCATATTTCTATGGTTCTCTTGATATTCAATGGTAGATTTCTATGTTTTATAACGTAATAAACATAGATATAGCCCTGTTTTTAGCTAAATCTTGTTAGCATATATAAGAAACACAATGGGTAACGGGATTATCCAACAGCTTGCCAAATAGGCAAGCAAGGCAAGCAAGGGGTACTCGCCCAAAGGATGAGGCGAGTTCAATGGAATGCATAAATCGGCGATACAATATTCGCCAACATCTTATGAATAATCAGAATAATAGCCCAGATGGGCGAGGACCAATGATCGCCTAAAAAGGCGAGAATGGCGAACTCACAAACATAGATAAGGCGAGTAGAATTTTAGGGCGAGCTCCCATGTTGGACGAGCTCCAACGAATAAGCCAATATGAATGGCGAGAACATTGGGCGAACTCCCATGAACAAGCCAATATTTGAATGGCGAGCTATGTTGGGCGAATGGCAAGATGTAGATTAGAATTAAGTCTCGCCAAAGTGCTAGAAATATTTGAAAAGGAAAATATTAATAGTTTTAACAAATTATTTTGCAACCGGGAATTGGGAATTGATAAAGGCGAGCAGGAAGCAAGGCTTCATAATTCCAGGTAAGGGAGATGTGTATGAAGTGAATGCATGTCTTGTGGAGTTAAAATTGTATGGAAATCATTGAGAAATTGTTTTGATTTATGACATGCATTGGTTTGATAATTGTTTTAATTTGGGCGAGCTACAAGCCGACCAATAAGTTATTTTTGGGCGAACTAGTAAAGGGCGGGCGAACAATCCCTTTTATGTTGTTTTGGGGCGAACGACCCCTGTTTTAATGAAATCTGGGTGAGCCAAGGTGGGCGAACCCTTTTATGTTGTTTTGGGCGGGCGACCCCTGTTTTAACATAATTATAGGCGAGCCAAAGAAAATAATCCATATTTTTAATAAAAATGGGCGAGTTGACCATGGAATTGCCACACTGGGCGTGTTGACCATGGAAGTGCCGCATTGGGCGAGGTGACCATGGGCAATGCTAGAGTGGGCGAACTGGTCATGGGCGAGCCACTGAGGGCGAGCCAGTTTAACTTGTTTTTTTTTTTTAAAAAAGCTAAGGCTGGCGGGCGAATACTAATTCACCGCACTGGCTAGTTGACCATAGGCGAGCCATAATGGGCGAGCTGACCATGGCGAACAGGTTTAAATTACATTTTTCTCACATGAAAAATGAGCTATTTTTAATATTCGATAAACAGAAAATATGAAACCTTTTTGGGCGAGTTGACCATGGCGAGCCAGTTTAAACCCGTGTCTTTCTCACACGAAAGACGGTGAGATTTTGGGCTGTTTTGATTATTTTAAATTGAAAATATAACACCTTTTGGAAAATAATCATTTTAAAGAAATGATAAATTTAAGAAATAATTCCATAAAGGTTTTTCATGAGATGTAAAATGATTTTTGAGACTTTAGGCCCTAAGTTCATGCATTACTATTCACGTAACTGAGTCACCCTCCTGGGGCGATGGCTCGGGTCGATGGATCAACGAGTGCACCTCAAGGCGTCACAAGGTTGATGGACTCGCCAAGTCATCAGCGGTCTCGAGGTCACTTGGCAAGTGGACCCGAGGACCACCTATAGATTATGGCCATAGATCTAGCTGAGATAGCTATGAGGGGCGACGACCTATGGGTGCACCCCAAAAGCGGACGATTTGTGTTCCTAGGGGAACAATGAGAGCATGATTTATTTGTTGCCTAGTCTCAACTTATTGATTTCTGTTTACTGAAAGGATCTATTAAATCCTATTTACTGTTTACTATATCCACTGTTTTCCTATTAGGTTTGTTGTTAGGAAAAATAAATGTTTTTGGGGGATATAGTTTAATTTTGTATAAAGCAGCTTACACCTTCTTTACTGAGCACGTTGTAGCTCACTCCTTATTTTCCACTCCACAGATTATTGATTTTGGACTAAGAGAATTACTTTCCAGAGATTTGATATCGGTGGTATGTTGTATTCTTTTATATATTCAGTAGAATGGTACAGTATTACTTTAAATAGAAGGGAATGTATATACATCTTAAGGAAAGAATTTAATAATTCATATATCTATATGATATAACGAGGGATAAGAGTACGAATTCTTATTAAAGTGTTGAGAGTTGTTAAGCATCACAGACAGCCTAACCGGTAAATAAGTGTAAATTATAAGTAAATATTATGTTATACTGTGGATTTGGGATGTGATAACTAATCAAGCATGCATGCAGCCAAAGAAACTGACGACAGACAAGTAGTAGGAGCCTAGGGGGATCTCTGTCACATACAGTTAATTCTTTCCTTTCTTTGGAATAATGCTGGAAATAATCAAAGAACCGCTTACACTTTTTCTTTATTGTCCTTTTAATGCAGATGTGGGAGCAGATCTGCTTCAAGTCCCACCTGAAGATAGTTGCCGGTGACAGGTTTTATTTATTTGTTTATTTATTTATTTATTTTTATTTTTTTTAAGACTTTGATGGCCTAATTATGATCCCAGAGAAAGAAACATGAGATTACTGATAGTTGGAAATAAGCCAACAATGGAAATTAGTTTCTAAAGAAGACAATTTCATGAAAGGTTTTGCTCACGTGGGCTTTAAACGTTTGTTAATAAATTAATTAAATTATTATTTATAAAAAATTTTTTATACTGAATGCAGTACAGTAGTTAGTTGTTAGTTTGCTAAATTGCAAAGCAATAAAAATACATTGCCTATGTAACAAAAAAAAAATACATTGCTTAGTATATGGTAACCTTAAAAATATATCTTTAGGATTCCTTGGTATACAGTAACCTAGGCTTGGTGGCAAGATTTGAGATTTTGAGGTTTGATGTTAAAATCCTTTTATGGATGTAATATTTATCATCGTAGCTTCTTATGTAAATGTACAGTTAAAAAACACTCTTTCATAAAATAGTTAAGATGTTTTTGTTCTTTCCTTACTAATTAAGTAAAAAATCATAAATTTATTGTTTTCTAAAGTCCTTCGATGCCTACTGGTCTGGCTTCAAGTATTTGGATATGATGTTTTTGTTTCTCATATTTGAGGTTATAAAGTAAAGTTTAATATCTAAATTCTTTAATTAGTTATTTGATAAGTTGACTAGGGTCTATTTAGCGTTGCCATGTAATTGATAGTATTCTGTTGCAAAGCTTTAGAAAAAGAATGACAAAACTAAGCTCTAATTTTTATGATGAATCTTGATATAATTAATTAGTTTTGTCGCAATAAAGTTCAAATCTCAATTCAAACTTTTTCTTTTCTATATGCATTCTTGTCCTTGTTAGACTGTTAATTTTCATAGTATGAGCAACCAACGTTGTTAGGATATATCAAATTTTTTGATAAATAAAAAATTAATAGAAAACTAAAGAAACCATATTAGACCCACATCCAAGTCTAACTGTCAATGACACATATAATGTTCTTATTTGTGAAGAAAGAATTGGTCATTTCTACAGAAAGTAATTACATTGAAAGCTTCAAATATGTTGATGTGTGCATATATATATAGATATTATCACTTAATTGGCTCCGATTCTCACACATGATGATTTTAATTTTTGCGTTTAAAACTCGCATCAATCTGGTGCATTTAAAATTTTATATATTTTTGAAGTATTTTTTACAAAAATCAAATTCTGGTTAATAAATAAAACTATTCATTATATTATCAATTGAATTAATCCACTAGGTATATTATATTCGAATAAAAGTGGCATAAGAACGCATTTGGAGCTTAATTTCAGGGTGCTGGATTTGCAAGCACTGCCGTTTAGATGTCAGATATATTCCCTTCTGATCAACTGGGGCTATTTTGCGGTTTCGGCTCCCTTTGACACCGATATCCACCGCAACTCAGATGTGAGTTTCATTCACATACTTAGCGGTCCGTTGCGGCAACAAAATATTGTGACTGTGGCAAACAATGGGCTTCGCGGGACGTTCAACCGCTATTACCTGCCATTGTTCATCGACAATTTCAAGAAATTAAAGCCTCAAACAAGTCAAAAGAACAAATTAATTCAAAATTTTGAGCTTTGATTCAAAGTTAATAACAAGTTTTGGCTAAAATTACCACTTTTTTCTTCAAAATTTGGGTTTACTCCTGTTTAGCAAAATTTTTTGAAAAATTTCAAAATTTACAAGGGATTTTAAAAAAATTTTGATATGCTCAAATTCTTTCTTGAAAATTTACTTGAAGATGTAGGTTTTTTATGTTTTAATTCCTCCAGCATATAACCTATTATTAAATATAAAACTAAGAAAGAAATATATTATTTTATTTAATATAATATATGTTTTTTTTATATTATTAATAATATTTATACATTTTTACAAATCTAGTAATACCAATATTGTAATTTTTTTGATATTTTTCTTTGTTCTTATATATGATATCATTATAATTCTTTTATAATTATTTTTTTATTTCATCAAAAATTACAATAGAGAGAGAGAGAAAGAGATTAGAGACAAATGCATTAGATAAGATATGCACAAAATATTATTTGTGATGAGAAAAACATGCTCTAATTATGCTGAAGTAAGCCAGGAACTGCTGTTTGAAAGTGACAAAAATAATCAAGCACTTACTGTTGTTTTTTTAGCAGAGTTGCAAGAGTAACAGTTCCTATGGGCGAACTAGCCCTGGCGAGTCAGTTTAACCCGTGTCTTTCTCACACGGAATTCAGTGAGATTGCGGGCTGGTTTTAAAACTTTTTTGGAAAGAAAATCATTTTGAGAAAATGATGAAATTATGAAATAATTCCTTAAAGGTTTTTCATGAGATATAATTTGATTTTGAGACTTTAAGCCCCTAGTTTCATGCATTATGATTTATGAGGCTAATGGACACGCCAAATCATCAGCGGTCTCGAGGTCACCTGGCAAGTGGATCCGAGGACCACCTATAGATTATGGCCATAGATCTAGCAGAGATAGCCGTGAGGGGCGATGGCCTACGGGTGCACCCCAATAGCGGAAGATTTCCATTCTCGTAAGGGGGAAGGGGAACGATGATAGCATGATTTAATTGTAGGGTGATGCCTAGTCTCAACTTGTTGATTTCTATTTACTAAGAGGATTTACTGAATACTATTTACTGTTTACTACATATTAAAGTAAACTGTTTAACCAGTGATTTGAATGGTGTATTGAGAGTGTTGTTTACTATATCCACTGTTTTCGTACTTGCTATGATTTTAGGAAAAATAAATATTTTATGGCATATAGTTTTGCTTTCTATAAAGCAGCATACGTGTTGGCTCTATAGGCTATACCGAGAGGGGGGTGAATCGGTTTTTAGCTAACCTTATGTTCGTTTTTCGGTTTCTCTAAATTCTCTAGCCTATATTGATATTTTCTAAGTTCTCTAGGCTACTCAATTATGCAATATAAATTCAAAACAATTAACACAAATATAATTGCAAATAAGTAAAGAGAGTAGGGAAGAGAAATGTACGCAAGCGATTTATAGAGGTTCGGCTACCTTGCCTACGTCCTCTACCTTGAGACGCTCCCAAGGATTTTCCCCAAATCCACTATCTTGAATTTGTGATTACAATCCCTCTTTTCAAGGCTCAAGAGTAACCTCCCTCTTTTTCTAGGCTCAAGAGAAACCTCTCTCTTTTCTAGGCTCAAGAGTAACCTCTCTCTTTTCCTAGGCTAAAGAGTAACCTCCCTCTTTTTCAAGGCTCAAGAGAAACCTCCCCTTTTCAAGGAATGAAATGAGTTTACAAATGAAGTAATCAAAGAAGGCCTCTAGATAGGCAAGTGATTACAGAAATTAAGCACAATGAAAAGCCTATACAAAGTTTGTGCTAAGCAATACAAGAAATAGATGAATGATAGAAGATGAAGACTCTTTATCTCTTGAATTGATGTTGAGGCTTGAGGAAGATGAATAAGATGATGAAAGATGTTGCTTGGTTGTTCCCCTTCCTTTCTTTAGCTTCTAAGCCTCTATTTATAGTCCCTTGGATGGTTTGTGAACGTTGGGTGGAGCCAAAATCGAATATGACCGTTGTATCTCACAAAACTAGCCGTTATAGGCTATTTTCGAGCAAAGGGATCGATCCCTTTCCATAGGGGATCGATCCCTTCATTCCAGATCTGAATCTTCTGGGCTGAGGGACCTTTTCTAGCCGTAGGGAGCCATTCTGCCTTTAGGGGATCGACCCCTTCCCTTATGGGATCGATCCCTTCTTTCCAGAACTGATTTTTCTGGGCTGAGGGACCTTTTCTTCCACCAAAAAGTTTATTGCCACTAGGGGATCGATCCCTTCCCTTAGGGGATCGATCCCATGCCTCCAGAAAGCCATTTTCCTGCACTTTTGGGTTAGAAATGATGTGACCTTTGATCCTAATCCAACCCAAAACATATTGGCACTTTTGTGGGAGTTTTTCTTGACTTTCTTTGATGAAAACATGGTCTAAAAAATTCATCAAGTGATTTTCTAAAATATTCAAAATATTTACAAAGTATTAAGACCAATAAGAGTATGCATCATTTAATCATGGTCTTAATGTTTGATATGATCACTTGAAATGTATTGAGAAAATCATGTGTGATAAGGCAAATTTACAATATGGATTAAAGCATTAAGGCTTACTTAAGTTTTTGTCATTTCAAAATATATATGTCAATTTAAAGCTAACAATACGTTTCCTTTACTGAGCGCTTAGTTCGCTCACCCCTTTATTTTAACTCCACAGATAAAAGACACGGAGTTAGAGAATTAGCTCCAAGATGGATATAGCTACATATAAAGCGCTGAGGCAAAGTATGTTAAACATGACAGGTACAGTCTATTCTCTTTTACATTTCAGACATAGGTATATAGTACTACTTTATTAAAATAAAGACAATAGGGAATGTCAAATGTAAGGAAATATGAAAAGAATTTTCATATTTCGTATTTGTTAAATAAATGTTTATCATTTATTACTGTCATTGTTGAATGTTAATGGCATCGTAGACAATCCAACCGAAAAAGTTGTATAGAAATACGTGAAAAATTGTGGTAACGAGTTGTTACAAATTTAATGGTATCAGAGTCTTGATTGGTCTGATGTCTATTGATGCCTTTAGCACGGGAAGTGTTGAGAAAGGTTAACATCCCCTGTAGTACTGTATAGTCTGAATGTATAAAGGAGTCAAGTGATTGTAAATTGAGTTAAGTGTTTAAATATGGTGAAAGTTGATGAATTAAAGGTTACAAATAGATATTGTAATCCGGGAATTTTACATGAGATAGGCGATCTTATCATTATAATGTCAGGTCTATTCGGTAAGGTACAGTGAGGAACTCGGTGAGGGCCCTACCAAGACTTCTCTGTCTATATCGAACTAAGATCCTGAAATGATGATATTGAAATGAAAAGGGATAATATTAGTGCATAAGCCCTAAGATCACATGTTTGAGGTATATCGAAGAGAGAGAATTAAAGGGGAATTTATGAACATACCCCTGCATTAAAATAATTCCTCTGAGTTTTGAATGACTAAATTGATCTAGAATAAAATTGATGGTGAAATAGTATGTGATGATGTAAAGGACATATTACTTGTTTGATGATCCCTACCGTGAGCCCCATTTATATGTTGATGAGTAAGGCGACTCGGAGTATATACTATGAGAAGTCGCGAGATAGTCGGCCCTGTTGTGGATTTTAGGGTCTGAATTAAAGTAAAAATAGGGACTATATTGGTTAGGGATTATTGAATATTATGAAAAATGAAATACTTATAGAGTGTGAATAAAAAAAAGTGAATTGTGGGATCAATGATTTAAAATCGATGATGTTAACATTGGTTCTATATACTCCTTATGTTTTTAGGAGAATAAATACGATATTCATAGAACCAAAATATTGTGAAATACATGTGAAGTGACTTGAAAAATTTATACATATGTGTTTGGAAAATACATAGTGGATCTGTTGGATGTAAATAATGAGACATCCAAGATGATATGAGTTTATGAATTAGAATATACAGGATGATATTTTAAGTAAACTTTTGGAATAACGTGGATTCGAGAGATTGTTGACTCGATTTACAACATGGAATCTGTTTGTAAGCTCTGACCAGTGAATCAGAAGAACTTTAGAAATTACTCAAGAGATTGATGAGTAGAGACTCAACTGTTTTGGTATAACTGGTGAAAACGAAAATTTTATCGTTTTGAAAACAACGGGATTGGTACTCTCTACAGTTGCTTCTAGGTTCCAGAACAAGTATGGTATTTTAAAATACCTACCTTATTCTATCTGGATCCCTAGCCGACTGTAGTATCCTTCCTACATGTGAGCCTAGAGCCAACTAGGAAGATTTTAAAGAGAATGAATATGTGTATTGATATAAGCAATATTGTTGAATAATGCCACAAACTTCTAGGAATGGAAAACCTTATTGTTAAATCAGTGAAATTGAGTTCTAATTAAACTATGTACATTAGAGACGTGAGGTCTCAAATGATTAAGTGGACATTGAAATTGTCTGAGTAAAGGATCTTATTATTTAAGTGAGATCAAAGTGTGGTTATTAAGGTATAAAATTTATGAGGTTTACCTGTATAGCATAAATGAATTGTTGAAGAGTTTGTGGAATTCGCTACCTTACTGATGTGATACATACATGTGAGAAAGTGAAAGTGAATGGGTATGTATGAGTATAGTATTCAAAATGGTTACAAGATGCACTACAAGAAAATTGATTTTCAGCGACGGAAATTTAGCTACGGAATTTTTCCGTCGCTGATAATTAGTATTAGCGACGGATTAGCGACGGAATTTATAAGGAATTTAGTGACGGAATTAGCGACGGATTAGCGACAGAAATTCGTCGGTAATTAGCGACGGAATTTTTTCCGTCGCTAATTCTGTCGCCAATTATGGCGGGATATACTGTTTAATTGCGCCAAATTATTAGCGACGGAATTATCCGTCGCTAAACCCAAAACATAGATAGAACTTAGCGACGGAATTTTTCCGTCGCTAATTCCGTAGCTAAAGCTCATTAGCTACGGAAAAATTCCGTCGCCAATTTCACCACATGATTTTTTCGGTTGAGATGTTCATGGGAATTAGCGACGGAAAAATTCCGTCGCTAAATTCCATGAACATTTTAGACTGAAAATGATGTGGGACGTTAGCGACGGAATTTTTCCGTCGCTAATTCCGTAGCAAATGAGCTTTAGCTACGGAATTAGCGACGGAAAAATTTCGTCGCTAATTCCCATGAACCTCTCAACCGAAAAATCATGTGGGAAAATTAGTGACGAAATTTTTCCGTCGCTAATTCCGTAGCTAATGAGCTTTAGCTACGGAATTAGCGACGGAAAAATTCCGTCGCCAATTCCCATGAACCTCTCAACTGAAAAATCATGTGGGGAAATTAGCGACGGAATTTTTACGTCGCTAATTCCGTAGCTAATGAGCTTTAGCTACGGAATTAGCGACGAAAAAATTCCGTCGCTAATTCCCATGAACCTCTCAACCGAAAAATCATGTGGGGAAATTAGCGACGGAATTTTTCCGTCGCCAATTCCGTAGCTAATGAGCTTTAGCTACGGAATTGACGACGGAAAAATTCCGTCGCTAATTCCGTAGCTAAAGCTCATTAGCTACGGAATTAGCGACGGAAAAATTCTGTCGCCAAGTTCCATGAACATTTTAGACCGAAAATGATGTGGAAAATTAGCGACGGAATTTTTCGGTCGCTAATTCCGTAGCTAAAGCTCATTAGCTACGGAATTAGCGACGGAAAAATTCCGTCGCTAAATTCCCTCCAAAATATTTTAGAAAAGGTCAAAAAATTGGCGACGGAATTTTTCCGTCGCTAATTCCGTAGCTAATGAGCTTTAACTACGGATTTGGCGATGGAAAAATTCCGTCGCTAAATTCCCTCCGAATTTTCTAAGAGAAAAGATGAAAAAAATTTTCCGTCGCTAATTCCGTAGCTAAACCTCATTAGCTACGGAATTAGCGACGGAAAAATTCCGTCGCTAATTCCTCGTGTAGCGTGTTAGATCTAGTTAGCGACGAAATTTTTCCGTCGCTAATCCGACGGAAATTCCGTCGCTAATACCTCGAAATTCGTGATTCACTTTCTTTTTCTTCTTCTTCCGCCCGTGATGGTCAGTTTTTCCGCTTTTTTTCTCTTCATCTCCCCTTTGCGCCGCCGTCCCTTGCCCCATCGAAGCAGCGCCGCCGGTCTGTTACACCTCCACCTGCCGCCGGTCACCTCTCTCCTCTCCTCACCGCTGGCGCCTCCTAGTTTTTAGAGAAGAAAACCAACACAGCCCACTCCCCCACTGCCACTGCGCCCATAGGCACCGCTGCTGTCGCCCGCCCCTGCCATTGCCGTTGCTGCCGCCGCTGCCCGCCGCCGCTGACCTACCGCCGGTCGTCCCTACCGCCGGTCATACTCTTGGTATATAGTAGTTGTATTATTTTTAAATTTAAAAGATATAATTATTTGTTTGGTAGTTTGTTTATGTAAAATATATATTTATTTGTATTTATAATAATATTAATAGAAATTTTGTATTTATTGGGAAAAATTATTTTTGTTAGATTTGAAATATATAAATTTATTTATGTAAATTTAATTTGGTCATAATATTATTAATTATAAAAATTTATTGTTGTTTTATTGTATCTAATTATATGATAGTAATAGATTGATTGAACTACTATTATTAATTTTTATTTATTTGTTTAATTTGTTTATTTAAAATATATATTTAAAATGTTAATTTGTTTTTAGTTGTTTATTTTTGTTTGTCCGTATTTATAATAATATTAGTAGAAATTTTGAATTTAAATGTTTAAAGTTATTTTTGTTACATTTTAAATATATAAATTTATTTATGTAAATTTAATTTGGTCATAATATTATTAATTATGAATATTTATTATTGTTTTAGTGTATCTAATTATATGATATTAATAAATTAATTGAATTAGTATTATTAATTTTGGGATTAATGTGAGATATATACATTGTTATATATTTTTTTTTTCATTGCATAAATGTATATATTGTTGTATTAATAGTTTTAATATGTATTGTAACAAAAGTTGTATGTATTGTAATCGTTATTTTTTTATTTTAAAATAGAAAGAAAATAATATTTAATTTTTAATATGTAGTTTTTATGCTTTTGTAGGTTATTTAATATTAATAAGGAGTGCTTTGGTGGATTGTGATTGTGAGGTAATATTTTAACTATTTTATTATGCACTTTATAATAAATAATTGTTAATTTTGATTTAAAATTTTTATTTTGTTTTTAAATTGGTTGAGATATTTGCTTTGATTGCTATATTTTATTTATTTTGTGTGGTTTTGTTTATTAAATTACAGATCTTTTATTCAGATCGTATCATGAATAAGGATAGGAGTTGGATGTACAACCGGTTAGATAGTAATAGTTATATTACAAATGAGTTTTTAAATGGAGTTGAAGAGTTTATCGATTTTGCATGTTCAAATAGGCAGTTTGTCAGTGGAGATAGAATAAAATGTCCTTGCATCAAATGTCAAAATAGATTCTTTTTAGAATGTGATAAGGTACGGGAACATTTGTTTTACAAAGGTTTTATGGGTGGTTATACTATTTGGGATAAACATGGTGAAGTTGTTGAAGGAGAATCCTCAAGAAATAGAGACGAGATTGGTGATCTGATGTATGAAATGTATTCAGAACAAAACCCGTATAATAGAATGGTGAGGGATGCTTGTCATATTAATTTTGACGGGAATGCTAACCAGTCAAGATTTGATGAGCATGAACAAAATTCATTAAGACAAAACTTTTCTTCTCTGTTAAATGATGCAAATGAACCATCGTGGACAGAATGTTCTAAGCACACGACATTATCTGCTATGTCACAATTGTGTAATTGGAAGTCGGAGCACAATGTTAGTGAAGCATGTTTTAATCGAATGTTGGAGATTGTGAGAGGTATGCTTCCGGAGAATAATCATTTACCGGAAAACTTTTATGAAATGAATAAAAAATGGAGAAATTCGGTCTTGGTTATGTTAAGATAGATGCTTGCAAGAATAATTGTATTGTATTTTGGAAAGAATATGCCGAGTTAATGCATTGTGTGATATGTGGGCATCCTAGATATAGACAATGTGGGATAAGAGGAAAGAAGACACCGTACAAGATTTTGCGCTACTTGCCATTAATCCCTAGGCTTCAAAGGCTTTATATGTCAGCTGCAACTGCTGAGTTTATGACATGGCATGCGCACAATCGAAGTTCTTCAGGAGTGCTTAGACATCCAGTTGATGGTGAAGCTTGGCAACATTTCAATTGTACTCATCCATCATTTGCTATGGAACCTCGTAATGTTAGAATTGGTTTATGTGCAGATGGGTTTTGTCCGTTTGGGCCAGCTACGAGGTCATATTCTTGTTGGCCAGTTATGCTTGTTGTTTACAATTTACCTCCCTGGATGTGTATGAAACAACCATATTTGTTATTGAATATGGTAATTTCGGGAAGGAGCAATCCATCACAAAATATAGATGTTTTTTTAAGGCCTTTGATAGATGAGTTGAAAATCTTATGGGATGAGGGTGTTCAAACTTATGATGCTTATAGAAATCAACTTTTTTTGTTAAGGGCTGCATTAATGTGGACAATTAATGACTTTCCTGCATATGGAATGTTGTCTGGGTGGAGTACACATGGAAGATTATCTTGTCCTTATTGTATGGAACATACAAAAGCTTTTAGATTGCAACATGGACGAAAGCCTTGTTTTTTTTATTGTCATCGTCAATTTTTACCTCCTAATCATTCTTTTAGGAAGCAAAGGGATAAATTTAGTAAAAGGGTTGATTATGATCCTCCGGTTATGAGATTGTCAGGTGAAGAAGTGTTGTCTCGGATAGATAGTTTGGAAGACTTAACATTTGGGACAAAATGTCCTCAACAAAAACCTCAAGGTTTTGGGGTAACTCATAATTGGGTGAAGAAAAGCATTTTTTGGGAGCTGTCTTATTGGCATACCAACCTTATTCGTCACAACTTAGATGTCATGCATATTGAAAAAAATGTGTTTGACAATTTATTCAATACATTAATGGATGTTAAAAGCAAAACAAAGGACAACACAAATGCAAGGTTAGATTTGGCGCTGATTTGTAAACGAAAGGAATTGGAATTAGTGACAAGTAATGGAAAAACTTTCGCACCTAAAGCATCGTTTACCTTAAGCAAAGAGGATCAGAGAAGAGTGTGTAAATGGGTGAAAGAGCTAAGGCTTCCTGATGGGTTTGCATCAAACATATCTCGGTGTGTAAATATTGAGGAAGGCAAGTTTTATGGAATGAAAAGTCATGACTGTCATGTTTTTATGCAAAGATTAATTCCGATTGCCTTTCGTGATTTCATACCTAATTCAATATGGGATGCTATTACTGAGCTATCTCATTTTTTTTGAGATATATGTTCAACTGAATTACATGTGAATTACATGGAACAGTTGCAGAGCAACATTGTAGAAACAATTTGCAAATTAGAGAAAATTTTTCCACCATGTTTTTTTAACTGCATGGAACATCTCCCCATTCACTTACCTTACGAGGCCAAGGTTGGTGGACCCGTTCAATACCGATGGATGTATCCATTTGAGAGGTAATAATTTGTTTGCTATGAGCATTTTTCAATGTGCTATAAGAAATGGAGCACTTATTGCATGTCATTAAATGTGTATTGTATACTTTAATTAGGTTTTTGCATCGCCTAAAAAAGAAGGTGAAAAATCGTGCACATGTGGAGGGATCTATATGTGAGGCATATATGAGGGAGGAAATTGCAACATTTTGTGCATTATACTTTGATCCCAATATTCAAACAAGGCTAACTCGTCCACCACGGAATGATGATGGAGGAGACGTAGATCCCATGGGACGTTTGTCAATTTTCAAATATCCTGGACGACCACTTGGGCGGGCAAAGAACAATCGTCGATATTTGGAAGAAGATGAGTTTGATGCAGCGGTGATATATGTGCTAATGAATTGTGAAGAAGTTCTCCCGTACATTGAGTAAGTATATAGCATTACATATCATACAATAAATACAACGAAGGCTTTTTGATCTTAAGCATTTTCATATATACTTGCTATATATTGATTTTATAGGATATTTGATGAAATGGTCAAAAGAAATGAACCAGAGATGAACGATGGACAATTGGAGAAAACACGTCAAGCGCATTTTACGAAATGGTTTAGACAATATGTAAGTAATTTAAATATAATTCATTTTGTTTTAATAGATGATACTGCATTTCACTCATCACAAGAATCACTATTATGTAGGTTCGTGAACAAGGAAATGCAATTGATAAACATATCATTGACCTCTCTCATGGTCCAGCACGTTTGGCAAGTTGTTATCAAGGGTATTTTGTAAATGGATTTAAGTTTCATACCTTTGAATATGGAAAAACTCGAAAAACAATGAACAGCGGTGTTTGTGTGAAAGGTGATTGTTACAATGATTTTGACCGTGACTTTTATGGTATATTGATAGATATAGTGGAGTTGGAATATTTTGGGATTGGAAATAAAGTTATACTCTTTAAGTGCCATTGGTTTGACATTGAGAGAGGTTATCGTGTTCATCCTAGACATGCTCTTGTTGAAATCAAACATAGGTCTATACTTGCTAGCAATAAACCTTTTATATTAGCTCAACAGAGTCAACAAGTGTATTTTAGTCCTTATCCATCTAGAAAAAGAGATCGTCGTGATTGGTGGGTTGTTTTCAAGACAAAAGCAAGAGCTAGATTTAATATTCAAAATTGTGATGTGGACATAGTGGATTTAAATGATGGGGTTTATCAAGAAATTGAAAATCCACATCCTATAAATATCACATATTCAGAAGACCTTGACAATCCCACTATTCTCGTTCGCGGAGATTATGAAGAGGTAAATATTGCAGAAGAAGAAGAAGAAGAAGAAGAAGAAGATGATGATGATGATGATGATGATGATGATGACGACAACGACACCAACAACGACGACGACAATGATGATGATGATGAGGACGGGGTCTTTTTTAGTTAATTGCTCTTATTTCTTTTAAGAAAATGTTTATGTGAATTTAATAACTTAAATTACTTTTTTGTTTGCTTTTATTTACGATATTTTGTAAGATGTTTTGTAAAATGTTAATTTATTTTGTATGTTAAGTTCATTATCTAATACATATATTATTTTTTTCATGTATTGTAGGTATAATGAAATCATCAAAAAAATCATCTGGTAAGAAGGCTCGCTTTGGTGGATCTTTTACATCGAGTTGGAAGTCTTTTTTCATGCCTACTCCACGATCTCAGACCCCAGCAATTAACCTTGAAGCACAATTATTTCCATCAATAGAAGTGGATACTGATGAGATGGACCCACCCACTGACCAACCGATTAACCAGAGAGATAGTCCAATTGACCAAGGCCCATCCACACATGGTCTATCTGGCCAAGCCTCATCATCTGCCGAGGGTATATCCCCTGACGGAATACCGATTGAGCAGCTTAACATCAATCATACTTGGACAAATACAGGCAGTGGTGCGAGTTCCGATGGTAGTGGCAGTGGAGGTAGAAAACGAACAAGAGGGCCCAATCAAGGATATTCGACTCCAAGTAATCCGGATCAAAGGGCACGACTTACTTGTCTGAATAACGGGTAATAAAAATAATAATACTATTTTGCTATATGAAGTTACTTAATTAATATTATATAAAAAATTTGAATTTTTTTATATCGCAGCGCTTTTCTGGAGCCTCAAGCTGTTCGGACAATTACAACATTAATTAAAGAGTATTTTACTGATCCTTGGCCAACATGGAAAAGTGTTCCAATTGCTGTGAAAACCCAAAAATGGGAAAAATTTTCGGTATGTCAATCGCAAATAATTAATACATTATTTTATTATTTTACTTAACATGATTTTTTACTAATGATTTCAATTGATTTAGGAAATTTTTGTGTGGCCTCCTGAAGAAACGATTATTGTGAAAAATATTTGGGAGAACATTTGCAAAACACGATTCCGTGACTTGTTGCAAGCCGAAAGAAAAAAAGCAATGCAACATTTTGGCACAGATCGAATTGCTGACTGTAAAGGGTATATGTCCAGCTGGATCAAAGTTAAGATATGGGACTCCTTGATTGATGACTTATGGGGCAAATCGGAATGGGAGGCGAAGTCACAGAAAGGAAAGCAAAATCGATTGACCATAAAAGAAGGAACTGTTACCAAGCATACAGGTGGATCGATTTCTTTTCCTGTGCATGCACATAGACTGGTATGTAACTTTTTAAATCATATGTATGATATTATAGTTAAAATATATATTGTTTACAGCTAACGGAATATTTTTTTTTGTTTTACTTGTGAAGAGGAATCAATATAATCGAACACCTACATATAAGGAAGTATTTGATCGCACTCACAAAAAAAATGCTGGCCAAGGTGAATATGTGGACAATAAGTCGAAAGTTGTCAGTGTATGTATATTTAAAATTATTTCGTTTTATGTATGTTAATTATTATTTAATTACTTTTTAAGTATAGATATATTTATAATAATAAATTTTTTTATAGGAAAAATATAATGCTTCATTGGTTGAGAAGTATGGTACGGATATTAGCAGTCAACCACACTTTGATCCTGTTGCTTGGTTTGACTGTATTGGAGGAATGGAAACAACCCGCACACATGTGTACGGCCTTGGAAGCAGTTCACAAAACAGAGATATACTTGAGTCATCCGCCTCCTCAGCAGGTCCAATATTCTCGGTTTCTCAATCAACAATAAGCCAGGATGAGCGCATCGATGTTATAGAAGAGAAACTTGATGAAGTTCTCAAATATTTACCGCAAATGCACTAATGGATGGCTGAGATGAGTAATGCATGGAAGAGTAGCAAAGGAGGCCCTTCAAATCCCGATGATAGCCAGACACCGAACCTCGGAGATGGGCCTTCTTCATAGATCTCTGTTATAATGTAAGAAATTTAAGTACTTTGTTCTTTTTATGTTTTAAGAATTTGATGGTTGTTGAGAGATGTTATGAATTTGTTGAATTTTAATCATGTTTTATGATTATGTATGAATTTTATTCGAAATTTATGTTTATGTATTAAGGTCTTTTAAATGTTGCTATAGTCATGAATTTAGGGTTTTAACATGAATTTAAGCTTAAGCTTAAATTTAAATATATTTCGGAAAACTTTTGGAAACAATTTTAGAATTTAACATTTTGGTAGCGAAATGCATAAATAATATATGATGATAAAAAAATATATTATTAGCGACGGAATTCAAAGAAATTAGTGACAAAAATAACAGCATTAGCGACGGAATATTCCGTTGCTGATAACATTCAGCGACGGAAAATTTTTATTATTAGCGACGGAATATTCCGTTGCTGATAACATTTAGCGACGGAAAAAATTTATTATTAGCGACGGAAAATTCCGTAGGTAAAATTATTTAGCGACGGAAAATTTTATTATTAGCGACGGAATATTCCGTCAGTAAAAATTTTAGCGACGGAATATTTTCATAAAATTTAAAAAAAAAATTAGCGACGGAAAATTCCGTCGCTGAAATTTTTAGCTACGGATAATAGGTGACCAATTTTCATTTTAGCGACAGAAAAAATTCGTCGCTGATAACAAAAAATCCGTCGCTGATAAGGACAAATTTCGTCGCTAATTAACGACAGAATTAGCGACGGAATTTTCTTTCAGCGACGGAATGAGCATCAGCGACATTGATTTTTCCAACGGAATTATTCCGTCGCTAATCCGTCGTTAAAACCCTTTAGCGACGAAATAAGACTTTTAGCGACGGAAAATTCCGTCACTAATTCCGTCGCTGAAAGTCTTTTTTTTTTGTAGTGATGGTAACGGTAAAATACTATATTAAGTGAGAAAAACGACTGTGGTGATAAATATGAAAGAATGAAAACGTCTTAAGAGACAAGTCACATGATGACTAGGGAACACGAGTTATGAGGTAAGTTCCCAAGTATATGAATAAATGTGATTTTGTCTGATCATCATGTGGTTGTGGCTGAAATTAATAATAAACCAGATTTTGACAAATGAAATTTGTTATAATCAGAGAAGCAGATACAAGAAATACTGCTAATCCTGAAAAAGGATATACAGATGTGTATATAGGTACATATTAGAATTGTGAAATTGTATAAGTAAAATGGTGATGAAATCTGAATAATGACAAATTCAATTTCAGAAATTGATGTGAGAAAATTATACTTTCAAATATATTCTCCAAGCAGTGACATTACATGTACTAGGAGAATAAGAGACAAATTGATAACTCGATATGAAAAGAAGTTATTGAGAAAAATGATTACTTGAGACGTAATCGATGGTTAGTATTAAGGTCTGCAAAAGAAGGGCAGCCATAGTTTAACTATGAAATAATCATAGTGGGATGGTAAAGAATCCGAAAGAACCATGTGGTTATAGAAGTAATTATGGATTGAGTAACCAAATTAATTCACCTCATCATCATGTTTTGGGATGTCTTGAGTGCCTTGGTCGATATATATATAGGTAAAACAGTGAGAACGTATGTGAAGTTCCAATGAGTGAGTACATGTGATAGGGATCCCTGATTTGCCATATGCTTTGAGAGAATAGCAAGAGGCTTTGGGATTCCAAATTTTACTGTCAGCACCGCCTCTGATTGATGTAGATATTCGAGCACATTGTGTGGACCCTTCGGGATATATTGAGAGCGAGTGTGTTTAATTTAAGAGACTACTGGGGCAATTACATACGATTGATTAAAACTATCTAAATGATAGTCACCAAATTATTATCGACTTGGCACCGATGAGATGATAAGTGATAAGTGGTATGAATGAGTTACTGTATAAAAGAAGTGAAAACTTGCTAACTCCTAAGGATGATAAAAGATTTCAGGGAGTATAAATTGGTTTTGAGAGAAAAAGCCCGAGTTCTTCAGGACCTTGAGCAAAATCCGGGATGGGTGACCCACTAGTGGGGCGATCGCCCAACAGCGGATAACATGTTGTGAGGTGTGGGCGAACTAGGTGGTCGCCAACTCACTTGAAAGAGTAATCCTAGAGCGCGGGAGAACGCCAAAGGGATAACTATTGATGACCTGAAGAGATGGGCAGGACTCTTAAAGAAAATTTGGAGCATGAAGAAATACTAGTAGTTTCATCTTAGAGACGAGGTTAACTAAAAGTTGAAAATGTGATAAGGAAGAAAAAAAATACTTTTATTAGTGATACTTCCTAAACTAAGTGAAAAAAATTTGAAAAAATATATATATATAAATATATATAAAATGCTATCTGGATAGTTGTGGATATATTGAGTGAGTCTACTTATTCCTTGATTATGGAATTTATTTAGCTAATTAGTGTCTTGGCCGAGGCATAATGAGAGGGAAATTGAGTTCCCGACATATTGGATCGTGTGAGATCTTAGATCGTGTGAGAGATGTGCACTACCTCCAAAGTTGTAAGGAGTGCATAATGTATTCCATGTCTCGATGTTGAGAAAGTACCATCCAGATCCTTCTCACGTGATTCGACATGAGCCAATGAAATCAGAGAGGAGATGAATTTCGTTGAGAAACTGGTACGGATTCTGGATAGGAAGGATGAAGTGTTGTGATCTAAGATTAATCCTTTGATTGGATGCTCTGGCAATAGAAGGCTACTTGAGAGTTAGATAGCATTATATGTGAGAAGCATCCAGAGCTCTTTCAGTGATAGGTCCATATAAAATTTGGAGGACCAAATTTCTTAAGGTGCGGAGAAAATGTAAGACCTGATTCTACACTACTGTAGACTCTAAATTCATAAAATTGATAATGGAAATTAAATAAATAATGAACATTGATTTCCACTTGGGTGAAAAGCTCCTTAACTTAAGATGTGAATGGAGCAATTTCGGGGAAATAATCTATGGGCAAATATATGGAACAGCTCTCCAATGGGCGAGAAAGGGAGGATGATCACCAATGGATAATGGCGAGGGCGAATAGGCAAGTTCGCCAAGTTAATTGGATATGATGATCACCCGAATGAGGCGAGGGCTGTGATCACCCAAAGAATGAATATGGTGACTTGGTGAGTAACGTGATCTCCCATATAGAAGCGCAGATGATAGCCTAGTAGGCAAGAAAAGCCAAAATGTACTCGCCAAATTTATAATGTTAAGTGTGATCGCCAACTTGTGGCTTCAGTCATAGCAAGTAGGTGAGTAGAACAATAAATGGTGATCGCCAAGTAAAGGAAATTAGCTCGTAAATCACCAAATCGTATGCTGGCAAACTGGAATTGAGTTGGCGAGCTGAGGCCTCAAGTTGACTAGGCGAACTGGAATCAGCACGGATAAAATAGAAATAAAAGCTGGCAATCTGGAAATAATAAATCAGAACCGTACAACCAAGATTGACCTTGTAAGCCACACGACTGAAGACAATTAATAAAGGATGTTAAAGTCAATAAAGGAATCAACCTTATTGGTTGAGGAATAAGACAAAGGTGCAATAAGTCAAGAAAAGAGGCTAAGGACTTCACGCCACTTGCTTCTCCTGTACGAATTGGTTTAGACAATTAATGGCAAAGTGAAGTAAGTCAAAACGTGCAGAAAATAGCTTTACATAGCTGTTCCAATTGCTGCAGTTTTTCCACAAGTTTTTAATGCATGAAAGACGTGAAATGATGGAAGAAGCAGAATACGGGACAGGTGGTAGACTTTGATTTGGATAGCATGGCTATATATATAAAGATTGAATGGAAAACTGATTCTTTGTTGCTGCAAGTTCATGTTCGGTTCCTTCCATTTCCACCATGCTTGATTTACTAAACTTCACCCTTAAGTTGGCTAAACACGTAAACCTGCTTGCAAAAACTTTCCTCCATCGTTTGATGGGCTAAAGAGATAAGCAGAGTAAGGCCAACGTGAGACAGAAAGTGTTCTATTCTGGAAGTGCAGTTGGTTAAGGTGAGCTTCCTTATTCTACTGTTATCTTGGTATTTAATGATATAGTTCGATGTTTTGCAAAGTAATAAACATAGATGCAGCCTTGTTTTTAGTTAGATCCTTAGAGAATATGAAAACTGGAAACAAGATGTGGTCTTGGAAAATAGATGAAAATAAACAAGGAAAATATGGGAAAAGTGAAGAGAATGGCGACTATTGCGATCGCTAATGTTGAATGTTAGTGATCGCCAATGAGGCGAGCAGGTAATAAAGAATTCGCCAAGTTGAAAGTTGTTGTTCAAGTGGGCGAAGTCACCCAACGCTAGTTTAATTCAGAGGCGAGCTCATCTTTGAGTAGAAAGCAGTAAATGGCAAACTCACATGCATTAGACATTGAGCGAGTTGAATTGTGGGCGAACTCCCACTAATTAGACAATATGTGAATGGCGAGAATGTTGGGCGAGCTCCCATGTGTAAGCCATTTAATGAATGGCGAGCTCGGTTAGACGAGCTACTAAGAGCTCTGTTGGGCGAGCTAGTAGGATGTCTGTGGGGGAGCTGGTTGATTTATCTCAAGTCTCGCACAAGTGATGGAAAGATATATAAAGAAAATATTAATGGAATTTATAAATTATTTTACAGCCGAGAATTATGGACTCGGTAAATGCGATCAGGAAGGCGAGCAAGAAGTAAGGCTTCGTTGAACCAGGTAAGGGAGATGTGTGTGAAGTGAATGCATGTCCTGTGGAGTAAATATTATGAAAATATTGAGAAATTGTTTTGTTTTATGACATGCATTAGTTTGATAAATTATTCTGATTTGGGCGAGCTAAAAGCAGACCCCTATGTTCTGATTGGGTGAACTGGTACAGGGTGGGCGAGCCCTCCTTTTTCTGATGTTTGGGCGAACAACCTCTTTTACGTTGTTTTGGGGCGAACGACTCTTGTTTTACAAAAAAATTCGTGCGAGCCAATGTGGGCGAACTCTTTATGATACCTTAGGCAAGTGACCCTGTTTTAATAGAAATTCAGGCGAGCCACAGATGGGCAAACCCTTTTATAATGTTTTGGGGCGGGCAACCCCTTTGTTAAGAAAGTTATGGGCGAGCCACTGAGGGCGAGCCAGTTTTACTTGTTGTTTTTAAAAGCAAGGGTTGGTGGGCGAACACTTGTTCACCCCACTTTCGAGTTGACCATGGGCGAGCCATGATGGGCGAGCTGACCATGGCGAACAGATTTCAATTTGCATTTTCTCAATGAAAAATGAACAAATTTTAATATCTTTGTAAATAGAAAATATAAAATCTTTTTGGGCAAGTTGACTAATGGGCGAACTAGCCCTGGGGAGTCAGTTTAACCCGTGCCTTTCTCACACAGAATTCAGTGAGATTCTGGGCTGTTTTTAAAACTTTTTTGGAAAGAAAATCATTTTGAGAAAATGATGAAATTATGAAATAATTCCTTAAAGGTTTTTCATGAGATATAATTTGATTTTGAGACTTTAGGCCCCTAGTTTCATGAATTATGATTTATGAGGTTGATGGACCAGCAAAATCATCAGCGGTCTCGAGGTCACCTGGCAAGTGGACTCGAGGATCACCTATAGATTATGGCCATAGATCTAGCAGAGATACCCATGAAGGGCGATGGCTTATGGGTGCACCCCAATAGCGGAAGATTTCCGTTCTCGCAAGGGGGAGGGGGAACGATGATAGCATGATTTAATTGTAGGGTGATGCCTAGTCTCAACTTGTTGATTTCTATTTACTGAGAGGATTTACTGAATACTATTTATTGTTTACTACATATTAAAGTAAACTGTTTAACCAGTGATTTGAATGGTGTATTGAGAGTGTTGTTTACTATATCCATTGTTTTCCTACTTGGTATGATTTTAGGAAAAATAAATATTTTGTGGCATATAGTTTTGCTTTCTATAAAGCAGCATATGTTTCCTTTACTGAGAGCGTAGTTCGCTCACTCCTTTATTTTAACTCCACAGATAAAAGACACGGAGTTAGAGAATTAGCTCCAAGATGGATATAGCTACATATAAAGCGCTGGGGCAAAGTATGTTAAACATGACAGGTACAGTCTCTTCTCTTTTACATTTCAAACATAGGTATACAGTACTACTTTATTAAAATAAAGACAATAGGGGATGTCAGATGTAAGGAAATATGAAAAGAATTTTCATATTATGTATTTGTTAAATAAATGTTTATCATTTATTACTGTTATTATTGAATGTTAATGGCATCGCAGACAGCCCAACCGAAAAAATTGTATAGAAATATGTGAAAAATGTGGTAACGGGTTGTTACATAAATGGTCATTTCCAAATGATTACTTAAATCAAGCTTAAATTATAAATCGTTATTTTCGTAAAAATTCCGTTAGCATAATGACTTATATTTTCTTAAAACCTCCTGCAAGAAATACAGTTTATATATAACCACAATGTAGTTGATTTAAATTGATTTCAGTATCCCTACGTTCCTATATATATCTCTTACCTAAAGGTGTAGCACAAGTATCGCTATGGCACCCTTGTTCTTCTTGATTGCCTCTTTCCTTAGTTTTTTTTAATTTAGTTAGTTAGTGTCCCCCACCTTGTATCTTCTCCTCCTACACTAAAGCATAAAATGAATAACATTTATATTATTAATTTATCTTAAATAAGTTTATATTTTCTTTTGAGTCACTTAAGGAAGTATATATTTCTTAAAGTTTCCCTTAAGTGTCTTACCTTGCTTATCCTTTCTTGGTTGGCAACTAGTCCTTTGCCTTCTCAAATTTTCTTTCTCCACATAATCCTACATTAAAGACCATATATGCATATTTAGCTTTATAATTTTTAGCATATTGTTTCCTCATGAAATTCTCATTTGAACCTCTTACTTTATATATATATATATATATATATATATATATATATATATATATTTCACCACCATTCTAATACCTTTTTGTTTCTCTTATACTCTTGAGTAAATAATATCCAAAGGCATTAAATATACTTACTCTTGTTCATTTCTTTGTTTCTTTGTACAGCTTCCAAGTAAATTGAAGCAGTCTAAAATGAGGAGAAATTTGCCATGGTTCAATTATATTTAAATCACCATTCTTTTTCCTAAATAAATACTCTAGTTTAAGCTTAAACAAATCTCAACATTAGCTTCCTTACCTCATTGTCAACCCATTATTTGCCTTGGTCAGCTTTCATGAAATTGAAATAATTTCCAAAACAGAAATTATTCACAAAAAACCAGCAAGTTAGTCACGCCATCTAGCTTTTGTCCAAACCAAGAATCTCCTCTGTTTTCAGCTTTAAAATGCCTCCCTTCAAACCTCTTTTACACGTGAATGTAGCAGCCAAATAAGAGGGCTTCCACATGAATAAAAGAACTCCAAAAACAGCCAAGATTCACGTTCTTCAGCTCCTTTTTTTTTTAACCCACGACAATCTTACTTCACGGGTTCTTCCTTCAAGCTAACACGATAGCTGCCTCTCTTCCTACTTCTTTTCTGCCACTAGCCGACCCTCTTTTCTGCACCTCAGTTCATTGTTTCCATCAGCCCTCCATTCCCTTTTTGAACTTCAGTCTTCAACCTTGCGCCATTCCTTTCCAACGTGCTCTGTTTTTCAGCCCTTGTTCGACAGCCTAATCTTCCCTTATCTCCTCTGTTTTGGCTCCCTAAAACCAGCCTTGCTCTTGCCTTAAACTTCAACTTCCTTGGGCTTTGGCTGTTGATTCAAGAAAGGGAGTGAAATGGCCAAGATCGTGAGAAATGCTGCTTTCAATTTCCAACAGAAAATGAGAGAAGAGAAATGTACAGTGAATGTCACGATAATGATGATGGACTGTGATGAAGTGAAATTGCAATGGTATTGGCCGGTGGAGGTTTTGGAGATAGTGGGATTGGTTTTCGTGAGCTTCTTCAACGAGCCAATACCCATGTAATATATTTTATTTCCCCCACTATCTAATATATATATATATATATATATATATATATATATATATATTTTATTCATTTAGTCTTAACCTCATTTTAATATTTAGTTTGTTTATTTATTTAATCCACCAAAAAGGTGGAATTTACGACTATTACACTTCAACATTTTAGCCATAATCATCCTTTGGTCTTCAATGAAGGGCCAGACCATGAAAGTGAGAAGGTCGTTTGCTCAGGGTGTGAGGAGGTGATTTCGGGTCCAAGGTTTAGTTGTGTGACATGCGGGTTTCATCTTGACAACAACTGCGCCAAGGCACCTTCTGAGATAAATCACCCCTTTCATCGCAACCACAGCCTTGCTCTTCTAGCAAGCTCGCCATATCGTGAAGGTAGTTACATTTGCAATTTCTGTGACAAATATGGCAAGAAATTTGTTTATCATTGTTCTTGTAAATTAGACCTTCACATCAAATGTGCTTTGCTTTTATATGACATTGCCGAAAAAAAATTTGGGGATCAGCTTCAAAATATTTCCTATAAAGACCCATCCTGCATCTCCCCTGAAAATCATTCTGAAGAGCTGAAAGAAGTTAAGTGCTTTGCATGTTGGGAGCCTTTATTAGATTCCGCATACCTTTCTCTTGATTGTGGATTTTACCTACATAAGAAATGTATTGAGCTTACTTTCGAAATTAATCATCTTACCCACCGCCAGCATTCTCTTTTTGTACAATTATTTACCAGTGATCTTCTCCCTTGCAAAATATGCGAAGAAACCCAACCCAGGGCCATTGGATTGGTTTATTGTTGTTCAATTTGCAAGTTTGGCCTTCACCTTAAATGTGTGTCACCACCACCTAAAATTGAAGATACAAATAGTCATGAACACCCATTCACAAGGTTGTTAAGACAATCCCCATTCAGTTGTGATGCATGTGGCACTTCAGAAAACTATGTTTCTTATATTTGCTCGACATGTAGCCTAGTAGTCCATAAGAAGTGCATTTCATTGCCACGCATCATCAAAAACATATGGCATCTCCATCCTATTTTCCACAAATAATTTGTAGTAGACAATGAACCTGGAACACAGGAATGTGAAATTTGTCATGAGGAGGTGAAGAAAGAGTGCGGGAGTTACTATTGTTCTGAGTGCAGGTTTATTCTCCACGTGAATTGTGCACTACAAAATCCTAGGTGGTTTTACAACATTGATCCAAGAGAGCTTAATGAAAATGCAATGTTGGTAGCTGATACTATGGATCGAAGCTTTTTTATTGTTAAAGAGATCAGATTCGAGGAAAATGTGATAACTACAGAGATAAAGCATTTCAGCCATCAACACAATTTGGTAATGAATGATGAACTAAAGGATCATAGGTGTTGCGACGGCTGCAGTCAACTCATCGCGACTTCTTTTTATCGTTGTTTACAATGTGATTTCTTTCTCCATAGATCATGTGCCAGGTTACGTAGGAAGAAGCTGGTTTGGATTCATCTTCACCAAAATCCCCTTAACCTTGTTTTAGATGGTGTTTTCGTATGTTCATTTTGTGACTTCCTGTGTAGTGGTTTCTTCTACAACTGTAATATGTGTGACTATCGTTTCTGCGTTCGATGTGCTGAAGTTTCTCGGGTTTGCACTCAAGGACACAAGCACCGTCTTCTTTTGTACCACAAGTATAATGGGCAATGTAATGCTTGTGGCAGAAGCCTTGATGGTGCCGTAACATACAGATGCAAGGATTCCGATTTTAATGTGCATTATGCATGTACTCTCCTTCCACAAACAGTTCCTCACAAATGCGATGAACATTTTCTCACTCTCACGTATCATGATGATAATGATTATTCAGACAATCATTGTTGTGATATTTGTGAGCAAAATAGAAACCCCAACATTTGGTTTTATCATTGTGCAATTTGTGACACTTCAGCCCATCTCAAATGTGCACTTGGAGATCACCCATTTATCAAGCTTGGGACCAACATCTTCATGGAAGCCTATCATCCGCACTCTCTTGTGTTAGTCCAAAACGTTTATAATTATACCGAATGCTGCAAATGTGGCAAGCCCTGCTTAGGTCTGGCTTTAGAGTGTTCAAAGACAAGATGCCAATTTATTATTCATTTAACATGTGTAGGAATTTTTCCAGATAGCTACTTCCGTCAAATGTCAGTGTAAATATTGTTCTTGTGATAAGACTATATGTTGTGCAATTAAATTTGTCTACTTTGAATGTAAATTAATCGTATGAATAAATTAGTTCCATTTGGTAACTGGAGATGTCTAATCTAACTATATACAATTAGCTATTTCTTTTTGATTATTTGCTGAAGATCAAAACTGTTTCAACTTTCAAGTTCAAACTGGTTTTGTTTGTCAATCTAGAGAAGATTACAGCACTTAATTACTTTTAAGCATCTGCAGTAAATTTAATTTGTTTCTTTCTCCATGTTATGACCTTCCTGGGTAAACGATTTTCCTGTTGATTCACTCTTGGGAGTTTGAGCCTTTGTAGCAAAGGTAGGCAGAGAATTAATGGATTCATTTTGAAACCCCATGAAAATTTCACACTGAATTAATTTCCGTGCAAAATGTCCATTGACTACACAAATAAAAAAAATTATCCTCTGCTTCGGCCTGATGAACATCACATCAACAGCTCTGCTTGTAGTCCGGTTCAAGTCAGGCATGATATAAATTTTTTTAAACCAACTCTAGTTTATTTTTTTATCAATAAAATATTATATTTTAATTTAATTGCAATCTTAAAAATATAGTATATTTTTATTTATTTTCACTGAACATGTTGAAATATTAATATAAATATAATATTCCACTATCATAATAATAAAAAATGTAAATGGATGGGCTCGGTTGGACTCAATGCAATAACTATTTTTTTTAATTTATTAAAAGGGAAAAATCATCTTTTTTTATAAACTTATAATTAAATGGAGAATTTTCAATTTAGTATCACATAAAAAATTACACGTAAATTTCAATTGACTGGGTTCACAAAATCGTCGGCTAATATTCTTATTTGACTTAGCAAAATGCCTTGTGAGATCTGAGTGATAAGAATTCTCAACCTCGTATCCGAAGGATTTAGTGACCGTTTGTTGTGTGAGTCCAAGTGAGCCTATCTGATGAGTGTGGAGAGATGATAATTGAGTTCAGAAAATTTAAGAAGTTGCTCCAAGTCTCACGTTCCCAATCAAATAGGTTCCTTCTCAAAGTAATATTCCATTCCCACTTCGAGCCATTCCATCTTCCATAGTCTTTAATAGGGCCATTCTTGTTAATTGCCAGAGCAAAGAATTTGCTATTGAGAGTCTTGTTTGGAAAGGTTTTGCTCCTCCCAAAGTGGAGCTTTTCTGCTGGAATATTCTGCACAACTCTGTTCCTGTCAAGTTCTGCACAGTAGAGGATGTTTGAACAATATTCCAAACAAGTGTGTCTTCTGCAATGAAAGGGAAACCGTTGGATCATCTTTTTATTCAATGTGTGTATGCCTGGAAGATTTGGAGTAAATGCTGCAACTGGTGGAGCATCTCCTGGGTTGCTCCAGGAAGTATCGTCTCTTTGTTTCAATCCTGGAGTACCCTTAACGATGACAGCAGTCAGAGGTTTGTCTGGAATGTTTTGTTCTATGTGGTCGTTTGGTCCATCTGGCTATCACGAAATGACAAAGCTTTCAACAACAAAGATATTACTGCGGATCAGATATATCAATTAGTTTCCTTAAGAGCAGGTTGGTGGTTAAAAGCCAAGTTTCCCGAGCTTAACCTGCATACTAACCTTCAAGAAATCACAATTCCACCACGGCACAAATTCATTAGAAGCAATATTTTCTGGTCTCCTCCGCCTGGAATCTGGCAAGCTAATGTGGATAGATCAGCTATTGGAAAACCTGGTCCGGCGGGCATTGGCGGGGTCATTCGCAATTGCCATGGTCACGTAATCCTCATCTTTTCAAAGAACATTGGAGTGGCTGATTCAAACTTGGCTGAGTTGATGGCTGTCATAGAAGTTCTGTCAATCATGGTGCATTCTGAAGTTTCACCTATTCCTCGTATCATTATCGAAAGTGATTCCAAATGATGATTTCATAGCTTAACAACTTTAAGAAGAGTCTTTGGAGATATAACAATTTGATCAACAAATTTTTGAATCTTTGCTCTGATTTAGGAGAGATCTCTCTTGTTCATGTTTTCAGAGAAGTAAACTTCTTTGCTGATTACCTAGCTGAATTTGGAGTCTTAGACATTTCGATTTAATTGCTTGGATGTAATCTCATTTGTTTAATAAAATTTTTTACCTTTCAAAAAAAAAATAAGTCCTGTGAGGCTGACTGGCTAAATAAAGGGGTGTGCTTGTTGGTTTGGTGCTTAACTGGAAGATGTCTCTTCTGCCTGGATTGGTGCGAAGTGTGGCGGCTTCTCATTCAAAAGGCTGTTGTTATGAAGGGGTGTCAGCCTGGTTTGAAGTCCTCTTTGATTTGCGTTTTCTTTTTTAGTTTGATTGTTTGTTATGGTTGGTTGATGAGTATTGAGACTGCATTGGAGATTTGGGGTGGGTCTATCGGCATTTTTTGTTTCAGCCTGCAGGAGCTCTTGTTTGATTGTGTATGATTGTTTCGGGGTGGGTCTATCTATTTACTTGCTCAAATGAAACGCTGACCTTTGCTTGGGATTCGGTGTTTGTGTATGCTTGAGCAGGGTGTTTCTTAAATGGAAATTCTGCCTTTAAAAAAACAATTCTTATTTGGATATATTTTTCTTGGGGTCGTTCATAATCTTATTAATCTTTTTACAAATTTCAGGTAAGAAAATAAAAAGTCGACTTGAACATATTGCCAGCCAACAACCATTTATCTTAATTGATTTTTTTTATTATCATTTTTGAGCAATCAATTAATATTTTGGCTGCGCCGCTACTTACTTAAAGGATTAAGGTTAAATATGATATCATATACTAATGAGTCAATGTCGAATTTTAAAATTAACCAAATTTTGACTTACACAGTATTGTAATTATCAAATCTAAAAATAAATTTTATTTGATTATTATTTTGAAAGTTTAAAATGACGATCGTAAATATGATTCGTGTCATGTTCAAATTTCTTTAACAACAATAGTCGATCGGGCATAGAGTAAAAAATGTAAAATAAAATCATATTAGAAGGTTTAATAAAAAAAATACTGAAGAGTTAAAAGAAATTAAAGGACATAATTGAAAAATAAGTAAATAAATAAAATCAGATTAAAGGGCATGACAAAAAAAATTGAAAAGTTAAAAATAAATTAAAGGGTAAAAATTGAAAGTTTTAAAAACAAATCAAATGGCATAACTAAAAAAGGTTAAATGAAAACATATTAGAAGGCCTAACGGAAAAAAATTGAAAAGTTAAAAATAAAAATAGACTAAGGGGTTTAACTAAAATATTTAAAAATCTTAAAAATAGATTAGAGGGAATAACTGAAAAAAATATAAGAAGATTTAATTAAAAAATTTAAAGGGTAAAATAAATTTGA
The DNA here is from genome assembly GCA_032173925.1 of Heritiera fomes. Lineage (NCBI taxonomy): Eukaryota > Viridiplantae > Streptophyta > Magnoliopsida > Malvales > Malvaceae > Heritiera > Heritiera fomes. The sequence continues at coordinate 7,683,601 of JAPDPM010000002.1, read as the reverse complement.
GTGCTTAATTAAACAAAAAGTGAAGAGAGATTTGGCCTATGTACACATAGTTTATTTCAATAATAAGAAATAACATTTCAAAATTTGTTCCAAGTGAGATAGAATTTGAGCTTCCAATTTTGAAGTTTTGGGTTGGAATCATGAGGTAGTTGTGAGGTGAGATTTTTTGGCCAAAAGAAATACTTCATTTGTTGCTTCAAAAAGACTAAGTAACAAACACAAACATCAGAAACAGATATATAGGAACTTTATACAAACAAGTTCATATATCTGTCTTGCACAAAATCCATATTACAATAGAAGAGCTGGAATCCCATCCTTGTCAAAAATCCCAACCGAAGAGAATGGAAACAATTTACACAGAGTAGACCAACACATCCCCTTCCTTGCATTCTTCGCAAGCCAATCTGCTGTTGTATTAACCTTTCTATCCACCAAAACTAATCTATGATCAGGAATCTTCTTAATAAAACTTTGAATATCTGCAAAAATAAGCTTAATCCTCCAATCGCAAGCCTTCTCCTTCCTGTAAAATAGCTCATAGACTATTTTACTATCAATCTCAAACACCACCTTGTCAAAACAGCCAGCTGTTGCAATCTTAATTCCATCTCTTAGAGCTATAGCTTCTGCCATTACAACACTGGATGCCAAAAAACAATTACTATTACCATTGATCAATTGTCCTCTGCTATCTCGTATAACAACCCCAAAACTTGCAGATCCAGTTTCAACTAAAAAACTCCCATCACAATTAACTTTAACCTATCCATCAGGAGGAAATACCCATCTATCCTCAATTTCCCTCCCCATCTTACTCCTCTTAGAATCCACAACATTAATAACAGAATGATTCACACCTTTATATTCAAACAATGCAATCTTAATTCTGAAAATAATACTCCATACCATCAAATCTTTTCTGCCATTCACAAACTCACATCTTATTACGCAATCCAAGATCACATATTGTAAAACCATCAAGGAAAGTGGCACAGGGAGAGCACAACACCTTGTGCCTGCCGATTTCTACAGGGATTAGAAACTTTGTAGGGTTTGTCTCAAGTTAAATTTGAGTCAACCAAATTACAAAATAGGTTTTCTCAGCAAGTCAAAAGCTTGTAAGGAACTCTAACATACAGCTTTTAATTCTGCAAACCTTAATAGGTATCATAATTCTCACTCACAAAGAATCAAAAATTTGTCAAAATCTTCGGGCAAGAAACAAAAAGCTTGCGGATTTCTACGTGAAGAAATAACCAATGTTGCAGCAATTTCACAGAAAAGAAAACCCTAGTATTATAATAAAATAATATTTATTGTACTAAATTCAAAACTCATTTTATGCTTTATTTTAACTTTGTTAAAGTTACATACAATATAATGTTTTATTTTTCTTTTATTATAATTTATTTAATTTTCTACTTCAAAATTTTCTTTTACATAATTTATACTCAAAAATTAGTTTACTTTTTCAATAAATATAGTTATTAATTAATTTAAGAATTTAGTTATATGTTATTATGAAATTAACTAAATATTACTAGTATAACTTGTGAGGTTTATATATGAGACACTAATAGTATATAACTTTTATACATTGTCAATCAATCATAAAATGTCACCTCATTAATGAGCAAAACTTAAAAATGCACAGACCATTAAAAATAAATTTAAAAACTTCATTAACATTTATTTTTAAGGGTTTATACATTTTTAAAGTTTACTCATTTAAAAACTTCATATGGTCTTTATAGATTTGGAGAAAGCATATGATAAAGTGCCTAGGGAGGTACTCTGGTGGTCCTTAATGAAGAAAAGAGTTCCTTTCAAATATATTAAACTAATTAAGGACATGTATAGAGGCGTAAGGACACATGTGAGGACAGGTGGGGGGCAAACAAGTGAGTTTCCTATCACGGTGGGATTACACCAATGGTCAGCGTTGAGTCCATTCTTGTTTGCGGTAGTTATGGACGAACTGACAAAATCCATCCAGGATAAGGTGCCTTGGTGTATGATGTTTGCAGATGATATTGTCCTATGTGCGGAAACTAGAGCGGAGATCAATACAAAGTTGGAATTATGGAGACAAACGCTGGAATCAAAAGGATTTCAACTAAGCAGAGTGAAGACTGAATACATGGAGTGTAAATTCAGTTCTAATCGACTGGAAGAGCATGATGTAGTGAAGTTAGATGGGGTGGCGATACCTAAGCGGGATCATTTTCGATACTTGGGATCAATAATACAGATGGATGGAGAGATTGATGGTGATGTGACCTATAGGATCCAAGCTGGATGGAGTAAGTGGAGAAGTGCTACAGGTGTGTTGTGCGATAAAGGAATTCCTACATGGTTGAAAGGCAAGTTTTATAGGACAGTTGTTAGACCAACATTGTTATATGGTAGTGAATGTTGGGCGACTAAGAGGCTACATACACAAAAGATGAGTGTAACAGAAATGAGAATGTTACGGTGGATATGTGGATACACAAGAAAGGATAGAATGAGAAATGATCATATTCGTAAGATGATTGGAGTGGTACCTATCGAAGACAAAATGTGTGAAAATAGTTTACGTTGGTTTGGACATGTAAGACGTAGACCTGTAGATGCTCCAGTTAGGAGAATAGAGGCTATGGATGTTGAGAGAAGGGTTAAGACTAGAGGAAGACCGAAAAAGACTTGGAAGGAAGTAGTTTGGAAAGACATGGAGGTTTTAGAATTAGATGAGCAAATGGCCTTGAATAGGAATCTATGGAGGCAGAAAATACATATGGACGATCTAACATGATTTTAGATATTGGTTCATTAGCCTACCCCAATCTATTGGGATAAAAGCTCTGATGATGATGATGATGATGATGACTCATTAATGAGATAATATTATGTGGTTGACTGACAGTACATAACCTCTATTTTTTATCAATGCATTATATATAAACTCAAACTTATACATTTAAACAATATTAAAATCCTTAAGTTGTATAACGTGCTATATATGTTATGGTTATATTTGTACTTTCAAATAAAATAATATTTGATTTGTAATACTACCAAATACAGTGATATTCAATTTTTAAAAATTAATAACTGTTGACGTAATTTCAAATCACGAGTGATAAGATTATGGTGGTAATAAGATTATTTTGGTGATTAATGTGATTAATTAGTCTATCATAGAGATCTTAAAAGCGATACCATGCCATCATAAGAAAAGAAAAATTGAAAACAGAACGAGAATTTTTAAGGGTTAAAGGAAGAGGGAAAGAGAGAATAATTTTGATGCTGGAAATAATGGTGTAAGAAAGGGATAATAATAGGCTAATTAATTAAAGAGGAAAAAGAAAAAAGTTCAGGCTTTGCTTGATACTTGATAGTAAGGATAAAAAGGAGGAAGAATGAAAAGTTTATTAATTCAATAATTAAATTTTATAATAATTTTCTTATTTTATAATTTAACTATTTGATTAATAATGTTTTCATTCAAAACCATTTTAATATTTTCTACTAACACAAAGCCTTAGAAGGGAAATTTAAACCACACTAACTCGCAGATTTATTTAATAGACTAGCAAAAAATGCTAGGAATTGATAAATCTCATTGCAAGACTAGAACCTAGCAACTAGGAGGTCGGTACCATTTGGACTTTGGAGCAAGAAGAATCTAATTTGTTGCAGCGATTTCGTCTGAGGACTTGACCGCTCGATGATTTTAAAAATATTAAGAACAAGGAATCGCCACCAATATTTTTTTTAAGTGTGATTGGCCACCTAAAATTCTTGTCTTTTCAATAAAATCTTAAAATGAACTAAGTTTTATTTAAAAGATAATTTTTGATATGCGAAAAACAAAAAATGAGCTCCAGAGTACGATTACACATGGGAAAAGATTAACACTTCCACAACTCCCGTTAAAAAATGGTACCTTCTTAATCATGTGTTATCATTTGATTTTAATGAAATGATCTTAATTTAATATTTAAAAATAATTTTATTTTTATTGCAAATTTTTTAAGCATATTTATCATTTATCAAAATCATTTTTTTATTTAAAAAATGGTTAGATTTTATTTATTTATTTATTTATTTATTATTTTTTTAGAAATTGAATGTGAACATTTTGTATTGAAGAATTAAATCAAATACTCTAATACTTTTGGCAATATTTGAAGTAATAATCCCACCTAGAGATTTTTTAAGAATTGCTATTTGTAATTTCTATAGAATCGCATCCTTGGAAAAGCTTACATTTGTTTTTTTTAATTAAACATGCATGCTTATGATGCAAACAGAGAATTCATGATGCATATGTAATTATTATTATTATTATTATTATTATTATTATTATTATTATTATTATTATTATTATTATTATTATTATTATTTCCCTTTTTTTTAAAAAAATTATATATTTATATTAAAAAAATGTGTTATTGAAAAATCACACTAAATATTTCAATACTTTGATAACATTTAGTGGATTTTTCTCACCTAGAGATCAATTAAAAATTACTACTTGTGAATTTCGTAACATCTCATTATCGGACTAATTTACTTAAATTTAAACTTTATTATTAATTTTTTAAAAAAACTTATTCATTTTAATTTTTAACAAAAATTTAAATTATTGAAAAATCGTACTAAATACCCCAATACGCTGATAATATTTAGAAAATTCTTCTCACCTAGGGATCAATTAAGAATCACTACTTGTGAATTCCGTAACATCCCATCATCGGAAATTCATTTAATCAAATTTAAATTTCATTATTAATTTCCCTTTTTCTTTTTAGAAACTTGTTTATTTTTATTTTTAACAAAAAAATAAATTATTGAAAAATCGCGTTAAATATTCTAATACACTGATAACATTCAATGGATTTTTCTCACCTAGGGGTCAGTTAGGAAATCACTACTTGTAAATTTCATAACATCTCATCATCTCATAAATTGATTAATAAATTTAGAGAATTTAAGTAAATTAGTCCGATGATGGGATGTTGTAAATTTCATAACATCCCATCATCGGACTAATTTACTTAAATTCTCTAAATTTATTAATCAATTTATGAGATTTTATTATTTTTATAATTATGAACTTTATTTGATGCATATTATTTTCTAAACATGACAAATAATTAATAAACATTTTAAAATAAATTATCCAAAAATAAACTTAACATATAAATTCCAAGGCACATTACACATACATTCCTACAAACTTTTGACTAGTCAACTCAATAGTTACATAAGCAAATGGAAACAAGTATACTACACGTCTAAACACATGCTTGACCACTCATCTCTAACAATCAATATGTACTAAAAGAAATAAAATAAGTAAATCAAATAGTGAACAACTCACATAAACAAGAGAAGAATCCTAAATAATTCAAGGGAAGTTAATGTTGGATAGCTTGTAATAAATACAAGGGAACAAGTTCCCATATTGCTTGTAAAAGTGTAAAGTGATACATTTATAAAGGGAAATTAACTCTTGAGAGTAATTTGGAGTCAAAGAGGGAATGAGCTTTGACCATTTGGCTTGGGCTTGAGCTTGCTTGGCTTGGGCTTGGACTTGCTTGGCTTGGGCTTGGTCTAGAGCTTGGGCTATTTTAAAAGTCAAAGATGGGCACTTGGGGCACTTGGGCTCTTGGCTCTTTGACTTAAGTCAAAGTTTTATTTTTTGACAGAATATTTTAAATTTAATTTCGAATTTAAAATTATTTTAACTGTTCCAACATACATATTTTTGGTTATATGTCTGGAACAGTTATGTCTGAAATGAATGGTTGTTATTTAACAGAAAATCACAATCATTCGTTTATGTCTCTTCATACTCTACATAAGAGTGATGATTTCTAGAAAAGACTTACTTTACATTTTCTGACTTTTCACAATATTCTGAAGGCTTTGTTGTATCCTGGGGTAACTTGCTTTTGTGTGAGGCAATATTACACTCAAGAAAGTGTAATTCTACACGCCTCAAAGCCATATACTCTGATTATTTCCTAACAATTTGAGTGTAATATTCTTTTGATATGGCAATGGTTACCAATCCTGTGTTTATCAATCAACAAGATCCTGTCAAGTTGAACCAGTTTGATGGGACAAACTTCACCAGATGGAAGGACAAGATGAAGTTTCTGTTGACAACTTTGAAGGTGTTCTATGTTCTGGATCCGAATTTGCAGCCATTGGTAGACCCTACACCAGAAGACACAGATACATTGAAGGAAGAAAGAAAGAAAGAAACGTGCAGAAGATGAACTGGTGTGTCGTGGTCACATCCTCAACTCTCTTACTGACAGACTTTATGATTTATACTCCAACTATACATCACCAAGAGAGATCTGGACTGCCTTGGCAACAAAATACCAGAACGAGAAAAAAAGGTACAGATAAATTCCTAGCACTAAATTATTTTGATTTCAAGATGACTGATAACATGCCAGTCATGGATCAAGTCCATGAACTACAAATACTAGTTTCCAGACTTAGAGAATTGGAAGTGATTGTTCCTGACACTACACAAATCGGAGCAATTCTGTCCAAGTTGCCTCCTTCATGGAACAATTATAGGAAAAAGGTCCTGCAAACACCAGACAGTTTCACATTGGAACAATTCCAGACTCATCTGCAAATTGAGTGTGAAACTCGTCTCAGGGATGAGAAACTCCAGAAAGAGAAGGTAGTGAATTCAAATGGGAATTCACAAGTAAATGCCATAGGAAGCAATTCTGGAAAGTTTGCAAACAAGTTTGGAAAGAATCAGAACAACTTCAAAGTCCAGAAAACTGGTGGATTTAAGAAGTCCAACAATTATAAGAAGAACAAGGCCTGCTTTCATTGTGGAAAGAAGGGGCACTACATTAAAGAACGTAGAGTCAAAATTGCAGAAGACAAGAAGAACAAAGACAATGGTTCTAAACAATCTGCTCCAGCCAATATGGTTGTTGAAGATGACATGAACTTTGTTGCCATGGTTACTGAATTGAACATGGCAACAAGTGCAGGAACCATGGAGTGGTTTCTTGATTCTGGAGCCACAATTAATGTCTGCAACAACAGGGAATTCTTCAGCACTTACACTGAGGAAAACAGTGAAGTCTTTATGGGAAACCATGCTCCTGTCAAAGTGCTGGGAAAAGGAAGTGTGATGCTTAACTTCACTTCTGGACAGAAATTGACTCTTATCAATGTGCACCATGTTCCTGATGTCAAGAGGAAGTTAGTTTCTGCAAATCTATTATGCAAGAGAGGCTTTAAGTTTGTTTTAGAATCTGCTAAGTTTGTAATATCTAAGAATGGTGTGTTTGTAGGAAAGGGATATTCCCTTGATGGCATGTTTAAACTCAGTATTAATAAAATAAATGTTGCTTCTACTTATATCGTTAAACCTTCTATTCTATGGCATGCTAGATTAGGACATTTAAATTATGCTATGATTAAATACATGACAAATCATAATTATATTTCTTGTAAGCATGATCACCATGATAAGTGTCAAATCTATGTAGAAGCTAAGATTACAAGAAAGCCTTTTCCAAAAGTAGAACATGAAACAAAATTGTTGGAACTAATTCATTCGGATATTTGTGAATTAAATGGAAAATTGACTAGAGGAGGAAATAGATATTTTATAAATTTTATAGATAATTGTTCACGTTTTACTAGTATTTATTTACTAAGAAACAAGGATGAAGCTTTTGATAAATTTAAAGAATTTAAATCTAAAGTAGAGAATCAAAAGGAAAGAAAAATTAAAATTATAAGGAGTGATAGAGGTGGTTAATATTTCTCAACAGTAGTTAAAAGCCCTTTTCTAGTTTCTTTCAACATTAAGTTGGAATGGAAAGATCTACAAGTTCGTTTCACTGATGGGTGGAAAACATTCTTTGGACAACACTCCCTTCTCCACAGCGATATTCTGGCTTTCAAATTTCATATAAATTTCTCTTTCGATGTAATAATTTACCCTTGAGAAGGTTCTATCTTAACAATGGAAGATATAAAGAAAAGAAAAGGTCAGTCCCATTTCTAAATTGATTTTTTTTTCTGTATTATTGTCTCTTGATGGTTTTTATTTATTTACATATGTATTTATCTTTTTCTACCTCTTTTCAATTACATTTGAAAGAACATACAATGAAACCCATCAAAGATCCAATGGATAGTGGAGCAACACATGCAAATTTACATTTGTTAACTATCAACGATCATGAAAAAGTTCCTCAATTTTACCGAATGTTCTTCGATGATTTAGCAATTGCAAATGACTACTAGGTTTTCTTTTGTTATACTCACAAATAAACCACCTTTGTTTATTTACATAATAATTCTCCACGATCTTACTCAGTAAACCAAAGTTTTTCTCTTAATAACACATAATAGAATTTTTTCCAGATATTATCATTGCTTTACACATTACCTTATTGCTATGACTTTCTATCTTTCATAATAAATAAATACATATCAATTTATTTAAATGTTATATGTTATGTGCAATAATTATCCTAAACAGCATCTTATCTATCTTCTTCTCAGGTAATTCCCCAGGAGTTTGTTTTTGAGCATGTGTCGAGGGTTCAGGAATCCAAAAAAGTTATTTTGAACAGTCATATACTTGGTCCTTTTGAAGTTACACTTAAATGGCTTGGCCGTCGACTTATTTTTGCCAAGGGTTAGACCAAGTTTCATGATGCTCACTCAATAAAAGTGCAAGATCTTTTACTATTCAAATACAGACAAATACTTCTCTTTGATGTCATCTTCTATGATAAAAACACCACATTGTTGACACCCCATAAACTTAAAAAATGAAAAAGTAGACAAATTTGCTTTTTCAAATCTTTAATTCATTCCTTCATAAATTGAAAAGAAAATTTACATGATACTTGCTTTCTTATAGGCGCAAAAACCACTGAAGGAAAAAGAATCACCCTACCTGATGTCAAACTCAAACTAAACGATCAACCTCAAGATAAAGTAGAAGCAAAAACAAATACTCAGAAGGAAATCAACCATTTTGAAGTATATGAACTGCGAAGCAATCCACCTTTCTTTCAGATTTCCATGGGAAAATCATGTGTTGAATCTCCTTGCATGGTGGTAAATACTCATACCTCTTAATTTAATATTTTTTTTTGCTTTCTGTTACTTTAAATTGCATAAAATTGTCCCATTTTTTTGTATGTTTGACAGCATGTACCTATCAAATTTGCTAGACTTCACCTTCCATCATACTTAATGTTATTCACTTTCACTGTTCCACAAAATGACAAGAGTTGGATCGTAAAATATATAAGCACCAACCATAATAAAATTTTCTCAACTGGCTGGAAAAATTTTATTCGGGACAATCATATCACAGTGGGCATATTATGCAAATTCCAACTTATTGGTGCAAAAAATATCGAAGTTGATATTGTCTCGAACCCTTGAACAAAGCAGATCCAGAAACCACCCTCTTTTTTTTGGTATCAAGAGATGATCTTCATTGAACTCATGAACTTTTGCTCTTTTGGAACAATATAACGTATTAAATAATCCTACTGTTAACGCATTATATAATGCTACTGTTAGATAATCTGCATCGTCTCATTTGCAATCTCTTAAATTACATACAATAATTTAGACTTATAGGTATGTATTACCTATTATTATATTATATTATATTATAAAATAACATTAAAATATACTAAAAAATAAATTTTAAATAAATTCAATTTATAAACAAAAATATTAATTTGTATAAAACAATTTTTCTTTATACAAATTCACTACTGCATTTTCATCAACTTTTTGGTCTATTTACATTTGATGTAATCAAACTATACACTTTACTTTGTTTAAAAAGAATGCCCTGCAGCAAAGCGCGGGCATTTTCCTAGTAATATTTATAATATTAATACGAAAATTACTAGTTTTCAACATTTTTATCATAAATAGTATCATGAGTAATATTTTTTTAATATTTTTGCAGTATATATAACTATTAATAATGTAATAAACATTCTAAAATATTTTTAAAAATATATACAATTTTTGAATTTTAAGTTAAATGTTTACACCTAACTTGATAGGGAGATTAAGAAAGAAAACACGTTTGAGTTTGATTTAGGGTTGGTTTGGATTCCATGGCACCTTCGGTGCGATGGAACCCGAGGCAAAATTTTGAAACCAAATGCATTGAAAGTGCATTTGGCGTCGGTTGCTACGGTACGGTTGGCTGTAAAAAGATCTAATTGAGGCACAGTGGGAAAGTTTTCCACCCAATACATTCCCCATTCCCCGTATTTCCACCTATTTATCTTTTTATCATTGATTAAACTTTTGTTTTATTCTTTTTATTTTAAAATTTTTAATTATGTATTTATTTAAAATATAAATAAATTTATATATGTATATAATTTTTATATAAATTATTATTTGATTAAATAGATATTAAATAATTGTTAAATATGTATAAATAAATATATGTAATTGATTTTTAAATATTTAATAGCAAAAGTACTATTTAAAATGAAAATATTTTAGTAATTTTTTAATTTATTATAAAAATATTATCTTACATAAAAATAATTTTACTAATTTTTAATTATTTTATTAATTTTATAAATATAAAATATATTATAAATTTTATTATATATTTTATCTAATATTATTAATAGTCATTTTTTACGTTTGCATCCAAACAAATATCTCACAACTAATTTTAATCTCGTATCTAATATTCATCATTTTTTCAATCTCACCATTTATCTAAATTAGTTCTTAGTGTTTTTATATTATTATTATTTTTAAATCTTTTATAATAAAATGATATTGTCTAGAAAGGAAAATGGACATAGTTTATCACTATTAATTAATTTATCATTGCAATTTGTTCTTGTTCGTTTGCTTGAAGCACTGTTGCCATTCCTTTCGGCATCAGGAAAGACTGAAAGTAAAGGAATCCAGTGATGTCCTGTGAATTTTTTATTCGTTTGGCAATGGCATGGACAAGAAAAGTCAAGGAATGTGATGCTTCCCTGCCAGTCTCCACTCTCCGCCTAAATATTTTACTAATTTTGTTCGTTTCCAATTAATCTTTTTTTTTTTTGATAAATATACAAGAAGCTGAAACTGAAGCAAACCAAGATAATTAATACAGAAAATAGAAACGTTAATAGTCAATCCCTTCAAGGATCTTTTCTAACAAGGAAGCTTATCACTGATCAAGGAAGGCGGTTGAAGGCAACACAGAGAGGGTTTCCTATGAACAGTCAGAGCACACAGGATCATTCTCCAGACGTACCTCAAAATATGCGTCAACTTCCATCTCCAACACCAACTCCACCACCTCCAACAATGGCTGATCCAAGCAATCTTGCAAAGGCTAGAAGTGGAGCTGATGAGGGGGAGTTGCTACAAGATGGAGATTATAAACAACGTCAATATCTTCCTCAATGCAATGCTATCTTGAGAAACGTGTTTATACAAATGGAAATTTTGCTACTTCAAGTTCCAAAAGTTCCGACGATCACCTACAGCAGCCTGTAGCTGAGTTTCCGCAGAAGGAACATGGATATGAGCATCCTCCCCGGGTAGAGAAATCTGCTGTACATTCAGAGCAACCATGTGAACAAGAATATCCTACAAATTCCGACGATCTCGGTCGAGGACCGCTGGACCGGACTACACCAAGTCAAGGATCAGAAATTACTAATATACAAAAAAGGGGGCCGATCTTAAATATGCATTCCAAACCTGAGGATCCAGAATCAAAAATGTTACGTGATTATTCTACAAAATATGAAAAACAGGAACAAGCTAAATCAAGTTTTTCTACTTCTCCGGCTTTTACAGATCGGCCTCCTCCTCCAAAAAGTATTTCGCTACCTCCTTCAGCGGAACCACCAAAGTCTAAATATTGCTCTTGTTGTAGAATCCTATGAAACCTTGATTGTCAATCAGTTCCGTTAGTTTAGCGAAAAAAAAAAGAGCATGCATTTGGTGAGGCCACGTTATCTTGCTTCGCTGCGAACTTGGTTGAAGTGATAATTTTGTAGGCCGATTTCATTTATTTTGTGGGGCCCACGGTGCAGTCTGGTGAATTTAACGCTTTACCCTTTGTTCTTCCCCATGTCTCTCTCTCTCTTTCAGTTTAATCTGTAATTTTGTATTAGTTTTATGAGTATTTTTTTGATTGCTTTTGGTTTTTGTATTTGCATTTTTTCCTTGCTCTTACAGCCAATTTTAGCTCATTGATCTCATCTGCCATCTAATAGTTTTGATTTTATTCGGAATTCTACAATAAGATCAAAATTTATGATTTTAAATAATATATGATTACGAGTAAATTTAAAGTCATTTGACATAAAATATGTTAGAAGTATTGAAAACACTTGATAATTAACTTAAGATTAATGTAAACAATATATGATTATAAGTATAAATCTAAAGTTATTAGGTGTAAAATATGTTAAAAGTATGTAAACACATGATAATTAACATAAACATACATTATAGCAAAATTATCATGTGATTAAATCTACTGACATTAATATTTACACTACAAGAAATTTTACTTTCAGAGTCAGATTTTTTGTGATAGAATTTTCTGTTGCTAATTTTCATGAGTTTGGAACGAATTTGCGACGGAATGCTTGTAAAGAAGGAAAGTAGCTTTTGAACAAAGATCAAGAATCAAGGATTGATTGAAGCATAATCAAAAAGATTGATCAAGAGGTTAATTGCAGCAAAATTGAAGGGATTGTTCAACATCACAAAAGAGATTCTGTCACATGATTTAGGCCATGTTTATAGTAATGAATTGTGAACATTAATGTATTCCATGTTTATATAAAGAAATCCTATAATAGACAATAGAGGTGTGAAAAATTGAAAATTATTACTTTTTATTCAACCTTTATGTTAATTACCTCTTTACATGGTATCAAATCATAACGCTCTTTGCATCTTAAGATTGACATTTCCATAGCAAACAACAAAACTCTCCTCACAATACAAAGCTTCCATCAGATGGCAAGCTTAGTTTCAGTTAAATTATCTAACTCAAATTTTTTTGTTGTGGAAATAAAAAAATTTTCCACTTATTTGCAGTGCACAACTCATTCATCATCTTGAGGAAGAAGCTCTTGCAATGATCACTCAAAAAGGTGACAACATAGAAGAAAATTCAAAATTTATTGTCTGGATTAACAATGATAGTCTTCTTATGAGTTGGCTCTTAGGAACTATGACGAAGGAAGTTCTTGGATTGGTTGTTGGATGTAATAACACACAACAAATTTGGAAGTGTTTAGAAGAGCATTTTCTTGCCTATCAAAGAAAAAGAAGTGCAGTTAAAGAATCAACTAACAATCAAAAGAGGTAACCAACCATTAGATGATTTTCTTAGAAAATTCAAACATTCGTGTGATTGTCTTGCAACTAGAAAGCAACCTCTTGGAGATCTTGACGAGTTTTTTCAACTATCTAGAGTGTTGGGATCTCATTATCAACCTTATAATTTGGCTATTCTGTCAAAACCACCTTATCCCTCCTTTAATTAATATGTGATTGGTTTACAAGGTTTTGAGCAACAGGTAACGTCAGAAGAAGAAGAAGACCAAAAACAAAGGGCACCAAGCTTTCTTAAGTGTTCATTGCACAAAGAGGAAAGGGACGTTGTGTTAGAAGCTATGGAAGCCATGCTCAAGGTCATGGTGGTCAGAATTTCAGTTCAAGAGGAAGAGGTTTTGTCCAAGCTAGAAACTATAATAATCAAAGGGCTGGAAACAACAAAACCTTCATTACAAATAATAATCCACGACCACAACAAGGGAATTTTCAAAACAAAAATTTTAAACATACTCAATCATCACAGGGTGGAGTTTCTCATCAGATTTGTGGTGTCTCTAGCCATAATGCTTTGAAATGTTGGTACAAATTTGATCATGCATATCTGAGTGAAGATTTACCTCAAGCTTTTGCAATAGTCTCCTTGGTAGATGATAAAGATCCAACTTTCCTTGCTAATATTAGCCCAACTAATCATGTGACTTTTGATGTAGGTATTCTTGATTCTACTTGTGCATATAGAGTTAATAAGAAAGTTTATACAGGTAATGGAACTCCTTTCCCCATTACACATGTTGGATCTGTATTTGTTGGTCCCATTAAATTAAATAAGGTGTTAGTAATGCTAGAACTAAAAAAAATTTACTCTCTATTAGTAAATTTACTGAAGAAAATTCATGCATTTTTGAGTTCTCACATTTCGGTTTTGTGATAAAGGACCCAGTAACTCAAAGGGTTCTAGCTAAAGGGAGAAAAAGGGACAACTCTATGCATTGGATGATGAAGTTGCACATGCTCTTGCAGTAAAAAAAGACAGAGTTGGAGATTCAATTTGGCATCAATAGTTGGGACATCCAAACTCTCATATTTTGAAATCCTTAGCATCAAAGGAAATGATTAAAATTTCTTCTTGGACTAAACCTCCTCATGTGTGCACCAGTTGCCAAATGGGAAAAAGTTGTAAACTTCCTTTTACTAGACGAATTTAACAATGTACGTTTCCTTTTCATAAAATTCATTGTGATCTATGGGGACCTTCACCAATTTGTTCTATTCAACATTTTGAGTATTATGCAATTTTTGTGGATGGTTATAGCAGGTTCACTTGGTTTTACCCACTCAAGAAGAAGTCAAATTTTTTCAATTGCTTCTTAAAATTTCTACAACTAATTAAAAATCAGTTTGAGAAGACTATCAAAGTGTTTTAATATGATGGAGGGGGAGAATTTATAAAAAAAAATTTCTTGAGCATTTAGCAGCAAATTTCTTGTCCTGGTACTCTTGACTAAAATGGCGTTGCTAAAAGAAAACATCGTCATCTTGTAGAAATGGGGCTTACAATGCTTAATCATGCTAACATGCCACTACGATACTAGGTTGAGAGTTTTTCAACAGCAACTTTCTTGATTAATACATTGCCTACACCAATTCTAAATTCTGATACACCTTTCCAACGACTATTTGGGACACATTGACAATACTCCTTTCTAAAGGTTTTTGGGAGTCGTTGCTTCCCATATTTAAGGAATTATGCCTCCAACAAGCTCCAACCTCGATTTTTACCGTGTGTTTTTATTGGCTGTGTAGACATTTTATTTTGTCCGGGTACTAAGTTGTATATAACTAACTTGATTAATTAGGTGGTCTTGTAATTAACATTAGATTAGGATAATTATTTTAATATTAGAGTTAACTTAGAATTAAATTAGGATTTTTTAGAAATAACATTAATTAGGAAATTAAAAATAAAATAGGATTTGGGATTATGAAAATAAAAGAATTATTAACTTAGGATAATTGGAATTATTTATTAGATTAGGATTTATTGGTTAGGATAATTTTTAGATTTTTAAATTAGAAGAGTTATTATTAGATTAAACTTAGAGGAATTAGAATTAGACTAGAATTAACATAAGAATTAAATAGATAAAATATGAACAAAAAAAAGGAGATAATGTATAAAGAAACTTAATTGCATTAGGATATTTGTAAATTTTTGGCTATAAAAGAGGTTAAACCCAATGATTTAGAAGGGGGCGAATACGCCAAGAAGTGCAACACCGGGGCACTGTTCATCACCACTAGACAGCCAACCCGGGTCGGGTCCCATCCTCTTGCCGAGCAACCATCTTCATCGTTCCACCAGCAACTGAAGTTGTACGTGCATCGAACTGCAGAATTGTTCGCACTGTCGCACCTCCACCTTGATTGATTCCCTGCTTTCCCTAGCAGAACTGAGAGTTGTATGAATATAAACCGTGTGAGTTGTTGAAGTAGTTGAAGAAACCTAAGCATGAGTTGTCCAAAAACAGAGCAGCAACGTGAACACGTGATGGAGACAAACCTTTGCATTAGTCATTAACAAATGTGCTAAAGTAGATGAGGCTTGTCTTAAGGGCTTGAGTTGTGAGCACGTGATAAACAAAAAAGGAACAGTAGAAATTAAGGTGGAGTAGCTGAGGTCCTCTGCGTGAAAAAAAAAAACAAAAGAAAGTAAAGAGAAAAGGAAACAAGGGTCCTATTGTCTTTCATCCAGGTATTTGTTTACTTGTTTTATTAATTAGTTAATATTTGATTGACTAATAAGTTAACAATATGATGTGATTAGTATTTATTTAATAATTTGTATATTAATAATCAATTTAATAATTTGACATATTTTTTAATAATTAGGAATTAATATGTAATTTGTATGTTAATTAAGTCAAGAAGGCTTTTAATTAAATATAAATTTGTGTGATTACTAATTTGAGCTAATAAGTTTTTCATAAAATATTAATTTTGCATGTGGTTTGTATGTTTATATTATCAAATTTACTTTGTACGATTTATATGTTCTCTTAGAATTTAATTATTTTGTATGACTTGGATGATTTATAGGAAAGGCTTTTAGGAGTCTAATTTAGGAAGATGCAACTATTTAGGAAAATATGATAAAATAGTTTTTAGGGTTAAAAATAATAAATTAGTAAAATTCTTTCAAATTAAAAGTAAATAAAAGTGAATACGAGTTATTCCAACAATAGAATTCTAAAGGAACTATGCTGGAGTAGTACTTTTAGATATCTTGATATGAGGAGAGTCCTTTTTAGTCTAATCAGCTTGATGGAAGACTTAAGAGGATATTTCCAACATTTAATAATTCATTATAAAAATAAAGAATAAAAATTAAATTAAAAAGTTAGAATTAAATAATTAGATAATTAGAAAAGAATTAAAATGAAATTAAATAATATTAAATTACTTGGATAAATGTGAATTAATCCAATAATGGAATTTAAAAGGGAATTGCATTTGAGTAGTTTTCTTCAAAATTCATAGGTGAGGAGATTTCTTCCAAGGTCTGACCAGCTTGATAGAAGGTTTAGAGGAAAATTTTAATATTAAATAATTCATATTTATTTAAGTTATAAAAAGTAAATAAAAAATAATTGTAAGATAAGAAGAAATTACAAATTATAAAAAAATAAAAATAAAAAATAAATAATTTATATAAATTGGGATAGGAGTCAAAATAAGTATTTCATAATATATTTAAATCATCCGACAACGGAACCTTTTCAAGAAAGGTGATTGGTCCTACTTGAATACTCTTGAGGTGAGAAAAACTTTTAAGTTGTCCAACCAGCTTGATGGAGGAGACTTAGAAGATTTTTCAATATTGAATCATGTTGAAATTAAAGCAAACAAAAATAGGCAAAATTATGATAACTTTAGACTATTTGGAACAATTCTAGGATAGGTGTTGTGGAGGTACTAATCCTTCTCCACACGTAATCGTACTCCCGAACCTTAGATTCTTTGAATGTAGACCAAGCCTTACCTTTAGATAAGAATAGGTGACCAATCACACCTTAGGTTAGAATGATTGGTGACGACTCTTGAATTTAAGTTTAGCGAGTTAGGTTCTCGGACTCAGCACATTACGACAGGCTATAATCCACTTCATAAAGGGTATAGGTATTTACATCCACCAACAAAAAGGGTATACATCTCTCGACATGTAGTCTTTGATGAGAATTTCTTATCATATATTGATTTCACCCAACTTTTTAAAAGTGCTGATATACAAGAAGAGTTTTGTACATATCCTAATGCCTATGAACGGATTTGGGTGCCATCTCACTTACAACCATCCAAAAATGTTGATAAGGTGACACAACCACCAATATCATGTCAAAACTCTACTGTTTTTGACTTTTCATATGATTCCTTGTCAGACACAACCTCAAACATAAATGCAAACAGTTTGAATTCACCCTCTAAATTGCCTTCTAATGCCTTGTGTGAAGATATACTAGTTGAACCCAACACACATTCTTCTTCCGTAATAAACACTAGCATTGAACTTGTGATAGATGAGGTTGTTGCACCACCTTCATTCCCACATACTAAAGAGTTGGATTCATCTTCCAATAGCACCTCATTCTCCACATATCTCTTTGTTGGAGTGACACCACTCTCTCATAATGTCACATTTGTTTCTATTCATTCTATGCAGACCAAAACTCGTGCGAGAAAACACATTAGACATGTTCAAACTAGATTTCCACATCAAGCTCAAACATTGATTTTTGCTTCTCCTACAAAATAGGTTGCAAGATTGGATATTCAAGAGCCTTAATCTCTTCGAATGGCACTTTCATATTCCTCATTGGTATGCTGCAATGTTTGAAGAACTAAATGCTTTAAAGTTGAATAATACATAAGACTTGGTTCCTTGTCCTTCTGGTGCTAATGTTGTAGGATAAAAGTGGGTGTTCAAGACTAAACTTAATTTTGATGGTTCAATGGAATGTTTTAAGGCGAGATTAGTTGCAAAAGGCTTCTCTCAAGTTCTTGGTTTGGACTTTGTTGAAACTTTTAGTCCTGCTTTGAAGCCTACTGCTCTTCACTTGGTCCTTGCTCTGTCAATGATGTTTTCATGGCCAATTCGACAACTCGACGTCAAAAATGCTTTCCTTCAAGGTTCACTCATAGAAACTATGCACATGGCACAACCTCCTGACTTTATTGATATCAAACACCTAGATTATGTCTGTCATTTTAATCGTTTCATTTATGGCTTAAAACAAGCTCCTCGAGCCGGTTTGATCGATTTACTTTTTATCTTTTAAGGATGGGCTTTCATTGTAGTCGTGCTGACTCTACTTTGTTCACTCTTCATACTTCACAAGGTATTGTTATTCTTTTGCTATATGTAGATGACATGGTTGTTACATCAAGTTATGAGTACCTTTTGTGTGATATCATCAAAATTTTGAGCAAAAAATTTGCCATTAAAGACTTAGGCTCACTTCACTATTATCTTGGCATTGAGGTTACTCATTTTTCCAACTGTAGTTTTCTATCTCAAACCAAATATGCTCATGACCTTCTTCCTTGAGCTTCTATGTTGGAGGCATCATCTATTTCTACTCCTCTTCCTGCTAAAGTGAATTCTTCACTACATGACATAGAATTAGTTGATGTTACAGTTTATCAATGTATTGTCAGTGCCTTGCAATATCTTACTATTACAAGAGTTGATATTTGTCATGCTGTGAATCATGTTTGTCAATTTATGCAAGATCCTATAGTAGCTCATCTTTGTCAATTAAACGAATTCTACAATTTGTCAAAGGGACTATTAATTATGGTGTTCATTATCTTTCTCAAAGTTCAGTTTCTCTAATAGCATTTTGTGATGCTAATTGGGCTGGTTGTCCTCTCACCAAGTGAAGCATTATTGGTTTTTGTATTTTCTTGTGTGCTAATTGTACCTCTTAGGGTTTCAAGAAGCAGTCTACAATAGCTCGATCTATTGCAAAGGCGGAATATCGTGCTATGGCAACCACTACAGGAGAATTAGTTTGGATCACTTACTTATTTCATGACATTGGTATTGGTTTATCCTCTCCTCCCCAATTGTTTTCTAATAATTTAAGTGCACTGGATATCTATCAATCTTGATTTTCATGCTCAAACTAAGCACATTGAGTTAGACTATCACTTTGTCTGCAAAAAGGTTGCACTTGACACACTTGTTACTCGCTTTATGCCTAACTCAGATCAAATTGCAGATATATTCACCAAACTATTATTACACAAATAGTTTCTTCGTTTCAGAGTCAAGCTTGGAGTTTTGGAACCACCTCTCTCCAACTTGAGGGAGAGTGTAAAGAAGGAAAGTAGCTTGAACAAAGATCAAGATTCAAGGATTGATTGTAGCAGAATCAAGAAGATTGATCAAGAGATTAATTACAACAAAATTGAAGGGGTTGGTCAACATCACAAAAGAGATTCTATCACGTGATTTAGGCCATGTTTATAGTAATGAATTGTGAACATTAACTTATTCCATGTTTATATAAAGAGAACCTGTAATAGAGAATAGTGTTGCATCTAAAACCTATATCGCAAGTGCATGAGTCGCGACAAGTAATAAAGTAATAAGTAAAGTATTGTTCCTACAAGAATTAGTTAGAATTGCTATAGCTAAGTACTAAATTGGTCATCTTAAGTTTGTTCAAGCAAATAAACATTTTTTAGAAGTCAATTAACTACTCAAAGCATTAAAATAAAACCTAAACTAATATTAGAAATTAAATTAAAGCGCATTAAAACTAAATTGCAAGTTAAGAGCAATAAAAAAAATAAAGCTAAAAATAAAAATGCAAACTAAATTAAAGCAAAGCAAAATTAAAATGTAACTAATTTTAAGGAACTTGAAATTTAAAAAGATAAAAAAAAATTTTAAATGCATGAAAATTGAGTACCTAATTAATTAAATATTAGAAATAAAAAAATGCTCTAATTGAACTAAAGCCATTTTAAGGTAATAAACTAATTAACTAAATAATAAACTAAATTAATAAACAAATTTAATATACTACTAACAATAAAATTAACAAAACAAATTTTAAAGCTATCAACCACACATCCCTCCTCTCACAACAATCAGCTTGTCACTCCAACTAGCGACGCATAGCCCAAGCTCTGCCACGTAAGGAGAGGAGTACCAGCCCAAAACCAGGAAGTAACGCCATCTCCTGCTTCCATGCAATACCAAAGACAACCATGCCACACAGCCGCTTCAAGCCACATGCCTCCAGGCGTCTTTCTCATAGTGAAAGAGTGCTAACATAGTATACTATAATATAAAAGCAGAACATGGAAATAAGAAAGAGCAAAACTATATCTTATTCAATTTAAATGAAACAAAAACTCAGTTTTAAGGTATGCTTTGAACGTCTTAAAGTAAACTAAAATTGAAAGTCTTAACAAATCCTATTGAAAACTAAACTTAAAGATATGAAGATGAACACGCAGTAGGGGAACAAGTGGCTACTGTCACTAGCCGTTCCTCCTTCCACAACAGACCAAAAATAAAGCAGCAAAATAAGGTTCATAATTGTTCCTAATTAAAGAAAAAGTACAAAGAAAAAGCAGAACAACGATGAAGAAAATGTAGCAAATTGGGAAGACTTGCGCTGCTGTCGTCAGCCGATCTTCTACACTTCTCCCATTCGGCTGTCTTCCTCTTTTATTTCTTAGGGCTATTCAAAAGTTTGGGTAGCTACATCCATGGGCTACACGTTTCTTTGGTGTCCTTGTTGATGCCTAATTAGGGATGTAAACGGGTCGGGTACCTGCTAAATTTGGGATATCCGAATCCGAACCTGATTAACTACCCGATTATTTTTATTTAAGTTATCCGAACCCTAACCCTATAAAATATAAAATACCCGTTTAACTACCTGAACCCGGTAAACTACCCGTTTATTAAGTCAAAGTTTGACTTTTAAAGTTAAATTTAAAATCAATTTTGGAATAACTTAATTAAAACATTATATTAATAAATTTAATTTAACTCATAAATATAAATTAAAGTTAAAAATCATAATTATAATATATAATGATTTAATTTAATTAAATAAAACATTAATAATAAATAATTTATATATAAAAAATATAAATATTATATTAAGTATTATTGATAATCGGGTTCGGGTAGCGGGTATCCTAAGGTAACTACCCGAACTCGTGACGGGTAGTAATTTCACTACCCGAACTCGACCCGAACCAGATTATACACTACCTTGACTCTAGTTAAACAGGTCGGGTAGCACCGGGTACTTATTTGTAGGGTACCCATTGCCATCCCTATGGACCATGATTGAATACTACTTGGGCTTGCATAGTTGAGCTTGCATAAGAGAAGGTCAAGACATCAAAGTGGTTTTGGATTTAAAATGTTTTAGGTTTGTGGGTTTTGGTATTTGAGATGGGCATAAAAAATGCTTGGGCTTTATGTGAGAATGGGATAGGTTAAGGTGGGTTATAGTAGGGTAAGGGTTAAAGGGTTTCTAATAGGAAAATTGGTTTAGGTAAAATTTATGGTTTAAAAATAATTTAGGGGTAAGGTGGAAGGAATAGGACTTGGGGTTTGGAAAAGGCTAAGACTATGGATTTTAGGGGTTAAACACCAAATCCAACCATTTTTTTCTTGATTTTCTTGCTATTTTCTTGATTTCCTCATTATTTTTGAATTTCCTACACATGAAAACAATTTAATTAAATTGAAAAGAAATTGCATTAAAATTCCAAAATTTAATCAAAATTCGTGTAATAAAATACTCTAAAAATGTATATTTTAGAGACTTATCACAGTCCTAAACTTAATATTTTGCTTGTCCTCAAGCAAAGCAATCTCAAACATGCAAGAGATAACATTTACTTGACAAATTTATTTCTCACATACACCTCAGAGAAAAAGTACTGATCTAATCTAAGGAAAATCACAATTATTAATTAACAAAAAGTTTCCTCCAATCACATGCCAAAGTCCTAATTAAATTCTCCCCGTGTGTGTGTAATGTCCATCACATATCAAAGCATACATATTTGAATGAGATTATGCAAACATAAAAAGCAAAGTCTCTAAAGCATGAACAATCCCATAGGTTTGCTTTTCACTTCTCTCTCCACTAATGTAGCCATACTCAATCAAGAATCAATAGGACTTCATTAAGCTTGTTACGTAAGGTTAGGGTTAAGGTATGATAAAAGACAATTTAGGCTCAACAACCCCAAATCATGCATTACACTTTAGGATCTTTATGTTTCGAGCTCCAATTAACTCCCCTAAACTGTTTTCTTCTTACTTTGTTATACACTTTATGCTATTTTTGCTTTTTCTTTCTTTCTTTTTTTTTTTAATTTTCCATTTTTCTATTTTTTTCTTTTCTATTTTTTTTTCAATTTTTTATATCCTATCTATCTACCCAAATATGTACATAGCTCATGATATATCCTAGTAAAACACATGCTTTCAAGGTAAAGGTTAGGAAAGTGTATTTATTTGGCTAAGGAAATTAACTTGTAGGTGTATAAACAAAGATAGGCTAGTTTGGCACAGAGGGGTGACTAAGGATAATTATGTAAAAGGTTAGCTTGAAAAGCTCAAACGATCCAAGGATGGCTTAAATCATTTTCCTAACTAAACATGGGCTAAAAATTTCGCCTCGAGAGAAAATCAAACAAATTCTAGGATATGCCCACAACTTTATAGACAAATATGATCCTATATTCACATAATCCTTCTCTAAACATGCATACCAATCCATGATCAAGACACAGTGCATAAAGATGGAAAAATCATAATCAGAACAAGGCAACTTCAAGAATTCAACTCATGCATCTTAATAATCATGCTTTTCCAAAGATCAAAATTAGACTCAATCAAAAGCTCAATCATGGGGACATGGGAAATAACCAAATCAAGCACAATATATCTCAAGGCAAAACATTTAAAGCCCAAAAAATTTGAAAATTTTCAAAAATTTTGAAAAAATTTAGCTCAAATTTCCTTCCCCTCAAAATTTGAATTTCACATTGTCCTCAATGTGTAAGTGATTCAAGAATTCAACAAAGATAGAAGGAAACTCCCTTGAACTTTCCATTGAAGCTCAATTGTATGCCTAAAAGGTCTCTTCACTGCTCTCCCAAACTTGGACTCAAACCTACAAAATAAAAAGAACAAGAAAATCAAAGCTATGAAATACTAACACTAAAACTAATAAAAAAAGAACTAACTAATACAAAGCTGGGGTTGCCTCCCTAGAAGTGCTTGATTTATAGTCATCGGCTTGACTATCTCTGTCATCCTTTAAGGTGGTTTGAATGGTTTGAAGATTGATGGATGCACATAATGCACCACCATGGAAGGTGGCTCCATTAGATACTTGGCTTCAAAGAACTTAATTCCATAATCTTATAAGATATAACCCACTTCATTCTCATGTGGAAAGTTCCATGAAGAAATAATGAAGGATGCCTCTTGGTTTTTCTTGTCAACCTCTATAACTTGGACTTCAATCTCAAACCCTTCCTCTTGGACTTCTTCCTCACCCTTACTATTCTCCATTTCTTTTTCAGCAATCACACTTTCATTTTCAATAAGCTCAGGTGATGGAAACTTTTCAATTTCTTCACTCAACACCTCTTGTTGCAAGGCTTGCAGAGGAGCTTGATAAGAAAGGTCATAGGTCTCTATGAGCTTCAAAGGAGGTGATGAAAGCTTCTAGTAGTTGCTTGATGAATAGCTCAGATGACTCTCCCAACTCAGATTGATAGGACGATTCTCAGTGGTATGACTCCCTCACATATCTCACAGGAAATAAAAGGACTTTGGTAGACTTTTTTTGGAGAGGTGGCTTCTAGAGAAGTCCAAGTCTCAATAAGATCAAGCTCCTGATTGTAGATGATCTTTCCCAGTGTATCTCTCTTACACTGCCACTGAAATTCATTAGAAGTCATTAACTCTATCAATTTATATGCTTCCTCAACAGTCTTCCTATCAAAGCTCCACCCGCTACAGCATCAATCCTTACTCTCGATGAATCACCCAAACCATTATAGAAACTTTGAATTTGTAGCCACATGGGTAATCCATGAAAAGGACATCTCCGAATTAAGCCCTTAAATCTTTCCCATGCTTCACAAAAAGGCTCTGAGTGATATTGCTCGAAGGATAAAATTTGATTCCTTATATTCACCATATACTCAAGTGAGATGAATCTAGCTAAGAATTTATGAGCCAAATCATCCCACGTACGATAAAATGACGAGGAAGTGACCGCAACCAATTCTTTGCCCTATCCTGGAGTGAAAATGAGAAGAGTCTCAGTCGAATGGCATCATCAGAAACACCATTGTACTTGCATAAGTCACATATCTCCAAGAATTTGACAAGAAAAGCATATGGATCTTCACTAGGCAAACCTCCAAATTGAACTGAATTCAAGATCATTGGGATGAAGTCTGGCTCGATCTCAAAGTTGTCAGCTTCGATTTTGGGCTTCCTAATGCTTGAATGTATCGTAGGCACACGAGGTATAACATAGTCTCCCAAGGTTTTGGGCTCTGCCAGATCCACCATGGTACCTCGCATAAGAACAGAATTAAAATATTAGAGAAAGAAATATTTACAAAAATAAGAAAAAGAAAAGGCTTGAACTAGACATAAGCATGATTGATTCTAATATTAACTAAGAACAACCTAGACTAATCCCCAGCAACGGCACCAAAAATTTGTTGCGTCTAAAACCTATATTGCAAGTGCACGGGTCGCGACAAGTAATAAAGTGATGAGTAGAGATATCGTTCCCACAAGGATTAGTTAGAATTGTTCTAGCTAAGTACTAAAATTGGTCATCCTAAGTTTATTCAAGCAAATGAACATTTTTTGGAAGTAAATTAACTACTAAAAGCATTAAAATAAAACCTAAACTAACATTAGAAATTAATTTAAAGAGTATGAAAATTAAATTGCAAGTTAAGAGCAATAAAAAAAATACAACTAAAAATAAAAATAAATGCAAACTAAACTAAGGCAAAGCAAAATTAAAATGCAACTAATTTTAAAAAACTTGAAATTTAAAAAGATAAAAAAAATAATATTTAAAAGCGCATGAAAACTGAGTACCTAATTAATTAAATATTACTATAACTAAAGAAATAAAAAAATGCTCTAATTAAACTAAAACCTTTTTAAGGTATTAAACTAATAAACTAAATTAATAAACAAATTTAATATACTACTAACAATAACATTAACAAAACAAATTTTAAAATTGTTAGCCACACGTCCCTACTCTCACACCAAATCAGTTTGTCACTCTAACTAGTGACGCACAGCCCAAGCTCTGCCACGCAAGGAGAGCAGTACCAGCCCAGAACCAGGAAGTACCGCCAGCTCCTGCTTCCATGCAATACCAAAGACAGTCGCGCCACACAGCCGCTTCAAGCCACATGCCTCCAAGCATCTTTCTCCGGCCTACGTTGCACCTACCAGCTTCAGTCAACAGCGGCTTCCAATGAAACTTAATGCAAATGTGCAACAATGAAAACAAAACAGAGTAGCAGGATGAAGTGCAGACTTTTCATACTGTAAATACACAAAACAAAAAGAACAAGACAATGGAAAGAAATTAAACTAAAACTAAATTTTGAATCACAAATCAAGAGAAACTAAAATCGAAAATAGTGAAAGAGTGCTAACATAGTAGACTAATATAAAAGTAGAAAATGGCGATAAGAAAGAACAAAACTATATTTTATTCAATTTAAATGAAACAAAAACTCAGTATTAAGGTAAGCTTTGAACGTCTTAAAGTAAACTAAAACTGAAAGTCTTAACAAATCCTATTGAAAACTAAACTTAAAGATATGAAGATGAACACGCAGTAGGGGAACAAGCGACTACTGTCACTAGCCGTTCCTCCTTCCACAATAGACCAAAAATAAAGCAACAAAATAAGGTTCATAATTGTTCCTGACTAAAGAAAATGTACAAAGAAAAAGCATAACAACGATGAAGAAAATGCAGCAAATTAGGAAGAGTTGCACTGCCGTCACTAGTCGATCTTCCACACTTCTCCCATTCGGCTGCCTTCCTCTTTTATTTCTTAGGGCTCTTCAAAAGTTGGGGCAGCTACATCCATGGGCTACACCTCTCTTTGATGTCCTTGTTGGTGCCTAATCCATGATTGAATACCACTTGGGCTTGCATAGTTGAGCTTGCATGAGAAAAGGCAAGACATCAAAGTGGTTTTGGATTTGAAATGCTTTAGGTTTGTGGGTTTTGGTATTTGAGATGGGCATAAAAAATGCTTGGGCTTTATGTGAGAATGGGATAGGTTAAGGTGAGTTATAGTAGGGTAAAGGCTAAAGGGTTTCTAATAGGAAAATTGATTTAGGTAAAATTTATGGTTTAAAAATAATTTAGGGGTAAGGTGGAAGGAATAGGATTTGGGGTTTGGAAAAGGCTAAGACTATGGATTTTAAGGGTTAAACACTAAATCCAATCATTTTTCCTTAATTTTCTTGCCATTTTTTTTATTTCCTCATTATTCTTTAATTTCCTACACATGAAAGCAATTTAATTAAATTGAGAAGAAATTGCATTAAAATTCCAAAATTTAATCAAAATTCGTGCAATAAAATACTCTAAAAAATATATATTTCAGAGACTTATCAAATAGAGGTGTGAAATGCTAATAAATTTTAACAATAGATTCGATGACGAATCTGCTATGGAATTTTGTTGCAAATTTGCAACAGAAAAAATGTCATTACAAAATTTGAAACAAAAAGAGTGTGCATGAACAGTGGCTACCCACCAAAATTTTCGATGGATTTTGCAATGAAAATTCCATCGTAAATTACAAATTAGGAACTCAAAAACGAAAATTGCTTCGGAAAAATCCGTCGCAAATGATAAAAAAAATAAAACAAGGATTTGCTATGGAAAAATCTGTAGGAAAATCTGATACTACAATTTTTGAGACGGATTTTGCTACAGAAAATTCGTAGCAAATTCTAAAATAACTATAATAAAGATTTATTATGAATTTTTTTTAGTAAAACTTGTCTCATAATTTTGAAATGTATTCTGTAACGAAAATTCTATCTCAAGAACTTCATATATTGTTTCTTTTTTTTTTTTGTAGATTTAGAAAATCATTAATTGGAATAAATGAAAAAATAAAAAAAATTAAATTAAAGGGTTTTGCTACGAAATTTCTGTGGTAGAATTCAATGCTAAATGTTTTTAAACGAAATTTGCTATGGAAATTCCATAGAAAACTCTAAACATAACTATGATAAGGATTTGTTATGGAATTTTTGTAGCAAAATCCGATGCTAAATTTTGAGACGAATTTTATTAAGAAAATTCTGTCTCAAAAACTCCATATATTGATTTTTATAAATTTAGAAAATCTTTAATGGGAAGATACGAAGAAAAAGGGGAAAAAGTACATGAAAGGGTTTGGCTATAGATTTTCCATAGCAAAATCCAATCCTAAATTTTTTGAAGTGGATTTTGCTACAGAAAGTTTGTAGAAAACTCTAAACATAATTGTAAGAAACATTTGCCACAATTTTTGTGTGGCAAAGTTCGATGCTAAATTTTGAGACGAATTTTATTATGAAAATTCCATCTCAAAAACTCCATATATTTTTTTAATAGATTTAAAAAATCATTAATGGGAATAAACGAAAGGAAAAAGAAAAAAAAATAAAAGAAAGGGTTTGCTACGGACTTTCCATAGCAATATCTGA
Organism: Heritiera fomes; assembly: GCA_032173925.1. Lineage (NCBI taxonomy): Eukaryota > Viridiplantae > Streptophyta > Magnoliopsida > Malvales > Malvaceae > Heritiera > Heritiera fomes. The sequence goes on along the minus strand of JAPDPM010000002.1, from coordinate 7,655,422 downwards.
TGCTAAATATTTTGAAGCTAATTTTGCTACAAAAAATTCGGAGAAAACTCTAAACATAACTATAATAAAGATTTGGTACAAACTTTCAGCAACAAAATTCGATGCTAAATTTTGAGACAGATTTTGTTACGAAAATTTCGTCTCAAAAACTCCATATATTGTTTTTTTTATAGATTTAGAAAATCATTAACGGGACTAAACAAAGAAAAAAGGGGAAAAAATAAATGAAGTGGGGGGACACAAGAATGGGAACTTAAATCATATAAAGCAAAACAAAATCAATTGACATTGAAAGAAGGTATAATTACAAAGCATACAGGTGGTTCAGTTCCATTTTTAGTTCATGAACATAGGCCGATAAGTAATGACAAATTTGTAACTTTTACAATCAAACATGCCTATTATATGTTGTTTACAACTAATTATTTTAAATGTTTTACGTGTAGGAAAAAAAGTTGAATCGACAACCAACATACAAAAATTTTTTTTATTGAACCCACAAACGAGGAGGTGGAGAGGGCAAATTTGGGGACAATAAATCCAAATCTGTCAGTGTACGTGAATTATTTTTTATTATATTTTTTTGTTTTCTCTCATAGTGTTATATAATAATTTCTTTTTTGTAGGAAAAATATATTGCTTTATTGTGTGAGGAGTATGGTCAAGATGTCTTTACTCATCCCGAGTTTGATGCACAAGTTTGGTATAATTTCATTGAAGGATTAGAGACTACTTGCACACATGTCTATGGATTTGGAGCAAGGCCACGTAGTAGGGATTTATTTGACTCATCAGTAGCCTCTTCATCAAGATCTATGTCCTTATTTTGCACATCATCGACTATAAGTGAACGGATGAATGATATGGATGTTCGAATGGATACTTTGACAAAAGGACAAGACCGAGTCGTTCAAATTGAAAATGAAATCAAAGATGTCTTGGTTAGAGTGACTTAAATGATTCAGATGCAGCATTCACATCTTGGAGCTAGACCTTCAAATCGTAGAGATGGACCTTTTGATCCTGGAGCTGAACCATCTTCATGAAGCACTGTCATGTAAGACTTTATTTTTCTTTTTATCTTATTTGAAGTCATGCATATATATTTGTGGACTAAACATGACATTTGTGGATTTTAATGCATTTGTTTTGGATTTTAAATGGATATTTACAGATGCTATTTGATTATGTATGTATGTATGTATGTATGTATATATTAAATGTATGGATTTTTGTTAAATCATAATATCGTAAATTATTTTTTGTTATGTTTTAGGTGTTCACTTCTTGGAGTTGAATCATCAAATCAAGCACTATTTTGTAAGTCTCTTTGTTTCCTTTTCATCACTGTAACAATTTCATCCGAGGACTCGACCGTTCGACGATTTTGAAAACACAAAAATAAGGGAGTCGCCACCAATCTTTTTTAGTTAAGTGTGATTGGTCACCTAAAAACATTTATCTTTTTAATAAAATCTCAAATATAATTAATTTTTATTAAAAAGACAAATTTGGGGTCTGCGACAAAGCTAGATTCGGGAGTATGATTATGCTTGGGGAAGGATTAGCACCCCCATAGCGCTTATTTAAAAACAATATCATCTTAATCACGTGTTATCTTTTGATTCTAATGAATTGTTCTTAATTTAACATTTAAAAACAATGTTCTTTTTATTAAAATTAAATTAATTTGTTTTAAAATCATTTTTATTTTTGTAAAAAATCATTTAAAAATAACTTTAATTATTTATTTTTTTTAAATAGATAAGAATTTTTTGCATTAAAAAATTATACCAAAGCACTCCAATACTCTAGTAGTATTTCGAACAATTTTTGCACATAGAGATTGCTTAAGAATCGCTATTTACAATTTCTATAGAATCTCATCTTTGAAAAAAACTCACATCTTATTTTTGTAATTAAACATGGATGCATATGGTGCACACATTTAATGGAGGATGCATATGTATTTTTATCATTGTTATTTATTATTATTATTATTATTATCATTATTATTATTATTATTATTATTATTATTATTATAGAAACTTTATTCATTTATTTTAAATAAAAATTCGCATTAAATATTTCAATACTTTGGTAACATTTAGTAGACACTTTTCATCTAGGGATCAATTAGGAATCACTACTTGTGATTTCTGTAACATCCCATCATTGGACAAATTTACTTAAATTTAAACTTTATTATTAATTAAAAAAATCTTATTCATTTTAATTTTTTACAAAAATTTAAATTATTAAAAAATCACACTAAATATCTCAATACGTTGATAATATTTAGTAGACTCTTCTTACTTAGGGATTAGTTAGAAATCACTACTTGTTATTTTCGTAACATGCCATCATCGAACAAAATTAACTTAAATTTAAACTTTATTATTAATTTGTTTTAAAAAACTTATTCATTTTAATTTTTAACAAAAATTTAAATTATTAAAAAATCACACTAAATATCCCAATATGCTAATAACATTTATTAGACTCTTCTCACTTAGGGATTAATTAGGAATCACTATTTATGATTTTCATAGCATCCTATCATCGGAATATATTTTATTTTTATTATCGATAAGAAGTGTATGACATAAACATTGAATACCTAATACATATTTTTTTTGTCACCATTATTACATTATTTTTATTTATTTCTATTTAACAATTTTTTGAAAAACATAAAAAAAAACCATGCTTATTGAATAGAAAATAAAAAAAATAAATATGATAGTAGAATAAAATAGTATACCCAAGTATTTGGGTCTAAACCCAAAAGAGCTTTTCAAATGGTCTAACTATTGCTCAAAAGTTGTCTCAAGATGAGTTATGGTTGATTGGAAATGGCTAGCTCAGCTAGAATTGGGCCAGTCCTCAAGAGGCAATCGAATCGGGTCAGACAACCGCTTGAGGGTCGGATTGTGCGGATCTGGGTCGAGTGGTCTCCCTTCTCAAGATGAGTCAGGTGCGCGCGAATCCTTCCTTCTTCCTTTTCTCCTTTTTTTTTAATAAGGTTCTTTTAATAATATAAAATACCTAAAGTTTTTTAACTTTCTTTAAAAAAAACAAAACAAAAGCTCTCTCCCTCCTTTCTTGGTTCATCCAACGTCGACTACCAGCCACCATCATCAGAGGTTAAGAATCGAGATTCCTCCTTTTTGGATCTCCTTTGCCTCCTTTTTCTCCTCCTCTAACCCATTTCCTATTGAACGAAATTGGAATTACAAAACTTGTCCACTTAGGGTACTTCGAAGATGAAAAGCTTGAACTTTTACTTGGACTTCAACTTTTGGGATTAAACTTCTTTGTTCACGAACAGTCACAAACTAAATGCAAAGGTAGACTTCAAGGCGTGCTACTATAATGCCACTTTCCTTAAGATTTATTTCACCCCTACCAGTTATGAATGCAATAGGATTATAGAAATAGCTTCAGGATACAATGAAGTCAACTATTTAATATTACCTTGCACTTGTAGGATTAAACCACTAAACACTTTAGACAAATATAAAAGTATTATGTCTTAGCCAAAGTTTTCTACAGCAAAACAATGTCTAAGAGACTTGTTTTCTATTTTCAGATTGAGAGAGGATAGAAAAATTCAGAATATTCTCTGTTGTCTTGAATGAACATTGTCATCTCTTTTATAGAGATAATTTCAAGAGATGTAATCTTTGGTTTGAATGTCACAACCATTCAATTGTGTTGTTTCATTTAAACAAACAAATCTTTCAGATTGTTCACAACCTCTCAAATTCAATAGTTATGTCCTTTAACCTTTCAGTAGTGAAAGATTACCCTTTGAATGAGGTTGCACCTATTCAAAGAAAACTAGCCATTACAGTGTATTAGGCACTAGAGTAGTTGGCTGCTATAAAGGGCAGTTGACTGCCTTTGGATTTCCAGGCAAGGAAGTCGGATGCCCGAAAATAGCGTCGGATGCCCAGTTAACTACCTTCATATGGCAGTCGACTGCCTTAAAGTAGCTTTAAATTCGAGTTTTCACTTTGTATAGGCAATTGATTGCTATCCCAGGGCATCCGACTGCCCTTGTAGGGCATCCAACTGCCCATGTGCATTTTTCGGATAGAAAGTTTACTGCACAAGGGTAGTTAACTACCCTGTAAATTTAGTAAAAATCATTTTAACATGATTTTACTTCATCTAGAGTCATACCAAACACTAGTTCTACTTGTACATTAAATAAACAACATTTTAATCAATTTTTTCACTTTATATTTTGAAATTTTTTAACAATCCCCCATCAATTTCAAAATAGAACAAGTCTAATACTTGAGGAATCCTCATGCATAAAATGATGGTGAACTAAGCCTTGAACCATCACCTTAGGGAAAAAGTACTGTCTATTAATCAAAACGATATGGTAGACTAAGTCTTGAACCAGCGGTTCTATGATGATTAACTAATGACTAAATCTCACATGAGACTTCAAAAATTTGTCCAAAGTCATTTAGTAGAACTTCAACACTTATACTGGCCATATGTCTTGTATCATTTCATAAGTGCTTAAGAGCTAAACCCTAAGCTCCTAAAAGCAGCATCACTTCCACTCATATAGGTGAACTCATTAGAATTGCAATTGTATAAGCATTCTAACACTTATACTTATGTGTTATGGGTTCATTAAGAGTAACAACTCAACCTCCTTATTTTCATATGATTTCAAGTATTCATAACCTTTGAGATGTAGAACAACACAATACTTGCAACCACATTCAGATAATATACTTGATCTCATTGAACTCAAGACCTAATGTCCAATTAAGCGTTGAGTTGAGTTTCTATTATGTGTGACTAATTCAAATGGGTTTTAGTCCGATCCCCTTGGAAGTTCTAGACACTACCTCTCTTGTGAGACCTTTTGTCAATGGATCAGCCAAGTTTTCACTTGACTTGACAAAGTTAGTGGTGATCACCCCATCTTTAACCAATTGTCTAACATAGCTGTGCCTTAGATCAATATGTCTAGATTTCCCATTATATACTTGGATATAAGCCTTTGATAGTGTAGCTTCACTATCACAATGTATTGATATAGGTGACATTAGTTTAGGCCATAAAGGAATTTCATAGAGTAAGTTTCTCAATCACTCAGCCTCCTTACTTGCCGAAGCTAATGCCACAAATTCTAAAGCCATAGTAAAATCAGAAATACAAGTTTCTTTCTTGGATCCTCAAGAAACTACATCCCCACCAAACATGAATATCCATCCACTAGTGGATGAATGATCCTCCATGTTATTAATCCAACTTGTATCTATGTAACCTTCTAAAATAAAAGGTTCACCACTATAAGTAATGCCATAATTCATAGTTTTCTTCAAGTAACTTAATACTCTAGAAATGGCATTTCAATGCATGTTACCTGGATTGCTTGTATATCTACTAAGCTTCCCAACAACAAAAGTAATATCCAGTCTTGTGTATGTCATGGCATACATCAAACAACCAATCACTCTTGCATATTCAAGTTGTGCAATTGGTTTATCCTTATTTAAATCCAATTTCAAATTTAGATCATATGGTGTTGCAACCGTTGTACATTCATAGTGGTTAAACCTTTTGAGAATCTTCTCAATATAATGTGATTGGGATAAGATTAAGTTGTTTTCTCTTTTATGAATTCTTATTCCCAAAATCACATCTGCAGCACCTATGTCTTTCATGGCAAAGTTTTTCGATAAAAACTTCTTAGTATTTTCAACTTGTTCCAAGTCCGTACCAAAAATTAACATATCATCTACATATAAACATATGATGACACCTTTTCCATTTATGATTTTACTATAGACACATTTATTAGATTCATTTATAATGTATTCGTTTGCTATAAGTACTTCATCAAACTTTTGATGCTATTGCTTAAGTGCTTGCTTAAGTCCATACAAGGACTTAATTAATTTACACACTTTCCTTTCTTGTCCAAAAATAACAAACCCTTCGAGTTGTTCCATATACACCTCCTCATCCAATTCACCATATAAGAATGCTGTTTTGACATCTATTTGGTGAATTTCCAATTTATAAATTGAGGCCAATGCTATTAGCATTCTTATTGTAGCAATTCTTGCTACTAGTGCATATGTATTGAAATAATCGATTCCATGCTTCTGTGTAAATCCATTAGCAACAAGTCAAGCCTTAAACTTATCTATAATACCATCTACTTTCATTTTCTTTTTGAAAATCCACTTGTAACCAATTGGCTTGTGTTAGCTTTAAATTGACAAGTATTTTGAAATGACAAACTTAAGTAAGGCTAAACATTTTCTTTATAATGTAAATTTGCTTAAAATGGACTCAATGATAGAAAATCTTTTAAATAAAGTTTTTTACTATGATTTCAATTGAGAAAGTCAAGAAATACTCTCATAAAAGTGAAGAAATGTTTTGAACTGACTTGAAATCATGAAAACCCATCAAATTATCCCAAAATAGCTCACAAATATTGTAGGAAGAGCTTGAGGGATCGATCCCCCTATTGAGGGATTGATCCCTATATGGCAGAAAGGCTTCCCAAAGGCAAAAAAGGTCCCAAGGCAGAAAAACCAACTTTCTGGAACTAAGGGATCGATCCTCACTGTGAAGGGATTGATCCCTAGTTGGCAGAATTGTGTGGAAGGTATTTTGGAAGTTAGGGATCAATCCCTTATGGCAAAGGATCAATCCTTTTCACGAAAACAGTGCCCAACAGCTAGTTTTTGAGGGTTTCAACAAGAAGTTTTACATTAAATGCTTCAACAATCGTCCCATGTAGTTGGTGGACTATAAATAGAGGCATTTATGAAGATTGAAAAAAGAACAAGCATTCAGCAACTTCTCTAAGCCTCAAGAAAGAAATCTAAGGTGAAAATTCATCTTTTGTACTTCATTTGTAATACTTCTTCTTGTACATCACTCACATAAATTTCTAATATTCAAAAGGGTGTGCTAACCTTGTAAGGTCATCTTGTAAGAGTAAGGGTAGCTTTACAAGGGGGTAAGTTTAGAAGTTCATTTCTAAGCCTTCAAAAAGAATTGTAAGAGGTCTTACCACACCTTAAAGTGGTTTGTACTCAGCCATAGAGAAGAGTGGAATCAGTCCCTTGACAAGAGGATCAAGGAAAGAGGACATAGGCAAGAGATTGACCAAACCTTTATAAATTGTGTTAGCTTCTCTTCCCTTACCTTATTTATTGCATTTACTTCATTATTGTTTTATTTGTTTTATTTGTGTATTAAGCTCTTAAAAACCAAAAATTTAGTAGAAAAAGCAATTCACCTCTCTTTCAGTAGAGCCAACAATTGATATCAAAGCTTAGGCTCGAGAATTGGTTTGGAGTAATTTCCTTTGAGTATAAACAATCTAGATGGCTCAAAATAGTATAGCTACACCCTTAGTAGGAAAGGGACACTCTACAGTTAGGCTACCACTCTTCAATGGTGAAAATTATGCATATTGAAAGACTAGGATGATGTTATTCATTCAAGCTAATGACTATGAAGTGTGGAGGATTATAGTTAAGGTCCCTTAGTTCCTATTAAGAAAGTTGATGGGGAAGAAGTGCCAAAGAAAGAGGATGAATATGACACAAATGATTTTAGAATGACACAATTAAATGCTAAGGCAATGCACACACTCTTTTGTGCTCTAGGACCTAATGAGTATAATAGAGTTTCATAATGCGAGAATACAAAACAAGTTTGGGATAAGCTAGCCATTACTCATAAGGGAACCACATAAGTCAAAGAGACTAAAGTAGGCATGCTCACTCAAGATTAGGAGTTATTTAAAATGAATAGTGATAAGACAATTAGTGACATGTTTACTAGATTCACTGATATCATAAATGGCCTCAAGTCCTTAGGAAAAACACACTCTAATGTGGAAATGGTGAAGAAGATTCTAAATAGCTTACCTAAATCATGGGAAGCTAAGGTTACAACTATTGAGGAATCTAAGGATCCCCATACTCTTTCTCTAGATGAACTCATGGGATCTCTACTCACTTAAGAGATGAAAATCAAAAGAAATTAAGAACCTCCTAAGAAAGTTGGAGTTGCATTAAAATCTACCACAAATGAGGAATCTAAAGATGATCTTAATGAAAGTGGTGATGATAAGGACTTAAAGATGACTGTGTTTCTAAGAGATTTAATAAATTCATGAGAATGAGAGCTAGTGGAAACTTTAGGAGACCTCCTAGGAGAGACTTAAGTAAAGGAGATACAAGTAGGAAAGAAAAGGACCAAATTATTTGTTATGAATGTAAGAAACCTAGTCACATTAAATTTGATTGTCCTTTTTATAGAAAACAAAATGAGAAGAAACCAAAGAAGAAGGCAATGATGGCTACATGGAGCGGTAGTGACTGCTCCGATGAAAAAAATGTAGAAAAAGAAATGGCCAATCTCTGTTTTATGGCCATTGAAGATGAAAAGGTAAAATCCAACTCATTTGATATTCATGAATATACATATGATGAGTTGCAAGATGTATTTGATGATTTAGCAAATGAGTTTGAATGCATGAATACGAAATATAAGAAAATGATTTCAAAATTAAAAAGGAAAATGAGATGCTCATGAATGTTAAGTTAGAATGTGAGAAGAAATTAGAAAATGCAAATTTAGAAATAAAAGAGTTAAGTAAAAAGAACATTAATTTACAAAATTCATTCTCTAGATTTTATATGGGTCAACAAAAACTTGATCATATGCTAGAGACCCAAAGAGCATTCTTTGATAAAGAAGGAGTAGGTTACAATGCATCAAACAAAGAAACTCATCTCAAAAACTTTCTTGCAAAAAGTGAAAAATTTGTGCTGTGCACTTCATGTAATAAACTTGGACACTCTTCACAAGCATGCATATCTAGGAAGACCATCATTAGAGGAAAAATAGCTATGAAGATTTGGGTGCCCAAGCATGTTTTAAATTCAAATGATGAGTCATTCAGAATGAAATGGATCCCTAAAGGATAAAAAATTATTAGTGCTAACTCTCAAGGACCCAAGAAAATTTGGGTACCTAAGATAAAAGTTTGATATATTTGTGTGTAGGAGGAAGAGCATCGCTACAAGGCTAAGTCTAAGGAGCATTGGTACCTTAATAGTGGGTGCTTAAGACACATGACCGGCGACAAGAGCCAATTCAAGTTCTTAAAGCCTAAAAGTGGTGGAGAAGTCACATTTGGAGACAACTCCAAAGGACAAATTAAAGGAATTGGCTCCATTGGTAACTCCTCCTCAACTATTAAAAATGTTTTGTAAGTTAGAGGTTTAAAACATAACTTGTGTGATAAAGGATTTAAAGTTGTGTTTGATGCTTTGCGTTGTAGTGTTATTGATGCTAAAACTAATCAAATTCTTTTCATAGGACATAGACAAGGATATATTTACATTATTCACCTAAATGAACTAAATAGCAAAAATATATGTTTTATGGCCACAAAAGAAGATGAGTTTTGATTATGGCATTAAAAACTAGGTCATGCTAGCATGCATGTTCTATCTAAATTAGCTAAAAGGGTCCTAGTGGTAGGATTGCCCAAACTTCAATTTGAAAATGATAAGGTATGTGAGGCTTGTGTAAGAGGAAAACACAAGAGAGTATCATTTAAATTTAAGAAATGTGTTACAACCTCTAGGTCACTCTAACTCCTCCACTTAGACTTTTTTGGACCAACTAGAACCACTAGTTTAGGAGGAAATATTATGGCTTTGTCATAGTTGATGACAACACTAGGTTCACTTAGGTGTTCTTTTTAGGTGTAAAAAATGAAGCCTTAGATAAATTCATCATTTTTTCAAGACTTGTTCAAAATGAAAAAGGCTATTCTATTACTAGCATTAGAAGTGATCATGGAAAAGAATTTGAAAATCTTGGTTTTGATACTTATTGCAATGAAAATGAAATTAGCCATAACTTTTCAGCTCTTGGAACTCCTTAACAAAATGGGGTAGTTGAAAGGAGGAATAAAACCTTAAAAGAATTGGCTAGAACCGTGCTTTGTGAAAACAATTTGCCAAAATATTTTTGGGCTGAAGTTTTAACACTGCATGTTATATTATAAATAGAGCTATGGTTAAACCTATTTTAACGAAAACCCCTTATGAGCTTTATAAAGGAAAAATGCCTAACATAAGTTATTTCATCCATTCATTTACAAATACTTTGTTTTGAACAATGGAAAGACAATTTAGGAAAATTTGATGCAAAAAGTGATGAAGGTATTTTTTTGGCTATTCTTTAAATTCTAAGGCATATAGAATTTTTAACAAAAGAACACTTGTTGTAGAAGAATCAATTCATGTAATTTTTGAAAAATCAAACTCTTCTAGTAGAACCAATCTTGATGATGAAGTGGAAATATTTGATGAACCAATAATTGATCCATCTCAAGATAAAGATGTTAAAGAACAATTAGAAGATCTTGATATAAATAAGAATGAGGAACCATTGGAATAAGAAATAATTGAGAAAAAATCAAGATGTCGTAGAGAACTTGGTTATGTGAAGGATAATGACATTGTTGGAGATCCAACTATTGACGTTAGAACTAGGTCAACATATAGAAATATATGTCAACATGTAGCTTTTGTATCACAATTTGAACCAAAGAATGTGCATGATGCCCTAAAAGATAAAAATTGGATTATGGCTATGCAGGAGGAATTAAATCAATTTGAAAGAAGCAAAGTATGTATATTAGTAGAAAGACCTAAGGATCATCCAATTATTGGAACTAAATGGGTATTCAAGAGTAAAATGGATGAGAATAGTATAATAGTTAGAAACAAGGCTAGATTAGTGGCACAAAGATATAGGCAAGAAGGAATAGACTATGATGAAACCTATGCTCCGATAGCTAGATTAGAATCCATTAGGATGCTACTTGCCTTTGCATGTTACAAAGATTTTAAACTATATCAAATGGATGTTAAAAGTGCTTTATTAAATGGTTACATAAATGAAGAGGTTTATATTGAGCAACCTCCTGATTTTGAAAATCCAAAATTTCCTAATTATGTTTTCAAACTCTCAAAAGCTTTATATGGATTAAAACAAGCTCCTAAAGCTTGGTATGAAAGACTTTCAAAATTTTTTATTGAAACAGGTTTTGCAAGAGACAAAGTAAATATAACCTTGTTTATTCAATCTAAGGGTAGTGACTTATTAGTGGTTCAAATTTATGTAGATGATATCATTTTTGGATCCATAAATGAGTCATTATGTAAAGATTTCTCCAAATTAATGCAAGGTGAATTTGAAATGAGCATGATGGGAGAGCTAACCTTCTTCCTAGGACTTCAAGTTAAATAATGTCAAGATGGAATCTTTATAAATCAAGCTAAGTACACTAAAGATTTACTCAAAAGATTTGGAATGGATGAGTCTAAACCTCATTCCACCCATAATGAGCACAAATACTAAGCTTAATAAGGATGAAGGAGGAAAATGCATAGACACTAAACTATATAGGTTTATGATTGGTTCATTGTTATATCTCACTGTTAGTAGACCTGATATAATGATTAGTGTATGCTTGTGTGCTAGATTTCAATCATCTCCCAGAGAATCACATTTACAAGCTATAAAAAGAATCCTTAGAAACCTTAAAGACACTTCTTCCTTAGGACTATGGTATCCTAAAGATTCTACCTTTGCTCTACATGCCTATTCCGATGTGGATTTTGGTGGTTGCAAAGTTGATAGGAAAAGTACATTTGGGACTTGTCAATTCTTAAGGAATAGACTCATTTCATGGTTCTCCAGGAAAAAAAATAGTGTAGCTCAATCCACAACCGAATATGAATATATCGCTTCTGGAAGTTGTTGTGCATAAGTATTGTGGATTAATCAATAAATGAGTGACTATGGAATAGAGATGAATCAAATTCCTATCAAATGTGATAATACTAATGCTATAAACCTTACCAAAAATCTCATACAACACTCTAGAACTAAGCACATTGAAATAAGACACCATTTTCTAAGAGATCATGTGTAAAAAGGTGATATTGTTCTAGAGTACATAGATACCTTGCATGAATTGGCTGATATCTTCACAAAACCCTTAGATAAGGAGCAATTTTGCACACTTAGAGGTGAACTAGGTCTCATGAATGCTCCTTGAACTGAATTGACTCCCTTATGACTTTGAATAAATGGTTTAAGTTGGTTGTGATGAATGCAAGTAAAAAATTTAGAGAATGTATTGAGCACTTGCTAGTCATGGCCTTAACTTGCCATATTTTTCTTATTTATTAGGATGGTTTGTTGAATTATGTGTGTTTGATCATGTTAATCCATTACTATTCAGCTTCACCAGATGAAATTCACTTCTCCTGTTTAAAGCTCTCTCAAAATCACAACAAAAGGTTTTTCAATGACTTTACCACATGTTTTTGTCTTTTACAAGTCATACAACATGTTTTTCAAGTTACTCAAATCTGATTTTGCTTTTAAAATACTGAAAATAGACAACTTCACTTATTTTCAAATCATTTTTTTTTTTGCATAAAAATTTAGGCAATTAACTAAAGGATCGATTCCTCAAGAAATAAGATTAATTTCCTGGGTTTTCAGGCCTAAATTTATGGGTTTAGACCATGAGGGATCGATCCCCTTCATCATGGGATCGATCCTCTGGCAACAGAATGGGTGGGAATACATTCTGCCTAGAAGGGATCGATCCTTTCCTCCTTATCGATCCCCTCAAGGCAGAATGCCCAAATTGCAGCTTTTAAAATGTCGAACATCACTCCTCTCCATACTATTCACCTTTCCCTTAACTGAAATAGCATTCCACCATTTCCTTTACACCCAAACTCCAAACTCACTCATTTCTCAACCAAATCACTCCGTTTTTTAACCATTCTTCATCATTTCATCATCCCTTCCACTTCCCATCATCATTTTCCCTTAAAACCTCATCTTTTCTCATTTTGGTTCTCCTTCAATGCCATATCCACTATTCACACCCAACATCTTGATTGTAAGTGTTTCTTCATCAATTATCATCGTTTATCTTGCATTTTTCATTTATTCCATCATATTTTACAAACCCATTTCATTTTGTTGCATCATTTTTCACTCTATTTTATTTTCACACACTCAAAAACCCATTTTTTTGTTCCAACTTCCACCCTTCTAACTTTCATATTTTTCATATTTATTCATTGTCTCTTCATCAATATTGTAGTGTATGTGTTAAACTGTGGTCTTTTGTTGTTGGTTAGTTCCTCATTCCCCCATACACTCATCCACACTCAACGAAAGTAGCGCCCACCAGGTGTTCGACGAAATTCCTCCGAGAACTTTGGTTCACTTTTCATACTCAAGCCTCATTCAAAGTGGCTCCTCGTGTTAAACACATCGCACAAAAGAGAAAAGCTCCTTCCTCTTTCACTTCTTTCATGCCTATAGCCTTTAATCGATGTTTTAGAAATGCAAAAGAGAATAATCGCTTTCATGACAAAGTCGCCAACATGCACATCAAGCATTGGCATCCAATTGATTTCGGATTCCTATAAGCAATTGAGTTCTCATATTTGGCCAAGTTTGACGCCTTTTGCTGGACCCGTTTTCTGAGGACTAACACTCCAGTCCTTGCAACATCATTCGAGCATTCTTCTCTAATGCTAAACTTGTCATGAGACCTAACGATCCATGCCAAGTTGTGGCGATTAGATCATTTGTCATGGGCAAGCATGTTGAAGTCTCCGAGCAATCACTCTCACATGCCTTCCATATTCCCAAAGGCGGACTTCGTTTTGAGAATGCCGAAGTTCCATTGGAGTTTGCCATAGTCGATGAGTGTGCCGGTGACCTTCTTGTCTTCGCACGACTTCTCCATATTATCATTTCCTGGAATTTTCGACTACTCGGTACCAAATACTCTCAAGTTTGGAGACTAAATCGCTTATGGCTTCACCACATTCACTCACCCGATGGCTTTAGGCCAAACCTTCTTCACTTCATTCTTCATGATTGGGTGAGAATTATTCACATATTTCCTCATCCTCTTGCATATTTCCTGCTCGACAAAGGCATTGATTGCTCATGCAAGGCCCATGTTCTTCTGGATTTGACTACTACCATTAATCTCTCTACAATGCATAACCTTGGGTGGTTTTTACGTCAAAGAGGTGATGATGATTTTGTATAGGAGAAGCATCACAAGCAGCCAACATCTCCCAAACATGCCCCCGAAGAGGACGCTCCTGCAGAACCTTCTTCCTTAACACCATTCGGATCCACATCTGCTTCTCTTGACTAGATCATGCTGACGCTTCAAAATTTCTAGCATACTATCACTCAGTTGTTTGATCAAAATGATGCTCATCTTGGTAGTATGGAGGAGACCCAAGTTGCCTTGTTCGATGAACTCCAAGATGTGCGCATGCAACATGAGGACTTCATTGAGTAATACCATATGACTTTTCCTAGGAGGCGTTGACGAAAATATCTCTGTTTTTTTTTTTTTTACTTTATGCTTTATTAGATTATTATCACCTTTCTTAGTTGCATGAACTGGTTTGTTCTGTTTGTGTCTTCTTAGAATTTTGTCCTTCTATGGCATGGCTTATAACAATGTTTATGTTGCCTTACATTGACTATGTTGCTTTAAATTGACTATACTATTGACTTATGCTTATGTCCATTTCTCCCTAATGCCTATTGTCTTTCTATATATGACTTGTTAAAGGGAGAGTCTCTCTATTACCCTTGCCATGATTTTTTGCTATGACAGAAAGGTGAAAAATTACTGTGGTGAATTTCTATCAATTGTCATGCTTAAATTAAGGGGGAGCAAACTTTAAGGGGGAGCATCATTTTTCAAAAATATAAGCAAATTTACTTTAAGTTTTGTCATATCAAAAAGGAGGAGATTGTTGCTTTAAATTGACAAGTATTTTGAAATGACAAAAACTTAAGTAAGGCTAAACATTTTCTTTATAATGTAAATTTGCTTAAAATGGACTTAATGATAGAAAATCTTTTAAACAAAGTTTTAGACTATGATTTCAATTGAGAAAGTTAGGAAGTACTCTCACAAAAGTGAAGAAATGTTTCGAATTGACTTGAAATCACAAAAACCCATCAAATTATCACAAAATTGCTCAAAAATATTGCAAGAAGAGCTTGAAGGATAGATCCCCCTATTGAGGGATCGATCCCTAGATGGCAGAAAGGCTTCCCAAAGGCAAAAAAGGTCCCAAGGCAGAAAAACCAACTTTCTGGAACCAAGGGATCAATCCCCATTGTGAAGGGATCGATCCCCAGTTGGCAAAATGGCATGTGAGGCATTTTGGAAGTTAGGGATCGATCCCCTATGGCAAGGGATTGATCTTTTCACGAAAACAATGCCCAACGACTAGTTTTTTAGGGTTTCAATGGGAGTTTTGCATTAAATGCTTCAATAACCGTCCCAAGCAGTTGGTAGACTATAAATAGGAAAGTTTATGAAGATTGAAAAAAGAACAAGCACTCAGCAACTTCTCTAGGCCTCAAGAAAGAAATCCAAGCTGAAAATTCATCTTTTGTACTTCATTTGTAATACTTCATCTTGTACATCACCCACTTACATAAATTTCTGATATTCAAAGGAGTGTGCTAGCCTTGTAAGGTCATCTTGTAAGAGTGAGGGTAACTTTACAAAGGGATAGATTTAGAAGTTCATTTCTAAGTCTTCAAAAAGAATTATAAGAGGTCTCACCACACCTTGAAATGGTTTATACTCAGTCACAAAGAGGAGTGGAATCAATCCCTTGATAAAAGGATCAAGGAGAGAGGATGTAGGCAAGAGATTGGCTTAACCTTTATAAATTCTGTGTTTGCTTCTCTTCCCTTACCTTATTTATTGCATTTACTTCACTATTGCTTTATTTGTGTATTAAGCTCTTACAAACCCAAAATTTAGTAGAAAAACCAATTCACCCCCCTCTTGGTAGAGCCAACAGTTTGCATCTTAGAGGTAAATCTACTAAGATCCAAGTATTGTCCCCCATAATTGAATCCATCCCATCATTTATAGCTTCTTTCCAAAAAGATACATCTTGAGACTTCATAACCTCTTCAAATGATTTTGGATCAGATTCAATATTGAGACAATATTCAATGTGATTGCTTATAGTTTCTTTTGATCCTTCCACAAGAAACATGTGAAAATCTGAACCATAAGTCTTAGCTTTCCTTGCTCTTTTGCTTGTTCTTGGTATAAGGTTTTGTTCTTCAATTATGGTGAAATTCTCTAATTCCTTAGAATTAGTTTGAGCAACTTCTTTTTGTAAAGGAATCAATTTGAACCTTCCTTCATCAAATAATTCATCCCTTGATTCAATAACCGTATTAATTAATATTGAATCATTTGGTTCAACAACCAAAAATCTATATACCTTTCTATTTTGTGCATAACCAATAAAGATGCACTCAATTCCCTTCTCACCTAATTTCTTTCTTTTAGGTTCAGGAATTCTTACAATTGCTCTACAACCCCATACCTTAAGGTAACTCAAGTTGGGTTTTCTTTTTCTCCATAATTCATATGGGGTAGTATTGTTCCTTTTGATAGGAACTCTATTAAGAATGTGACATGCAGTTAACATTCCTAATCCTGATTAGGATAACATATGATTAACCATTTCGATTAATGTTCTATTTTCTTTTCAGCCATACCATTAGATTAGGGACTATATGGTGTTGTAATCTCATGAATAATGCCAACAGATTCAATATATGTTGGATCAAAGTACTCTTCTCCCCTGTCAGTTTTTAAGGTTTTAATCTTAACGTTACAATGTAATTCTACTTCATTTATATAAGCTTTATACTTATTTAATGATTTATCCTTAGAATGCATTAAGTAGACATAACAATATTTGGAGAAATCATTTATGAATGTCACATAATATTTCTTTCCTCCTATTAATGGGTTCCATGTAAATCTCCTACATCACTATGCATTAATTCTAACAATTTAGAATTTCTTTCTACATTAGGAAAAAGTCTCTTTGTTATTTTAGTTACTATGTGAGTTCTACATTTTTCATTACTTCTAACTATATATGGAACCAGATTAGATTTAAACATCATGATTACTTTACCATAGTTTATATGTCCTAATCTATTATGCCATAAATTAAAAGAATCCACAATATAAGCTGAATCTTTCTTCTTATTATTAATATTGAAATGAGATACATTAAATTTAAACATGCCTTCATTGGCATATCCCTTTCCCACAAAAGTTTCACTCTTGGATAGTATACACTTATTCCCCTCAAAGACAACTTTGAACCCAAACTTATTGACTAAACTAACAGACACTAGATTCTTCCTAACTTCTAGAACATACAAAACATTGGTTAAAGTCAATGTTTTTCCAAAAGTGAAGTTTAAATCTATGGTCCCCTTGCCTTTGATTTCAATTGAAGAAGAATTCCCCATATAGAGCACATTGCCATCTACTTCCTCTTTGAAAGTTTTGAACATAGCCTTGTTTGTGCACACATGTTTTGTAGCACCAGAATCTATCCACCATGCTTCTTTGTCTTCAATGACATTGATTTTAGAAATCACAGTAACAAAGTTGTCCTTGGTTGCATTGGATGCTTCTTGCTTCTTTTTGAAGACATAGCAATCCATTTTGAAGTGCCCTGATTTTCCATAGTGGAAACATGCACCTTTCTTCTTGAATTTCTTGCCTTTGGTGGAAAGTTCTTTCTTCTTCTTTATGGATTTTTTGTTGGAAACAGTATCCTCCACCACATGGACTTTGGAGATATTAGTCTCCTTTTCTTTGTCTTTGTCTTTGTCATTCTCCTTGCAATATTGCTCTTCAATTCGGAGATAGCAAGATAATCAAGAGTGATTTCTTGCTTTTTATGTTTCAAGGTTCTCTTGATATCCTTCTATGATGCTGGAAGTTTGTCAATTATAACTATAATTGACTCATCCATGTTTATTGAATACTGCTTAAACTTGTTAAGAATGACTTCAATCTCAGTAAACTGTTCCATAATAGGTCTAGAATCATTCATTTTATAAATGTTCCAACTTGTTACCAAGAACTTTTTGCTAGTTGCGTCTCCCTTCATGTATCTTGCATCCAGCTTTTCCCATAACTCTTTTGATGTGTTGATTGTGATGTAAGTATTAAATAAAGAATTAGAAATACCATTTAGGATGCATCCTCTACAAGTGTAGTCATCGTTGTCCCACTTTTGTATCTGATGCACTTCCTCATTTGTATCATCTTCTTTTTCTTTTGGTCTCCTCTTCCTTTTGCTTGATCTTTCTTTTTTTCGTGCTAATACCCAAAATCTCGAAAGAAAAACCCCGTTGAAGAGAAAAACCAATATTTTATATTTAGGATTAAATATATAATTTTTTAATTGTTTGAGTTTTAGAATTAAGTAAATATTTTGATTTACAAGCAAATAAGGGTTAGGTTTCCTAACGGCATCCGAGTATGTGCTAGGGTCAGATGTGATCTATATTGAAGCAGCAGTTGTGGATTTATTAAACACCCTTTTTCTAGCTATGTGGGTCACAAACCATGGTGTTTTTGTTTGGAGAACTTCAAAATGATACAGTCCTTGAATGCTTTTTAGAAGGTGCAGTGAAGGATTTTGTGGTTGGGTGGGTGGATTAGTCAAAGTGGAATCCAAACTACTATAGTCCTAGGATTGTAATGTACATCCTAGTGAAGAAGTGAGGTCAGACAAAAAGTTCATTGCGTATTGTTAGCAGATAATTGTCGGATATCCAATCCATTCAGCCAATTAGCCAAATGGAGAAAATATATTTGAAAAACCCAATTCTATCTCTTGGATACAGATAAGAACGAGCATAATCTCATGTGCTTGATGTAGCTGTAGTCTATCAAATACTTGAAAATTTTCCTTGGATTTGAATGTATGAAACTTTTTTTATTATTTTTCTTTTTTCGTTTATTGATGTTCGCTTATGTACTCATTTCTAATTAATTAATTTTCATTTAGATTAAATACCTTTTTTTTATTTCTCAATCAATCTACTATTGTTTTAAAAAAAAAAAAGGTTTCCTAATGGCAATAAGGTGAAGCTTGGAGAAGAAGCAGTGAATAGAGTTGATGTTTTAGATTATCGTATAATTGTAAAAAAATAGAAATGACAGTTGTGGTTTCGAAATTATTTTTGGTAACATGTTTAGTCATTATGAAAGAAATTAGAAATGACAAAAATTATCATTTCATAATTATTTTTACAACGATTATAATCGTTGTGAAAAAAAAATTAAAAACGACAAATTATGGTCTCGTAATTATTTTTTAGTAACGATTATAGTCATTATGACAGCAACTACAAATGACAAAATCGTGGTTTTGTAATTATTTTTAGCAACAACTAGTTGCAAAACTAACTATCGCAATGACAAAAATTTGTTGCGAAAGAGATTTTGCAACAAAATACATTCCATTGCTAAAACTAAGAAAAAAAAGACATCAAGCCGTTGCCAAAACACAATTTAATTACTAACAAGAAAAAATCATTGCAATAAATACATTTGCACAACAACATGAAAGTCGTTGCGTGTACTTTTAACAATGAAATTTTTTACGACCTTGCAACGACTAAAAGTCGTTGTGACAAGGTTTCAGTGACGATAAATTCGCATTTTGCAACGACTTTTATCGTTGCAAAACACCCATTTTCTAGTAGTGTAAATACGTTAGACTTAAAATAATTCACAGAGAGTTGAAGGTAAGTAGCATATTGCTTGACAAGAACATGAATCCTAAGATTTCAAATTTTGGGATGGTAAGGATTTACAAAACATATGTAGCTAAATCAAAAACTAATAAGACTGTTAGCACATGATAAGTAAGCAATTATTATAATCATTATTTACTAGAAAGAATATGATTGTTAACTTTATTGTGGATGAATGTAGTGGTTGGATGCTCCAGAATATGCAATGAATGGTATATTCTCTATAAAATCATATATTTACAATTTTGGTGTTGGAAGTTGTTAGTAGCTGAAAGAACACCAGCAATTTTCATCTTGATTTTCTGCTTAACCTTGTTAGATATGTAAGTTCAGTTCATATTCTAATAGTAGTTAGCTTTCACCTTTAGAACAAACATGTTATTCTGACATATAAATTGTAAACGATTCTTCTAGGCATGGGAATTATGGAAACATGGCGGAGCATTATCTAGAATCGATGGATCCAACTTTATGTGATTCATGTACTAAACACTAGGTTTTAAGATGCATTACTTTGGGTTTACTATGCATGGAAGATAGTTCACTAGATAGACCAACCATGTCAGAAGTTGTTTCTATGCTAACCAGAGAAATGTTACTACGTTGCCAAAGCACCTTGCATTTTCCACTGGAAGAAGTATCATAAAGACAAATGTGGGGGAGAAGGAGATGGAAAATTACTCCTTGAATAGCCTATCCATGTCTGTGATGGATACAAGATGAAGCAAAATATTAAAAAGCTATGACATGCAACATGTTGCGTTCTATCACAATACATAATGATAGATGTGAAATAGAATGTGATTAAGCAGACATGGTGAACGCACACATATTATACACTTGAGTTGTTAGTCTAAGCCTCGCTTAAGTTAGGAACCTAACCATGTCAATGAGTTGATCAATGGTTGTAGGTGTTTAAAGTAGTTAACGCAAAAAGTGTTCATGCTATTTAAAGTGATTACATCCAACAAAGGTAAATGTAGAGTACCTAAATTGGAAAATGCTTAACAAAGTAGGAATGATACTTTTATAAAGTAAAAATTTTAGTCACAAAAGAACCATAGAATATTACACCCAAACAAAATCAAGGCATTCCCCAGAAAGAAATGTTGAGGCATCAGATGGGTGTAATACGAACACTTATAAGGTTAATAATCCTTTGGAAAGTAACAATATTATTAAGGGTAGTTCAAATGATCTTTTGGGCTAGGGTTGTGGTCATGAAAGTTGGACTTAAGAGGAATTAGCAACAGTGTGGGAGCATGACAAAGTGGTTCTCGGAAGAGGGAAGGTTCACACGAGTAGGTGTATATATATATATATACCTAGTTACAAAAAGCTCCAGGTTTCGACGGGATGATAATCAGACAAGTCATAGCTTGAGGAGTGGGAAACCTAACAAGAAGGTTAGCGTTTGTTTAATATAGATGTCTTTATTTTGGTCAATGATCATGGCTTCATTTAGATGCAACTGCATCTGAACTACACTGAGCACCCATTTGGGTGGCCAGTGGTGTGGCAAGGTGGGAAAATTACATTGTGTTGCATCAATAATTCTCACTAGGTTGGCCTATGCCTTGTCTCAGCTAGGAACCTAACCATAAGTTGATCAATGGTTGCAATGAAGACCCAACTTCCTATGCAACAATTAAAAAACAAAAGCACAAAAATCCTTGAAAGAGAGGTTGAGGCATCAAATTCTAGCTCTAGAATTCCTAGCTTGGTGCACCATCTGAATCCTTCAACATTGCATAACTTGTTTAAAACATACCTTAGAAGTAATGAGGTTTTTTTTTTCTTGACGGTTGTTTAGCGTTTATATTTCTCTTGCACTTCATTGCTTCACTACTCGATAAGACACACTGATTCTTTCTTCTTCTTGTTTTAATAACAAGCTTCGCAATTGCATGTTCATATAATAGCTAGGGTTTTATTCGCAATTCATTGAAGCATTCAACACCTTATTTTCCTGGTATATTCTTTGCCCAACTTTTTTTTTCCCTAGTTTTAAGTAAATGTCTTTGAATAATTGATTCTCTTAATATGCAAATAGTTGGAAATTGGATCCCAAGTTAGGTTCATGGCATTACATGCAAGAACCACACTGTTTACCATCTTTAAATTACTGTTAATAAGCCTAAGGGAACAAGATATCTTATTATGATTTAAATGCCTTATGCCTTATAGGTGTAAAAGAGAACAGGGCGACAGGCTCACAAAGACTTCTACTGTTCCAATAGAGGTGAAACCTCACAATATCAATATTTGGAGCCACATACTAAGATGGTAAGAATTTACATCTCAAAATTCAGCTAATTGTGCATGTTTTGAAAAGCGTGCAACAATTTCGAAAATGATGGTTAAGTCTATAAGTCAGAAAAACTTTTATGAATAACAGTCAAACCAATTTGAATTTCACCAACTGACAGTCATAGATAATCTTTGCGTGAAGGAGTCTCATAAAATGTCAACTTGAAGACTAAATCACATGCGAAAGTAAAAAATTATGCGATTGATCTGTTAGGGGCATTTTAGTAATTTCACCCTCTTTACAGTCAAACCAAACAAAAGCTTAACCAATGATTATAATACGTTAAATATATATATTTACGAGTGAATAAAATATTTGAAAGTTAAACTAAATATCTAAATTGGAATTAAAGAGAAACGGATGTGTTTGGAATTTTTAAAGTTGTATAAGGGCATTTTTGTAATTTGCCATTAAAAATATTATTTTAAATGGAAATTTCCAGCCTCATCTTCAAGCTAGCCAGACATCTTCTTCTCCTCTTACTATCCACCATTTTTTGAAAGCTTTGAAGAGAAAGTCACAAAAACACTAGCAAAACACTCTGAAACCGAAAACTATCTTAACCAAACTTGTTTAGCTCTCTGAGCTATACAAGATACTACCAAAATCAAGCCTTGGAGTGGCCATTTTCATGGTGAATCAACCTCCATCATATTCGGCCAAAGAGGGTAACAGAGAGAAAGCTTAAATTCATGTGTTTTAATAATTCTAGGTTATGTTTTTAAGGTCTTTAAGCATGTATTTAGGCTTAAATTGAATTGAAACCAAGAGAATTTATCCCCTAGGGTCTTTGCCAAGATTATCCATGCATGATGATGATGATGATGTAATTCAATGCAAAAATGATGTAGAATCAGTGTACGTAATGAGTAGAACACATATACGGCCTTAGATTGTTGAAACAGAGTGTGTAGCATAAGAAGGGGTTTCAGCCAAGCTTGAATCCTAGGGTTATCATGCTTAAATTGCTACTTAAATGGTCTTAGAATATTGTACTAATGAATGTAAGATTGTTGGTGAAGTCAGATTTGAAAAAAGAAGTGATTTGACGATAATTGCAGTTTAGGCATCTTGTAGGAATTAGATCGGAATTGTTGTTGTACTAGGAATTATGAAAGATCTTGAAGTATATAATATTCTTTGTATAAGGAATGTTGAATTTTAATCATGTTTTGATGTTGTTTTGTAGTTTCAAAGTAAACAGGGTTAAGAAGTAATGGGCAAATATACGCTTGCCTATTTGTTTTGGTGTTGTTAAGCTGTTATTTGATGTTGAGACATTGGTGGTAAGGAATGTATATAAAATAGCGTAAGAGATACTATATTGCATTTTGAAATGTTGGTTGGTTGTGAGATATAAACTGTGTTTTAGTACAAGAGAGTTAGGCTACCTAGTACTATTATGCTGCCGAAATTTCGTAAAATGAACCCAAATTATTCACATCGCTAGTAGCAAACTATCTTAGATTAGCAAAGCTGAAAGAAAAGAAAGAAAAGAGAGAAAAGGGTTAGGCATTAAGACTGCATGAATTTGTAACTTAGTTTTCAAATGTATTTTTAACTATTTTCACATGTTTCAAGCCACCTACATGTTTCAGACACATGTTTATTCATAATTAAAATATTTTGAACTCTGGTTATCGCATAAAGAATATTTGCCTATTTTTATACTCGAAGTGAAAATATTGCTTATTTTAAATGTTTATGGACTGACTAAAGATATGACTTGTTGAAATGATTTCTGTAAATGCTTCTAAATGATAAATGATTTGTTTTGAGACTGTTAGCTCTCGTAGTTGTCTTATGATAATCACGAGAATGTAATGTAATGGTTGCAGTTTGACACTTCAGCACCCACAGTTAGCACTTGATCAATGCACTCTATAGACCTTTGACTATGGCCATACATCTTAATGTAATATCTCTCACGGAAACCTTAATGTGCATGATTCTACAGGGATGTTGATCGTCTCCACTGAATGTTTTATTAAAATGAAATGAAATTGTTTTACTTGTTCTTACAAATAAAATGAAATGTTTAAATGTAAAGAAAGTATTTACAGCAAGGTTGTGTTGTTTACTTAAATAATGCAGTGGATTGTTATTAACATGATTTCAAGGTTTCCGTGTAAGGACCCGCCCATGTGCAATTTTGTTCCCCCCAGGGATTCAAGAGGTGACCCCCGTGGCGATCCTTACAATCATCAAGGTCTCGCCCGTTTATCTGTCATCAGCGAGCATCCCTTAACGCCCTCACCCAGCCTTGACTGTGAGGTTGGCGATTGCCTACACTCACTAACGTATTGTCCACTTTGGCAATTGCCCACCTCACGGCTTTGCCTTAAGGTGCCTGAAGTACCTTACTGGACATTTATCACCTTGAGCACATTTCAACTTGAACCCAGGACCTCATAAGTACAAGGGTTCTACAAACATCATACCTTGTCCAAATGGTATGATGTTTGTAGAACCCTTATACTTATGAGGTCCTGGGTTCGAGCTGAAACGCCCTCAAGGTGATAAATGTACTGTAAGGTACTTCAAGCACCTTGAGGCAAAGCCGTGAGGTGGGCGGTCGCGAGGTGGGCGGCCGCCAAAGCAGACAATACGTTAGTGAGTGTGGGCGATCGCCAACCTCACAGTCAAGGCAAACCTGGGCGAGGGCACTAGGGGATGCTCGCTAATGACAGATAAACGGGTGAGGCCTTGACGATTGTAAGGATCGCCACGAGGGTCCCCTCTTGAATCCCTAGGAGGAACAAAGTGGCACTTGGGCGGGTCCTTACATTCTGACTGTCTATCGAATGCATAGCGTTGTCATTGAATTTTTGGAATTGATAGAACTTTTGTTTATACATAAGAATTCCTTCTTTGAGAAAATTTACATAAATCCACTATAGTTGGACCTACGAATCAAGGCAATTGAAGTGCTATAAAGCATCCTTCCATACTCAGCCTAGTATTCCTAACCGATTACAAAATCCTTCATTTCAGAGTTGTCCGTTATCGTTACTAATCATATAAGTCATTGCAGAGTTTAAGCAAGATACATGCATATTTGTTGCATAGTATCTGCTCTTTTATATATGTTTCTTACTGGGCGTAAGGTCACCTCATTATCTACCCTTCAGATTATCTACAATAGTGTTTGCACGACTATCGAAGAGTTCTCTACATTTGACAGTATCCTTCAAGGCGAGCTTGAGACTTCCTGAATGTATATTGTACTTCTTTATATGTTCAGACTCTATGTACGGTACAGTGTTGTACATTTATATTGTACTTGGGGATGCAAGTTATAATGATCGTAGTTTGATAGATCATCATCATGATCATCATCATCAAAGCCTTTATCCCAAGAGATTAGGGTAGGCTATATGAACCAATATCTGAATTCACGTTAGATCGTCCATATATATTCTCCT
The DNA here is from genome assembly GCA_032173925.1 of Heritiera fomes. NCBI lineage: Eukaryota > Viridiplantae > Streptophyta > Magnoliopsida > Malvales > Malvaceae > Heritiera > Heritiera fomes. Next base: position 7,629,913 of record JAPDPM010000002.1, on the reverse strand, counting down.
CCTCCATAGATTCCTATCCAAGGCTATTTGCTCATCCAATTCTAAAACCTCTATATCTATCCAAACTACTTCCTTCCAAGTCTTTTTTGGTCTTCCTCTAATCTTAACCCTTCTTTCAACACATATCTTGTCTTTGATAGGTACCACTCCAATCATCTTACGAATATCATCATTTCTCATTCTATCCTTTCTTGTATATCCACATATCTACCGTAACATTCACATTTCTGTTACACTCATCTTTTGTATATGTAGCCTCTTAATCGCCCAACATTTACTACCATATAACAATGTTGGTCAAACAACTATCCTATAAAACTTGCCTTTCAACCATATTGGAATTCCTTTATCGCACAGCAAACCTATAGCACTTCTCCACTTACTCCATCCAGCCTGGATCCTATAGGTCACATCACCATCAATCTCTCCGTCCATCTGTACTATCAATCCCAAATATCGAAAATGCTCCCGCTTAGGTATAGCCACCCCATCTAACATCACTACATCATGCTCTTCCACTCGATTAGAACTGAATTTACACTCCATGTGTTCAGTCTTTACTCTGCTTAGTTTAAATCCTTTTGATTCCAACGTTTGTCTCCATAATTCCAACTTTGTATTGATCTCTGCTCTAGTTTCTGCACATAGGACAATATCATCTGCAAAAATCATACACCAAGGCACCTTATCCTGGATGGATTTTGTCAGTTCGTCCATAACTACCACAAACAAGAATGGACTCAACGCTGACCCTTAATGTAATCCCACTATGATAGGAAACTCACTTGTTTGCCCCCCACTTGTCTTCACGTGTGTCCTTGCATCTCTATACATGTCCTTAATTAGTTTAATATATTTCAAAGGAACTCTTTTCTTCATTAAGGACCACCATAGTATCTCCCTAGGCACTTTATCATATGCTTTCTCCAAATCTATAAAGACCATATGAAGATCTTTACCTATTACTCGAGAGCGCTCCATAAGTTGTCTAAGCAAATATATTGCCTCCATAGTTGATCGACCCAGCATAAAACCAAATTGATTCTCCAATATCTCTACATTCTTTCTTAATCTCTGTTTGATCACTCTCTCCCATAGTTTCATCATGTGACTCATCAATTTTATGCCTCGGTAATTGGCGCAACTTTGAATATCTCCCTTGTTCTTATAAAAAGGCATCAAGACATTCTTCCTCCATTCCTCTGGCATTTTGTTAGTGTGCCAAATCTTATTATATAGATTTGTCAACGACCTAACTCCTACATCTCCAAGGCATTTTCAAACTTCAATTGGGATGTCATCAGGTCCAACAGCTTTTCCGTTCTTCATCATCTTTAGTACCTCTTTTACCTCTATCTCTTTGATTTTACACATAAAGCAACGATTTAAATCCTTGAGAGGCACTGAGATATTATCCAAAACTTTATTTTGTCCGTCATTAAATAATTTGTCAAACTAATCACGCCACATGTCCTTAATGTCATTATCTTTAATGAGAGTTCTTTGATGTTCATCCTTAATACATTTCACAACTCCTAGGTCGTGACTCCTCCTTTTTTGCTAACTTATATTCCGTAAAACTCTCTTCTGTATTGTTCTTCTTCAACGCCTTGTAACGTTCTTGCTTAGTCTTTATAGCATCTTTTACTACTGCAGTCCACCATGTTGTGTCCTTTCCAATCGGCACTCTTCCGTTTGATACTCCTAATGTCTCTTTGCCTACCTCCCAAATGCATTTGCCATCTTATTCCACATTACATTTGGGTTCTCTTCTGTTGCCCAATTCTCTTTTTGAATCCAACTATCTCTACATGTTGTTTGATAATCTTCTTTTAACTTCCACCATCGAATCCTTTCAATTCCTTTTTGTTGATTCCTTCAATGTCGTCTATCTATCTTCATGTCTAGAACTAAGAGTCTGTGTTACGCGGTAACACTCTCACCTGGGATAACCTTACAATCCAAACATCTATGTCTATCCCTACTCCTAGTTAAAAAGAAAACTATCTGACTTACTCTTGGTCCACTTTTAAAGGTTATAAGGTGAGAATATCTCTTCTTAAACAATGTGTTTACTAAGATTAGGTTATAAGGTAAAGCAAAATCTAAGATAGCATCCCCATCCTCATTTCTTACACTATAACTAAAACCCCCATGTACACTTTCAAAACCCTCTCTACTTGTACCTACATGTCCATTAAGATCACCGCCAATAAAAAGGTTTTTTCCTAGAGGTACTTCTTGTACTACCTTATCTAAATCTTCCCAAAACTGTTGTTTACTAACCTCATCAAGTCCTATCAGGGGTGTATACACGCTAATGACATTCAACACCTCTTCTCCTAAAACTAGCTTAACCAAAATAATCCTATCCCCTTGTCTTCTAATTTTTACAACATCCTTATGGTACTCTTTATCTATAATGATACCTACTCCATTTCGGTCTCTATCTTTTCCTGTATACCAAAGCTTATATTGCCGAGGTGCTATCTCTCTAGCCTTTTCCCCAACCCATTTAGTCTCTTAAAGACACAAGATGTTAACCCTCCTCCTACTCATAACCTCACAAATCTCAGCTAACTTACCACTGAGCGTACCTATATTCCAAGATCCTAACCTAAGCTTATGGTTATGGTTATGGACTAACTTCTTTACCCACCCCCATCCATCGTAGTTTGATAGATAATGAAGTTTAATCCGATTGTAAATAAGTTTGAATGTTTATTAATTACATATAATGAAATTGAGGTTGTTCCTTGTGGTATCAGTCTACATGATCAACTAAAATGAAATAGATGACACGACAAACAACCTAACCAAAATGAATCAAAAAAGAAAAAATTAGTCCAAATTTTAAGTAAATGGTACGTTTCATTATGTTTGCCGCTTTTAATTTATTTTCGCAATGTTAATTCAAATTTCGCATGGATTCACTTGAATTTCTGATTGGTTTTCACACCGAAGAATGACTTCATTTTTCAAAAATTATTCATATGTTGCATGCTGTGGAGTCCACATTCCACGTATTATTGTTATCTTTTTCTTATTTTCTAAGTGTTTACTATTATCTTTTCCTTTTTATTTTTTGGCGGTTTTCTCTACCTTCGGAATTGGATTTAATTTATGTAATGGTGGTATTTTTCGGTGGAGGTAATTTTCGCTCAAGCTTTCTCTTTAGTTTTTGCAAATAAATTCAAATAAAAAGTTTTAAAAAAACAGTAACCTGTAAATGATAAAATATTTAAGAAGTTTAAACCAAAAGTAAAGGAAAAAAAATGCATTACTAATGGAAATTAATTTGAAATCTATGTCTTTCTTCTACTACTTCTTTCAAGGAGCTTAGTCATGAGCCATTTTACTACAGGATATCATCACTTGGCTAAAAAAACAACTATATTTTATCATTTCAAGAGAATAACAATGATTTTTTCAGCAAAAGAAATGTTGTAAATTCATTTTTCAATTCTAAACAAATTGCATTAATTAAGAATTTTCATGGAAAAAGACATGTTTTAAATTAATTTTTCAGTTCTAAACAAATTGCATCTTTTTTTCTTTTGCTAAGTCAATCAATTCATTGATGGTAAAGGTATGCCAATGAGCCAAAGTGTCATGAGCCAACCTTGTATAGGGCCATGACCGGGTAGGATGTCATGGGCCAACCTTGTATAGGGCCATGACCGGGTAGAGAGGCATCGGGGAAAACAGAATCCATGAACTTAGGAAAATATAATCCATGGAATTAGGAAAAGTGTCACCGTTTCAAACATCTTTATGGTTATTGGTAGCATGGCTATAAAATCTCTTTAGCTCTTTAAGAGGGGTGAGCAGTTGGCGGAATGTTGGGCTACCTCACTGTCTAAGGTATATGCAAGCACACCCATCTAGGGCTGCCCTCATTGGCCCCAACGATGGTGTGGACGAATCAACTCCTTTTGTAATCTTTTGCAAACTCTCTATTATTAATAAAACAACTTTTTTCTACGAGAACACTTGTGGTTTTGATGTCAGAATTCTTTATGCCCCGCTATATCGTGGCGTGCCCCATATCTAACTTGTTGCTCGATTGTCGATTGTTCAGATAGTTGTGATATTTTGGCTGACTTGTGTGGATGAGACCATTTAAGTGCCACGTGACCAATCGCTTTAGTGAGAAAAAGCCTTGTCCGTGACACGTGATATCAGAGCCAGGTTAGTGTCCAAGCAGCTTAGATTCTTAAGGAAGAAATATCGTAGGTTGGTGCGCAAGTATGAAGGTCCGGTGAAGATTCTTGAGAGAGTACAAACCTCTTATAAAATTGACCCCCTAAAATGGATGAAGGTACATCCGGTGTTCCATGTAAGCAACTTAAAACCATATCATGCAGACTAGAATGAAATTTCCTAATTTTTTCCGTCATAAGATTAAGGAATGTAGAATAAAATTTCTTAGTCTTTTCTATGATAAGACTAAGGAATGAATGTAAAAAAATCTTTTAGTCTTTTCTATCATAAAACTAATGAGTGAAAATTCCTAATCTTTTCTATCATAAGATCAAGGAATGCAAAACAAGATTTCTTAGTCTCTTCCATCATAAGACTAAGAATTATGCAAAATGAAATTTCCTCGTCTTTACTATCATAAGACTAAGGAATAGATGTAAAAATAATTTTTAGTCTTTTCTAGCATAAGATTAATGAATGGAATTTCCTAATCTTTTTTATCATAAGATTAAGAAATACATAACAAAATTTCTTAGCCTCTTCAATCATAAGACTAAGAATGACGCAAAATAGAATTTTTCTATCATAAGACTAAGGAATGGATGTAAAAAAAAAAATTTAGTCTTTTTTATCATAAGACTAATGGACGAAATTTCCTTATCTTTCCTATCATAAGACTAAAGAATGATGAAAAATAAAAATTTCTAATCTTTTCTATCATAAGATCAAAGAATAAATTTTTCAACTGAATCGACCCAATTCGGTCGCAGATTGAATTGGGCCAAAATTGGAACTAGGTCTATCAGTTCGGATTACAGATCGAGCCAAATTGTAATGGTTCCAAACTTTGGCACTAAGTGCAAGACAGAATTAACCCCAAGAATTGTCAAGCAGAATATCCTTGTCCCTATACCCAAACAAAAAAAAAGACAAAAGAAGAGAAAACCCAAAAGAAAAAAAAAAGAAACATCAATTCAGCTAAAAATCAAACACTAGAAAAAAAAATAAAGATATCAAACGTACATAAGCAGTTGGAAATGAGTGAGGAAGATCGGGTGGGTTTTCGGTAACCCCACCACATGCGACAAAAAAAAAACCTAAAAAGGGTGTTACAAGTAATATAACAAATCCTTGCATATGTAAGGATAGTCCAAACCGTGTAGAAAAATGGGTAAAAACCAAAAAGTGAAAGAATAAAGGAGACAATTAGACGATAATTCGTGCCTCTAATTGTTGATTATCATGACTGTTAGGTGCTCACATCAAAGCGACGTGAAAATCATTCCAAGAAAAGCAGAACAAAAAAAAAAAGAAAGTCAAAAGACACAAAAGAGAGGAAGTAGAAAGGAAAAAAAAAAACGCATTCTCAAAGTCTAACCCATCTTAAGCAATATTAAAAAATAAATTAAAAAAACTAAAGCCGTCAGAAAAGAAAATCACCCCTAAAACTTGATATTGTTGTTCGCATTGTTAAAGATCTAATGGTTTTTTTCCTTTTTGTTAATTTGTCTTAGTATTTAGAGCTTATTAAAAAAAACATTTATATCGCCCTTTAATATTTCAGAATCCAATTTTTTAATTAAATGTTATATTAACGTGAAGGAAAAGAAAAAAGGTAGGAAAAATTCCAAGGTCCTGTCGTGGAACAAGAATATTGGTTTAAAAGAATCAACGAGATTTTTATTTATCAAGAAAGAAATGAAAACCTCTTAAATTACCAAGAAAATGAAAATAACTATTATTCCCTTAATGAGTTGTTGTGCAAAAGTCATGCTTTTCTATTTTAAAAATAACAACTAGAAATTCCAATACCTAATCAATACCTAATATAAGGCATTCGAGTACTTATAGACACAAAACATTATAATATATATATATATATATAGACGTGAAAATTGTAAGTAAATCATGATATAAACACATGTATATTTGTTCCAAAAAGAGGTATATTTGAAACCCTTACCGTAGGTAATTGAATACCTAAGACTAATTTCTCTCTTGAAACAAACATACAACAAACATATGTGTTTATATCATGATGTAGATATAGTTATCATAAAATGCATATATACATATATAACTCATTAACTATAGCTTTCATTCCAAAACTAAAATCATCTCTACCTATATATGTATATATATATATATATATATATTTATATATGCACACACATTTTATGAGAACTATATGTATATCATGATATAAACACATATACGTTTGTTGTACGTTTGTTCCAAGAGAGAAATTAATCTTAAGTATTCAAATACCTAAAATAAAATATTCAAATATCGCTATTTTGGAACAAACATACATGTGTTTACATCACGATGCATATATAATTATCATAAATATATATATATATATATTCTACAAAACTTTGTATATATAAATATTTTGTTGGCTCTATAACTAAACCAAGAGGGGGTGAATCAGTTTTTAGCCACTCTTTTGTTCGTTTTTTTAGTTCTTCTAATTCTCTAGCCTATATTGAATTTTCTAAGTTCTCTAGGCTACACAAGCATACAATTCTAGTTCAATTCAACAATCACAATATAAATGCAAATAAGTAAAGAGAGAAGGGAAAGAGAAATGTACATAATCGATTTATAGAGGTTCGGCAACCTTGCCTATGTCCTCTACCTTGATACGCTCCTAAGGATTTCCCCCTATCCACTAGGTTGAATTTGTTACACTCTTTCTCTTAGGCTCAAGAGTAACCTCTACACCTCTCCTTTTTCTGAGCTCAAGGAGAAAACCTTACCCCTTCTTTTTCCAGGCTTAAAAAGGAAACCTTACAACCTCTCCCTTTTATGGCTCAAGGAGAAAACCTTCTACCCAATCCTCACTTACAATGAAGCACTCAAGGTTTCAGTCTTTTTTACAAATTGTGAATGGGTTTTCTAGTTTGTGTAATCAAGGAGATACCTTTAGTTAGGCAAATGATTACAAAGGTTAAGCTCAAAATAAAACCTATATAATATTTGTGCTATTTTATACAAAGAAGATAAGAATGATAAAATATGAAGAATTTTTAGCACTTGAAATGTTGTTGAGACTTGAGGAAGATGGAAAAGATGAAGAATATTGTTGTTCAGCTATTCTCTTACTTTTTCGAGCTTCCAAGCCTCTATTTATAGTCCTTTGGATGTGTTCTTGATGTTGGGTGGAGCCAAAATCAAAAGTTACCATTGTATCTCATAAAAACTAGCCGTTGGAGTGCTTTCTTGAGGTAGGGGATCTATCCTATGCCTTAGGAGATCGATCTTGTGCTTCTTGCCATGCTTCTTGGGCATTCTGCCATGAAGGGATCAATTCCTTCCCTTAAGGGATCGATCCCATGCTTCAATTTTTCTTCTTGAGAGCATTTTGCCATTAGGGGATCGATCCCTTCTCTTAGGGGATCAATCCATTTACTATTCATCTATCCTGTTAGTAAGAGGATCCATCTCTTGCACTATTCATTTGCCTTTTCTAGGTTTTTAGGCTGGAACTTAAGTAACCATTTGAAAATGGCAAATTTTCTAGCAAGCTTGTTTTAGAAAAATGTTAAAATTGCATGATTTTGAATGTTTATGAAATTTTTATCCGAAATTTTGATTTTCATGGAAATCACCAACATATGGTATTCTTAGAAAATATTTATGAAATTGTCTACCTTCGAAAGAATATAGATATATATATTCATTTGCGAAGTTTCAAGAACACTATTTTGAATTTCGAAAATATATATATAAATGTTTTTAGACATGACTAACTAAAGTCTCTGCAATATTATTTCTGGACTACTATGTGACCTTGATTTAGTCCGCAGTAGGTATTTGACTTCCGAGCTGTGTGACCTTGATCCAGTCTACAGCGGGCCTAATTGACACCTGACTAGTGCTCACTGTGGACTCCCTTTAGACTATGGCCATATTTCTATCCGACTTACACTTTCTCTCGTGGGAATATTTGGACTGCATGATTATTACTTAGTCGCTAATATGTCTCCATGCTTAGTATGTGTGTGCTTTTTCATACTTAATTTCGTATATGAATTATGAATGTATGATATTTGGATTTCGAAATCGATATGGTTTTATTTTAACTATCCGCATTGAAACTAAGTATGATAAATACATATATGTTTGGAATTATGTTCAAAATATTTTTGCTTTATTACAATTTAAATGAAATGCTTTCGATTGCATTGCATAAGCATGATTTGGTTTCTGAATCATCTAAATTCCGTTTCAAGATTTAATAAATGTTTTAGAAGCTTGCATATAGAATTTCAGTATCTGTCTCTTATATATATATATATATATTTCTTATTGGGCTTTATAAGCTCACCTCCCTTTTTGCCTTCCAGATTACTTGTAGTAAGAGCTTGTATGAGGGTTCTATCACATCTTTTGTGGTTCTCCCTCGAAGGTATATGATGTACAGCTGCTCACTTTGTATTCAGACTAGTATTTTTAGTAGTATTATAGTATGGGGATGTAATTAACAGAAGTACATGATATATTTATGGTCTATAACGATGCATGCAACATTGGTGGATAAATATTTTATCAAGTAGAATAATTCAAAATTGTGAATGCATGCTTAGTAAGAGAATTTGAACTGGGACCAAGATAATTAAAGGATATTGATTTAGCTAATGTAAAGTTAGCTTAAATATAGATTCTGACACTACATACAGACCAACCTAGTAAGTGAAAAAGGAAAATTTTGGTTCGTATTTTTGCTAAAAAGGGGTGTTACAGAAAGTAATATATATTAACATTGAGTAGTTATTTCATACAATCCTTTCTTTAGAAGTAATAGAACGAAGCCTTGCATGCGTAAGGATAATCCAAACCATGTAGAAAAATGTGTAAAAACTAATAAGTCAAAGAATAAAGGGGATAATTAGATGGCAATTCATGTCTTCAATTGTTGATAATCATGACTATTATGTGCTCACACATTAGCAATGTGAAAATCACTCTAGGAAAAGCAGAACAAAAGAAAATAGAGGCAAGAAAAGTCAAAAGACACAAGAGAGAGGGAGGAGAAAGTAAAAAACGTGTTCTCTAAGTCTAACCCCTCTTAAGCAATATTGAAAAATAATTAAAAAAAAAGGAAAAACTAAAGCGGTCAAAAAAGAAAAAGAGAAAATTTCAAGGACCATTAAAATAGTAATATTTATTTAAGAGGGTAAACATTATTTTTATTTACCAAAAAAGAAATGAGAGCTTTTTTAATCATCAACAAGGAAATGACTATGACTATTATACCTTTAATGAACCGTTGAGAAAAAAGTCATGTCCAAAAAAGTTATATTTGAATGCCTTATTATTGGTATTCGAATACCTAAGAATAATATCTCTCTTGGAACAAATGTACTTAAGTTATATCATGATGTACATATAGTTATCATAAAATGTATATATTTTATAAAGGTTTGTAGCTATAAGTATTTGAATACCTATAAAAGTAATCAGAATACCTATAGTAAGTTATTAGAATACCTATAATAAGGTATCAAAATACCTATAAAAGTAATTAGATTACCTATATGCTAAAAGATATGGAGATTTTATGATAATTATATGTATATTATGATATAAACCCATGTACGTTTATTCCAAGAAAAAATTAGTCTTAGATATTCGAATATCTACAATAAGGTATTCAAATACTACTCTTTTGGATGAAATATACATATATTTATATTATAATGTACATATAATTTATCATAAAATATATATATTTTATAGAGCTTTGTAGCTATAGGTATTCAAATACCTGTAATAGTAATTAGAATGCCTATAGTAAGATATCAGAATACCTATAAAAAGTATCAAAATACCTGTAATAAGATATTAGAATACAATGATCTTTTTAACGAAACATCAAAGTTACGCTCGTGTTTGGGAGAGGTTTCTTTTTCTCATGTTTTTGGGCAAGCAAACATCTTGACTGATTACTTTGCTAAATCTGGAGTCTATTACAATAATGACTTCATAGCTTGGATGTAATTTCCTTTAATGAAATAAATTTTCAATCTTAAAAAAAGAAAAAGAAATACCTATTAAAGTAATTAGATTACCCATAAAAGTAATCAGAATACCTATATGCTAAAAGATATGGACATTTTAGGATAATTATCTGTACACATTAAATACACTTATATAAGTTTGTTCCAAGAGAAAAATTAGTCTTAGGTATTTGACTACTTATAATGAGGTATTCGAATACCACTTTTTTGGACCCAATATAGATATATTTATATTATAATGTACATATATTTTATCATAAAATGTATGTATTTTATAGAGTTTTGTAGTTATTATAGGTATTCAAATACCTTATTTTAGGTATTCGAATTCCCAATTTTAGGAAAGACATGACTTTCTTCTTAACATTTCATTAAGGGTATAATAGTCAATTGCTTTTTTCTAGTAATTTAAAATTTTTCATTTCCTCTTCAGCGATTAAAATATTTGTTTGAATCAAATGATAAAAGTTCTTGATTCACCGAGTCTCTTTGGAATTTTCCGAAAGAAAAATACCCCTAAAAACTTGATATTGTCATTCGAATTGTTAAAGATCTAATGCTTTTTTTTTCCTTTTTGTTAGTCTTAGTATGTAGAACTTGTTAAAAAACACTTATATCGCCCTTTAATATTTCACAATCCAAGTTTTTAATTAAATGTTATATGAACGTAAGGGAGAAGAAAAAAGGTAGGAAAATTTCCAAGGTCATGTCATGGAAAAATAAGATATCTTTAAAAAGACCAACGGAATTTTTATTTATCGAGAACGAAATGAAAACCTTTTAAATTACCAAGAAGAAATTGAAATTAACTATTATATCCTTAATGAGTTGTTCAGAAAAAGTCACGCTTTTCCATTTTAAAAATAACAATTAGGAATCCTAATACCAAATATAAGGTATTCAAATACTTATAGATACAAAGCTTTATAAAATATGTATATTTATGGTAATTTTATGTACATCATGATACAAACATATGAATGTTCATTCTGAAAGAGAGGTTTTCGAAGCCCTAATTATAGATAATTGAATATCTAAGACTAATTTCTCTCTTGAAACAAATGTACAACAAACATATATGTGTTTTTATCATGATGTACATATACTTATCATAAAATGTACATATACATGAACAACTCATTAATTATAGTTATCATTCCAAAACTAAAATCATCTATAGGTATTCAAATACCTAAATAAGGTATTTGATCATAAGCACCTATAACTCATTAATTATAGTTATCATTCCGAAACCTAAATCATATATACCTTAATAAGAAATGAATCTTGAGAAGAAAAGAAGAAAAGATTTACTGAATCTCGAGAGAGAAAAAGTATTATTGAATTGTGATAAAGAAGCTCATAATGTTTCATTGATACATGAGTTTTTATTTATACTAGTTTTGTACAACTGTCATATAATTAACTAACTAACTTGAAATACAGTTATTTTTAACAACTACGGCTGCTGCATCGTTACTGGAGCCTTCTAGCTTTGCTGGAGTTTTCTGTGTATCTAATGCAGTCTTTTGATGATTAACATCATCTGTTAGCCCCCCACAAACTGGAGCATATAGATCTTGTAGGCCCAGTTTGGAAATGAAGGAAGTCAAGGAAGTGTAGGTATGAGGTTTGGTAAACATGTCAGCAAGTTGATCTGAAGAAGAAACAGAAAGTAAGTGGATAAGACCAGACTTGAGTTTGTCTCGGACAATATGGCAGTCTATCTCGATGTGTTTGGTTATTTCATGGAACACAGGGTTTTCAGCAATGTGAATAGCAGATTTATTGTCACAAAACAGGACAGCAGGCTGAGGATGTGAAATCTGGAAGTCTTGGAGAAGATAAGAAAGCCATTGTAACTCACATGTAATAGAGGCCATGGCACAGTATTCATCTTCAGAGGAAGATTTAGAGATAGTAGCATGTTTCTTGGATTTCCAGGAAATGAGAGCTAGTCCAAGAAAAATGCAATAGCCAGTAATAGATCTTCGAGAAGTTGGACATGTGGCCCAATCAGAATCAGTGAAGGCCTTAAGATGGAGATCAGAAGTGGCAGGGAAGAAAAGACCTTTCCCTAGAGATGACTTGATGTATCTGAGGATTCTGTGAGCTGCAATGACATGGTGATCTGTAGGTTTATCAAGATGTTAGGAGAGCTGTTGTGTGATGCCCCGGGGTGCACCCGCTGGTCCACCGACCCGAGCCACCGCCCCAGGCGGGTCACTCATCCGTATTGTCCGCTTTGGGGTGCACCACACAGGCCACCGCCCCTCACGGATTTAATGGTTAGTCGTTACTCGAATCGCTTGGGTGTCAAGGGTTCGAGTAGAGACGGACGCGAAAGAAATCCGTGAGGGGCGGTGGCCTGTGTGGTGCACCTCAAAGCGGACAATACGGATGAGTGACCCGCCTGGGACGGTGGCTCGGGTCGGTGGACCAGCGGGTGCACCCCGGGGCGTCACAATAAAACGCGCGTTTTATTGTGAGGCCCGCTTCCCGGACTACCTCACGCATCCGTATTGTCCGCTTTGGATTCTAGAGGTGGCCCCCGTCAGTTCAGCTGACGTGACACTTAGGTCCTCACGGATTTCTTTCGCGTCCGTCGCTACTCGAACCCCTTACTTCCCGTAAGTGTCGAGTAACGACTAACCATTGGAGGTCCAATGATTAGTCGTTACTCGACACTTACAAGTGGTAAGGGGTTCGAGTAGTGGCGGACGCGAATTGGGAATTTGTTCCCGATAAAGCCGTGAGGGACTAAGTGGCACGTCTGTGTGACGAGGGGCACCTCTAGAACCCAGAGCGGACAGTACGGATGAGTGATGCTGCCTGGGCCCCCTGGCGGAGTCCGGTAAAACCAGGGCGTCACATGTTGCACAGCATATGATATATCAAGTTTGGTGCTTGTGAGATAGAGTAATCTACCAATGAGCTTCCTATAGTAAGAGGTATCTGGCAATAAGGGAGCCTCCGTATAAATGGAATGCTTCTGAGAGAGTGTCATAGGTGTTTTGGCAGGTTTGCAGCCAAGAAATCCAAAGTCTTGGAGTATGTCAAGAGCATATTTGTGTTGGCAGAGATTGATTCCAGCATTAGATCTAGCTACCTCAAGTCCCAAAAAGAATTGCAATTTGCCCAATTCTTTGATCTTAAAGGCAGTATCCAAGTAGGTTTTCATATCAGAGATACAACTAAGACTGCTACTAGCTAAAATAACATCATCTACATATATTCAAATAGCCATGAAAGAGGAATCATCCTGTTTAAGAAACAATGAAGGATCTAAGGAAGCATGCTGAAATCCTTGAGTGATTAATGCATCAGAAAGCTTAGCATACCATTGTCGGCTAGCTTGCTTGAGGCCATATAGAGACTTTTTAAGCTTGCAAACCTGGTTAGGAGAAGTAGAAGAAAAACCAAGAGGAAGCTCCATATAAACCTCCTCTGTCAAGTCACCATGGAGGAATGCATTATTAACGTCGAGTTGGCGAAGATACCAGTTCTTAGCAGCAGCAACAGCTAACAGAGTTCTTATGGTAGTCATTTTGGCAACTGGTGAAAAAGTGTCAAGGTAGTCAATGCCATGTTGCTGTGTATAACCTTTAGCAACTAACCTTGCTTTCAGCCTCTCTATAGAACCATCAGCCTTGTGTTTTATTTTGTAAACCCACTTGCAGCCAATTGTTTGTTTGTTTGGTGGGAGAGTCACCAAGTCCCAAGTGTCATTTGCTTGCAAAGCATCAATCTCAACGTGCATAGCAGTTTTCCAGCCTTCATACTTAATTGCTTGCTTATAGGTTTTAGGTTCAATGATTGATGAGAGTTGAAGAGTGTATGCTTTGTAGGAAGGTAACAAATTATTATAAGATACAACATTAGAAAGACAATGTGGAGTACCTGGAATGTGCTGAAGAGGTTCTAATGCTCGAGAGTGATTAACTTGAGTAGACTGAGATGCTGGACTACAGTGGTAGTCTTGCAAGTAGGCTGGAGCAATTCTAGTCCGAAAAGATCTTCTAGGAATAGTTGTAGGATGGTTGGAAATATTAGAATGAGGATTATCAACAATAGAAATGGATGGTTCAGAATTACATGAAGTAGTAGGGACATTAGAACAATGAGAATCATTGTTAGAAGGAACAACATTATAAGTAGATGAGTCTAGAAATGTGTGATCAGGAGCAGAAACAGGAAGAACAAATGGACAAGAAGCTGGTGAAAATGAATCATTGACAGAACGTAAAGATTGAAAGGGAAATACATTTTCATAGAAAATAACATCTCTAGAAACAAAAATTGATTTGGAGTCAAGGTTATAAAGTTTGAATCCTTTTTGACCTGTTGGAAAGCCTAGAAAGACACACTTCTGTGATCTGGGGTGAAATTTAGGCTTAGGATGAGCTAAGGTGGATGCATAGTAGAGACATCCAAAGACCTTTAGATGAGAATAAGTTGGTTTCTTGTTATAAAGCAACTCATATGGTGTATTATTTTGAATTACTGGAGATAGTATTCTGTTAATAAGGTGAACTGCATGTAAAACACATTCAGACCAAAGATTTTCTGGTAGAAAGGCTTGAAATCTTAATGCTCTAGCAACGTTTAAAATGTGCTAATGCTTTCTTTCAACCACACTATTTTACTGTGGTGTCTGAATGCAAGAGGTTTGATGCAATATGCCTTTTGTTGCAAAATAATGTGTCATATTAAATTCTTGGCCATTATCTGACCTTATGCACTTGATTTTGGTAGAAAATTGAGTTTCAATCATGTTACAGAAATTTTTCAATGTAAGTTCTAGTTTCAGATTTGTTCTTTAAGAGATAGACCCATGTAGCTCTGCTAAAGTCATCCATAATAGTCAAAAAACAGTAGTGGCCATGTATAGAAGGAAGATGATATGGACCCCATAGATCAGTATGAAGCAAATCAAAACATTTGATACTAACAGATGTACTTACAGGAAAGGAATTTCTCTTTTGTTTTGCATAATGGCAGGTGTCACAAATCAAATTTTCACTACTACAGATAGATGAATCTAACTTTTGTAGAAATCTAATTCTAGGAAGGGATACATGTCCTAAACGAACATGCCACAAGTCTATGGAATTTGACACAATAAGACACTGATTAGAAGTGGAAAAAGGATGAGAATGAACATATTTGGAAGTATTGACTAGTCTGTAGAGGCCATGCTCTTGTCTACCCAAACCAATCATCCTCCAGTAGTTGAGATCCTGCACAACACAAAATTTATGGTGAAAAGTAACAAGGCAGTTAAGAGACTTAGATAACTTGCTAACAGATATGAGGTTAAGTGAAAAATTGGGAACAAAAAGAGCATCTGTTAGTGTTAATGAAGAAATTTTAACAATGCCAATGTGTGTTACTGAAACGAGGTTACCATTTGGGAGTTTAACTAAGGTATTGCTAGTTGGTTTATATGTTTCAAAGAGAGAAAGAGAAGAGACAATATGATCCGTTGCTCCACTATCAAAAATCCAAGTTAAACTATGAGATGACTTAGTTATGGAACAAGTAGCAATATGCATACCCTCTTTTTCAGGTAAAGGAGCAAAAATGGCATTAACAGATTTAGTATGATTGACTGGAATAGAAGCTAGCTCATTGGATTTGATCATTGCAAGTATCTGATCATATTGGTCCTTAGTGAAGAGTGCTGGAGAAACCTCATCAACAATTCCAGGTTTGCTCAGTATGTCAAAACTATCACAATTCTGAGTCTCAGCTTGATTGACTCTACTTGCAACCTTTGATCTTGGCTTATACTCGGGAGGGTAGCTATGTTTCTTGTAACACTTATCAACCGTGTGGCCTTGATAACCACAATGTGTATAAATTGGTCTTCTGGTATTAGGATATTGCTGCTACTGCTTCTTAAAGAAAGATGATTGTTGATTTCCTGCAGTGATAGATTTGGAATGGAAGGCACTAGATTCGATGGATCTTGAAGAACAAACAGAGTTGTTTTTCCTTTCTTGTTGAACCACCAAGGCAAAAACTTTGTTGAGTGGAGGAAGAGGATCTAAGAGCATGATCTGAGATCATACAGTAGCAAAAGATTCATTCAACCCTTTCAAGAATCTAATTACTTGATCTTGCTGTTGATATCTTCTTGCAACCATCAGTGCCTCACAAGAACATTAGGGTTCACAAGTGCAAGAAAGGATGACTCTCAAATTCAACAATTCATCCCAAAGTATCTTAATCTGAGTGAAGTAGTCTATTACACTCATAGATCCTTGTTGAAAAGAATAAATTTATTCCTGTAAGTCAGAGATCCTAAAGGCATCACCTTGTGCAAATCGATCTTGAAGATCACTCCATACCTCCTTTGCTGTATCGAGCCAAATAACACTTTGGCCAATAGATTGTGAAACTGAATGAAGGAGCCATGACAGAACCATTGTATTGCATCTTTGCCACGCAGCAAAGGAAGGATCTGACTTTGCTAGAATTTTAATAGTGCCATCGACAAAACTGAGTTTGTTCTTGGATAATAGTGCCATCTTCATGGATCTAAACCAAGAATGGTAATTTGATCCATTCAACACGGGAGAAACCAAAACCAGACTTGGATTCTCATTTGCATGTAGAAAGAATGGACTAGAAGAGTCCTCTATACTGTTAGCTGCATTAGAGGCTGAGTTATATGAGTTGGCTGCAGTATTTGCCATTGCTGAGAAAGAAGCAAAAGAAGTTTTCAGATGAATTCGAATGAATTCTTGCAAGCCCTGATACCATAACAAGAAATGAATCTTGAGAAGAAAAGAAGAAAAGATTTACTGAATCTCGAGAGAGAAAAAGTATTATTGAATTGTGAGAAAGAAGCTCATAATGTTTCATCGATACATGAGTTTTTATTTATACTAGTTTTGTACAACTGTCATACAACTAACTAACTAACTAACTTGAAATACAGTTATTTTTAACAACTACGGCTGCTGCATCTTTACTAGAGCCTTCTAGCTTTGCTAAAGTTTTTTGTGTATCTGATGTAGTCTTTTGATGATTAACATCATCTGTTATACCTATATAGATGCATTATATGAGAACGATATGTGCATCATGATATAAACATATATAAGTTTGTTGTACATTTGTTCCAAGAAAGAAATTAATCTTAGGTATTTGAATCCCTACAATAAAGTTTTCGAATACTGCTTTTGTGGAACAAACATACATGTATTTACATCATGATGCACATATAGTTATCATAAATATATATATTCTATAAAACTTTGTATTTATAGATATTTGAATACCTTATTTTAGGCATTAGAATTCTCAATTGTAATTTTCTGATTCAAAAGGCCTGACTTTTTTCTCAAACAACTCATTAAAGGTATAATAGTTATTTTCATTTTCTTCTTAATAATTTAAAAAGGTCCCATTTCCTTTTGGAAAAATACAATTCTTGTCAATTTTTTTTAAATAAATATTCATGTTCCACGACATATCTTTCAAATTTTTTAAAAAAAAGTAACTCAATATTTGGTAAAGAGTTTGACTTTTCAATTCAAAAAAAGAAATGAAAATGGAAATAGCAAGTGAATTTACATTTAAATAAAAAGGGAATGAAAAAGAGTGAAAAAGAGACAAAGGGACAAAAATTTAAAAAAAAATGACGTTGCCGGTTGTGAAAAGAGAAAATCCCACAAATTTTTTATTTATAAAAATCACGCAAATTTTACTTATTTGATTAAAAAATAATTAAACTTTATAACTTTTTCTTTTGATCATTATTCTGTTTAACGTGAAAAAAATAAAAGGTGAGGACGAGGAAGAAGTGTGGCTAAAGCAAGAAGCAACGACGCTTCTTCCTCGCCCTGACCCTTGACTTTTCAACTCTTTTTCTCTCAAATAATGATTAACTGTGCAATGCAATTAGAGCTGGTTACGGGCCAGACCGGTTTTCACCGGTTCCGGCCCTAACCAGAGAAGAACCGGTCTGAACCGGTAGGAAACCGGTCCCATTCGGACCGGTTCTATATTATTAAAGAGGCGAACTGGCCCGGTTCGTTGGACCGATTCGCCCAAAAATCAGACCAAACCGGTTTAAACCGGTTCGGTCCATTTTTTTATTTAAAATTTTTATTTTTTAACATTTATATTAATTTATTTTAATATATATTAATATATTTTAATAATTTAATCTAATAAATTTATTTTTTTACTAAATAATGTTAATAATTTAATTTAACAATAATTTATTATAAAGTTATATTATAATTTATTTAATTAATGTAATAATAATGTAAAAATAAACTACTATAAAATTATCTAATAAAATTATTGTTATAATAAAATAAAGTTATATTATGAATATAATATTATAATAAAGTTATTATGATAAAATGATGTTTGATTCAAAATACAAATAATGATATTATAAATATTATTATTATATTCATTTTGTAATATCATTTTGCATATCTTTATTTATGTTCATTTATTAGATTCATTTTGCATTTAAAATAATTTATTATATTTGAAATATCATTTACTTAATTTTTATTCATTTATTTATTTATTCATTTATTTAATATGTTTTTAAAATATTAATTCATTTTGTATTTTAAATATTTATTTATTTTAAACATAGATAAGTATAACATTAATTAATTTGATATGTAATAATAATAATAATAACAACAACAACAACAACAACAACAACAATAATAATAACAACAACAACAACAACAAAGGAAAAAAAGGAGAGAGTAGGAGGAGACCAAAGATTTTTTACGTGGAAAACCCCTTCAAAAGTTAGAAGGGTAAAAACCACGGGACCGCAGTCCATAAAAATATTCACTATGACTAAACTTATTTACAATTTTACATACAATTTACAAAAAAAAAAAAGATTATTCTCTACTCTTCATAATTTATACGGATTGCCTTGGAAATTTCTTCCTCCTCTTCTGAATTATTATTAGCGAATTCATTGACCATTCCAAGTTCGATATTGCACGATTCCGCATCAAACCAATCTTTAAAGCATGTTAACATGCACAATGAATCCGGATTAAGAGTGGTTCGATGGTCTCCAATAATTCTTCCACACGTCGAGAATGCGGATTCCGAAGCAACAGAAGAAACTTGCACCGCAAAAACATCTCGAGCCATGGAAGCTAAAACTGAAAATTGTTTTTGGTCTTCTTTCCACCATTGGAGAAGATCAAAGTTTTCATCTACAGAAAAATCTTGACTTAAGAAAAATCCTAGCTCATTAAAGCTAGAACTTCTTCGAGTTGTTGATCCCGATCCGCTCGCTTTTCCTTTTAGCTTCATTCTCTTCTTTGCTGCTTCCTTAATTGCATTTAAAATTCCTTTTCCTTTTTTGCTACTTTTGGTTTTTTCGTATGAATCTTCTTCTCCTCGATTAAAGTTGAATTGCTCCCTTTCTGTTTCATAAACATTAAACAATTCTCGAAAAAGATTGTTAATTGAGGACTTTTGATCCTCAATAGAATCAAGACCAAGAAATTTTTTATAACAATCAAAAAAAATTTCTATATTTACCTCACCTTGACTAGGATCTAGTAAAGTTGCAATACAATAAATAGGAGGAATTATTTCCCAATATTTTTTAAAATTTTCTTCCATATCATATACAAAAGAACTTAAAGTTTCATGATTCCTAAATTTTACAAATTTGTCAAACATTGTGTAGATAATAGGAACAAAATACGGTGTAGTTGGATAAAATTGAGTTGAAAATCTTTCGGTTGCATCTTTAAAAGTAGATAATAAATCAACACAATATTCAATAAAAGTCCAATCTTCTTCAAAAAGTACTAAATGTGTGCTACTTGTATAATTGTTATAAAAAGGAGTAACAAGTTCTTTATAAGGTAAAATAGAAGAAAGCAAACGATGAAGTGAATTCCATCTTGTTTCCACGGGAAGTGGAAATACTTTAACAAGTATATTATTTGTTATACAAATTTGCTTCCATTCAAGTTTATTACTTGGTGTGCAAATCCATTTTGCTAAAATTTTAATTTTATCAATTGGACCTATGCCAGTACCAGTACCATTAGAACTAAAACCACTTTGAACACATAAATTTATAATATGACATGCACATCTTGCATGAAAAAATATGCCTTGCATAACAGGGTTTAAACTTTTAATTAAATGAGGAATAGCTGCAGTATTACTCGAAGCATTATCAAAAGTAATAGCAAAAACTTTATTATTTTCTAGTCCATATAATTTACAAACTTTAGTAATATATTTATGAATAGTATATGAATTATGTGCTTCTTCTATTACATCTAAAGATAAAATTCGTTTTTGCATGGACCAATCTTCATCTATCCAATGACAAGTTATAACAAGATAACTTATACCATTAGTACTAGTCCATATATCACTAGTTAAACTAACCTTAGATGAAATATTACTAAGTTTATCAATTAAAGCTTGTCTATATTCTTTAAACATATCCATGCAATCTCTTTTTAATGTATGTCTACAAAATAGATTTATATGCAGGTTGTAAATAGTTACAAACAAATTCTAAATATCCTGATTTTTCACAAATTGTGAATGGTTGTTCAGTCCTAATTACAAATCTAACTAAACCACGTCTAGCTTGAACATTATTAAAAATAAAATTTTTTCCACCATCACGTGTATTAATTTGAGATTGTTTACCTTCTAAAATTTCATCTTCTTCGGCATCAGGATTAATTTTATGTGCAGTAATTAAATGTCTTTTATATGTACCAGTACCGCCAGCACCTCCATCGGATTTATAAGAGTAAACGCCTTGGCACAATTTACAGATAACACAATATTTATTCGTCTCACCTTTTTTTGCTACAATATCGAAATACTCCCATACCCTGCTCGTTTTTTTTCGACTAAACTTCGGCCTTGATGATGTAGTAGCAGTGGTGGCAGCTGATGATTGTGTTTGAGTATGACCTCCACGTCGACCACGACCAACCGATGGCGCCTCCAAAGGAAGCTCCTCCTCCGGATGAATATCGGGTTCGATTTCATTAAATGATTCGTCACCCAAATTAGGAATTTCAGTGGAACCAAAAGGTCGAGAAACAGAGCACGAACGACGAAAGAAATTTGACATTTTTATATTTTTTTTGAAAATAAATATATGTTAAAAACTAAAAAAAATATATGTATGATATATATAATATATTGGAATTTGAAAATTGAAAATTAAAAGTAAAATTTGTAAAATTATAAAATAAAAAGAAAAATAAAATTTAGAAAGGAAATGATGATATTATAAATTTGAAATAAGGGAATTTAAGTGAATTTGAGAGAGTTTGAGTGAATATTGAGAGAGTATGTGAGTGAAGAGAATTATAGATAGTAGATTTGAGAAAAAATATAGAAGAAATGTAAATGAAAATAGAAGATAGAATAGAGATATTTATAGGAAAAAAATTAGAATAAAAAAATAAAAAAAATTAAAAAAAAAAGATTGATTTGGCCGTTGCCCATCAAACACACAAAGGCAAGTCGCAGACTTGCCTCTACTGCGAACTGCAATTGCACTGCAGTGCAACTGCAGAAGGCTACCACTGCGCGCTGCGCAATGGCAACCAATTTTTTTTTATTTTTTTAACCGGACCGGTTCGAACAGGTCCGGTTCTATATATTTAAAACCGATCCAGCCTGATAACATACCGAACTAAATCGATTCCGAACTGATACAATACCGATTCAGATATTAAGCCGAATTAACCCGATCCAAATGCGAACCAGATCGGGCAACCCAACCCAATAAGCATCTCTAAATGCAGTAACGATGATAAATGCAAATCTCATTTTCAAAATTCTATTTATTTACACATCATTCTATCTTTTTGCAATACGGTCAAACATTTGAGATTACACGGCAATGGAATATAATTGCACTTGCTGACGCTACACTGTTTGTATAAACAACCAGGACAGACAGACAGACAGACAAAAGTCAAAAGCGATAAGACACAAGAAGCAACGACGCTTCTTCCTCGCCTGACCCCTGACTTTTTCAACTCTCGTTCTTTCAAATAATGATTAACTGTGCAAAGCAGTAATGATGATAAATGGAAATCTCATTTTCAAAATTCTATTTATTTACGCGTTATTCTATCTTTTTGCAATACGGTCAAACATTTGAGATTACACGGCAATGGAATATAATTGCAGTTGCTGCCGCTACACTGTTTGTATAAACAACCAGGACAGACAGACAGACAGACAAAAGTCAAAAGCGATAAGACAAAACTATAGAAGTGTTGACATAGAAACTAATCTAAAGTAAATCCTATAAATAGTTGTTTTGGCTTGGGACATTGCGTCGACTTCCCCATCCACGGTCGTCGTCAAATCTCTTAACTGGCGCATTTTTGTTGCCCATCAAAACACGTTGAGGTTGGCTCCAAAAAAAAAAACATGTTGAGCTTCAAAGTCCTGTTGCCCATTTTGGCTTGCTTTTGGAGTTCTGACGCTGCAACAAACACTCTCAACCAAGGTGATAAACTCAAATTTTCTGATCGTTTTGTATCCCAAAATGGAGTTTTCACCTTACGCTTCTACAAACAAGAGTATGGTCAGACTTGGAATGACAAAGACGCTGGATATTATTTGGCTTTGTGGTACTCTGAAGAAATGTCGAGCCAACCCATCTGGTTGGCCAATCGAGACGACCCCATCGCTGACGACTCAGGAGTTTTCCTCGTAGACAACACCGGCTTGAAAATTACACAGGCTAGTGGAAATCCTATCCAACTTTTCTCACTTCAGTCCAACTCTACCACCAGTAACAGTTCCAACTTGAAGGTCGTCTTACAAGATTCTGGGAATCTTGTTTTCCAAGATGCAAACTCTAATGGGGAAAACATATTGTGGCAAAGCTTTGATCATCCAACTGACACTTTTCTTCCTGGGATGAAATTGGGGATCAGCCGTGGAAGAAGCTGGTCACTTACATCTTGGTTGACTCCATCAATCCCAGCGTCTGGAACTTTTACCCTGAAGTGGGATCCTATAGGAAAGCATTTAGTTGTTCGGCTCAGAGAAACGGTTTTTTGGACGAGTGGTGAAAATTTTGAGAATATTCGCGCTTGGTATCCACTGGACGCGAACTTTAATTTCACTATTATTTCTAGTGTAGACGAGCAATATCTTTATTATAAGCTTTTAATTAATAAAGATAGTCCTGAAGAACTGAGGACAAACGCAAAGTTGGTGTTGTTTGATGATGGGACATTGCTTCTTACAAATCGGTCAGTCATGATTG
This sequence comes from Heritiera fomes, assembly GCA_032173925.1. Classification (NCBI taxonomy): domain Eukaryota; kingdom Viridiplantae; phylum Streptophyta; class Magnoliopsida; order Malvales; family Malvaceae; genus Heritiera; species Heritiera fomes. The sequence continues at coordinate 7,606,393 of JAPDPM010000002.1, read as the reverse complement.
GAATTTTTGATTCAAAAACCTGCGCAGGTGATAGCACAGAGAATGGTTGCGAGAGATGGGAAGGACCAAAGTGCAGAAGAAATGGTGATGTGTACGAAATAAGATATGTAAAGCGTAAAGATATAAATTTTGTAAATTATAACCCAGTGGAGAACTACAGTCTTTCCTTAAGCGATTGTAAGGACATATGTTGGAGAGATTGTCGATGTTTGGGAGTGCACGCAGCAATGACCCATGGTTGCCAGTTTCTTTCTGGGTCTTACGTTGAAGATGAGTTAGATGGAGTTTCCTCTCAAGTTATAATCAGCAGACGTTCAAGTAAGTTTAATTTTGTCTATCCTGAATATTGCTCTTCTTGTATTCAAGTCTTCATTCTTGGTTCCACTCTATTTCATCTTTTGATTTTGTTGGATGGTACGGACTATAAAATACAATACTGCTCTTGTTGTTCATTAATACAGAGTCAAAAAACTGGATATGGATTATAGTCTCTTTCGCAATAGCTCTAACGATCACAATACTGCTTGGCGTCCTATTTTATTTGAGAAGACGGCAACGAATTAGAAGGGAAGGTAAAATACCACAAATTAAAATGATGCTTTAATAGTGTTTTTCATGTAAACTTCAACTAATTGCTTTCAACAAAGAAATTCTACTTCAAAACATCCAAAGCTTGGCTTTGCAGTTATTATCCTCCTTAGAAAGGATTAGATCCAAGATTTAATTCCTCCCATTCCCTCCTTGTACGTCTTATGAATCAAAAAAAATCTACTTCAACTAATAACTATTAGCCAAATTTCAACTTGCTTTGAACAGAGAAGTTTCTACTTGAGCTAAGGACATTGGATAAAACAACTGAAACAAGCGAGCTTCAAACTGGAAATAATGGTCACAATCTAAACATATATACTGCAGCATTGATCATGTCTGCTACAAATGGTTTCTCACCCGACAATTTGCTTGGAAAAGGTGGTTTTGGACCTGTTTTCAAGGTGCCTGTTAGGAGTAAATTACTAAGAATGTTTTCATCACTCTTGTTTCTAACAGTCTATCTTAACTGATAACCTGGTAAACATTATGACAGGGGACCTTGCCTGATGGCCAAGAAGTAGCAATAAAGAGATTATCAAGAGGATCAGTACAAGGGCTAGTGGAGTTCAAGAATGAGCTTATACTTATTGCTAAATTGCAGCACACCAACCTTGTGCGGCTCTTGGGCTTTTGCGTTCAAGAGGAAGAGAAAATGCTAGTCTATGAATACATGCCTAATAAAAGCTTGGACGCTTTTATCTTTGGTTAGCATCAGTTGAACTTTTTATCATTTATCTTCGACGGCCAATCTTATGTTTAATACCTTTTATTTAATAGATGAATCGAAGAGGAAGCTATTAGATTGGGATAAGCGGTTTAGCATTATTGAAGGGATAGCTCAAGGATTACTGTATCTTCATAAATACTCTAGACTCAAAATAATTCATAGAGATTTGAAGGTAAGTAACATATTGCTTGATGAGAACATGAATCCCAAGATATCAGATTTTGGGATGGCAAGGATTTACAAAACAAACGAAGATGAATCAAACACTAACAGGATTGTTGGCACAATGTAAGTAAGAAATTATTAGTCACTATTTACCGAAAAGAATATAGGTGTTAACTGTATTTTCATGGATGAATGCAGTGGTTACATGCCTCCAGAATATATAATGGATGGTACATTCTCTGTAAAATCAGATGTTTACAGTTTTGGAATTTTGGTGTTGGAAGTTGTCTGTGGCCGAAAGAACACCAGCCGTTTTCATCTTGATTATCCGGTTAACCTTGTTGGATATGTAACTTCATATCATATTCTTACAGTAATTAGCTTTCTCCTTTAGAACAAACATGTTATTATAACTATTAAACTTTAAACATGTTATTCTTACAGGCATGGGAATTATGGAAACATGGTGGAGCATTTGAATTGGTGGATTCTACTTTAAGTGATTCATGTTCTAAACACCAGGTTTTAAGATGCATTACTTTGGGTTTGCTATGCGTGGAAGAAAGCCCACTAGATAGGCCAACCATGTCAAATGTTGTTTCTATGCTCACCGGAGAAATGCAGCTACCTCTGCCGAAACACCCTGCATTTTCCACTAGAGGAAGCATTATAGAGACAAATGTGGTGCAGGAGATGGAAAATCACTCATTGAATGGCCTGTCCATGTCTGTGATGGATCCAAGATGAAGCCAAAGATCATTAAAATCAAGATCTATTCAAAGCTAAAGTTTTTAATTGTATGTTTCAATCAAGTATTTAGAAAAGAACTAGTCAATATTTCTAAACAAGCAACATTTAAAATGTATATAGTTTTCCATAAGAAAATTTCAAATTTGCTTTAATGTTGATAGGAACATGTGTCTAGCCTTTGAAGGAAATTTCAAATTTGCTTTAAATACAGCTGGTGGCCAATAGAGACTAAGAGTGTATGGATTCTGGTTTCGATTTGTAACTCATTTCCAGGAAGTAGCAAACTTCTTCAAGGTATGACCAATGAAGCCTTGATCATGATTGATAAATACCAACAATTTGTCAAGAATATTCCTCAAAACAATAATTCAGAGTTGAAGGTTTAAACTCTTTTCCTTTCTTAATACATGTCAGATTGTTGCACATGGCCTCTATGCTGATTATATAAACAACCAATACAGAGAAAAAAAAAGATAAGAAAAAAGTGGCTAATATAGAAACTAATCTAAATCGAACTCAATAAATAGCTGCTGTTGACTTAGGGTATTTTCCAATAAATGCAACTACCTCTACCAAAACACCCTACATTTTCCACAGGAAGAAGTTATCCTAGAGACAAATGTAAATGTGTGACATCCTCGTCACTATCAATTAACATATAATTTTTTCTTTCACATACAACTTGATTAGGCTTGTTCGTCAATGTCATTCCTTCTTTATCTTATGCTTGGTATTAAATAGCTCATCATAAGGATCTTAAATTCAAGTAATGCATAATTATTATATTTATAACTATCATTCCAAAGCACAGGATCTTACACATCTTACATAACCTAAATCCCCAAAAATCTTATAGACATCACTGTACTGTAGTACTGTCTGATTTATATAACAACATAAGTATACCTTCAAGAAGTTTAGGAAACGTGCCTCGAAGGAATATGATCTAATAAGCTCTTCTATCGAGAGCAAGAGATCACTTCAAATAGTCTGAAAAATAGTTGTAAAGGGGTGAGTTTACGTTCAGTAAGAAATATATATAAAAGAGCGTACTATGCTTCTATATGCAATTTTCCTGCTTGGCTCTATAATGTCATGTAAAATCATTATAAAGCATATATCGTATACTTCCTACAAATATCATATACAAGTAAAATCAAATAATTCAAATACTTTCAATTTCTTTATTCATTGAAATCACATATGCAATTATTCAATTTCTTCAAATACTTTCACGGATCTCAAATCACGTAAAATCACATGTACAGATATCTTTCAAATAATATGGAGACTATTAACATTTTAACAAAATCATGCACTAGATAAATCTCACAAGGGATACAACATATATATCCCGTAAGGGATAATCTCGAGAGATGTCAAATAAGTGGCGTACCCACGAATGGGCTAAGAATCCTCCCCTAGCCAAACATATAACTGAGACAATTGGCCAAATGTTGATAGGCCACAGTGAACACTAGTCATGTGACATTTGTGGCAACTGAGGACCAGGCTAGGGTTCCTCAGCCAAGTACAAATAATACTGAGGACTTGATCAGAGTCTCTCAACCAGATACAAATAGTGCATGATCATCAAGTGGTCCATAGTCTCAAAACATTTGTCATATACTTCTTTGGTAATACCATTTACTTATATCAAATAGGCTTTAAAAACCTCATTTGCAAACAGGGCAGTCAACTGGTCTTTATGGCAGTTGGCTGCTATCACATAACTTGATTTTATCCAAATTATTTTCTTTTAAAATTCCAATAATTCGAAATTCTGAAAACACATGGGGCAGTCGACTGGTCCCATATAGCAGTCGACTAGTTTTGAAACAGAATACTTTCCGAGAAAATGCAGTCGACTGGTAATATAGTAGTCGACTGGTTTCGCAAACAAAATGCTTCTAAAAACAGGGTAGTGGACTAGTCATATAGCAGTCAATTAGGTTCTCAAACAGAATACTTTTCAAGTAAATAGCAGTCGACTGTCTCATGTAGTAGTCGACTGTCTCATGTAGCAGTCGACTGGTTTGAAACAGAATGCTTTCTGGAAAATAGCAGTCGACTAGCTTATATAGCAGTCGACTGGTTTGAATCGATTTTCAAAAATTTATACTTTGGTTGTCTCTAAGCAGTCGGCTGCTACTTAAGGCAGTCGGCTGCTCCTAGCAATTTGGTAACTAGGAGTAAAAACCCGAAATGTGAACTTCTTGCATTTAAACCAACTCGTACTTCATCCCAAAACATTCAAAACATGGGGACATAGCCACCCTATGTCTGTTACACGTATTCTTTACCTTAATTAACTCCTGAAATGCAAATCACTTAGTTACATCGATTCTTTTCCTTTCAACTCTTCAAGCTATACTAACCATAGAAATTATCAACACTTGATCTTCTTTCATTTTAACACCATAAGCATACTATACCAACATAACATAACTCCAAATCATGGATGGAATTAAGAGAAACAATCTCTTCTCTTACCTTTGTTAGTAACAGCAATTTAGATCTCTTCAATCCCTTTGATTCAGCCTTTCATATTTCAGGTATAGCTTTAGCTAGTAACGAGGAGCAATTTTCGTTAAGTAAGCTTAACGTTCGATCACTGAATAGGGGTATTTGTCAAGGTGATTGGAAAGGAAACTTAGAGAAATTTGGAGGAAGAATGAGATGGTTGCCAACCTTGATGGAGGTGATGATGACTCATTGCTTCATTAAATGCATATTAATCCCTTTATCATATCAGTCATTGACCCTTTGACTATTTTAACATTTTGGCCATTTAATTTCTCTTGTCTCTTCCATATGCCACATGTCTTTCAACTACCTAAAATCTGATATTAATTTCTCATAATCCAATTATTCTTACAATCTCAAAATTCATTCCTTGACCATTTGACTCTCAATTACTCTTATTCCATCCATGTCCCATATATCATTGACATATCAAAATCTCATATTTATTTAATTCTTCCAAGTTGAAATACTTTACAATTATGGGAAATTACAGAAAATTGGGGATTTCATAGAATGGCCTATCCATGTCAATGTGGATGCAAGATGAAGCAAAAGATTAAAAAGTTGTGGAATGCAAGATGTTGTATTCTGTCATAATACGCAATGACAGATGTGAAAAAGAATGTGATTAAGTAGATAAGTAAACACACACCTACTATACACCAAAGTTGTTGGCCTATGCCTTGTTTCAGCTAAAAACCTACAATGGTTGCAGCTGTTTAAAGTAGTTAACGCAAAAGGTCTGCATGCTATTTAAAGTGTTTGAAACAATTAATCATCCAGCAAAGGTAAAATTTAAAGTGACTAAAATATTGGAAAATTCTCAACAAAGTAGGAGTGACACTTTTATAAAGTAAAATTTTGGTCACGAAAGAAACGTAGAATATTTAGCCCAAATAAAATCAGGGTATTCCCCAAAAAGAAAGGTTGAGGCATCAGAAGGGTGTAATACGAACACTTATAAGGTTAACAATCCTTGAGAAAAATAACAATATATATATATATATAAATGTTTGGTTAAAAAGTGATAAGAACAAACAACTCATTGTCTTTGGAAAAAACTCATTATCCTATAGTTTTCAAGGGATAAAGTATCAGTTAAAACTACATGATAATCGGTTTAATCAATTTGATTGAGACAAGGACAAAAAGTTAAAAGTATTTTTATTTAAATACATATGATCTCATCCGTTTTACGGATGGCCGAAAGTGGTAAACAATTTTAGTACTTGAACCATGTTCAAATATTAGGAGAAAAAGTTCACTTCCATTTTTTCCAACCACTTGTTAGTAAAAAAAATTAAAAGTTTATTATTCATAGAGAAAGTGCTTGATACTATTATGTTCAGTCCTGTGTGTATCAATTTAAAACTACATAATAACCACTTTGACTGACTAAAAATGAAAATGTTAATTAGTTTGCTATGAAGATTCAAGAGAGCATTTTCATTATGTGTATCAATTTAAAGTTATAGGATAATCAGTTCAATTGACAAAAAAATGGAAGTTGGGTTCGTAATAATGGAGAGGATAGTTTCCTAAAATGGATTTGGCATAAAAGTCGGATATCAAAGGTATTCTTACTTACAAGAACACAGTAATAATGGAGTAAGTAATAGCCAAAATGGGATTCATTTAGGCTGAAGTGCTCAAATCCGTTATATATTTGTCAAGGGAAAAATGTTACGGACAGTCACTTTTAACACTTTCACTCATATTAGATCATATCACTTTTTAGTTTTACGTGAAAATAGGTTACTCATGTGAGAAGTAAAAAGCCAAAGTATGTGATGTTAAAAAAAACTTTTCAAGTAACCTATAATTATAAGTAAAAGGTCATCACGCAAAACTAGAAAATGATATGGTCTAATAAAAATAAGATCGTTGAAAGTAACTGTCCCTACCATTCCTCTTGCCAAGGTTAACCTTTTTAGATGTAATAAAAAGGAAACAATTCCTATCTAGTAGATTTGCTAAATAAGTTGAGCTAACTCGCGGTCGGTCCGAGATTAATCCAGTATGACTTGGTCCAACGTCAAAATCGATTCTATTGGTTTCAGTGCTAGTTCAATTTAATTTTTCATCGAATTGAACTAATTTAAAACATTTGGTACTAAGCCCGATAAAGGCTGGGCTCATTTAAAACTTCTTGGTAAGGGCTCGGCTCGTAAATTTTAAAAGAATTATAATGTTTTTAAAATAATAACTTTAATTAGATTAGATAAAATAAATATATTAAATAAGTCATTATTTTTATTAAAATTAAAAATAAAACTTAGAAAAATTAAATAAAAGTGTTGGCTCTATAGGCTATATCGAGAGGGGGGTGAATCGGTTTTTCACTAACCTTAGGTTCCTTTTTCGGTTTCTCTAAATTCTCTAGCTTATATTGATATCTTCTAAGTTCTCTAGGCTACTCAATTATGCAATATAAATTCAAAGCAATAACCACAAATATAATTGCAAATAAGTAAAGAGAGTAAGGATAGAGAAATATACGCAAGCGATTTATAGAGGTTCGGCAACCTTGCCTACGTCCTTTACCTTGAGACGCTCCCAAGGATTTTCCCAAATTCACTATCCTTGAATTTGTTACACTCCCTCTTTTCAAGGCTCAAGAGAAACCTCTCTCTTTTTCTAGGCTCAAGAGAAACCTCCCTCTTTTTCTAGGCTCAAGAGAAACCTCCCTCTTTTTCTTAGGCTAAAGAGAAACCTCCCCTTTTACAAGGAATGATTGATTTACAAATAATGTAATCAAGGAAAGACCTCTAGATAGGCAAATGATTACAGAAATTAGGCACAAAGAAAACCTATACAAGATTTGTGCTAAGCAATACAAGAGATAAGATGAATGATAGAAGATGAAGACTTTGGAGCTTTTGATTTGTTGTTTGAGGCTTGAGGATTTGAGGAATATGTGTTATGGAGTTGCTGAGTAGTTCCTCTTGCTTCCTTTAGCTTCTAAGCCTCTATTTATAGTCCCTTGGATGGTTTGTGAACGTTGGTTGGAGCCAAAACAGAAACTAGCCGTTATATCTCACAGAAACTAGCCGTTGGGGGCTTTCTGGTGCAAAGGGATCGATCCCTTTCCATAGGGGATCGATCCCTTTTGTCCAGAATGTTGATTCTGGGCTTCAGGGACCTTGGGAAGACTTTCTGCCAAAAAGGTATCGATCCTGCTACAGTGGGGATCGATCCTTTTCTTCCAGAGGGCATTTTTCCTGCACTTTTGGGTTAGAAATGATATGACCTTTGATTCTAATTCAACCCAAAACATTTATAAGCTTTAAGGGAGTTTTTCTTGACTTTCTCAAATGAAAATATTGTCCAAAAACTTATAAGTAATTTTCTAAACTTATGTTCAATAATTCTTTGAGAAAATTACTTAATATTCAAAACCATTTTATAAAGTATTAAGACCAATAAGAATGTATCATTAAATGATGGTCTTAATGTTTGATATAAACACTTGAAAATGGATTGAGAAAATCATGTGTGATAAGGCAAATTTACAATATGAATTAAAGCATTAAAGCTTACTTAAGTTTTTGTCATTTCAAAATATATATGTCAATTTAAAGCTAACAAAAAGGTAAATTTAAAAAAATTTAAAAAGGAATTTAAAAAAAGTAAATGGCCTGGGACTGAACTGATTATCACACCCCAGATTAGAAGATTTAAGATGTAACAAATTAGGCATACTCATTAGACGAATCTCACAATCATGCAAGGCAATAGATATCATACTAGACAAAAATCAAAAACTTCATTTATAATCTCCAAAAATATTTACTTTACACAACTTCAACTCTACCAAAATGACAGGTTACAAATATTTCTAATAATACTAACATTCTTGCTTATTAACAAATATTCTAAAAGCTAATATCCAAAAATACTCACGTTCAATAATTCAATAATCCAAAACTAGAGACAGAAGCTAAGCTTGTTATCAATATTCTTGCATGACTATTTCCCATGCAATATCAATTATCAAAATTTGAAATGTTGGAAAAATAAAGGAATGACTACAACATTTAGTAAGTAATAGACATCCCTTCAGTTGGATTAAGCATGTCACAAATCATTTAGGCCAAAATATTATTAGAAAGATTCAAAATCTAAGTTGGGTAATCTCATGTTTATACATATAATTTCTTCAAATCCATATACTTGGATTTTTTAAAGCTAAACAAAATTTCGAATATATCAAAATGGAACAAAAGTTTTACAAATCAAAATTTTCAGGTCTCTCGTAACATGCTATAGCCACGCCTAACCTTTGTGATACAGGTCAGAATCAAAACAAAAACCACAATTAACCTCGGTGGCTGGGGTTAGAAATATTAGAAGCAATTAATAGTTGCATGGAACAAAACAAAAAGCCACTATTCTTATTCGGTGGTATAATTAGAAACTAGTTTTTTTTTAACAAAATACATGTCGACATGGCTAATATTTAACCCCCATTAGCACGGTTGAGCATAGCCATACTAGAAAACAAAACAAAATTTTATATTACCCAAATAAACAAAACAATATTATAATTCTTATAACATATTTCATACAAAATGAATTTCATCCATCATTCAAAACAAATGTTGAATTCAAAAACAAATTATAGATAGATATATTATCACAAAGTTCAAAGATTAAAGTGATTAAATTATGTTTCTATAATTGATCAAGATCACATTCAAAGCCAAATTAAAAAATCTTATATACTTCACATGCTTAGCCCAAATTTAAAACTTATAGGATAAAAATATTTTTGTACATGGTATGTGAAACATAACTCATATTAAGGTTGATTTTAAGGGTGCCAAAACACCGAAGAGATTTCAAGTCACTTACTTGATTCGCTAAACCGAAACCAAAGACAAAGCCTTTAAAGCCTCTTAAAGCCTATTATTTAAAATATTTAATATTAGAAAGATAAATTATCAATTTAACGTAAGCTACGCTATCTGACAAAAGCTCAAAGCTTATACTTTTTTTTTGGCGAGATAATTTTTTTCTTTTATTTTCAAATAATATTAGTTCGCTCAATTTTAAATCTCTAAACTACACAATAATTACACTAAAATTTGTAAGAGGAATTTTACTCACCTTAAAAGAAACTCTTCAAAAGACCTACATCATGTTCATCCTCTTTCTCTTTTTCTCATTCTAGCCACTTAACAAAATAGCTTCTAAATCTCCATTTGCCTTTTTTTTTCTTTTGTTCCACAGACCATTCCTTCATTTCCTTGTCTTTCTTTCATTCCGGCACTAGAGCTTTCGAGCCACAACTTTCTTTTTTTTTATTTTAACCTTAATTCACTACAATCGGCTTCCTATATGTATTAGTCCTTGCATTTTCTTTTTGTTTAAGAGGCCTGAATATCAGTGTTTCAAATAACGGCCCCTATCTCACGGTAGCGGCAATGGCCGCCACCACTATTGCGGATAAAGTGGATGTGATTGTGAATCACATCTATAGAGACCATTAATGGCCGCTACAAAATGCTGTAATGGCGGATAGTGGCGATAACGGTCCGTTATTGCCGCTATCCTCCGTTTTCCGTTAAAGAACTTGGGTATAAAAAAAATTTTCAGTTAGAAATTAGAAAAGCTCAAATCGACAGATCACAGCAAACCCAAAAAGAAAATCCCAAATTTCACAAGCAATCACAATTGTATAAGCACTGATGTAACAGATTTGTAAGTAAGAAACTGCAAAACTTAAAATTATCTTTTTAATTTCCTGAATTTGTTGAACTTGCAGAACCTGGAGCTTGGTGTAGTGAGTGAGATCCATTCGACACCCATGATTTTTCTACTAAGGGGCAAGGGCTGGCTTGGGGATTTATGGTCGATCAAGGGAGGGTGAGGGCTGCTGGAGATACTTTGAAAAGAACTTGTAACGACCCTTTATACTAAAAATACGAACCGAATTTTTTCTTTTTGCACTTACTTAGTTGGGCTATACGTAGTGTCACTAATCAATTCTCAAGCTAATATTATATTAGATAAGTCAATGTCCTTTAGTTACCTTAGGTCCCAGTCAAATTCTCTTACTAAGCATGCATCTATAATTTCGAATCATTCTACTTCACTAAATATATCTCTACCCAAGTTGCATGCATTGTTATAAACCATAACTATATTCTATACTTCCTTTAATTACATCCTCATACCTTAAAAGTACTGAAAATACAAGTCTGAATATAAAAGATAATACTGTACATCACATACCTTCAAGGGTAGTACAAAAGCCTCGAAGGACTTGCATAAACCCCGCGTACAAAGCACCTACTGCAAATAATCTAGAAGATGGAGAAGGGGGTGAGCTTTTTGGAAAGCCCAATAAGAAATATATATAAGAAACAGATATCGAATTTCTATATGCAAGTTTCTAAAATATTTATTAAAGCTTGAATACCGTATTTCATACCATTCGAAAATCAAATCATGCTTATGCAATGCATCAAAAAGCATTTCATTTAAACCGAAACATAAACAACTGAATTCTGAACATAATTCAAAATATACATGCTTATCACATTTAGTTTCAATACGGATCATCGAGTCAAATTCTTATCTGTTTCAGAATTCAAATATCACATATTTGGAAATCATATACGAAGATAAGCACGGAAAAGCATATACATACTAAGCTTGAGACATATTAGCGACTAATAAATAATCATGCAGTTCAGATATTCCTCTAAGAGAAAGTGCAAGTCGGAAAGACATATGGCCATAGTCCAGGGGGTCCACAGTGAGCACTGATCAGGTGTCAACTGGGTCCATTGTGGACTAGATCAAGGTCACACAGCATTAGAAAATAAATAGCTATTGAGGACTGGATCAAGGTCACACAATAGCCAGAACGGATACCTACTGAGGACTGGATCAAGGTCACACAGTAGTTAAAAAATACTGCAATGACTTAGCTAGTCATGTCTCAAAACGTTTTATACATATAGTTCCTACTACAGACAGATTCAAGGCCACACACAGTAGTCTGAATATAAATACCTACTGCGGACAGAATCAAGGTCACAGACAGTAGTTTCAAAACAATACTATATATTTTTAGAATTCAAACCAGTATTTTTCGAGCTTTAGGAAAGTTCATAACAAAAGCCATACATTTCTTTCAAAAACATATAAATCATACATACTCATAATATATTCAAAACAATAACATAGGTTGATAAATTTCCTTGAGATAAATATCTCGACTGAAAGTCTTATAAACAAATCAAAATCGTTAGATTTAATCGTTTTCAAAATAAATCTGCCGGATAATTGATTATTTTCAAATGATTACTTAAGTTAAGCTTAAATCATAAAACCATTATTTTCATAAAAATCCGGCAGCATAACGGTTTATATTTTCTTAAAACCTCTTGCAATAAAATATAGTTTATATATTCACAAGGCAGCTGATTTTAAATAGCATTCAATATCTCTTACGTTCCGATATATATCTCTTACCTTAATGTGTAGCACAAGTGTCGATATTGTGCGCTTGCACTTCTCGAATTTTCACCACTTTTAATTTCCTTTTTATTTGGTCTTTAAAATTTGGAGTGCTTAACGTTCTCTACTTGTCTCATTTCCTCCTACATAAAACCACAAAAACAGTACGATTTATATTATGGATTTATCTTAAGTAAGTTTACATCACCTTAAGAAAGTGTATATTTCCAAAGTCCCCTTTTAGTGCATTACCTTGTAACATTTTCCTTGGCTGCCAAGACTCCTTCACCCACTTAAATTTTCTTTTCTCACTCAAACCTACATTAAAGATAATATTTCACTACTTTAATCCATCCTACATTTATCATTTAAAATTTTATAATAGCACAAATCCTTACCCCCTTGTAGTCACCAAAATCGAGAGCCTTATTTTGTAACTTGAATCCTTATCATTTTGAGACTGTTCTGGACTTCAAAATATGCAGCAATTCCCTTACCATCAAGCCTTTACAACAGCCAATGATTATTTCTTGTCATTTACCACCCCCAACAGCCCTTGTTTTGCCTTAAATGTCACCTTCGTTCAGCTTCTTTTCCCTTTTCTTTGTCCCATTTTTGAGCAAAATGCAGCAGTCCAAACAAGAGAAATGAACCTCTCGGTCAAACCAGCATTTGCCTTGGTCAACTTCCACGTGATTAGAAAAATTCCCAAGCAGAAATGCTCCACGTCTCTAGCTCCACTTGCTGACCGAGACAGTCCTTGTTGTCCTGATGAAGTTAAAAGGAAATGCAACCCCTGTTTCACACTTGGCTCCACCCACGGTTCCCCCTTTCTTTCCTTCTATTCTATCATTGATTGCTTCCCCTTCTCGGTGCTTTTCTTCAGCATTTGATCAGCCTTCCATTTGCTCCTCAAGTCTAGCCTTTACACTCTCATTTGTCCCTACCGAAACCAACTCTGTTTCAACACTAAATGACAGCCTGAACTCCCTTTATCTCCTTTGTTTTGGCTCCCCAAAACTAGCCTTTCTCTTGCCTTAAACTTCACATTCCTTGGGCTTTGGCTGTCGACTCAAGAAGGAGAGTGAAATGGCCAAGATCGTGAGAAATGTTGCTTTCAATTTCCAACAAAAAATGAGAGAGGAGAAATGAAAGAGTGATTGTCATGATGATGATGATGATGGACGGTGATGAAATGCTACCATAAAGGGTTCGGTAAGGTATGGAGATAGTGGAGTTTGAGTAGCTGTCTAATCTTCTCCAAGAAGCCACTTATATTTTAATCTATATTTTATTCATTTGGTTTTTTGTTTATTTATTTATTTAACCCATATTTTACTGACTTGTTATTTTTTTTATTTTGTTTATTTATTTAATCCTCTTCACATTTAGTGGGTATATTCTAAGTAATCTAATTTCTTTTTACTATCTCTTATTTGTGTCACAAATATCTCATACCTCATATGGTCATAAATTAATGTTGTCAAATATTACTTTAAATCTTAAAGTCCTTCATATTATTTAGCTTCCAAAATCCTTCATCCACAAATTAAATTATCCATGTATCATCTCTTAGCTTTTTAATCCAACTAATAGATTATTAATCTTTTTCTTCATGCTCCTCATCTTAAATCCTCCAATTATAATCTCTCATAGTTTAAATTTTTCATAATTTATCATAGTCCAATTTAATATTTCCTTGCCATGCTCATTCTCAATTTACCTTCTTAATCATTATAGCTTCAAGTTAAATTCTCAATATATAAATTAGTCTCCAAATTACATTGTTTAATCCACCAAAATAAATAATTTACAACTATTACAGAACTAAAGGAGGGGGAAATGAGAATTGAGAAGAGAATGGTTGAAGGGAGCATTTTGGGGAAACCCACAACAAAGAAGAGAGAAACAGAGTAGAACGTGGAAACAATGGGTGTTGTAGGTAGAAACACAGTGAAAAAAGCAAGTAAATTAATATTCTAAAAAATACTCATAATAATAATATTATTTTTTTAAACACAATAATGTTATTAGCATAGTTGTCTCTTAATAGTCTATTAATAAAAAGTATAATATGTTTTAGCTTTTGACTCTTAATATATTATTAAAATTTTTTTTCTAATTTCAGTTAGGTTTTAACAAATGTTCTATATTAAATTAAAGAAGAGAGAAAAAATATGATATAATGATCATAATAAAAATTTTCAAAACAAAAATTGTATTTTTCTTGTTTGGGGTTTGAAATGTGATTCATCATTAGTACATTAATTTTTATTAGTACATAATTATTTATCTCTATTTTCAATATTTGTTATTTTTTAAGTATCATAAGTAATTTTTTAAGTACGGATGTTTTATTATAATTCAAAAAATTATGAATAACCTTTTTTTTCACATAAATAATAGACTTAAGGTATCATAAATTCTTTCAAAACTTTAAAATAAGACTTTATATTATTATAATTACAATTACTACACTTTATATAGAATTGTGCAAAATTAAAAAAATTCACGATCGCAATGACCTCAATTACCGCTGCTATGTCTACAACCACGATAAACATAACGCGACCGAAAACACAACCGCGATCGCAATTTAAAACTATGCTGAATATTACACCGGTCTAGCCCAAGAACTAGCTTGCCGATTCACTAGATCGGACCAATCCCATAAAAGCCTCGTTAAGGCTCGATCCGATTTGACTCGATATTTAAACTGGGCCAAGTCAGTTTTATAATTAAGTGGGCTTAAATTAGTTTAGCCCGACTCGAAACTAACCCAGTAATAGCTCTACCATCAAGTAAAATCTATAAAAGGATATCTAGATTTTTTAGTTACAACAACTAAAAATTGGATGTAAATCTTAGTTAATTTCTTAAGTAAGAATGATCCATAATGAGAAGTTTTGTATTCAAATATTTATTAGTCAAATTTTCTTATGTCAGCACAAACTACAAAATTCGAACGGATATTAGTCTCATGTAATTTCGTATAAAAACATTTTGTGATTTTAAAAAAGAAATTATAGAAGGATAAATGGGTTAAAGAAAAAAGAAGGCCTATGTCTAGTTATCCAAGAATGACAACGGGAGAGCTACGAGACAAGCCAGAATGAGCCCAGCGATAGTCGAGCAGAAGTTCCTGGGCACTTAACGCAAACAAAAGAATAAAAGAGTTGAAAGACGAAAGAAGAGGAAAACCCAAAAGAAGTGTTAGAAGCGATAGGACAAAAGCCTCGACTATGTTTGGACAATCCAAATCGTGTAGTAACATCGGCAGGAAGTCCAAGAACAAATGAGACAATTAGACGATAACACATGCCTCCAATTGATTATTAGGTTTTTACACCAAAGAGCGACGTGAAAATCACGCCAAGGCAAAAGCAGAACGAAAAAAAAAAAGGTAGGAAGAAGACGCGCCGTTTAATCTACCATGCAAAATGAATAAATAAATAAATAAAACAAAGCTGTCAGAAGAAGAAACAAAAAGAAAAGTAAGTACCTTGAAAACTTTTCATCGTTGTTAACGTTGTCAAAGGTCATTCGCTCTTTTTTCTTTTCGTTACCATTGTTAGTATGTCCGGTTTTTTCAAAAGATATCTCTATTGCCTTTTATATTCAACAATCGACTTTTTTAGTTAAAAGTTATGTGGGTTTGTGAGAAAGAAAATAATCGGACGGTGGTTTTGATAAAGAATTTAACTTTTCAAGTCAAAAAAGAAAAATAAATTGAAAGGATAAGGTGAATTTCCAATCTGGAAAAGAGACAAAAAGGACGGAAGTTGAAGAAAATAAAGGATAGTAACGTGTTGGAACAAGAAAATCCCACAAAATTTACTTAGATTGACGGAAAGTTCGTTGTTACTTGTTTCACGGTATGTTGGATATAGTATAAATAAAAAACATAAAAGTTAAAATTTGATAAAATTTATACAAATAAAATAAAACTAAAAAGTTTTATATTTATGTACAAATTTTAATATAAATTTTTGCAATTTACATATTGAAATATCATATATAAAATAATGAGTACAAAAAATAAACATGGCTGCATTTTTTGTGCCCACTTCGACAGTGTCGGTTGGCTGTTTTCTTTTACCCGTATTGTACGCTCAATTTAAGAAGCCTGATTTGCTCAAAAAGAAAAAAAAACTCAATTTTTTCTTACCATTGTTTTACTTAAACAGTGTTCCATAGTTTAAAAAAAAGAAAGGGTAAGGATGACGAAAATACGTGGCTAAAGCATCTTCAATGATTCAGACTATATGGCAATGATCGTTATACTAATTATTATATGAACAACCAGCAGAGGCAGACAAAAAGAAGTAAAAAAGAGAGAAAAAAGTGCTGAATCAGAAAATAATCTAAACCAGACTCTATAAATAGCTGCCGTTGGCTTGGTAACTGGCGCCTCTTGCTTGTCCAATCAAACCATGATCAGCTTCAAAGTTCCGTTGCTCATTTTGGCCTGCCTTTGGATATCCGACGCTGCAACAGACACACTCAACCAGGGTGATAAACTCAATTCATTTAATAATCTTTTATCCCAAAATGGTGCCGTCTCCGTAGGCTTCTACAAGCAAGAGTATGGTCAGATTTGGGATCACAAAGACGCCGGATATTATTTGGCTATGTGGCACACTGAAAACATGTTGGGCCTGTTGGATTATGCCCTTAGAACTATTCATTAGATGATTGACTTTGGCATTTTTTTTATGTATCATGACATTTTATTTATTATAGTTCATTATTATATTTGTTTTATAACTGCGTAATGTAATCTTATATGATAATGTCCTTAAAATAGTAATAATACACTATTCTTAAAATATCCTTAGTCAAGTATTATTGTGAACAAGGATAACAATGATACGATAAGACTAGTATGTGGTTGACTAATGACCATTGTCATGGATATAGGATATCAAGTCATCACATAGGTACATGTTAGAGAACTATGTACTGGATCGACCCTCCATGAGAACGCTACATGGATTGTTATATGAGTGTCATAAGCGATTCTCATAGTGATGATGGTGTATGTGATCCTTTGACTTGAGATCATCAGAAATTCCAACATAGAGAATTGCATACTTTAATGCTGCTAGATGTCATTCGTAACAGGATGGACTATAAAGGTAGTAATTGGGTATGCCTTGATCTATGTAGTGGGATGTTGAGTGATCAAGATAGGATTTATCCCTCTTATATAACAAGAGTGATGTCTTGGGCCCTTTGATAGAGTGAGACTAAGAAATGCATGACCGTGCTCGAATAAGTCAATATAAGATATTGATTTTTTTTGTTTAATTAGTCTACTCAGGAATCAAGAAACGCTGATTAGACTATACAAGTGTGACACATTCCATGACTTGTGTCTAATCAAGACATCAAAGGATAAAGGGATTAGACTACACGGTAACATCTATCACGAGTAAGGTTATGTCGAGTCATTGACATTCTCGTTACATGGGTAGCAATGATGTGTTGCTAGATACCGCTCATTGCCTGTGACAATTTTGTCATTGCCATTGTTTTGAGAACCTATTGGGTCGCACACTTAGAACGGATCAATGAGGAGCTTAATTAATCCTATTCTGAATTGGATTAAGGATATAACTAATCCTATTCTGAATTGGATTAGGGATATAACTAATCCTATTCTAAGTAGGATTAGAGTTCTGTTTGGCAGTAAATTTTAGGGTAAAATTTACTGCCTATAAAAGGATGTTTTCTGAAACATAGCCGAACAACAATTAAAAAAAAACAAAAAAGTATTCTTTTAATCGAAGCTAGCAGTTCAGTTATAAAGAATCAAAAACGCTCCTTGAGGCTTCTGATCGTGAGACGTTCAAGAGTCGTGAGATCCGTTCGTGTGGATACCATAGAGGCAGGAACGAAAGGTTGTTGCTTGTGACTTGACCAACGACAGAAATCAGAGAAAACGTTAGGTAAAATCTTGAAACCCTAATCAGGCAACTCTCCGAATCGATCCTGGTGGAGGCCGAATGATTTAAATTCCGCTGCATGTTTGTTTCGGTTTCCTTCAAGGCCTTCTCATCTGGTTGGCCAACCGAGACGACCCCATCACTGACGACTCGGGGGTTCTCATATGGACAACACCAAATTGAAAATTACACGCGAGTGCTGGAATATCCTATCCAACATTTTTCACTTCAATCTACCTCTACCACTAGTAACAATTCCAACTTGAAGGTCGTCTTACAAGATTCTAGCAATCTTGTTTTCCAATATGTCAACTCTAATAGGGAAAACATAGTATTGTGGCAAAGGTTTGATTATCCAACGAACACTTTTTTGCCCGGGATGAAATTGGGGGTCAGCCATGGAAGAATCTGGTCACTTACATCTTGGTTGACTCAATCAATCCCATCTCGTGGAGCTTGTACCCTGGAGTGGGATCCTGCAGGAGAGAGATTAGTTGTTCGGCTCAGAGAGAGGGTTTTCTGGACTAGTGGTGAAAAGTTTGAGATTATTCCCCATTTGGAGGGGCTGAGCATGAACTATAATTTCACTCATGTTTCTAATGCAGATGAGAATTATCTTTATTATACGCTTCTAATTAATAAAGATGTCCAGAAGAGAGAAGGAAAAATGCAAGGTTGGTGTTGTTTGACGATGGGAGTTTGTTTGGTGTACCTGATAATGACATATTTGATTCAAGCACCTGTAAATGTGATAGCACAGAGAAAGGTTGCGAGAGATGGAAAGGACCAAAGTGCAGAAGAAATGGTGTTAGGTACGAAATAAAATCCATAACAACTACTAATATAAATTATGCACTATCGGAGAACAACAGTCTTTCATTAAGCGATTGTAAGGACATACGTTGGAAAGATTGTCAATGTTTGGGAGTCAACACAGAGATGGACCTTGGTTGCCAGTTTCTTAGAGGGCCTTATGTTGAAGGTGGCTTGGATGGAACTTCCTATGAAGTTATAATCAGAGGTTCAAGTAAGTTTAATCTTTGTCTATCCTTCATATTGCTCTTGCTGTACTCTAAGTCTTCATTCTTGGTTCCAATCTATTTCATCTTTTGATTTTGTTGGTTGGTACGGACTATAAAATACAATACGTACATGCTGGGTCAAAAAGCTGGATATGGGATTTAATCTCTGTAACAATGGCTGTAACCACCACAATACTGCTTGGCATCCTTTTTTATTTGAGAAGACGACGACGAATTAGAAGGGAAGGTAAACTCCCATGCACAAGTTAAAAATGATGTTTTAATAGTGTGTTTTATGTAAACTCCAACTTGTTCTGAACAGAGAAGATTCTGCTTGAGCTAATGACATCGGATGATACAAGTGAGATAAGTGAGCTTCAAAGTGGAAATAATGGTCACAATCTAAACATGTATACTGCAGCATTGATCATGTCTGCTACAAATGGTTTCTCACCAGACAATTTGCTCAGAAAAGGTAGTTTTGGACCGGTTTTCAAGGTGCCTCCCTGGAATAAATTAGCGAGAATGATTTCATTATTCTATTTCTAACATTCATGATAACTTGGTAAACATCATACCAGGGGACATTGCCTAATGGACAAGAAGTAGCAATAAAGAGATTATCAAGAGGATCAGGACAAGGGTTAGTGGAGTTCAAGAATGAGCTTATTCTTATTGCTAAATTGCAACACACAAACCTTGTGCGCCTCTTAAGCTTTTATGTTCAAGGTAAGAATGTAAACAGGTCGGGTACCCTTTAAATTTGGGATACCTAAACATAGACCTAATTAATTTTTATAATATTCAAATCCGATTAACTATCCGATTATTTTAATTTATATTACCCGAACTCTAACACTATAAAATAAAAAATATTCATTTAACTACCTGAACCCATTAACTACCCGTTTATTAAGTAAACTTTGACTTTCAAATTTAAATTTAAAATCAATTTTAAACTAACTTAATTAAAAAATTAAATTAATAAATTTAATTTAACTCATAAAAATAAATTAAAGTTAAAGATCATAATTATAATATTTAATGAATTAATTTAATTAAATACAACATTAATAATAAATAATTTATATAAAAAATATAATATTATATTAAATAATTATTATTTATAACTAGATTCAGGTAACGGGTACCCTAAGATAATTACCTGAACCCTACTAGAACCCGTGACGGACAGTAATTTCACTACTCAAACCCTATCCAAACTTGATTATATACTACCCTAAGCCTACTTAAACGGGTCGAGTAGTGTCCGGTACCCGTTTATAAGGTACCTATTGCCATCCCTAGTTCAAGGGAAAGAGAAAATGTTGGTGTAACATCTCTTTTTACCGAAAATACAAACCAAAATTTTCCTTTTTCACTTGGTTGGGCTGTACGTAATGTCTCAAATCATTCTTAAGCTAAATTTACATTAGCAAATCAATATCCTTTAATTACTTTGGTCCTAGTTCAAATTCTCTAATTAAGCATGCATTCCCAATTTTGAATCATCTTACTTAACAAAATATATAACTATCAAAGTTGCATGCATCGTTATAAATCATAAATACATCACTTACTTCCTTTAATTACATCCTCATACTATAAAAGTACTGAAAATACAAGTCTGAATACAAAAAGGATAATTGTACATCAAATACCTTCAAGAGTGGTACAAAAGCCTTGAAGGACGTGATAGAACTCCTCGTACAAAGCGCCTACTGCAAATAATCTGGAAGATGAAGAGGAAGGGTGAGCTTATAAAGCCCAATAAGAAATATATATATATATATATATATATATATATAAAAGAGACAGATACTGAATTTCTAAATGCAAGTTTCTAAAACATTTACTAAATCTCGGAGTAAGAGTTCATACTATTCAGAAGCCAAATCATGCTTATGCAATGCATCAGAAAATAATTCATTTAAACTGTAACAAAGCAAATAAATTCTGAATATAAATCCAAACATATATTTACTTATCATACTTAGTTCAGTATGAATAGTCGAAATAAAACCATATCGATTTCCAAATCCAAATATCAAACGTTCAGAATTTATATACGAAAACACGTACAAGAAAGCATACACATACTAAGCATGGAGACGTATTAACGACTAATTAACAATCATGCAGTCCAAATATTCCTGTGAGGCAAACTGCAAGTCTAATAGACATATGGCCATAATTCGGAAGGGGTCCGTAGTGAGCACTGATTAGATGTCAACTGGGCCCGCTATGGACTAGATCAAGGTCACACAACTCGGAAGTCAAAATACTATTGCGGACTGGATTAGGGTCACACAGTAGTCTGGAAGTTCTAATACTGCAGTGACTTTAGTTAGTCATGTCTCAAAACATTTTTATATATATTTTCGGAATTCAAAATCGTGCTCTCGAAACTTTACAAGGTTCACAAATGAATACATAAATATTTTCTTTCGAAGGCAGACAATTTCATAAATATTCATAAATATTTTCTAAAAATACTATATTTTGGTAATTTTCATGAACATTAGAATTTCAGATAAAAATTTAGTAAATATTCAAAATCATGCAATTTAACTTTTTTTCAAAATAAGATTGCTAGAAAATTTGCTATTTTCAAATGGTTACTTAAGTTCTAGCTTAAATCACAAAACTAATATTTTCAAAAAAATCCGGCAACATAACGACTTAATTTTCTTAAAACCTCCTGCAAAAAAAATACAATTTATAAAACCCAAGGTAGTTGATTTTAAAATTTAATCAGTATCTCTTACGTTCCGATATATATTTCTTACCTAATGTGTAGCACCATGTTGATATTGCACCCTTGTATTTCTTAAGCTTTTTATCACTTGTTGATTTCCTTTTTCTTTAGTCTTTAATTTAGGATGTTAAGTGTCCCCTACTTGTATCATTTCCTCCTACATTAAGGCATCAAATTTATATCATTAAATCACCTTAAGAAAATTTATAATTTTAAAGTCTCCCTTAAGTGCATTACCTTGCAATTTCTCTTTTAGCTGCCAAATGCTCCTTCTCCTTCTTAAATTCTATTTCCCCACATAAACCTACATCAAAAACCATATTTTACCTCCTGTTTTTACTCTACACTCATCATTTAAAATCTATAATAAAATCAAATCCTTACCCTTTTACTGAGCTTCGATACCTAGTACACCATGCTTAAACTGAATTCACAACTTGTCTTTCTTGCCAAACTTAGCACCAAACTTGAGTTCACTTGCTAATTTCCTTGGTGTTGTTTCATTCCTATACCATGTACACGATCACATATTCATCACAAAATGTCATATGTATATACTTATATATATATATATATATATATATATATATATATATGTTTACCCACTTACTCTTACCATATAATCTAAATCTAATAATTATCTAACCATTCCTTATTCATTTTCCTCATTCTTGGTAATGATTAATTTTCTTTACTACTTATATACAATCACACTTTAATTCCCTATATATATATATATATATATATATATCCTATTTTGATTTTATTTTATTTCATTTATATATTTTTTAAGCTTTATAATTATTAAAGCATACTTTTTCCTCATGTAATCATCATTTAAACTCTTCAATATATATATATATACACACACACACATATATTTTAACATCATTCTAATACTTATTATTTCTCTTATAATCTTAGATAATTAAGTCCAAGTATACTCACCCTTTTTAAGTTCTCGCTAGCTCAATTTGTATCACCACCTATACATTGGTTTTCCACAATCTCTAAATGCCTCAAGTAGCTGAACCTATGGTTGCCTTCAAGGCTCGATTTGTACCATCTGTCTCGTTTCAAAACCGGAAGCACACTTCCAAGTTTCTAGTAAGAGTTCATCCACCCTTTTACTCCACCTTATCTAGCCATCGGTGGAAGGCTGGCCTTTCCCTTGCTAATGCCTTATTTTGAGAACCGATCACGCGAAGGAAGGCCTTATTGGCACCGAATGAGCCTCCTCACATTTCCCATGCTTTGGCTTCACCATAAGCAGCTTCTATCCCTCTTTAAATGGCTGTTGTGTGCTGAGCTTCGCTACTATTTTTTTCCAGCAAAAGCTTACTGTTTAGCACCTAAAAAAGAGCACTCTTTCTATCCTTCCTCAATCAGCCTACTCCCTCTTCAATAGCCTCTTGCAGTCATGCTTTCATAGTCCTTAAAACTTATACTCCAAATAACAAAAAGACTACCCTAAACCAACCTTTGTACACCATCCAAAAACCTGAAACTACAACTGAAGCAAGCCCTCATAACCATCCATTGCTGCAACAATTCAGCACTTTCTGCTTCAGTTTCTTTTTTCTTTTTACCATATCAGTAAAAAAATCCATGCTACACTTCATCCTTTCTTTTAGTTCAAGCTTTTACCTCCTCCCTTTCTTGTCGAAATCCTCGCTGCATCCTCATTCTTTTTTTTTCTGCCCTGCAATCTAGATAATGCCCTCTATTTCAGCTTGCTAAGAGCCCCTGATCAGGCCATTTTCTTCTTCTTTTTTCAATCCTCCGCTCAGCCCTTTGTTAGCTTTAAATTAACATATGTATTTTAAAATAACAAAAACTTAAGTAAGCCTTAATGTTTCTTTCATATTGTAAATTTGTTTTATCACACATGATTCTCTCAAACCTTTTTAAGTGATTAAACATTAAGACCATGATTTAATTGTATATTCTTATTGGTCTTAATACTTTACAAAATAAGTTTGAATGTTTTCATTAAGTAATTTTCTGAAGAATATATTGAACAAAGTTTAGAAAATTACTTAATAAGTTTTTGGACTAAGTCTTAATTTGAGAAAGACAAGAAAAACTCCCATAAAATTCATAAATTTTTTCGGATGAATTAAAATCAAAGTCTACATCATTTCTAACCCAAAATAGCCCAGAAAAGTGCAGGAACAAGCTGAGGGATTGATCCCCCATGTTGAGGGATCCATCCCCAAGTGGTAGAAAGCTCCAGAAAATAAAATTGAAGCATGGGATTGATCCTCTAAGGGAAGGGATCAATCCCTTCATGGTAGAATGATTAGGAGGTGTGGCATGAAGTGTAGGATCAATCCCCTAGGGCATAGGATTGATCCCCTACCTTGAAAAAGCACTACAACGGCTAGTTTTTGTGAGATACAACGGTAACTTTCGATTTTAGCTCCATCCAACGTCAAGAATACATCCAAGGGACTATAAATAGAGGCTTGGAAGCTTAAGAAACAAAAGAGAGCAACTAAGACATTTCTTTCTTCAAAATTCTTCATCTTCTCCAGGCATCTCAAAGATTACAAGAGCTAGAATTCAATATCTTTCATTACTCTCAAAATCTTTGTATTCTATAGCACAAATACTTTAGAGTTTCTTTTCTAGAGCTTAACTTTTGTAATCATTTGCCTATCTAGAGGCCTTCTTTGATTACACTCTTTGTAAACCCACTCACATATTGTAAAGGGGAGTGAACCCTTAAGTGCTATATTGGGTAGAAAAGGTTTAGTCCTTAAGCCCGGAAAAGGAAGGGATAGGTTTCTTTTGAGCCTTGAAAAAGAGAGAGGTTTCTCTTGAGTCTGCAAAAAAGGGATTGTAAAGACAAATTCAAGTTAGTGAATTTGGGGAAATCCTCGGGAGTGTCTCAAGGTAGAAGATGTAGGCAAGGTTGCCAAACCTCTATAAATCGCTTGTGTACATTTCTCTTTCCCTTCTCTCTTTATTTACTTGCAATTATATTGTGTTTGTTGTATTGAATTTGAATTGCATGCCTGTGTAGCCTAGAGAACTTAGAAAACATCAATATAGGCTAGTGAATTTAGAAGAACCGAAAATCGAACTAAGGTTAGCTAAAAATTGATTCACCCCCCTTTCGATTTAGTTATAGAGCCAACAATTGGTATTAGAGCTTGGGCTCGAGATTGATTTGGATTAACATCCATAAAGCAAAACGATAATAAATTGCTCATTTGAATATAGGTACACCCCTAGGAGAAGAGGGACACTCATTAGTTAGACCTCCACTCTTTAATGGAGAAAATTACTTATATTGGAAAAATAGAATGATGTTGTTTGTGCAATCAAATAACTATGAAGTGTGAAGAGTGATAGTTAATGGTCCCAAAATTCCAATGAAGAAAGTAGATGTAAAGGATGTCCCTAAGAGTGAGGATGAGTGGGACACAAATGACATGAGATTGGCACAATTGAATGCCAAGGCTATGCATAGTCTCTTTTGTGCATTAGGTTCCAATGAATATAATAGAGTCTCCCTATGTGAGAATACCAAGCAAATATGGGACAAATTAGCCATTGAACATGAAGGGACAAATCAAGTTAAAGAAACCAAAGTAGGTATGCTCACACATGACTATAAACTTTTTAGGATAAAAGAAGATGAGTCCATGAGTGATATGTTTACTAGGTTTAATGACATAATCAATGGACTTAAGGCTTTAGGCAAGACCTATTCCAATGTAAAAATGGTTAAGAAAATTTTGAATAGCTTGCCAAAATCTTAAGAGGCAAAGGTAACCGCAATAGAAGAGTCTAAGGATCCTAATACCTTGTCTCTAGATGAGCTTATAGGCTCCCTACTTATATATGAAATAAAATTGAAAGAAATGAAGTGCCTTCAAAGAAAGTAGGGGTAGCACTTAAATCTTCCACTCATGAAAACATTAGTGATGAGAGTGAAGATGAGGAAGAAAATGAAATGGCAATGTTTGCCAAAAGATTTAATAGATTTATGAGGATGAAGGAGAGAGAGAATGATAAGAGACATCAAAGAAGAGGGGTAATAAAAGGAGAGTCAAGTAAGAAAGAAAAAGAGGGAGCGGTAGGCCACGTAAAAGTTTAATCCATGCAACAAAACGAGGGGTTAAGTCAAGAAAGATGAAGCCAATCATTTCGGATGAGATTCTTACACTGTTGGACGCTAATATTAGGGGTGGTGTACAATCGAGTAGGATGGAAAGTATGAATATTTGTAACGACCCTTTATACCAAAATTATGAATCAAATTTTTCTTTTTTCACTTACTTGGTTGGGCTGTGCTTAGTGTCTCAGATTTATTCTTAAGCTAAATTTACATTAGCTAAATCAATATTCTATAATCACTTTGGTCCCAGTTCGAATTTTCTAACTAAGCATACAATCACATATTAAAATTATACTACTTAACAATATTCATGTCCACCAAGTTTGCATGCATCATTACTTACCATAAATGTATTAAGTGTTTTCTTTATTTACATCCCTCTACTATAAAAGTACTGAAAAGCAAGTCTCAATATAAAATAAATATTTGTACATCATGTACCTTCAAGGGCGATACAAAAACCTCAAAGGATGTGTCAGAATCCCCTCGTATAGATCGCCTACTGCAAATAATCTAGAAGGTAGAGAAAATGGGGTGAGCTTTTTGGAAAGCCCAATAAGGAATACATATAAAGAGACTGATACCATAAGCTATATGCATGTATTCTGGAACGATTAATAAGTTCTAAATCATAAGGGATATTTCTAAAATATGGAATCTTATCCAACAAGAAATTCATGTATTCTGAAAATCATGTGTAAATCAAATCAGTATAACAGATTACTTAACAAAGCCATGCTATGCAAATATGTAAACAATCGTCTTCGGAAATCATATAATATTTCAAATCAAATCATAAAAATTAGTACCAAATCATTTTCATATTTCAGAATCCAATCATATCAATCCATATCATATCATTTTCAGATTTCGGAATTCAAAAATCAAATATTCATAAAATCATTCAAAAATCAAAAATAACAGATAGTGGAGACATGGCAGTAACTCGGTATACATCAAGTAGCAAAGATATCCTATAAGAATAATAATATATAGAAATATGGTCATAGTCTAAGTGGTCTACAGTGAACACTGATCAGGTGTCATCTGTGACCGCTGTGGACTGGATCAAATCACACATTAACATAGTGCGCAAAATTCATATCAGATACAAATACTGTAGGCCCCGAAGGTCACACTATAACCAGATACTATAGGCCCCGAAGGTCACACTATAGCCAGATACTGCAGGCCCCGAAGGTCACGCTGTGGCCAAATACTACTGGATCCAAAATATACAACAATCCAGATACCGCAAGATGACGGTTAGCCGATGTCTCAAAACATAAGTTTCATAGTTCAGAGTTCAAATCCGTAAGTCGAAAACATACAGATATTTATAAAAGTTCATAAAACAGATTATTTCAAAAAATCAGAATTGTTTTCCAAATATTTAAAAACTTAGTAATTTCCAAAAAATATATAAAGAAACTAGATTTTAGTACCATGATTTATAATAAATCCATATAACCAAATTTAAGATGAAAAAGTCACAAGTCTTTAAAATCATGCAATTTAATAAGCTTTCAATAAAAATTAAATTCTTTAGATAATTCATGCTAATGCAAAGTTTCATAAATCCAAATTCGAAAGAGCATTTTCAAAACTCATAAAGGTTCCGAAACCAATTAAAATGTAAGGAGTTCCAAGATTTTCGAAAACTTCATAACTTTTCATAAATATTTCTAAAACACTAACATTAGGTAATTTCCATAAAATAAAATTTAATTTAAAAATTCATGAATATGCTAAAATCATGCAATTTAATATTTTCAAGACTGAATTCCTTAAAAAGGTTCTATTCTTAAAAAGGTTTCTTAGCCTTTTAGCTGAAATCGCAGAAATCAATATTCTTACGAAAATTCGATAGCATGACGGTATCAATTTTCTAAAGTCCCTTGCAAAGCATACGTAGTTCATAAAACACAATGCAATTGATCTTAAAATCATTCCAGTATCTCCTACGTTCCCTATACATATCCCTTACCTTACGCACTTAGCAAGTATCTCCTTCAAGTTTTCGATTTACGGCTTGAGCTCCTAATTACTCCAAGTCACTACAAATCAAAATCATCATCATCTCAAAACAAATCTTAATCACCTTATTCTTTAACAATAAAATTTAATCATGTTACAAGATAAAAGTAATTCTAGTTCACTTCCATGCACATTGCTTACCTATTCCTTATTAAACTACTCTCAATTCCACAATTCTAATTACATTATTAATCTTCACGAAATTTTCATATATATATATATATATCTCCGTTAACACCAACAACATTTAAGTACAATACTTACCTTTAATTTCAAAAACATATAAAAATCTCAAGCCTTCCTTCTTTGAAGTTCTCCTTTGAAGATCCTCAAAATCAAGCCTTCCTCAAGCTCTCTTTAAATCTCCACTTCTTTAACATCTCTATTCAAATCCTACAAAATATTTTAAATCCTAGTTACCATGACAAGTATATATTTATGCATGTGTATATACATATAGGCACATATCAACCCAAAAATAATATTTTCTTTCTTTCCTTTCTTTCTCCTTCTATTTTTATTATTATTACTATTATTTTTGTCCTTCTTTACCTGTCTCTTGGCTGGTTCAATAGGGCAACAAGCAGCTCATTGTCAGCCTTGGTTTTCTTATCTTCCTCTGCTTTCAAGGCCACACCCGAACAACCCTTATACCAGCCTCGTATAGCAGCTCCTTCGATGCTTCAAAACACCTTCCTTCAACCACTGTTATAGGCCACTTACAGCTCCATTCTCACAACTTCAAAATCGGCATTAATCCAACCTCGATGACAGCAAAAAAATCTAACCTCAAGCAGCCACTTATATGTGTTTAAAGATCAGTCAAAAAGGAAACCACCAAAGCTATCCTACACAATCACATTTTCTGGTTCGGTTTCTAGGCTTAGTTCCTCACGTGGAGTTGCTGTTTTCAAGCACCAAATGTTGCCATTTCCAATAGCCACCGATCCACTCTTGAAGAACCCACTGACCGAAGCTTCAAGGCAACCTTTCTTCCCCTGTTTACACGCACCAATCGACCCCTCCAAGAGCTTGGTTTTCAGCCTCTTCTTCCTCACTTGTTCCTTTCAAAACATAAGAACTTCAGTCTTCTACACAGCCTGTCCAAACAGCCACCCAAAAGAACAAATTTCATTTCTTTTTCTTACTCATTTTAACTCGAGACCCTTACTTCAAGCAGCATTGCAAACGCCTGGCTTCATCTCTTTCGCCTTGAGTTCTCCTTCCTTAAACCTTGGCTGTCGATGCAAATGGGAAAGCTAAATGATGATACAATGGTAAGGAATTGGTGGTCTTGGTACAGTGGAAGATAAAAGAAAAGAGGAGAAAAGGGTGAGTGGCCAACGATGATGATGATGGACGGTGATAGTGTGAAGATTTTGTGGCCGGTTGGGATGAGTGTTAGTGTGTGTAGACACCTAATTTTGTACGGGCTTAGCAATTTTGAAAATTTAAAGATCAAGTTTTACGGATTGAAATTGATACAAATTTAATTAAAGTGTTTTTGTAATTTAAAGATTCGATAAAATTTGTGTAAATTTGAGTCATGTAAACTTTGTTAGATTTGTGAACTTAAAAATCCAATTTAAGTTGTATTATGGTCCAAATTTGTTATTTTCATTTTTCACCTTTATTTTCTAATTCTGTTTTTTGTTTAATTGTTGTAAATTTAATTTGTATTAATAAAAAAAAAAAAGCTAGTGATGTGTTTCTGTCACACCTCTTCTCCCAACTGCAGGCTACTGCTAGCTGCCAGAGTAGGCTGTCTTCTGTCAGCCACTCTAATGTCAACTCGGGGCCTCAATGGCAGCACAAAAAATGCTGCCATAAGATTGTGATCCCTGAAAATCAGGGATCTCACCGGCATTGACCCCAAAAAATGGAAAAGGAATTCTTCTTAAAAGGGGACATAGATCAGGCTACGCAGTGGGGGGTTCGGCCATAGCTCTCTTTCTTTTTTTTTCTCTACAACACTCAGTACCAGCCACATTCCCACCACCGAGAACCCATCAAGCAACCACCGACACTCTGCCCCTCAAAACCCCAAAAACCACCAACAACCCGGGTCCCAACATTCTCACCAAACCACCATCTCCCATCTAGTGCACCATCTCAAGCCCCATTGCCTCCTTCGACCTTCACTCACCGAACCCAAAATCATCAGTTCCTGTCACCCACTCCTAGCTCACTCTGTTTTAAAACTACCATCGACCCACCACCAAAATCACCTCACACAATTCTTCACTGTTTTTTACAAAAGAACAGAGACCTCCCCTGCTTCATTGAACGATCCAACCATCACATTCGATCTCACAATCAGCAATATAAACACCATCATTTGCCTACACTAGCTGAGTCCCCTACAACCTCGAGAAAGAGAGCACGAATTCTATCATCTCATCCTTGTTCAAACTCCACTATCTTCTACACGAATCCTCAAGCCAACATAGCCACCCGAAGCCCTTACAGCACCAAAAAAGACAGCCCCAAACCCATCCTTCATTGGTACCCAAAAGAAAAAGAAAATCAATCCAACATATTGAAACCGACAATCCCAAATACACGAGCAAAAAAAAAATCAAAGAAATATACAGAAGATATGCTAAGAGGGAAAGCAACAGAAAGTAAGTTTTGGGTTTTCAGTCATTTGAAAGTTTAAGCCTGTTTCGTTCGTAAAGGAAAAGAGAGAAGGAAAGAGGGTTGCGAGGCCGAGTACAGGAAGAGGAGGCAGTAGATCACCGGCGGCTGGAGATTGAAGGTTGGTGGTTATGCGACTCGGACTAGGTAGGAGCGAGGCATGGTTTGCTACAAAAATGGAGGGTTGGGCATTCGGTTCGAAAATGGAAAAAGGACAGTGATATTTGACAGGTTGATTTCTTTACTTTTCTTTAATCTTTTGCCCTTTTTTTTTTGGCCTTTTGCTTTTCTTTAATCTATTTTATTTAGAAAAGTAGTTTGTCATAAATTCACTTCATCACTTGTCCGTTTGACTTGACAACACCATAAGTACTTTTGTAGTTCATTTACATGTGTTTACTTCATTGTTATTTATTGTGATTCATTATTATTTACATGTGTTTACTGACTAATTTAATTACTTATCACTTTTTATTTTCTTTCTTTCGTTCATCATGAATTGCTTGTTTGTTATTTTTGGTAATTTATTTTAAATAAATGTCATGATTTTTAAAATTATATATATATATAAAAATATAAAACGATTAAGCTATATAAATTACGGGCACTTTTGGAATGTACTCATATTTTGTATTATGTCATAAATAGATATTTTGCCTAAAATTTAAATATTAAAAATTTAGTTTCAAAGTAAGCTTAAATGAATGCCCGATGATGGGATGTCATGAAACTCACAAGTAGTGATTTCTTGACTGATCCCTAGGTGAGAAGAGTCGTATTAAATGTTACCAGAGTATTGGGATATTTAGTATAATTTTTCAATAATTTACATTTTTTATTAAAAATAAAAATAAATGAATTCTTTTTTTAAGAAAGGAAAAGGAAATTAATAAAATTTGAACTTAAATGAATATGTCCGAGGATGGGATGTCATGAAACTCACAAGTAGTGATTTCTTGACTGATCCCTAGGTGAGAGAAGTTCACTAAGTGTTACCAGAGTATTGGGATACTTAGTGCAATTTTTCAATAATAAGAATTTTTATTTAAAATAAATATTTATATAAAAAAATCAAAAAAATTCATTTGCATCAATTTTTTAATTGTTTGCATCATATGCATTCATAATAATTTTCGAAGCGAGTGTGAATCTTCCGATGATGAGATTCTATAGAACTCACAAGTAGTGATTCTTAAGAAATCTCTAGGTGAGGAAAATTATTCCAAATGTTACCAGAGTATTGGGATATTTGATTTAATTTTTCAATACAAAAAGGTTCACATTCACTTTTGAAAAATAAAATTTAACTTTTTAAAATAAAACAAAATAAATTTACAAATAAAAAATGATTTTTAATAAAAAGAATGGAATAAATAGGAATTATTTTTAAATATAAAGTTAAGACCATTTTATTAAAACCAAAGGATAACACATGATTATTATGGTACCGTTTTTTAACGGGCGTCGTGGGGGTGCTAATCCTTCCCCATGCGTAACCTTACCCCCGAACCCGATTTTTGTTTTCGCAGACCAAAAATTTGTCTTTTTAATAAAACTTAATTAATTTTGAGATTTTGTTAAAAAGATAAATATTTTTAGGTGGCCAATCACACCTAGTCAAAAAAGATTGGTGGCGACTCCTTCCTTGTTTTTAAACGCTTTTTCGAAAATCGTCGAGCGCGAAGCCGTTACGACAGCTTGGCGACTCCACTGGGGACGCTTTTTGAGGGTCAAGCCATTCATTAATCATGTGTTATCCAAAGTTTAATTTAATAGTCTTGATTGATATTTAAACTTAATTCACTTGGATTTTGAAAATAATTTTGTTTGCATTCGCATTCTATGTTATTTATTTTATGTTTTATATTTGTATATATTGTTATTAATAAATTGTTTGGACATATAGCATTAGAGTCGTAGTGTGATGAATGATTGGTGTCTTCCCTCATGCACATACTTGCACTTACATCTGCATAACATGAGCTCTATACCCGGGTTCAGTCCTTCTTAGGAGGGAGTAGAGTACCTTTGCTCTTGTGAGGTAATCACCTCCGCAATGGCAATCGAAATACTCCCACTCAAATTAAATCTTACTAGTCCAGTGTGGACGATAGTAAGGTATAATTTGGGAACCTTTTGACCTTTTAGAGACCCAACCCAGCATGTAAAAGGCCTTAAGAAGCCAAGCCTTAGATAGAGCCATGCCCGATTTTTGTAGAAATCATCCCGAAATTAGGACACATGAGGGAACATTTTACCACTTTTTTCATATCACAACTCTATTAATTTTTCTAATTCATGCTCTCATAAAAACAAAAGATATTTGTTTTCAAATAAAGTTTCACATTTTACAATTCTATAGAATAAAACAAAGACTTATTCGGTTTCTATCCTTTAATTAATAATATTTGAAAACATCCATTCATTCTTTAATAATATTTGAAAAATAACAATAATGTTATTTATTTCTTTCAAACTAATGCATAGACATTAAAAAGAAAGGAATTTTGATGAGAAAATAAAAGTTAAGTGCATTGTCACATTCTTTTAAAATTAGATTAAATAAAAAAGGAAGTTAAAGAAAATAAATTGTGGTGTGAAAATAAGATAATTTTGAAAGAAAAGATAGGAAAAAAGAAAAATTTTATTCTTAAAAAAAAGGAGAAATCATCAGAATTTAAAATAAAAGAAAAAGGAAAGAATTCATTCATTGAATTTAAATAAGAAAAAATTTTGATTCTTTAGCATGTCATATTTCATTACATTAATGCATTCGCATCACATAATAAGGAGAATAGTTGTCTTTTTGGAATAAAAGAGGTAAAAAATATGGGAGATCAATTAGAAAGTTAGACTATTTTGGAGAATAATCGAGAGGAGTTTGGACATGATATATGGGAGATGAACAGAAAGCTAGTTAAGATAATGCAGATGCTTGAAAGTTTTGGAGAGGCTAAATTGGTTCATTCTCAAGGATCGTTGTTGTTTCCAGAACGACTACATGTTGAATCATTAGCAAATGGAGACCAATTGACTTGTCATATAAGGAGAAAGGACTGATTGATGCAAAGTCCTCGATATAAGGGAGGTGACTACAAAACTTTTTATAGGTTTGCATTCACTTCATTCATATGTGCATAACATGATTTTGACAGAAAATAATAAGGCTAACAATAACTGTTTCCTTAAAGAAAAAAGAGAGAAAGAAAAATAGTGGATCAAAATAAAGGAATGGACAAATGACAATTTTCAGTTTATAATTTCCCTTTTTGCTTTTTTAGTATACAACTTGTGATACTCTGAAATAACAACAAGGTTGAATTTTCTTTTTATTTCACAATTTCCATACAATAAAAGCATCATACTAGCATGGCAAGCATGACATCTAATTTTAGTTTGTGACAGATTTGGTGGAAAGATAGCTTGATCATTGGAAAACTTTGAAAATAGTCTTGGACCATGGAAGAGACAGAGATGAGTCGAATGGAAAGAATGGAAAAAGCTCAACAAGAGATGAGAGAGCAATTGTCACAGATGGCAGGTTTGTTGGAGAAGCTGAACAATGGAAATATGGGACAATTAGCTAATCAAGAGGGGCATCGGTTACGAAATAATTTTTGTCCAGTTAACATGGGCTCACGAGAAACCCAATTATCTCAAGAGCCACAAGCAATGCCCACCGAGGGTTATGTGTGCCCTGATATGCCATCTGCAGTCGACCCTAGTCAGTTTCAAGGGCATGCAATTCCCACCATGAACCCCCTCGAACCAATTCAGGTTGCCAATTTCGATAGTCACAAAGAGCGAGGGATGCCACAAGTGGAAGGAGGCTCAAGTTCCCGACAAAAGATAGAGCTTATAGAAGAAAGGCTTCGAATTGTTGAAGGAATGGATTTTCATGGATCTTTAGATGCTGCCGGATTATGCTTAGTACCTGGTGTGGTCATTCCTTTAAAGTTTAAAGCTCCAGAATTTGAGAAATATGATGGGACCACTTGTCCAAAGGCCCATATCACTATGTACTGTAGAAAAATGGCAGCGCATGTGCATAATGACAAGCTGTTGATCCATGTTTTCCAAGATAGCCTTAAAGGATCTGCTGCTAGGTGGTATACACAACTGGGCAGGGGTGATATTCACTCATGGGAAGATTTGGCAAGGGCATTCGTCGCCCAATATAAGCATATTGTGGATTCGGCCCCAGATCGTTTATCCTTGCAAACTATGGAGAAGAAAGCTACTGAAGGCTTTAGAGAATATGCCCAGAGATGGAAGAATGTTGCCACCCAGGTCCAGCCTCCCCTCACAGAAAAAGAGACTGCGACTCTGTTTCTTAGTACTCTTCAGACACCATATTATGATAGAATGATTGGGAATGTTACTAAGAATTTTGCCGACATGGTAGCCTCTGGAGAAATGATCGAGAATGCAATTAAGAGGGGCAAGATCAAGATAGATGACATTGCTGATAACAAGCCCGAAAGAGCGGAAGAAGAAGTGCAAGCTGCGACATTTGAGGGGCAATTTCTCACAAATCCCACTCCACATAATTCTTTTTTGTCTCACCCATCATACCGTCCAACCTCGAACAATGCTTCCTATGATCCTTATCTTTATTCACCAATCCCGCAATCGGGATTCCAAGCAAACCCTTACCCTTCAACGGTTGCTCATGCGCCTATCTTCATGCCTAGGCCAGTAGCTCAACCTCCTCAACCATCAACAAACAACAGAAAAAGATCGAGAAGTAATCAAGGAAAAATCCCAATTCCAATCTCTGATCTCTTGCCTTTTCTAGTGAAAAACCAATATTTGACCCCTGTTTCTTTGAGAACAGCACCAAACCCGTTGGCCAAGAGCTATGATCCGAATAGCAAATGTGACTATCACATGGGGGCAATTGGGCACGCAACAGAAAAATGCAGACAGTTGAAGGATTGAAGAGCTCATCAATGGTGGAATCTTGACTCAAGAAATCATGGAACAGTGGAAGTCCACTTTGGTATAGAGTCATGGCATTTTGGCAAATCAATCTGAAGGAAAACGAAGATTTTGAGATTTTGAAGTCTGTACGTTGTGGGAAAATGCTTGTCATTTCCATTGGCCTAGGTGATAATTGTATGAGCACAACTTTTTGCATAATTTATTTTCCAGTGGCATGACAAGAATGTTTCTTTTCTTCACAATAATGATAAAATGATTCCAAGAACATTGGTGATTACTGTCAAAGATGAATGTCGTAAATCATTCTCGGATCATATCTCAGCGAAACCTAAGTCAGTTAAGAGCTAAAAAGCTAAATTGGGGCATAAGAGT
Source organism: Heritiera fomes (assembly GCA_032173925.1). NCBI lineage: Eukaryota > Viridiplantae > Streptophyta > Magnoliopsida > Malvales > Malvaceae > Heritiera > Heritiera fomes. Next base: position 7,570,317 of record JAPDPM010000002.1, on the reverse strand, counting down.
TTGAAAGTCCTATTTTGTTTTCACTTTCATCATGACAGGGTTTCATTGTAAGTAATTTTCAAAGAAATAATTGATTTGCAAAACCTTTTGAGAATAATTTGAAAATCAATGACAATCTCTAAATGTTCTTGATATTGGTAATTTTACACTTGACAAGATCATTTTGAAATACCTTTCCACCTAAATTCTTGTATAAATCCCAAACTCTTCAATCTTGTACTCCCAAGATGCCTTTCGACCATGATCTGGAGCAAAAAAAAAGAGGTTGAGGGTTTTTTTCACTGTTACACATCGTCTTTTTCTTCAAATGACGATGTGGTGTGTGAGGTCAAGCTCTGTCATATTAAAGTGTTGTATTACAAAAAAAACAACAAAAAAAGAGAAAAGAAAAAAGAAGAAAGAAAAATGAAATTGATCGTGACATCATGCAAACATGATATTCAGAGGATTTCAAATGCCAAGGGAAAAACTTATCCTAAGAATTGTTTTTCAATAGAAGTATCTTAATTTGAGATGACGAATGGCCGTCTTTCATATTCCACTCACAAATATAAACATTATCTTTTTGCTACCCCTTTTGAGCCTAATAGTTTCTTTCAAAATAAACCTCCTCCAAGGATCACCCTCCACACTGGGGGGCATGTGCAGAAAATATCTCTTCAAGGAAAATGAATGATTCAACTTTTGTTTTTGATCAAATAAGATTAACTATTGCTGTGGGACAATTTGGGGCAAATCGTTTTTGAAATCTTAGACATGAATCAATGAAGAAAGAAAAAAAGAAGAAAAAGAAAGAGAAAAGAGGAGGGATACATGTGAAAGTACACAAAGAAAGATGCTTCAAAGGAAGGATAGGATGTTGAAAAAGAAAAAAGAGTTGAAAAAAAAAAGAAAAAAAGGAAGAAAAAGAAAGAAAGAAAAGGAGAAGAAGAAGGAGGAGATACATAGAAAATTGGAAAAAGAAAGGTGCTTCGAAGAGTGAAAATGATGGACAACCATAAGAGAAGAAATGATCCTTGGATTGATCACCTTCAAACACATTTTGGGCCTGTTTATCCATTCTTTCAAAACCCTGAACCATGGCCTACATTACGTACTTAAAAGTCCATTTTGATCAAAATATGGATGCTTGTATCGAAGAGCTCTTCTTTGGAAGATTCTCCCAATTCTTTGGTTTGAATGGAATTTGAATTCTTGAACGCATGGTAGAACAATCAATCAATCATTTCAAAAAAAAAGAAAAAAAAGAAAAGAAAACAAAAGAAAGAGTGAAGCTCTAGGGTGAAAACCCGAATAGGGCAGTCTAGAGCAAATAATGAACTTTTCATGCAACCAAGTCGTGCAGCGACATGAATTGAAAATATGGAAAAAGAATCAACAAGCCTTGAGAAACCCTCGAGATATTCATAGATTTTGATGTCACTTGATTAACCGACATTTTTTGAAAAAGTTTGAACCTTTCTTCTTGTACATACCCTTCTTAAAATAGAAAAGCCTTCAGTCATTCATGCCCGATCTTGGCATTTGTAGAACGTCATTATTTGAGAATTTAAGAGATTGTCAAACCAAATTGAAAATATTTTGTTTCTTTTATCATTCAAAATTTTGTTCAAAAAAGAAGGGAAGAAAAACAATGGTATTTTAAGAAAACCATTTTGAGCCAAGAAAGAAACCATTGTTTTTGGATAAGTGGCAAAGTATCCCCCAAACAAAAGACCTGGTGCGTCAAACTTTTAATTGTCCAGTTGAAGAGATCCGAGTAGGATTTATTTCACTCATCTTGAAAAGTAATCACTAATATTTTGAAAGAATCAAATATCACTTGTGAAATTTAGATTCAATTCCCTCCTGGAAAATAGTTATGAGAAAATGTGCAGTGCTTTTCGTCAAAAGGCTATGATGAGCACCAGAAATCTGCAGAAATAAGAAACAGAAAGGAGCTTTCATGATCATGTTGGGGGCAAAGGAAATAAAAAGGCAAATAATGTGCCTCTTTTAGCAAGACAAGATAGAGATCTAAAGTTAGAGAATGTACAGGATTAAGTGTTATGCATACATGCATACATACACAATATCATACAGCATCAACATTAAAAGTTTTTGTGCAAAATTTTGAGATTAAAACATGTTTCTCAAAGTTGAAAACTCAACACCATTCAATCAAGCTTTCCAGGGTTGTGAAACCCTTTCCAAGAAAAAAAGAGAAAGAGAAAAGAAAAAAGAGAAGAGAGAAAGAAAGAAGAGAGAAAAGAAAAGAAAAAAGAGAAGAGAGAAAGAAAGAAGAGAGAAAAGAAGAGAGAAAGAAAAAAAGAAAAAAGAGTGAAAAGAAAAGAAGAAAGAGAGGAAAAAGAAAGAAAAGAACGAAGAGAAAAGCAGAAAGAGAAGGAAAAGAAAGAAAGAAAAGAAAAAAGAATAAAGAAAAAAGAAGACCAAAGAAAAAAATTTTAAAGTTTCATCGCCTCTGCTGCAAGAGGAGCACTTTTCAGAAAAAGCATTTAAGTCCTCCGGGCACAAATCATAAATCCTCCGGGCACCAATTTTAAGTCCTCCGGGCACAAGTTCTAAGACCTCCGGGCACAAATTCTAAGTCCTCCGGGCAAAATTTTAAAGTTTCATCGCCTCTGCTGCAAGAGGAGCACTTTTCAGAAAAAGCATTTAAGTCCTCCGGGCACAAATCATAAGTCCTTCGGGCACAAATCTCAAGTCCTCCGGGCAAAATTTTAAAGTTTCATCGCCTCTGCTGCAAGAGGAGCACTTTTCAGAAAAAGCATTTAAGTCCTCCGGGCACAAATCATAAGTCCTCCGGGCACAAATCTTAAGTCCTCCGGGCAAAATTTTAAAGTTTCATCGCCTCTGCTGCAAGAGGAGCATTTTTCAGAAAAAAGCATTTAAGTCCTCCAGGCACAAATCATAAGTCCTCCGGGCACAAATCTTAAGTCCTCCGGGCAAAATTTTAAAGTTTCATCGCCTCTGCTGCAAGAGGAGCACTTTTCAGCAAAAGTATTTAAGTCCTCCGGGCACAAATCATAAGTCCTCCGGGCACAAATCTCAAGTCCTCCGGGCAAAATTTTAAAGTTTCATCGCCTCTGCTGCAAGAGGAGCACTTTTCAGAAAAAGCATTTAAGTCCTCCGGGCACAAATCATAAGTCCTCCGGGCAAAATTTTAAGTTTCATCGCCTCTGCTGCAAGAGGAGCACCTTTCAGAAAAAAAAAAGGGAATTTAAAGTTTCATCGCCTCTGCTGCAAGAGGAGCACATTTTCCAGAAAAAGGATTTAAAGTTTCATCGCCTCTGCTGCAAGAGGAGCACATTTCCAAAAGAAAAAGGATTTTTAAAGTTTCATCGCCTCTGCTGCAAGAGGAGCACATTTCAGAAAAATGATTTTTAAAGTTTCATTGCCTCTGCTGTAAGAGGAGCCCATTTCAAAAAAAAATTTTAAAGTTTCATTGCCTCTACTGCAAGAGGAGCACATTTCAGAAAAAGAATTTTTAAAGTTTCATTGCCTCTGCTGCAAGAGAAGCACATTTCAGAAAAAAAATTTAAAGTTTCATCGCCTCGGCTGCAAGAGGAGCACACTTCCAGGAAAGATTTAAAGTTTCATCGCCTCTGCTGCAAGAGGAGCACATTCTTAGGAAAAAATTTTAAAGTTTCATTGCCTCTGCTGCAAGAGGAGCTTTCTCGAAAAAAAAAGAAGAAAAAACAAAACAAATTTAAATTTAAAGTTTCATCGCCTCTGTTGCAAGAGGAGTGCACTTCAATAAAAAAACAACAACATTTTAAGTTTCATTGCCTCTGCTGCAAGAGGAGCTTTCTCGAAAAAGGGAAAAAACAAAAAAAAAACAAAAACAAAACAAAACAAAACAAAAAAATAGATGATTTAAATTTAAAGTTTTATCGCCTCTGCTGCAAGAGGAGCGCATACAAAAAAAAGAAGAAAAAAAAGAAAAAGAAAAGAAAAAAAAGTGAAAGAGAAAAAAAAAGAAAAAAAGAAAGAAGAAAAAAAAGAAGAAAGAAAGAAAGAAAAAGAAGAAGTAAAGATTAGATCATAAACCGGACAAAATTAGTGTCTATTATCTTTGCTCTATTCCTGATTCTCAACAATAAGCAAAGAGGGGCAACTGTAGACACCTAATTTTGTACGGGCTTAGCAATTTTGAAAATTTAAAGATCAAGTTTTACGGATTGAAATTGATACAAATTTAATTAAAGTGTTTTTGTAATTTAAAGATTCGATAAAAATTGTGTAAATTTGAGTCATGTAAACTTTGTTAGATTTGTGAACTTAAAAATCCAATTTAAGTTGTATTATGGTCCAAATTTGTTATTTTCATTTTTCACCTTTATTTTCTAATTCTGTTTTTTGTTTAATTGTTGTAAATTTAATTTGTATTAATAAAAAAAAAAGCTAGTGATGTGTTTCTGTCACACCTCTTCTCCCAACTGCAGGCTACTGCTAGCTGCCAGAGTAGGCTGTCTTCTGTCAGCCACTCTAATGTCAACTCGGGGCCTTAATGGCAGCACAAAAAATGCTGCCATAAGATTGTGATCCCTGAAAATCAGGGATCTCACCGGCATTGACCCCAAAAAATGGAAAAGGAATTCTTCTTAAAAGGGGACACAGATCAGGCTACGCAGTGGGGGGTTCGGCCATAGCTCTCTTTCTTTTTTTTTCTCTACAACACTCAGTACCAGCCACATTCCCACCACCGAGAACCCATCAAGCAACCACCGACACTCTGCCCCTCAAAACCCCAAAAACCACCAACAACCCGGGTCCCAACATTCTCACCAAACCACCATCTCCCATCTAGTGCACCATCTCAAGCCCCATTGCCTCCTTCGACCTTTACTCACCGAACCCAAAATCATCAGTTCCTGTCACCCACTCCTAGCTCACTCTGTTTTAAAACTACCATCGACCCACCACCAAAATCACCTCACACAATTCTTCACTGTTTTTTACAAAAGAACAGAGACCTCCCCTGCTTCATTGAACGATCCAACCATCACATTCGATCTCACAATCAGCAATATAAACACCATCATTTGCCTACACTAGCTGAGTCCCCTACAACCTCGAGAAAGAGAGCACGAATTCTATCATCTCATCCTTGTTCAAACTCCACTATCTTCTACACGAATCCTCAAGCCAACATAGCCACCCGAAGCCCTTACAGCACCAAAAAAGACAGCCCCAAACCCATCCTTCATTGGTACCCAAAAGAAAAAGAAAATCAATCCAACATATTGAAACCGACAATCCCAAATACACGAGCAAAAAAAAAAAATCAAAGAAATGTACAGAAGATATGCTAAGAGGGAAAGCAACAGAAAGTAAGTTTTGGGTTTTCAGTCATTTGAAAGTTTAAGCCTGTTTCGTTCGTAAAGGAAAAGAGAGAAGGAAAGAGGGTTGCGAGGCCGAGTACAAGAAGAGGAGGCAGTAGATCACCGGCGGCTGGAGATTGAAGGTTGGTGGTTATGCGACTCGGACTAGGTAGGAGCGAGGCATGGTTTGCTACAAAAATGGAGGGTTGGGCATTCGATTCGAAAATGGAAAAAGGACAGTGATATTTGACAGGTTGATTTTTTGCTTTTCTTTAATCTTTTGCCCTTTTTTTTTTGGCCTTTTGCTTTTCTTTAATCTATTTTATTTAGAAAAGTAGTTTGTCATAAATTCACTTCATCACTTGTCCGTTTGACTTGACAACACCATAAGTACTTTTGTAGTTCATTTACATGTGTTTACTTCATTGTTATTTATTGTGATTCATTATTATTTACATGTGTTTACTGACTAATTTAATTACTTGTCACTTTTTATTTTCTTTCTTTCGTTCATCATCAATTGCTTGTTTGTTATTTTTGGTAATTTATTTTAAATAAATGTCATGATTTTTAAAATTATATATATATATATATATATAAAACGATTAAGCTATATAAATTACGGGCACTTTTGGAATGTACTCATATTTTGTATTATGTCACAAATAGATATTTTGCCCAAAATTTAAATATTAAAAATTTAGTTTCAAAGTAAGCTTAAATGAATGCCCGATGATGGGATGTCATGAAACTCACAAGTAGTGATTTCTTGACTGATCCCTATGTGAGAAGAGTCGTATTAAATGTTACCAGAGTATTGGGATATTTAGTATGATTTTTCAATAATTTACATTTTTTATTAAAAATAAAAATAAATGAATTTTTTTTTAAGAAAGGAAAAGGAAATTAATAAAATTTGAACTTAAATGAATATGTCCGAGGATGGGATGTCATGAAACTCACAAGTAGTGATTTCTTGACTGATCCCTAGGTGAGAGAAGTTCACTAAGTGTTACCAGAGTATTGAGATACTTAGTGCAATTTTTCAATAATAAGAATTTTTATTTAAAATAAATATTTATATAAAAAAAATCAAAAAAATTCATTTGCATCAATTTTTTAATTGTTTGCATCATATGCATTCATAATAATTTTCGAAGCGAGTGTGAAGCTTCCGATGATGAGATTCTATAGAACTCACAAGTAGTGATTCTTAAGAAATCTCTAGGTGAGGAAAATTATTCCAAATGTTACCAGAGTATTGGGATATTTGATTTAATTTTTCAATACAAAAAGGTTCACATTCACTTTTGAAAAATAAAATTTAACTTTTTAAAATAAAACAAAATAAATTTACAAATAAAAAATGATTTTTAATAAAAAGAATGGAATAAATAGGAATTATTTTTAAATATAAAGTTAAGACCATTTTATTAAAACCAAAGGATAACACATGATTATTATGGTACCGTTTTTTAACGGGCGTCGTGGGGGTGCTAATCCTTCCCCATGCGTAACCGTACCTCCGAACCCGATTTTTGTTTTCGCAGACCAAAAATTTGTCTTTTTAATAAAACTTAATTAATTTTGAGATTTTGTTAAAAAGATAAATATTTTTAGGTGGCCAATCACACCTAGTCAAAAAAGATTGGTGGCGACTCCTTCCTTGTTTTTAAACGCTTTTTCGAAAATCGTCGAGCGCGAAGCCGTTACGACAGTGTGGTTTTGTGCTACTTTAAGCTTCTTCAAGAAGCATTGTTATTTTATTATTAGTTTTATATATAGAGTAGGGGAGGTTTGCATCGGGTTTGGTTCTTCTCTACTTACATGTATATATTTTTTTATTTATATAAGTCTGCAGTTTGCAGACGTGTTTGGTGAGTAAATCTCACCAAACTGAGACAAGCTTTCAAAGCAAGCTTGTCTAGCTATTAATTTTTATATATATATATATATATATATATATGTGTGTGTGTGTATATATATATATATATATATATATATATATATATATATATATATATATATGAATTATATTAATAAATTTATATTTATAACATATATTTTATTTATTTATTTTTTTATGTATTTTATTTCTTTAATATCTTTAATATATATATGTATATATTCCTTTTATCCCTTTAATATACATATATATTATTTTATTTAATGTATATATATATATTTTTTTTTTCCTAATTTAAGTCATAAAATATCATTTTAATTTAAGTTCCTAAAATTAAATCATTACTTAATTAATTTATTCCTATAACTTTTGAATACTTAATATAACTTATACTCGTTTAAATTATATTTGTTTACTAATCGATGTCGGAAATTACAATTATCACAATATTGGAGATGTAAATTCAGTAGAGGATGGGGATATGACTCATCCTTGTCGACAGCCATGAATATGTTAAGCTGGAACTGTCGCGGGTTAGGGTCCCCACGTGCAGTTCATGAGCTGACTAGGAAGGTTAGGAAACATCAACCCCGGCTCTGTTCTTGTGTGAAACCAAGAGGAGAACGTCAGAGATGGAAATTCTAGTCTACAGAATGGGATTTGCTGGAAAAATAATAGTTGATTTTATTGGAAGAAGTGGTAGCTTGGCTATGTGCTGGATGGAAGAGGTGGAGTTTAATTTGCTATTGATGTCCAAAAATCACATAGACTAGATAATACCCCCTCGTTGGTGTGAGTAACTGAATCAAAAAGATTGATACTGAGATAAGCAAGATTGGAATCATAACTTAAAAACAATCAAAGGTTCAAGATAAAAAGGCAAAAAAATTGTTTAGATGCAGCGGCATATCTTTACAGGAGCATACTGGAAATGCAAAAGGGAAAAATTGCCATTGATAGTCAATTCGGACAAATTATGTGAGCTAACGGAAGACAATGGCATGACTATGTTTTGCTCATGCCACTGTCTTCCCTCGGCCATTGATAGTCAAAAACCGAGCTTTTTCATTTATTTTATTTTCGAAAGGTAAAGAGAATTTTTCTTAAGAGATTTATATTACATGCATTAATAAATGAAAGCATACAATATCATTAGGATTAAAGAGACATTTCTAGAAATGGAACATAAACATTAATCAAACGAATACCAATCAAAAGGCAATTAACCCTTTAAAGCTTAAAACTACATAGTTTAATGAATAAAGAAGAAATTCGAGAAATCCAAAAAACACCCATTAAAGAACATGTATGTGCAATCAGTTTCCTATACTCAAGCATATAGAGAGAAAGAAAGAAAGATATGACCATAATTTATCAGATCAAGCTCTTCTTCATGTTTGGCTTTAAATTTAGGACCAAATAATCTAAAATTTTCCTTTTTTACAGAGAACTCAAAATTTCAGTAAACATTCTTCATAGAAACAATTGAGTGGTAAGTAAAAATTATATATAGACAAAATTATTTATTTATCAATGCCATGGGACTTGATTTTTTTCCACAATCTAAGGAAACCCACTTGAGTAAACTTCCCATTTAAAAAAAAATGCCAGAATTTCAAACATTTAATGTAAGCAAAAGATTTTTGACTAATTGGCCTATGGAAGGAACACACATCAATAGCTATAAAAATATATTATTTACTAATTTCTTGGCATTTATCATGTTGACTTTTTCCCATGTAGTCTAAGAAAATGTTAGCAGCTTTCCAACATAAAAAATATATATAAAAAAGGAAATAAAAAATCAGATCAAATCTCCACAAATTAATAGTAGCTTGGTAAGTGAAAGAGTTTTGACTTTTGACTAATGCCTCCATGAAAAACAGACACAGTCAACTATTGTGATCTTGAAGAAAGAGAGAAAAGAAGCCACTAAAGTCTTATAAGAAAATAGTTTCATAGTTTATTGGTTCTGAAGAAGTTTGATAGAAGTTTAAAAGTCAAAATGTCTAGTGCACACCTCCATACAGCTCTATTGTTTCTTAAGAGACTCAAGAAGACGGAGAATTCCTACACTTCAACGATGAATAGAGTTTCAGGTCCGACAACATTAAAATCTAGTTAAAAACTCAAAAGAACTACCATAAGGTCCAAAACTCCATTTATTTTTCCATCTCATTCATCACTGAACTGAGAAAAAAAGCTTTTTCTTATGTTCAATCTATTAGAAACATAATTAAGAAACCACTCACAGTTATGAGCTAACAAAACCCCAAAAAGAAAATTTACATAAAAGCAGCAGTATTTCCAAGGCTTAAATCTAATTCAAAACAACATTGCCACTTTACATAGAAGCACCTTTTTAACATTAAAAGCATACCTCTTTCTTGAACTGGATTTAAGCAGCTGAAACAAAGGAAGCACAGATCTTGATCGACATTTGAGTAACTTAAAAACTTCAATGAAATAATCAAATATTCAACCTTTAAGCATCAAACACAGTAACTTCAAGTTTTGCTCTTTTCTGCAAAAATCATCGGAACCTTTAACAAACAACAAATTTCACTAATTACTGATAACCTTCAAACACTCACCTTTTATAGCCAAACTCAACAAAACACCTCTACTTGATGATGAACCAATGATAAATCTAAACAGAGCAGAAAGATGGTAGACAAAAAGTTAAAAAACTTACCAAATCTAGCAAGTTGAAGCTCGATCTAATGATGGGGTCACCTTTCTTCCGCTCTCTGGTAGTGTGAAGACCGTAAAATTTTTGTACCTAGTTTGTAAGTATGTGAAGTAAAATGCTACCTTATGTTAATAGTTTTAAATTTGTAGTGAAATAAATGAAATTAGTAATTTAATTAATAAAGTCTAATATGTATTAACGTGTATATATATATATACACATGTCACTTATATATTAATATATAAATATAATTAAATAATTCTACTTCTTTAAATTAATCAACGTAAAAATTATTAAATGTTAGTGAAATAAATAATATATAATAAATAAATTCAAGCTATTTAAAATATATTTATCAAACATCAAAGTGGGTTAAAAATAAATAAATAATATATGTATGTTTGTATAAAATAAATGAATAAAATAATATATAAAATATATATTTTTACGGGTTAATGGGAAAAACCCCCACTAACCCATCGAATCAAACAGGGATGCAGAGTGTTCTGCCTCCCTATTATCTTTTTTTATTATTTCAATTGATTTTCCTGACTTCACTCATCTCTCTCTACTGCTCTTCTCATTTCAATCACTCATAACTCATCTCTCCCATTTTCTCTGCTCCGTCACTCTCATCTCTTGCCCATCTCCGACACCTTGCCATCTACCATCATAAACGTCCCTTTCTTGTCTTCATTCTCATCGCCCTAGCAAGTAAAGTTTGGAGTATCAATGAGCTGAGGCGCATTTGGGTTGATGAAGGCAGGTTTGATAGCGAGGGGCGAAGCGTGAAAAAAATGAATAGAAGCGACTCACGTGCTGGAAACTGGAGCTTGGACTACCTCTATTTGTGTGTGCTTGCAGCAATGAAAGACAAGGTCTTTTGTACAATGTTGTAGGCTGCAAACGGGCACATTCAGGCAGTAAAAAGGGACTGCGTACAGGGGTAGAACAGAGGCGTGAAAGAGGCTGAAGAACAAGCAGTGAGGGAGCCATTTTGTTCTCAACCTCATCTCCCATTTGATTAGGAGAGCAAGCCGAGAAAGATCAAGAAAAAACTGTTGCAAGGGAATGAGTCAAAAAAAAAAAAAGGAGTTCAACCATTTGGTAAAGAGAACAGAAAAAGAAAATGTTGAAAGGAGAGGAAATCGGGGAAGGAAGGGAGGTAGCAATGGCGTGCGTATAAGTGGGTTTAGTGTCGATCTTGGAGACATATTCAAGGGGAAATGACTTGGGGCAGAGTCGATGGTTGAAGGGGGTGGCTTTTAGGTTGTAAAACAGTAGAATACAGGGGATTTTAAGGCTGATCTATGCTGGTATGGGAGGTTGAGTTGGTGTGGTTACGAGTTGAAATTGGAGCTTAGAAAAGACTAGAGGAGAGGTCGAACCAAGGCTATTTGTAGAGCCGTGAGTGCTCTGTTTTACCAGCAAAGAAAGCAAGGTGAGAAAGAAAGAAAAGAAAAGTAAAAGGAATAAAAGTGAAAATTATGATACTTTGCTTGAACTTTAGAATAAATATTTGTAAGAAAATTATTATAGCAAGCCTCGAATTTTTATAAGTATAATATAGAATTTTAGTTAGATGGTACTAAGTCAATTTATAATGTTTGATTGTGTAGCACGACAATTGAAAGACGAATGCTTGTCTAGCTAATCTCTGTGTGCACTCGCGCTAAGTTCGGAGTAGGTAAGACTTTCTGTTGGAAAGAGAAAAATTTGGTTGATTTAAAAGAGAAAAATCTGCTATAATTATAGGTCTGATTTATTCCTAAGTTATAGTTTCCTAATTTGTAGATTCTTTTTATTATTTGTTTCTATGTAATTATCTTATAAAAAGGATGTGTGTACTGTATTAGACACACATGAGAAATAAAAGATATCACTTTATTTCTCCTAGCTGTTAAGATGGCATCAAAGCTGGTGAACAGCTTTTAGGATTTCCACCACAACACAGTCGTTACAAGACAGTCACCGATCTTCTCTGATCAGTCGACCCTCTCCGGTCATTCTTCTACGTTAATCAGAGATCAACAAGCTGACACAGGTGTGTTTAGTAAAGAGCAAATGGATCAACTCCTTCAATTGCTAAAATTCAATTCAGCATCCGGTATTCCTACGCTATCTTTAACGAAAAAAGGTCTTACCTTGTGTTATATCTCTTTATCTTTTTCATTTTTAAGCCCTTGTTTATTTACCGGCTAAATCAAATGAACTCTAATAAATAATCAAAATATTGGTTCAGAAAAGGATGGCTTAATCATGACTTTCATTGTAAATATTCAAAATTTTATATTTTTAAAATTCTTTTTACAGGTTATAAATTTCTTGCTGTGTTCTTTTATTTCCCTAAGAATATGAGATTCTGCTCCCTGTAGCTTCTATTTTCCTAATACCTCTTCCTCCTGCCAAGCCATACAGTTCTCCTTTACTTTTAGTATGATTTTTCTTGGTTCTAATCTCTTAAAATTAACTGTTTCTGGCTCTATTCCATGAGTTTTTTCTTCTTTTTGAAGGATTTCTTCACCAAATTAACACTTTAATACGAGATTGCAGGCTTATTCTATGATGTAAATGAAGGGAACTGAAACAAACACGCAGTTGAATTTAAATCATTTGACCTCTACCAAGATCGATTCGGAGAGTTGCCTGATTAGGGTTTCGAGATTTTACTTAACGTTTTCTCTGATTTCTGTCGTTGGTCAAGTCACAAGCAACAACTTTTCGTTCCTGCCTCTATGATATCCACACGAACGGATCTCACGACTCTTGAACGTCTCACGATCAGAAGCCTTAAAGAGCGTTTTTTATTCCTTATAATCGAATTGCTAGCTTCGATTAAAAGAATACTTTTTTCTGTTTTTAATTATATATGGCTCTGTTTTAGAAAAACATCCTTTTATAGGCAGTAAATTTTACCCTAAAATTTACTGCCAAATAGAACTCTAATCTTACTTAGAATAGGATTAACTATATCCTTAATCCAATTCAGAATAGGATTAGATATATCCTTAATCCAATTCAGAATAGGATTAATTAAGCTCCTCATTGATCCGTTCTAAGTGTGCGACCCAATAGGTTCTCAAAACAATGGCAATGACAAAAAATTGTCACAGGCAATGAGCGGTATCTAGCAACACATCATTGCTACCCATGTAACGAGAATGTCAATGACTCGACATAACTTTACTCGTGATAGATGTTACCGTGTAGTCTAATCCCTTTATCATTTGATGTCTTGATTAGACACAAGTCATGGAATGTGTCACACTTGTATAGTCTAATCAGCGTTTCTTGATTCCTGAGTAGACTAATTAAGCAAATAAAATCAATATCTCATATTGATTTATTCGAGCACGGCCATGCATTTCTTAGTCTCACTCCATCAAAGGGCCCAAGACATCACTCTTGTTATATAAGAGGGATAAATCCTATCTTGATCACTCAACATCCCTCTACATAGATCAAGGCATACCCAATTACTACCTTTATAGTCCATCCTATTACGAATGACATCTAGCAGCATTAAAGTATGCAATTCTCTATGTTGGGATCTCTGATGATCTCAAGTCAAAGGATCACATACAACATCATCACTATGAGAATCGCTTATGACACTCATATAACAATCCATGTAGCGTTCTCATGGAGGGTCGATCCAGTACATAGTTCTCTAACATGTACCTATGTGATGACTTGATATCCTATATCCATGACAATGGTCATCAGTCAACCACATACTAGTCTTATCGTACATTGTTATCCTTGTTCACAATAATACTTGACTAGGGATATTTTAAGAATAGTGTGTTATTACTATTCTAAGGACATTATCATATAAGATTACATTACGCAGTTATAAGACAAATATAATAATGAGCTATAATAAATAAAATGTCATGATACATAAAAATGCCAAAGTCAATCATCTAATGAATGATTCTAAGGGCATAATCCAACAGTAAATGGATGTTTTAAAGTCTGAAAACTCAGTACTAAACCCACTCACCAAAACATTACTCTTTGTCAAAGTTCGCAGGCTAATCCTTCACATTCAATCTTTAAAATTTTCAAGCTGTATGTTCCTGAGAATCAGAAACCATATTGTTATCACCAATTAAACCAGTTCAATCTTAATTACAATTCTAGAATAAATCACCTCAGCCATGCCTACACCTAAACATCCTTGACATAGAACTTCTTAAGCAGAGTAGAGTTAAACCAAAAATGTTTGACATGGAGCTAACAACCAGATCTACCATGATCATTAAAGTAATCAACCCTTTAACCACCTCCTTCGGATGATGATAAGGAGGAAGCAACAGCAACAGTTTTTTACGCTACCTCTACGTTCATCACATGATAGTAATGGGCTGCATGTATGAGTGGAACTTGAACCATAGAAGAAATTTCAATTAACAGCAATTTTGTCTTACACATACGAAGAGAGCGAATCCAAAGCAAACAAGTAAATTAGAATATAAAAGACAGCATTTAACATTTCCTACAAATTACGAATACTAGCTTAGCTAGGGACGTGAGACATTTGCCCTCTTCCCAAAGAAGACATCAGTAAGCAGAGTCTTGGACTGTAACGATGCCTTGAGCAATTTCACAGCCTGACGGGGAAGCAAAATAAAAAATTTTCTGTTACCATCAGCAAAAATGTAAAATAGTTAACAAAGAAGAAAAGGGTAATTACCTCATCCATGCCAATTTTGATTGTTTTCTCTTCAAGAGAAGCGAGATCTTTGACATTGAACCTGTTAAGCAAAGCTATACTAGAAATTGTTGACATTGGCTTCACCATAAGATCATCCATGACCATATATGTAACCAACCCTTTCACAAAACCTCCCTCAGCTTCAGATGCAGATGATGAAGACAAAGATTTAGAAGCAGCTTTTTTCTGTCTCAACAAGTTTTACCGGGGAATTCATTCTATTACATCCACACTGAGGACAAATAACTCCCGAATCCTCTGAAATGTATGAAATATTTGAGCGACAGTTATAGCCGCTGCACCTGTAAAAACTTTTGCGTTTTGAATCTTCTGATGACTCAATATTAGGCAACAACTGAGGCAAGTTTGTTTCACCAGAGATTAAAACTTTGGGCTTCAACAGGGCTTCCTTGTCCTGAAATGGTTGCATATAAACATCACTCAACTTTTCAATGCTTTCATAAAGGTTTCCAAGGGAACCCACCATGCCTTCCTTATTAAGGAGTCTTACAACATTGCAACAGGCAATGACATTATGTTGAAAAGGAAATCAACGAAGTCTTTACCCGCTTCCGCAAACAAAACTCTTTGGCCTTTGACATCAACCAGAAGCTTCAGGCTCACTTGGGTGGCTGCCATTGATAGAGAGTCTAGTTCCGAGCTTAGTTCAGTGAATTCATATCCATTTTCAACTTCTATTAGTTGCCTCACAGTCCCATCCCACTTTGTAATCACTGGTTCTGCTTGGAATACCTCTTTCAGCTGCTTTGCCCGTATAATCTCCTCTTCCTCTTTTTTAAACTGTAAAACCAACGAGAATACGTGTGCTTACACAAAAAAAAAATAATAAATTTGTAACCAAAAAATAATAATAATAAAAATAAATAATTATTTGAACACTATCTAAGCGTTCAAATCTAGAGCGCAAACCCACTTTTTCCATCGAGCCCAAAAATGCTAATAAGAGCTCAAAATTATGGGCTTCAAAAAAAAATGGACAACTCAAACGATGTCGCATTTGCCCAAAAGCACAAGGATGCTCTCTCAGAAAAACGAAGCAGAAAAACTTCCGAATTTCCCTCACCAAACAACTCAATCTAGGTTTGCTTTTTTTTTTTTTAGTTAGTATTATTATTTCTCTTTTGGGTTTATTTCTATGGTGGGAAATTTGCTATTGATGCAAGACTGAAAAAGAATTGAGAAACAGAGATCAAACAGAATCATCTACATAAAAGATTGGAAAAACTGAGAAAATCACTAAGACCCAACTGGGGAGATGGAGGGTTCTTCACCAAGTTTTCTTAGTGAAGAGGTTGATCAGTCACTTGATAATTTCGAGGCTCTTAAAAGGAAAGCTTCTTGGTGTGGAGATGACGAGGATGTAACAAGCGAGGAACTTGAGAGTGTAGGTGAAAATGAGGCTGAAAACAAGAACAATGGAAATGAAGAAGAAAATGTCGTGCAGACGGAGAAAGGGAATGATAGGTAATTTCTGGAAAATCCTTTCTTAATGGTTTGTTGTGATAATGGAATTGATAATTTAGAAAATGGTTTTCCCTTTTTTTTTTTTGTGGCTGAAGTTAAATTTTGGGTAAATTAAGTAGAAATAAGTGTTATTTTGGGGCTGAAATTTGTTTGCTTTGGAAATTTTTATGCTACCCATAGTTTGTTTCTGTTGTTATCTGATTTAATTTGATTGTTTTAGAGCTTTTCTGGTATCACCATATGATGTTTCTTTAATTTTGATTTGATTGCAATGTGGAACAATGAGTGCTAATTTGTAGGCTAAAGTTTATACTTCTGAGTGTTCCTCTTGTACCTTATAGTCTGCATTTTTTTATTATTTCATTCATTGTTGGTGAGTGAACTATATAAAACTAAAAAGGGGCGAATTGAGTTTTGAGCATTGCGTTTTGTTGCATTCTCCCATCATACGATGTGAAGAGTGAAAGCTGGATGAGATTTGTTAGGCTAAATCTTAGTAATTGAGTTCGTTGGCTTCCATCACAGATGCTGCTATTGAATCTAATAGGGAGTTATGTCCATAGGGGTGGTTCATAGGATGCCCCAAGATATATTTATCAGGGTAAAGATTTTAGAGTTTTGGGTCTTAAATTTGGTCAGTGAAGCTACAGTTTGCAGGTTTTTCAAGAAAGAATCTTGCTAGCAAATAGTCTTTGCCACGCTTAAGTTTGTGTTGAATTTGATTATCTTGAACTTACATCTTTGGTGAATGATGAAAACTCTAACTACCATGGTAAATGGAGGCCTTAATTCTTTGTATTAGACTAGTCAAAGAAGAGGACCCCCATTTTAGCTTCTATCATTTCAATCATAAATCAGACATGGTAGAAGATTGTATTGCTAACAATATAACTAGCCCTTTAGAGGTCTAGACTAGGGGTGTAAACGATACATTGGTGCTTACAAGCTATTCAGGCTTGACTTGAGAAAAACTTGAACTCAGCTCGATTCTTGTTGAGCCGAGCTCAAGCTACTCAAGCCATCGAGTGAGCCGAGTTCGAGTAGCAAGATACCTAGCTCGAGTAGCTCGGGAGCCTAATTGAGCTTTTAATATTTTAATATATATATTTTATTATAATATTATAATATTATAATATTTTTTATATATATATTATTATAATATTATAATATTATATATATATAAGCTAAATAAAACCCTAACCTAAATTGTTTTATTCCCTTTTTCATTTTTCATTTTAAACTTTCAGCACATTTTCCCTTTCATTTTGCCAGCCCACGCCACACCCTAGTCCCCTTCTCCCTTTCACTTTCAGCACTGTCACACACACCGGTCTTTGGTGACACCCCCTCCCTCAGCTTTGGCAACCCTTCTGCCCTCAAATCTGGCCTCTCCTCACTGTGTAAGTGCCATCCACACCAGATTTGGCGCCAACAGACCCCTCAGCCCTCAAATCCAGTGTTGACGATCCAAACCTCTCCTCCTTCAGTAGCCACTAGCCAATCCACACCTCTCCTTCAATCACGCACACATGCAGCAAGCAGGCAGTAGCCCATCTACACACGACGCCCCTCCTTCCGTCACACACCCTTCCCATGAGCTGAGCTGGTAAGATTTTTAAATATTTTTTTAGTAACACATTACACAGTATCATAGTAACAAATGAGCTCGTTGTATGTTAATTTGTTTGGACTTTGGAGATAAGAAAAGTGAAGAAAGTGTTTTAATTCATCAATGCTAGGTTGTCTGTTAATTGTTTGGACATAAGAAAAATGAACAAATTGTTTTAATTCATCAATGCTTGGTTGTTTGTTAATCTGTTTAGACATAATAGAAGTGAAGAAAGTATTTTCTTTGTTACTTTGGAGACAAGAAAAGTGAGGAGAGTGTTTTGTTTGGAGATAAGAAAGGTGAGCAAATAAGAAATTAAAACAACAAGACAGTGACAGTCTTGTACTTATTTTCTGTTCCATTTTTGTAACTTTTATTTGGTTCACTTTATTTTATTCTTTCTTCTTTTATTGCTTGGATTTTTATTATCTCTGATTCTTTTGTGTTCTTTCAAGGTGGTATGAACTTATGATGAATTGATGATATGATCTTGCGTGGATTGATGGATTTTTCTGTTTTCATATGACATTTTTAATTATTGTATTTTAGACTTGGTAGCATTATTTTATTTATTTATTTTTGTGGTGTTAGAAAACTAGACATGTCAAGCACGCAAGATGCTTCCTCTACCCCGTTTCAACCTACATCGAATTCAGTTGCAAGTCGAACTGTGTTAGATGATGTTGATGATGGTTCAAAGGATGAGAATTTATATGCTAACACAAATAAAACGCAAACCATTGATGCTAGTGATAAAGAAGGTGATGATTTTGATCCTCACGAGGGTGAGGAAGAGGAAGGTAATGAGAAAAAGAGGCAAAAGACATCTATTGTTTGGTTGGAATTCAAGAAAGTTAGTCTTCTTGATGGTTCTAAAAAAGAAAAATGTGTCCATTGCAAGAAGAGGTTAGCTATAAGCATGAGTAAGAGTACAACTCAATTTAATAGACACCTGAAAACTTGTTTGAAGCGAAAAATCTATCAGAGTCAACAGCAAATGATTAATTTCCAACCAGTCAACACAAGTGGTGATGTGCAAGTATTACCTGCTCTCACAAATGGTAAGTTTGATATGGCTAAAATGAGAGAGGCAGCTGCACGTTGGATACTTATGCATGAACATCCTTTATCAATTGTGGAAGAAGAAGGTTTTAACATGATGCAAAAACGTGGGATGCCTAAATGGGAGAAGATATCACACAACACTATTAAGAAGAATTGTGTGCAAGTGTATGAGGCAGAAAAAAAGAAACTAGAGGGAGTGTTCAGAACCATCGACAAGATTTGTTTGACGATAGATTTGTGGAAGTCAAGTAATCAAAAGATTGAGTACATGGTTCTTACAGCACACTTTATAGATGCTAATTGGAGATTGCAAAAGCATGTTATCAACTTTATTCGCATACCTCCTCCTCGTCATGGTGTTGAGATTGCTGATTGCATTTTTAAGTGTTTAAAGGAATGGGGAATTGAAAACAAGGTGTTTACACTCTCTATGGATAATGCTTCAAACAATGATGTGGCAGTTAAAATTCTTAAGGACACCTTTTCAAGAAATAGGAGGTTGCTTTGTGGAGGAAAACTTTTTCATGTTCGATGTTTTGCACACATCTTAAATCTCATGGTTCAAGATGGTCTTTCAGAGATTAAGCATGTGATTGAAGATGTTCATGAAAGTGTCAGTTTTATTAATCAGAATGAGGCAATACTTAACTCATTTTCTGAAATAGCACAACAATTGCAGTTGCTTGATAGGAAGCTCATTCTCGAATGTAAGACACGTTGGAATTCAACGTTTGAGATGTTATCGACTGCAATCAAATTCAAAGAAGTGTTTTCAAGATTTAAAGAACAAGAATCTCACTACCATTGTTGTCCAAGTGAAGAAGACTGGGAAAAGGTGGAGAAAGTTTGTGAGATTTTAGAAGTTTTTAATTCGGCAACTAAAATCATCTCTGAGAATAATTATCCAACTTCTAACTTATTTTTGATTGAAGTTTATCGTGTGAAAGTGTTGTTGGATAAAAAAGTGCAAGATGAGGATGAGTTTGTTCAAGCAATGGTTCGTAAGATGAAGAGCAAATTTGATAAGTATTGGGGAGAATGCAATTTGTTAATGGCTATAGCAGCTATCTTGGATCCAAGGTGCAAAATGAGGGTGGTTGAGTTTTGTTTTCCTCGAATGTACCCTGAGAGAGAAGCAAGAGAAAATATTGCTCGGGTTCGATCTACTCTGTATGAGATTTATGAGGAATATGTTCGTGAGCATCAATCTGTCAATGACCAAAGTCTTGAAACTCAAGTGCCTGATAGTGGTAATAGTGGTGTGAGTGTACAAACTTCTTCCTCAGGTTGGTCTGAATTTACAAATTATATGATGTCAGTTGAGACTGTTCAACCACAACAATCTGATCTAGATATCTACTTAGCTGAGGGTTGCTTTATTTGGAAAGGAGATTCCAATACGTTTGATGCTTTGGACTGGTGGAAAGCAAATACTTTAAAGTACCGCATTCTATCTAAGATGGCTCATGATATACTCGCTATTCCTATCACTACAGTGGCTTTAGAGGCTACCTTTAGTGCGAGAAGTAGAGTTATTGATACTTATCGTGCCTCATTAGCTCCTAACACAATGCAAGCATTACTTTGTGGAGGAGATTGGTGTCGGAATCTTCATGGAGTGAAGAAGAACAGCAAAGTAAGTTCATTCATTTTTTTTTTATTTCATGATTGTCTTACTTTAATATGACTTTTAATTTCATTTTTCTTTTATTTTGTCTATATAGAAAGAGAAGAAACCAATTCAAATCGTGCTTAAATTCCCCAATTGAGATAGAGCACTCTTTATCAAGGTATTTGATTTTTTATGGTACTTTTTCAATTTAATCATTGTGGCATGTTCTTCATTTGGCTGCTGTATAAATTATGCAGCTGTTGTATAAGTTTATATGCTTGCTATGTGATGAATTTGTGAGGTTGCTGTGTGATGTTTGCTGCTATATATGAATTATGTGGCTGTGTGTTCATTGGCACAAATGATCAATTTTGATGAGAACTTGGTGCTTAGTTCAACGAGTCATTTTGTAATGAAGATTCTTAGCAACTTCTTATGAAGTTTACAATATGAATATTGCCTTTTTACTCAAATGTTCAATGTTGTATGTTAACTTGTAGAATGATGAATTAGACTTTTTTCTTTTAAAAAAAAAAGTTCTTGGACTTGTAGAGTAATGGATTGGCGCTTTTGCATTTGTAGGTAAACAATGTAATAAAAAAGCAAGATGGACTTTCGATTTGCTATTGGAACTAGTACTGGATTTGATAATGGATCAGCTGTTGGAGCTAGTAAAGATGTGACATTATTCTTTTTATTGTTTATTTCATAATTTCGAAACTATGTAAGACTTCATAATTTTTCAGGCGATTAATGTTGTGTGATTTGTGTGATCTTTAGTTACTTTTATTTTTATGTAAGGTTTTTATCATTGTTGATGTTGTGTCATTATTATTGCTAAAAAATATTAGATTTTATTATATTTAATTGATAATATATATATATATATATAAAATAAATTCGAGCTCGAATAGCTTGTTTTCAATCTCGAGCCAAACTCAAGCTTAAAAATAAACTTCGATCAAGCTTAAGCCGAGTACCGAGCACCGAGTTTTCAAGTTGAGCTTGAGCTCAAGCTCGAACACCCCACTATATCGACTGGGCTTGGCTTGATTTTACCCCTAGTCTAGTCTTGTTACAGACTTATGGAAGCAACTGTTGGTGGATTCTAGATTGCATTGTCTATATTTGGTTGATGGTGTTTTTTTAGTATTTGGTTTGTGAAATGGTGTTAAGACGATTCTTTCAAATATTTTAGATTCTGATCTTCAACACTTTTGCATTGTTTCTGTTATTGCAGTCTTCAATCCTTGTGCTCTTGCATGGACTTAACTATCATTTTATGTAGGCTGAATGCTCAAATAAGGATCTAAAATTTTCGGAAATATTCGATTCAGGATCTAAACTTTTATTTTGCTCAATTCAGGATAAAACGTTTTCGATTTTGCTTAAATAAAGATTTTTTAACGCGCGTGAGCTACACGTGCCGTTAAAGAGAGTGGCTGACGATGAAAGGATAATTATTGCCACGTGTTACACTCACACTCTGCCACGTGTCACACTCACACGCCGCCACGTGTCTTTTTTATTTTTACCTATTAAAAGAAAATAATTATAAAATCACTGCCACGTGTCTCACTCATAGGTTGCCACGTGTCTCACTCACAAGTCGCCACGTATCTCACTCACACGCTGCCACGTGTCCACATATTTTTTAACTTTTTTTTCTATTAAAAAAATATATTTTTTCATAAAATAATATTTTCTTGAATAAATTTTTTAAAATTATTTTTTGAAATAATTAAAATTTTTAAATTTTGTTTTAAAAAATAAATTCTCAAACATAAAAATTATTATAAAACTTTTTTAACTAGTATAATTATTATTTTTTATTTCTTTAATTTTTTTTTTCGTTTTTACCATAAAAAAAGGAAAAAAACTATTAGCCATAAAATTATTAGAAATTATATATTTTTAAAAAATAAATTTAAATTACTAAATTTAATTTGTATTTTTCTTCTGCCACGTGTCTCACTCACACATTGCCACGTGTCCACTCCTGTCATGTGTCACACTAATACGCTGCCACGTGTCCACATATTTTTTTACTTTTTTTTCTTTCTTTTTTTATATTCAAGAAGAACTATATATTTTGATAAAATAATATTTTCTTGAATAAATTTTTTAAAATTATTTTTTGAAATAATTAAAATTTTTAAATTTTGTTTTAGAAAATAAATTCTCAAAAATAAAAATTATTATAAAATTTTTTTAACTAGTATAATTATTATTTTTTCCTTCTTAATTTTTTTTTTTCGTTTTTACCATAAAAAAAGAAAAAAACTATTAGCCATAAAATTATTAGAAATTATATATTTTTTAAAGAATAAATTTTAAATTACTAAATTTAATTTTTATTTTTCTTCTTTTTTTGTTTTCTATATTTTCTTCTAATTGAAAAAAAAAGAAAGAAGATAAAGAAACTATAAAAATAAAGAAAAATATGTAAGAATTGTCTTTTTAGAAAAATTAATGTAATTAAAAAAATAAACGTATTTCCTAGAAAATCTCAATTTTTTAAAAAGAAATATATTTAATTTACAATAAAAAATTATTTTAAATTTAAATCATATAAAAGAAATAAAAACAAAAAGGAAGAAAAGAAAAACAAAGTGAAAAAAAATACAGAAATATTTTTTATAAAAATTTATTTTTTAACAATTTTTTTTGAAAATGTAATATAAATTTTTAAAAGTTATTTTTTATTAAAAAATCAACTAACAAAATTAACTACTAATTATAATATTATAAATAATATTTAAATTTTTAATTTTTTATTAATATTTATAACAAAAAAATATGACTGAATGCTCAAATAAGGATCTAACGTTTTCGGAAATGTTCAATTCAGGATCTAAACTTTGCCACGTGTCCCACTAATGATTATAAGTCACTGCCACGTGTCCCACTCACACGCTACCACGTGTCAACCTTGCCACGTGTCCCACTAATATGCTGCCACGTGTCCATGTAATTTTTACCTATTAAAAGAAAATTAGTTATATGTCACTGCCACGTGTCCCACTCTTATGCTGCCACGTGTCCACTTCTACCACGTGGCCTAATCGCATGCTGCCACGTGGCTTTTATAAACGCCGTTATTATTTTAACGGCGCGTGTAACTCACGCGCATTAAAAAATCATTATTTGAGCAAAATCGAAAACGTTTTATCCTTAATGGAGCAAAATAAAAGTTTAGATCCTGAATCGAATATTTTCGAAAACTTTAGATCCTTATTTGAGCATTCAGCCTTTTATGTATTTTACCATATCAATAATGTAAAAATACAATGGTTATTTACTTGTTTTCGAATGTAAATGTGTGTTAATATATGTAATATTTTGATGCAGTTGACAAATTAGATTGTTATTCATCCTTTGTGAATGTACTAACGTATTTTAATTATACTTTGCACTTAATTGAGTAAATAATATTAATGTGTCATAACTAAAATAGATGAAATTAATTCGTGCATTGCACAAGATACAAAATAATTATTTTGTATATTACATTTTCAAAATAATATCCATTGTACCAAATTTTTATATCAAATTGAAAAAAAAACATCACATGCTTTATTTTAACTTTTTAGTGTTGTATGGTATAATTTTTTTTTGTTTTTATTTTATTATACCTTATAAAATTTAGTTTACTTTTCAATAAAAATATTTATTTATTTATAACCCTAAACCTTATTATGAAGATAACTAAATATAACTAACATAATTTGTGTATTAATTAATTTAAACAACATTGAAATCCACAAGTTGTGTAACTATTAATGATATGCTTATATTGATACTTTAAAATAAAATAATGTTTAATTTTTCCCATAATATCAAATACAATGATCTTCCATTCTTAAGATTTTTTTTTATCATAGGAAAATTCAAAGAAAAATAGAGAATCAAATTTTGAACTTAATCCGTTTTAAGATAAGATAACAATAACTAAGTCAAGCTTTTGTTGTTTCCATTCTCAAGAATTAATAACTAATGAGGTAATTTCAAATCACAAGTGATACGATCATGGTGATTATAAGATTATTTTGGTGATTGGGTTATGATTGGCAAAAATCATGCATTGATACCAAATGCTATCTAAAAAGAAAAATTAAAAGAGAAAAAGAATAATTTAGGGTTAAAGAAACAGGGAAAGAGAAAAGAGAATAATTTTGATACTAGAAATGAACCAAAAAAAATTTGATACAAGAAATGGAGTAAGAAAGGGTTAAAGGATGCAAATTAATTAAAGAGGAAAAAGGAAAAAAAAGTTTGAAGTGAAAAATCAAACTACCCTAACTCATTAATCCAAGATTTTGAAAGCAAATCTAAGCTTATCTTGTATGTGGTTTATTCACCTTGTGTAGTGGGAAAAAGATTAATTGATTATTTATGATATTTGTGTGGCATATAATTTGAGCATTGGAAGAATTGCTTGGTTTGTTTCTATGTTTTTCAGCTCAAGTATCAATTTATAATTTGCTATTGTTTGAAGAGATTTCTTGTTTTATACGCACCATAGCAAGTAGTTTATCCAAATATGTTACATGATTTCCAAATATTCTACACTTTAATTTTTTTTTCATTTTTGATAAATTTCCTCGATTTTATTTTTTTGTAGTAGCATTGCACATAAATATCCTCTTAAATAGATTGATTATATTTTTAATTAATATTGTGTGCATCCTTATGAAACTTTTCTTTTTTTCTTAATGACTAGAACAAGTAATAAATTCAAAATGAATGAACAAAATGTAAAATGACTTGAACAACCAAAACTTGACTGAGTGATTATTATCCTTTTTTAAGAAGGATTAGGTCTAAGGTTTGATTCCCCTCTTCCTCTTTGTACTTCCTATGGACCAAAAAAAATGTAAAATGACTTGAGCCATTTAAATGATTTAATTACTATATAACAAAAGGTTACACTAATTAATAACAAAATAAATGAATATTGACTCTTTAAAAGATTTTAAAATATATATATCAGAGCCACTATAGCAAGGAGCAATTAGAGGTAAACATAGAGTTTATTTGAGAAATAGTTTCTTAATTGTTTTAAGTTTTATGCTGTTGAGTTTCAAGCTAGTGATTGCCGAGTCCTTAGATTGTCCTATTAAGCCATGGGTTAGGCGTTTTAGGATTTTATCTTCCTTGTAGGCATTCAACCTAGCTTTCCTTTGTAGGCAGCAATAAAAATTAAAATAGTTAAGTCTTTATTTTTAGAATGAATTCTTTATTTAGATCTAATTCTTCTGCTTCCAGTAGCTTAAGAGCCCATGAACCAAACGATAATGAAGAAGAAATCAATATGACAAACATAATTCAAGACATAGATAATTGGGAAATTCCTAAAATACATCTAAACGAAATATACAAACAAAATAAATCTTTAATGAGTCATCTGTTAAAAATGGATTATACAATCCAATTAAAAGAAAAAGATCTCCCAATTACAAATTCTTATGAATCAATTCAATTATTAGAAAGAGAATCAATTAACAAACATATTCAAAGAAAATATAAATATATTCATATAGGATTAATTCAAGTCGCAGTTAAACCACTCTCAAAAGAAGGTCTAAACACTTCAATCTTTATGACATTAAGAGACACCAGATTTGAAGATTTCAATGATTCCCTCTTAGGAACTATTGAATCAAGTCTCTGTAATGGTCCAATTTATTTTAATTGTTTTCCAAATTATACTGTTTCTTTACAAGATAAAAACATTTTAGATGTTTTAACTCTTCAAATAAAAACCCATAATTATAAAATGAAACCAGGATCTGTACCTTTAGCCCTAGCTTATAGAATATATTATAAAACTATGATTTCAGCTTTAGGTTCAGGAGCCTTAATCCATAGCTCAAAAAGAGAGACACTTCTTTTCCAAACAGACATGACTAGATCCAGGATACATATTCCCAAACCAATTAAGTGGAATGAAGTTTCTTTTCTAGATGAATGGGTTTTAGAAAAAGCAGTCCAACCTATAACACAAGAAACAACTGAATTAAGAGTTGTCTCTCAGACTGATAATGGAGACGTCAAGATTTCTTTTAATAGAACAAATTCTATAAACTTTGGACATCCCTCCCATATTCCGATACATCTACCATATCAAAGTTTGAGATCAACTTCAAGTTTTCAAATTCCTAGATATTCAACATCATCTATTCCTTCAACTTTACAAGATTTTCAATCTGTAGCCACTAATCTCCAATCTGTAAATACATCTACAAGTGTTCCTAAACCAATCTACCAAAGGCAAAGACAGCCCATGTCTCCCCAAACCAAATCACAAAGTGATGGAGATTTACCAATTTCCCCAACTTACTCTTCAATGACAAATAATCCAGAATTAAACGTTTTACAAAAAGAATTCTCTATTGATAAAGAGAAAATAAGAAAAGAATTTTATTCTGAAAAGAATAAAATCAAACGTAAACTATTCTTTAAAAATCATCAAGAGAGTAAACAAGAAATCCAAGAGGAATATTATGATTTCATGAATACGCATTAAATTCAAATAAAATTTTTCAGATGGTATGAACAATATTATGACAAGTGTATTAACACAAATATTACAGTTAAAGTATGACAAACAAATAAATCTCAAGTTGAATCTCCACATCCACCATTGACAGAAATTCAATATGAACATAAAAGATCTGGATTGAAAGCATCTCTACTCAAGGTTACAAATCCTGAAAGAGAAAATTCCCAAGTCACTTATAAAGATATTAAACTCTTAATCGAGCAAAATAATTTTTCAAATCTAAATCTCCATACAATAAGCCAGCATTTAGAGAAAATTGAAACAAAAATAGACAATTCAAACATTCAAACTTCTAAAAAAGACAAACTAAGTGAAGAAAAACAAAAAACAAAAAGTTCAAAACCTTTATTTAAGCCACATGAAATATCATCAAACACTCAATTAAATTTCTTGCAAGAAATTCAACAAAGACTTAATGCATTAAACTCAAAAATAACTGGAGAAAATGAAAGATATATACCAGATACACCTGATAGAACACAACAAAGGTCAATTAATACAATAAAAGATTCAGAAACTAATAGTGAACAATTTCAATCATCTGATGAACAGATAATTCAAAAACTTCGTTGGAAAGAACCACAAAAATTGTACTACCCAAAAACATCTGCACCAGATTTAGTATTAGAAGAAAAACCCTTAATCCAAAACAAATATAATGCAAATACAGTTTATGAATGGAACATAGATGGAATGTCTGAATATAACATTCTCAATCTTTTGCAACAAATGACAATGGTATCAAATGTTTATAAAACTCAAAAAACAATATCTGATTGGGCAATAGCTGATTTATTAGTATCTGGATTTTTCGGACAACTCAAAGTATGGTGGGATAATGATCTCAATTCCAAAGAACAAAAAGAAATACTTAATGCAATCAAAACTGATAATGATAATAATCCAATCTTAGATGAAGAAAATCAACATATACAAAATGCTGTTGCAACATTAATCTTTGCAATTGCTAAACATTTCATTGGAGATCCATCACACTTAAGGGATAAAAATGCAGAACTTCTGTCCAATCTCAAATGTAAGAAATTAGGCGAATTTAAATGGTATAAGGATAATTTTATCACCAGAGTCATGCAAAGGACAGATAATAACTAACCCTTTTGGAAAGAAAAATTTCTAGCTGGATTACCAAATCTGCTAGGAGCAAAAGTTAGAAACAAAATAAAAAAAGATTTCAAAGGAATAATTCCTTACGAAAAATTGACATATGGTGAACTAATTAGTTACACCCAAAAAGAAGGATTAAAAATTTGTCAAGATATCAAACTACAAAAACAATTGAAAAAAGAACAAAGACAATCTAAGAAAGAATTAGGAACATTTTGCAAACAATTTGATATAAACTATAATCCAGAATGTTCTTCAACAAAATGTTGTAAAACAAAGAAATTTGAATACAAACGAAACTTTTCCAAAGACAAATATTACCAAAAACCCAAAAGAAATAAAATTCAAACTAAAAAGGAATTTAAAAGCCAAGAAAACAAACCTAAAAAGGAATGGAAAAATCCAAACATAAAATGCTATAGATGTGGGAAAACAGGACATATTTCAAAATATTGTAAAATAAAGAGAAGAATAAATCAAATACAACTTGATCAAGAAACAAACCAACAAATTTGTGAACTTCTGACATATACAACTTCAGAGACACAAACTTCAGATACTGAATCACAATCCTCGTCAGATATACAAGTTAATCAAATGGATGACATAGAGACATCTTCAGACCAAGACACACTCAATGTCTTAACAAAAGACCAAGAATTGATTATGGAAATAATTGATAAAATACAAGATCCCCAGATTAAGAAAGATTATTTAGAACAATTAAAAAAATCCCTCTCTACACCAACTTTTATCTCATCAACTTCAAAATCTTATAATTTAAAAGATATAATCTTTGATAAAATACAAACATCCAACAAAGAAATCACTATCCAAGACCTCCAACATGAAATCCACAATATTAAAACAGAAATAAAATTGCTTAAACAACAACAACAACAGCACAATCAACAACTAAAAACTTTAACAAACCCAAATAAAGAAACTTCTAGTGAATCTTCTGACGAAGACAAACAACCATCACAGGAATTTTTAAATATCCTAATAGAAATCTCAATCCAAAAATACTTACTAAAAGTATCAATTTTAATCAATAATGAATTTTTAGTAGAAACAATAGTTCTATTTAACGCAGGAGCTGATCAAAATTGTATTAAAGAAGGAATAATTCCAACAAAATATTGTGAGAAAACTTTTGAAAGTTTAAAAGCAGCAAACAATGAAAAACTCCAAATCCAATACAAATTAACAAAAGCAGAAATCTGTAAAGACCAAATTACATTCAAGACACCATTTTTAATAATAAAAAATATTAGTCAAAATATTATATTAGGATTACCATTTATATCCCTAATCAAACCATATAAAGTAACAAATAATGGAATATCTACAAAAATCCTTGGATCAAAATTAATACGGAATTTTACAGAAAAACCAAAGATAAGAAATATAAATTTATTAAAATAAAAAACAATTACAAATCAAGAAATTAATATAATAATCAAAGACAAACAAAATCAAATATTCTATTTAAAAGAAGATATTCTTTTCAAAAGAATCCAACAGCAATTACAAAATCCTCAAATACAGAATAAGATAAAGTCATTGCAAACAGATATTGAGAAAACAATTTGTTCTGATTTACCAACAGCTTTTTGGCAGAGAAAGAAACACGTGGTAGAATTACCATATGAAAAAGATTATGATGAAAAAAAAATTCCAACAAAAGCAAGACCAATCCAAATGAATCAAGAAATGGAGCAATACTGCAAAAAAGAAATACAAGAACTGCTAAACAAAAAACTAATTAGAAAAAGTAAATCTCCTTGGAGCTGTTCAACTTTTTATGTTAATAAAAATGCAGAACTAGAACGAGGAACACCAAGACTTGTCATTAATTACAAACCTCTGAATGAAGCATTAAAATGGATTAGATATCCTATTCCAAATAAAAAAGATTTACTTCAAAAACTTTGCAATGCTAAAATCTTTTCAAAATTTGATATGAAATCCGGATTTTGGCAAATTCAAATTTCAGAAAAAGATAGGTATAAAACAGCATTCACAGTCTCGTTTGGACAATATGAGTGGAATGTAATGCCATTTGGACTAAAAAATGCTCCACCAGAATTCCAAAGGATAATGAATGAAATATTTCACCAATATTCTCAATTTATGATAGTATACATTGATGATGTGTTAATATTTTCAACAACTATTGATCAACATTTTAAACATTTATCAATTTTCATTAAAGCCGTCAAACAAAATGGCTTAGTTGTTTCCAAATCCAAAGTTAGTTTATTTCAAACACGAGTAAGGTTTTTAGGACATTATGTCTGTCAAGGAACCATTACTCCAATAGAAAGGTCAATCCAATTTGCTGATAAGTTTCCTGATCAAATATTAGATAAAACCCAACTTCAAAGGTTCTTAGGGAGTCTGAATTATATTTTAGATTTCTATCCAAATCTCAATAAAATTCTCAAACCTCTTCATGAAAGACTTAAGAAAAATCCTCCACCATGGACTCAAGCCCATACAGAAGTAGTTCAATCTGTTAAAGCCCAAATCAAAGAATTACCATGTCTACATTTAGCAGATCCAAATACCTTCAAAATCGTAAAAACCGATGCTTCTGACATAGGATATGGAGGAATCCTCAAACAGTTAAAAGATAACAAAGAAAGTATAGTTCAGTATACTTCCAAACACTAGAATAGTACCCAGAAGAATTACTCCACAATAAAAAAAAGAGATTCTTTCCATCGTTTTATGCATCACAAAGTTTCAAAGTGACTTGTTAAATCAAAAATTTCTTCTCAGAATTGATTGCAAATCTGCAAAAGAGATTCTTCGAAAAGATGTGAAAAATATGGCATCCAAACAGATTTTCGCAAGATGGCAAGCAATTTTATCAATCTTTGATTTTGAAATTGAATTTATAAAAGGGGACTCTAACTCTCTCCCTGATTTCCTCACAAGAGAGTTTCTTCAGAATCCTTCACAATGTCTTCCAGAGAAAGAAGAGAAAAAGAGAAAGAAAGAGAGAAAAAAGACAAGGGTAACAAAAGCAAACCCATTCCCCATCAAAATCACTCATCTGCCAATCCCCTATACCAACATGGCAATAGATTTTTGCCCAAGAACACCAAAGACAGGAGTCATCATCCAATTTTGAAGAATCACAATTGGAAATGATTTGTCAATTCTCCGAATCATTACCACAAACCTCTTCAGAGGTACAATCTATTTAAAAAAATAGAGAGGTCATGATTTCAAAAAACCAACCTCTCCAAACTATTTTCCCAAAACAAGGAGTGGTGATTACATATCCACGTCCTAAAACTGATCAAAAATATTTTTCAAAACAGCAATTTCAACATATGGTTCTTGTTGAGCCTGAATATTTTCACGAAAATCCAAACATTATTATCAAAAAGATTTTCAATGGTTTTCATTACAAATCATGGGATCAACAAAAACCACAAAGTTTTTATGAAAATATTTTGATTGAAACAGGTTCCTTGGCAATCAAACATTATGCCAACAAAGACCAACCAGACTTTATCACCCATTCAACTGCTTAAATTCTCAAAGTCCTCAGACCAATTGATTGGGGTAATGATCCAAACAGTCTTAAAAAATTTCCAGCCAGCTATAACACCAGACTTCACCATTGTCCCACATTTAATTACTGGGATTACCAACCAGCTTGGTTCAATACCTTCACCTTTGAAAACAAACACAATCGCCATTCATGGCTCATTTACTTCAAAAAAGACACCAAATACCAATTCCCAGTCTGGTTTACTCACTGGTGGCAATGGTACTGACCAAATCATGAAATCCTTCCCCCTCAAGTATGGGAAGCTTATGAATTTTTCAGTGAATATTTCTAGGAAGAACAAACTCAACAAGGATTCCAGAAATCATTGATGTTTTGCTCCATCTTCAGCCTGTCTTGGATCTCTTCATGGCACTATGAATTTATGAATGATTCAGTATCAAGCCACAAATAAATCATTAGAAGATTCAAAACAAAGTGATGGGAGAAATTTGACTACTCAAAATGCTTAAGAGATAATGTCAAAGACTGGTTTCAGAAACACCCAGAATTTTGCAAATCAGCTCAAACATCAAGTACCACACAGTTTCTCCAAGCCAAGTCACATGCCAGTGCACTATTAGCACAGGCCAAAACAAAGAAAGAATACAAAGAATTGATGAAACAAATCCTCCAATTAGTCAACTCAGATGATGAAGAAAACAGTGATCAGAGTAGCAATCGTGAAAGCAGCACAGGATCTCTACTCTCGCTGGATTTAGCTCAAGACAATGAAGATGACTGCTTTGAAGTCTTACCTTCAATCAAAACTGACAAGACAAAAGAAAAAGCAAACAGTAAAGATTCCACTAACAAGCATAGTGAGATTCCCATCAGTCAAAGCTATAGTAAAGATTCCACTGACAAGCACAGTTAGATTCCTATCAATCAAAGCTACAGTAAAGATTCCACTGACAAGCACAGTGAGATTCCCATCAGTCAAAGATCCATCAACAAACAAAGGCGTGGCCCACTGACAAGCATAGTGGGATTCCCATCAGTCAAAGCTCCATCAACAAACAAAGGCGTGGCTTGTTCAAACTTTAGAATCATGAGGCATCATATGTAAAAGAATCCTAGCTATAAAAAGGATTCTCAAACCATAGAGGGGCAGAGTTTTTAGGACGGATAGTTTCAAATTTTAAGGATTCTGAAAGCTCTCACTCTTTCTTTTGTAAATCAAGTTTTATTATCAATCATATCAATCATATCTATTTATCCAAATTTCATCAATCATATTCAAAATTTCAAATTTTCTTTTACAAATCTAAATCAAATTCATCACTGCTACAGCAGATCCTCCGGAGACACTGGTATCAGATATATATATATATATATTAGTTGTGCAATTTAAAAGATGAATTTATATTTGATGTACTATCACCATATAAAATTCATACACTATTATTGAATCAAAATATGCCACCTAATTTTGAAATCAAGAATGGCATTCTCCAAGTGAGGAGCACAGTTAAGTCAAAAACCAGGGATGACAGTGAAACTATTTCCCTAGTTAGCTTGTTTACAAACTTCAAACAAAGGACTTTTACACGTGAAGCAAACTTGGGTTTGCAGAATGAGCTCTAGCTGCGCTAAAAATTCCGTAAGTTTCTCGTCCTCCACTACAGAAATTCAGATAAAGTTCCTTCTGATCTTCAATAGTAGCTAGAGTACTGCCTTGTCTGAAATGAAACCGGATTTTTTGATGAGATGAAAGCTTTTCAAATGGATCAAGGACAAATGTGATCGGTCTTGGAACATCCTCTGCTAAATAAAAATGGACAAGTAGATGGTAAAAGACATGGATACTGTTATTTCTTAAAATAACAGCTCTGTTTTAGGCCAAAGCTTATCAAGGCATGCATTTCCAATCCAGGAACCAAAGGCATCAAAATGAAAATCCTTTCATACTCAAGCAGTCAAACATACCAAATTCATATCATGGTTTCTTCTTTTTGATGAATACCTTGTAAATATAATAACAAGTGAAACCTTGTTGTATTTAGATGTCCATGTGATCATGTTTAGGACATAATTCATGAAGATTTTCAACCTTCTTCTCAATAAATTCATATGCATTTCTCCCTTCCTTCGGCTGCTCATCTACTTTTACTAGTTGCCTCACACTCCCATCCCACTTTACAATCAATGGTTCTGCTTGGTATTCCTCTTTCAATTGCTTTGCCAATTAATCTCCTCTTCCTCATTTTCAAATCCTTTTAACTTGACAGCCTTGAGATGCTTCAATTTCATAAGTATCGTGACATTGATCGAAGGCATATTTATGTTTGTTGCTTTACAGTTGTTAGGATCAATCTGCATCAGTAATCAGCTAGTTATGAAGATTTTGAGGAGTAATAAAATACTAATACTACAAGATAAAAAATACTATTGTTGCAATGTTTCTGCTACAAGTTCTTTCATCACATCAAAATAATGTACAATTCAAGTTTTGGCATTTCAGATTCTTTCTAATAGTTAACTGCTAATTATTATTTCAGGAAAATGCAAGAACTTGCAGTGATATAGAGCCTGGTTAAACGAGGACAGAGTTTAAGAATGGAGATAAAGGCATCACTATCATATTTCTCCTGCGAATCATCAGTCCACCACAATTCTGTTAGCCTGTAGAAGCCTTCACCTAAAAGGTATAGCCCTAGGCATATGAGCTCCTAAGAAAATTAAAAAAAAATAGTTAAACCTTTTCCAGCATAAGTTTTGATCAAGGTTTAAATGGATTCTAAATATACCTTGAAAACACATGTACATATTGTAAGAGTTTTGACTTCTCTTATGCTTTGAAGGATTAATTCAAACCAATAATGACAACAATCCATTACAAGAAAAAAAAGAAAAAAAAAACAATCCATGACAAAACAAAATACTTTTATAGTGCATTTTGAAAATTAAATTAAAAAAAAAAGACAATGGTTTTCTTTTTATTTTAAGATAAGCATGTGTCAAATAATTGGATTATTTGCATAGGATATTTTACTTTTAGCAAAAAACATTGGCTATTATATCTTTATATAAGATTTGATTTTCATTAATATAAAAAATAGTGATATTCTCTTTTTCCAGTTGGTAGGAAGATAAAAAGAAGGGGCTTCGAACCTTTGACTTAATCCTTGTTAAAAAAAGTAACAACATTTTAGGTCAATTCTTTCCTTGTTAAGAAAAAATAGTGATCGAATTCTCACCCAATTAAATTTTTTTGGACTATTGCCAATTATACAACACAAGTGAAGATTAATCTTATACCAATATGGTATTAAGACATCTCGTGGTTTAAAAAAAACTATTGATAAAAATGTTGGGGTTTGCCTTGAATCCCACATAAAAAGTATAGGAGAAGTTATAAGGGTTATTCCCTTATAAATAAAGTGTTAGGCTTGGTTTGTAAAATATTCCAGAGAGTTACAGAGTTTGGGCTATTATAAAAGAGTGTAGTTAGACTCTTTAGGTAGTTGGGCTTTGGGTTTGTAAGGAGTTTGCAATTTTTCTCTTCTAAAAATTGCATGATTGTAATTGTTTGATTGTTTATTGGATTGGTTGGGTGGTTGTAGGCCAAATTGATTGGGCCAAACCACATTAAAATTATTGTGTTTGTTTTTGTTTTCCTCTATTTTTATGGGTGTTTGGTTTAAGGGATATTTTTCCCAACAAGTGATATTAGAGCTGAAGGTTCGTGATCCTGCGAGAGAAAGAAAGCTATGGCTGAAGCTATGTCTGGAGGTATGCCTAAGTTTGAGATTCCTTTATTTGATGGCAAAAGTAATTTTATGTTATGGCAAAGTACGATTCATGATCTTTTAGTGCAACAAGGTCTAGATTTGGTATTAGAAGAAAATAAGCCAGATGGAATGTCTGATAAGGATTGGGTTGGAATTCAGAAGAGGGTTGTGAGCACAATTAGATTAGCACTTGCTCCAGAAATTAAGTATAACGTATTGACTGAGACGACACCAACTAGATTGTGGAAGAAGCTGGGAGACATCTATGCATCAAAATCGCTGACGAATAAATTGTGTTTAAAGATGGATTTGTATTCTCTGAAGATGGATGAAGGTAAGAGTCTCTATGATCACTTAAATGAATTTAATAGATTAGTTTCACAATTATTAGCTATTGATTCTAAAGAGTTGAAAGAAGAAGATAAGGCATTGTTGTTGTTGTCATCTTTGCCCAAGTCCTATAGACCTTTAGTTCAGACTTTATTGGTAGGTAAAACTACTTTGACGTTGGATGATGTGATTGCTGTGCTGCGTGAGAATGAAAGATTTATGGGCAAAGAAGATTCTTCATCTGCGAGAGGTGTACTAGCTGCTGTGGAAGGTTCTACTCGAGGGAGGACTAATGAGAGACATGGTGGATCAATAGGGAGATCAAGATTAAGATTCAAAGATTATAGTGAGGTGGAATGTTATTATTGTGGAGAAGGATCATATTCAAGCACGCTACAAGACATGAAGAGAGGATATGGCTGCATTTAAGAAGACTCAACAAAAGAGTGACGATGGAAAAAAGAATGAGACATGTGTTGTTTTGAATGATTCAGATGATGATGTATTGACAACTTGTTTAGATGGGTTTCATACTTGTGAGAAAAGTTGGGTTTTGGATTCAGCTGCATCGATGCATATTTGTAATGATAAAGATCGGTTTGATGAATTGAAAGAGGTTGAAAGTTTAGGCAATATTGCGGTTAGGAATGGTAATCGAGTGAAGATTGAAGGTATTGAGAGTGTTCAACTCAAGCTTCATGATGGTAGTGTCAAGACTCTTTGTAATGTAAGGTATGTACCCAGTTTTAGCTACAATTTGATTTCTTTGGGTGAGTTAGCTTCACGTGGGTACACATATGTTGGTAACAATGATTGTTGCAAAGTATACAAGAATAGTCGTTTAGTTTTGCAAGGAAAGAGGAATGAGAAACAACTATATTTGCTTGATGATGCGAAGGATAGAGTTGTTTCCAAGAGTAAGAAGATTAAGAGGCATGTCAGTTTTTCAGATGTTGTTGAGCAATTTGGGGAGTTTGGGGATTCAAGTCAAGGGAGGATTTGTTGGGGTTTGTCTTGAATCCCACATCGAAAGTATAAGATAAGTTATAAGGGCTATTCTCTTATAAATAAAGCGTTAGGCTTGGTTTGTAAAATATCCCAGAGAGTTATAGAGTTTGGGCTTTTATAAAAGGGTGTAGTTGGGCTCTTTGAGTAGTTGGGCTTTGGGTTTGTAAGGAGTTTGCAATTTTTTTTTCTTCTAAAAAGTGCACGATTGTAATTGTTTAATTGTTTATTAGATTGGTTGGTAGTTGTAAGCCAAATTAGTTGGGCCAAACCATATTAAAATTATTGTTTTTGTTTTTGCTTTCTTCTGTTTTTGTGGATGTTTGATTTGAGGGATATTTTTCCCAACAAAAAAGTGCAATCCCAAATAAAAAAGAAAAGAGAGAAAGAGAATATTTAGAGTTAAATTAAAGAAGAGGGAAAGAGATAGCATAATTTCGATACTAGAACTGATGGAGCAAGAAAGGGATAAAGGATTTCAAATTAATTAAAGAGGTAAAAGAAAAGGTTTAAAGTGGAAGACCAAAAAAAAAAAAGATAAAGGATTTCAAATTAATTAAAGAGGTAAAAGAAAAAGGTTTAAAGTGGAAAATCAAACAACACCAACTCATGGATTTGTTTAATCTGGTTTGGAAACTAGCAAAAAATGCAAGCAATTCGTAAATCTCATTGCAAGAAAAGAACTTAATTAACATGCTTCTTTTGAAACCTTTTGGAACAAAAAGAATCTAATTAACATGCTTCTTTTCTTTTTTTTTTAATTTTAGTTGGAAATTAAATTAGTTGCAGTGGCATAGGAAATAAAGACATTTCTCATATATCTTTGATTATTTCTTAATTCTCATTTCAGATCATTTTCTAAAAATTACCAAGATTTTGAAATTAAGCAAATCTAGAATCACATTTAGGTTGTGTTTGGTATAGCTGAAAAGTGAAAGGAAAAAAAATAATGAGAGAAAGACTAGAAAAAAAATTTTGATATTGCTTGGTAGAAGAGAAAATGAGAAAAAAAAAAGATGAGAGAAATATGTTTTTTTCCGTTTAAAGAAAAATAATATGCTCAAATCGGACAGAAATTAGGGGAGAAAATGTGAGAAATCTCAGTAGCAGATTAACGGGCAAACAGACTTCAGCTTCCTACCTTTTTCCTAGCCGTTGATGGCTATAATTTGCGAATAAAAATATGTTTTTATCAATTATATTAGCTCAATTTCCACGTGCCTGCCTAGTCATCAAGCCCACGCCATTTTATATCCGACGATTGCTAAAAGTTATTTTGTATCCAAATTTAACCTTACCCTTTTTTTATTTGTTTCGCAATTTATTTATTAAAATAAATAATTTTTTTAAAGAAGAAACAAAAAAATCATTTTGTTTGTATTTAAAAAATTCAATTTAAAAATAATAAAAGTCTATATGTGTGAGATCCTCAATTTCCATGTATTCCTCCATGTATGCAAAGTATTTTGAGTTAATATGATTAAATGAATGTGAAGTTGATGTGTAATTGATGTATGAATAATGTATGAATGATGTATGCATGATGAATGCAATATAGAAG
Source organism: Heritiera fomes (assembly GCA_032173925.1). Taxonomy (NCBI): domain Eukaryota; kingdom Viridiplantae; phylum Streptophyta; class Magnoliopsida; order Malvales; family Malvaceae; genus Heritiera; species Heritiera fomes. The sequence goes on along the minus strand of JAPDPM010000002.1, from coordinate 7,532,016 downwards.
AAATAATAGAGTTGAAGGTCAATAAGTCAAATGAAGTATGTTGATATCAGGAAATATTAAGAGTATGAGACAAGAAATTAAATCAGATTTTGATTGGAGGTTAAATGGATGAGTCATAAGGAAATTAATGGGTCAAATGAGTCAAGGGGATGCTAATGGCTGAGATAGAGAATGGATGAGCATGCATTTAATGCATGAAGCATGACTCATCACCCTCATCATCTCATCATCAACATCAGCCACTCTTCTCCCAGCTCTCCCTCTCGTTCATCTCCATTCTTCCAAGTTTTCCATTCCAAGTTCCTTGCTAAACCACCTTACTCCCTCATAAATTCACTAAGTTCATTAGATGAAAATCGATCCTTGTCACTAGACTAAGTGAAATCCAAAGTTTGGTGGATTGATTCTAAGTATTGGAAGAGATCTCAAGGTTTGAGATTTTGGTCTCTAGTGAAGGTAAGAGAAGAAGATGATTTAGCCAACTTTGTTGATGATTTGAAGTTGTTCTGAGTTGGTATGATGTATGTATGTTGTTTGATTTAAGATTTCCATTGATTTGATGTTACAGTTTTGAAGAAGTGAAAAGTTAGGGTTAACGCATCAAGTGATCTTGCGTTCTCGAAGGAATTAAGGTAAGGAAATTATGTAACGGACGTAAGGCGGCTATGTCCGCATGTTTTATAATGTTTTGATGTGGTTTGGAATGAAACATCAGTTGATTTGTGCAGGAAAAGATGCATTTTCGGACTTGTCTCCTAGTACCAATTAGGCTAGGGGCAGCCGACTGCCTTAGAGGGAAGTCGACTGCCTAGAGACAACCAAAACGTCGTTTTCGAAAACCGATGCAAACCAGTCGACTGCTATGTAAGCCAGTCGACTGCTATTTACCCAGTAAGCATTCTGTTTCAAACCAGTCGACTGCTATATGGGCCAGTCGACTGCTATTTTCCAAAAAGCATTCTGTTTGAAAACCAATCGACTGCTATATGGAACAGTCGACTGCTATTTCTTACGAAGCATTCTGTTTGGAAACCAGCCGACTGCTATATGGACCAGTCGACTGCCCCCATGTATTTTTCGAAAAGAAAATAATTTCGAGAAATAAAGTTATGAAGCAGCAGTCGACTGCCCTATAAGACCAGTCGACTGCCATGTATGAAAAGATGTTTTCAAAAGCTTATTTGCTTTAAACACAAAGGTGTTTTCTGAAAAGTATGTTATAAATGTTTTGAGACTATGGACTGCGTAATGATTATGCATTTCTGATGGCTGAGCGACTCTGATCAAGTCCTCAGTAATATGTATGTTGAGCAAGGAGCCCTAGTCCGGCCCTCAATCCCACAGGTGACACCTGACTAGTGTTCACTGTGGATTATGTAAGGCAGGAGAGAATCCCTGACCTATGCAGAGTGCACTACTGTACCAATGCATAATTAGAGTCATATGAATGGGAATGAACGACTCATATGACGTTTCAATCGCTTAAAATATTGTACATAGTCTCCATCCTATTTCAAAGGATATATGTTGTATGTTTAAAGTATGATGTTTTAAAGTATGATATGAAGTATGATGTATGTTTTCAAGTATGAAGTATGTTTTGAAGTATGCTATGAAGTATGAAGTTTCCAAGAAAGAAGTATGATGCATGTTTTATATGTATGCTATATTTAAATGAAGCATACAAAGTATGTTTGCCATGTCATTTGAAATAAATATACATGCTTGCAAACAATGCATGAAAGATGTTTATGATGCATGCTTTATAATGATTTACATGACATTATAGAGCCAAGTAGGAAAAATGCATATAGAGGCATAGCACGCTCTTTTATGTAGTTTTCTTATTGAGCGTAAACTCACCCCTTTTTACGACCATTTTTCAGATTACTTAAAGTGAGCCTCGCTCCGATTAGAGGAGCTTGATTTCGAAGAAGTAGAGTGTACCTTCTCGATACGCTTCCCAGTTAGCATAGAAGGTATACTTATATGTGTATATGTAAAGTTAAATTGTAATTCAGCTACAGTACAGTACATGTAGAATTTATGTATATATAGATGTTGGGGATGTAAGTTAGGATGATGTATGAGATCCTGTGGAAATGGAATGATATTTATATATATATCATTTTATGTTTATGGTAATTGAATAAAATTTCATAAGCTATTAAATGATTAGCTTAAGATTAAAGGAAGAACGACACTGGGTAAACTAAATCTAAATAAAGAAAGAAAAAGTTAAGTGATAAGATGAAGTGACGGGGACGTCACAATATGGTAAATACATAATTAATCACAATGATTTTGTATAATTTAAAATGATAAAGAATAAAATTACTGCATTGTCCCATCATAGTGTCCCTTGTTGATTTTCTATTCAAATTTAACCATTATTTTTAATAAAATCATTAGATTAAAAAGATTTTTTAAAAATAAGTTTTGTAAAATTTGAATTTGAAACATATTTTTCAAAATTTTAAATTTTATGAATAAATTAAAAATTGATCAATTTGTTTTATAAAAACATGTGCGTGCAAATTAATCAATAAATTAATTATTAAGTAGAATTTACAATCATTTGATTTCGTTCATAACATTTAAAACTTCTATCAATAACGTATAAGATAACAATAATTCAGAAAATACAAATTTTGATTTGAAAAATAAAAACTAAATAAATACCAAAAAGTGAAAAAATGATTAAACTTGATAAATATTTATATAAGGGGTAGGATGATAAAATTATTCTATTTTTAATTTTCTTTCCTCTCACTTTTTCACTCTACCAAGCAATAGAAAAAAAGAAATTTGTTTTCCATCTATTTTTCCATCATTCTTTCAAAGCATACTTAAGGAAAAATATTAATACTTTTCACCTCTCTATTTTTCTCTCCTTCTAATTTTCTATCCTTCCATTTCTCTTTTCACCATACCAAGCATAGCCTTAAAGAAAACATCAATCTTAATTTTTGATGTATGCCAAGAAGAGAAATCCAAAATTCAGTAAGGGTGGTGTTTAGTATGGAGTGATTACTTAAAAAATCGTGGTGATTTACATATGCTAATTAAATCACTACGCTTGATAAGAATTCAGTGATTCTACGTTGTTGCTTTGGAAAGTGATTTAATTCTCATTCAAAAAAAAACATTTTATATAAAGTGAATTAAAAAATTAACTATAGTCAATAGTAATTACCCATTTATTGTGTGCAATAAAATTCGCTTTCTCTCATAATTATGATTATTTTATATCATTAGTTCTTAACTTTTCAAAATAATATTCATCGCACCAAATTATAAAAAAAAAATTATATGCTTTATTTTAACTTTGTTAATGTTATATATAATATAAATTTTATTTTTCTTTTATTATACTATTAATAGATTTAGTTTTATTTTCTAATTCATTTTTACATAATTTTACATTATAAAAATGAGTTTACTTAGCAATAAATATTTTAATATTATTTAATAATTTAATTATACCTTATTATAAAGTTAACTAAATATTACTAATATTTTACGAACTTTATATTTAAAAAACATTGAATCTTTAAGTTGTGTAACTATTACGTATGATCGATCTTTTTAAACAAAATAATATTTAATTTTCTATAATAATGATCTTCAATACTTAAAACTTAATAATTTTTAATAAAAAAAGTAATTTCAATTTACGAGTAATAAAATCATGATAGTAATAAGTTTACCACTGTGATTAGATTATCATGATATATTTTGAAAATGATACCAAACACCGACTAGAGAAATGAGAAAGAGAATATTTTTGGGTTAAAAGAAGAGAGGAAGGAAATAGAATAATATTGTTGCTATTCAAAGAAATGTGGAGTAAGAAAGGAAAAAAGAGGGCTAAATTATTAAAGGGAAAAAAGTAAAAGGTTTAAGGTGGAAAAAGATTTCACATCAACTCATGAATTTATTTAATTTGGTTACTGAAATTCGTAAATCTCACCGCAGGATTAAAACCTAGCAAGTAGGGCGTTGATACCTTTGGAACAAAACGAATCTAATAAACATGCCTCTTTTTCTTTTTTACTTTAGTTGGAAATTAAATTAGCTTCAATTGCAAGGAAAATAAAGACACTTATCATAAGGATTTTTTTATTATTTCTTGTTTCATATAATTTTCAATAAACTGTTTCCATTAGATAATTAAACTAATTAAATAAGATTTTGAAAAGAAATTAATCTAAGCTTATCTTGTATGTAGTTTAATTATTCACCTTGTGTAGTTGGAGAAAAAAGATTAAAATTAAAAAATAAAAGGAAGAAGAAGTAAAAAAGAAAAGAAAAAATTACTTTATTTTCTTCAAGGTTATACCTTCTGCTTATATTGTTTAGATAAGCAATAAACAGTGTTGTCTCGATACGAATCAAGTCCAATTTTATAAGAATATGTCTCTTTCTTTATACCAATTTTGTCATCTTTTCAAGGAGTAATCTTGTAGTGCTCCAACCTTCCCTCACTTCAAAGTTATACCATTCTTTAATAATAGTGGTAACTTAATTAATTAGAAAGCAAAAACAAGATGAATTTGAAGATAATTTTCTAAAAATGGTTTTCATTAGATAATTAAACTTACAAGTCCAAGATTTTGAAAACAAATCCAAGCTTATCTTGTATGTAGTTTATTCATCCATGTATAGTGGAAAAAAGAAAAAAACTTATAAAGAAAAATTTTAAAAATAAAAGATAGAAAAAAGGAAAAAAAAAGAAATTCTCTATTCTCTTCAAAGTTATATATCTTGCGTGTAGTTTATTCACCTTGTATAGTGGAAAAAGATGAAGAAAATTATATAAAGAAAAACTAAAAGATAGAAGAGGTTAAAAAAGCAAAAAAAAAAAACCTTTATCCTTTCAAGATTAGATTGTGCTTAAACCATTTAGTTAAGCAATTAATAGTACTTTACTTTTGAAGAGCCAGAGTCCGACATATCCCCACTTCAAAAGTTATGCCATTCTCAAATAATTATAATTTAGGCACCATAAAGAATTTAGAGTGGTAAATATAACTTAATTAATTAGAAAGCAATAACAAGATGAATTTGAAGATAAACCTTCTATAGAGACTGGAAACTGAATAAAAGATTACAGATTGAAGCCCTTACAAATTACAAGAATAAATCTTCTATCTAAATTATCATGTTATTTGAAAAAGAATATTAGATAAATTAAAGAAAGGAAAACAGGGTAAAAATTCTTTTTTCAATAAACAATTCTCATTCAGTGTAAATACATAAGTATAAATTTGAACCATAGGCTTACTCCCATTAACCCATAATTTTGCTGCTACCTAACCCACAAACAGAAATCAGAAATGGAGCTTCAACATTTTAGCCATGAACATCCACTGGTGCTCATTGAAGAGCATAGTCATGAAACTGAGAAGGTTTATTGCTCAGGATGTGGGGAGCTGATGTCAGGTCCAAGCTTCAGTTGTATGGAATGCAGGTTTTACCTTGACAAGCAGTGCGCTGAGGCACCCTCTGAGCTGAATCACCCATTCCATCGCAATCACAGCCTTAATCTTCTAAAAAGGCCACCATACGAGGGTGAATGTCCGTGCAATTTCTGCAAACAAACATGTAAGAATTATGTTTATCATTGTTCTTGCGAAGTAAACCTTCATATCAAATGTGCTTTGTTTTCATATAACATTGGTGAGAAAAGAACTGCAGAGTTTCAACATATTGCCCGTATAGATCCATTGATCTGTACGGAAAATTGTTCTGAAAAACTCAGAAAAGCCAAGTGCTTTGCCTGTCGGAAGCCATTAGTGGATTCTGTATACTTTTCTGCTGATTGTGGATTTTACCTTCATCAAAAATGTGTTGAACTACCTGCAAAAATCAATCACCTTTTGCACCATCAACATCCTCTCATTCTACAATTTGGCCATCATAGACTCCCTTGCAATATTTGCCAAAATACCCGTTATGGATTTGTTTATTGTTGTCCACCTTGCAAGTTTGTCCTTCATATTGAATGTGCTGCAATACCTACTGAAATCAATAACCTTTATCACCGTAAACATCCTCTTATCCTTCGATTTGAAAAAGATGATGGTGCTTTCCTTTGCCAGATATGCCAACAAACCCAACATAAGAAAATTGTTTATTGTTGCTCAGTTTGCAAGTTTGCTCTTCACATTGATTGTGCGTCAGCACCACCTGCAGTTATTGAAGATAAAAGTCATCAACACCCATTCATCCTGTTCCAGAGACATGTCCCATTCACTTGTGATGCATGTGGCACTCCAGGGACTTGTGAATCCTACATTTGTGCTACATGTAGCATTATGGTCCATAAAAAATGCATTTCATTGCCAAAAATCATTCAATTCCGTCGACATCAACACCACATCTTCCACACCTATATCCTTGAAGAAGATGGATCTGAAACCTGGGAATGCAGAATTTGTTATGAGAAGGTGAACACAAAGCACGGTAGTTACTTTTGTTCTAAATGCAATTTCATTGTACACGTGAATTGTGCATTAAAGGACACTAGATTGTACCGTGTAGTTGACTCAGTTGAAACGGATGAAGCCATACACTTAGCATTTGAACATGTGACAGCCACATCAATAAAGCATTTCAGTCATGATCATAACTTATCATTGACTGAAGACATTAGGGATCACAAACAATGTGACGGCTGCCTACTATCCATCTCGGCTTCTTCTTACTATTGTTCACAATGTGATTTCTTTCTCCATAAAGCCTGCGCTGAGTTACCTATGAAGAAGCATTTCTGGTATCACCAGTGCTTCAATCTTCTTAGTCTTACTTGGGGCTCCATTTTCGAATGCGCAGTTTGTGGCTATGAATGTAGTGGTTTTGCCTACACTTGTGATAAATGCAAGGGACGTTACTGCCTTCGATGTGTATTAGTTTCTGACATCCCCAGATGTCAAGGACATGAACACCCCCTCCATTTTTATGGTGAGTATGAAAGGCCGTGCAATGCTTGTGGTGATTATACAAAATTCGCATACGGTTGTAAGCGTTGCAGTTTTGTTTTGCACCACAAGTGTTTAACACTACCGCTTACAGCTCGACACAGGTCAGATGACCATCTTCTTTTTCTCACCTATCAGGATGAGAACAAATATCCAGAATCTCATTACTGTGACATTTGTGAGAAAAAAAGACACCAAAACAATTGGTTTTACCATTGTAAGATTTGTGACAATTCAGCTCATCCCAAATGTGTTCTTGGAAGATGCACATTTATCAAGCTCGGGAGCATCTACAGAAATGAAGATCATGCACACCCTCTCACTTTTGTCCAGGTTCATTATTATCCAGAATGCCATATATGTGGTAAACTCTGTCTTGATTTGGCTCTAAAATGTAATACGATTGGGTGCAGTTATATTGTTCATTGGGAGTGTATAAAACCTCCTCCTCCTCCTCCTAAAGAACTCACCGGAAGTGGTTGCTGCAGTATTTTGTAATTATTTGTGTCATTAGTTGATTATTAGGGTTGACAGATGTCCATATATAAATATATATATATATATATATATATGTATTATGTAATTTGAAGTGATTATTTATGATATCTGTGTGGCAAATTTAAATATTGGAAGAATTGTTTAGTTTAAATAATGTTAGGCTTCTATGTATTTCAGCCCGTTTGTTATCACTCAGAAGAAATTTCCTTTTTTATGCCCACCCTAACAGAGTTTATCAAAGATGTTACACCATTTCTATACATACATACATATATATATATATTTATGTATGTATATATATATACATACATACATATATATATATATATATATTCTAGTCTTTAAGTTTTTTGCGGAATGCTGCGAACAGACAATTTTAATCGTCACTTTTAACATTTTTACTTTTATTGGGCCACATCACTTCTTAATTTTCGTAAAAATGGATTATTCATGTAAGAAGTAAAAAGTTAAAGTATGTGGTGCTAAAAAATTCTTTTCAAATAACTTGTAATTGTAAACAATCGATTTTTACGTAAAACTAAAAAGTGATGTGGTCTAATAAAAGTTAAAGTGTTAAAAGTGATTATTAAAAGTGATTGTCTCTAGTATTCTTTTTTTTTTTGATAAATTTCCTCAATTACAAAAATGTAGCAATGTATTGTTAATATTTCGAGTACTAATGGAATGATGTATATAAATATAATACGATTGTAAAAACTGAATTTAATTATAATAATATATATTCTCTTACTTTCTTTTAACCACAACAAGATTATTGAATTAAATTTAAATTATAGAAAAGTTAGAAATACAACACTATATTTTTATCTTTTTAAGTTATTCCAAATTAATAATGAAATTGATTATAGAAGATAAATGTGGGAGAGATTTTATATTTATAGATATTATCTCTACGTAAAGTTACTAATACTAATTGAGTGATTATATTTACTAATTTTAATAAAATTAAGTTTTTAAGGATAAAAAATAAAACTATATTGAATTTGAGTTTTGATTGTAACTTCTGATCCGTACGGATTTCCAATCGAGCCACTTTTTTCACAACAATTAGTAACAACAAATAAGGTGCCGACTAGGTGACGAAAAAAAGGGTGCCGACTAATTTTGTAGTACTCATACTCAAACCCAATTACCAAACATAATGCTCATATCCTATTTTCAAACCTAATTAGTGATATTTTATTAAAATTCAATTAAAACTCAAAGTAGTTTATTTAGTTAAAAAGTGGTTCAGATACTCATTAAAAGAGTTCAACCTAATCCAAATTCACTAATAAAAAATATAATGAAGAGAGATCCATTTACACATGTATAAAATTAATTGTTTTATACATTTTTTATAGCTGCAAATGAAATTAATATTTTTGCAAAGCAACTGTTGGGATTAAAAAAGCAAAAAAAAAAAAACTTTATCCTCTTCAAGATTAGCTTGTGCTTAAACCATTTAGTTAAGCAATAAATGGTACTTTACTTTTGAAGAGCCAGAGTGCAACATATCCTGTAAGATCCGATTCTATACTACTGTAGAGTTTAATTTCATAAAAGTGAGAATAGAAATTAAATAAATAAAGAGTATTGATTTCCACTTAGTTGAAAAGCTCTTTATCATGAGATGAGAATGGAGCAATTCCAGTGAAATAATGTATTGGGCGAATAAGGTGATCGCCCATATAGAGGTGAAGATGATAGCTTTGTTGGCGAGAAAGGCAATAGCTACTCGCCAAATCACAATGTGGTTGCCAAGAAGAGGGAAATTCTCGTAATTGCCAAATCTCAAGGTTGACGAACTGAAATAAAGATTGGCGAACTGGAGTGACACTTGTAGACAAAGTGAAAATAGATTTAAACCAATTTGCAACCAAAATTGACTTGTAAGTCGTACGGTTGAAGATAATGAATGGAGAAGATGTTAAAGTCAGTAAGGAATTAGCCTTATTGGTTGAGAAAAGAAACGAGTCAATAGCAGAGGAAAAAGGCGTGTGAAAGGGAGACTTTCACGCTATTGTCAGTACAATTTTTCCTTCATGCATTTAAGGCATGAAAGACGTGAAATAAATGAAGAAACAGGATAAGGGACAGGTGGTAGCTTTGGATTGGATGGCACGGCTATAAAAGAAGAAACAATTGAAGATAACAGAGTTAGCCAACCCCAGCTTCTTCACGAGAGCCATTTCTCTGTTTCTTCCATTTCACTGCCATGCTTGATTTACTAGACTTCAACCTTAAGTTGGCCAAACACATAAACCAGCTTGCAAACCTTTCCTCCTTAGTGTGATGAGCAGAAGGAATAAGCAAAAGGAGGCCAACATGAGATGGAAAGCAAGCTGTTCTGGAAGTACAGTTGGTTGAGGTGAGTTTCATACTTTCTGGGGTGTTCTTGATGCTCAATGATAGATTTCTATGTTTTATGAAGTAATAAACATAGAATACAACATTGTTTTAGTTAGATCTTTAAAGAATATGGAAACAAGGAAAATAATGGAATAAGTGGCGACAATGGCGACTATAGTAATCGCCCATGTTGGAAGTCAGAAGTCGCCAATAAGGCGAGTAGATAATAAGTAACTCGCCAAGGTAAAGTCTGTGTTTAAAGGGCGAGAACGCCCAATTCTAGTGAAGTAAATTAATGGGCGAACTCAAATGCATAAGGCATTAGGCGAGTAGACCTATGGGCGAACTCCCACATTTTTGCCAGTAAGGGCTTGGCGAGTTGAATGCAGGGCGAGCTCCCACATGTAAGCCATTTGAGGAGTGGTGAGCTTGGTCGGGCGAGCTAGTTAGAGCTCTGTTGGGCGAGTAGTCATTTGATTTATCTCCCTCTCGCCAAATGATATGAAATGAAAATATTAATAGCATTTATATATTATTTGCAGCCAATAATTAGGAATGGCTATTGGCGAGCAGGAAGCAGGGCGAAGCAAGGCTTCGTAATCAGGTAAGGGAGATGTGTGTGAAGAGAATGCATGTCCTGTGGAGTAAATTTTATGAAAATATTAAGCTAAATGCTTTATTTTCTGACATGCATTGTTTTTAATAAATTTCTTTGATTTTGGGCGGGCTACAAAACCGTCCCTATGATATTTGGGCAAAATGGCATTGGCGGGCGAGCCAAACTTGCTATATTGTTTTAGACGGGCGAGTCCTTCTATGAAACTGGGCGAGTGCCCTTGTTTTAAGGAGAAATACGGGTAAGCCAAAGTTGGGCGAACCCTTTTTCATTTTATTTGGGGCGGACGACCCCTAAGTTGAGAAAGTTGTTGGCAAGCCATTGAAGGCGAGCCGATTTTACTTAATGTTTTATAAGAAAGAATTGGCGGACGACTATATGTTAACCTGTTTTGGAGTGACCATGGCGAAGAGATTTTCGGTGGTATTTTTCTTGAGGAAAAATTAGCCATTTTAACATTTTAAAAATGGAAAATATAAATTCTTGGTATTGGCGGGTGAGCCAAATCTCTTATAAAAATGGGGCGGGCGACCCCTTTTGTTTTGAAAGCTATGGGCGAGCTGATCCTGGCGAACAGGTTTAGAGTACATTTTCTCAAACGAAAAAAAATGAGACGTTTTAAATATTTTCAAAATAGAAATTTGAGACCTTTTGGCGAGTTGATTATTGAGCGAGCCACTGAGGGCGAGCCAGTTTGCTTTCAGATTTTAAAAGCAAGAGGGCGGGCGAACACATGTTCTCCGCCATGGGCGAGCTGCCATGGGCAAGCCATAACGGGCGAGCTGACCATGGGCTGACAAGTTTTAAAAGTTGAGAATTTTGGAAAGTTTTCAAAGTGTTTTGTAAACAGAAACCTAAAACCTTTTCGGGAATTAAATCATTTGAGTAAATGATAATGTATGTGAGATAAGCCCTTAAAGGTTTTCGTGTGATATAATTTGATTTTGAGACGTTAGGCCTCTAGTTCATGCATTACTATTGCGTGACCTGCCTGGGGCGATGGCTCGGTCAATGGACCAATGAGTGCACCTCAAGGCGTCACAGGGCTGATGGACCCGCCAAGTCATCAGCGGTTTCGAGGTCACTTGACAAGTGGACCCGAGGACCACTATAGATTATGGCCATAGATCTGAGATAGCCGTGAGGGGCGATGGCCTATGGGTGCACCCCAATAGCGGCAGATTCCGTTCTCGCAAGGGAGAGGGGGAACGATGATAGCATGATTTATTTGTTGCCTAGTCTCAACGTGTTGATTTCTGTTTACTGATAAGATTTATTGAATCTTATCTGTTGTTTAATGCATTTTAAGGTAAACTGTCTAGCCAGTGATTTGAGTGATGTTTTAAGAGAGTTATTTACTATATATATCCACTGTCTTTTCTACTGGATTATTGTTAAGAAAAGAACAAATGCGTTATGATATATATATATAGTTTTGCTTTATTTAAAGCAGCATATGTTTCCTTTACTGAGCGTATAAATCGCTCACCCCTTTGTTTTAACTCCACAGATAAAAGACAAGGAGTTAGAGAGTTAACTCTCAGATGGATCTAACTATGTTAAAGCACTGAGGCATGTTATGCTAAACGTGACAGGTACAGTCTCTTCTCTTTTACATTTCAGACATAAGTATACAGTACTACTTTAGTGAAATGAGTCAATAGGGGATGTTGGATATGAGAAATCCAGAAAAGAATTTTTATATTCTGAATTTGATAAATAAATGTTTATCAATTATTACGGTCACTGTTGAATGTTAATGGCATCACAGACAGTCCAACCGGTTAAGTTATATGGAAATACGTGAAAAATGTGGTAACGGAATGTTACAGATTTAATTGTATCAGAGCTTGGGTTGGTCTGATGTCTGTTGATGCCTTTAGCATAGAAAGTGTTGAGAAAGGTTAACATCCCCTGTAGTACTGTATAGTCTGAATGTATAGAGGAGTCAAATGACAGTGAAATGAGTTAAGTGGTGAAATATGGTGAAAGTTGACTGATTATGGGTTACAAATAGAGATAGTAATCCGTAAATTTTGCATGAGATAGGCGATCTTATTATCATAATGTCGGGTCTATTTGATAAGGTACAGTGAGGAACTCGGTGAGGGCCCCACCAGGACTTCTCTGTCCATATCGAACTAAGATCCTGAAATGATGATATTGAGATAAAAAGGGATAATATTAGCATATAAGCCCTAAGATCGCATGTTTGGAGGTATATTGAAGAGAGAGAATTAAAGGGAAATTTATGAATATACCCTATATTGCAATGTCTTAATTGAGTTATAAAATAAAAGACAAAATTCATTTAAAATAGATTGATGGTGAAATAGTATGAGTATTTGATGGTATAAAGGATGATCCCTACTGTGGATCCCATTGATATATTGACAAGTAAGGCGATCCAGAGTACAAACTATGAGAGGTCGCGGGATAGTCAACCCTGTTGTGGATTTTGGGGTCTGAATTTAAAAGGTGAATTGTGTGAGAAATGAGGTAAAGTCAATTATGATAAAACTGGATTTATATACTCTTCCTGTTTTAAGAGAATAAATATTAGTAGTGACTTGACATTTGAGGAAGTCAAGTGTTTAGAGTCAACGTGGATGGGAAAGAAAACTTTGAGATGGGCGAACTCGAGCACGGTTGGAAGGACCGGGGCGTCGAGGCATTCGCCAAAGAGAACCGTATGGATGAGTAGCGTTGTCACAGCAATCGTTGTCGATGGGCCCAAAAAGGGGGTTGCCATGGCCGGTTGGGCTGGTCCGTTACGATATCCATAGAACCGAGATATTATGAAATTTATATGAAATACTCGATGGGCGAGAACTACATTGGGAAAGCTCGCCAATGGGCGTGCAAATGTATGATCGCCAATGGTGTGAGCGAGTTAGATGATGGCGAGAACTAAACTTGAGTCCGCCAATATAACCTGAACTGCTAAAGTGGGCGAGGATATTGACCGCCTAAATAATTCTAGTGATGATCGCCCAAAGAGTATGGTGAGTAATCTGATCAATAAATTGTGGTGTAAATCAAAATAATGTGGCGAACAGAACAATAGTTGTAATCGCCAAGAAAATGAAATGTCTCGTAATTACCAAATGATAAGGTTGGCATCGAGATTTAGTTGACAAGCTTAGAGGTTGGAAAATTGAAATAGAAATTGTTGTAAGCTCTTACCAGTGAATTAGTAGAGCTTGAGAAATTACTCAAGAGATTGATGAGTAAAGAGTAAAACTAGTTTGTTATAACTGGTGAAAACGAAAATTTTATCATTTTGAAAACAATGAGATTAATACTCTCTACAGTTGCTTCTAGGTTCCGGAACAAGTATGGTATTCTAAAATACCTATCATATTCTATCTGGATCCCTAGCCGACTGTAGTATCCTTCCTATTTGTGTGCCTAGAGCCAACTAGGATGATTTTAAAAAGAAAATAAATATATTGATATAAGTAATATTATTGAATAAGGTATGAAAAACTTTACTGTTAAGTCAGTAAACATTAGTTCTAATTGAACTATGTACATTAGAGACATGAGGTCTCAAGTGATTAAATGGACATTGAAATTGTCTAAATAGAGGATGTTGCTGTTGAAGTGAGGTTAAAGTATGGTTATTAAGGTATAAAATTTATGAGTTTTAACCGTATAGCACAAATGAATTGTTGAAGAGTTTGTGGAATTTGCTACCTTATTGATTCAATACTTAAGTGGGAGGAAGTAAAAGTGAATGGGTATGTATGAATAAAGTATTCGAAATGGTTACGAGATTGTAACAATAAAGTAATATATTAAGTGGGAAAAGAATTGTGGTGATGAAATCTGAATGATAATAAATTTAAATTTCAGAAATAGATGTAAGGAAAAGTATATTCTCCAAGTAGTGACATTACATGTACTAGGAGAATAAGAGATAAAATGATAACTCGATATGAAAAGAAGTTATCGAGGAAAATGATTACCTAAGACGTAATCGGTGGCTAATATTAAGGTCTGTAAAAGAAAAGCAGTCCTAGATTAATCATGAAACAATCACTGTGAGGTAGTGAAGAATCCGAAAGAACCATGATGTTATAGAAGTGATTATGGTTTCGGGATGTAATAAGTGCTTTAGTCGATATACATTGGTGAAATAAAGAGGACGTATGTGAAGTTCCAGTGAGTGAGTACTTGTGATAGGGATCCCTGATTCGCCGTATGCTTTGAGAGAATAGCAAGAGGCTTTGGGATTCCAAATTTTTACTGTTAGCACCGCCTCAGATTGATATAGATATCCGAGCGCATTGTGTGGACGCTCCGGGATATATTAAGAGCGAGTGCGTGGTATTTTAGAGACTACTGGGACAATTACATAGGAATAATTAAAAATTTATACATGATAGTCACCAAATTATTATCGACTAGCACTGAATGAGATGAGTTACTAACTCCCAAGGATGATAAAACATTTCAGGGAGTATAAAATGCGTGTGAGAGAAGAAGTCGAGATTCTTCAGGACTTTTAGAAAATTCGGGATGGGCGACTCACGAGTGGGGTGATCGCTCAACACCGGATAACATGTTGTGAGAAGTGGGCGAACTAAGTGGTCGCCAACACACTTGAGAGAATAATCCTAGAGCACGGGAGAGCGCCAAAGGGATGATTATTGATAGCCTAAAGAGACGGGCAGTATTCTTAGAGACAATGAGGAATATAAAAAGATATTCGTGGTCTCATATTGGAGACGAGAACAAATAAAAGTTGAAAAAGTGATAAGGAAGAAAAATACCTATATTAGAGGTACTTCTTATACTAAGTGAAAATTGAAAAGAGTAAATTGCTATCTGGATGGTTGTGGATATATTTCGTAAGTTTGCTCATTCCTTGATTTTGGAATTTGTTGAGTTGATTGATGCCTTGGCCGGATAATATGTCAGGGAAATGATGAGGTTTACAGTATTCCAGTGAGCATTATTGTTGATAGGGAGTCCCGCTTCATATCTTAGTGTTGAGAGAGATTACGGGAAGCTATGGGATCCCGATTGAATTTCACACCGCAGTTTATCCGCAGACTGAGAGACAGTCCGAGCGTATGATATGGACGCTCGAGGATATGGTGTGAGCGTGTGCAGTTGATTTTATAAGCTCCTGGAATAATCCTCCACCCTGGCAGAATTGTTGATGATAATGGCCAAAGGGAGTATAGGCATAGCACTTGAAAGGATTTATTTAGCAGACGATATAATCCACGATAGCATGAGAAAATGAGAGACCGAAAATTATTTTCGACTTGGTCGAACAGACTTCTTGAGATATATAAAAGATTATGTATATTAAGGTCTCACCATTGGGATGCATAGTGAGAGGGAAAGTGAGTTCCCGATGTATTGGATTGATTGGAGATCTTAGATCGTATGAAAGATGTGCACTACCTCCCGAGTTGTTAGGAGTGCATAATGTATTCCATGTCTCAATGATGAGAAAGTACTATCCATATCCTTCTCACGTGATTCGAGATGAGTCCTAGAGATTAGAGAGGATATGAGTTACGTTGAGAAACCGGTACGAATTTTGGACCGAAAGGATAAAGCATTGTGATAAAGTATGGTGATTTAAGATTAATTCTTGATGGGATTCATGGTAGTATGAGGCTACTTGAGAATTTGAAAGTCTCATGCATAATGAATATCCAAAACCTTACCTTTCATAGATCTGGTTGAAATTTGGAGGACCAAATTTCTTAAGGTGGAGAGAAAATGTAAGATCCGATTCTATACTACTGTAGAGTCTAATTTCATAAAAGTGAGAATGGAAATTAAATAAATAAAGAGTATTGATTTCCACTTAGTTGAAAAGCTCCTTATCATGAGATGAGAATGGAGCAATTCCAGTGAAATAATGTATTGGGCGAATAAGGTGATCGCCCATATAGAGGTGAAGATGATAGCTTTGTTGGCGAGAAAGGCAATAGCTACTCGCCAAATCACAATGTGGTTGCCAAGAAGAGGGAAATTCTCGTAATAGCCAAATCTCAAGGTTGACGAACTGAAATAGAGATTGGCAAACTGGAGTGACACTTGTAGACAAAGTGAAAATAGATTTAAACCAATTTGCAGCCAAAATTGACTTGTAAGTCGTACGATTGAAGATAATGAATGGAGAAGATGTTAAAGTCAGTAAGGAATTAGCCTTATTGGTTGAGAAAAGAAACGAGTCAATAGCAGAGGAAAAAGGCGTGTGAAAGGGAGACTTTCACGCTATTGTCAGTACAATTTTTCCTTCATGCATTTAAGGCATGAAAGACGTGAAATAAATGAAGAAACAGGATAAGGGACAGGCGGTAGCTTTGGATTGGATGGCACGGCTATAAAAGAAGAAACAATTGAAGATAACAGAGTTAGCCAACCCCAGCTTCTTCACGAGAGCCATTTCTCTGTTTCTTCCATTTCACTGCTATGCTTGATTTACTAGACTTCAACCTTAAGTTGGCCAAACACATAAACCAGCTTGCAAACCTTTCCTCCTTAGTGTGATGAGCAGAAGGAATAAGCAAAAGGAGGCCAACATGAGATGGAAAGCAAGCTGTTCTGGAAGTACAATTGGTTGAGGTGAGTTTCATACTTTCTGGGGTGTTCTTGATGCTCAATGATAGATTTCTATGTTTTATGAAGTAATAAACATAGAATACAACATTGTTTTAGTTAGATCTTTAAAGAATATGGAAACAAGGAAAATAATGGAATAAGTGGCGACAATGGCGACTATAGTGATCGCCCATGTTGGAAGTCAGAAGTCGCCAATAAGGCGAGTAGATAATAAGTAACTCGCCAAGGTAAAGTCTGTGTTTAAAGGGCGAGAACGCCCAATTCTAGTGAAGTAAATTAATGGGCGAACTCAAATGCATAAGGCATTAGGCGAGTAGACCTATGGGCGAACTCCCACATTTTTGCCAGTAAGGGCTTGGCGAGTTGAATGCAGGGCGAGCTCCCACATGTAAGCCATTTGAGGAGTGGTGAGCTTGGTCGGGCGAGCTAGTTAGAGCTCTGTTGGGCGAGTAGTCATTTGATTTATCTCCCTCTCGCCAAATGATATGAAATGAAAATATTAATAGCATTTATATATTATTTGCAGCCAATAATTAGGAATGGCTATTGGCGAGCAGGAAGCAGGGCGAAGCAAGGCTTCGTAATCAGGTAAGGGAGATGTGTGTGAAGAGAATGCATGTCCTGTGGAGTAAATTTTATGAAAATATTAAGCTAAATGCTTTATTTTCTGACATGCATTGTTTTTAATAAATTTCTTTGATTTTGGGCGGGCTACAAAACCGTCCCTATGATATTTGGGCAAAATGGCATTGGCGGGCGAGCCAAACTTGCTATATTGTTTTAGACGGGCGAGTCCTTCTATGAAACTGGGCGAGTGCCCTTGTTTTAAGGAGAAATACGGGTAAGCCAAAGTTGGGTGAACCCTTTTTCATTTTATTTCGGGCGGACGACCCCTAAGTTGAGAAAGTTGTTGGCAAGCCATTGAAGGCGAGCCGGTTTTACTTAATGTTTTATAAGAAAGAATTGGCGGACGACTATATGTTAACCTGTTTTGGAGTGACCATGGCGAAGAGATTTTCGATGGTATTTTTCTTGAGGAAAAATTAGCCATTTTAATATTTTAAAAATGAAAAATATAAATTCTTGGTATTGGAGGGCGAGCCAAATCTCTTATAAAAATGGGGCGGGCGACCCCTTTTGTTTTGAAAGCTATGGGCGAGCTGACCCTGGCGAACAGGTTTAGAGTACATTTTCTCAAACGAAAAAAAATGAGACGTTTTAAATATTTTCAAAATAGAAATTTGAGACCTTTTGGCGAGTTGATTATTGGGCAAGCCACTGAGGGCGAGCCAGTTTGCTTTCGGATTTTAAAAGCAAGAGGGCGGGCGAACACATGTTCTCCGCCATGGGCGAGCTGCCATGGGCAAGCCATAACGGGCGAGCTGACCATAGGCTGACAAGTTTTAAAAGTTGAGAATTTTGGAAAGTTTTCAAAGTGTTTTGTAAACAGAAACCTAAAACCTTTTCGGGAATTAAATCATTTGAGTAAATGATAATGTAGGTGAGATAAGCCCTTAAAGGTTTTCGTGTGATATAATTTGATTTTGAGACGTTAGGCCTCTAGTTCATGCATTACTATTGCGTGACCCGCCTGGGGCAATGGCTCGGTCAATGGACCAATGAGAGCACCTCAGGGCGTCACAGGGCTGATGGACCCGCCAAGTCATCAGCGGTCTCGAGGTCACTTGGCAAGTGGACCCGAGGACCACTATAGATTATGGCCATAGATCTGAGATAGCCGTGAGGGGCGATGGCCTATGGGTGCACCCCAATAACGGCAGATTCCATTCTCGCAAGGGGGAGGGGGAACGATGATAGCATGATTTATTTGTTGCCTAGTCTCAACGTGTTTATTTCTGTTTACTGATAAGATTTATTGAATCTTATCTGTTGTTTAATGCATTTTAAGGTAAACTGTCTAGCCAGTGATTTGAGTGGTGTTTTAAGAGAGTTGTTTACTATATATATCCACTGTCTTTTCTACTGGATTATTGTTAAGAAAAGAACAAATGCGTTATGATATATATATAGAGTTTTGCTTTATTTAAAGCAGCATATGTTTCCTTTACTGAGCGTATGAATCGCTCACCCCTTTGTTTTAACTCCACAGATAAAAGACAAGGAGTTAGAGAGTTAACTCTCAGATGGATCTAACTATGTTAAAGCACTGAGGCATGTTATGCTAAACGTGACAGGTACAGTCTCTTCTCTTTTACATTTCAGACATAAGTATACAGTACTACTTTAGTGAAATGAGTCAATAGGGGATGTTGGATATGAGAAATCCAGAAAAGAATTTTTATATTCTGAATTTGATAAATAAATGTTTATCAATTATTACAGTCACTGTTGAATGTTAATGGCATCGCAGACAGTCCAACCGGTTAAGTTATATGGAAATACGTGAAAAATGTGGTAACGGGATGTTACATATCCCCACTTCAAAGTTACGCCATTCTTAAATAATTATAATTTAGGCACCATAAAGAATTTAGAGTGGTAAATATACCTTAATTAATTAGAAAGCAATAACAAGATGAATTTGAAGATAAACCTTTTATAGAGATTGGAAACTGAATAAAAGATTACAGATTGAAGCCCTTACAAATTACAAGAATAAATCTCCCATTTAAATTGCCTGTTGTTTGAAAAAGAATATTAGATAAATTAAAGAAAGGAAAACAGGGTAAAAATTCTTTTTTCAATAAACAATTCTCATTCAGTGTAACAACATAAGTATAAATTTGAACTATAGGCTTACTCCCATTAACCCATAATTTTGCTGCTACCTAACCCACAAACAGAAATCATAAATGGAGCTTCAACATTTTAGCCATGAACATCCACTGGTGTTCATTGAAGAGCAAAGCCATGAAAGTGAGAAGTTTATGTAAGAAATTTTGATGGTCAACACTGAAAACAATACATCATAGATTATAAATGCGGAATAGGATACTAACCTCCAGCCATTGATACCGAAATATTGAGCTGTGATAAAATTGCGTTCTTTTCGTATTTGATTTTCTAATCTTAAGCAAACTCACTAATGGTGTATTTTTTAGAATGCTCAAATTAGGGACCCAATACCCTATCTTTTTCTTTATATACGTCTTCCCATTAAAAACGTCGATAATAAAATATAGGACCACAATAGGAAGTTTTAAGAGGATATGAAACTAACCTCAAGTCTTTTATTTTCTATAAAACACTACTAACTAAGTAGTTAACTTATGTGAGAAACTTCAAGTTTATTGCTCAGGATGTGGGGAGCTGGTGTCAGGTCCAAGCTTCAGTTGTATGGAATGCAGGTTTCACCTTGACAAGCAGCGTGCTGAGGCACCCTCTAAGCTGAATCACCCACTCCTTCGCAATCACAGCCTTAATCTTCTAAAAAGGCCGCCATACAAGGGTAGATGTTGGTGCAATTTCTGCAAACAAACATGTAAGAATTATGTTTATCATTGTTTTTGTCGAGTAGACCTTCATATCAAATGTGCTTTGTTTTCATATGACATTGCTGAGAAAAGAATTGCAGAGTTTCAACATATTGCCCGTATAGATCCATTGGTCTCGAGGGAAAATCTTACTGAAAAACTCAAAAAAGCTGAGTGCTTTGCCTGTTGGAAGCCGTTACTAGATTCTGTATACTTTTCTCCTGATTGTGCATTTTACCTTCATGAAAAATGTGTTGAACTACCGGCAGAACTCAATCACCTTTTGCACCATCAACATCCTCTCATTCTACAATTTAGCCATCAAGGACTCTCTTGCAAGATATGCCAAAAAACCCAAGAAGAGGGTTTTGTTTATTGTTGTCTACCTTACATGTTTGTCCGTCATATTGAATGCGCTGCAATACCTACTGAAATCAATAACCTCTATCACCGTAAACATCCTCTTATCCTTCGATTTGAAAAAGATGATGGTGATTTCCTTTGCCAGATATGCCAACAAACCCAACATAAGAATATTGTTTATTGTTGCTCAGTGTGCAAGTTTGCTCTTCACATTGATTGTGTGTCAGCACCACCTCCTGTTATTGAAGATAAAAGTCATCAACACCCATTCATCCTGTTCAAGAGACGTGTCCCATTCACTTTTGATGCATGTGGCACTGCAGGAAATTATGCATCCTACATTTGTTCTACATGTAGCATTATGGTCCATAAGAAATGCATTTCCTTGCCACAAATCATCCAATTCTATGGACATCACCACCACATTGTCCACACCTATTTCCTTGAAGAAGATGGATTTGAAATGTGGGAATGCAGATTTTGTCATGAGAAGGTGAACATAAAGCACGGTTGTTACTTCTGTTCTAAATGCAATTACATGGTACATGTGAATTGTGCACTGGAGGACCCTTGTCAGTACAATATAGTTGACTCATAGAAACAGAAGAAGCAATGGACTTAGCATTTCAACATGTGACATCCACATCGATAAAGCATGTCAGCCATGAGCATAACTTAGCATTGAGTGAAGACACTAACGGCAATAAACAATGTGACTGCTGCTCGCTACCCATCTCGACTTCTTATTACTATTGTTGACAATGTGATTTCTTTCTCCACAAATCTTATGCCGAATTACCTACGAAGAAAGACCTTTGGCAACACTTTCACTATCATATGGGTTACTATGACCGATGTCTTCGTACACTTACTTCAGGCTGCATTTTCAAATGTGCAATTTGTACGTATGAAACTAGTGCTTTTGCCTACACCTGCGATAAATGCAAGCAACGTAGCTGCCTTCGATGTACTTTGGTTTCTGACATCCCCAAATGTCAAGGACTTGAACACCCCGTCCCCTTTTATATGAAGTATAAAGGGTTGTGCAAAGCATGCGGTGTGTTTACTGGAACTGCGGCATACAGATGTAAGGGTTGCGATTTTGATTTGCATCACAGCTGTCTTATGTTGCCAGTTACAAGCTCACTTATCATGATAACAACGATTATCCAGAAA